>OU830596.1:82629154-85029154 GCA_917563855.2 Limnephilus lunatus | reverse complement strand
AATCTTCAAGACCGTACGGGAAAGATGGTGACCTATCAAATGCAGAGAGGGGTAATAGGGGAGATGAGTGGGGTTGCTTCCGCTCGAGGGAGCTGAGTTAGGTACATCACCCCAGCGAGAAAGACTGACCTCACAAATGGATGAAGGCCCCATAAAGACAAAAAAGTACCTGGGTAATTCGGTAAATGGGGCAGAAAATTGTCCAGAGCAGTAAAAGACAAGAATAATCAAATAAACCACCGCAATAAACAATTCCTAAAACTTGATTCCTAAAATCTGAACATATATAAAATGTGTGTGATAAAGAAATTTATTTCATCGATAAAGGAAAAAACTTTTTGTCAGGGATTATTTCAACTTCCATGTCGTTTATTGAATGTACTTACCAAGGAATGTACTTTTTTATGATTTCTAGCGTAGGCCCGCTAAACTCGCGGGAAAAAATAAAAAATATGTTTTTTAAATAAAAAATAAACAAAAAAATTATAAAAAATTGCCAACACCGAGAACCGAACCACAATCAACCGCTTGAAAGCAACTATGATAACCATTACAACCATCGACTATTTTAATATGAGATTAACAAAAATTACATTTAAATTATAGTTCTCAGTAGCCGAATTCGAGTTCAATTGCAATTGCAACCGTTATCTGGTTATTTTTCTGTGTCTTGTTCATTGACATATTTTCGTTTAGATTACCAATGTTATCTTCTTCTTCATTGATATATTACATTGATGGGAATAACTTCAAAAGGTTTAAAAATAGGAATATTTCACTTCACGCATCGACAATCGATTTTAGTATATTCTTTATAATATTTCTTATTATATTGTAGAAAGCAATCACTTTGTGTTTTGACATGTTTAAACACTTATTTTGTGTACCACGAATTAAAATTAATTTATTTCCCCATCGGTTTCGCTTTGTTCCAGCATCATCAGGGTATAAATTAATACTGAACAAGAAATACATAGTGTGTGCTTATATATAAATGGTTAAACCATTAAAAAAATTCCATTAAAGCATTCTTTGTCCCTTTCGATGTATTATTAAAACACATTAGTTTGCATAATTGTCTGTCGGTTTTTTTTCCATTTCGTTTGTAATGATATAAATAATAGTCCTAACTGTTTGTTAATAATAACAATAATATTTGGATGACTTGTATAGCGCCGTTTTTGTGAAAAATCAGCTTAGGCGCGCTGTACAAATTTTCAATACGTTTATAAAATCTTACTTCTAACTACAAACCACTACAACAACTTTTTTGTTATATTTTTTCTTGTTGTCTCCCTCTGTATTTATATATAAGCACTGTGATAACCCCCCCCCCCTTCTACTAAGTAGTAAAACCTTCACTTGGTTTCCAACCAGATGCTGCTACAGTACTACAGCTACAGGCGCAACCCCGCCCGGCCTTTAAAACTCGTAGCTCGCCCGTTCTCGCGTCTCTCCCCCTGCATTTCTTTTGTAGCGCCTTCTCAACCCCATCACGTAATACTTTTATGCAAACGTGACGAGATGCTCTCAATTAATCAATTGTAATTAACCCCACAACGTTGTGTACTTTTTTGTTTGAGTGGTTTGGTATAGTTAATCCAATTTAATTAATAATTTATTTGTGGTAAACCCTTGTTCTTTTAGGTATGGCGTGTTACAATTTGCAAGGCTTCGAATAACAATGACTGGGTCTGACTAACTTGAAAAATAACTAATTATCTAACTATATTCGTTCAGCTTCCTCCCCTAGCACCTGTTAAACACCTACGCTCATCGACGACTATTTTTATTGAAGTAATCTGCATTTTCCCTCCTAGCATCTAATATATAAATTTACATTCAAACGGCGAATTGAGAAGATCCTACCTTTCGATGCGATGTCACGTACTCTCTGCAGCTCTATAAAATGCTATCATGAAGATAATTTGACATTTATGTACATTCTAACAAAAGATTTACACTCAAGCAGTACGGATTGCAATGATTCTACACTCACAGTTCTAGATGCAGTTTGTTAGTTAGCTAGCTTGTTTTATCTTGTTAATTTGATTCTACGGGTAGGTATTTTGGATTAACATGAGACAGAACATGTGCTGTTTAAATAATTGGACTCCTCCATAGCCCAACTGATAAGGTGATGGTCATAGACCGCCGAATCAGCTTCCAATTCCAACGCCTCCGGAGAATGTTAAGGTCGCAAGCGACGAATGAAAATCGACATGTTTTGCCTTCTGTCGGGAAAGGGTTCGATGTGTGTTTCTGGTTCATAGAGTGGTGATGGGAATAATATCGCCCAATACGCTGCCAAATTATAAATGTGTTGATGATGATGATGAGAGGTCATCTCATACCGTTTGATATGAGGGTCTGCTCCGATTAATGGCGTGATAGCCGATGTCAGGAACTGTTCAGGAAATGCGTGGGTGGCACGAGGTTTTAGATCGTGACATCCTACTCTGGATTGATGATGATGGTGATGATTTTGAAGTTCTTCAGCATGCCGATGACTTGAGTTCCATTAACTCCTAAAGCATCGGCATAAACATTAAACCGAAGTTGATTAGACAATCGGCAATGTCAGGAGATCGGTGGGGCCGCTCTCTCCTCTGATCTGGCGATGTATGAATTTAATTAAGGAAGATTTTGATGTCACCGATCCTCGCCTTGGCAGTCACTCATGTCCTCAATAGTCCCGTTCTCCGTCCAGCACGCCGCCTCGAACCAGTAGAAATAATGATTACGTTTTTCCTAGGCACGCTACAAAACATGCGCCAGCCTGCAATCGCGATGGTCATCGGTATTTGATTTGAATGAAAAATACGTCCCCTCGCATAACATACACAAGCGTAACGTGGGACCTTCCCCGAAATGTCACGGGCATATGCTCTACGATAGGCGTACCCCAACCTCAAACTCAAATATCAGCTCAAAGAAAGAAATGTCAAGCTCGGCTTCCAGGGTGCTGGGTCCAAGAATGAAAGGCACCAGGTCGTGAATCTGGCTTCCCTCCCTTCTATTTTCCCGGCTGCCCTTTCGTCCAGAGTACATTCCCACCCTGATGCTGGATGATCCCTATTCCTATTGTGAGGGAGTTAAGAGAACTTTTGCTACTTATGTAGGTGGATATAACGCATTACGCTTAAAATATGAATACCTACTGACGGCTTCATTCAACCGACAATGTGAAAGTTTTTGGCTAAATCGAATATCGAAGGAAATATACCTACCTAAGCGTAAACCAAAAGTAGTTAAGAAAACTTATCCGGATTCCAACAAAGAACCGCCGATCGGTTGCCAAACGATTCCATATGTCATGTTCCCTTCGTTCCGCCGACAAGGCAGACCCCACACGAGCGTAACCTAAAAGGTAGTGAAGCCCACGCAAATTTCGTCACTTCGTTTCCCCCATGACGAAGGTAGTCCGGCCAGATCGTAATCTTCGTCCTGCATCAAACTGGCCTCCCGCGACGACAACTTTTATCCGCTGGTACCTCGGAGCGGCGGTAGAGGGAGGGCGAAATGGGTGCACGTCCTTTGTTCTCCTGAAGTCCCCCAATGCCTTAGTGACGTACATACGTCGACATCATGGAATGGCTCCGGCCACGCTTCCAATCCAGTCTAGAGCGGGTACGAGATCCACGTTACCGAGATGTGATCACAAGGGATTCCAATTTGCTCGGACCAGACACGACCATCGCTTACTTCGCCTCCACATTAGGAAAATAGTGTAAGCCCACCTGCATTTCGATCACATCGCCCCCGATAAAGTCGCGTGAGATACTTCCTCATGGTGAAATAGGAAAGCCGGACCCGTTAATTCATTCGACAACCGCCGTCCATTCTCGAGTCGTAACCCGCTCAATTAAGTTTGAAGAAAAAGAGTTTGTTAATTAAGTAGGTGGATATAGCGCATCACGCTAAAATGTGAATACCTACCGACGGCTGCATTCAACCGACAATATGAAAGTTTTTTGCTAAGTCGAAAGAAATATACCTAAACGTGAACCAACGGTGATTATATGATAAATTATCGAACCAAGTTTATGCAAAGTCCTATGTAGTAGACTTGTTGTGATACCTAAAATTTGGAATAAGGTGTGGGAAACTTTTGGAATGGGAATTTAATTATGTCAGATTTTGTTAGTAAGCAAAGATGCCCATGCTACGCACCATTCTATAACCTGTTAAATTACCCAATGCCTTTTCAAAAACCCTTTCCTAAATATAGTCCCCTAGCTACGTTTAAAAATATTATTACGAAACTCGTAAATAATAATTAACACCTCCAAGGCGCTTTATAAATTAATTTATACCTACATTCTATACCTATGTATTTTGGTACCCGTTATGTATTGGAGAATACCCAGTAACCTAATTTTCTAGATCACCAACAAAGCACTTTTAAAGGGTTTTATTATTGTTTTGTGGTTTCAAAATCCCGTCTTTTAAATGAAGTCTCTCGTCTAAGATTTATTGCCCGAAAGCGCACTTTGTGCTTCAAATGCTATTTTAGTCCATTGAACCCCAAATTATTATTTTTACAACGGTCTCGTCTCAAGAATAACTTCACCCAACAAAGGTACTTGCTAGCCGGTCAACCCGGAAACGTGCAAAGCTCCGCTCGACTTAAAAAAAAAGGTCCTAGATTCCTAAGGCTTGTATATAAACCCTAATTGACTCTTTCCTGCAAGGCCCGTACTAAATATGTTAATAATTTTATACAAACTTACCAAATTCGCCTTGTTGCACAAAATAATTTCACTAATCAATTCACTACAATAATATTTAATTAAACAAGCACTTCTAAAACACAACCCGTCATGCAGTTATTTATTCCAAGATGCAGCCGTCGAACACAATTCTCGCGTTGATTTGTTTTATCCTGACTCTGCTAAGTGCCCCGTAAGTACGTCCCGACCGCCTCAATTTACAAATTATATTATCTAACTTTACAGATATGAACTCGCAAGCCTCAATCTCTGACTTCCTTATTCGCGTAGACTCTTTTTGTTTAATAAAGACGAACTATTCTTTGTTTAATTAAAATGATTTAGAAGCACCGAGCTGGTCTCCTCGCGACTCTCAGAACTTGACGATCTTAATTCTCAACAGGATCTCTCCCTGACTGTCCTCTAACACTTCCCTTCCCCGACTTCCTTTATTATTATATATAACTATCTGAATTATTCCCGGTTTACGCGCACCAAATTATTATTCTGCCGTTTATCAAAACTCGATGATTTTTATCCCGTCTGCGCGGCCCTAGGTTCCTTCCCTGACTGTCTTATTCGCGTGAATTAATTTTTTTTTGTTATCTCTCAAAATATCCCAAATTTAGAAGCACCAAATTATTATTCTACCGTTTATCACAACTCGATGATTTTTATCTAGATCGTGCGTCCCCAGAATCTCTCTCTGACCGTCCTCCAACCCGTCTCTACCCCGACTATCCTCCAACACTTCCCTGCCCCGCGACTCCCACCCATCTACTTGTGTGGTTTCAATAATTTATTAGTCACTTTTTTTCAAATCTTAAGTGATAAGCACATCTCCCAATATGCATATCTCAATCGTTTAATCGTGTTCTGTCACATAATAACTATTATTTCAGAGAATTTTGTGTAGAAACCATGTTCGTTATTTTTTGTGGTGTAAACTAATTTCGTCTGCGCCGGAGTCATAAACTATCCCAATAACGCTTAAAAGAAGAGCTCAGTGGCGTACTTCAATCTAATACTCTTTCTCAATACTTGCGTTGACTCTATTGGTTATATAATAACATTATATAAGCATTGTCTGTACACGTTTTCGTTCTTTCTGCGTGCGTCACTATTTAACGAATTCTGCAATCTTATTTTGACAAATATGTTAAATATTTCAACCCGTAATCGGCGCGTCGCGCTAGTATATTTAAATGTACCAACGAGCAATCCTTATTGACTAATTTTCAATTTCCTACCGCCATAGAAAATTCACCAGATAATTGTTTCGTAAATCCAATCTGCTCGCGTTAAAGTCAGTCACCACTCGGGCAAACATCCATCGGCCGCCCCTGACTTGATAATGAACCTGAAAAAAAATCCCTCCAAATGTTCTTCTGGGTTCCTTCTTAGTTTTGTGAGAAATGGCCTTTGCCGGGGCTCGCATGCACTTGAGGCACGCAAACACATGTGGTTACTTAGTGGTAAGGACCCATAAATCACCCCCATGAACTGGAAACAGAGAATCGTATGCTGAAAACATTCCATGTCACAAATTAAATATATTTCTAAATCGATCTCTCAATTTTAAAGGAATTATTTCGTAGGCCCAAAGGCGAGATCATCACAGTCTCCCCTTTATGGAAAAAAATAGTGGAGGTAGATAGAAATCCAAACTACAATCACCTATTTTGTTCCAGAACTTCAGCAGTAGTCAGCCCGTTTGGACTCGCCTAAAATCTTAGTGCCCTTTTTTTTTTCAAAATTGTAATGATGAATATTTCCTAATCCGGCCCTGTCCTGTACGTCATCGCAACCCTTCCCTATTCCGTTTCTACGCCGGCCTTGCCCAATGTTTGTCTAATGTTGAAACTACGGTCAATGTACCTTGCGTTACGCCTACATATTTCCAGGAATTTGTCCCGGTTACCACCTACAACGGTACCTAGTCATGGTACCCTCGCTGTCTCCATTGTACTCCCCACATAAGCCGACAATGTATTATGTGAGTAGTTAGTCGTCTATTTTTGCCCCCAAACCAATTAATCCAAATTTTAATTTCTGCCTAACTTTATCACCTATTTACGCTGATTTTAAATACCCACCGCTTCACAATAAACTCTGTTTGCGCAATTTGTAAACCCTTCCACAATCTACTACTAAACATTATAAATGTTCCAATGCTCCACATCTCACTGTGTCTAAATTCATAATTTATTTTTCTCTATAAAATAACCCAGAGTGTTTTCCCCAATTCGGACCTGTCGTTGTTAACGGTAATACGACTATCACTCGTAAGCTTGCTCCGTCTATGTTCCCCGTTTTCAGAACACTGTTGAAACTGTATTTGCTTAGCCGCTGCTATCTGCTATCCGGTTTTAAGAGGCGATCAGGTGACGTTTCACCCATACAACTTCCCTTACAAAATGGCAAGCATATTCTAGCATAGATCGCCTAAGTCGGTACTTCTCCCCTTAAACGGTACTTTCGGTTTCACATAATGGCCGTCTCGAAGGTCCGCCTGTATTTTTTTTTCTCCAAAATATCCCTACCGTAATTATACGAGTGTGACCGACCTTTCCTTATTTTTTTGTTTGTTTTTTCGTTAAAGGAACTTTGCCCAAAATGGACCTGACCGTTGTTCTAAATTTAACAATTTGGTACTGAGGACCAATATCATCATAAAAGTATTTAACTGCTAGGAAATGCCAATTTTCTACAGTAGGTACCTAGTCATTTTATTTCTCCAGATTCATACGTTTGAGTACGTAATTATCATTGTAGTCCTTTAAATCTAGTGCATTATTAGAATTAAACGTTTTGGATACGTTCATTCTGTAAGTCGGGTGGAATATTAGCAAAAAATTTATTTTTTCAAATTTAATTTGCCATCAAGAACCGACTTCCTCCCCTCACATCGGAATACCTATTATTCCCTATACTTATCGGAGGTTGCCTAACATTTTACCTACCTCTCCTATCTTTAATTTGGTTTTATTGTCTTCACGCCTAATCCGGTTCACGTCACTAATGTTTATTCTGCATGTATTTTGTTTCTCAACAGATTCTGTTTCTTTGAACTATTTAGTTAAACTAATTTCGTTCAATCCTGTACAGATTATTTTGAAATTACGTTTCAAAATAATGCTTTTATTCCGACTGTCACCCACTTCTTGTGATGACCGGCTGTAGGGAGGGTTTCAATTTACCGTTACGTTAAACGCACAAACCTATTTGACACATATCTCCGCTAGTCGGCACTCGGTTTAATGACCTCCCTTTTTTTTGTTCTCCACACTGAGCGTTAAATGTTTAAATGATCTGCCCTCAAAATGAAAGAGACCCTTTTTTCTATTGTTGACACTAAAGGACACTAATACTTATCAATATTACAATTGTAATGTTTTGTTTACTTCGGTAACCAGAACTACTCCTCGATGTTTTGTATTTTTATTATTTTAACTAATCGTCCGGTATCCAATTTACCAAACGTTCAAACCCAATTGAAAGTTGACTAACATTGATATTATCACCTTGGCGATTTGATATTGAATGCATTATTGAAGGACTATCTCCCCTAATAACGTAACACCCTTTCTCACTAATACTTATCGAAGGTTGGATATCATTAATTTCTCTTGTTTAATTTTGTTACACTTTTTATTGACGTACAGCGCTCCTCCCCTCAAAATATGATACCTTTAACCTGCGTCTTATCAGAAATTGGACATCATCAACCAACCTCTCCTAAATTTATCTGGTTAAGCTAATGTGTACATTATTGCACTACCCACTCTCTTGATTTATTTTGTTTCACTTTTTATAGACGTATGGCGCTACTCCCCTCAAAATATGATACCTTTAACCTGCGTTTTATCGGAAGTTGGACATCATCGGCCTATCTCTCCTATCTTTATCTAGTTAACAAATGAACCTATGCATTAGTTGAAGTACCTACTCTTTGTTAAGTTTTGTTCCACTTTTTATAGCCGTACGGAGCTCCTTCCCTCAAAATATGATATCTTTAATCTGCGTCTTATCGGATGTTGGGCATCATCGTCTTATCTCTCCTATCTTTATCTAGTTAAGCTTATGTAAATGTTATTGTTTCTAATTCCTCTGCCACACATCTATTGTCCTAATATTTTACTTTTTTTTTTCCGTTGGGTTTTCAGTCATTTTCGGATGACATGCGAACCGTTATACCTACTGTATTAAATTTTTTTTTTTTTTTTTTTTTTTTTCTTCTTGTTTAAGTCATTGTATAAAACCCAGCAAAATGCAACACTTTGTAATACCATACCTCCTGGTCACTTAGCAAAACTGTGATAACCCCCCCCCCCTTCTACTAAGTAGTAAAACCTTCACTTGGTTTCCAACCAGATGCTGCTACAGTACTACAGCTACAGGCGCAACCCCGCCCGGCCTTTAAAACTCGTAGCTCGCCCGTTCTCGCGTCTCTCCCCCTGCATTTCTTTTGCAGCGCCTTCTCAACCCCATCACGTAATACTTTTATGCAAACGTGACGAGATGCTCTCAATTAATCAATTGTAATTAACCCCACAACGTTGTGTACTTTTTTGTTTGAGTGGTTTGGTATAGTTAATCCAATTTAATTAATAATTTATTTGTGGTAAACCCTTGTTCTTTTAGGTATGGCGTGTTACAATTTGCAAGGCTTCGAATAACAATGACTGGGTCTGACTAACTTGAAAAATAACTAATTATCTAACTATATTCGTTCAGCTTCCTCCCCTAGCACCTGTTAAACACCTACGCTCATCGACGACTATTTTTATTGAAGTAATCTGCATTTTCCCTCCTAGCATCTAATATATAAATTTACATTCAAACGGCGAATTGAGAAGATCCTACCTTTCGATGCGATGTCACGTACTCTCTGCAGCTCTATAAAATGCTATCATGAAGATAATTTGACATTTATGTACATTCTAACAAAAGATTTACACTCAAGCAGTACGGATTGCAATGATTCTACACTCACAGTTCTAGATGCAGTTTGTTAGTTAGCTAGCTTGTTTTATCTTGTTAATTTGATTCTACGGGTAGGTATTTTGGATTAACATGAGACAGAACATGTGCTGTTTAAATAATTGGACTCCTCCATAGCCCAACTGATAAGGTGATGGTCATAGACCGCCGAATCAGCTTCCAATTCCAACGCCTCCGGAGAATGTTAAGGTCGCAAGCGACGAATGAAAATCGACATGTTTTGCCTTCTGTCGGGAAAGGGTTCGATGTGTGTTTCTGGTTCATAGAGTGGTGATGGGAATAATATCGCCCAATACGCTGCCAAATTATAAATGTGTTGATGATGATGATGAGAGGTCATCTCATACCGTTTGATATGAGGGTCTGCTCCGATTAATGGCGTGATAGCCGATGTCAGGAACTGTTCAGGAAATGCGTGGGTGGCACGAGGTTTTAGATCGTGACATCCTACTCTGGATTGATGATGATGGTGATGATTTTGAAGTTCTTCAGCATGCCGATGACTTGAGTTCCATTAACTCCTAAAGCATCGGCATAAACATTAAACCGAAGTTGATTAGACAATCGGCAATGTCAGGAGATCGGTGGGGCCGCTCTCTCCTCTGATCTGGCGATGTATGAATTTAATTAAGGAAGATTTTGATGTCACCGATCCTCGCCTTGGCAGTCACTCATGTCCTCAATAGTCCCGTTCTCCGTCCAGCACGCCGCCTCGAACCAGTAGAAATAATGATTACGTTTTTCCTAGGCACGCTACAAAACATGCGCCAGCCTGCAATCGCGATGGTCATCGGTATTTGATTTGAATGAAAAATACGTCCCCTCGCATAACATACACAAGCGTAACGTGGGACCTTCCCCGAAATGTCACGGGCATATGCTCTACGATAGGCGTACCCCAACCTCAAACTCAAATATCAGCTCAAAGAAAGAAATGTCAAGCTCGGCTTCCAGGGTGCTGGGTCCAAGAATGAAAGGCACCAGGTCGTGAATCTGGCTTCCCTCCCTTCTATTTTCCCGGCTGCCCTTTCGTCCAGAGTACATTCCCACCCTGATGCTGGATGATCCCTATTCCTATTGTGAGGGAGTTAAGAGAACTTTTGCTACTTATGTAGGTGGATATAACGCATTACGCTTAAAATATGAATACCTACTGACGGCTTCATTCAACCGACAATGTGAAAGTTTTTGGCTAAATCGAATATCGAAGGAAATATACCTACCTAAGCGTAAACCAAAAGTAGTTAAGAAAACTTATCCGGATTCCAACAAAGAACCGCCGATCGGTTGCCAAACGATTCCATATGTCATGTTCCCTTCGTTCCGCCGACAAGGCAGACCCCACACGAGCGTAACCTAAAAGGTAGTGAAGCCCACGCAAATTTCGTCACTTCGTTTCCCCCATGACGAAGGTAGTCCGGCCAGATCGTAATCTTCGTCCTGCATCAAACTGGCCTCCCGCGACGACAACTTTTATCCGCTGGTACCTCGGAGCGGCGGTAGAGGGAGGGCGAAATGGGTGCACGTCCTTTGTTCTCCTGAAGTCCCCCAATGCCTTAGTGACGTACATACGTCGACATCATGGAATGGCTCCGGCCACGCTTCCAATCCAGTCTAGAGCGGGTACGAGATCCACGTTACCGAGATGTGATCACAAGGGATTCCAATTTGCTCGGACCAGACACGACCATCGCTTACTTCGCCTCCACATTAGGAAAATAGTGTAAGCCCACCTGCATTTCGATCACATCGCCCCCGATAAAGTCGCGTGAGATACTTCCTCATGGTGAAATAGGAAAGCCGGACCCGTTAATTCATTCGACAACCGCCGTCCATTCTCGAGTCGTAACCCGCTCAATTAAGTTTGAAGAAAAAGAGTTTGTTAATTAAGTAGGTGGATATAGCGCATCACGCTAAAATGTGAATACCTACCGACGGCTGCATTCAACCGACAATATGAAAGTTTTTTGCTAAGTCGAAAGAAATATACCTAAACGTGAACCAACGGTGATTATATGATAAATTATCGAACCAAGTTTATGCAAAGTCCTATGTAGTAGACTTGTTGTGATACCTAAAATTTGGAATAAGGTGTGGGAAACTTTTGGAATGGGAATTTAATTATGTCAGATTTTGTTAGTAAGCAAAGATGCCCATGCTACGCACCATTCTATAACCTGTTAAATTACCCAATGCCTTTTCAAAAACCCTTTCCTAAATATAGTCCCCTAGCTACGTTTAAAAATATTATTACGAAACTCGTAAATAATAATTAACACCTCCAAGGCGCTTTATAAATTAATTTATACCTACATTCTATACCTATGTATTTTGGTACCCGTTATGTATTGGAGAATACCCAGTAACCTAATTTTCTAGATCACCAACAAAGCACTTTTAAAGGGTTTTATTATTGTTTTGTGGTTTCAAAATCCCGTCTTTTAAATGAAGTCTCTCGTCTAAGATTTATTGCCCGAAAGCGCACTTTGTGCTTCAAATGCTATTTTAGTCCATTGAACCCCAAATTATTATTTTTACAACGGTCTCGTCTCAAGAATAACTTCACCCAACAAAGGTACTTGCTAGCCGGTCAACCCGGAAACGTGCAAAGCTCCGCTCGACTTAAAAAAAAAGGTCCTAGATTCCTAAGGCTTGTATATAAACCCTAATTGACTCTTTCCTGCAAGGCCCGTACTAAATATGTTAATAATTTTATACAAACTTACCAAATTCGCCTTGTTGCACAAAATAATTTCACTAATCAATTCACTACAATAATATTTAATTAAACAAGCACTTCTAAAACACAACCCGTCATGCAGTTATTTATTCCAAGATGCAGCCGTCGAACACAATTCTCGCGTTGATTTGTTTTATCCTGACTCTGCTAAGTGCCCCGTAAGTACGTCCCGACCGCCTCAATTTACAAATTATATTATCTAACTTTACAGATATGAACTCGCAAGCCTCAATCTCTGACTTCCTTATTCGCGTAGACTCTTTTTGTTTAATAAAGACGAACTATTCTTTGTTTAATTAAAATGATTTAGAAGCACCGAGCTGGTCTCCTCGCGACTCTCAGAACTTGACGATCTTAATTCTCAACAGGATCTCTCCCTGACTGTCCTCTAACACTTCCCTTCCCCGACTTCCTTTATTATTATATATAACTATCTGAATTATTCCCGGTTTACGCGCACCAAATTATTATTCTGCCGTTTATCAAAACTCGATGATTTTTATCCCGTCTGCGCGGCCCTAGGTTCCTTCCCTGACTGTCTTATTCGCGTGAATTAATTTTTTTTTGTTATCTCTCAAAATATCCCAAATTTAGAAGCACCAAATTATTATTCTACCGTTTATCACAACTCGATGATTTTTATCTAGATCGTGCGTCCCCAGAATCTCTCTCTGACCGTCCTCCAACCCGTCTCTACCCCGACTATCCTCCAACACTTCCCTGCCCCGCGACTCCCACCCATCTACTTGTGTGGTTTCAATAATTTATTAGTCACTTTTTTTCAAATCTTAAGTGATAAGCACATCTCCCAATATGCATATCTCAATCGTTTAATCGTGTTCTGTCACATAATAACTATTATTTCAGAGAATTTTGTGTAGAAACCATGTTCGTTATTTTTTGTGGTGTAAACTAATTTCGTCTGCGCCGGAGTCATAAACTATCCCAATAACGCTTAAAAGAAGAGCTCAGTGGCGTACTTCAATCTAATACTCTTTCTCAATACTTGCGTTGACTCTATTGGTTATATAATAACATTATATAAGCATTGTCTGTACACGTTTTCGTTCTTTCTGCGTGCGTCACTATTTAACGAATTCTGCAATCTTATTTTGACAAATATGTTAAATATTTCAACCCGTAATCGGCGCGTCGCGCTAGTATATTTAAATGTACCAACGAGCAATCCTTATTGACTAATTTTCAATTTCCTACCGCCATAGAAAATTCACCAGATAATTGTTTCGTAAATCCAATCTGCTCGCGTTAAAGTCAGTCACCACTCGGGCAAACATCCATCGGCCGCCCCTGACTTGATAATGAACCTGAAAAAAAATCCCTCCAAATGTTCTTCTGGGTTCCTTCTTAGTTTTGTGAGAAATGGCCTTTGCCGGGGCTCGCATGCACTTGAGGCACGCAAACACATGTGGTTACTTAGTGGTAAGGACCCATAAATCACCCCCATGAACTGGAAACAGAGAATCGTATGCTGAAAACATTCCATGTCACAAATTAAATATATTTCTAAATCGATCTCTCAATTTTAAAGGAATTATTTCGTAGGCCCAAAGGCGAGATCATCACAGCACACACTATGTATTTCTTGTTTAGTACTAATTTGTACCCTGATAATGCTTGAGCAAAGCGAAACCGGTCGGTAATTAAATTAATTTTAACTTGTTGTTTTACACATAAGTGTTTTATTTTTATTAAATTGTAAATTCTTTAATGTTGTCCCTAGACTTGTATGGGATCGCAGCACTGTGCGGTGGTGGGGAAAATATGTACCTCATTATTCTTTTGTGAAAGAATTGTGTTTCTAATGATTAACAAATATTAATGCGGATCGGTAAGGTATTATGTTATGCGGTAAAATTTCCAAACTTCGGTATGGCTAGAACTAGAAATTTGCATTATTCATACATTATTATCATACGGCATATTATTATTCCGGAATAAGAAACGCACATTAGCGGGCGCGTTTTTACATTCGTACGAGTAATAAGAATGTGGGGTAAGTTTATACTTTTATAGGGTGTCCATTTGTCCAATATTTCCAAGCCATTTTAGTCAAGCAAATCGAAATCATGTAGAACTATTTTTTAATTAAATAATCTCGAAATGTGACTATCGACATGGACCATGGATTATATCTAACTATCTTAGTAGACAGCGAATCCATCACACTAGATCGAATAAAAATGACATAAAAAACATTCCAAGCTATAAAACCACATTCGGACAAATAAACTACACTTATTTTACAACTAAACTCGATAATATTCTTCCCCAAGACATAAAACCAATAAAAAAAAATTATATCGAAGGAAGCAAATACTTTGTGGTGTGACATTATATATTAAATGAAACAAAACACACTTTGTAAAACACCACTTTATTTGAATTAATAATTATTGAACAGCCAACCAGGTTTCAAGTTTTTTTTTTAATTTCTTATATATATATGGTCTGTATGTAATTATCTTTAGTTAATATAATAGCACTGATGAAGCTTGAGCTAAGCGAAACCTGGTTGGCTGTTAAATAATTATTAATTCAAATAAAGTGGTGTTTTACAAAGTGTGTTTTTTCATTTAATAAAAAAAAAAATAATTAGTACAAATCAAGAATAAAAACATGCCTGAAAGACGTCAATGAAAACACCCTAGTGAAGACACTAAAAACGACATAAAAGACAATAAACTATAATTAAACATTTGTTCATATGAAGCAGTTACTATGTGAATTTGTTACTTTGTGTATTTTAAATAATAATTAAACAATTTTAGTCCACCTCGGCACAGGAACCCCTAGTGAGGGGGACTAAGAAATACAATATCGTTACCTGAAATAACCATTATATTTTGTATACTTATAGAAGTATTTTATATAGTCGCATAATAAAAAATAATAAAAAAATCTTACCATCTCGCAGAGGTAGACAGAAAGGATGGACCGCCATTAAACTCTACCTTGAGACACACTACTTTCTCTTTTACATTCAAGATCGTCTTATATGAGGGTAGTCCCAAAAGTATCCGACCTATCAAGGAAAAAAAAAAAGCGATATTTTTTATTTATTTCACACCATAGTCTCCTTTCAGATCAACACACTTCCACAGCGATGTTCAATAGCTTTGATACCCTGGTTACAGTGAAAACCGTCGGGCGCCTCAAAATAGCCATCTACCGTAGATTCAAACTCTTCATTGTTGGCAAATACTTTACCACCGAGCCATTTTTTCAAGTTTGGAAAAAGAAAATAATCCGACAGGGCTAAATCTGGCCCTGAAATAGTTTCTTAATTAGGAGTGTAAAAATTTTGTAATTTAAAAAAATATATTGTTAATATACAAGAGTCCTAATTGCTCTCAAGGTGGGTTGAGGGAGAGTTGTGATGAGGAGGGAAGGGGGGGGGCGGGCTGATGGGGGTTAGTGAGGTGGAGGGGGGACGGTCTAGGGGTGAGAGGGGGGAGGGAGAGAGGGAGAGAGGGATAGTTTGGGTTTATTTTGTTTTTGTTTTTGCGAATACCTTATAAGAGTCCCAACTGCTTCCAACCATCTGGAGACTCAACATTACTCTAACAACAACAGTAATACATGATACATTTGTATGAGGACGCTGTAGTCATCGCTGTAATAAATACGAGGTGTTTGACGTTCAGATGAGTTGTGCATTTTATGTAGGTTTTGTTTGTCGATGCTTGCCAATCACATGAGTCATGAGGTGGCAAGTGGTGAGGTATTTGTGTGTGTTCCTGTATTGACAGTAGGTACTGCAGTTTTGATAACCAAAATTAGTATGTTTAATTTCATTGCACTTCTATTGCACATTACACTTTCTTTAATTTATATACTACTGAAACATGTTTTCATCTGTTCAATTTAGATTCGATTAAAATAAACCAAAAGCGCAAATTTGAAAATTGTTTCGTTAAAATAAACACAACATATTAATTATTGGACACCCTTATAATATGACGATTTCCATTTTTCCTTTTCGGTGCCACTCGTACGGCAAACTGCTGGTCTGGGAGCATAATTTGAGAGTGCTTTCAAAATACAATTAAGCCCAGAAACTCGCAATTTACATAAAAATATATCCAGACAAACGTAAACATATCCATAAAATGTATGTATCCAAACAAACCCAAACTTATTCAGACATATCAGCGTATCCAGACGCATTTTATTGAGTTATTTTATCGATACCACTAAGCAGATCAATACTCAGATGGCTATCATAATGTCAGTCTGACTGCTGGGCAATAGGAAGATCTTTACGATTCAGTTCGGAAGTAGCAGGGCTTGAGAGAGATTGACTGGCGTTTCAACACGTTTCAACTAGTTACTACATAAAGAGCTTCGGACACGATCAAGCAGCTTGCACCAAGCGTTTTGATCGTTTACGACGCTTATAGTATCTTCGAAATCAAATGTTGTTTAAAGGTGTGATTGTTTTACAAGCAAACGACAAGGGTATCTAGCACGGTCGATCGATGAAAGCTTTATTGATAATGTCGGAGGCTTGACAACATTTCTTAGCATGACTGTAGATAGCCAACAAACAAACAACAGTTCATGTAGAATAAATTAGATTAAACTCTTAATCGCTGTGAACTGTTGTTTGTATGCTAGCGATCTGCGGTCGTGCTCTGGAATCCTGACAAGTTATCAATCTAAAATCTAAATTATCGACAGACCGTGTAAAGTACCCAAGGATAAACTACACTCGCTACATTTATATCAACATTCAAGTTACTTTGAATGATATGTTCCGCATCATCAACAAGTCGTCGTTTTAGAGTTAGGTTGTCAGCTGTAAATCACAGCACGTTTGATTTATTGGATAATTTCTTATCCCAGAAAATTCTAGTCATCTTGTATTTTGCGCCAAAAATATCTGGTCTTCTAACAAAACATAAATATCTGAGCCAGGGTTACCGATATAAATATAACATCCAAAGTACAGACTTTTAACTTTTAACCAAAGTACATAATTTTTTTTTACATTAATTCTACACCGAAGGTTCTGAGAAAAATAATTTACCTCGGGGTCTAGGTTATCTTTGGAGATGCTGTGTGATCTTGAAGAGACCCATTTGTAGGAGGTAGGAAATATAGAGGCTCCCAAATCAGCTGTTGAACTCAAAAACGAGTCGTAGAAGCGACCCGGTCTCGTGCGACAAATGTAAACCGTGTACTTATGTTGGGCGCGTATTTGGCGTGTTTCCCGACTATGCACCGGTGCCGAAGGGATCAATGACGCTAGTTTCTCTAGAATCCTCATAATACAGGTAGAACAAGGTCAGCAAACCTACCTTACGTCGCGTGTGCTCTAAAGAATACAACCCGCTTCTTAATAAGGGGGAATCTGTCAAACAGACCGCCGTTTCTGCACTCAAGGGTTTTTTCGGGAATTTTGAGGTTCAAACCAGCAGAGGTGGCTGTCAAATTCAACAATGAGGCGCACTTATGATTTGTACATGTAAGCAGTTGTGTACTATTCAGTATTTGATAACTACGGCAAGGAGAGCAATTTGAGTGAAGGTATTTCGTAAGAGGTTATTATTTTGCCTCTTTTCTTTCATAATAGTCACGGCAGCCTCGGTAGGCGTAAATAACGCTACCCGTATAGTTCATTCCCACGCATCCAAACTAGAAACTTCCTTTAAACAATGGAAAATTAGTATAAATCCCTCCAAAAGCGCCGCCTGCGTTTACTCACGTTGATACTCTAAAAGGCCACCTAATATTTACTTGTTCGGAGAAAACGTCTCGTGGAAAAAAAAGTAGGTATTAAATATCTCAGAGTAACTCTTGATAGTAGATTAATTTGGAAAAAGCACATAAATTAAACCTAGCCTCAAAAAATAAAATCTTTACAGCCCTTTACTCCCATGCTTTGCAAAAAAAACATTATTTAAAATTATTATAAAATCATCATGATGAAAGAGGAAATAACCATTTTGGCCCGGAGCTCTGTATGCCAATATTTCAAAAAGTCACTTTATTTTATGTACCTATACTATACAGATTTTTGTTGCACACCCTTTCGATATTCTTCGTGTATTTTATTCATACAAAATGTTGTTCAGATTACAAATTCTTATTTTTACGTTTGGATTTCGGCTAAAACAAAAATAATATATATATTTTGTTATGAGTAGTCTTTTCCGATGAAAAGGTCATTAACAGTGAACATTGTACATACATGAAATGAATGCCATACGTATGAACTAATGAGCGCGGTTGTAGAAGGCAGAGTTTGTTCCGACGCAAATTAATATGGAAACATGTTTAGAAGTCATGCGATTTCCCTCAATACATGCTAGGGCACTATTAAACGGCCAGGTCCGCACTCAAGGATGATTTATTACAAAGCATTTATCATAAATAAATAAAAAATAATCAATACATTTCATTATTCCCTT
Organism: Limnephilus lunatus; assembly: GCA_917563855.2. Taxonomy (NCBI): domain Eukaryota; kingdom Metazoa; phylum Arthropoda; class Insecta; order Trichoptera; family Limnephilidae; genus Limnephilus; species Limnephilus lunatus. The sequence goes on along the minus strand of OU830596.1, from coordinate 85,010,264 downwards.
AATTCATTAATTATTTAAAACATTCATTGCAATGGTAGAATATCCATTGAAGCTTACGTGATCAAATAATGTTTTTATTTATTTTTTATTTAAAAAATAATTGTCTAATATATTTAATTATTATTATTAATTACTGAATTTGTTCATTGGTGAATAATATCTAATTGAATTCATTCATTGGTGAATTTATCTATTATTTAATTCAATTTAATAAAATACTTAGTTTTTACCACTTTTATTGTTTATAAAAACCGACATGTTTCGTGAGCGACGCTCACTTCTTCAGGGTTTTAATAATACTAATTTAAAATATTTTTAAATAATAGACATAGACAATGGTGTAAATGGAAAAATGATAGACATAGACAATGGTAACCATGGAAAGATGAGAATGGGAAGGGGACGAGGGGCAATATGCATTTTAATCCTCATTTTCAAAATAAGATTTAAAGAGCATATGAAATCTTTAAACAATAACAGTTTCTCGGAGATTGCTAACCATTTGTTGGAAACTAGTCACACCTTTAACTTCAACAGTGGAATAGAATTAATACATTGTAATGTCAATGGCATTCAGTTGGATAAACAAGAAATTTTAGAGATCAGAAAGAGTGTGAATGCGAATTTGAATATTATTGATAATCAAAAATTGTTTTTTATTTTCTTTGTAAATTGTTTCATATTTCCCCTCGTCCCCTATTTCCATTGTTACCATTATCTATGTTTATTATTTTTCCATTGACACCATTGTCTAAGTCTATTATTTAAAAATATTTAAAATTAGCGTTATTAAAACCCTGAAGAAATGAGCGTTGCTCACGAAACACGGCGGTTTTTATAAACAATAAATGTGGTAAAAACTAAGTATTTTATTAAATGGAATACATTAAATTATTGAATTAATTAATTAGGTACTGAATTAATTGATTACTGAATTAATTAATTAGATACTGAATTCATTAATTACTGAATTCATTAATTAGGTACTGAATTCATTCTTAGTTACTGAATTCATTAATTACTGAATTAATTAATTAGGTACCTTCAGAATCCATTTGAAATACTGAATTAATTTTTTTTTAAATTACATGAGTTATCTTTTGGGATGCTGTGTTTAGGGTTTTTTTAGGAAGAAGGAGAGTTCTGGGAAGGAAAAGGGCTTAACGGGTTGGTAAGAATCTGGGGTTCAGTGTGTCCTGGTCATCCGCCTCCAAGACCTAGACAAACCTCACCCCATAAACACGGGCACCCCTGCTACATCACCAAACGTAGCGAACTTGGGGTGCCCCACGGCAGAGGTGTTAGTTATCCAATAAAGGTTCCCGGGGCGGCGGTACCCATACCCGCCTCCCAAAATAGCTGAAATAGGATGCTATGTCCCGGATAATTTTACGCGAGGCCGCCAACACAAGCTTTTGATTCTTCCTAGGTGCAGAACTAACTTACCAATAGTGATGCCCCTGGGACGACTCACTAGGTTAATTAACTGCCTCGTAGGAAATGTGGATATATTCCACATTTCCTACAACGATTTTAAGCGTGAAATAACACTTATGTTTTGACGAAATGTATTACTTACTTTAACTGTAAATGTTTTTATTATGTATCTTTTCTTACCGCTCTTGCAATGTATTGGTTTTATGCTGTTTTTGCAAATAAATAAATAAATAAAAAATAAATAAATTGGGTAAATTAGGTACTGTATTCATTTTAAGGTACTGAATTCATTCTTAGGTCCTGAATTGATTAATTACTGAATTTTTCGTTGTTAGTTTTTGGGGTGTTATGCCGTGTTGCCAAAGATGGAAGACTTATTGTGCGACGCCGGCACCTATAAGAAGATTAAAAACAATCCCACCAACAAAATTGACCTGAAGACAAGGGAGTTAATAAAAGCTTCCAGTATTAGGAAAGAGGATCGATCTGGGCTTTTCGTTAAAGCCTCCAGAACTCCTGCCCTGTACGGTCTTCCAAAAATACATAAAAAGGATATCCCAATGAGACCGATTGTCAGTGCTATTGGTGCACCGACGTACAAACTTTCCCAATACCTTTCGAGATTACTACAGATGCAAACAGGAAAAACTGAATCCTGGATTAAGGATTCTGCAGATCTGATCAGTAAGCTCAAAAGGGTTAAGACTGAGGAAGGAGATATCTTAGTCAGTTTTGACGTAGTGTCCCTTTTCACAAACGTACCACTAGAAGACTCCATGACAATGCTCAAGGAGATCTATGAGGAAGACATTTGCAAACTTTTTGAACACTGCCTCAAAACGGGATATTTTGCATTCCAGGATGAACTTTTTGAGCAAGTGGAAGGAGTTGCGATGGGCAGTCCGTTGTCGCCAGTACTAGCTAACATTTTTATGGAGAAGTTTGAAGAAGTGGCACTCGACACAGCCTCGGCTGTTCCCAAGGTATGGTGGCGTTATGTCGATGATGTCTTCGCCATTTGGCCTCATGGAACAGAAAAATTAAACAAATTTCTGGATCATCTTAATTCACTCCACAGTAAAATTAAGTTCACAATGGAGCTGGAAAACGACGATAAAATTCTGCCTTTTCTAGATGTGGAGGTGATGCGAAAAGAAGATGGTAATCTAGGACATACAGTATATAGAAAACCAACGCATACAAATCGGTATCTACATGCCGATTCGCACCACCACCCAGCGCAGAAGAGAGGACTTATCCATACTTTGGTGACCCGAGCGACCAGAATATGTGAAGAAACAAAACTTGGAGCAGAACTTATAAAGCTGACCGATGCACTGGAGCGCAACGGTTACCCGGCAAGTCAAACAAGGCAAATTATAAGAGCCAAATCTACACCGAACGAAGACAGAGTTGAACAAGAGTCAAAAGCCTGTGCTTTCCTGCCTTTCGTTCACAATGTGACAGACAGAATTGCCAGGCTGTTGAGAAAAGAAAGCATCAAGACTGTCTTCGGAACCACTACTAAAATCCACGACCTACTGAGGTCTGCAAAGACCAAGTTTCCTCTGGAAGCAGATGGAGTGTATAAACTCAGCTGTTCCGGATGTGACAAAGTTTATGTAGGCCAAACAGAGCGGACGATTTCCAAAAGGATAGCTGAACATTTTCGTGCTTGTAAACTCGGCCACCCTGATAAATCGGCAATCGCCGAGCACTTAATTTAGACCGGCCATTACTTTGGATTCGTTCCTGAGGTCCTGGGAAGACCCAAAACTTACAGATCACGCCTGATTACGGAGGCTATCGAAATCTACAAAAATCCAATTAATATTAATAGAGACGACGGAGCTAAGCTCAACAGCTCTTGGTATCCGGTAATTGACGGCTACACCAAAGCTAAACGCAAAAAAATACCATGTCTAAGTATACTGTAATATCATATAATAATACAATATAAAGGTATAAAACCCTTTTTTGCTTATATTGGCTACTTTCGCTTTAACCACTTGAACTCTGTTGTCTAATTCTAGAATAAGGATGGCGCCACTTTCGTCGGCAATTCTCACATGGACGGACCCCGGGCTAACGTAAATACTGCGCTTTCACTAAAATCGCAGTTCCCTTTCTCCTGAAATACCTACCAGCTCGTAGTGAATTGAAGCTGGCGACACGGTATCGCTTCCAAGTAAATAATCACACACTTTACACTAACAATTACACATCGTCGGATCTACCGGATCTGCCCTGATGATGGACACTGCAACGCTGTCCGAAACGTCGGCTATAGTAGGAGGTAGCGCAACACGGCATAACACCCCAAAAACTAACAACGAAAATGCTTTTGGCCGTGAAAATCTAAAAACTTATCCAATTACTGAATTAATTAATTAGGTTCTGAATTCATTCTGACTTATATCCGTTTTTTTAAAGTAAAAAAAAATATTTACCACCGTTGTGATTTGAAATTCGATGAAACAAAAAAGCGACACTAAAAAGAGACAAACACATACATCTATAGGATTTAGTCTGCGAGAGAATGAGATAGAATAATCGGTCTCCTCTTTGTGCGGTGCTTCATAGACTCTTCAATCTTGTCTACTTTAGTTTTCTTAAGGTTTCACTTCTACCGCATGTGACTACGCATACTCAAACGTATTTTTTTAAAATCGGAGTCTTTATTAATTGACAATCAATTAATAATTCCTCGGAGTTTGTTGGATTTTATGAAAAAGATAAGAAGAAAGATCAGCATAATAGGGCGGATGAATCATGTTCCATGGGATGCCAATCATAGAAAATAGAATTAAAAGGAGATATGGCAAGGAACCGGGCCGAATCAAAACCTCCTAGATCACAAGGCCGAGACACTGAATCCAATCGGCCCCCTAACTTTATGAATACCTCAAAAAATATGAACTAAAACGCTTGAAAATGTTTTAGTAAATAAGAATAAATTGAAAAAAATATATAATCCGAAAAATTTTGTGGAATCTCATACAAGTTAGGACACTGCTTTGAATGAATGATCTAATGTGCTCTAGCAGGTTTTGGCCGAACCCCGAGCTACGTCCAAACTGCAAGGACTGTCAAATGTAAGTTATTCGATTGGAGTGTAGGTATAAACTAATGCGGGGCTCCGCTATACGTAGGAGATGTTTGCAATTGTATGGGTGAACTACGTTGGCAATATTTTGTGCGCGCGGTTTCATACTTTATTAGTTCTTATTTTCTCATCTCCTTTGATTCAATTTATACGAGCATAAAGAATGAACCAAAACCCCATCCATGGAAAAACGCCGATGGAATCCGTCACGGCTCGAGTCGAGCTACACCATAAATATACTAACCCCTAGATCGATATCTTCGGGCTTTCTCCATACTAGTGATTTAGTCGTCAAACTTAACTCTCAAAATGACTTGCGTGGCGCGAATTGACTAAAAGATAGAGGAATTATTTTATTATATTATTAATTGCATTAGAAGAATAAAAACTCGAGGTACATGTTTAAATATTATTTTTATTTTCACAAATACAATGGATAAGTGTTACAAAAACACAAAATGCTTTACACAAAAATATGAAATACCTTCCGTGGATATATTTCAGCCATCTCACAGCAAAAACTGCAACATGTCTTCTGAAATAAATATGTCACATTAAACAAAGTTTGGGAACGGAACATAGAATACTTGTGATGAACACAATTTATATGCGACGGGCCACTTCAAGAGTCAGAATAGTATGTGTTAGTCGGTTTACATGAGTTCGGTGAGTCCAAATAAGTGAGAGGCTTATGGCGGAGAGCAAGTTGTTAATAATCGTCTGCAAAAGGGCCTTTCTTTCTTTATGGTGGAGAACGAGAGGTTAAACTAAAGCTCTACGAGCATTATTTGACCCTAGATATGTGCAGAAATTATAGCAAGAGAAATAAACTGTCACCTTTCTTTGGAATCATGCGACATGTCTTCAGCTGGGACGTTGAACTCTCCTCTGGTGTTCCTGTTATACCTGAAAATTGAAAACAGTTTTTACAATGTTTGTATCTCAAATATTACTTTAGATTTGGCATGACAACTGATAAAAAAACTGCAACATGTCTTCTGAAATAAATATGTCACATTAAACAAAGTTTGGGAACGGAACATAGAATACTTGTGATGAACAAAGTTTATATGCGACGGGCCACTTCAAGAGTCAGAATAGTATGTGTTAGTCGGTTTACATGAGTTCGGTGAGTCCAAATAAGTGAGAGGCTTATGGTGGAGAGCAAGTTGTTAATAATCGTCTGCAACAGGGCCTTTCTTTCTTTATGGTGGAGAACGAGAGGTTAAACTAAAGCTCTACGAGCATTATTTCACCCTATGTGTGTGCAAGTAATCATAGCAAATAGAGAAAAAAACAATCACCTTTCTTTGGAATCATGCGACGTATCTTCAGCTGGGACGTTGAACTCTCTGGTGTTCCTGTTATATCTGAAAATTGAAAACAGTTTTTACAATATTTGTATCTCAAATATTACTTAAGATTTAGCATGACAACTGATAAACATATGTTCACAACAGCATTTTGTATTGAATGCTACCATTTAAATACCCCACATACATTTAAAGTAAAATTGAACAAGGCAAGGAGTGTATGCCAAGACTGAGTTGTTTGACGGTCCGTCCTCTCTGCCTATCCTGCGGGGAAACAGTGTAATAGTTTCTTTTAAAGCATTATCAATTTTACCTTGTACGAGGTCTTGTATGAAGTCTTGTATAAGATGGGCATTTTTAACGTTGACGTTTCAAGCCTCCGCCTATCTTCTCGGGTGAAAAACGATCGTCGGATGAGTTTGTCTCCTTCTATCCAGAGGGTTTTCGGAACTTCAAGCGGCATGCCAGGAGAGAGACGACATCATCGCATCCTCAGCCACAATGTATGTTCTCACAATGATGGTCACAAATCTGACGTTAACAATGTTATGAAATGTTCCTAAAGTATAGGCTTCGATACGTTAACAACGTTTTTATGAGATGGTAGAACATTTTCTGAAACGAAATATGGAAAAACATTAAACCACTAGTACCCATAAGCTTGCCTTTACGATAAAATCAAAAAACCTCTATATTTTAACCTCAAATATTGATTTACAGATAAATTAAGGTGAATAATGTTTTATGTAATTAATTACCTGATTTCTTGATCAACACTAAACACTTGTTTCACCTCTAGAATTCATGTAAGCATTTTTTGAATAAAATATGTTCATGGGTAAATTGTTAAAACAACGTGCAACGGCGTCTGTAAATAAACATAACATGGCGGATCAGGCGGATGGCAAATCCATAGATGCGAGTCTATTTCCTGCAGATAGTGCGGTTTCCTGCATTTGGTACCATAAATAATACATACATTTGGTACCTTTTTTTTAGTGACGTAGGTGTATGAGCATCTCTTTCTGACACACGTAGAGAGCGAGAGATGGCGAAAATCAAAATTACAGACCTATCTAGAATTCAGCTTTGTCTGTGGTGTGTGGCACTTTCGCTAGAGTAAGAGTTATTTATGGTCACAGGACACAAATTTTGACAGAGTTATACGCCCCTGAGCTACACACTACGCAGTGTAGTTTGTAGCTTTCCATAGACGGTACGTCCATAGCTTTCAGGGGCGTATATCTCTTTACTTAACCTTGAACCTCCAAAAAAGATCGGGTACCATAGAAAAACTGAATTGTAGATAGTAAACGGAAATGACAAATACGCCATTGAACCAGTATATCCGGTTTGGCCATTATGCTTTTAACTGTCAGTGAATAGTCAGTCGCGTTATGCCAATACGTAAATATTTTCAATTTAAAATGTTTCTTGCTAAAGCACTTCGAGGAAATTAGAACTTAGAAAATTCACAGATTTACCCAAGCCAACTGAAAAAGGAAAAGGACTAAGCCAAATAAAAGTTATGTGACGAAAATACAGGTAATAATCTCTCATCCGTTAGGTATTACAATGTTTGTTTTGATGTTTCATTTTGTTGTTATTTGCCTAAAACTGAATTTATTTCTCATTGTAGACCCCGACTCGTCGAAATCGTACAGTATTATTGTGATGCCGTAAGGGATTAAGATTACATCAACATTAAAAAGGTATGTAATCTTAAATTGCATCATTATTCATTTTTATATTTATTCAGATTTAATCGGCATTCTCAATGTCGTTTGCTGACGACAAAGCTTACATTATTGCAAAGCGTAGCATGAGAACTTGAATAGTTTTTATTTCTGAAGCACCTTTTTATTTCTGTCAGAAGCACCTTGAGCAACATATAATCCTCAATTTAGCTTTGGTATAACACTGGTTTGTTCACAAACTTTGGTTAATTATATTGATTTCAGGGCATAATGACTTCCCGATTGCCATCGGTGTGGTTATTCCTGCCAAGGGGGGTTATATTTCTTGAAAGGGAAAAAATAGAGTAGTTTTTGTTCCCAAATTTTAGTTAATATATTAAATATATTTATTTCAGATATGCAGGCACCAGCAGTGAGATTGTTCCTGCCAAAGGGGTCCCAGGAGTTAACGAAGGTATGTACATTTAGTAAACTTAGGCACACGAAAAAAAGATATTCCGACACCCGAATCCCGAATGTTCGTTGAGAAAGGCATTATTAATGAACGGTATGAGTAAATGCGCCTTGAAGGCTTTTACATTTATACGTTATTTTTAGGAGAGTACACATATGTTGTTCAGGAGTATAATAATAAGAGTTTAGTACATAATAAACTCAACATTAACATTACTCCTTACTATTTTGGTTGAAAGGGAATAGTAATTCTACATTTTGTTCATTTAACATGTAGATTTCTTCTTCCATTCCTTCAAGTACTAAGATACATATTCTTATTTTCAGATATAAGCATTCCTGTGAGACCCGGCACCGGCAGTAGTCATGCATTCGCAACACACCAAAATGAACATTTTAAACGTAAGCATTTTTATAGCATTTTGTTTGTAGATCATGGTTTGGTATATTTTTTTATGAAAAATGTAATAATTTTTCTCAAATATTGTCTTTCTAGGTAATAGGAAGAGTATACTAACTTATATCAGAACGCAGCCCTGACTCCCAGGAAGAAGAAGGTGAATATGGACATTTTGAAGACCAGGCGTCGGCTGCAATATGTCCAGTGTAAGAATTGCTCGTTGAAGAAACGTTTGATGATAGCAACTCGATATAGAGTAAGAAACAGCTTGGAAGATTCTCTTTCAAGTTCAATCCCCATTCTCTCGATTCATTTTAGCACAAGCTAAACTTAGCCCACGTCACAAAAAAGGACGGAGATACAGCAAAGAAGACAAGTCACTGGCACTTGCTGTTTACAAGGTAGGACCAAAATCTTACCGATTGTTGCAACTGGACTGATGGTTCCGATCATCCTCGGCGGGACTGCCTTAAATCTTCTTCCTTTATATTAATAAACTTTTATTTCAGCTACATCAAGTGGCGGAGATGAGACGTGATACAGTGAAATAAATAATTAACAACATGTACGCACTCGCATACTGCCTGCTAACTAGAGTCCTGAGGTGTACGGTGAAGGAGGAAACCATCTGTTTCCTTAGAACGCTGTGGGAAAGTGGTGGGCAACCTCCAATGTTTACATATTTTTGTATAAAGCTTTTTGTGTTTACATGTTTTTAAATTTTTTTTTGTCTACTGTTTTTGTGCTTATAATTTGTGCTATTATTTTTTGTGTATTTGTATTTATTGTACATTTTATATAAAAGATTACAGAGTTATCGTATTAAGCCAAATAATGTATTCATGGATATTCCATTGGATATATGAACAATTATATAATACTTGTCATATTAATACTGTTAATTATATTAATATGACAAGCCCTCGAGGTACATTGTTCTTGTCATATTATTATTGTTAATTATATAACAAGTACAATGTACCTCGAGGATAAGCTGTAATACAGGCGTGAATACATTATGGGCCAGTCAACATTAGTTTCTGACTCATGCTCAATCAGTCGAACCGACTCTGCGTTTTTATGTGTTGTTTATCCTTTGTCTTTTTGAAAATAAAAAATATTTAAAACATGCACCTGTGAGTTTTTCATTTTTCATCTCAGGATAACAGGTTTCCGTCTGACAAAGCTCCCTCTCAGAACCAGCTTTGGCACATTGAACCTTGTTGTCCTGGGGAAAAGTTTTACATTTTTCTGCTTTACAATTTTTTTTTAATAATTTATTGGGCTATTGAAGTAGGTCGAGTATATTGTCTATGATAGGCCTTGTGCTATTATCTATGACAAATGGCCTTGAACTCCCATCTACGTATATCGGGATTGTTTTTCCGTGGTGAAGTTGATGTCAAAATTTGTCCCATAGAAAAGGCCCGAAGATATCGATCTAGGGATTGGTATATTTATGATAGCTTTCAAAGTTTGTGACAGGTACTTTCGTACGGTACCTAGTTTCACGAATCATTTTTTTTTAAACTTACCAGAATTCTAATTGAATTGTTTTTGTTTGATTCTCGTTTTTTTGACAGAAAGAAGCTTGGAAGCAAAAATGTAAGACAAGTAATAAAATATTAACTTGTAAAAAAAAACAAAATAAATCAGTACCGAAAGACTTGAAACTTATTACTGAGCCCACTATACCCGACCCTATCACTATTATCTAAGACTCGGAGCGTTCAGCTTTCCAACACAAAAATATATTTCCGAAAAGTGGTGCCGTTTCAAACAGCTCTGGGGCTCAGAGGGTTATGTGCGGCAATATTTATCACGATCTTGATTATTCTGAAGGACTTTTATTATTTTTTGTCAAGAATTATGATAAGCTTAATTAAGTTTATTGTCAAATCGATGGACCGCCGAAGGCAATGCTTAGGCTGGGGTGTTTCACACAAATTCAAATGTTGCATTCACTAAATTCTCTGATACTGTAACAATTTATTTACTTATTTATTTACATATATACGGCACAACACGTGCCATTAACATAATTGACATATTTATAAATAGTACAACAACATGAAGAATTTAAGTGAAATTTAAGAAATTCTCTAATTCACTGTGAAAGTAAAAAGTAATAAAACATTAACGTGACCTGCTTGGTAAATATGGCCCTGTTTAATGGAATAAATAAAAAAACTAGAATAGGCCACTTGCATGGATTTCATAACGACTTGGAAAAAATCCTGTGGATAGATTTTTTTACTAAGATTACGAAAATGTTAGTAAAAATTTTAAAAAAGGTATAGTTTTTCTTATTTTTAAATAAATAATTCCATTATTTGAGCTCGTGACGTCACTACATGAAAATATCTCGTCTCCGATTATGTTCCCTTAATTTTGTGAAATTCCACACTGTTATATGGCAACACTTTGATTTCCGGCGAATTTTTGAATTTGCGTTTAAGGTTCACTAGATTTATTGTTTGTTCTGTGCGAACTTATCTTTTGGTTCGATTTTTTGATAAAGATGGCGGTGTTTTTACTTTTTGTGGTTTTCTGATTGCTATTCGTGTGGAAAACGTTATTTTTTAAAATGATTTTCGGCTATGTAATAATCGTTTTTTCGCACACATAAAATTATGTCCCGTATTTCCGGTTTATAAAAAATGGTCTGATTTTTCAGATTGAAATTTTCAAGAAATTGCTAGGGTTTCACAATACGATAAAAAAATAAAAAAATATGGAATGTCTTAGAATATTTGCCTTAACCGGAATTTTTTTTTTTAAATGTGATGCAAGTGGCCTATTATTTTTTAAAAAAACGAGGGTGCTTTAGACCACGTGACTGAAGTAAAACTTCACTAACTTATAAAAGAAGAGAGAAAGAAAATGTGCACGCGCACTGCTCTCTCTTGCTCCTACAGTGATACAGACAATAGGCCTGGACTGTGTCGATATATGAAACGTAACTGCCTATGAGAGAAAGAGAGATAGAAAATGTGTGCTTGCACCTCTCTCTCTTGCCCCTACAGAATACGAAACGTAACTCTCTCTCTTTCTATCTTCACTGACTTATATCTCCCTCTCAACTTCCGTTCGCCTCGTCCCATCACAGTTTTCGTAACGCTCTCATCACGCATTCACCAACTTACTCCCCAAGTCAAGCGTGCGAAAAGAAGTTTTACTTCGAAAAACGTTTCATTTAACCCAATAGCTCAGCGCACTGTCTCACTTGCCTCGCTTATATCGTAGATCGCCATCCCATTTGAATTTCGTAAACACAGTTTTGTACGGGAAATTGAGGTTTCGATACGCGCCCACAGGGGCCACAGGACACTTCTTGTGTTGTTAATTTTAGTCGATGTCCTGTTTAATCTTACTATACATATAACTGTGAACAAAATGAAAAATGTCGACATTGTTACGCAGCGCCACTCTCATTGGTGATTCATTTTACAAATAGAGTGAAGAGACATGGCTGACTTACTTAACAGTGATTACTGTCATTTGGAGAAAAAACGTCAAAAATTTTGGTCTCCGGTGACATTAAATGTCACAATAACTTAAATTTTAAGTTATTGTTACTGCCATTTGAGTCCAACCAAAACCTCCAGTCCATTTTTTGATGACTTTGTACTATCCCAAAACATTATTTTTTTTTCTTCTCTAATTGTAACTATATGCACTAAATCGTAATTATGAAAATAATAATCGAGCGAAGCAAATATTTTCATATGGATCCCGATATAGTTTACTTAATACGTGGGTAGGTCGAAAAAAAGCATCGTGTAAAGAGCGCCATTAGAGTAGGGAATAAATTGTATTAATTTGTTCTTGGAATGAGATTTGTTTTTTTCTTCATGTAATACATTATGTACACGTATCGCACGAAATTTCCCATGAGGACAAGACAAATGAGCTCGATCTACGGACAGAAGATTTCGTGCGTGCTTTTCGAAACTAATTTCATTAAATTTATGGGTAAAAACGTCTCTACATACAGGGTGTAACAAAAATCTTTTTTATGTGAATATCTGACAAGAGTCCCAGCTGCCAGTGAGGAGTCCCAGAATATCTTACAAGAGTCCCAGCTACCCGTCTGGAGTCAGTGAGACTATAACCTTCCCGTTGTGAGACAGAAGGTAGTGAGAAGGGGAATTAGATGGAAATGGGGAAGAGGTAGGCGGGGAAGTGTGCCTAGTTATTCTGGTATGGTCACCAAACACGGCTAAAGTCATTTCAAGTGGCGTTTCAATTCTGAATCTCAAGTCTTACACCAGGGTGATATGCTGAGAGTATCTTCCACTTCGGAACGTGCATTTATACTAAATATAAATTTTAATTAATTAATTGTGAAATAACACAAATTAATCAAATACAATTTATTTGCGCACGCCGGGATTTCATCCCGCGTCCTTCGGATTTGCGAGTCAAGAGCCTTACCCCTCGATCACGGAGGCCGTCTGATCGCTAAGAAAGTGGGTGATATTGCCCCCTGACAGCGCTGAAAGATCCAGGGAAGGGGGTTTGTTGCCGACCTTGCGTACATACAAAAACCTTAAATAAAATTAAGATTTCAACATTTTAAGCATATTGTGGTAAGATTTTTTTAAAGTGATTAATGCATAATAGTCCCTCTTAACTGATGATCAGGGCCAGGGAGACTATGGCATCCTCAATAGGGTATGTTGTAAGGGTGAAATGTATAAGGAGGGGAAGGATATGGAGAGAGGATGGTGGAAAACTACCAGGTTATTCAGATTTGGTCACCAGACACGGCTAAAACCATTTTAAGCAAAATATCGATTCTGAATTGTGGTCTTTCAACAGGACGATACTGAGAGTATTTAACACTCTGGAACCTGCCATATGTACGCGTAGATTTTGTATGAATTAAATATGAAAAACTTAAAACAATTTAATTAAATCAAATTTACTTGCGCACGACGGGATTCGAAACCGCTGCCTCTTATTTCTTAATCGAGGACTTCACCCTTCGACCACGGAAACTGTGTTAATTATACCTATGAAATAATATGTTAAAAATAATTTGTTTTTTGAAATAAAACTTCTATACGCACGCTTATCTTGGGAAGTAAACATGTGAATGCGTGACGAGAGCGTTACGAAAAGTGTGATCGGGCGAGGCGAACGGAAGTTGAGAGGGAGATATAAGTTAGTGAAGATAGAAAGAGAGAGAGTTACGTTTCGTATTTATACTGTAAGGGCAATAGAGAGAGGTGCGAGCACAAGGAATCATTTATTGAATAACCATGCCATAGGTCACCCCAAGGTCATATGTCACCCCAAGGTCATAGGTCACACCAAGGTCATAGGCTACCTCACGGTCGTAGATCACTCCACGGTCATAGGTCTCCCCAGGGTCATAAGTCACCACATGATAATATGTCACCCCAATGTCATATGTTCTTTTATAAGTTATTTCTCTCTTCTTTTATAGTGATGTTGTACTTCAGTCGTGTGGTCTAAAGCACACACATTTTTTTAAAATTCTTAACTTAATGAGTAAAACCTCAAATTGTAATATTTTAATGAAATGAAGACAATATTAGCGAAACTCAATTTTTTTTAAAATTAAATTAATGAAACTGATTTTTTTTTAGACATTCGATTTTAGACATTGCTAATATTGTTTTCATTTAATTAAAAATAATTTGTTTGCAAAATGCATATTATTTACGTTTGAAAGGGGGGTGACAAAGTTTGAGAAACGCTTACATGATTTCTCACGCACGTTTTGCTGAGTCCCCAAAGTAAAGCAAAGGTTTCCTAATCTTAATCGCAACCAGTTTATTCACACGTTAAGAAAGGAAAACTACCACTTTACTCCAAAGGTCCTGCCGCTGAGAGCTCCTCTTTAAAGTCCCTCTCTGACTACTGCGTCGTCCGTGAAAAAGAGAGAGAAGTTACAACTGAGCTATCAGCGGTACGCTTTAAAGGTCTCCCTTCGCAGCTATATCGCGTGAGTATTTATAGTAAAAAATTCTACTAACGATTTTCCTATCGTTATTAAAGAAATTAAGAAAATTGTGCCTGTTTTATGGCTTGTAAGGTGTACAGATTATTATGTTCGTGTACGAATAGCGGAGAAAAAAATACATAATAGGTCTCAATTTCAACAATTTTTGTAATTCGTGTTTAACACTAATAGTTCTGTGAAAAGTATTTTTCTAATTTTCTCCTCTGAAATCATAAGGTTTGTAAGTAGGTAATTATTACAAGTAAGTAGTAGATACTTAATTACTAGTACCTACTTAAATATACGCAATAGATATTTTATTTATCATTTTTTTTAATTTTCAAATTTTCAAATAAGGAATGAAATCTTTTCACAAACTATGAATATCGTTAAAAATGTGCGGAAGATTGAAGATGACGGGATGTTTCAAAAAATTTGACGAAGTCATCAAATATTTGAAGTTAATTTTCTAATCAATTTCTGTGATTATTTCAGTTTTATGAAGCAAGTGGCCTATAATGGTATAATAACAGAACTTGAATAGAACTTACACAGAATCTTAAAATTAACTTCAAATATTTGATGAATCCGTCAATTTTCTTGAAACAAACCGTCCTGAAGTTTCTGGTTTTGATAGTTGTACTAAAAATATGTAATTTTAACATTTCATTCCTAATTATTGATTTGAAAAACCGCACATTCCAAAACGGTTTCAAATGGCTACAACGTCATTATGACACAGAAAACGCCAATGTCTTGTAAGACGGGTGTCTCCAACGTTGCCCGGCGTGACTTTAACGCCGCCAAATTCATCAATAAACATGAACGTGTCGTTTCGGCGGCAAATCGAAAACGGCACATTTTAAATCGTAATAGAAAATTTATTGGTCAACATAAAAATACCTTCTTTATTAATATGTTTTTCTTTTTTTTTCGTGAATGAAAAAAACCTTGAAAATACAATATATTATGTAATTCATGTTGTCCAAAGAAATGTAGTCACCATCTCAATGACGGTTATAATTCGTTTTAAAACTTTCTTTAGAGCATTAGGAACCATAATACTTATAATTCTGAATTGATAGTTCATAGTAGAAACCATAAACATGCGAACCCTGGCAGGATACAAAAGTAGTATCCAACAAAACCACCATCGTGAACCGGAACCGGAACATAACAAACAATTTTACATACAGGTGAAATACCAAATGTTCGATTTAAAGCAGGACTTCGCTGTACTCAGTCAATGAACGAGTTCATTGGGTTCCAAGAATTATTAATATGACGAAGTTGAGAGATTTTTTTTTTTCATTAACTCCACCCAGGAGGTTTTGGGTGAAATAATTACCCTCAGGGCCTACGTCATCTTTGGGGATGCTGCGTGGAGGGTCTTTGTAAGGAAAAGGAAGGAGAGGGAGTTCTTGGAAGGAAAAAATGTTGGTTATCCAATAAATGGTACGCATTCCCGCCTCCCAAATTTAATGGTAAGTTTTTCTAATAAGAGCAAGAAATTGATAGATTTTAAAATGGTAATAATGTTCAAATAAGAAATAAATTTCGAAATTTTGACATTTTTTGTGAAAAACTCATACAGCACTATCAAAACTGAAAATTCCCACCTGAGATATTTTTTGCATTTCATTTCTAGACGCACAAGTGGATGTTTTTCAAAAGTTTCTCTTGCAAATCCAAGTCAATCGATGTTTGTTCAGCTTTGCATCCGTTGGGATGAAATTTAATCTGCTATCTAAAAATAAATGTTCGGAAATACCATGAAATATATAGGTCACCGTCTGCGGCCTGTGAAATTCATCCCTTCCTCTATATTATATTCGGTAGATTCTTACCCTGTGATATCCCTCCCCCCCCTTCCCCCCACTCCGAATCAGTTGGTGTTGTGACGTCAGACTGCAAACCCTAACCTATATAATATACCAATACATGTATAAACAACCCGCAAACACAAATACATACACAAAAAGCCAACGTACGTATTTGAAAGCCTATATAGCAGGGGTAGTCAAATTGTTTAGTGTTAGGATTGATTGATTATATTTAAAAATAGTAGAGGACCCTGGAATTTTGTTGTATCTTATATCTGGATGACTGATTGATAGCACAATGAACAAATGAAGCAAAGCAGGTGCTGGTCAAGTCATCCATCAACCAACGCACAAGTAACATTTTCAGCTTATTATTATAGAAGTAGGAATTCAAATACGTCCAATTTATTCGGAAATCGTCTTTATGAATACCATGCTGGAATTTTAGGTAAAAACTTAAACCGAAAATGTCTTCATTGGTTTGCATTATTACGCATGGCCTGTGGTCTTTAGAAACGCTATGTGTTTTTAAGAAATGAAGTAGAGGAAGATCTGGAAAGGAAAAGGATAAGAGGGTTGAGTAGGAATCTGTGGATAGTGCGTCTATATATGTGTGTAATATATCCCTCCCAGTGGGATGCAAGATGATGTCATGAGAGAGTACTGCTGAAGAGATCAAAAAGTCTCCCTCAACTAGTCTCTCCCAATCCGGTCTGGCACTCAGTTGGTGGGCAGACGCATCCGCCGCCAAGATCCAAACATGAACCCGGGCACCCCTGCTTAGTCACCAAACCTAACGAACCACTTAGAGCGACCCATGGCAGAGGTGTTGGTTAACCGATAAATCCCGGGGGGCGGTACCCATACGCCTACCAAATTGATCTTCCAAACCTCCCCTAATACAGACATTTTAGAATGTGTTTTAAAGATTTAAATGATTACTGTTTTAATTTCATTCACTGGGAATCCTAGACATTTTTCTGACTACAAGTAAAATTGACATAAAAAATCGCTTGTGGTACCTATATAATGTTTTATTTATGTACATAATACATTCGACATGGTAAATACATCACAGGTAATCTTAATTTATTAAACAAAGTCGGGTTAGTCACACCATTTATAACTCAAGAATGGCTGGACCGATTTTTATGATCTTTGATTTGTTGGATTTGTCTCCGCCCGAATAGCAGAGTAACGGAAAAAAAATGTTTTGAAAAAAATTCTTTTCCTCACACATTTTCTATGGAAAGAATTCTCATCTTGTGAAAGAGCTGCAGAAATATTGCGAAAAGAATCATGTTAAATAGTGAGTGAATTCCCAATAACTCAAAAATGTCAAATGTCAATGCGCTGATTGTTTTGCTTTTGTTCTTAAACATATAATTCTGCCTCTCTTTTTTTACACACTAAATGTTAACAATCGAAAATGAGACAAACGGTGAACGTATGTCTGCACCCCTACAAAGAAAAATACAATAATCATAATAAATCTCCCTCACACGTACAAAGAAAATGAAACGCAATTCCCGTAAGTAAGTGGAAAAGTAAGAAAATCACAAAAAATATAAATCCGTACACAAAGCCATCTCTGATACTGACAAAAACAAAACACGGACAGTTGATACGGATACATGACAAGGATAATTGCTTCATTTTGCAATTTTTAACTATAAAAACTGAATTTAATTCGATTTATTACACCGCCTCAGAATCAATAACATTTATTGATTCTGAGACGGTACGAAGTTCGCTGGGTCAGCTAGTTTAGAATATTACATATTAAGAGTATTACTAGCGCAACCCCGTAAAAATCAGAAATCTGACTTCATTTGTCAAGATTACCTTAAGAAATCAAAACAGAATTAAAATTAGAATATATATGTACATACTTGTACGCGTGAATCTCAATGAATAATATAACTTTAAATGTGTTGGGAAACTTCCAAATAAGTTTGAGGTTCGTGTTATTACGATTGATTGATTTATTAAGTTCTCGTAAAGATTACAATGAATATTAAATTGGACTAGTCGTCCTTACTTGAGTAGACTCTAAGTATTTCTTCGACTGATGACATTCGTCCTACTCTCAGATGCCTTCGGCAATCATTTGTCCATAAGACACCAACGACGATAAATGGTGCTCTTCTGATATCATGCTTAATTGCCATCTGTCGGGATAAAGCAAAACTTCGTATTACTATCTACACTAACAACATCTATTGAAAGATACTAAATCTGCATTTTAACCTACACACTACAAAACTGTAGGTGGTTACATTATTGCTTGTGTGAATTCATGATACACACGATTAAAATAATATTCTGTTAAAATATCATACGGAGGTACTAATGACACATAAATTCCTTATAAAACCGAGTACATTGAACCAGAGTTTTTTTATTTTTTTTTAATTTATTTAATATAGATATATAAGTGTACAAAGGTGTTACATAAATTACATATCGGTACAGAAATTATTTAAAATTGCAATCTCATCAAAGAAGAAGCTAGTTCTTGTGCTGGATGAGCGAGTTACACTAATTATAACAGAAATAAAGTAACATTATGCAAAAGGTAAGTAGGTATATAATACGAACAATTGAGACTTCTGGATCATCTATATGTGTAGGTGTACATACATAGGATACGGTATGAAATTCGAAAAATCTAAATAAAATAGAGATGAATATAATTTATAATAAATGGAAAGAAAGAGAAAAACAGGTAATTATTTAGTTTGAATTATTCCTGATGAAGTGTAGCTTCAGTTTGAGTTTCAGTTTATTGATGTCTTTGGTTTTTTTTATTTCAATTGGAAGGTTGTTGAAATACTTTATTCCTAAGTAGACATAATTGTTTTGCATTAGTTTGGTATTAAATTTTGGTATTTTGATGTTGTCTTCATATCTTTTTGATTGGTAGGTTTCAAATTTTTTGATGATATTATCTTTGTAAAGTTGGATAATTGCATTTTTTTTTAAGATATTCTCTACTCGAGGCACCGTAAAATCTGCGAAAAGCGTTTCTGTTGGATATGTGGAGGGTTTCTTTAAGATCACTTTAATGATTAGCTTCTGGATCACTTTGATTGGGTTTAGAATATTGTTGTAAGACCCCCCCCCCATCCAATAATTCCATATTGAATTAATGACTGGATTAGTGCATAGTATACTCTTTTTAGATTGTTGAGTTTTAAAATATTTCTTAATCTTATGAATATATATATACACTTTCTGATACGCTTAACCAATTCACAGATATGGCTCTTCCACTTCATATGTTGTTCTATTATCACTCCGAGATATTTAGTTTCTGATACTGATTTCAACGTTGAACAGTCTTGAATACATGTGATTTTATTACATTTGTTATTGTGGATAATTATTTTAGTGTTGGGGAGAGTTTTTAGTTTGTTAATTGAGAAGTGTATGTAGTATGTTTTGTTAGTATTCAATGAGAGAAGATTTGTATCAAACCAATGTTTTAAGGTATTCATGCTATTATTTGCTTGCTCGTTTACTATATCCCAGTCAATCCCATTGACTATGATAGCTGTGTCGTCGGCATATGATATTATGTCTGCGTTAAGTGGTAGTTTGAAAATGTCGTTGACATAAATTATAAATAGTAGGGGGCCTAAGACTGTGCCTTGAGGTATCCCGAAATAACTTGTTAGTGGTAGACTTAGAAAGTTGTTTATCTTGACTACTTGGTGTCGTTCAAATAAATAGCTTTTTATCCATTTTAGAGCTTTATCGTTTATCCCAATACAGTTTAATTTTTTAATAAGTTTATCATGAGAAATACTGTCGAAAGCTTTTTTAAGATCTATGAAGATTCCGAGGCATTTCAAAGATTTGTCTAATGTGTTCTGAATAATGTTCGATAGTTTGGCAATCGCATCTTGGGTACTTCTATTTTTCATAAATCCATATTATAGTTACAATCACAGATAGACCCACACCCGAAATTAGCATTTTTTATGGCGTTTAGGAAATTATGGCATTTTTTATTGTTAACATCCTCATTCTCGGAATGATGATGTTGTTGAGACATCATGCCAAAGTGAAATTATAACGAAAGATCCGCAAACGACGAAAATTATATTCGTGATTTAGCCGTTGGCCACTCCTGGTTTATATCTGAGATGAAACGGAAAACGGATCGTAGCCGGTTTTCTCATTTGGCCCAAATGTTTTCCCCGCAAACAAAAGCGAACGTTTCTTGGCACCAGATTCCTCCTCGGGACCTCTGAACTGTGCTTTATAACAAGTCGATACCACTTTTTTTCGGCAGTTCGTTCCTCTATGGAGGATATTCATTTTTATTACACAGCTTACGGTTTCAAATCGGAAAGATGGGACAGAGAAAATTGGATTTCACGAAAAAGAGTTGAATTTTGTTTCTGAATGAAAGGATGTCTGAAAGAGGAAAGAATGAACTGAAGCGACGAACTGAATTATTAATTTTTTATGAATGTTGAATTTTTACGTGTGTACCTGAATTTCATATGTAAAAATGTAAATACTACGTGTAGGAATGGTTAGTGGCTAGTTTGACTACCAGAATACGTGAGCGAGACAGAAGATACTATAGTAAGTAATATATATTGAGTTGTTGTAGTCAGGCTCGCTCTCTCATTAGCGAGATCTCAGATAGCCAACACTTACTGTGATATTCTCGTTGTGCAATAAAACAAGTAATATAACTCGACTACGCGCGTCTTAATTAAAGGGAACCTAGAACTACTAAGAAGTCTGTACACTTCCCCAATAATACATATATAACATGATGATCACCAGACTTTCTCAAAATCCTGCAGTAATTGTTTTTTCTCTTCAATTTTTCAAAGAACACTTCTTTAAAATTCGCAAAACATCTCTTAGTGAATAATCATGTTCTACTAAACTTAGGTTTACTTAACAATAACAAGCCTAAGCCATTACATGAAGAAAGAAAGGGTGTTAGATTAAATTTACTTGAACAATTAGAAATCAATAAACGAACGAATGACCCTAATTTATAACACGAATTAATAAAGTAAGGAAAATTATTTATTTCCCTCTTCTCAGTATATTTAGACATAAACATGTAACACAATGTAAATAAGTCAATAGTACTCACGTCATCATTAAACAATTGAGAACACATTAACATTAATGTGAGGAAAACAGATTTCAAAATACCCCACAAAAAAGAAAATCTGTTGTCACAATTATTTTCTTAGTCAATTTAGTCACCTTTAAAATTGAAGCCGAAACAGCTGTCACTATAATAAAATACTTACAGAATATACTAATAATATTTTTAAATTTAATTTATTATTTGTAAATTTATTATTATTATGCCTCATATTTTCACAGCATCCTCAAAGATGACATAGGCCCTGTTGGAAATTATTTTCCTCAGGGCCTCCTGTGTGGAGTTAATGTAAAAAAAATATATATATGCGTTCACGTTGAAATAACAGCTTCACAATATCTACACAATCAATCATCTTTAATGATTTATTATGGTAGGTTTGGAAGATATAAGTGACTTTCCGAGGGTTATTTTTTACCACTGTAATATTTATGGTGGTCAGAAACGACTGGTACATGTGCCTAGTTCAATGGGTCACAGTAAATACGTAATATTTCAAATTATAACCATATAACAAAGAATAAGGTGGTATATCTATAACGATATTTATAAATTTGGTGATGTGGGGAGTGGAAGGTGATTGGAAAAAGATCGTGGATACATAAGTGTCGGATACAGTTACTAAAAAATTCTAAAGCCATTTCAAGCACCTTTTCGAGTGACATGCACTTTAGACGTGTGTATTGAAATTCAAATTTACTAGATATATAATTCCATTTGAATTACTTGTGAAATAACCCAAAAAAAATGTCGAAAACAAAATTCTTCCTTCCTTTGACGTAGGTAAAATTTATACGTATTTTTTTAAATATTGTAATAAAAAGAATATCATTACATTTATAAGCATATATTTTTCATAATATTATATTTAAGGTCATCGCTGGTCATAGAAATGGTATCAGAAAAGAGGAGCTCTTGTGCCTGATAAGGTAGCCACTAATCTTAAATAATACATGGAAAGCGTTTTTAGTGTTCTTCTTTATTCTATGGTTTACCCAAGATCTTGCAAATCGCATATACGCACAGCGGTGGCGCCCCGACTTTGTTTCTACCTACACACAACACATAACTTTTATTGGCTCCGCCATCCGTTAGGCCGTGCAGTTGGAGGCGTCTTCTAATATCTACAGGAATTCCAAAAACTGAACAAATCGGACTAATCTATGAGAATCCATGTTCTGGCTTCTGACTAACATCTATACGAGGTATGTTGGAACAGTATCTATGGGAACCAAAGTGACGACGAATATCTACAGCTCAAACTGCTGACTAATATCTATGGAACAGGTGATGTCGACGAATATCTACAGCACTGGCAGAGGTTGGGTTAGGTAACGTTAGGTTAGGTTAGGTTAAGATAGGTTTGGTGCTCAGCTATCCTCTGTAGATATTAGTCCCACCAACGCTCGTCACCACTGGGACCGTCATAGATATTTATCTCTGTAGATATTAGTCTTCACTCTGAAGTTCATAGATGTTTGTCCAACATATGAGCTGTAGATATTCGTCCGACATACTGGCTGTAGATATTAGTATCTGGACTCCAGATACTATCTGGAGTCGTGCAGTTTGGTCGTAGCTCGGCGAAGTCAAATTCGGCAAACTTCCATACTGTATATTCATTATTTGTTATAGCATATATTATCTATGAATCGTACCGTAGAGTAGCAAAGTTTCAATGTAGAGGAAACTAGGTGACGGAAACGCCGCCCGCTCCGGTGTCGTACGGGAAACGTACGGAATGCGGATGAAATACGGATGCTGCATGTGAGTGCCGCATTCCCCCATCCCCATCCGCCGGTATTTGCAGGTTGCAGGATCGATGAGGCTTTGTGTCTAGTTGTTGAGTACCTATATATGGATTTTGGATTCATGTGAAAGTGTTTTGATGAGTTTGAAAGTGTTCGTAAATAATTATTTCATGGGTGTTGTGGGTAGACTAAAGTTGCACGTATAGATAACCCAATGAGAGTTGGAAGCAAAAAAATGCTTAAGGGGTCTCCACACGGTACTGCGGCAGTACGTACTGCGGCTGTACCGTGTGGAGACCCCTTTAGAATTGGTGTATCGGTGTATCCGTGTGGACTTCAAGCTACGCCCAGTTACCCGAAACGGCCCTCTGTCTTGCTTACGCCCACTTATCATAACTAGTGTAGAAGAGACAACAAGTTTTTATGGCATCAGTAATAAAATTATATCGCTGCACTTACGGAGTGTCCTATTCATTCAGTTCATAATGTGATTAACATACACGTAGGTACCAGGTACCTACAAGTATTTTTAATTCCAATATTTATTAGTAGATTTACAGAGTGTTTGTAAAGTGTGCCAGTGTAAGATTTATTACAACATCGTGGAGTCCTGTTACAAAACGGGACGTAGCAAATCACTGAATGGACAAAGTCGTGAAATTTTATTCCGCGTGTTTAATTACTTTATGAATACCTAATCTAAAAAATGGTGGTCAATTTTTAAGCATAAACCACGTACGTGATTTGACGTCTAA
This sequence comes from Limnephilus lunatus, assembly GCA_917563855.2. Taxonomy (NCBI): domain Eukaryota; kingdom Metazoa; phylum Arthropoda; class Insecta; order Trichoptera; family Limnephilidae; genus Limnephilus; species Limnephilus lunatus. Next base: position 84,986,409 of record OU830596.1, on the reverse strand, counting down.
GGCAACTGGAGTATCACAGACTTAGTTTAGTTTAATAAACTTAGTTTAAACTAGAATATAGTTTAGATAATAAACTTTATTTTGATAATCTTCAGTATTTCAATAACAATGTTGAAAACAAAATAAATTTTATGTAAACGATTTATTCAACACGCTTTGGCTTGGATTTCCCAATTGTGAAATTATCATTTTTTTTTAATAAAGTCTAAAACGAAACACGCTGTACGAAAGTTTTGCATCTGTGTGAGTGCTGTGATGAAACCAACTTAACTTGCTAGACCTATAACGTTAGACAATCTTTGTGACATAGCGGTAAGCATCTTAAACCCAGTGACGACTCGTGACTTTTGGGTGAGCTAGAGTGCTAACAAAAAAAAAATGAAATTGTTGGTGTTATTGTAGTCAAACTTCGACCAAGTATACCCTAGACAAGCCCTCTCATAGTAAGAATCAGAATAAAATAACGCCAGTAACAGTAATTTCGCAATAAAACTCTCCTTCCAATTCCGCCGTCTTGCATACAGAGTTCCCGGCAATATACAACTGACCACCAAGTTATCCTATTGTGTAATTTTGTCGAACTAATACATCAATAGTTGTTCACGGATTGGCCGCATGAACAATATCCACAAGCTGTGCTGTAAACAATGGTTCTCAAAGTGGGGGTCACGAGACATTCATAAATTTAATTGGAAAAAATATTTTTTTACTTTATTATGACAAGCGATTCAATTTTGGAGGCCAGTATGGGTACCGCCGCCTCGGGAACCATTTATTGGATAACCAACGCCTCTGCCATAGGTCACCCCAAGTGGTTCGCTACGTTTTTGACTAAGCAGGGGTTCCCGAGTTAATGGAGTGATGTTTGTCCAGGTCTTGGCGGCAAATGCGTCAGCATTTTTTTCTGATGGTTCGTAAGCTTAATGAGTTTAATAAACAAAATCAATCATCGTTTGCTTGAAAACATTTACGAAAAAATCATCTTTACCGCCCATGCACCGTGGGCTACCCAAGTTGGTTGCTCATCATTAACACAGTGATGAGCAACCAGCGGTCCGCAAGCCCATTTACTGCTTTTCGGACAGACTACAAAAAAAATGCGCTAAAAAATATTCAAAGGCTTCTGTTCTGTTTTGCAAAATATATTAGCCAAAAATTATAATTTCTTTTTAAAGTTTTGAATCAGCTACTCAAAACATTAAGTTTTTTGCGTATAATAAATACAAAAAATTACTGAAATTAGTGGATACTTAAAGCCCAGTAGTAAGCTCTCAAAAAGAAGAGGAAGGGGAGATGCGTAAATACGAATGTTAGTGGGAGCGCGCTATTCTTAAAAACGATAATATTTAAGCGAAAATTGTGAAAATGTTTAATAAAACATGACTCGTTTGAAATAGAACAAAAATCTCACGGAAAATGTCTTAAAAAGGATTAAAAAAACAATGAATTACGAAATTTTTCATATACCTATATATCTTGTAAAATATCAGAATATAGTGTTTATAATATTTTTTGGAGTATATCTTACGATTTTTATCTATCGGGGGAAATTTCATACAATTAAATTTCAAGTGTTAATTGTAAGTGTTTAACTTGCGACCTTAATTAAAGAATTGTGCAACAGTTTTTTGTTGAAATCTGTGTTTTATGTATTTTAAAGTTTTCCGTTTTACAAAATAACAAAAATTATCTAGACGAAATATTGTACTTATAAATATTGTAATTCCAAACGAAAATAAACCAACACCTTTTTCTGGTTTGACCTTAAACGTAGTAAAAATTTGGTCTGGCAATTTTTGCCCTTTTTGAATCAACCGCCAAAATTTAACATTTCCAAATGAGAAATATCGATATCATTCATTGTTTTGGCATTGCGGATTTAAAATTTTCAGTTGCGGCTTTTTTTAACCCTCTTTAAACAATAAATATTGTTTTACAATATGTAAAGTAGGTTTGCGACTCCACGGACAACAAAGTTAACCAGGTTATGTTGTACATACCCTCCCACCAAGGTCCGCATAGGTACATAATAATAATGGATACATTAATAATACTTCGACTTTGCAAGGCAGATAGAAATATTTCGCCATTAAATTTATACGACGAGAATGCCAGCATTCTTATAAATACCAACCAGGAATTATTAGATTCCTGGTCAAATAAAATTCTTCACGCAAAACACTTCAATTATCTCAACCAAACATATGTTGACAAATTTTCGTCAAACAAGTGGTTGAGTATTGGAGAGTTGAGCGCAGAAATAGAAGGCTTAATGCTTGCCATTCAAGATAGAGTCATTAATACTAAAAATTATAGGAAGCATATCATCAAAGATGCTAATCAAATTGATGATTTATGTAGAAAATGTTTGGCTTTTCCGGAAACTATAGAACATGCCATATCGGGATGTTCTGTATTAGCGCCGTCCGAGTATAAATTTAGGCACAATCAAGCTTTAAAAATAATTCACCAATGTTTGGTAATTAAACATAACTTGATTGACTGCCGTAATGTACCATATTATGAATATGAACCAAATTCATTTTTAGAAAATGAATTTTATAAAATTTGTTATGATAAAACTATTCTAACAGACAGAACAATTAGTCATAATAGACCCGATATAGTTTTAAAAGACAAAATTTAAAAAAAATAACTTATATCATTTTTTTTTTTTTTTATTTCCAACAAAAACACAAATTACATAAATATATAATTTAGACAATTTATCGGTAGTCCCGCGAAGCTGCCACATGGCTGCTTGTCTGCAGGTTCTACCTTAATATACACTCGTTAATATTAGAAGTTAAAAAATATATATATATGTATAATATCAAAAATCGTAATGGAAAATGCAAATAATGACATCCTAATCCTAAAAAACTGATGCGATGCAAATCTAATTACAACCTTACAATTAATGCAGAAAAAAAAACACTTTATATTCTCAATGAATATGTTTAGAACTTACCCTAACATTGATAGAATTTACCCTAATTTAAACATAAACATAACAAAAAATGTGACAAACATGTCTGTAATAATTCATGTACCATATTAAATCATACGACAAAAAATGAACCTCGGTGTAATTGAAGATCAACATATGAAGAACAGTCACTATGCGCTTTAGGAAATATATCTATATATTTATCAGATTAAGAAATTTACTCAAATTAAGTAATCTATTCGATGATCTATTGATGTCGCTATTCCAAATTCTTGTAATATTCAGAAAACTGTTTCTGAAAAAATAAGAAAATATACAGATTTAGGAAATGAGATTAAAAGAATTGGGCATTCTCAGACTATAAAAATATTACCATTTGTTATTTCGGCTACTCGCATTATACCTAGCTCTCTCATTCAAAATTTAGGTGTATTAGATTTGTCAAAAAAATTGTACATAAAAATGTAAAAGTCGGTCATTTTAAATACATGTAGGATTACGAAAGATTTTTTAAATATTTATATTGAGGGATCAGTAGGATTTATCGGACCAGCCGAACCTTCTGATATGAAAATATCTGGAGTCGGTGAAATATTTTCCCATTATGTTTCTGGTGGATTGACGTATTGTTCTTGTATTGTTTTGTATTTATTATACTTATTTAGTGCACTTACATTACGTGAATTTACTAGATATTCATTTGTGGAAAAGTGTGTGGAAGGGTTTAGTCTTTCATTTGGGAAAGATTTAACCCGGACATAAAATCTGGAGCACCGTAAAAAAAAGGTTGATCATTCCTAAAAAACAGCTGGTGGTGTATTTATGTAATTATAATTATAATTTATGGATAATATAATTTATTTTATTAAATAAATTAAATTAAACAATTTTTCAAAAAACACTTATATTAAAACGTAAGTATTTTATACAAAACATATTATAATATATGTACAACGTACAACCTAAGTAAAAATCGTGGCTCCCTCTTATCAGATATAAGAGCTCCTCTTTTTTGAAAAAGTAAACATGACCAATGATGACCTTAAATATAAGATTTTGTAAAATATATAATAAAAATGTATCTCATATTCCTTATATTACAATAAACTAAAAATATATGTTTATTTTTATCTGACATTTCGAAACAAGATTGGAAATGGTACGAGTACATTATTAGTTTATCCTTGCGGAAGGTCAGAGTTAGGTTTTCTCTTTGCTCCGACGAAATGTCAACTACAAAGAATCCAATTTCGTTTGTATGCGATCAACGAATGTAGAGAATAAGATGGGATCCGAATTAATTTATTATAATTGAATAATCTTGTTTATCTAACTCCGGCCCGGATGGCTGGGTTGTCTCACTTGTCTCGTTGTCTGCTGTCTGGACGTAACCGAATTAGAATGAAACCATACCAAATAATGCAAAATCATACAAAATCATATGTTTTTGTTTTGAAAATTTGATCGCTTAGAAGTATTATAGATGCTTCAATTAGATACTGCGTGTAGAACATACCTTGGCCCTGAAAAATATCGGTCTTTTAATAAGCATATAAAAAAAATAAAGTATAAGGTCTATAAAAAACACTTTCAAGTCCAAACTCTCCTATTTATAAACCCCTTTTCGGATATGGTTTTGTTGTATAATGGGGCAAATTCAGTTTATTTTATAATAATCGCAAAAAACTTCCCAAATTAAAATAAAATACGCATTTTCGCGTTGTTATTTTACAATACGGCTGCTAGTTGACGAATTTGTTTTTAAAAGTGAACCCTATGCCGTCAACCGAAGAACTACTGAATACGCCACACCTATTTTCAGTCAGACCTCCCCCGGCCGTAGCGGGAAATAGACGCGTGGCTTCACGCAGCTTGGTTTCGTGAAATCAATTTTAAATTTCCGTTTTATTACAATAAACAATGCGTAAAAAAGGAATTATGGTTTTTTACGGGCCTTTACGAAATCAACCTGTAAAAAAAACTCAAATACCTATTCCAACCTTTCCAAGAGCTTTTTCTCAAGTATTTTTAAACTCATCCCATAAAGGGCGTGAAATCCGTTTTCGATTTTTTCCTGGACTATTGGATCGCCTTAAACATTGTCTGCTCCTTCTTAAATTGTGGGCTTGTATTATGAATGGTATTGTGGTACTACTTTGATTGTGGGTTTAATTTTATTGTCTGGTATGTGTATCAGGGTGGACCGTAGATTTATAAAGGTTTTAAAAAAAATCATTCTAAATCAGTGCTAAGTTAGTATCGAGAAAGGCGATGCAGCTCGGCGCATGGGCGTAGCCAGGTTTTGATTTAGGGGCAAAAAATAAAAATCTACAGTCGGTACCGAAAAAAGTAGGCTTCTACAACATCGTGATATGAATACAAAGAATATGAACCGAAGAAAAAAAAACATCCTATGAAGAGCTGTAAATTTTAAAACGCGATTCGGACAATCTCGTCATCGATCGAGAGGTCGTAACGGCCAGCCAGGGTGGGGCAAACCGTACCTACGCCCATGGCTCGGCGTATAACGCTGCGTATAAACAGGTAGGTATTACAGCGAGCCGAGCCACGAATTATTATTTTTTAATGTGAATACTGCACGAGAGTCCTAACTGCTTTATTAATTTGTTTTGAAAACAAATTAATCAAATAAAATGTATTTGCGCACGTCGGGATTCGATCTCTCGACCTTCGTATTTTAAGCCGATAGCCTCACTCCCTGACGTGTGGCTGAAGGATTTGGGAAAGAAACGAAGCAATTATTTTTTTCTAGGCTTATAAAAAGACTTCTCAAAAACAAAATTCGAAAACAACAAAGATGTAAAACAGCCAAGATGTGTTATACACGCGATATTTAATTAAAGCTTCAATATTATTTTAAGCGATCAAATTTTCAAACCAAAAACACGTGATTTTGTGTTAGTTCGCAGTGATAGGACTGGTAGGTATCCGGTATCGCCCAACTTTACGAGTGCATAATATATAATATTATGGTCACCAAATCCCGAAGGCTTCGCCCAGATTCTAAGAGGCCTGCGATGTATGTGATAGACTAGACAATAATGGAACTGTTCGAATATTTAAACAAAAACAATAATTAAATGGTTTGAATATTTAATTCTCCGTTTTGCCCTTTTGACGGGTTTCAACTGACAATGAAAAAGATATTTGGTTCTAGAATTAACGCCACCGAAATGAGATTTTTTAGAGTGTTTAGCATCGAACCATTACTCATTATAAAAAAGTCTCAGATGTGCTGACGCATGGACGTAGGTATGTACTATACTCAAAAAGCCAGAAATATCCTGAAGAATCCTGTAGTTCAAAAAAAAAGACGTTCGCTCGTAGCTTTTAATAATGAAATGGTTAAATAATGATAGAAGTTAAATAGTTAGATGTAATGTGAATAAGAATTATTATAAATCGTGAAATAAAGAAGTCAATCCTCAATGAAATGAAACTAGATAAATTAATCTATAATGGGCGCCAGATCCAACACTGTTTAAGGGTAAAGGAAAAAAATATGATGATTGTAATGTACTTAATCCTAGTGATTAAAATAACATAAATAGCGTTCGTGGAAACTCCAAAATAAGATCAAGGTTCCTCGAGATTATAAGTTGCTTTACAATGAATATTTAATTGGACCACGGTACCTAACATGGTCGATCGATAAAAGTTTTATATCGTATGTGTCTTACTGGACGACAATTCGACGAATATTTACCTTTGCCGACCAGGTATTCCGATATTTAACTCTCTATCACAGGAGGGAAATAAAAGCACTTAGTATCAGGCTGTATAAAATTGCATTATATATTTAAGTTTACTTGCGACAATATTTAATTAGGAATTTACAATAATTGAAAGCTACACAGAACGACCACCGGAAGGCGAGTCTCCAGCGGGAATAATCTCGGAGCTTGCCGTAAGCCGCAAGTCACCCGCATTTGTCATAATCGGTGTTGCCTTCTCAGAAAATACCTTTTGGGCTGTTCAATTCATGCCGAATGTAGGTACCACCACAGTTTTATCGATAATGTTGGTAACTTGCCATCGTTCCCGAACCAACAACTCAGTTCACAATGACTAAGTGTTCTTAATTTATTCGACATGAAGCGTTGTACAATTCGTTAGCGATTTGTTTGACAATGACAAGTTATTAAAATGATCTATAAATCCTTTATCGATCGATCGTGCTAAACATCCTTTCTATAAAAGGTTATATTCTGAGACTGGACGCGCGACACTGCCGAAGCCCAGCCGTCTACCATGCCTTCGGCTATTCCCGTAACCGTTCGTACATTAGACACGAACTACGATAGATAATACTCTTCTAAGTTACTGCTTAACTGATTTATATTGAGACACCACCTAAAAAAACACCAAACTACGTATAACTAAATATGTTAATGACATCTATTGAAGGATGTTAAATCTACACAATCCGATATACCTTCCTCGCTCTCTTTTTCTTCCATTGGAGGAAACAGACCTACGTACATCGTGTATCTCATCTTTTGAAAGAGCTGCAGCATTTCACTAAAAGGTCGAAATCCTCAAAACTACTGAACATTCCGCAATTAAATACATATTTTGGCCAGAAAAACCATAATTTCCATGCTACAAAATTATATAATGCCCTTCCAATTGAAATTAAGAACACCATGGAGATACAAAAGTTTAATAAAGATATCAAATTATGGTTGAGTAAACGGGGAGATGAGGAAATCATTAAAATTATGAAGTAACCCCAATGCAACCTCCAGACAACAAACATAACCGGTGACCATGATCATGATGACCGGTCAGTGGTTGAGTGGGCATAGCGCTTGGGTCTCATCCGGGCGTCGCGCATGTTCGATTCCTCGGCTGGCTAAGTCCTCCATCACAACACAAGCAACATTTTCGGATTTCTGTGGTGGTAGTAGGAGATTTTCAAACATTGTTGGGTTATTCGTAACCCGGGAAAGTTTGTCTTTCTTCTAAAAAAAAAAAAAAACAAAATAAAAATAAATAAACACTTTTATTTTATTTATTGATTATTTGGTGAAAATCAAAAAAACTAGAAGATGAGGGAATAAAGATCAGCACCCATTCAGCAACATACAGTCCGCCTCGGCACAGGAATACCCAGTGAGGAGGACTGTAAACAAACAACTTAAATTTGTATTTTTATTATTTTGTAATTTTTCTTTATCTTATATTGTTTTTAAATAAAAGTAAAAAAATAAAAAATAAATTATAGCGATAAGGAACGTATGTTTTTTGCCTTTTTGCCGTCACGTTACCGTTACCGTTAATTATAAAAGCGTCTAGCTTTCGTTTGTCGGCATTTTTTTAATACTCCAAAAGTTTGAGTCTCCAATATACCCAAATTCAAATTAAGCTTTTTCGGCCCAACCTAATGCATATTCCACTGTCTAGAAATAATATTTAAATTCCAATTTTACATTTCCGTTCGTCTCCAGCAAATCAGAATTCTATTGTTCGGTATTTATGGTAAAAGGTTATTTTGATTAAACTAATAATAAGTATATTCTCTCCCTCTTCTGTTTCATATTATTATTATACTTATTTCATCATTTCCCTACCTCCAAACTCCACCCAATCTAAAACCTATGTCTAACCCTTTAATTTATATTTTCCCGCAAATAGCCAAAGTGTGTGGCCTTTAAATTTATTTATTTTATTTGTACATTTACATTTTTATAGAATTATATTAAAATAATAAAAAAATGAACTTACATTATTGTGGAAGACGTTCATTTATAATTGAAAACCGATTATTTTGGGAAGCGGGTATGGGTACCGCGCTCCACGAACCATTCATTGGATAACCTACACCTCTGCCATAGGTCACACCAAGTAGAGTTTGCTGACTTAGCAGGGGTAATCTGGTTCATAGGGTGAGGTTTGTCCGAACGCACAACAACTGAGAGGCGGTCCTGCTTAAGGGAGGCTGGTTTTTTCCTTGGTGCCTCCATTGTGGACTTAATTTTTACTAGATGTTATTCTTTACTAGAAGGTACATTACTGTGAAGACTTTCTATCTTGATTCTGTAAAATTTTTATTTTTTAATCGTATTTTTGAAACCTTGGCAATTTTTCGACAAATTTCAATCAGCAAAATAGGACCATTGTTTTATAAATAGAAAGAACTGGACCAAATTTATGGATGCGACAAATAGGAAGTAAAAGTGGAGTAACGAGGCGTACCAAAAATATTACATCTCATAATTTTTGTTATACATATATACTTTTTTACATTATCTAATACAGCGTTAGCCCCACACAGGAGGCCCTGAGGAAAGTAATTTCCCTCAGCGCCTAGGTCATCTAATGCTAAGTGGAGGGACTTTTAAGGTAGTTTCAGATTTTTTCAGTAATCTTAGTAAATACATGTATCCACACGATTTATTTCCAAATCATTATAAAATGCATGCAATTGGCCTATTGGGATAGTGAAATGATAGTCAAGCGACCGTAATTAACTATCTTACAACTGATTATCTCGAGTAAAAGGATAATAAAAGTTAGTAAAAGTAGAAACAGTGCAACCATTTGCACTGTTTTCCTATCTTATTATTCCAATTACCATTCTCACTAACTGTCCTAAATTCTAGCTCTCTCACGCGCCGTCTCTTTTATCTTACACGTCAGTCGCACGGTAGTTACAGTAATTATTTATGCGAGGTAGGGCTGTTAAATTTCGACTTGATTGACGATCATTTTAACACGAAAAACTAAGCATATCGAATACGTAACAATGTAATATATCCACCATATTGGTATAGTTTAATTTCAAACCTGCTCCTGACAGCTGACTCAGACTAGCATAGTGGGGGCGACAGGGGCGGCACTTTTAAGGAGCTGCCAAATTTCACAATAAATAATAATATCTTGTAAAAATTTTGACCATCTCATTCCATATTTTTGTCGCACCTACGATTCGGACCGATTGAAATGAGCACGGAATTTTTCAATTACTTATTCGAACTCTGGATAGCTCAGCAGTCAGAGCATTCGCCCGGATAGCGAAGGTCGCGGGTTCGATTCTCGCTTCAGGACCAAGAAGTTTGTTGAAGCTTATATATTCACAACATCTTTCTAACATTCAATATAATGTTAAAATCAAAATATTAATGACAGAATTTTTGTTTTTGATTCTAAAAAATATTTTTTTAATCAAACCATAAATAGTAACAGTATTTTTCTAGTTCTAATTGGTAGTCGATCAATGTTTTATATTCAATTATCTTAATTTTGTCGATCGGCAAGGTACATCAATGTAAGTGGTAAAAATTTTTGTAAAAATGTATTTTAATATTTAAATTGAAGTACCTAAATAAGGGGGCGGCGAAATTTTCCTCCGCCCCGGGCGGCTGACACCAACGCCACGCCACTGAGCTGACTATTAAAGAAATTAATTTGAAATTTGAGGAAAGGCAATTCGCTCAAATTGAAAAGTAAACACAATATTTTAAAACGAAATTGCTTTCCCCCGGGGAGGTTCTGTGGTTTTAAACGATCCGGGTATGTTCGTCATAATAATTAATTAATATGTCGAACTAGGTAATTGATGGGCGTGAAATATTTGACAGAATTAATACGCCAGATCATAAGCATTTACAGTATGTCCGCAAATTTTGATATTGTATAAAATTGAACTAAAATAAATTGTTATCATGGCAACACCGAGTAACACCGATTTTACACCAATATTATATATTTTTTAAACCAATTACCGTTGATCATATGGGATGTTATGATTAACTACTGAAAATGATGGCGTGATAATATGTATAATGTATATATATATGTTATGGTTAAGGTTTTCACGGGTGTAAATCTCACCCCATGAACCCAGGCACTCTTGCTCAGTCACCAAACGTAGCCAACCACTTGGGGTGACCTATGGCAGAGGTGTTGGTTATCCAATAAATGGTTCCAGGCGTGGCGGTACCCATAACCGCCTCCCAAATTGAAAATATATGCAGCAGGAAAAATTGCGTAGTTAACTCAATTTTTCTTAGTGTTTATATTTTCAAAAAATCTTCTTTGTGCAATTTTATTTTATTCTTTTTTTTTTATTTTTTTTTTATTACATTAGTTACATTTATACAGCAAAATTACATAATAATAATAATATTTCAAATAACTGTAGATATTAAAATGTGTACAAGTGTTATTATGTCTTGTACGTTATTAGTTCCTAGCTAGGCAGATTGCCTGTTCTAAGGAACCAAATGCTGGTGAAAAATGCCAAAAATGTCTTCTGTAAAAAAAAGAAAAAAACAAAATATTGTTTTTTTTTTTTTTTGTAGATTAAATATACATATATTGTGCCATTAATAGTTAGCCTTGTGTAATTTTAAGTTTTAAATGACATTATTTAATAATTTTTCAGACTCAATCCTACCTAAGTCTATCAACCATTTAGTTATTATTGTACCGATGCATGCCATTTACATGTTTTAATATTTAATTCTGGTGGGATTTTATTATACAATTTCGGTCCCAGATATGTATATGTCCTCCCTGGGACCACGAGATCCTTTCTGGTGTGACTTCTTGTTATATATTTATGGTCAATTTGCTTAAGATTTTCTACATTTTTGTGTACGTGGATAATAACCTTTTTTATATAGTTTTGACGAACATCAAGTACATACAATTTTTTGTAGATTTTTGTATTCTATATAACATATTATATAATTTTTCTTGAGGCTTCTTGGATACGTACCTACCCACTACCCACATTTAAAAAAATTTAAAAAAAAAAACGTTTTCATGCAATTGGTGTTAAAAAATTACGATAGTTTTCTCAGAAGGTTATGTAAGTTTGTACATATTTATTCATTCAGAAAGTACCTACCATTAATTTCTGAGCACCGTTTGCTATTTACGTGAAAAATATTCATTTGGTAAATTTTTTCGGCTTTCTTTTTTTGGTCCTTTGAACCATATAAACTATAAACCCATTTTAACGATCGCTCCGCACTCATTTTTGTCTAAATTTTCTTGACGGACTGTATACCCAGTTGATATTTTATTACATGCAGGCTGTTTAAATTTGTCAATTAATTTTTGGTTTGGTTTTTAATAGGTATCACGCTGATAATTTGTATTCCATTTTTAATTGCCGGGAGGTGTGATTGGACATGTTTAGCTTGGTCGGTTTGGGGAGGGGGGGAGGAAGAGGAAGGTATGAAAGGACCTACTTGGCTATACAGATCTGGTCACGTAGCTAAAGCAATGTTTCGATTCTGAACGGTTATCTTTCACTAGGACGATACTGAGAGAATCTGGGCATTTTCAAAAAAAAATTTACATGTTTTTATCATTTTTATGAATTCCATTTCGTTACTTTTGCGCTTTATTTTTATGATTTCAACAATACCAGATTACTGAAGTCAGGTTTTTCTTTGTGTGCAGAAATTCTGGGACTAAATACCATAATATGTACTACTCCTCTTTGCCCAGAATATTAATGGACGGTAATAATGTGGTTTCTTCAGTAAAAATCTTCAATTTATTACTTAAAAATTCAAAAGATTGTTGCTTCGGCTTTGCTAGTAATAATTTTTTTTTAACTATCCCTACATACTCCTAAATGCATGTGAAAACGGCTTAAAAAATATATGCTAACTTAATGGACCTAACGATTCTACGGATTGTGCCGAAATGTTAAACGTTAATTTTGTGCCATTTCGCTACGTTTGGTGACTTAGGAGGGGTGCTTGGGTTCATGGGGTGAGGTTTGTCCGAATCATGGCGGTGGATGCGACTGCCCACCAACTGCTGCGCGACAGGCCGGATCGGGATACACTGGTGAAGAGAGACCTTTTGACCTCTCCAGCAGGACACTCTAACTTGCACTGGGAGGGATAGATTCATACGTCTGTTACTCCTGGACGCACTGACCCCCAGATTCCTACCCATCCCTCACACCTTTTTCCTTCCCAGAACTTACTCTTAAAAAGACCCTCCAAACAGCATCCCCAAATATGATATAGGCCCTGAGCGGAATATTATGTAAGTTATTGAAGACACCACAAAATAAATATTATACACCTAAAATTAATTTTGAAATCATACTTTGTTGCACTGAAGTAGAAATGGGATATGGTAAAAACATACTTCCTTTGGATCTTAATAATTAATAAAAGTTATACGTATATAGGTTCGACTTAACTTCTACTTGTTTTCAACTTGTTTTTATACGAATACCTCACAAGAGTCCCAGCTGTTACCGTCTGGAGCCAGTGAGACTATGGCATCCCCAATGTTGTGAGGTTGAAGGTAGTGGGGGGGGGAGGAGATGGGGAAAAGGAAGGTGGGGAAGTACCTGGCTATTCAGATCTGGTCACCAAGCACGGCTAATCCCATTTCAAGTAAAGTTTCAATTCTGTCTTAGACCAGGGTGATACTAAGAGTATCTTCCACTCTGGAACGTGCCGCAAATATACTAAGCATTGTTTTTAAATGAATCAATTGTGAAATAACACTAAATTATTCAAATAAAATTTATTTTCCCTCGTCGGGATTCGATCCTGCGACCTTCCGCGGCCGGCCGTCAACTAAATAACGTAAATTATTAATTTTTCGTATAAATTTCCAATATTCTAAGATACTTAACTATGAAAATGCAATCAAAATTGAGGTCATCCGGATGACGGCCACCTTCCAATTGGAAGAATATATTATAAGAAGAAATCACAATTTATTAATAAAAATAATATATTGTTTAATTGCTGCACGTTCCAGAGTGGAAAATAATCACAGTATCGCCCTGATATAAGACCATTTTTTAGAATTGAAACGTTGCATGAAATGGCATTAGCCGTGTTTGGTGACCAGATCTGAATAGCCAGGTACTTCCCCACCTTCCTCCCCTCTATCTCATTCCCCTCCCCATTACCTTCAGCCTCCCAACATACCCCAATTGGGGATGAAATAGTCTCACCGGCTTCAGACGGGAGCAGTTGGGCCTCTTGTGCGGTATTCATATAAAAAATAAATAAAAAATAATAATTAAATAAAAAAAATTATATATAGGTGTCATATGTATTAAAAAATTATTTGTTTCTTAATTTCCAACTAACACGTGGTGTGTCACCTTTAACCCATACTACAACAGAAGAGATAATAGGTATATTTATCTGGTCTTTGGCATTTTCAGCATTTGTATCTGCGCACGACAATAAAGATAGAACACGTCATACATAACCTGTGACATTTGACACAACAAACAAACAAAACATGTTATATAAATTATGCAAATGGCAAAAGTGTGTGACCTTTAGTTCAAAAATAAAAAGGTGAAAATTTCCAATCTAATAAAACAACAAAAGTGACGTAAATGTCTGTATTTGAAGGGTAGGTACCCATGTACCTATTTAAAGGTTCAACGAATGAGTAATTTTTACAGGGAGATATAAAAAAGTGCCATTATTAAAAATATTAATTTCGGTTGTGCCTCTGTAACTCTGGTTCAAGGAACTCTAGACCTTTTGCTTAGAATTTAAGCTTCATTTTCAAAATTGAAAGTTTCTGTTTGGATATTTCAGACAATCGGAAACTACCCAGAATATAATATTTTTAAGAGAAAATGATTTAAAAAAAAATGTTTCCACTCTTTTACATCCACCCGTCCTCTAACGCCGAACGACCGGAAACCACCAAATCCGGTTCCCGCGCACTGCTTCTCCCGTGATAATAGTGGGACATGTTTCAATGGGGCAACTATGACTAACCCGTGATCCTTCACGGTTAGTCGTAAATGTTAGTATGTTAGTATGCTGTCCTCTAACGCCGAACGACCGGAAACCACCAAATCCGGTTCCCGCGCACTGCTTCTCCCGTGATAATAGTGGAACATGTTTCAATGGGGCAACTATGACTAACCTGTGATCCTTCACGGTTAGTCGTAAATGTTAGTATGTCAGTATGCTATCCTCTAACGCCGAACGACCGGAAACCACCAAATCCGGTTCCCGCGCACTGCTTCTCCCGTGATAATAGTGGGACATGTTTCAATGGGGCAACTATGACTAACCCGTGATCCTTCACGGTTAGTCGTAAATGTTAGTATGCTGTCCTCTAACGCCGAACGACCGGAAACCACCAAATCCGGTTCCCGCGCACTGCTTCTCCCGTAATAATAGTGGGACATGTTTCAACGGGGCAACTATTACTAATCCGTGATCCTTCACGGTTAGTCGTAAATGTTAGTATGTTAGTATGCTGTCCTCTAACTCCGAACGACCGGAAACCACCAAATCCGATTCCCGCGCACTGCTTCTCCCGTGATAATAGTGGGACATGTTTCAACGGGGCAACTATGACTAACCCGTGATCCTTCACGGTTAGTCGTAAATGTTAGTATGTTAGTATAACATGTTACATGTTAGGGCGATAGAACATATAGTTGACGCACTTTCTTTATTTTTCAAAATTTAACAATTTCCATTATTATCCTTAATTAATTTCCATATTTTTTCAATTTTTTTTTTTTACTACAGCTGATTTTAAATAGTGACCGCTGGGTTCGGAACCTAGGAACTTACCTCTCCGCCGTATTGGTCGTCAGATTCAAGAAGAAGAATTCAATTGGTCAAAATTTAGTAAAACAAAGTTTATTTATGTAAAATTCACAAGGACAACCATTAAACATTACTTTCGTCTCTAAATATAAAGTAGAAGCTATCGTAAGCAATAGGGTAGGTACGTCAATTATTTAATCTTTTGAAATCAATTTTAAAAATGATTAATGGCTTGCTAAAATGAATTGAAAATCAGAAAAAGATCTTGAATTTTTTATTATGGTAAATGATTTTTTTTTTCAATAATTAAACCTTTTAAACGTTTTTTGTTATTAAAAACTGCGCATAGCTGACAAAAATGAAGAAAAAAAAATCAAGTTTATTAATACACGTAAGTCTATTTTCCCCTTTTATATTTTTAACAAACACATCACACTTGTATACATTTTTTTTTTTGCTTTCTTTGAAGGTACTGCAGTTTTGGAATAAAAATTAAGTTAGCTACAAAATATAAAACATGAACCCTTTCTTTTATTTTTTTCCCAAATCACGAAACCAATTTTTTTAATACTTCCGGCTATTTTAGCGAGCCAATAGTGAACACCAATTTACAGATCATACGCAACTTTTGAGACCCCAGGCTTGTAAAAAGAAGGCAGATTTTTTTCTCTCTATGGAGAGCCACACAAGCTCTATTAAAAGCTGGCTAAAGACCAAAACAACTTACAATACACTAGCCTGACTAGCGCCACACACTCGAAAATCGTCCCGGAGGTGTCTTACAAAAACAATGGGATTCGTAATGCTCGACGTGGACGGCTCACCGTCTCTTCAACATATATATTCGATTAACGTTTATCCAATATATTGATTGTAGTCAATTGGACTGATGTAATCAATAAAATTATCGGGTTTTTCAACGTGGCACAACTAACAACTATGTGAGAATAGCTTGGTGAACGGTGAATACCGGGTAGGAATCTGACTTAACTTAATTTCCCACAGCGTGTTCTTGTGATATTATGGTACCGAGGAATCACTGGGCTGATCAGTGCACAAGTCGCACAGGAGGAAAATAGTTTCCCTCAGGTCCTATGTCATTTAAGGGGATGCTGTGTGGAGGGTTTTTTTTAAGGAAAGGAAGAAGAGGAAGTTCTGAAAAGGAAATGGGGGTGTGCAGGAATCTGAGGAACAGTGGGTCAAGGGGTGTCGGACGTATGAATCCATCCCTTCAACTGCGGTGCAAGGCGATAGGTCGAGGAATTCTGGTTGGAGAGGTCAAAAAACCTCCTCAACTAGTACCTCTCGATCCCGCCCGTTACAAAGCAGGTGGGCAGACACATCGGCCGCCAAGATCTTGACAAACCTCACCCAATGACCCCGGGCACGCCTGATAAGTCACCAAACGTAGCTAACCACCTGGGGTGACCAATGGGTATGGTTCCCGGAGCGGCGGTACCCATACTCGCTCACAAAATGAAAATGGACTTATTTCAATTCTCCAAACAAATCATGGACACTGATATGTACTGTGTAAAAAATCTTGAATTTGAGTGGAATATAGTATTATGGTATCATTTATTTTGCCAGGGCTCCTACCAGGGAGCAACTTGAAAGACGTAAAAATGTATATCTCATAGCGAGGATAAGTAACCATGATATTCGGGCAAATGAAAAAAAGATGAGTTGAGATAATAAGAAGAATATTGAAAATTCATTCAAAATGGAAAATGCATTAAGAAAAGCACTTAAAATGAAAATGGAAAAGTGTCAAAGAAAACCATTTAAAATGCAAAATAGATAATACGTATTTGGTATATTCCACTTTGCATTTTCCATTTGAAATTGATTTATTTGAAAGAAAGCACGTCTCTGGTCATATGTAAGTAATATTGGCATATATTGTCCAATAGATAGGTATGGGAGGTAGGTTGATGGAGGAAGGTTGATATCCGTGGTTGCGCCAACATTGGAAAAATGATAAATTTATGTTAAATGTTAAATTTATGTTAAAGGTTAAATTTATGTTAAGTGTTAAATTTATTTTAGATTTTAAATGTTACATTTGTGTTAAATGTAAAATATATGTTAAATGTTAAATTTATGTTAAATGTTAAATTTACGTTAAATGTTAAATTTATGTTTAATGTTAAATTAATGTTAAATGATAAATTTATGTTAAATATTAAATGTTAAATTTATGTTACATGTTAAATTTATGTTAAATTTAATATGCAGGGTTTTAAGAAACGGAAGTTCCTGACTTTACCTTAACCAATAATACCTGACATTATTTCAAGTAAGAAATATAGACGAAATTTAGTTCTCCGGTGAAATTTTCGAAGGAAAACTTCTTTACGCACGCTTGACTTGGGGAGTAAGCTGGTGAATGCGTGATGAGAGCGTTACGAAAAGTGTGATCGGGCGAGACGAACGGAAGTTGAGAGGGAGATATAAGTAAGTAAAGATAGAAAGAGAGAGAGTTACTTTTCGTATTTACTGTAGGGGCAAGAGAGGTGCGAGCACACATTTTCTTTCTTTCATAGCCAGTTACGTTTCGTATATCTAAGACACAGTGCAGGCCTATTATCTATATCACACTGTATGAACAAGAGAGAGCAGTGGGCGCGCACATTTTCTTTCTCTCTTCTTTTATGAGTTAGTGAAGTTTTACTTCAGTCGTGTGATCTAAAGCACACTCGTTGTTTTTTTGGTGGAAACACCGGCACTGGTTAAAATACTCAGAAAGATACGAAAAACATTCGTGCGACAGAGAAAGGCGTCGGCGGGGAGGCACGCCACTTTTCTGGCCTAAAACTCGCCTATTGCTACGATTTCTGTATCAATGTCAGGTCGGTATTAAAGTTTGGCGTGTACTACGTCTCAACACCCTGTAAACATGTAATAAAAAACCTTCGGAATTGTAGTACATATATTTATAATTAAAACAATTAGAAACTATAAATAAAACTCCATAACCTTCTACTTTCAAACCATCAGTGTGCCCAGTGGACACCCTATCTTTATGGCAACGCGTCCCAAGCCCAGTAAGGTTATGAGGTTATACGATTTTCATAGATTTATGTTCCAAACACCGACATCATTCCCATCCCCCCGCCCGCCCGGTCCAGTCAGCCAAATAACTAAGTAAATAGCTCCTAACTCAATTAATGGAGGTTTAATGGAAAATGCGCAGTTTGGGGTGAGAGGTGGAGGGGGGGGGGTCAGGAGTCAGGAGGTCTGGGAGATGGTGGAATAGACAGGTGAACATTTAGAGTAGAGTAGAGATTTATTAAAGATTTTTTAAATATTATATTTTAATGTGAATACCGCACAAGAGTTCCAACTGATCCCTACCAAAAACGTCTAAAATGATAACAACCGTATTACACCTTATTACACGTTTTCTTTGTACACCATTAATGGAAGATGTAGACATTTTGAAGCAATATATTTATGTATATCATCTAGAAACGTCGTTTTTCTCAGCATCCCTACCTCGAAGTGGGGTTGAAAACTGCGTTCAACGCAAACCAATGCATTCCCGTCAGTCGACATCAGCAAATATCAGTCCAACACACTATAAACTGTTTATATTTCTCCATCAGCACTTTCCCTCGTATAAATGTTTCATGTTTACGCCAAAAATCTTCCAAACTTTTCGGGACGCTTTAAATGTACTAACGATTCGCTGAAAAATAATGTTAACATTAAGGTTTTTAAAATTATTGATCTGAACTACTAAACGCTCCAATATTTTCTTATCCATTCGACGGCCTCCGTGGTCGAGGGCTAAAACTCTCGACTAGCAATCCGACGGTCGCGGGTTCAAATCGCAATTTTATTTCATTAATTTGTGTTATTTCATTTTACGGTGCTCCAGATTTTATCTTTCCGGGTTAAATCTTTCCCAAATGAAAGACTAAACCCTTCCACACACTTTTCCACAAATGAATATCTAGTAAATTCACGCAATGTAAGTGCATTATATAAGTATAATAAATACAAAACAATACAAGAACAATACGTCAATCCACCAGAAACATAATGGGAAAATATTTCACCGACTCCAGATATTTTCATATCAGAGGGTTCGGCTCTGATGAAATCCTAACTGGTCCGATAAATCCTACTGATCCCTCAATATAAATATTTAAAAAACCTTTCGTAATCCTACATGTATTTAAAATGACCGACTTTTGCATTTTTATGTACAAATTTTTTGACAAATCTAATACGCCTAAATTTTGAATGAGAGAGCTAGGTATTATTTATGTATATCATTAAATAATGATATACATAAATAATACATTAAATATTAGATTAAATATTAGTATTATTAATATTAGTATTCACATTAAATATTAGATCATTAAAAATAATGTATAATATAATTGCGGCACATTCAAGAGTGGAAGATACCCTCGATATCGCCCTGGGGAGGAGATAGTTTTCAGGATTGTATCTTAAAATGGTTTTAGCCATGTTTGGTAACCAGATCTGAATAGCCATGTACTTTCTTACATTCCTCTTCCTCATCTCTTTCCCCTTCGCACTACCTTCAACCTTACAATATATTCCAATTGCTATGAATTTAATTTAAGCTATGAATTTAAAGCTATATAATTTTAAAATAGCCGGTAACCCTAACCTAACTTAACCTATTCAACCAACGTTTTTATATTTTTTATTAGCACTCCTAATGACCTTTCTGAGTTGGTTTCATTCTGAGTTGTCTGGTCACCCTCTCCCGCCTATCCATTGACACCTTTAAGCCTATTGTTGTAATTAGTTTTAAATAAACCCTGACAAAGTAAACATTGCTCACGAAACATACTTTTTTTTTAAATAATAAACGTAGTTAAAACTAAGTTGATATTTTATTAATTTTGAATTAAAATGGTGACACAAAATAAGTTTGCTGTGTTTTAAAAAAAAAACATAATATTTTCACCCATGACACGTCATTTGCTGTGCCAGATTTAAAAGCTCCAAAGTTAATGGTGGCAATGACGTTACGAGCGGAGATCATCTAAAAATTCTAAACAAAAAATCTTGAATTGTTTCAAGACAACTAAGCTCACCATACGTGATTTATTCTCGTTTCAAGCACGCAGAAAAAAATGCATTTTTATTACCCAGACGATAAAGTCTTTTTGAGGAATGCGCATAACATTTTTAATATAACATTTATTACCTTGAGATTTGACGTGTTCTTGAAGTTATGACTAGAGACTTGTGAAATGCCAAAATTTATGTCTTATTTTACAAATTATAAAATATTACTACATATTTTTTTTTTAAATAATTTGTAGTATTTTTTTGCTTGTACTTTCCTATCGTGTGCAAAGCTTCCCACATTCCAAAATAAAATAAATTATTAAGCCCCCGCATTCCCATTTTCTACATATTTCCCTACCCACTTTAGTTTTTTAAGTTTTTAAAAAACGGTAAGTAATTGAAATTCTCTAGGTATAAAAAAATCGCAAAGTATGCTCCAAATAGTATTAAAAATATATTTTGTTTTGTTATTTAATATGTTATAGGTAAAAATTCACAGTGTTTAGACATTTGTCGAGAGATTTTTGCTCTATTTCAACGACTCGGGTTTTATTAAATATTTTCACAATGTTCACTTAATTACTCTCCCTCTAACATTCGTATTTACATATTATCTCGCTTTACAACCATATTCTACTTATTTTTTAACGTTTACTATAGCCTAAGGTGATAAGCACTACCAAGCAATACAAAATTATGTGATTTGGTAGAAAATTCGACGCTAAGAAATATTTTAGATGCCCTAATTAAATGTTGTAATTAAAGCACTGAATTTTTTGGTGTAAGCCTAAATGACTTTCGGCAGTCGATACGCAATGTGATTTTTTAAAGTCTTTTTAATCCATCTTCAAGCTACTTATGTACTTTTATATTATATGTATTTATATTATACTATCTTCTGTATGTACTTTTATATTACAACACCCCCATACACACAAGCCCTGCTTTTTTATGGGGATAAATCAAATATGTACACATATTATGTAATTAATTATTATATTGAATTTATTGTAATTTATGTATCTCTAAATAAAATTTAAAAAAAAAATGTATTTTGTCAATGCTCTTCATATATATGTACTCTCCTTTCATTGTCATCTCTCTTTTGCTATTCGTGTTATTGTTTTATTGTTAGTGGACTATTTGTCCGTAAATAATTAAATAAATAAATGTTGCGACTAGAACACATATTTATTTTCAAAATCTTTTTCTTACCCTTTTCGGTTATAGTTTTATTGTACAAAGTAGAAAATTAAGTTTTTTGAAAATGATTAATCAATAAAACACGCTTATGGCGATGTTTTTTTCATGTATAAATCAAAGCCGGCGGCTGATTTTAAACGGGAACTTAAACCTTATCGCCATCTACTTATGGAGTTTTATTAGCGGCCTGATCCCGAATTTCACACGTGGTGCAATCACCAAAATATTTACTACTTTATCCGATCGAATGTCTTCCTACTTGCTTTCTGATTGGTAAGCAGCAATGTCTGAAACTGGCCGAAATTAAAAATTACAAGAAGTTGCAAGTTTATTTGACTTACGGGTTTTTCAATAAATTACATTGTGTACAAACGATAGAACAGCTTGTACGATGCGAGGACTAATAAGTGGGTGCCGTAAACCAGCATTTTTTTACCTTTTTTTTCCTGATTCATTCTTATAATATATTTTCTTAAAATAGGAAACAAAATTTGGGGTATTTTTTTATAAATTAAGGAAAGAATACATGTTTAACATTATAAGATTATTAAAAAAAAAATTGTAAAATTCTGTCTTTTTTATGTTAAAAGTTTGGTATAATAGTATAATACATTATACATACGGACACTAGAAGCCGCCGCTTCCCGAATTTCTACCGATTTCTTGCATATCTCCCTTAAACACGTTAAATTTTAAAGCTCTTAAAAATATATATGTTATTCTTGAAGATAAATCTAGACGCGTTCCACGCCGAAAAGCAAATTATATAAAATTCCCTCAATTGAAAAAAAAATCGCAAGTTATGCTTCAAAAAATATTATAAACACGTTTGTTTCAGTTATTTTACAAGTTATATGTATGAAAAATTTCTGTGTTTCTTTAAATACTGTTTAAGACGACCCCCGCGAGATTTTGCTCTATTTTAAACGAGTCGTGTTTTATTAAACATTTTCACAATTTTTGCATCGATTTTGTCGTTTTAAATATTATCGCGCTCCTCTAACATTCGTTTTTTCATTTCTCTCCATCTTCTTCTTTTTGAGCCCGATTGCGGCGCCTTAAACCGTGTTCCATTTCATTCAAGGAGGTATATGGTACGGAGAGAGGACTCTAGCATTCGCCAGTCGAACGATACTCACGCCAACCACAGACTATGCCAAATCTTGCCGGAGTTAAGTTAACTAAGTGCGATTTTAAATAACATTGCCGAATCCACTACACTTCTTAACTAATGAATTGAAAATTCACTTTCCTCGGGAAAATGAAACCGTCAGGTAACGCAACACATAGCACAAAGACACCTCGATATATAGGCTTTCTATGTCAAACGCCAACGATGGTTATAGGTTATGGGGGTGGGAAAGTGTAGGTATACTAAGCGCGCAAGACCCGGTAGTAAGCGCTCAAAAAGAAGAAGAAGGGGAGATGTGTAAATACGAATGTTAGAGGGAGCGCGCTAATATTAAAAACGATAACATTTAAGCGAAAATTGTGAAAATGTTTAATGAAACACGGCTCGTTTAAAATAGATCAAAAATCTCGTGGGAAATGTCTTAAATAGCATTTAAAGAAACACTGTGAATTTTTTCATAAAACTTGTAAAATAACAGAAAAACTAGTTTATTTTAATTTTCGAAGCTTACTTAGCGATTTTTTTCTATCGAGGGAATTTCATGTACCTAATTACCATTTCGGCGTGGCAAATGTACCTATAGATATTATCTGAAGAAATAACATACTTATATATATTTTAGAAACTTACAACCTAAAGTGTTCAAGAGAAAAATGTTATAAAACGATAGAAATTCGGAATGCTGCGGCTTAATGCTAAATCACTATTTTAGATATAACCTTATTATGCTAAAAATAAACATATTTTCTCATAATTTTAAACATAACTTTACCAGATAAAATAAAAGTCCTTCGAAATCAATTTATACTTTTCATAACATAATTTACGGTGTTGTCTGGTTATTCCCTCTTAAAATAAAAATCTAATTTTGATCACATTGCCCGCCACACAATTATAATTCCACCAGACTAGACCCACCCAACTGTAGAAAGGAGGTGAAGGGGAGGTAGGAGGTAGTATGCAAGAGCAGGTAAAGAGGGCAGAGGGCAGAGGTTAGAGGACTGTGGGGAGGAGAAACGATGCAGCCTGCAACCCCCCTCTAGGCGAGGAGCAAACACCGTGTTGCATTCATAATGCGAGCCACATGAAGGACCTTATAAATTATTATGCGCCTCCATGCCCCGTCTTTTGTTTATTGTGTGTTACTTCCTTTATGTACTACGTTGCAGAATTTTTAGACCTACGAGTACCTACGCTGCTTTATTCTCCGTGAAACTGACAATTCGTGGTGGAATTCCATTATAATAATAAAGCACATATAAAACTTATTTTCACTTATTTTATTTGTGACAGTAGGGGAATTGTGCTCAAGATGACATACTTTTTGTTTGGAGGCAAATATTTGGTTATCCAAAGGTGATAAAAAATAAATCGAAGGGTACATTATTAAAAACGTTTAGTTACGAAGCACACAAAATTATCTTGACGCTAAAGAAAATTACATAGATAAAATTAAATTTAAAAAAACACCGATCATGTCCAAGTGGGTAAGTTGACACACATCAGTTTACGTTTACATACCTATTTATCGGTACATAAATAGATATGTCAACTTAAACTGAGGATTCATCATCTGAGTCATCCTGAAGGATAACATGCTTCACTTTCTTTCGAGCTCTGATGCTCTTGCGATTTTCCTTCTCTTTTTTAATTTTGGACTTGGGCTCTTACTTTTACATCTTAAGCTGACGGTATGTCATCTTACCCTGCGATGTAATATTTATATTTGCCGCCTTTTGTAACAAAACTTTGAGGTTACTTAAATCATTCCTCGATATTCATAGCCCATAATAATCACAGTTCATAACAAAGTAGTCAATACAATAAAAAAACGTACACTTTCACAACAAAAATATTTTTGAGTCACGAAATCACAAAGTTTCACACCACATCCAAACAACGCGATCGGGCGGTCACTAAAGTTTTAAGCGGTGACGCCATCTACGAGCCGGCACGTAAACGACATCTTGGGACTTGTGGCGCTTATAGTTTCACATATGTAAACACTGTGTCATCTTACCTATGTATGTCATCTTAAGCACAATTCCCCTAACCGGTTTCAGCCCGTTAAAGTCATATTCAGACTGGTACAAATGTTTTTTGTCTACAGTTATTTACTTATGGCCCGGTGTATCCGCTCAAAAAGAAGAAGATGGAGAGATATGTAAATACGATTGTTGGAGGGAGCGCGCTAATATTAAAAACGATAAAATTTAAGCGGAAATTGTGAAAATGTTTAACAAAACAAGACTCATTTAAAATACAGCAAAAATATCATGCAGAATGTCTAAAATAGCATTTCATACAACTTGTAAAATAACTGAAAAAAGTGTTTATAATAATTTTCGGAACATACTTGGCGATTTTTTTCTACCGTGAGAATTTCATATAATAATTGCCGTTTCCGCGTGTGGAATGTGTGGATTTTATCTTCAAGAATAAAGTAAGGTACTCCCCAAACGACATTAAAGTAATCTGCAAAACCGAGATACTTACGAGTACGTTATTATCTCGGTATTATTAGGATATTACTAGGTACTTACTTATATATTTTATGAAACAGCGCGCATAAAATGTCGCCAACATTGATCATCCATAGGTAGGTAGCCACTACTGCTAATTCTACAAATCGCATCCGCTTTGATAGTCCGTTCAGTTTGGTCGTAGCGGGGTTGTTATATGTATGGTCGTAGCTCAGCGACAGTCGGCAAGTATTGACGATTTCATCTCCTTTTGTGCCTGTTGTCTACGGTACCTTCTTACGCTATTTTATTTTACCCTATGTTTTTACCGCAGTCTATTTTACCCTATTTATTTTACCCTATGTTTTAACAACATTTCGTCGCCCGAGTTCTTAATTGTCCAAACGACCATTTGAAAATTTTACAGGAGGAGAAGGTTTTCTTTCATTATTTCAATGAAGCATTATGATAGTGTTTCATATAAAGCTATTTACTTAAAGGTAAATGTCTCATTAGTATAAATCATTCTTAGCTAAGTGTTTAACTAGCATTTTGTATACTTTATTTTTAATTTAAAAGTGAAGATTGAACAAAAACTAAAATGGTCGTTTGGACAATTAAGAACTCGGGCGACGATTTATAGTTTTAGGTAGGTATAGGTAGATAGGTTACCTAATATTAGTAATTAAATTATGGAGAAGAAAAATATGTTATACACTAAAAACTTGCTAACGCTGAGCTTTGACGTCATAAAATTTTCACAGCTGTTTCTCTGGAATATCCAGGTCAATTTTTTCTAGCGTCGTGTTAGCCGTGAACTAGTGATGCAACGGAAGCAGAAACGGAAACAGATGTCAAAAGTAAATCTTAGCGGAAGCGGAACTGGTAGCGGAAGTTTTAATACTATGAAGAAAAATCACAATATTATTTAAAGATTTGTCTAATTAAATTTGTATTTTGTACTTTTATACTCGAAATTAAACAGAGGTAAATTGTATATAATAAAAAGTAATTTGACTGCTTTTACACCTTTGAGTCTGTTTCGGTGTTCTTCATATATTAAACCTTATATATATTCTTCGTTTAGAGTTCTTATATAAAGTTTGAGGAACCAGTAACGGAAACGGAAGTGAAAAAACTTGCGGAACTTCTGCAGAAACGGAAGCGAAAGCAGAGTTTTGCTGCATCACTACGCGTGAACCCACTCCTGAATCTCTTGAAGAAGTTAGAAGGTACCTAATAGGCCTTGCATCACATTTTTTTTTAAATTCCGGTTTAGGCAAATATTCTAAGACATTCTGTATTTTTTAATTTTTTTTAATCGTATTTTTGAAACCCTGGCGATTTTTTGAAAATTTCAATCCGAAAAATCAGACCATTTTTTATAAATCGGAAAGACGGGACATAATTTTATGGGTGCGAAAAAACGATAATTATATAGCCGAAAATCATTTTTAAAAAATAATGTTTTCCACACGAATAGCAATAAATTGTACGGGGTTCTCTTCGTAACATCTGTAAAAACACCACCATCTTTAATAAAAAATCAAACCAAAGGATAAGTTCGCATAGAACAAACAATAAATCTAGTGAACGTTAAACGCAAATTCAAAAATTCGTCGGAAATCAAAGTGTTGCCATATAAAAAAAAATTAATCCGTGTGGAATTTTACAAAATTAAGGGAACATAATCGGAGACGGGCCATTTTCATGTAGTAACGTCACGAGCTAATATAATGGATTTATTTATTTAAAAAAAAAAACTATACATTTCTAAAAATTTTTACTAACACTTTCGTAATATTAGTAAACAAATCTATCCACACGATTTTTTTCAAGTCATTTTAAAATCCATGCAAGTGTCCTATTACAACAGTCCAATGACAGGCGATCAATTAATGTTGAAATTTGATTAATTTTGCTCCGGTTAAAATATGGTATTATTGTTTATATACCTACCTCAATGCTTTATTGGTGTCAAACAACGCAAAAGATTTCTGAATTTCGCCCTAGAGTTAGAGCAAAAACTGCAGTTATGCCCAGGGCTGCCAATTTGCGGGGAATTCCCCAAATTGCGGGGAATTTTTAATATTTTTGTAGAATTGGGTATTTTGCGGGGAGGAAGGGAATTCTGGGCATTTCTCGATTATCCAACCAAAATATCTACATTTGGTGGAAAATTTCGTAGTTTACGAGTATTTTATGGCAGCCCTGTAGCATTTATTTTCTAACAATAATAATGATGAGATTCGGGCCGGATCGGGAGAGACTGTTTGAGGGAGACATTTTAATCTTTCCAGCAGGACTCTCTCGAAACATCGCTTTACCCTCCACACAGCAATCCCAAAGAGGAGATTTTGCCTGAGGGGATTTTTCCTCAGGGCCTCCTGTGTGGAGCTAATGTAAAAAAAAGCTTTCCAATTCATTATAAAGGAGAAAGGATGAAAAACGAAAATGTGGTGTGTTGTAAAATGTGTATTCAGATATTATCATTTTTCTTCTGAAAATATAATTTTTATCAGGACATCAGATGAATTTTAAAAAATTATTTTAAAAATAATTGCATCAAGTATTTTTACTAGTCCGAAGCACAGATTGTGCAAGCATAATTTTTTTTTTTTTAAAGCTACATAATTTTTTTTATTACTATTTTTATCTGAAACATGTTAGATATATATTTATACATATATAAAATAGAAATTATATTCGTAGTCCTCCTCACTAGGAGATCCTGTGCTGAGGGGGACTATGTTTTGGATAAGTTTTCAGCGACTTCTATGGTTTAACGTTCATTTATGGGTTTAACTTTATTCATCCTTCCACAACTCACTTTCTGTAACTTTCTAAACTGTAGTACAATATGTTTTCTGTTTATTTTATTTTTTTAACAAAAAAAAAAAAATTTAATATCAATATCAGTATGTTTTTCTCTATATTTTTTATTTTATTTTTATAATAGCTGAAAAAAACCTTTTTCACTTATTCTATCTATGTAATACTAATTTTATATTTTATATGTTTTTTTAAGTCTATTTTATACCTTGGGTACTTGGAAATATAGTATTTTGTTTTAATATTACCCACACTCAGGCAGTGCCTTAGTGGGTTTTCATTTCTTGTTAATACTATTTGTTATTTTATATTATGTTATTATATACTATTTGCTTCTATACATTATATGTACAAGGAAATGGGAATAAATAAAGTAAAAAAAAACAAAAAAACTTCATGGTTGGGTAAATAATATAATAATATATACTAGCTGGGTTACCCGGCTTCGCTTAGGACAATATCGAGAATGTTCTGGAATGTCCCACGATGATTCCCGAACAATTCACGACATACTCCGCCACTCCTTCCAGAACTTTCTAGAGCTCTATCAAACCTTCTAGAAGTTTCCGAAAGACTTCTAGAAATTTCAAAAGGGCAAAACTTCCAGCCCTTATATCTTCAAAAGCGCGCCCTTTAGGTAAAAACAGGAACTGTCATCCTAGAGGGGGGATAGAGATCTACCACACCATGTAACTCCCTTGAACGAACCGGCAATCGTTTCTGAGTTTTTGCGGGACGCACGCTTTTTTATACCTGCTTTTATAATATATATCAGATGGCCGGCGTAGTCCAGCGGTAAGGCTCTTGACTCGCACACCGAAGGTCGCAGGATCGAATCCCGGCATGGCAAATAAATTTTATTTGATTAATTTGTGTCATTTCACAATTTATTAATTTAAAATAATATATAGTATATTTGTACCACATTCCAGAGTGGAAGATACTCTCAGTATCGCCCTGGTGTAAGACCACCATTCAGAATTGAAACGTTGCTTGAAATGGCATTAGCCGTGTTTGGTGACCATATCTGAATAGCCAGGTACTTGCCCACCTTTCTCTTCCCTGTCTCCTTCCCCTCCCCACTACCTTCAGCCTCACAACATACCCCAATTGGGGATGCCATAGTCTCACTGGCTTCAGGCGGGAGCAGTTGGGACTCTTGTGCGGTATTCAAATATAAAAAAAATATTGATTATACGGTTCGAAGTAGATTCAACTTTTAAAATTTTTTTTCATTACGTTTTTTTCCCAGCAACGTTGAAGCAGTGAAAATGAATAATATAAAAGGTGGTTGAAGTCGTCAGGATCCAATTTTTGTCAATCAAATTACAAATAAAATGCTCTACTCAACGATTGTTTCTCAGTTCAAAACGGGAGGTGGGTAAGGGTACCGTCGCTCCGTGAATCATTCATAGGATAACCAACACCTTTGCCTTAAGTAACCCCAACTGATTCGCTACGTTATGTGGGTTAAGTGTTCGGGTTCATGGGGTTTGTTCAGGTCTTGAGTGAGGTTCCTTGACCTCTACCCGGACTCTCTTGACCCATCTCGAACCTTGCAACGTAGCGGAAGGGATGGATTCATACGTCCATCACTCCTGGACACACTGACCCACAGACACCTACCCACCCCTCATACCTTTTTCCTTCCCAGAACTTCCTCTCTTTTCTTCCCTTAAAGACCTTCCACAGAATACCCCCAAAGATGACTTAGGCCGAAGGGGATGACTTCCATCAGGGCTTTCCATGTGGAGGTAATGTATTAAAAATTATCGACAGAATTTTTCACCGAATAAAAAAACCTTTAACGAGATAAAACTTTAATGGTGCAAAAACATTTGTCTTATTTCTAATTAAGTACAAGTATACAAAAAAATCAGTCTAAAACTAGAATAAAGGCATATAAAGTCCACAGGCATAACATAATGCCATTCACAAATGCAGAGATAAAAGGTTCCACATACCGTAACCAAAAAAAACTAAGAAAAATACATAAAGCAGGATGATTTCTAGCAATTTTGTAATATTCAAGGATATTAAGCCAGTCATGCTTCTTAAATTTTACATTTCATTACAAAACCCAAAATGCAAAAAAGAGTTTAACCCGTCTGCTTGGTTCAATATATTCGCACCTCACGATCCGGAAGCCTCAGTTTCGTGCCAAACTGGTCAAACCGTCACTTTGGATCGAGATTGTAAAATATCTATGCAAGATAGCTTTCATATTTCAAAGACAATAAGACGCATTATTTCGTTCTCTTTCTGGTTAAAAGAATAATACATTTGTCTGCATGAGAGGAAGAGAGATATATAGCTTTTAAAATTTAAGGTCGTTCGGGATGTTTTTGGTCTTATGAAAGTATAACGCGATGTGTTTTGGGATGTATTTATTCCTAAACAAGCAGACGGGTTAAAGGCTTGATAAAGTCTTAAATTTACAAAAGGGGTCGTCCATTAATCACGTGAGGCTCGAAAGGGGGGGGGGGGTTTCGTTAAAAAATCACGAAATATCACAAGGAGGGGGGGATATAATGAGATATCACGTTTATTTATTTTTCATTGAACGCACGATTTCTAAATCAAATGCCAGTCTAAAACAAACTGCAACCTTAATGTCTCTCTGGAAATTTTTACCACGATGCTTAATTTTCCAAAATTTAATCAGATTATATCAGTATTTAAAGATAATATACTGAAAATTTCAATATACTTTGTACTAAAAAAATACACGTGATTTTGGGTAGGGGTATTAAACCTCACCACAAATCACCAGGGGGGAGGATTAATGGACGATCCCATATTGGTATTTTACAAAAAACACTTCAAATATGTACCTACTTGCTTACAAAGCTATAAAAATCATGATTAAAGTTACTGCCTTACACAAAATTTCTTTCAATTCTACTTTAATTCAGTTAAATCTCTTACGTAATATATTCAAATTATAAAAAAGCACTACTATTATCGGTCATTGCATTGTTAACCCTTACTGTCTGACAAAAAAACTTAAATAAATAAAAACATATTTTTGTTATAGCCAATATAGAAAACAACCAAACTTGATAAAGTGACATTTTTTTTTGTCTTTAACTAACCCAGTAGTGGTTGTATTCGAAAGCAAAATTAATGTATAAGGTTGACAATGGTATGATTATTCAACACTGCTAATGCAGGGGCTAAAGTTTGCAATTTAAAAAAAAATGATAAATATAGGTAGATTTCTATTATTTACTCAGGTTCGTTAAATTTAACTGCCCAAGGGATCATAGCCCTAAAGTTTGTGAGACATTTTTATGTGGGACACAATTATGCAACCAAAGATAATGAATGTTATGTGTTTGGTTAGAAAGATCTATAGAGAAAAGTTAAACAAAAGTGAGGATTTTATTTCTACCTTTCTACTCGCTGTGCATGCGATTTTTTTTGCATCGTTTGTGCGCAAGATATCATACTAATAATGGTTCATGGCCCAACTCCCTTGTTTATATTACCTATGTAAGCTTTATTAAATTAAATAAAATTTTACATTCTTTTGTAAAATTAACTTATACATTATCAAAAATAAATAAGAATTAATAATAAATTCGGCTACATAAGGGTACTGTCTGTAAAAGGCCTCCAAGGTGCTGCGGTCATTAGGAATGATTTTACGCAAGATCCGGCAACACTGGCGTGAAGCCGGTCGCGATGGAGCCTCCACACGCCGCACCCGCCAGGTGTGAACTACGCTCTTTAATTTGTTTTTTGTGTGCAACATTATGCAGACATTCATTCTCAGTTAGTGTACGGAAAACAGTGTATGAGTGCAAAAAACGTGCGCAAATGGTGCGGAGAATTAAAACGGACGTAAAGATGTTTATGATGAAAGGCATGCCGGACGGCCATCGGTTTCAGATGAAACAATTTACAAAGTGGAAAAAACAATGCTTGCTGATCGACTGCTGACGGTTCGGGAGCTCTGTGACATGATCCCTGATGTCAGTAGGACAACTATTGACAAGATTTTGATGGAACATATGGGATACCACAAGTCTGCGCAAGGTGGGTCCCAAAAATGCTCACTAAAAATCTCAAACAACAACAGGTTGAAGCAGCTCGCGATTTTCTTTTGTGATACTACATTGATGGCGAGGAATTCTTGGACTCAATTGTGACTGGGGACAAGACCAGGGTACAATACATGAGACAAAATCGCGAACGGCTTCCAAGCCGATACTAAGCGTTGCAGAGAGTGCAACATGGCGGATATTTGGCATGGAGGAACCATTCTACACGCCAGTGTTAAAGGATCACGCGTAAAATCGTTCCTCGTGACTGCAGCACCTTGGAGACCTAATTTTACGGCCAGTCCTCGTATTAAGATACATTGTGCAAGTTTATAATATTTAACATTGATAAATAAGTACACATTCTAATGCTAGTAAGGCAATTTTTAGTCTAAACATTAATAATATGTACTGTACATAATACATATTACTTAGTTCCTGAGCTTTATTAGTAAGGCTCTTAATCTTTAGTACATATTAGGAACTGAATAAAAATATTATTTAGCCGACAACATCATCTTATATTACTGAACTGCTTTCAGATAAGCTTTTAGATAATTATTCACTTACAAAAGAAACCCAATGCTTTTGTTGGGGTATTGCAGACAAATTCAAATGTAACATGTGGTCAGTGGTTGAGTGGGCATCGCATTTGGATCTCACCCGGGTGTCCCGTGTTCGAATCCTCGACTGGCTAAGTCCTCCATCACAACACAAGCAATATTTTCGGCTTTCTGTGGTGGTAGTAGGAAATTTTCAAACATTGTTGGGTTATTCGTAACCTGGGAATGTTAGTCTTTCTTTTGAAAAAAAAAAAAAACATGGTTGTTGATCCCTCAGGCTAATTTGTTCGGTTTTCGGAACAACTCATATAGGTCCCATAGAAATCGATAATCCACTTAACGGGAATCTTTCAAATGTGAAAAAAACACCGAATGACCCTAATTGGCTATTTGATTACAATGCTGCATTTAAATATTTATGTGCAACACCCCAACTATATATTTACTAATCCATTAGCCTTCTGGAGTCCAGCTATGAATAAAGGCTTTCCCTTGAACATGCCTACAACTTTTTTATGATTCTTGGAGAATCTTACCCATCCGAAGCAGGCCAGAGCCTATTCCATTTGTGAGCCCCCTCTGTTTATCTTTCCCAATAAACAAAATTTTAACTTTACAGTTACATGGGAAAACCACCATTATTTTTTATTTATTTATCACAAAAATGCTCTATTTACAAATTATTTCTAGTTAGAATAAATAAATCAATAAATATAGATAGAAATAAATTTTGACGGCCTAGGTGGTTGAGGGCTAAGGCTCTCGACTAGCAATCCGAAGGTTACGGGTTCAAATCCCGGCGTGCGCAAATAAATTTTATTTGATTAATTTGTGTTATTTCACAATTAATTAATTTAAAATAATATATAGTACAATTGCGACACACTCCAGAGCAGAAGATACTTTCAGTGTCGCCCTGGTGTAAGACCACCATTCAGAATTGAAACGCTGCTTGAAATGACTTTAGCCGTGTTTGGTGATCAGATCTGTATAGTCAGGTACTTCCCCACCTTCCTCTTCAACATCTCCTTCCCTTATCCACCACATTCAAAACCTCACAACATACCCCAATTGGGGATGTCGTAGTCTCACTGGATCCAGACGGGAGCAGTTGGGACTCTTGTCGAAAACATCATTGTAAAAAAAAAAACAACAAAAAAATACTCTTAAAAAACCAACATTTTTGCTTTACAATATTTTAACTACATAATAACCCCACAAACTCTAAAAGCCGGAATGTGAAATTATACTAATAAGTACATTGGTTTCATAAGATAAAAATTTAAAAAAATTAATCATTATTTATCGCAAAAGCAACTTAGTAATACATTTACATATTATTCAATACATTGATTACAATAAATTGATTAACAAAAATATATATACAATGTGTGAAGAAGGAAACATTCCACAAAGAAATTCCAAATTGTCAACAAATTTGACAAATTGTCAACAAATCATATGGGACATAGCCGTCCAAGTACATATATCAATAAATTGATTTTATTATGATGGCATTGGCATGATGGAACCACAATGTATGTACATACATTGTGGTTCTACATATCACACATCCCACAGAAAAGTGTTGTAATTCAAAAATGTAATTTTTACAGGAGAGCAAAAAATTATTAATAATGAACAAGTGGTCCCGTTGAAAAGCGAAATCTCACGCAGATGGAGTGATCTAACTTTGATACCATTTTTCGCGGATCCTAGATAATGAAAAATACTTTACTTTACAGAGATAAAACTTAAATAGAAAATTTGGACAACCTTTTTCCGTGGGATGTGCGATATATGTCATAAGTTGTAAGTAACATTCATAATAAGACAAAAATATATTATTTATTATTATAACAATCTTCACCAAGACAGATTTGAAATAAAACTGTTCACTTATGTAAAGATGTCGGATTTTGTATATGCATTTAATTTGCATATGCATAATGCATATTTAACACTTTTATAGTTGTTGGTACATATTTAATCCCCTATTAATGCCTATCTCTGCCCTTTTATGTAATGATTCACCACAAATAATACTAGGCAATAAAAGCATTCAACAATATTTCCTTTGATAAAAAAAAAATAAGGAAAAAAATAAAAAATTAAAAGATGGATTATCGAAAAAAAAATCAATACATATTACAAAAAATGTAAAATAATAAAATACACAATACCATCACCACACTTCATTTATATACAACCGCACCTTATAATATTTGGATTTTTTTTTGTCATTACTGTATTGAATTTTATTTTATATCAATTTATTAGTTCATTTGAAATGGGGGTCTCGGCACTGGCAAAATACTCAGTGAGGCCCACATTATCATAAAAAGTTTTAAAATAAATAATCTTATTGAATCAACAATTTTTTTTTTCAAATTTGTGGGAACAAATTAATTTATACATTCATAAATATTTGCTTAGATAATATCAAAAGATTTGCAACGGAATTCAATTTCACCTATAGTACACCTGGGGTCTTCAATAGGCTAAAGTAGGATCTACCACCAGCGCATAGAGTAATATTGTGTGAAGAAGGAAACATTTCACAATGAAATTCCAAATTGTCAACAAATTTGACGAATTGTCAACAAATTTGACAAATCGTCAGCAAATCGTATGGGACATAGCCGTCTGACTGAATTTGGATCACTTGTATTCAGGGTCGTTAACATTTTCACCACATTCCTGAGGTTTCGTACAATAACGTTTGTATGCGGCATATTTAATGACATTCATACATTTTATATGAAAATGAACAATGCAGCACAAAGCTGAGGACATATTTTATTCATGCATGTATATCTGCCCTTAGCGGTGGAGAGGTTAATAAATTCCAAATTGTCAACAAATTGTTAACAAATCGTACGGGACATAGCCGTCCAAGTACCTCTCCAGAGACTGACTGAATTTGGATCACTTGTATTCAGGGTCGTTAAAATTTTCATCAGATTACTGAGATTTCGTACAATAACGGTTGTATGCAGCATATTTTATGACATGCATACATTTTCTATGAAAATGAACAACGTAGCATAAAGCTGAGGGCATATTTTATTCATGCATGTATATCTGCCCTTAGCGGTGAAGAAGTTAATGACTCTGGAAAATACAGCAACTTACCGATATTAATAAGTTAGATTTGACTTACTTTAAACACTTACATAAAACTAACAATAATACTGTGATGTGTGGAACACATTAAGTACCGCTCTGTTACAGGCAGTCGTCAAAGCCAGACTAACTTTACCATAAGTTGATTTTAGGATAGTTTCCAATATATATATTCATTGATTTTCGGGTGGGATAAATGGCTAAAATAATGTTTTAAGTTCAAACACAAAAAAAAGTTGCATCAGCAATACATATTGAAACTTTTAAAAGTTGACAAAATTTATAAAATACGCTACTATTTATAGGAATACTAATTCATTTGAAAAGGGAATGAAAATTTAATAACAAATATATTATGTAGATACTTTTTTACTTTACTAGATTTCAGAATTATTTCAGTAGGTACACATTTAGCAAAAAAATATTCTACTTAAGATGGATTTTAGTTTTTTCTATGGAATTAGCATCAGAAATACATTTATTTAAAAGCTCTGACTGTTTGTACAGGACCTATTAATATTGTAATACATAGGGTACAACAGCAATAAACATAATTATAATATTAATCTACAAATTTGGAAGATTATTAAACTTTAAACGTTTAAAAAGGCAATATTATTAATGCACAGCATTAGATGATAATAATCAATTATGAATAACGGATAGATTGTTTCACAGAAATTCAAAAGTAACGTTGGCCATTCAAATGGCCATTCATCGCCATTTTGTTTTTTTGACAGTTGAAAGTTTCCTGTTAACTACTGGAGCGATTTTTGCCATATGTTGGCGCCATTTTAAATGTCACCAATTGCTTTTCGGATAAAAAACAATGACAATAATACTGGACGCGGAGCAGAAATCTCAAAGTGGGAAGTCATACACAAGACGATTGTAGCTGTCTCTATTTATAGCACTTTAGTACTAAACTGCCACGCGTCGAGTGAGGTCGTGTCTTACCAGTAAGTAAATTGCATTGCAAAGCGCCAAAATGCCCTCCTGTGTGATGAGAAAATGCTTAAATTACACGGCAAATATTCGTAAAGGCGAAGGAATAACACTTCATTTGTAAGTAAAAGCAAATTACTTATTATTATCAATTATTATAAATATAACAATTAATTTTCATGTTACCCGCCCGCGGTTTTACGCGTCATCAGAGAAAATTCTAGGCCTACTAAAGTAAAGGGTCTGGACGCGCAACAGCCAAATTACTGTTGCTAAGTAAACTTTACTATTTTAAAATAGACTAATCAGCCTAAATACTCTGTTTATTTGTTTGCTTGCGGCAAAACAACACATAAATCAGCAGTTCCAACAAGTATTGACGACAACCGCCACCATTTGAAAACTGTCGTTGCCCTATTGTATTTATTGTGTAGCTCGACACATCAAAGTCCGACAGGCATCCGGTCCTTTTATTCTAGTGGGCCTTAAGAAAAGGAGACAGTGAACGTTGCATCACAAAGTGACATAAGCATACGCTGCCCGACCATATATCTATGACATTCACACACGTACATTCTTTGATTGTCTGTCTTTATCACACAGGAATAAACTTTTGAATTTAGAAATTATACTGAAAACCGCTGAAAACAAAAGAGTGATGCTTGCTTTCCACGTTATATTGCGAGTATGTGAGACTATGGCGAGTCTATTTATAATATATAACGTCATTGATAAAAAAAGCCCATTATTATATTCGGCAATTTTTTTTTTTTTTTTTAATTTTTTTTGCTCCCAGTGTGTTATTTTGGACTTAAAACAAAGCTATTGAAATGCTTTATCTATTATGACCATTAATGCCGCAAATCCGAACTTCGTAGACTATTTTAGAACGATGTTAAAAATAATTTTTTTAAATATTTTTTCACGCAGAATTTCAGCGATTTTTTTTAAATGATCTTCTGGAAATCTCGAGCAATCGAGGCAAATTTATTTATTTGGCATGATCGCTCCAGTGGTTATATGCCAATTCTAAGTCCGTTACAGCTTTTGAACAAATTGTAATCAGCAGAAGAAGATAACTAAGTTGTTAAGTTTATCAGTTTATTACATCTTGATGGAAAGCTGAAACGCACTTAGAATCGCCATTTAATAGGGACCTTTCAAATGTCAAAAAAAAAACAAAATGGGGTTGAATGGCCATTTGATGACTTTGTCACAAGTAAATCTCTGCGAAACAATTGGGCCTAAATAACACTCCATTTAACAGTCACATATTTTTTGAATGAACACTATGTACCTATGGTTTGAATTAGAAGCTTGGTTTTGTCTACGATTTTATTGATAACCGGATAAAAAAGAAACGTTACAAACATAACATGATAAAAGAATTGGTTAGGTTTGTTGTTTTTCATCCCTGTTCCTCACTTTTCTTCAATGTTATGTTTTGTCACTATTCTGTTTTATGGTGGAATCGATCACTTTAAAAGGCTTTGTAATATAATGCTGTTAAAAGGTGATAGGTGAAGCGCAGCTGTCTTCTAGTGCTCACTGCTCACTGATGGCCTCCTTTAGTTCCATGGCCAGTTTGTATCCCAGCTCCGGTCTGCGATCTCTCCCTTCAACCATTCCCAACACCTGAAACAATTATCCATTCTATAGTTTTGTAGTCACTGCTGGCTATAGACAAAAACACCTAACAAATTACAATACACTAGCGCCACTAGCGGAAAACATCCCAGACGCTGTCATCCAAAAACAATGTCATTCACGACTGATGTCTGTTTTTTTTTTATTACAACGTTTTTTTTTTTTAAGTTTTGATACAATGCTGGTTTTAAGAGAGGTTTACTTTGGCCTGCAGGTTTTCTACTTAAAAAACGTTTTTTAACTATCGTGGATCAATGAAACTCCCATGAGAGGTTGAAAATTAAATGTAAGAAAATGTTTGTACAAAAATAGAGATTATTTTAAGTGAAATTACAAAACAAAACAACTTCTTATAACTATAACCATTAGTAACAATAAAATGCAAACAATATCGTAATAAAACTAAAAAATATAGTAACAAAGGAGGAACATTCTATCTTCTTTTCTTGACAATCTTCTTTTCTTGGCAGGTTTCAATCACCGATTGTTCTATTTTGTGCATGAAAGAGCCCGCAACAGGTTCAATATTTATAATACAATCCAGTCTTAGTAATCTACTTAGCCTCTTCGGAAAAAAAATATTTAGAATTTAATTTTAATTTTTTAACTTGTACATCCAAAAAAACTTCATAACCACTGGAGCGACTAAGGTCAAAAAATTTACGATTTTATAACATTTTTTTTTATAAATCCCACGAATATGTGATAATCGGCAAAATATAGGTGAATTCATTAGCTGTACAGAACTATAATCAGTTTGTACGTCTCCATATTAAAATTCGAAGGTAACTATAATCAGTTTGTATGTCTCCATTTAAAACTAGTTTGAATCTAATAATAATCCAGGAATCACATTACTTTTTGGGTGGGTCCAAATATTCCCGCCTTTTTAAAGCCAGCAATCAACAGACAAAGAAACTGTTCTGTTGGTATCGTTGACAGTTTCCCTCCAACTTGGCTGCATTTTTTGGTCTAGTAATGTTCCAACAAATGCAACCTCCACTTTGATAAAATGCATTTGAGAATCGCCAAAAATAAGCAAAATATAGAGGCACGAGGACATGAATTAGGGTCGCACATTAGAGGGCAAGCATAAATCACGATGAAAGCATACATAAATATGTGATGAAAGGTTGTCTCCAATTACTTACAACTTTCCAGTCATTTCTCCAAATGGGCCAAAGTTACCCGAAAAAAAGGACCAAAGTATACCGATATTTCGTTTCCTAATTTTGAAGCAACTAAACTTATGTATTTTCTTATGAATTTTAAAATGTCACACTCCTAAATACATGCCTACCAAAAAAAAATACAGTTATCATAATAAACTTACCAAAAATCACAATTACACAAAAGAGTTTGTAAGCATGAAAGTGCGCAGTTTAACTATAAAAACTTTGAGCGACACTGACAGATGCATACAAGCACGCAAAGCGACCAAAATGGCGCTGGGGCAAGCACCTATACCGCCATCTATCATTTTCGGCTTGTACCACAAAGCTAGCTGAAGCGGTTGCGATGTGGCAAGAAGTTCAAACTTTTTTCCGATTTGGGCCAATGATACCTTCCAGGCTAAAAAACTTATGCAGTGAAATTATATCAACAATGTATTGCTATTGACTCAATAGTACTAAGTATACCATACATTTTGGCCATTTCCCCAAAAATAGAGTAAAGTAAATAAGTATTATTATTCACTCACATCTTCAGAGTTGACGATGACTCCATTGTTGTTGATGACAGTATTTTTGATCTTTTCAATATCGGGGAAGTCCACCCCTCGACTGCAGTCATCTATCAGCACGGTGCGGTACCCAATGGCCATGGCATCCACACAAGTTGCACCTACAAACATAATCTATTTTAAATACGTAAAAAGGTTTAAAAAAAGAGGTAAACAAACACAATTATTCATAACATCCAGGCCACTGAAAATATTTATTCATTTAAATTATTGTATGACAGATTAACCCCTGTGTACCCAGGCTGACACCATTTTCAGTGTCAGCCGGAGAATCACTTACTAATTAAGTTTAGCAATAACTTACTAATCTTATTTTTTGCAAAATTATGTGTTTGTAAATTATGCATCTTAACATAATGCATTTATGTATTTATAAAATTGTATACATCAGAATCCATTCTATGTAGTTTCCCCCTACATATATTCGGAGAAAAGTTTTTTCTCTCTAATGCTAAATCTGGGTGCTAATTAGAGATGCCACGAATAGTGATTTGGCCGAATATCGAATATTCGGCTAGGCTCTCGGCCGAAGCGACGAATATTCGGCGGCCGAATACCCCCGGACACCCTGTATACACTGCTACCGGGAGATGATTAATAATTCTTAGCAAATTCATCTAGGCTTGGATACTGTTTTGCGTTTGCTGACCACCAATACTAAGGGTCTGCTATCCAATCAGGGCGAACAGTTTTTATGTATTTTTAAAGATATATACGCTACAAGTTTCGATATATTTTTTAAGATATAGGTACACAATAAAAGTAACACAATTTGATGTAAGAATCAACAAATAATGAGAGTTGTGGCACGACATACTCGCAAATGAAACAAATACGCCCACGGCGTGGTTACCGCATGCACTTCAATGATGGAGGTCGGAACTGGAACCTGCAAAATGTACTAAGTGACACCGAATATTCGGCCGCCGGAGCGGTCGGTGGAAGCGACGAATATTCGGCCGCCGAATATTCGTCGCTTCCACCGACCGCTCCGGCGGCCGAATATTCGGTGTCACTTAGTACATTTTGCAGGTTCCAGTTCCGACCTCCATCATTGAAGTGCATGCGGTAACCACGCCGTGGGCGTATTTGTTTCATTTGCGAGTATGTCGTGCCACAACTCTCATTATTTGTTGATTCTTACATCAAATTGTGTTACTTTTATTGTGTACCTATATCTTAAAAAATATATCGAAACTTGTAGCGTATATATCTTTAAAAATACATAAAAACTGTTCGCCCTGATTGGATAGCAGACCCTTAGTATTGGTGGTCAGCAAACGCAAAACAGTATCCAAGCCTAGATGAATTTGCTAAGAATTATTAATCATCTCCCGGTAGCAGTGTATACAGGGTGTCCGGGGGTAAAGTGCATTAACTTCGGGAGGTGATTCTACATTATGGTAGGAGTAAAAAAGATTGACAACTTTTTCCAAAATTACAACTTTTTTTTTCCCATACAAAAAGACGAACCTACTAAAAATCCTTAGTGCGAGGTACGACCATACTTACTGAGAACCTGCCGGGCACGATTGTGGCAACAGTGCATGGTTGTGACTGGCCCGTATCGTAACAGTGGAAAATAATAACCCTTTACCCCCGGACATCCTATATAGTGAGCGACTTTTTTCGGAAGCATGTATAATTTATGAGGAAAAGCGCAATCGTTCGCAATCAACAAATGCTGAAAAAAAAATGTTTTCATTCATCATAACTTAACATTGATAGATTAAGTATTAAATATGCGGATTTTTTGTTGAAATAAAAAATTTTGTAAGTAATATTGGGTGTTTTTTTTTTCATGATTTAGTATTCGGTATTCGGCTAAATGGTTCGCAATATTTGGCCGAATACCGAATACCGAATAGTAGCCGAATATTCGTGGCATATCTAGTGCTAATGGTAAAAAGAAATACAATTAATACATATTTATAATCAGAGATGCGCTTTATTTCAAATAAATCCATTTCAAATGGAAATGCAAAATGCAAAATGGGTGTTTTCCATTTTGCATTTTAAATGGTTTTGC
Source organism: Limnephilus lunatus (assembly GCA_917563855.2). Taxonomy (NCBI): domain Eukaryota; kingdom Metazoa; phylum Arthropoda; class Insecta; order Trichoptera; family Limnephilidae; genus Limnephilus; species Limnephilus lunatus. The sequence continues at coordinate 84,944,121 of OU830596.1, read as the reverse complement.
TTTTGACCCATTTCCATTTTCATTTTAAATGCTTTTCTCAATGCATTTTCCATTTTAAATGCATTTTTGCAACATTCTTCCTACTATATTCACTCTGTCGGTCCATTGGTCCTTAACCTCGATATGAGAAATATTTACGTCTGTCAAGTTGCTCCCTGGTAGGAGCCCTGCCAAGCAGACGCTGTAATATTAAATTTTTGATAGAAGTTACTATTTTTTTACGCTGGCAACATTAGTCCCGCGTAATTTTTTTGCGGTTTCGTAATCTGTCAAACTTTTAATTAAACTGTAGCTTGTTTCAACTTGTTTCTATTTCGCGCACTGATGTGATGTCTAGGGAAATTTCCCTAGATCTAGGGGAGAAAAATATTTTTTAGGGAAAAGGGAAATCATCGCAAAATCTAGGGAAATTTCTAACTCTGGCAAAAAAAAAAATATTACATATGACAATATTACTAGTCGTATTTTTTTTTTGGAATTCCCATGAGTCTTAAATATTGTTGATGTACTTACATTCAAGCAATGATGTTTTAAAACCACTGGCAACTCAAAATGATATTATGTACCTAAAAAGAAAAATGGGGACTTCTAAAAAATGATCCAGGGGAGGAGGGTCATGGGGGTCATGACCCCCCCCTGGGCTGGGTCCAGGACCTAGGTGGACCACTAACTAAAATCGTTAAACATGATATTTTTATGTTTTTTTCCCCAATCAAGATTTTATTTAAGTACTTTATAAAATACCTACTTTTTTATAAAATTCTCCTGAGGAAGAAAGGGTGATTTTGAAACCGGTAGAGTATTTATAAAATAAAAGTGGTGTAAGTACAACAAATTTATATGTGTTTTTATTGTTTTTACTTTAATCTATTATTATCAACATTAAATTAGAACTTCTTGGGGGCCGTTCAAGTATTACGTAACGCACTTGGGGGGGGGGGGTCTTGTAAAACGTTACTGTGCGTTGCAGGGGGGGGGGGGTTCGAACAACGCTTTACGTAACATGTTTTTTTTTATTTAAATAAAAAAAGGGAATTAGAAACTTAATGCACATTCTTAAGGCTATGTCAATGTTTGGGTAAATTGTTTTAAGTTCTATTTCTATGTTCTAAGTTATTTCTTAGAACCTAAAACGTCTCAAGCTATCGTTGTTAAATAAGATTCAAGATGGATATATTCATCAAAAAACACCTTTCTAAACCTCCAAAATTATGTCTTTACTAACAAACTTACTAGCACTATTTTGAACTTCTTCAGTGTTCAAATTTTTATAGAATAAAATTTTTCTGATAAAGGTTTTTCTCCACTGTGGGTAAATATACGATTTTTTTAAGTTATCCCTCTGTAGTACATGAATAGTTGCAGTCAGTACACGAAAAAGGTTATTTTCCACCGTGAAAGTGCCGTTTTAGTTATTTTTTTAAGAAAAGGAAATGTTGCAGTCAGGGAATGAAATAGGTTTTTTTCCGCTGTGGATAAATACGTGATTATTAGATTTATCTTTGTAGTACATGAATAGTTGCAGTCGGAATGTGAAAAAGGTTTTTCTCCACTATGAGTCAGCAAGTGACTTCCCAGATATCCCTTTTGAGAACACGAACTGTTGCAGTCAGGACATGAAAAAGGTTTTTCTCTTCTGTGAATCATACTGTGGATTTTCAAATCTTCCTTTTGAGAACTTGTATAACTGTATTCGGGACGGGAAAATTGTTTTTGTCCGCTGTGTATAACATGAATAATTGCAGTCGGGGCATGAAAAAGGTTTCTTCCCACTTTGGGTAAACGTGTGAATTTTTAGATACCGTTTTGTAGCGCATGAATAGACACAGTCACGAAATGAAAAAGGTTTTTCATCAATGTGAGTCAGTAATGTCGTTTTAGTTTTTTTTCTTCGAGAAAAAGCATAGTTGCTGCACTGGGTAAACATGTAATTTCTGGATTTTCGTTTACTTCGTAGTACAGGAATAGTTTTAATTACTTCGTAGTACATAAATAGTTGCAGTCGGAACTTTAAAAAGATTTTTCTCCACTATGAATCAGCAAGTGACTTCTTAGGTATCCCTTTTGAGAACACGAATGGTTACAGTCAGGACATGAAAAAGGTTTTTGTCTTCTGTGAATCGTACTGTGGATTTTTAAATCTTTCTTTTAAGAACTTGTATAACTGCATTCGCAACATGGGGAAAGACAGTGTTAGTTGTTGATATGGATATGTACAGGAAAATGTTACGGCGCGTTACATAGGGGGGAGGAAGGGTCAAACATATTCAAAAATTGCGTTACGTAATACTTGAACGCCCCCTTGTAACTTGACCACGAATATGTGACCCCCCCCCTGGCGCCTAAGCTGGATGCGCCCTTGACGGATACATGGTATGCGATCCCCCCCCCCCCCTTGACGCAGGTTTTGATTCGCCAAGGTAGTACCCCCGAAATCTAGGGAAATTCTAGGGAAATTTCACCTCGAAATCTAGGGAAATAATTTTTTTGAGCATCACATCCCTATTTCGCGTCTTCATTTATTGCGTGGTCGTGGTATTTTTAGTTTTATATTAATCATGTAAGTACGATAATTAATATTATTATATTGAACTGTCTAGGTATGCACGCTTCAAAGAAAATCAATATGCTAGAATATTGTAGAATGCTATGTTAGTTTATTCAGTATTAGAATTTAAATACAATCGCCGGCCGATGATACAAGTGAAGACCAATATGAGGACAGTTTCGATCGAGTTTTCTGTGACAATCAAATAATGGGTGCGCACTAAAAAACCTCATATTATATTGTCTCACTGTCCTGTATTTCTTTATTGTTCACAGGTGAATGTCCCCTCACTTGAGAGTTACTACACAAATGATGATGGCCCTAAGAAAAATTCCTTAAAAATGACATTATTCAGTTAATAATAGAAACTATTATATTCCACTCAAATTCAAGATTTTTTTTTACACAGTATGTAGCAGTATCTATGATTTTTTTATTAATTTGTGAATAAGCCGCCGCACTTTTAATAGGCACAGATTTTGAAAAGTACACTACTTTTAAACTTAGTTACCATAAAAAACATCGGTTTCAGTCGGGACCGGTGGAAAAATATGCATTTCAATTCATATTTAAAAAAAAAAATTGTACGTAATTTCTCATTACGGCTGACATTTCTTATTACATTATTTTGCATACTGACCGATTTCCAGGGTACCAATCGATAAATATTAAAAAAGTTTGCCATATCGCAAAAAATCACACATATTCGAGGAAGGTACTAAAGGTTGCACCATACAAATTTTCGGCGTTATAAAGGGGCACTTTCTTTTGAATCACAAACCATGTTACACAAACCTAGCGTAGCCGCTAAACTACTTGAAAACTGGGATGTTTTTTTGCCTTGACGCGAGTAGGCGTTATAAAGGGGCACTTTCTTTTGTATCACAAACCATGTTACACAAACCTAGCGTAGCCGCTAAACTACTAGAAAACTGGGATGTTTTTCTTGAGGTAATAATTTTTCGGGTATGGCAACCTTTATTAATATTTAAAAATTGGTACCCCTTCAAAATGGAAAGAATACATCATGAAATGTCATTTCGTAAAGGAAAAATTACGTACAAAAAAGATTTTATGAAATAAAAATTTAAATGCATATTTTTCCGTCTATCTCGACTGAAACCGATAGATCTTGAGGTAATTAAGTTTAAAAGTAGTTTACTTTCCAAAATGTATGCCTATTTAAAGTGTAGCGGCATGCGGCGGTTCTTTCACATTTTACCATTTTTTTTATTCCACAAGTTGATGGCCATTATTAAATAATAAAGTTGTTTTAAAATTCAATAATTGTTTTAATAGAAGGTAGAAGGCTGTTAGTTTTTACTCTCGTTTGACCTGAGAAACCATTTTGCATTTTCAATGCATTTTGAAAATAGGTATTTTGCATTTTGCATTTGAAATGCTTTTCTAAAAACCATTTTGAATTTTGCATTTTCAAATGGAAAAGTTTTGACCCATTTCCATTTTGCATTTCAAATGGTTTTGGGTACCCATTTTGCACATCTCTGTTTATAATGTAGTTCTCCAAAATATAAATAAATCATATTAAGCTTTCCTGTAAATAGACACAGTACATACGACTTTTGAAAATTGGAATTATTGACATGGAATTTTGCGACACCCTTATTCACAGATAAAATAAATATGTTTGCAAGTGACGAAGTGACAAGCTATAATAACATTAAGATGGGTACATTATTTCCTTGCCAAGCGAATAAATATATACTTTATTATGCTACGAGCATTTTTTATGGTTCAAAATGCCGTAAAACTATTTACAGTGAAAAATGTATTTTTTTAACAATCTCAAGAGAAAAGAAGGCGCAGACTTTTTCATTCAAAACTTAAATTTGGATTTGATGCCAAAATACCCAAAAAAATAACAAAATTATTATTTTTTTAATCAAAAGGTACAGCAAATATCTGGTATGGTTTTATGCCACTTTATTTATTTGTGTTTAAAATTTTTATATATGTATAGGCCGTTAAAAAATTAAATCTTGAATGCTTTCAGAGGCAACTTTAGCAATTATTTATTAGTTTGATAGCCAGTGATTAGATATAGAGAGCCAAATATCACTAATAGGTATGCACTCTATTTCTCTTTCACTGCCTGACATTGTACATCGCCATTTAATTTAAAATCAAATAAATTAATGCAAAATAGAATCGCTAGTTACTGATAGTAATTTTATGTACCTACTCCAGGTTCCATGAGCGAATTAGTGTATTTAAATAAAGCTGTGTATGAAGTTTTTTAAAGCATTATTTCAAACGGGAAAAAAATGTATAAGAAAAAGTTATAGGCTCCGTGGTCCCGAGGTAAGACTCTTGACTCACAATCCAAAGGTCGCGGGTTCGAACCCGGCATGCGCAGTTAAATTTAATTTGATTAATTTATTGTATTTCTCAATTAATTCAATCAAAAATAATACATAGAACATTTGCGGCACGTTTCAGAGTGGAAGATTCTCTCAGTATCGCCCTGGTGTAAGACCACCATTCAGAAATGAAACGTTGCTTGAAATGGCTTTAGCCGTGTTTAGTGACCAGATCTGAATAGCCAGGTACTTCTCCACCTTCCTCTTCCCCACCTCCTTCCCCTCCCCCCCACATTCAGCCTCACAACATACCCCAATTGGGGATGCCCTCTGGCTCCAGACGGGAGCAGTTGGTGACTCTTGTGCAGTATTCATATAAAAAATACTGCACTGGAGCAGACTTGTGAAAAATCATGGGATGTAAAAATAAATACTTTAAAAAACATAGATACCTGAGCACTTATAATTGAAAATTAAAAAAATAAATAATAATGAATTTTAGAATGCTACATGCATTACAACCGAAATTATATCATTTAGGTTGGGTTGTGTCGAAGAATTTCAAATGAAACATTGTCACCTAATGGCCGTTCAGCGCCATTTTGTTTTATTGATAGTTGAAAGGATCCCGATGCCGATTCTAAGTCTGTTTCAGCTTTTAAACAAATTGTGATCAGAAGAAGAGGACAACCAAAATGTTGTTAAGCTTGAAAACTTATTACAATTTGATATAAATAGAATAAACCTATCAAATTAAGATGTTAAAAGACAAAATGGTGCTGAATGGCCATTTGATGACCATGCTACATTTGAATTTGCCTTTATAATTCAAAATAAACTGAAAAAGAGTTAGAATAAGTTCACAGTTCATACCAACGCAGATGTCGTAGGCCAGTCCGCAGATGTAGATGTCTGTGGCATTCTTCTGTCTCAACTGCTCCGACAAGGTGGTCTCCGTTAGTTTCTTGTTGTCCCAGAACACCGAGTAGGAATCTACCTCAGGGTTGGTTCCTTTGTAGACCTTAATTGAATTTTCTACAACCTAATATAGAACGCGAGAAAATTATTTATATCTTAAAAATAAAATCAATCGATGAATACAATATAATTTACAAATGTGCGAGTGTGAACTTTTCAAAATTGAAATAATGAAATCAAAAAAGAATCTTTTCAAATCCTAACAAACGATTAAGTAGGTACATGTAATATTTTTTAATGTATTTATTATTTTAATTTTAATCATTGTAAGACAGAATGATTGCCCATTAAGGGCGCCCGCAGACAAGAGATTTTAGTCGCGGAGACAATTGGAAAACTATTCCAAAATACACATAAATTCAACAAAAGTCTCTGGTGTGCGCACCTATTACCATGGACAATACAGAATTTTTATGCTTGCAATTGTTGCAATGCAACTTTCTCCACAGCTAAAGTCTCTCGTCTGCGGACGCCCTTGAAGTACAAGATTTCTTATTTTTAACAAAGGAAGGTAAGTATACAAAAAAGTTTTAAGGTAATTTAAAGAGTGATTAAAAAGTCACTTGTGTGACCTCCGTACATAAATTATAATGGATTTTTATGTCCGCAACTTTTGCAATGCAACTTTCTCCACAGCTAAAGTCTCTTGTCTGCGGGCACCCTTGCAGTATAAGATTTATATTTATTTTTTTTTTACATTTGAGAAGATAGGTATACAAAAATGTTTTAAGGTTATTTAAAGAGTGATTAAATATATCTACTTTTTAGATATTTCATTCAATGGGACCATTCATCTTGTCATGCATGGAAGCATAGAACATCTGTGCTTCCATGTGGTATTTTGGTGCTGCCATGGTAGTTGGGATGACGACTACAGCTGAAGTTTAATATTTTACATGACTTAGTTTAACAGATCTTTTTAGACTATCACATAGATTATATTATACCTTCAGATCCTTGTGCAGTTCCGAGCCCCAAGTGTCCTGGACGCAGTGTCGTGGCCAAAGCCGTTGCTTCATTAGAGGAGGCCCCGAGAATACCACCGTGTCATACACCTGCGCCTTATCTGATGGCACCTACAATCAACATTACAGTAAAACTCGCTTAAGAAGTTCCCACTTAAGAAGTTTTCACGCTTAAGAAGTTTTGATTTTCGGTCCCTTGAAAATTCCATACAAAAAACTGCAAAAAACTCGATTTTTTCCCATTTAAGAAGTTTTAGAGCTAAAACTGCTTCCCGCTTAAGAGGTTTTAGAAATCCGGCGGTAATATCAACACAAACGAAATATTGTGCTGCAAAATACATATCTAAAATGAACCTTTTTCCAAGTCATAAAGTGAAAGACGTTGTCTTCACAGATTACTCGCGATCTCTAGTACCTGAGACCATAAACAGACCCTTTGTCGGCCGCCGCCCGCCGGGCCGTAAGCCGTAATCCCTAGGTACAATAGTAATGTGACACGTCGAACGAATATGCCGTGCGGAATTATGTAACGAACATGGAAAGGTTTTTAAGATTCTAAATTAGTCATTCGAAAAACATCGATTATAACAACAACAAAAAAAAACAAATTTCGTAAATCAGAATCTGACAGATAGCCGTGGTGGTAAAATGCCGTAAAATGTCGATAAATCAAGCGTAGGTAATTAGGGCCGCTCGCGATAGGATTCGGCCGCGAAAATTCGATTTGCGCGAAATATATCGTATTTTTATGAATTTATTTCGAATAGGTATCTGCATTATGGCCGGCCGCAACGGGATTCGGCAGCAAAAATTCGATTTACGCAAAATATATAGAATTTTTATGATTTTTTTCCAAATTGGTATCTGATTACTAGCCGGCCGCGACGGGATTTGGCCGCGAAAACTCAATTTACGCGAAATATATCGTTTTTTTAATGAATTTATTTTGAATAGGTATCTGTATTATGGCCGGCCGCGACGGGATTTGACCGCGAAAACTCAATTTACGCGAAATATATCGTATTTTTATGAATTTATTTCGAATAGGTATCTGCATTATGACCGGCCGCAACCGAATTCAGTCACGAAAACTCAATTTACGCGAAATATATCGTATTTTTATGAATTTATTTCGAATAGGTATCTGCATTATGACCGGCCGCAACCGAATTCAGTCACGAAAACTCAATTTACGCGAAATATATCGTATTTTTATGAATTTATTTCGAATAGGTATCTGCATTATGGCTAACCGCAGCGGGATTCGGCAGCAAAAATTCGATTTCCTCGAAATATATCGAATTTTTATGATTTTTTTTCCAAATAGGTATCTGAATACTGGCCGGCCGCGACGGGATTTGGCCGCGAAAACTCAATTTACGCGAAATATATCGTTTTTTTATGAATTTATTTCTAATAAGTATCTGAATTATGACCGGCCGCAACTGAATTCAGCCGCGAAAATTCAATTTACGCGAAATATATCGTATTTTTATGAGTTTATTCCGAATAGGTATCTGCATTATGACCGGCCGCAATGGGATTCAGCCGGAAAAATTCGATTTACGCGAAATATATCGAATTTTTAATGTTTTTTCCAAATAGGTATCTGAATATTGGACGGCCGCGACGGGTTTTGGCCGCGAAAACTCAATTTACGCGAAATATAATCATATTTTTATAAATTTATTCCGAATAGGTATCTGCATTATGGCCGGGAGCGACTATATTCGGCCGCGAAAATTCAATTTTCATGAAATTATTCGGAATAGGTATCTGCATTATGGCCGGCCGCGACGGGATTCGGCTGCAAAAATTCGATTTACGCGAAATATATCGTAGTTTTACGAATTTACTTCGAATATCTAAATTTGATAAGCCGGCCCCGGAGGCAATAAGCAGCAACATTTTGATTTTGCAGAAATATGCGGTTTTTTTACGAATTTATAATTATACCTATCTGAATTTAGAGGGCCGGTTGCAACGGGATTCGGTTGTGAAATTTCCATTTACGCGAAATTTATCGTATTTTTACGAATTTACTTCGATTATCTGAATTCAAAGGGCCAGTTGCATCGGAAGTAGGCTGCGAAATTTCGATTTACGCGGTAATATATCATATTTTTTTTTAGTTTAAATGGATGGCCGCGACGGTAATCGGCCGCGAAAATTTAATTTACTCGGAAAATATCGTATTTTTGTGAATTTACTTCGGATAGAGGGCCGTCCGCTGCGGTACACGGCTGCGAAAATTCGACTTACCCAGGGAATAAGTCGTATTATTACGCATTTATTCCAAAGAACCTACCCGAATTTGAATTTGCCGCTGAGATATGCAATTTTCGGCATTTTTTTTTTTTTTCCGTAAAATTTCGAATTATGTGGGAATTGTTAATTCGAAATTTTATTTTTTATGTCCCGTGGATTTTAAATTAACGGGGTTCTACTGTATTATTGTATAAAATTTTTATTCCATCGAATTTGTAAAACACGAAAAACTTTTGATTAAATCTATCGGATCACGATTAATTCGGAATATTTCACCTTCAAATAAATATAATTAGCTTTATTTTTATGTTCATAACAACATGATTAAATATGCCCAAGGAGATGGTAAAAGATGCATTATAATAACGTTTTTTTTTTCAATAAAACTTCAAAATTTGTCGTGCATCATGTAAGCTTGTTTTCACAACAATTTAACGTAGGTAGACATAGGAATGACGTATGCCCCAGACTCGAGTTATTAAATGGCTAAAATTGAATCCCACTTAAGAAGTTTTCCCACTTAAGAAGTTTTTTTTCCCCGGTCCCTTGGAAAACTTCTTAAGAGAGTTTCACTGTATATATGTTGGCATAAACATAGATTACTATAATACTTGGAAGCAAACAGAGACATGAAAGCGTTCCGACTATTGCCGAGCTAAGACCAAACTACACCCACCATCAAAACGGTGGAGAAAAATGAAGATGTACGTTTGCTGTGAAGGTAGAAGTAAAGGTACAGCGCTGATAGCTGTAATCGCTAGATGCGATTTGCGGTAGTGTGGGTGAACCATTTTCTCGTCATTACATTACGATGTTGGGCCATTCAGTGACGTTTTATGTGTAAAAAATGTACATATTTTATTACATTACGAAAAAAAATGGGTTTTCACTTTGTTACAAAACATTATTAAAAAAAAAGAAAAAATTGCGCATCTCCAATGCCAACGTTTGAGTTTACTTTTGATAAAATATTAGTCCACACAAAAAACAAGGAGATTTCCCCCATCTTGTATCACATATACACGTATATCAAACAGTATTAATAGCCTAGCGACCGTACGGTTGAAATTTATGAATCCGGCTAAGAATACAACTCTGACGCCGTGCCTTACGCAAAACCGTTTTCGTACGTGGAGTTTATATACAAATCTACTTTTGTAATAGAACCAAATTAAAGCAATGCCAAAAGATGGCGCCACTTATGTTAACGCTAGCGTGAAGAGCATCGCCTGGCAGGCGTAAGTACCTACTATTGGATTTGTAATTTCGTGAATCTCTCCGGATATGCAAAAACCTGCAGAGCGGGTTTTTAACTGCTAGATTTACATTTTCAAGGAGTAATGTCTTTCCAGGAATTCAATAACCGGTCAGTGGTTGAGTGGGCATAACGCTTGGGACCCACCTGGGCGTCGTTTGTTCGATTCACAACATAAGCAACATTTTCGGCTTTCTGTGGTGGTAGTAAGAGATTTTCAAACACTGTTGGGTTATTCGTAACCTGGGAATGTTTGTCTTTCTTTTAAAAAAAAAAAAAGGAGGTCTGGCGTAGAAGGTAGAACTACTCTTCCCTCCTAAAGTGTGTCAATAATGTTCATGACCTTATCACCAATACGTTGGAGAGATCAAACAGCAGAGGCATCCGAAATGTTGAGGTCACCGCAAAGAGGAAACGATTGAAAAAGAATCTCCAGATAAATTTTTGCAGCATTGTTTTTAAGTTTTGAGTAAGTGCTTACCGGACTTGTAGGATGAAGTTCTCTCATGGGCAGGTTATCTATGAAGGAGACGTGGTCGCTGGGGTGCCAATCCAGACTGTAGATCACCACATCAAAAGGGGTGTTGTCCAGGAGGCGGTTTATAGGGGCAATTACCTGCAAAGAATTACCCTTTTTTTTAGAGATATTAAAAACATATTTAGGCGGTCAGCACAAAAGTGGCATAACCCAAAAAATGTTCAGTAGAGTTAATTGCGTTTAAAGTTTTAAGCGCGGAAGTGGTTCAAATAAAAAGAAATGGTTCAACAAAAATGTAGAATTCAGAATTTTTTGGTTGATTTCACTTCTATTTGATGAAACATAATAATCAAAAGCCATTTCTGATTGTTAACTTCGTTTAGGAAATCTTGTTGATTATGCCACTTCTGTGCTGATATAGACAATGTGATTCTATGATAAAACAGAAAAATGAAGAAAAAAAAAGTAAAAAACCAAAAAACAAACAAGAAGCCTAACCTAACTCAATTAGCAGCAACAGCAAATTGAACACAGTTCTTTTGTGAAGAACAAAGTAACCAAATGAGCAGTTTAAATGTAAAATGCTTTGTAATTTTAAATTAAAAATTAAACCTTCAGATAATATGAAATGAACCAAGAATACTAATTGAGCATTATTAGATCATTGTTAGATACTGTAGGTTCAAAGATCATGTGGTAAGAATGCTAAATAACACAACACTAAAAATTATGACTATGTGGGTACACCAGAGAAGGACACCCAGAGCAGATCGGGAAAGAGCTGGATTGATTGCGTGGAAGAAGATGAAAAGACCTGAGAAGACATCATCCAACAGACCATTTGTGAAGAAAAACTAATTCCACCCTGAGATGTTCCTGTACAATGATGATATTTGAAGGGTTCAAGGAGACAAAATAATTTTACCGGTTAAAAAATGATTTGAAGAAAATGTCTACGGGCAAAAAAAGGGTCCTGTTCACTCGCTACTAGCAAACACAAAGACTGGGCATACGGTGAGACACAGGCCGAGCAAAGCAGGGCAGGGCAATGCAGTTTTTAAAATGTATGAACGTTTTAGAAATGACGAACGATGCGGGGCAGGCATGTGCCACAAAGGAGCCCATCTACTCTGCTCTGCGTCTAGTTGTTGCCGCGGCGAAGGCAGGCAGTATTTCCCACGAGAATCTCGCTTTTTCAGATATTTGTACTTTGAAAGACAATAAATCAATATGTACATAGTTAGTTATTAATTTAAAAGTCAGAATCGGACTCGTAACTCGATATTCTCACAAACGACCAGCATTCAAGCATATTTTGGTCACCGTCTTCTGAAGTTGTCGATCCTGTGGTGACATTTCTGCTCTGCTCTGATTTGCACGGCCTACGTCTCAGCACACGCCCAGCCAAAGGATTGTCCAGGATTTGACAGAATGTTATAGATAATCCAGGACAATTCCTCTTATTCCCCTGGAATTTCTGACTCATTCCGCATTTTTGATTATTTTGAAGTTAAGGGAAAATCCTTGTTTAGTTTGATTGTTAAATTAATGTTGTTTTTGTAATATTGTTACAAAAAAAACGAGTGTGCTTTAGACCACACGACTGAAGTAAAACTTCACTAACTTATATCTCCCTCTCAACTTCCGTTCGCCTCGCCCGATCACACTTTTTATAACGCTCTCGTCACGCATTCACCAGCTTACTCCCCAAGTCAAGCGTGCGTCAAGGTCAGACCGTTCGCCTCGCCCGATCACCGTTCGCATCACACTTTTCGTAACGCATATTCACCAGCTTACTCCCCAAGTGCGTAAAGGCCCGACCGTTCGCCTCGCCCGATCACCGTTCGCCCGATCACCGTTTGCCCGATCACCGTTCGAATCACACTTTTCGTAACGCATTCACCAGCTTACTCCCCAAGTGCGTAAAGGCCCGACCGTTCGCCTCGCCCGATCACCGTTCACCCGATCACCGTTTGCCCGATCACCGTTCGCATCACACTTTTCGTAACGCATTCACCAGCTTACACAAGTCAAGCGTGCGTAAAGAAATTTTACTTCAAAAATAATTTACAAAAAAAACCTGACTAATGTAGTTTCATTTCCTAGTTGTACACTTAAAGTAAAAATGCTCTCCTAAATCTTTAACAAATTATGACTATACTTCTTATTTCCCTGTAACCTTCAATTTTTAACCTTTACAATGCAGTATTTATCAGTACACGGTACATTTTGACACAGTGCATATGTTTTAGTGAAACTTCATGGATCACATATGCGACACCTGCATGGATCAGGTTAAATATCTAGTAGGGTATCAAATGCCGTTTACATAATTTCATTAGAGACGGGAAATCAATTCAGTGCTTCATAATTTATTTGATGAAAACATTCTTTCGATCATGCAATCTGCTCCCGTATTACATGATTTGGCCGCTTTCCAGCTAACTTAAAAACTCGATCCAAAAGTTTCTAAACTTCAACTTGATTACAAGGGCGAAAAATACCATAAACATTAACGAGGCGAAACTCCATTACAACTGCTCGAAAGGCTCCCATATCAAAGTAGTTTGAATCTCGTGTGGAAATCAGACGTTTCAGGCTTTTGGAAACTATAAATCGTCCATCTGATATTTGGGAAAGTTTTGAACCACAACGTAGCGCCGAGGGAAACAGCTTAAAGGGGAGAACTGCCTTAATGCCATAATGTGTGAAGTTTTCTTAATGGATGGGGTGGGATAGGGCTGTCAAAACTCTGATGAAAGTAGTCCAAATATTATGCTAAGAGTTTTAATGTATGCATGAATATAATAGATAACCTAAACAAATAAAATGTTTAAAGTTGGAAGTTTGTGATGACAGTTTAGGTAGTTTTGTTAAAAGTTTTTTTGAGATATTGTGGCATGTTTTAGGCATCTGAGTTTTTGGCAATGAGTTTTTAAAAAATTGTTGTTACGAGTCTTAATATTTCTTTATGTGAAGATGCAACAAAATTATTAAACCCCCGGACCCAGTGGATCTGTAGCACCCCTAATATTGAGAAGAGTTGTTAGGAGTAAATAATGGAGGGAGCTGAGAGAGAAAGTTAGGGGAATGTTGGGAAATAAAACAGCACTAAATAATTCTGAGGTTTTTTATTGGCTTCAGTTTTTTTTTTTTTTGTTTTAATCTTCAAACTATGATGCCATGGTAAGTAAAAACATAGTATTAAAACTAATGAGAAATGAAAACCTACACCTAATTTTAAAACAACTCAAATGCAAAACCATTATATTTACAGAAGAATGTGTTTTTTTGTATTTCTTGGTCATTAACTATGCAATAATTTGTAGACATTTCGTTTCGAAGAGTTTTATTGTACATTGTTACTTAATTAAGTAACAAAAATGTACTTGTGAAATAAAACTCTTCAAAACAAAAGGATAATGTGTTTTTACTTAACACGGCACTATGGTTATCTCCACTAACTCCTTCTTGAGGGAATTATCTCTCATGCAGATATGGTTTATAAATACTAATAAACGGGAGGGGGGTTGATTTAGGGCAGTGTTTCTTAACCGTTTTGAAAGAATTGCCCCCCCCCCTCGAAACGAAATTTACAAAGTACAAAAATGACGAGAAGTATTATTGCATTGATATTGACATTGAGTGGGTATTGAACCTCCATTTTTAATGTGCCTAGCTCGTGAATGAGTTGTTTTCAATACTGACACAATGCCCAGTAAGAAAGCCTGACATAGACATAGAGATATACTATAGAGGCGCTATCCCGTACATAATTCTCCGAGATTCGTGTCAAATCATGCACGAACAGGCCTTCGGGAAAGTGAATTCTAACTGAAGCCACCGCCTCGAAAGGCTTGGCCGTCAGACCGTCCTTTCCTTTTACTCAAGCCCATGGTTTCATCTTTTTCCATCCTACTTTGATACATCACACGCCAGCCACGGTCGACGGGTGTTGTTGTTGTTGTACTAATAGATAAATGGAGGTACTAACCTACGATTCCGTTGAACCAATTTTTTTCGCTAAATGTCTCATCTATGTATATATATCAATGGACATAGAGCGACGAGGGGGAATAAAAATTGAATGACGTGTTACATGAATGGTGTCTTGCAATGAATGGCACTGGTACAAAACCGGCTTTATTATAGTTAAAAGCAAATTGCATGTAAATCAATGGATATTCAAAAGAAAAAGATTTAAAGAAACTGAACTACGTACATATGTATTGTTATGAAAACAAATTATACACCATTACTGTTTAGTCCAAAACATTATATAGCCAGGTACTTAACTAACTTTTTTACAAAACGTTTGTACAAAAACCTATTCGAATTTTTAGCAAGCATAATAAAAATGCTAGTACAATAAGTTCTTCCTTTGACAAGGCACATAATGAACATACATGTTCAGGTAACATATAAATAGATGGGCCAATAAACCGATCACAATAATACTTTTATTGTCTGTACCATTCGCTTTTATAGACTGAAATAACGTTTGGTTATATTGAAAACAGGCAACCCTATTCAGTGTGCACAAACACAGATACAAAAAATTACCCACACAAGTTATGCATAAGTAGGTACTGATTATTATACGTAAAATAAAGAGGACCCATACACAGAAAGGTAGAACAGGTATTATTATTTGTTGGACGTAAAATAGAGGGTACCTATACACAGAAAGATAGACGTAATCAAGAATATATACAAATGCTGAATGTATTATAATACACGCACTGAAAAAGAATATAAGTTTGGTTATTGCAGCACCAAAAACGACATTTTCGTATGCAGAAAAAAGTGTCATATTATTTTCAGAATTTATTATTATTTTTATGTGATACCGCACAAAAGTCCCAACTGTCTGGAGCCAGTGAGACTATGGCATCCCCAATTGGGGTATGTTGTGACGCTAAAGGTAAGTGGAGAAGGGAAGGAAATGGGGAAGTGGAAGGTGGTGAAGTATCTGGCTATTCAGATCTAGTCACCGAACATGGCTAAAGCCATTTCAAGCAATGTTTCTATTCTGAATGGTGGTCTTAAACCAGAGCGATACTGATTGCGGCATGTTCCACTCTGGAAAGTGCCGCATATATACCTTATGTTATTTTATATGATTAAACCGTGAAAACAGAAATCTATTAAATAAAATTTACTTGCACATACAGAGATTTGAATCAGCGACCTTCAGATCGTTAGCATGCTCCGTGACCACGGAGGACGTCAATTTTCTCAGTATCACCATGGTAAACGCCAGCGGTCAGCGTCAGCGCCCTTGAGGTGATTTTTCACAAAAACGGCGCTATTTAAATCGTCCAAATATTATTATTATTATTATTAATAGACGACAAATCAGAATCGAAATGTTGCTTGAAATTACTGTAGCCATTTTTGGTGACAAGTTTATGATAGCCATGTTCCTCTCAACCTTTCTCTTCTCCCCATCTCCTTCCGTTCCCCTCTACCGAGTCTCATAAGATATCCCAATCGGGGATTCCATAGCCCAACTGGCTCCAGACAGTGGGGAGCAACTAAGACACTCGTAAAAAAAATAGGTAATTCTGAATCACAGTTTAAGGTATAACTGACAAAAGAAGTAAGGGTAACCTCAAACAGTTAGAAATTTTAGTCATGATAAAGGGCACTCACACAGAAATATAATCTGCTGTATTGAGGGAATAACAAAAGTTACCCACACACAGAAATACAAGCAGCGGTATGCGTAATAAAGGCTCCTCAACACAGCGGCAGTAGTACAACAGACAGATTCTCAATCTGTGAGCCAATTTAAGGTGGGTGGTAAAAAGTTTCAAAAAGTAAATCTGAGTACTGAGTATTATTCCCCTACTTCCCAATCACTATCGTCAAGGCACAACCGAGGAACCGGCTAAAGGTCGCGGACGTTGAGATTCATTCACGGCAGACCGACCACCATACACATTCTGGCTGGTACTGCCAGATGACGAGAGAGGTATCCCACCCGACATAAGCGTTCTTCATATCACAATACATACTTGTTTTCATTATCTTTTCTTGCAGATGCTTGCAGCATACGCAAGATGCCATTACCCTGCGAGCAGCCGCCTTTTATGTTTATCTGTTATCTTTTTTAATTAGTTTATCCCTGATTTGCTTTTTATTATTCGCATTTTGTATATTATGTAAGCACTTGCATACTGCTTCCTTACACCGTATGCAGGGACACTGGAGGTCTAGATTCGTTCAAACTTAAATGTAGATTCGTTTTTCAAATTAGAGTCCTTGCGAGAGCCTTGATGGAGTAACCGTATGTTACTTATACCAGGGTGGGTAAGTAGTGGATAACCTCTAATGACTATAATGAGCATTATCTTCTGAGCATTATGCTCTTAACCTTTATAAAGTTGGCCTTTTCAAAGCAATATACCCCATCACGTGGCAAGTTTTGACACAATGAATGTATGTATTTTTGTATTTCACCCCCCATACACAGGAGCCCTGCTTATTTATGGGGGTAAATCAAATACTTATGTTATGTAATTAATTATTGTATAAAATTTATTGTAAGAGATACAGTACAGCTGCAAAGATACGGTTAAATCTGACATTGAACCAAAGTGATTATTTGGTAAACATCAAAAATTACCGAACACTTTATATCAGTTTTGTGCAAAATTTCGTAATAAAATTGTAAAATGAATAAAACTAGATTTGTATAAAAATCAAACAATCGCCGCACGCTCGGTGCATACCGCTCAGCCCTCCGGCCTTCCGTTCAAATATGAAATATATACAAATCTTACAAAAAAGTATTTAGGTATGTACAGCTCGACACGGTTAACTTTTCAGGTGGTCAAATGAGGAACTAACGAAGAAATGAACTACGCGACAGGAGCTTAGATCAGGCTAGGCAATTGAAAGCTTTGTTATTATAGACAGTGAATTTGGGTGCCATAAAGTTTGGGAGTCACTGGTATATTGTGATATTGCATGTCAGTGTTGTAATATCACTCGGTTCCTGGCACACTGCGTAGGTACCAGACTTAATTAAACCAATGGTGCTAAATAAAAACACTTTGGGGGTGGCTGAATGATGGTTTTGAATGGCTACTGTCAAGCAGTGTTCAAACGGTGGATTAATGGATTAATTGATTAATTAATAAAAAATACATATAGGGGAGAGTAGGGTATATCGTACCGGTCGATAAATCGTACCACCTGATTATTTCCGCTACTGGTCACTTTTTATTAAGCCTGACAACACTCCGTGAACCCTTTGAAGTGTCATAGTTGTCCTGTCATTTTTAATTAGTGTTGGATCGTGCGTCTGTTTGCAGTACAGATTTTTTGCTTTTTCACAATCTTGATCTAATTTTTTTGGGTCCTACCTAAGGTGATATCGTGTTCAAAGGTATGTTTGTTATTTATATTCTATAATTTGCTATTACAAAATCACATTTGTCAAGTGTATTGTTACATGTTCTACAGTCATTATTTCATAGAAACTCAGAGTTCGCTAAATCGTACCGCCAGTGGTTTGATAAATCGTACCGGTAAGATTTACCATACGTTGTTTTCTAGTTTTTTTTTAAAATTTTAGATGACGTCAAAAAAAAAGTATTATCAGTGGTCTAATGCAGATTTGGAAGCAGCGATTTCGGCCATCAAGAACAACGTAATGGGACCAAACGAGGCTTCACGAGTGTTCAAAGTTTCTATACCTACATTAAAAAGATATATGCAAAACAGGAATGTATTTGCAAATAACTTGGTTTTACAAAGGGGAAGACCAACGATTTTTCAAAATCAGCTCGAAAGTATACTTGTAGAGCATTTGTTAAAACTTGAGGCTCATTTGTTTGGTTTTACCATAAATGATATTCGTCGATTAGCTTACCAAGTTGCTGAGAAGAATTGTATTCCATATACTTTCAGCAAAACCAAAAAAATGGCAGGTAAATCGTGGTTTTACAGTTTTATGAAACGCCACCAACGATTTAAAAGTTGCTGCTGGTAGACGCTCAACTGTCAAAATTCCCAAATTAAAAATTGAGAAAAGGACAAAAAAGTTTATTCAAAAAACTGACCAAAACCCAATAAGGGTAAGAAGTATAGGCGGCGAAAGAAGCCTAGAAATTGCAGTGTAGCGATAGTGAAGATGCTGATACTATTGTCATTTTGGATGATTCGGACACGGATATTGATGATGACGATGAAGAAAACGTGTGCCATCTATGTTTTGAAAATTATTTTGACAAGGCCGGACCCAAAGGAGACTGGATCCAGTGTGTTCGATGCCATAAATGGGTGCATGAAGCTTGCACCAATAACCCAGATATTTGCGATGCATGCATGCCTTTAAAATGACCATATTTTCTTTAAGAGCATATTATAGGGGCAGAATTGTAATTTGCTGAAAAACGGCTCTCTAAAACGGCTTAATACTACCTTTCGTGTGTCATTCTCAGACTTGATATTTTTTGTTACCAAATAATGGACTTTTATTTTTCAATCTGCTTATTTTTTTTTGTAATTGATGTAGGCATTCGACCATGAAAAATAAAAACATTGATACACCATACAACCCGCTTTTAAAACTTCAGTCTATGTTTATCGCCTTAATAATGATTTTATACAATATTTTTAATTTAAAATATATACATAATACATACATCTATAAAAGTACGGCCTCTTATTCTCGTTATGATATCTGTGGATTTAACAATTAAATAAATACTTCCTTTTTTACGAAATTCTAACACATTTCACAGCTCGTCATTCATTCCGGGCTAGAATCTCCCGTCGGCAAGTAACGAAACTATACGCTCCTTGTTTGTTAGCGTATATATTTAAAAAATGCCATCAAAACGCATTGTTAATGGCTCTAAAAATAGAATACCCAATCACTTGAAGCACTGCAATAATCTCAGGAAGCTACAAAAACAGTAAGTACTCGAAAATTCTCTTTTTTGGTGTAAATTTTGACAAACTGTATTTTTTCAACTGCCATTTTGTTCCAGACACTTAAAATATAACATTTAACTTGCGTATGCATTCCAATTCCGAAACCGTTAGGACAAACTTCATGTGGCAGGTGCACGTTTTGCAAGTATGTGTGAGAATTCATTGTCTTTAAGCTGTGTACACACACATAGCTACAATATACGTGGCGTGGGGTATTTCGGCATATCGCTCGCCGTACATTCCTTATTGGAATATATGGCGAGCAATAGGCTGAAATACGTCAAGCCACATATATTATAACTGTGTTTGTACAAATCAACGCTAATCTGAGAGTGTAATCGGTTTTTATGTACACAGTGTTTGGTAATTAATACAATAATTACCCTACATTGCTAAAGGGGAGTTATGGGGTAGAATTATGTAAAAATACAAAATTTTGGTTTTAATTTCTTGAGTTCTGATTGGCCATGGCAATACATTTCTTAATTAATGGGATGTTTTTTTACTTAGTTTTTTTTTTTGTTTTACTTTTTTTACTTAGTAGAAATTAGTTACATTATTATCAGTATAAGGATCATACGATACGATACGATACGATTATACCACCCCAGCCAGAAGCACTCCTGTCCCGGTGAGACCGGTACACCAGGGGGCACTGTTTGTTAGGAGTGGAACACGTGCTCTGAGGATAGGATTAGTATAAGGATCATGTATAAAAAGTTTATTGCCGTTTATATATTTTAATCTAAAATTTCAAATGAAGTCAATAATGTGTAAATGGTGTTGGAGAAACGGACAAAAAAAACTTTGAAAGGAAATTAACAAAAATATCGCCTTTCTGCGTACACGTAATCATTCACACATTGTCAAATCAAAGATATTCTATATTTATTTATTTAAGGAACATAAACAGTCTTAGTAATAAAATATACATAAGAGGATGGCAAAAAAACAGACCAATTATTAATGTTCACAGATAGGTATTTAGAAACATAAAAGTATCTGAATGTAAACTAGAAAATTTAAGAAAAACAGAAAAAATAAAAACAGAACTAAGCAGCAATTTAAAATTCATTTTGGTTGGAATTAGTGTTGCATCTATCAATGTAGAAAAGGGTATTTTGTCTGCTATATCGAGTCGGCGTGTGGAAATTTATTTTATTTAGCAGCTCCGGGCAGTCAACTTTTGAGTTAATAATTTTGTACAGGAGCATCTGATCAGCGACAAGCCTCCTAACGAGCAGTTTCGAGATTCGAAAATGTTTCTCGATTTCGTCGTAAGAATTGTATATGTTGAATGATTTAAAATTGAGGAATTTGAGAAATCGCTTCTGAACTCTTTCTAACCTGTTAAAATAAACAATATAGCGCGAGTTCCAAACCTGTGAACAGTATTCCAGGTGAGGACGAACATGTGAATTGTAATTGTAAATCTTAGTGTTTTTGAAAAATTTGCATGTTCTCAGTACAAAGCCTAGACTCTTTGTTGCTTTGGTGACAATATTATCAACGTGTTTATCAAAGGTAAGTTTAGAGTCCAAAATAACCCCGAGGTCACGTATATAATCTTTATTTGTTAACAGCGATCCAGAAATGGTGTATTCATGCAGTATTTTTATATGGTTACGTGTGAATGTGACTTTGCAACATTTGGAAATATTGATAAAAAGCTTATTTCTGAAACAGTAATCCGTCAGTCGGTCAAGATCTTCTTGTAAACGCACAGAGCAGTCATGGGAGCTTATAGGAAGGTATATCTTCATATCGTCGGCAAATAGTAAAATTTGAGCGTTGTGAAAACATGTCGTAATATCATTTATATAGATAGAGAAAAGCAAAGGACCCAAAATGGACCCCTGAGGCACACCAGAAGTAATGATTTTCCAGATGGAAGAATATATGTGTTGTGTTGTAAAGTTCCAAATAATAATATTATTTTTCTCTTCGTAGATCAAAACATGATTTATCTATGGCAGCCGGAAAAAATACTCCAAACAAGGTATGCTTCAAGTAACGAATGAATTTGAGTGCGTTGGAGTCCCGGGAGGGGGGGGGGGGGGATTTTTAATCTTTATTCCTTAATGTTTTTTTTTTGCTTTTTTATTTAGGAAAAAATACAGCAACATACGATAGAACCAAATGAGCCTACCGTAAATATTGCACACAGAGGACCAAACTTGGAAGATTTAGAGCACGAGGATATTCTTATTGGTACATCAGCCACTACTGTCGAAAAGGTACTTTTATACTTATTGCACTTCAAATATCTCGCATTTACTATTTGTCACCTCATTGGGATAGGGTTCTAACTTCACTTAACTTGTTCTGTGATATGAGGTGTCAAAGTTTGAAAAGACGATTTATCATAACCTATTTACGTATATTCATAACCATAACATATCGGAACACTTTTTTCATGCACCTGCGTCAGCCCTTATAAAATATATTGTCGAAGGGCGAGAATTTTTTTGCCTTTTTATGATTTTGATGACACGTGTTCCCAACATCGTGATAGTAGGTTCGTATTTTACCAAAATTTATACTAATAATCTCAAAATCAGATTGAATAACATGGTAATCAGTTTTTTATTTCTACATTGTTTAGGAGCAAAAAAACAGCAATTCTTTGGCCAAATTACCTGTGACCGAAGACCAAGGATGGAGCTGTGAAGAATCGGAGCAGGAGCTTATTATTGAAGAGGCGATAGAAGAAAGCGATGATATTTGCGTAGAAGGGCGGAGAGTAGTACAATTTGATTATTTTTTTAAACAACTCCAATGTATAAGTCAACATGATTCCCTTTTTAACTGCAATTTAAAGCATTTGCGAATTAACTCCGAAAATAGAAATGGTTTGAACTCTACTTTTAATTTAAAATGCGTGCTATGTGGTAAAACTTTTAAACTAAAAACGTCCGAAAGCCTACAAGAAGGCATTGGCATCAACGAATCTTTTGTATCGGGATTAATGAGCATAGGATCGGGTTATTCGGGCATGGAAGAGCTATGTGCTACCCTTGAAGTTCCGTCCTTATCTATTGCTGGATATGGAAAATGCCATAAGAAGGTTTGTGAATGGTGGGAGAAAACCAAATTTACCAGTATGGCTGCGGCAGCTGACGAAGAAAAAAAACTGGCTATTCAAAGCGGCGATGTTGACGAAAACGGGACGCCGATGATCACTGTAGTAGCTGATGCGTGTTGGTCCAAGCGATCTTATAAAACCAACTATTCTGCCCTCTCAGGAGCTGCTACGATTATCGGTTACCGCACAAAAAAAATTATTTACATGGCAGTTAAAAACAAGTACTGTACAACCTGCGCAAGAGCTATAAATTTGAAAATTCCTATACCCGAGCACATGTGCTTTAAAAATTATGTTGGTTCTTCAAGCGCAATGGAAGCTGAAGCAATTTTAGACGGCTTCCAACAATCGATGAGTATGTACGGTATAATATATTCAACCCTCATTGCCGATGGAGACTCCAGTACTTATGCCAGAATTAGAAACAGTCACCCGTATCCTAATATTACAGTACAGAAAATTGAATGCTCTAACCACTTAATTCGAAACTACAGCAATCAAATTGAAAAAATTACAAAAGATACCGGCTTTCCTTTGGAGTTTAGAAAAATTATTTCAACCAACAAACTTCGTCTTAGGAAGGCGGTAGTCGGAGCTGCAAATTACAGGATGCAATCAAATAGTACTTTGGACCAAAAAATTATCGATTTAAGGAAAGATTTATTAAATGGACCCAAACATGTTTTCGGTGAACATAAAGATTGTTTACCATACTTCTGCAAATTTAAACTTGATCCGAATAAAATATTAGACTACAATCACGTTCCACAGTTACAAAGCAATATTATATTTTCAAAAATTATGGATGCTAATTCTCGACTTGTCAGTAATGCCCGAAGTCTAGTATATTGTTTAGACAGTAATATTGTTGAGAGTTTTAATGGAGTTATTGCAAAATTTATTGGCGGAAAAAGAATTAATTATTCTTTTAAACAGTCCTATATGGGTCGTTGTGCAGCTGCAGTAGTTTCTTTCAATTCCAAGCGACCTTATTATTCTTTACATAAGCAGATTTTCAACAGGAGTCCTAGTAATTTTTTAAAACGGTTAGAATTGAAAAGAACAAAAAGAAGAATGGCTTCTAAAACGAACGATAAAAGATCTTTAAGAAAAAAACAAGGGAAAAATTTACTTACAAAATCAAGAGCACCTGATAACCATTATGGCGAATTGTGTGAAAAAACGGATATGGAACAAGATGCATATGAATGTGCTAAGGCAGAATTCTTAAAGCTACTCGACATTTCACAAAGTGAAAAGAAGGCAGTCGAAAGACGAACTGTCTTACAGTCAGATAGCGGAGAGTGGCTGGAACGCAGAAGAAACATGTTAACAGCTTCTTTATTTGGTAATATCTGTAAACGAAGTCAATCCATAAGTTGTGCTAATTTAGTAAAAACAATATTATACGGCCGCTCTCTAGATAATATAAAATCTATTCAATACGGTAGGGACCATGAGCAAGTTGCAAAAAGGCAACTTTGCATTCAAGAAAATATTGTCGTCGATGACTGTGGATTATTTATTGATGACATTTTCCCATTCTTAGGAGCCACCCCAGATGGTTTGGTAAATGACAGTACAATATTAGAAATTAAATGTCCGATTTCTGCTAGTGGGATGCTATTTGAAGAAGCAATAGCAAAAAAAAAAATAACGTTCTGGAAGCAAGATAAAAAACAAAAAAATTTTTTTACAAATACAAATCACAACTGGTATTATCAAGTACAGGGTCAACTTCACATTTCCAATAAGACTGTATGTATATTTGCCGTCTGGTTTGGTGAAGCAATTCCATTAAAAATAGAATTAATAAAAAGGGACGACAAATTTTGGGGAGAAAAAATGGAAAGCAGATTAAGTACTTTCTTTATGGATTGTTTATTACCAGAAATTATAGATCCAAGATTTAAAAGATCTATGCCCATTCGTGACCCACAATATATTATAACCGCCTTGGAGAAAAAACGAAAAGCAGCGACACTAATTCGAACAGAAAAAATTAAGAAATGCAAGAAAAATCTATTACGGGATATTGAAACTAATATATGAATGCATTGTTATTTTGTCCATTTTTGTACTATTTCGTAATACGGAATGTATTGCATTGCACTACATCCGATTGTTCTGGCATCATGAAATTATGCGTTGCTAACTGTTCATCCGATTGCGATGATGCTTTGCGGAATTTATGTGTGCATGCCCGCGATGGTTTCTATTTATAATAGCGAGCTCTGGCATCATGAAAATGCTTTACTAAACCGTTCATCCGATTGCGAGGAAACTTTGGTGAGTTGTTGTGTGCATGCCCGCGATGTTTTCTATATGTATATGTAGTGATTTCTGGCATCATGAAATTATGCGTTGCTAACCGTTCATCTGATTGCAATGACACTTTGGGGATTTTATATGTGCATGCCCGCGATGGTTTCTATATATAATAGCGAGCTCTGGCGTCATGAAAATGCGTTAATGAACCGTTCATCCGATTTCGAGGAAACTTTGGTAAGTCGTTGTGTGCATGCCCGCGATGATTTCTATATATATAGTGAGTTCTGGCATCATGAAAATATGCGTTGCTAACCGTTCATCCGATTGCGATGACACTTTGGTGATTTTATGTGTGCATGCCCGCGATGGTTTCTATATGTATATAATAGCGAGCTCTGCCGGGAACTCTCTAGTTCTGGAATAAATGATTTTTATTAAAATAGAGTGAGTGTCGCTGCAGTTTTGTCATGGTTTTCTGCAGCCTTGCACGACAACTACTGCCATGTTAAAAAAGATTATTGTTTAGTTTACTAAATAACACAGAAACATTTAATAAATATATAAATAAAAAAGAATCTTTCTTTTATTTCTGGTAGTCAATATTATTAATGATGTTATTAATGTATATATTCTATGCAATATACGTTTCCAAATAATTTGGGGATAGTAATAATAATGATGAATTCTAGAAAATTTAATATTGTTTAAAAAACAATAAACTACTGAATATTTAGAAGTAAAGAAAAAAAAATCGACTCCAAATGTGAACCACGAGATTCCAATCGCCGTTTATAATGGAAGCCTGTGGGAAAGGACCATGAACAAGCAAATGATGAAACATTTATAAAAAAGGATCATGCTAAGTATTCTACCAACATAATAAGTTCCATAAACAAACCACACTTTGCTATTAGTTTGTTTTTTTACTTCGATATATTTTTAAAATACTGTGCTTGTCTGTTCATAACGCAATATGTGTTTATAATGGAAGCATATGGGAAAGGACCATGAACAAGCAAATGATGAAACATTTATAAAAAGGATCATACTAAATATTCTACTAACATAATAAGTTCCATAAATAAACCACACTTTGTTATTAGTTTGTTTTTTACTTTGACATTTAAAAATACTGTGCTCTTCTGTTTATAACGCAAGTATAATGTTGATCTTTTAAAATTCGGGAAGACACTCCTACCGCCATCTAGCGATGTGAAAAAAAACTAATTTTGACAGCTTACGGATTTCTCCACGGGTATAATATCCCTTTAATGTAAATTGACATAATGTTCTAGGTACGATTTATGTACCGGTGGTACGATTTACCATACCGGTTGGCCAAATTGTACCGAAAATCATTTTTTATAAAACCTTTAATTTGAAAACTTTACAGATGCATGAAAAATATGATTTAAATAAACATGGTACCCAATAAAACAGGCTTTCATTTGAACCTAATTTCACTTCTCTAATCCAATTCCATCATACTGTATTGAGAGTTAAGAGCAAAGTGGTACGATATACCCTACTCTCCCCTAATTACATTATAAAATAAATACATACAATACTCGACTGTGTGCAGAAACGGGCGGTATGTTTGACAGATTCTCCAATCTTAACAAATGGATTGCAATCTTTAGAGCAGAGGCGTCGGGCGGGAATGATGTGCTTGTTTTACCGGTATTTCAATGGAAGATGCCTCGAGGAACTAGTGTCATTGATTCTTTCGATACCGGTGCATTGTCGGGAAACATGCCAAATGCGCACCCAACATTTGTACACAGTTGAAATTTGTAAAATGGGGACGGGTCAGTTCTACGACTCGTTCTTGAGTTCAACAGCTCAGCTGTGAAACGATTTGCAGGCCTCTGTGCCTCTTACAACATTGATCTCATCGAGACCCAGATTCACTTTTTTTTTTTTTTTTTTTTTTATAGTGAATACCGCACAAGAATCTCAACTGCTCCCGTCTGGAGCCAGTGAGACTATGGCATCCCCAATTGGGGTATGTTATGAGGCTGAAGGTAGTGGGGAGGGGAAGGAGGTGGGGAAGAGGAAGGTTGGGAAGTACCTGGCTATTCAGATCTGGTCACCAAACACGGCTAAAGCCATTTTCAAGCGACGTTTCAATTCTGAATGGTGGTCTTACACCAGGGCGATACTGATAGTATCTTCCACTCTGGAACGTGCCGCAAATATACTTTATATTATTTTAAATGAATTAATTGTGAAATAACACAAATTAATCAAATAAAATTTATTTGCGCACGCCGGGTTCGAACCCGCGACCTCCGGATTGTGAGTCAAGAGTCTTAGCCACTGGACTACGGAGGTCGTATAACTTCTTCATAGAAGATAACATAGGCATTGAGGGAAATTATTTTCCTCAGGGCCTCCTACATGGAGTTAATATTTTTTTTAAGAGCATATTTTATTGATAATGTGGACCACATCATTAAGTGTTTTTATTTCATTATAGTGCAGACCCATGAAACATCATCGTTTGTCTGAATTATTCTTTACACAAGCAGTTACGATTTTGAAAATAACAAACTTGAGTTAATTGATTTTGAATAATTTCACGCAGGAATAACGCACATCACAGGCAACCGAAATAAATTAGTATATTTAATTAAGATTACTAACTAACTAACCAACCATCATGCCGTTTTCCGCAGGGGTAGGCAGAGAGGACGGACTGCTAAACAACTCGGTTTTGGCACATACTCTTTGCCTCATTCAGATTCATACATACTCTTCTATTATTCTGACTTTTGACATGACCCGACTCAAGTATCTGATTCACTTGATCGTGCCATGTCTTCCTCATACATTCTTCTCACACTATTTTTATCTTTCATTCGCTCTACATGCTCAATGTTTATATTTTACATCAGTGTTGATACCACCCCTGATGTATGACAGTGAGGCATGAAACTGGCAGAGGAAGGATGAAAGTATACTGATTTTCTGTATAAATTAGATCCCTGAGGGGTATGTATGGTAATACCATCTTTAACCGTGTTATAAATACGGAGATGCCGAAAGAACGGAGGGCTAAGAAAGCATAGTGAATAAGATTAAGAAATGGTCTCTTAGATGGTTTAGACATATGGAGCGGATGAACGAACAAAGAAGTGTCAGATGAGAGTCGGTAGAAGATGCCCGAGGAAGACCTGGCACAATCAAGTAAATCAAATACTTAAGTCAGGTCATGTCTCAGAATAACAGAAGAATATGTATGAGGCAATGCATTAATTTCAATGATGGAAGGAGTGTGTGCCTTAAAAGTATTTGTTTTTTAAATACTGAAAATTATTATTTGACATCTAAAAAAACAATGAGAGGTAACAAAAAAAATTAAAATTACAAGTGTGCAGTTCATATGGGTTAGGTTAAGTGCAACCTTCAGAAAACTAAAGTAGACAAGAGTGAGGAGGCTACGAAGCACTGCGCAAAGAGGACACCGATTAATCTATCTCATTCTCTCGCAGGCTAAATCCTACAGATGTATGTGTTTGCATCTTTTTAATGTTGCTTTTTCGTTTCATCAAGATTCAAATCACATCAGTGCTAAAGAAGCTTTTACTTCAAAAATGATAACTGGGTAAAACAAAATAATAACAAAACAGAACATGATAAACGAAGAGGTAAGATTAGGTAAGAATATGTTAGGTTAGGATTGTTGTTTGTTCATTTTCAACATTCATGGTGAACCGACATTTTGATGTAGAATTGAACAATTATTATTGAAGGTTGCAATTCTTGGAGAAGGCACGCTTTATCTTTGATGTTTCATGTCTGTCAGCGTAACTAAAGTGCTGGAATTTGATGCTAATGGCTGCACAAGCAATGACGGAAGAATTAGAACAGATATGTAACATGGGTCAGGAAGGGAAATGTTTCTCTAGTTTTTGAGGCAAGAATGTGGGTCAATTACTATGCTATCATTAACAGCGTAAGAGTGAATAAGTCATACAAAATAGTTGAACTAGCTTTGCATTTCGTCTATCTGTAAATCTGTTTGTACCTCCCGTTTCCGTTTCAAGGTAGTGGACGTTTTAATGGGACAGAAAAGTTCTTTTATCAAACGTGAAATCGTCGTGTTTATTTGTATTTTTTTAATATGTTACCTACATGCCTGAAGAAAGTTTGAAAAAAGAATTGTCACTGAGGTAGTGATGTTTCTTTGGATAAAGTGTATAATCAAATTGTTCTTTTTCATATTTTCATTTAGATTAATTAGTATTATCTTCTTCTTCGATAATGTATTACGTTGATGGGAATAACCTTCAAAAGTTATTATAAAAGAGATATTCTAATAAAAAAATTGAGTGTTCATTTAGACTTTTAGAAAAGGGTCAATAGGTGTCCCATATAAATAAAATCGGATATGTTTATCCAAGACACTATCTAGGTTAAAAACCAGTTCTTCGAACATTTTTATCATTTAAAAAAGATGACTGCCAAAAATATTGAAAAAAAATAGTTGAAGAAAATATTTAATTCTTCAATTTTCATATATTAGGTAATAAATTAATAAAATTAATATTGTTAATTTTGAATTTGAAATATGAGATTGACAAATCTTATGATTTCAGAAAAAATTTTGGCTTTGATTTATATGTATAAGAGAAAATAAGAAAAATACTTTTTTGGACGTAATGTCTATTCTTCACAGAACTATTAGAAAATAATAAATAATTCGATGGTAATAAATACAAAATATTGGGAATGTTAAAGAGGAGAACCCTTTCGGAGATTATAAATCACCATAATCGTAAATTTAAAAAAAATACATTAATTAAATAAATAAAGATTATGCGACACCAAACAAGATTTCTAATTGCCCGGAACCAGTGGAATACCGCATTCCTTATTATGTAGAAAGTTTTAAAGCTGAAGAAAGTTTATAGAGGAAGATAATTGAGAAATACTTGATATTCAGTCAACGTAAATACAGCCTTTCCGAGCAACGTTCCGAATCTTAATGGTGGTATTTCGCCAGGGTGATACTGAGAGTATCTAGCCCTTAGGAACCAGTTAATGTGGTAGAGGAAGTAGATGAAGACAGGGGTCGGGGAAAGTCGAGAAGAATCTGGTATTCAGATCTGGTTACTAAAAATAGCTAAAACTCAGAAACGAGGTACAAATATGGAAAAAAACACTGTTATTCCACATAAAAAAAAATATAATACAAATTGCATAACTTCAAAACTTACTGGGATTTAAGCCCATGACACTTAGGTTGAGAATCAATTCACGACTCTGTCACATATCAGACAATCCAACAAAGTGATTTTAAATGAAGAGCGCTTCCTTTTTATAATTGGTCTTTGATATATTTTCATTGTTTGGCTGCTTCTTCACAATTAAGCATTCCGAGATAGGAAAGCAAATTTCTGTCTTATTAATAGGCCATATTGCATGATCATGAACAAGAATGATATTTGAAGGTTCCTATCGCGAGTGAAGAGGGGGGTGAGGGATAAGGGGTGAGGCAATGCAGTATTTTGCAGTTAAATCATTCTTCAGTTGTTTGATGCATGGATAAAATTAATCGTTGTAATTTTAAGTAAATTATGCAATTAACATAAAATAGGTTCCTGCGTAGAATTTAATGCATCATCTGAAATTTCTTCCATCCCAAAACAGAACAGTTACAAAACAGAACTTTGAAGAAAAATAACAAACGAAAGAACAACAAACCTAAACTAAACTATTTTTTTACGTATAATGTTTTATTTTATTCAATTACCATAGGGAAGCAAAAAAATCAGTTTTGAGCATGATAAGTTTTGCAAGGAAAAAGATATGAGTCAATACCAGTAAGTAAATTGCATTGCAAAGCGCCAAAATGCCCTCCTGTGTGATGAGAAAATGCTTCAATTACACGGCAAATAGTCGTAAAGGCGAAGGAATAACACTTCATTTGTAAGCACACACAAATTACTTATTATCATCAATTATTATAATTATTACAATTCATTTTATAATAATACGTCATTGTATTCTTTACCCTTCCCTGTCAATTGTGTAACCGAGTGAGAGTATCTTGTTATCTCACTCACACCCATAGGTCACACCCGTGGTGTGAAAGCAGTATTCGGCGAGAAATTAATAAGCCGCCCTACCATACATCTATGACATTCACACACGTACATTCTTTGATTGTCTATCTTTATCACACAGAAATAAAGTTTTGAATTTAGAAATTATACTGAAAACCGCTGAAAACAAAAGAGTGTTGCTTGCTTTCCATTTATATAACGTCATTGATTTTCAACACAATTTATCTTACGATGCGTCATTTTTGAGACAATGGCGAAATTTTTGTGAAACTTTATTGATCGTATGTATCATGAAATCATATATTATTTTTAGTACCACAATTGTGGTACGTTGAGAGGCTGAATGAATTTGATAAGGAAATGGAAGGGGGAAGAGGAAGGCTGGGAAGTACGCACGCTAACATATTTCAACCAGTAAGTCGCCCAGCCCTATGGGATCATATTAAGAGCTTTACTAGTGTGGCCCATCAAATTTCGGAAATTGTGTGTCGGTAACAAATATATTATTTAAGTTATAGGGAAAATTCCTATGGTACATTTTTATACTGTCAGGGAATAAGTAACAATTTATTTCATTAGCTGGAGGAACGACAGTTGGGATGGTATGTGCACATAAAATGGAGACCACCAGACAACACAGTGAAGCAAGCAATGTCTATGGAGCTTCATTGACAGTAATCCAGAGGAAGGCCAAAGAACTGCTTGATGACTCAATGCTCCAAAATACTACAGAGTAACGGCCTGGATAAAAGCGATACCCAGAACCGAAGAAGTTATAACCTGAGAACGAGAAGAGCTGACCCCAACAGCCTACCTAGACAAAGAGTTGGGACAGTGCAAGGAAGAAGAAGAAGGGAATAAGTAACAATTTAATTGTTTTCATTTTATTGAAGTGTCAATGTCATATGTTCTTGTATAAGTTAGTGAAGTTTTACTTCAGTCGTGCAGTCTAAAGCACACTCGTTTATTTTTTAAATTATGATTTAATATGGTTAATTGTTTACTTCTAAATAGCTATAAATTTTTGATGGATAGTGACATTATTGATTTACAATATGAAAAAAAGTTTTTTCTCATTCTAACTTCTCAAAACTCAATTAACTATGTGACGACTCAACGACCCAACATAAAACAATTTCTTCCGGTGTCCATTTTCGTAACTAAACTTTAAAAAATTGCCAACCTATAAAGTAATGTCCAATAATGAACTGACAGGAATAATATATTAATAAAAAAAGTTTTTGGTATGGAAGATACATGTAATTTTATAGGCGAGTACAATTTTGTCCTGTCAGGGAGCAAAGGGTTAAATAATTATAATATGTTTAAATTGTTGAACATTCAGTTGAAAAATATCTATGTCAGGGGGGCATGTAATTTAATAACAGAATCATATTTCCGAGCGGCATTACCAATTTTTGTATAATATCGGGAATACAGAAATGTATTATTTATTTTATTTTTATTTATTTATTTATATATATTACAGTGTTTACCTAATTATTAACATTTGTACACACTATATTTGGAATTTTTATTATGTTGGGTGTAAGGTAGGTTTGAGAAGGTGAAACTGTGGATGGGTAATATTGTATGTTTCGTGAATTACTTTCTCTACTACGAAGTAAGTTAAAAAGCAAGATTAGTAAGTAAATTAAATCCACTGGTCCCATTTTATTGAGCCGCTATCCAAAATGCTACATACTAAACCAGTGTTCCGCAAACTTTTTATGTTCACGGTACACCTAACTAATCAGAAATTTTAACGGTACACCAAAGAAAAAAAAACAAGGTAAATTTTGGATAGGATTGGCTAGGCTTATTATGAATAACGGCGAACTTTGAGGTAAAACTACGAAAGCTGCATGTCATCATAATTTAAAAAAACATCCCAGGTTTTGAATAGTTTGTTTGGCACAGCAGGGTTTGTCTAGCCGGGTTTGGTAATATATAATTATGATTGATATTTATCACATAACATTGACAGAATGACCGCGAACTGTCACCGAATCGGTTCGAGAAGTGAATTTTAATTTTACGCAATTGATAATTAAAATGCATCTTTTTCCGCCGCCACCAAGCCAAAAAGTTTCCTTAGTAATTACGGCATTTCCTTATAGTAATTACGGCATATCTAAAGTTTTTTTCTAAAAATTATTCGTAATAAGCGTGGCCACTCCGAACCAAAATTTACCAAAAACAATATTTTATTAATATTTATTATTAAAATCAATATAACATGAAAAGATGTTTAATGCGAAATGTGAGCCTGTTTAACTGAACACAGACGATCAAAATTTGGAACAATGGTTGATAACGCTGCTCGCATCTCTTCGTCGATCGTCCTCAGGCATTCTCTTTTTTTTTGACTTTATCGTAGTGAGAGTTGAAAACCCCAATTCGCATAAATAGGTCGTGGCAAATGGTAATAGAATTGCAATAGCTCGCTTTGACAGCAGTGGATACTCATTTTTTACGTGGAGCCAAAAATGTGCTAACTCTGTTTCAGAAAATTTTAATTTTAGTGTCCAATCAGTTTTAAGCTCCATGAATTCTTCCTGCTCGTTTATTGGTAAATGTCCAAGGGAAATGCTTTCCGAAAATGGATTTCTTACCCAGTCCATAGGTTGCAGGTCACACTTAGGAAAATATGATTTCATTTTTTCTGCTAACAGCTCCAAGTGTTTCACTATCAAAGCCTGCACTTTTTTTTCTGATTCGGCAGCCATGACATTTGGAAACATTTCGTTACTACCATTGGTAGCGTGGCTGATCCATAGCACCAACTTAGCGCGAAACCTTTCAATCTTGTCCGAAGACGTTAAAATGTTACAATTTCTTCCCTGCATTTTTTTTTAAGCTCATTTAATTGAGCGAATATGTCCGCCAGATATGCAAGTTTTGCTACCCATTCTTCTTTTTAAAATAGAGAAGCAAAGTCTGAACCTTGGGTTTCTAGAAATGTCTGGGTCTCATTTTTCAGCTCGTAAATCCGAGAAAGCACTTTTCCGCGAGAAAGCCATCGTACTTCTGTATGAAACAGAAGTGACTGATGATCTGCTCCCATTTCCTGACACAATGCATTAAACAGACGAGAGTTCAGCGGTCGCGACTTGATGTAATTGACAATTTTGACGACTTCTTGTAAGACAGACAACAATTCATCAGGCAGAGACTTCGTCATCAGTGCCTCTCTGTGTAAAAAGCAATGTAAATTTTTAATATTAGGATTTTTTTCAGAAGCCCTGGTTATAAATCCCCTAATTTTTCCTGTCATAGCTGCTGCTCCGTCTGTGCAAATGCTTAAGCAGTTGCGCCATTCCAAATTATGTTCACTGAAGTACTGGTTTGTTACTCTGAATATTTCTTCTCCGGTGGTATAACCAGGTAGTGGCAGACAAAATAAAAACTCCTCTTTTATTTCATATCCATCCGTGTACCTCACATTTGTGATGAGATGCGCGTGACCACTGATATCAGTAGACTCGTCGACTTGTAGCGCGAAAACTCCACTTAGCCTTAATTTTTCAATTAACGTTGATTGAATGTCGGTGGATATTTCATTAATGCGACGTGAGATCGTATCTGCTGACGCAGGTATTTTTTCGATTTCCTTAGCGGCTTCTTGGCTAATCATAATTTTGACAATTTCTTTGCAGACAGGTAAAATTAAAGTTTTAGCGTGAGAATGAGGTTTCTTCGATTTAACCAGCATATTAGCGATCACGTAGCTTGCTTTTTGCGCTTTGCTTGATGTATTGAAAGACGAACTCATGAGAGTTACCCAAGGGCGGATCCAGGATTTTTTTCTGGGGGGCACAAGGGGCGGAGGGGGGGCGGCCCGCCCCGGGTGCTACCCCGATGGGGGGGTACCCCTCAAGAGCACAATTCCCCCCCCCCCCAGGATGGACCAATTTTTTATGAAGTCGAAATTTTAGTTTGTCAACTTTATAATGGGGGGGGGGGGGGCATTTCCGATCACGCTTTCCCCCGACCGTACCGCTCTCGCAAACGCTAATTATCATCTTTCATTTGCAAGTGCATGAGTGGGATGCAACGAACAAAATTCGCAATTCCAGCCAGAAATAGACAAAAGTTTGACTCATGTTCTTTTTGTTATTTTAACAACTCTGATAATTTGATTTGCTTCTAAGTATGCACTGTGATGGAATCTCCACAGTACACAAAAATACCATCCTGGGGGGGGCACGTGCCCCCGTGCCCCCCCCCTAAATCCGCCCTTGGAGTTACCTGTTTCTTAGACTGGTCTTTCACACGTTGAAAGAAGGCTTTATCTTTGTGAGCCACCGATTGGTGTTTAGTTGTTAAATGTCGTGAAAGTTTACTGGGCACCATCGAATTATTAGCCAAAGTTTCTCCACAAACAAGACATTTTGGGATTGGGCACGATTCGTCACCGCAATATATAAAGCCATAACGCACATAGCTCTCATCGTATTTCCGATCAAAAAGCTTAGGTTTTTTCTTCGTTGACTCTGCTTCTTCTTGGGAATCATTAGATTCACTTGACAAACTTGCGGTATGTTTAACGAATTTATCCATTATATACACGTAATATGGGATATTTTTTTGCAATTAAAAAAGTCAATTAAGTTCGCGACGACACAACCAAACACTAGCATTAACGAATGACTACTAAACAAGCGGGCGCAACGTCGCCGTCGTAATTCGTAATGTTATGTTGTCACGCGCATGCACCCCGATAGCTCCTGCGCAATCACGTGATAATGTAGCAATAGCACCCCACTTATGTAGTGTAGCACACGTGATAATGTAGCGTAGCGGCGTAGCACACGGCCACTTCGCAGCGATCGAGTCTCACCCACGCCACCTCCGGCCGCCGCGCCGCACAGAAAAGTAAAGACCGATTTACAGAGCACTTTGTGAGAAGTGACGCGGGACTCGCGGCACACTTACAAATGGCCACGGCACACCAGTGTGCCGCGGAGCACACTTTGCGGAACACTGTACTAAACTATAGTAAGGCACACGAATCGCGGCCGACCTACAAAAATGCCTGGAATTGCTTGCACAAATCCTAGCATTCTTAAAGCTTCGCCGCATGTCGTTTAAACGTGGACATGAATGTTAGTTGTGTATCAAAATTGCTGTGTTGCGCTTCCTCCTTCTTTAGCCAATGTTTCAGACAGCGTCATATTGTCCATCATCAGGGCAGATTTGTAGTGCCGGTTTATGTACGAGTATGTAGAAGTGATAACCTTGTAGTGCGCGTAAATCAATATGGTTTCTGGCATTTAATATGAGATTTAAATTTAGTTGATGGTACAAGATTCCTAAACATCTGGAGTAAGTGGGACGACTTATTTATATGATATTACTAGCTGACCCGACGAACTTCGTACCGCCTCAGAATTAATAACTGTTGAATTAAATTCAGTTTTTTCATTAAGTTAAAAATTATACAATGAAGCAATTATCGATGCGCAAAGGTCCGTGTTTTGTTTTTGTCAGTATCAGAGATGGCGTTGTATACCGATTTATATTTTTTTATGATTTTCTTACTTTTCCACTTACTTACGGGAATTTGGGAGGCGGGTACGGGTGCCACCACCCCGGGAACCATTTATTGGATAACCAACACCTCTTTCATACGTCACCCATAGGTCACTCAAAGTGGTTCGCTACGTTTGGTGATTTAGCAGGGGTTCCCGGGTTCATGGGGTGACTTTTGTCCGGGTCTTGGCGGCGGATGCGTCTGCCCACCCACTGCGTAGCGGGCCGGATCGAGAGAGACTGGTTGAAGGAGGTCTTTTGCCCTTTACAGCTGGACTCTCTCGACCCATCGCCTTGGGTGGAGGGATGGATTCATATGTTTGTCACTCCCGGACACACTGATCCCAGATTCCTACCCACCCCGGCCTTCCTTTTCCTTCACAGAACTTCCTATCCTTCCCTTACTTAAAAAGACCCTCCACACAGCATCCCCTAAGATGACGTAGGTTCTGAGTAAAGTAATTTTCTTCGGGGCCTCATGTGTGGGCTGATGTAAAAAAAATGCTTTTCATTTTCTTTACTTGTGAGGGATTTTTATTATAATTATTGTATCTTTCCTTTGGATGGGTGGAGACATACGTTCACCGTTTGTCTAATTTTCGACTATCGTCATTTAGCGTGTAAGAAAGAGAAGCAGCATTATATGTTTAAGAATAAAACAAAACAATCAGCGCATTGACATTTGACGTTTTGAATTTGTGGAACTCACTCACTACTCAATATTATAGGTACTTTTCACAAAATGCCCGCAGCTCTTTCAAATATGAGAATTCGTTCCATAAAAAATGTATGGGGAAAAGAATTTTCTTAATAACTATATTTTTCGTTAATTTTTGTGATGTTTTAATAGTTATTATCCTTTCCGGGGCGGAGACAAATCCAACAAATCAAAGATCATCAAAATCGGCCCGGCCGTTCTCGAGTTATAAATAGTGTAACTAACCCGACTTTGTTTTATATATTAAGATTTATATGTATGACTTATTTATATGATTGGGCATCCCTAATTGGGGTTTTGAGGGTGAAGATGTGAGTAAAAGAAGGGAATGTCTTTTTACCAGGGCGATTATCTACCACTCTGCAACTGCAGTCGTGAATTAATTTTTCCTTTGTCTATTTGAAAGATTTTTATCTTTGGCCTAATATAAATATTCCTCGATAAAACATATTTATTCTGTAGAATTGATTTTCTGGCGAAGCTCCAAAAAATGTTAAAAAACAACTTTTTCTAAATGAGCACTGTACTGAAAGAAGTTTTAAATTTGTGTTTATTTTTATAATAATACTTTTTTTCATGAACCCAGTTCTTTTTCAACTGGTAATCAACATTCCACTTATACAAAATCCGACAACACAGTGTAAATCGAACATACCTTTATATTATATCCTAAATGACTTTTTTCTATTATTGTACTCTATTGTTCAATGTATATTGTCAAATGCCATAGCCAATGAATATTGTTGATGTAATACCTAAATGTAATTCATTTATATATGTATGATAATATATGTAAAATGTTTAAATTACGTTCCTATATTATTTCGGGTTATTTGTTCAAAAAGGTCACCGTCACTCTAATTACATTTACTATACATTACATTAGCTATAAAAGATCATTTAGCTTGGCCTATTTCAGCATATCGCTCATCATATATATTCCCATTGGGAATGTACGGCGAGCGATATGCCGAAATACACCAAGCCAAATGATCTTTTATCTTTTATAGCTAAGTCTGTTGGCCCATTATGCCGTGACCAAAAATATACCCAAAAATTAATCACAATAAAGCTCAAATTATGTTTTAAATTATAAAAAGAGGGACTTACATCATTTCCATTTTGCTGCGGGTTACAGTTACTTAAGCTAAGAGTTCCAGTTATAAAATCGTTCTGAACATCCACCACCAGGAATGCACTAACAGGCCTAACAATCTGAAACAATGGACATAATTCAAATGTTAGTTGGCAAATGTCACATTTACATTCATATTAATTAATGCATGAATTATACCCAATGCTAGAGGATTGCATAGCTCGCTCTGTGACCAAAGATAAGCGGGAGTGTAGCTTTTCTAGATTAGGCATGAATTTTATTATATGAAAATGACAATTTTATTATCATCTTCCTCTGAATGATGCGGCTAACTGAATAAATAAGCGTACAAGTTCCTGACATATTTTTAATGTAATACAAAACCTCTATTTATCGTTTTGAAGGGTCTAATTGAAATAAACTATGATTGTGGGAAAACAATTGATACGGGAATATGTAAAAAAAGTAAATTAAATATTACCTTAGGTTGAAATTAAAGTAATTCATAATCTGCTCATTCATAGATGGCGGTAATTTATAATTGGTAGTTGCTATTAAATTATTAAGGTTAAACGTCACGCACGTTATAATCTACGCATTCACAGATGGCGCAAATCAAATTATTTTACGTTTTTAATGCTTTTTGCACGTTACCCTTTAAAATATTAATGTAAATTAATTGTTCGCGCCCGTACATATTTAATTAGAATATAAATTAGTTTTGTCCATAAAGAAACCCAAATCTTTCAAGAACGGCTGAAAAATTCAATTTTGTAGCGGTGACTCAATCCAATATTGTATTTTCCAGGAGAATTTTTTTCACTTTGAAATTTTTTAATATTTCTTGAAGAGTACGCACTTGTTTCATCAGACGGTTAATTTTAAAAGAAAAAATGATCAAAAATTTATTATATTCTTAACCGTTACAGTGCTACGCGTCGTAAAAGCGCTGCGATCGTTTGTATCACTAATCGCGGCGCGGCGCCGAAGGGTTGCGAGTTTCAGTGTTTTTAGTGCTCCGCGGGAGTGGACGTTCGCTAATCTCGCGCATAATTTGTAACGAGAGCGCATTCTTATACATTTAAAAAAACATTTTCCGTTTTAAAAAAAAAATAACCATGTCACGTGCTATTACTTCGAACGTTGATTCGATTCCTAGTGATTCTACGGGAGGTGAAACAACAGATACAAATATTTCCTGGACGAAACTTACGCCAGTGTGCGGTGTGTAGCAACAGAGGGAGTGGAATAAAGCGATCCCACCTTATTTGCGTTCGATGTAGGAAAGGCCTACACCCTATTTGTGCGGCAAAACATAATTGTTGAGCTATTTTTTATAGATTTTTTATTTTCAAAAAGAAATAAAATACAATAATATTGAAATTTAATTATTATTTTTTCCATATTCTTATCAATAAACATTTTTTCTTTATAATGCAAAAAGAATGAATAAAATTGATTGATATTTGTCTAAATTAGAGTGTTTTATTTGACACCATTATGTTTTCCTCTAAAAATCAACATGTGTATAGCAATTTACATTTATTTTTGCAAAAAATGATTAGTACTAAAACGGTTAACGTAGAAATGATCAATACAATGAATTTATGAAATTAATTCCAGACTGGAAGAAACAAAAGACACAAGTGAGAAAACGATTATTCGAGAAACAATCAATCGAGATTTCACTGTATGCATTAAAATTTAATTTGCCAGCATTACTATTTAAAAAAATTCATATATTAATCGTACAAAGTTTTCGGCAGTTTCTGATTTGATTAAGCTGTTATATTTTTACAGATTTTATGTATATTGCACCACATGACATCCACTGTCCCTTACTGTTCAATGCTGTAGTAATGGGACGGAGGATATCGAGTGGTACAAGCGTGCTGGAATTAAGTTCTTATCAGTGGCGACATGTGTCTTTTTAATTTAAAAAAAGGTCAATGGGGAGCAAGATGCCACATATATATTTTACTCAACATGTCCATAAGTTCTGACTTTGAAATGTTACCTCACAAAGGTAATTATGTTG
Organism: Limnephilus lunatus; assembly: GCA_917563855.2. Lineage (NCBI taxonomy): Eukaryota > Metazoa > Arthropoda > Insecta > Trichoptera > Limnephilidae > Limnephilus > Limnephilus lunatus. The sequence continues at coordinate 84,903,545 of OU830596.1, read as the reverse complement.
TTTATTTGACTTACAACTTTAATCCAGTGATTCCAGCAGAACAGGAATTCATCCCGGTCGATGTATCCGTCGCTATTCTTGTCAAACACGGAGAAGATGTGGCGGCTCTTCTCGTCATCCAGGGGGTAGATGTGGCCTTTGTCGTTACGGAAGAGGGCTCGGCAGACCAACCGAAACTCGTCTGGACTCAATCTGCCATCACTAAAACAAATATTCGCCATCAAAATAATATTTGATTTATTGAAGCTTATAAATGTCATTGTACTCGTAATATTTAATAATTGATGAAGATAATTTAACATAATCTCAATAAAAAAATAAAAAAATTAAAAACAAGAAAATAAAAAGGTAACAGTCACAATTGGGACTCTAACCCAAATCCTTTAATCTTACCAAGACTAGCGTCTCTATCAATAAATTTGAGTTTAATATTTGTCACCTAATTACATTCTGTCATTTTTATCAATCTCATACTTCCATTTTAATTGTTAGTAATAGAACTAACTATTAGTAATTCAAAAATTGAAGTATGAAATTGATAAAAATGACTGAATGTAATTAGATGGTATTAGCTCAATTATTGGAAGAGAATCCAGTCCAGATTATTTATTATTAGGATCTGGGTTCCATTCCCAGTTATGATCGTTACCTTTTTTTCTGTGTCTTTGTTTCTTTCATATTTTCATTGAGAGTACATAGTTGTTGTTGATGTTATCTACTTCAATAATAAAATAATATGTGCGAAGCTAGCTGACAACAACACTAATGAGTGATTCTATATCTTTTGTGGCATCGTTATCGAGATAATGGACGTGATCTCCTGTCAGATTTGTGTGATTTATTTGCTTTTTCTATGTACAACGTACATTAAAGAATAAAATAATCATTCATATTTGCAGTAATTCGTGTTTAAAACGATATAAACTATATCAAGATAACGGACATGATCTCCTGACAGATTTGTGTGATTTTTAAATATTTACTGTCACATATTTTAGTTTATATCGTTTTAAACACGAATTACTGCAAATATGAATGATTATTTTATTCTTTAATGTACGTTGTACATAGAAAAAGCAAATAAATCACACAAATCTGACAGGAGATCACGTCCATTATCTCGATAACGATGCCACAAAAGATATAGAATCGCTGATGTATGGCAGTGAGGCATGGAACTAGCAGAGGAAAAATGAAAGATTGCTGTATAAATGAGATCCCCGAGGCATTTGTGCGATAGAACCATAGAGATTCGGAGAGCATGCAAGGAGGATGTAAGCATAATCATTAAGATTAACAAAGGGATGTTTTGATGATTTGGGCACATAGAGCAGATGAATAAAGAAAGGAGTGATAGGAGAAGATACAAGTGAATGGTAGAAGAAGTCGGGGAGGCTCGAGGAAGACATGGCACAACCAAGTGAATCAAAAACGTCAATCGGGCTACGTTAACAATCAACGATTCGATTTAGAATAGTGATTGTTCACTAGGGCGATACTGAGAGTATCTACCACTCCATAACAAGCCGCAAATATACTACATATTATTTTTAATGAAAAATTTGTAGCAATAATTACTGAATTAAATAAACAAATTTTGCCCACACGGAGATTTAGACCCACGACCTGTCGTGGGTCTAAGGACCAAGGAGGCCTTAAAATTAAATTTAAATAATCCTTTTTTTTTTAAATATCTACTGTTTACGAAGGGTGATAGAGCAGGTGGGTCGCAGTACTCATTCTAATTTTCGTTAGACCAGAAGTGAAGCATACATAATTATTATAACCACAAATTTAATCAAGAAATATTGCGTCAGCGCACGTTGCACATACACAATGATTAATTTCTTTGTAATATGTATGCAATTATCGTGTAATTAAACTAGGTACCTACCTACTTGCAATATTCATGAGAAATGTAAACTATGTACATTAATTTATTAATTTCAGTAGAATAATAAAAATATGTGTAAGTACCTTTTATTTACTTATGAAATAATAGTGAAAAACAAAAGATTTTTATATAAATTTTAGAATAACTCTAGGTACGTAATTTTAGATAAATATTATTAATTTATAAAACTTGTTTATCGCGTTATCAGTAGTTTCATTGATGTGTGAGTAGTTGCCTATCCAAATCCAATAATAAAAACTCTTTCATAACAAATATCATCCCTTATCTGATGTTTTTCACCGTTATCAATAAATTACGCGGGAAGAGCAAATAAAAACCGGAACGATAGCCGCTTTATCACAAAAAACGCACTCGAACAATAAAAAATACCACAAAACTAATCCGTTGTTTACAAATAATATCAGTAAACCGTGATGAAATCAAATCACACAAAAATACGGAAGCAGTATTATAACCTATAACCCCATAAACGTCACGTTGACATTTGACATGACAGCAGGTAATGTCAAAAAAGCGATTCTAAAATATATTTTGAAATCAGAATTCAAACAATAAAAATAACCATAAATAATAATAATAGGGTTATTGTTTTAGTTCGCATCCATGCCACCAGTTTGCTGTTGTTGGAAATATTGAAAATTCGAGGGAAATCTGTTAAAATTAGGTAGTTAGGTACTGTCAGTTTTGTAAGAGATATAGCTTGATCATTTCCAATTTTTTCACTTACCCGTCTTTGTCGAAGGTGGAAAAGCACGCGTCCATTTCTCTCCACTGGATATTGTCCACTATATCACTGCTTTCCATCACTTTAACGGGTAGGAACGAAGTGGCACGAACTCGGCAAGGAATGGCCCTTATAAACTGCCGGTAACTATACCCACACTTCACTCCCCACCGTTTTTCCTAGGCAACGAAATATTGTTTACTTTTGGTTTATTTATGCTTTTACTCCACAGGCCACTCTTTCCAAGTGACGCGGTAAACTGCCTAAATGCTGAATGCTGATGCTGAATGGTAATCGAACGCAATTTGCACAATGCGCTGTTTTATTGTAGCTGAATTTTTACGAAGGAAGAAGGTTGTTATATTATCGATGTTGCAATCAATAAGGCGACCTTTACACAAATGACACTATCACAAAAAAATATATTATCGTTGGTTGTGAAAAGATTATTTATAGGTATTTATGCGGAAAGAGATTATACGTATTTATACTGTGAAAGATAATGATTATGGATAGATACCTGTACCTAGAACCTAGTATAAGATTCACAGGTAGGTACCTACATTGTGTTATAAAGCTAAACGTACCAAAGTTTATTTACGTAATTCATTGATTTAATAAATATTATAATAGCATTATTTTTAGGATGAATTGCCTGTTTAAAAAATATATATAATTATAATTTATATTGTTTATCAAACTACCTAAACTTCCCTTGTCGTCTTGTATTATCTTGGAACTGAATTACGTTACGTAGGACTTTCGTTACTTTTTGGACTTCGGAAGTTAACTGAAAAACTTTAGGGTCTCTGGAACGGTGACCGGACAACTCAACAACATACAACTTCAACACCTTTGAAAATAAAATTAAATTGGTTGAATAGGTTTTACGGCCTCCGTGGTCGAGGGTTAAGGCTCTTGACTCATAATCCAAAGGTCGCGGGATCGAATCCCGGCATACGCAAATTTTGTGTTATTTCACAACTTACATTTGGAAATAATATGTAGTACCTACCTATATTTGCGGCAAGTTCCAGAGTGGAAGATATTCTCAGTATCGCCCTGGTGTAAGACTACCATTCAGAATTGAAACGTTGCTTGAAATGGCTTTAGCGGTGTTTGGTGACCAGATCTGAATAGCCAGGTACTTCCCCATCTTCCTCTTCCCCATCTCCTTTCTCTCCCCACTACCTTCAGCCTCACAACATACCCCATTGGGGATGCCATAGTCTCATTGTTTCCAAACGGGAGCCGCTGGGACTCTTGTGAGGTATTCACATAAAAAAGTAACGTTAGGTTAGGTTATGAGCTACTTTTCAGTTTTTAATTTTCATAACATAATGACTATTCAATGGGGTGTTGAAATGTCACTTTGTTGAGTTGTCGTGGAACCCTCTGGGACAGCCATTGTATTATTGCTATGGACTGACACAGAAAGAGCTTTGCAAGCGGCCAAAGGGGTGAACTAAATAAATATGTTTTAATTTATTGATATTTTGTATCCACAATGTTTATAATAACCACCGTGCCGACTGTAAAGTTAGGTAGGTAGGCTGTATTTTTATGGTGACCGGCCAACTCAGAATGAAACCAACTCGGAACCACCTCAGAAAGGTCAGAGTGGTGATATTTTTTTTTGTTTAAATAGGTTAAGTTAGGTTAGGGTTAACTATTTTAAAATTCGTCAGGAGAATATTATATTCTCCTGACGAAGGAAGGGTGCTTCCGAAACCGGTTGAGTGTTTTAAAAAATAAAAGTCGTCTACAACAAATTTATATGTGTTTTAATTGTAAATTATGGCGAGCCACAAAGTTAATGCTTTTTACAAATATGTACCTATTTTAAAATTATTTTTTCATAGCTTTTAATGACCTTTCTGAGGTAGTTCGACGACCTCCGTAGTCCAGTGGCTAAGACTCTTGACTCACAATCTGGAGGTCGCGGGTTCGAACCCGGCGTGCGCAAATAAATTTGTGTTATTTCACAATTAATTCATTTAAAATAATATATAGTATATTTGCGGCACGTTCCAGAGTGGAAGATACTATCAGTATCGCCCTGGTGTAAGACCACCATTCAGAATTGAAACGTTGCTTAAAAATGGCTTTAGCCGTGTTTGGTGACCAGATCTGAATAGCCCGGTACTTCCCAACCTTCCTCTTCCCCACCTCCTTCCCCTCCCCACTACCTTCAGCCTCACAACATACTCCAATTGGTGATGCCATAGTCTCATTGGCTCCAGACGGGAGCAGTTGAGATTCTTGTGCGGTATTCACTGTAAAAAAAAAAAAAAAAAGAAGTTCTGAGTTGGTTTCATTCTGAGTTGTCATGGAACCATTTTTATACCCCTTCAGCTGATAATTTCAAAAGCTAGGTATTGCTTATTTCAGTAGGTACCTAGGTGTATTTAAGTAATTGAATGTAATGATAAAAAAAAACTTTAATAAAATAGTATTTTATTAGTATTTTATTTTTATTTTTTTTTTTTTTTATTTATTTTATACATTTTACAAATACAAGACAAAAAGTCCCGATAAACTACTTTTTAGCAGTTTGTCTAACGGGTTCTTTGCGTTAACGATCTTATAATAGTGATTTAATAGTTACATTTTTACAATTATATAAAATAAAATTTAATTTTGTACAGAAATATACCTAGATAAAAATAAATTTTTGAAAACATAAATAACATTTTTAAAGTCTTTAGAATAATATGTCATTGTAAGCTAATACAAATTAATTCTTTCCGTAAGCCAAGTCTTCTGTAAATTCATCAATTGTTTGTTTTGGGCACAGTTTTTAATTTCAGCGGGTAACATATTTAAACAACTGGGAATCATGTAATTTAACGTTCTTTGTCCATATTTATTTGTATGCTTAGGTACAATTAGCCCTTCATTAAAGTTAAAACGAGTATTATGGTTGTGTTCCAGCCTGTTAATATATAAAGGATTATTTATGTGCTGAAATATAATTAAATTAAATATGTCAAACCACAAAGTGATTGCTTTCTACAATAAAAAAAACTTTTTTTGTACCCTTAAGAATGTTAAGGGAAGTACTTTTTTACGTTTCTAACCAGCGATACGTGACATTATTTGTAGACAAAAATGCAAACCAAAGTTTGGTCTCCGGTGACTTTTTGAAATCTTAAAAAAAAAATCTTCAAAATCAAAAAACAAATTCTTCCACATGTCGTCGTCACTGGTCACTCAGCCTATTAACCGCTCAATCTTTCACCCCACCTTATTGATTTGTTTAAGTTTTAGTACTTAGTTTTAAAAAAAAAAACACCAAAAATGACAACAAGGTCAACAAGAGACACGGACTTCGTGCAAAAATGCTTTACTGTGGTCATGAAAGCAGAAGGTCCTGGGTTCGAGTCCCAGAAGTGTCAATATCTTATTTCTGATTTTTCTGTCTCCAGATTTCCGATTGAGTTTCGCTAATATTGTCTTCATTTAATTAAATATTATGATTTGAGTTTTTACTCATAAAGTTCAAAATAAATATTCATCCTAGACTTGCAAAAAAGTCAATAGATGTCGCATATTAAAAATAAAATGGTTAAAAATTTATTCAGACTTATCTAGATAGCATTTAGTTCGGGTTTGAATCTTGCAATCATATATTTATAAAATTAGCAGCCAATAATATGTGCGTTAAGAAAATGAAAATAATGTTGGTAGTTCTTAGTCGAAGTATGATACAGTGAAAAGTGACCGAATTGGATATAGGCACCTTGGATCAGTTGGTAGAGTTGTTGCCATGAAAGCAGAAGGTCCTGGGTTCGGGTCCCACAGGTGTCAATATCTTTTTCTGATTTTTCTGTCTCCAGATTTTCGATTGAGTTTCGCTAATATTGTCTTCATTTAATTGAGCTTTACAATAACCTAACACTTGAGAATAACATACCAGCTTTTGAGAATCCTCACCATTTAACTATCTAGCAACACCAGATATTACGGCAAAGTTGAAATGTAGGTAGATACCTAGCTGTTTGAGGTTTCCTTTTCGATTTTCGATAGGTATCTAAATAGCAATTTCAGCTTGGGATAGGAACTTTTCAATAATATTTTCCACCATGTATTATTAAATTTGAGTGTTCTATTTTTAAATCATACTAAACAAAGCAGCGTAGCTGATTTTGACAGGGGGAATATTGAGAATAGACGGGCAAACAAAAAATTGGAGGGAAAACAAGTGAGGTTAAAATTTGTGGTTTGAAATGGGCTTTAGTAATATCATTCTATTTTTGTTATAAAACATGATGATTTAAAATAGTTTATACATTCCACCTAATAATTGAGTAACATACCAATATTCTATTTATTTTTAGTTCTCTTGTGTAAGAAATTCATTCTAATTATGAATATATATAATTTCTAGCTGTTCGGAGCCAACTGGAGGCGGTGTCCCCCTCCCCTCCCTCCCCCCCCTCTAATAATCCTGATATGTTGCGAGGGTTACGTGATTAATTCACATACAAAAAACATACCCATTAACCCATTAGATACACAATAATTGGTAAATATTTACAATAAAGGGACACACATTAAAAAATAAATCAAAAAATTGTAGTAGTTAGATGTTAGATAATAGTTAGTAGTAAGTAATTCAGTTGCCGAAGTACAACGAAATTGAAAAATATTACATTTAATTGTTATTTTGTTAATTTTAAAACATGCGAAATGTAATTTTTAAGGACCGTGTATTAAGCATGTACCTTTTTTGTAAACATTTACCTAATAATTACAAATGGAAGAAATTTTAGGTGGGTATTAAAATTACAGATGGAATTAGGTACCTACATGCCTACAAACGTTCAAAATATAAGGTATTTATCCTAAATTTTGTAATATTGTTTTTTTTTCTAGATGTTTAAATTATGTGCTAAATAAGTTTAGAATTGGTAAAATAAAAGATTGGTTTGAAGTTGTATTATTTTTCGAAAATTTGAAATTAACAGAAGAAGTTTGTACGTAATAAATATCACGTTCAAGAAACGCGTTTTATCGCGTGGTGATTTTGAAGTTATCGCTGTCAAAAGTAAGTTTGTGGTTTGTTTAATAATGTGGTAAGCAAGGTGATTTAAATATTTTAAAAGAACGAAACAATAACTATTTTACAGATCAGGATAAATTAAGTTGAACATATCGTAGCCTATAATATTTTTGTATCTTAAACTATAATATATACGTCGTACGTCATAAAAGTAAGTACATACATCTACATCGGTTATACATGGTGTCTGGAAACTCATAGTACAAACGGGAAACTGGTGAAACTGTATCATATTTGCAATCGATTTTGTTCTACAACTTTTTTTATTTGAGCTTTTGTTTTCGAGTAGGTAAATCGAGTCCGAAATTGAATTTGAAAATAATCGGTCGCTATGGGAATAATATTAGCTATTTATATTGTCTTTTAAAATGCATCGAAGCGCTGGTAGACCTGATTATAAAAGTTTTTGAAGTGAAAACATCTTTAACACCGTTGTGATTTGAAACTCGATGAAACCAAAAAGCCACACCAAAAAGAGACAAACACATACTTCTATACGATTTAACCTGCGATATAATGAGATAGAATAATCGGTCTCCTCTTTGTGCGGTGCGTCGTAGTCACCCCACTCTTGTATACTTTAGTTTTATCAAGGTTTCGTTTACACCGCATGTAAACTGCACACTTGTATTGAAAACTCTTTAGCACCGTTGTGATTTGAAACTCGATGAAACCAAAAAGCGACACCAAAAAGAGACAAACATGCAACTGTAGGATTTAGCCTGCGAGATGAGTAGAATAATCGGTGTCCTCTTTGTGCGGTGCTTCGCAGCCTCCCCCACCCCACTCAAGTCTACTTTAGTTTTCTGAAGGTTTAGCTTCTACCGCTTGTGAACAGCATACTTGTAATTTTTTTAGAGGTTTTCTGCGTGATGTAGATTCACTAGTTCCCACATATACTAAGCGTTTTCAGGTGTCCGCAAACACTTTGATTTCACCGTGTATAAGTCCTGCAACTTTCATAAAATTTCCCAGCAAGTATCTATATTAGCAAAAATACTATATGAGAGTAGGTATCTAAATTTTATTATTACCTACTATGTAGGTATTATAATAATAAATCCAGAAAACAAGCAACCAAAAATCACACATTCTCATAAAACTACGACATGCAACGTAAAAAACAAAAACACGAGTATCCATTATTAATAGTAGGTATCGTACTATCGCGAACTTCATCGAAAACAAAAGTTCTATGATGGATGTAGTATTAGAACTACGACATTAAATTTCTCTAATTTACCTTGCATAGGAAATTAAATGGATTTTGAACACGATGCTAAGTAATTAAAAGCATCAATTTAATCAGCTTTGAATCACTATATTAGACTGGTAAACCTTTCAATTAGTTCCCGATGTTTAGGCTTAATTTATGGCTTGATGCTAGACTAGGAAAATCTAATTTACAATAAAATAGGTACCTACCTAAATATGTTAATTTATCGATTTTCGCACCATTGATTTTAAATATTTATTTTGATTTTTGAAGTAAAACTTCTTTACGCACGCTTGACTTTGTAAGTAAGCTGGTGAATGCGTGACGAGAGCGTTACGAAAAGTGTGATCGGGCGAGGCGAACGGAAGTTGAGAGGGAGATATAAGTTAGTGAAGATAGAAAGAGGGAGAGTTACGATTCGTGTATTACTGTAGGGGCAAGAGAGAGAGGTGCGAGCACAAGGAATCATTTATTGAATAATCAAGACATAGGTCACCCCTAGGTCATAGGCCACCCCAAAGTTATAGGTCACCCCATGGTCATATGTCACCCCAATGTCATATGACACCCCAATGTCATATATTATTTTATAAGTTAGTGAAGTTTTAATTCAGTAGTGCGGTCTAAAGTCTAAAGCACACTCGTTTTTTTACATTGGCTCCACACCGGAGGCCCTGATGAAAATAATTTCACTCAAGGTCTATGTCGTCTTTGGGGATGCTATGTGGAGGACCTTTTTAAGAAAATGAAAATGGAAAAAGGTATGAGAGGTGGGTAGAAATCTGGGGGTCAGTGTGTCCAGGTCATCCGCCACCAAGACCTAGATAAACCTCACCTCATGAATCCGGGCACCTCTGCTAAGTCACCAAACGTAACGAACCACTTGGGTTACTTAAGGCAGAGGTGTTGGTTATTCAATAAGTGATTCCCGCCTCCCAAATTGTTATTCTCAGTCATTTCAAGCGATGTTTCAATTCTGAATGGTGTTTTATACAGCAGGGCGATACTAAGAGTATATTCCACTCTCGAACGTGCCACAAATACACTATTTATTATTTTTAATGAATTAATTGTGAAATAACACAAATTTACCAAATAAAATTTATTTGCGCAAGCCGGAATTCGATCCCGCGACCTTCGAGTCAAGAGCCTTACCCCTCGACCACGGAGGCCGTCAATGATGACCTTAATAATCATTATTATTTTATATAATTCGAATGAATTAGTAGTCTGAACATTTGGCAGGTGATTCAAAATTGTGGTGGACTATTACAACCCCATTTGGGGAGGGAGGAAAAGGAAGTTTGAGAAGGAAAGGAGGGAGAGGAAGTTTGAGAAGTACCTTGTTTTTCAAATCTGATCACTAAACAGAGCTGAAGTCATTTCAAATAACGTTTCTATTCTGAGAACTACTCTTTGTCAGTCACTACTTTATTATCATTTGTATCAAAAGCTCGTTTAGGCTTTTACTTGGCATTAGGGGAAGGGAGGGCAAGATGGAAGGAGTGGGCAAGATGGAAACTATCTACCTATCGCAAACCATGCGACAAAGTGCCCGTGTCTCTGCGTACACAGCTATAAGCGGCTATGTTGTATTTATGTCCGGTAACTCAATTCGACTCGCGCCACCATTTTGTTTTTATATACACTAACTATTAGGGATAGATTGTATGAATTGATATTTAAAGAGGAAAAAAATAAAAGGATTTTCTTAGCGTTAATATTATTATTGGCAGTGAGCATATGGGCAAGATGGAAAATTGCATTTTAGGGCAAGATGGAATTATTATAATGTATGAAATAATTAACAAGATAAAATTAATCCTTAATCTGGTCATCAATGGCAAGGTAAACAAAGGAAACGAATGAAAGGCCAAAGGAAAGGGTAAAGGAAGAGGGAAAAGGACAGAAAAAGATGAGAATATGCTACATCATCAGGAGCAGTCAACACAAGACGATGTGTTGTGTGTATTATGTGGATAACCGTATGTGGAAACACCCACAGAGGACTGGGTACAGTATCCAGAGTGTTGTGGTTGGACACATGAACAATGTTCAGACATAGAAAACGGTTGTCTTTTATGTGTCAACTGTAAAATGTAAGGATATCCTATTCATTCCATCTTGCTCTTATAAGCTTTCCATTTTGCCCTCAGGGTTAGGGCAAGATGGAATTTTTCCTTTTTTTCTTTTATGAGCCCTAACAGATTTAATACTCAATTCTAATTATTTTTAATAACTCAATTTTATAAGCATGTAAGATCTTTTTGAAGACTGATTAAAATAAACGATTGATATTATGTTGTTATATTTTTTTTACGTCTTAAAGTTAAGCCTTCCATCTTGCCCTACCTTCCCCTATATTACCTACCTTAGCCTACAGAGTGATAAAGGCTAAAGCAGGTGGTATATTTTTTTTATTGCAGGAAGAAAATAGACAGGCGTGAATTTCACGTACCGATATTGCAGTGCCAGAATTACATACGGACGGAATTACACATGGATAGAATTACACGGAGATAGCGTAACACGGCATAATACCCCAAAATAAATCATGATATTACTTTCGGCCGTGAAAATCTCTAATCATATCATTAGCAGGATAATTTATCATTTTATGAAGCACAAAAAGTTAGTAAGCCAATTTTTAAATGGATTTTTTTAAACTTCCTAGCTATGAGTCTGTTCTACAACGCTGCTCCCAATTAGCAAGTAAATTAACCCCTCAGGCCTCGACCCTATTTTGTTGGAAAGTCAAAATATTTCCACTGTGCAATAAAATCCAAATAAATAGATTATTTCTGAACGCATCCAAAAACTAAAACTGTTTTTAAAAGGAGATTAAATAATACGATCTCAAATTTTATAATTCGAAATAAAAAGGTTTTAAAATGGCTCACCTTACGTTTTTTTCTAACTAAAATTATTGATGATAACGAAAAAAATAATAACGCACACGTATTTTATTAGGAAAACGTATGATAAACGTTGTCGTAAACTCACTTTTTTGTCGTTTCATGTAAACATAATTTAAAAAAAACGAGTGGCCTTAGACCACACGACTGAAGTAAAACTTTACTATAAAACAAGAGAGAAAGAAAATGAGCGCGCGCACTGCCCTCTCTTGCTCCTACAGTGTGATTGTCTGTATCAAAATATCTTCTTTTAAAATGTCTTTCTATGGCCCCCCCCCCCCCTCCCCCCCTTTTCTTTCTTTCTATTATTATTAGTTGTTTTAAAACCCGTTTTTACATATGTCAGGCGTAATTACCAAATGACATTCTGTGACATACGTAATAGGTACATAATAACCATGTAAAACTTAAACGTCTTATAACTTGTATTACAATGTACTGTATTTGTCATTAATAAAGAAATAAATAAATACGAAATGGCTATGAGAGAACGAGAGAAAGAAAATGTGTGCTAGCAGCTAGCACCTTTCTCTCTTGCCCTTTCAGTAATATACGAAACGTAACTCTCTCTCTCTCTTTCTATCTTCGCTAACTTATATCTCCCTCTCAACTTCCGCTCGCCTCGCCCGATCACACTTTTCGTAACGCTCTCGTCACGCATTCACCAGCTTACTCCCCAAGAAGTTTTACTTCAATAAAAAAATCCCAAAGTTTCATATTTTTTTCTAATTGAAGTCAGAAACTTTTGTGTGGATATAAAGCGTGGTGTTTTCTCTTTCTAACACCGTTTAGATTATAGTTCCAACTATTATAGTAAGGGAGATACAATGATTTCTATGAGACCTATATGGGTTGTTCCGAAAAGCGAACATATTAGCCTGAGGGGTTAATAAATTCTTGAACATTGATGGGAAGGCTCGGATTATTTTAAGTCATAATAAGTTATTTCATACATTGTATTTTACCCTTTTGACTGATTAATTATTTATTTGTTAGTCGGGAGCTACTCACGTGCGTTTAGGCTTGTGACTACCGAATATGGTTCCGAATAAGTCCAGAAAAACTCTCCACGGGACCTTCACGGTATCGGAGCAGTGCAAAGTGGTACCAAATTGGACAAGTTTATTTATAGATTTTAAAATATACTGGATATTTGAACTGTAAGCTTTAAAACCACCTTGAAAATTGTCGGAAAATCGCAAGGTTTCGATAGTATATTGGGTAACAAATTATTATTTGTGGAAAATTGTATTTTTTGTTGAGACAGTGATGGGTTTCCGAAACAATATTTATGTAAATATGACAACATCAATGAAGCGAAGCTAGCAGGTCGCAATGGAGTCCTGATACCAACCCTGATCTGTGGCAGTGTGGCGTGGAACTGGCAGAGAAAGGATGAAAATAGGCGTAGAAATTAGATCCTAGAGTGGTGTGTGTGGTAAAATCATCACGGTGTTTTGAGTGTGAATATTCAGAAAAATGCAAGTCCGATGTAATGCAAGGGTGATGAATAATATTGGGAAGGGACGCGGTATAGGTACCGCCGCCCAGGGAAACATTTATTGGATAACCAATAACCATGCCTGCTAGGTGACTTAGCAGGGGTGTCCGGGTTCATGGGGTGAGTTTTGTCCAGATGTTAGCATCGGATACGTTTTCCCACCAACTAAGTTGCAGGCCGGATCGGTAGAGACTAGTTAAAAGAGAACTTTTGATTTCTCCAGTAGGACTCTCTCCGAACATCACCTTACACCGCAGTGGGTGGTTGGATTCATAGGTCCGTACCCACACTCATTTTTCCTTCCCAGAACTTCCTCTCCTCCATTTCCTAAAAAGACCATCTACAAAGCATCCCCAAAGATGACAAATGAGGGGAATTATTTTCCTCGGGGCATCCCGCGTGGAGCAAATGTAAAAAAAAACATGTAACGTAAAAATATCTCCTACATAATGATACTCGTATACAGTACCTACACAATAGGTAACTATAATTACTCCAAATTAGGAGGCGCGAATGTGTTTATTTATTGGATAACCAACACCTCTGGCATAGGTCACCCTAAGTGGTTCGCTACGTTTGGTGACTTAGCAGGGGTGCCCGGGTTCACGGTGTGAGGTTTGTCTGGATCCGGCGGTGGATCACCTGGACCCACTGAACCCTAGATTCCTACCCACCCTCTTACCTTTTTCCTTTCCAGAACTTCCTCTCCTTCCTTTCCTCAAAAAACCCCCTACACAACATCCCCAATGATGACATAAGCCCTGAGGCAAATTATTTTTCTCAGAACCTTCTGTGGTGAATTATGTAAAAAAAATCAGTAGCAGGTGTAGGTACATAGCTATTTTGGTTAATTTAATTGGCTATTTTGTGTTTTTATAATAATTTTCGGAGCATACTTTGCGATTTTTTTTTTCAAGGAAATTTTATATAATTTGCGTTTCGGCGTGGAACACGTCTAGATATTACCTTTGTGATGATCTCGCCTTTGGGCCTACGAAATAATGCTTTTAAAATTGAGAGATCAATTTAGAATTATATTTAATTTTGTAATATGGAATGGTTTCAGCATACGATTCTCTGTTTCCAATTCATGGGGGTGATTTATGGGTCCTTACCACTAAATAACCACATGTGTTTGCGTGCATGCGAGCCCCGGCAAAGGCCATTCTTCACAAAACTAAGAAGGAACCCAGAAGAACATTTTGAGTGATTTTTTCAGGATCGTTAACAAAACCAGAGGCGGCCGATGAATATTTGCCCGTGTGGTGATTGATCTTAACGCGAGCAGATTGGATTTACGAAACAATTATCTGGTGAATTTTCTATGGCAGTAGGAAATTGAAAATTAGGCAATAAGGATTGATCGTTGGTGCATTTAAATATACTAGAGCGACGCGCCGATTAGGGGTTAAAATATTTAACATATCTGTCGAAATAAGATTGCAAAATTCGTTAAATAGTGACGCACGCAGAAAGAACGAAAACGTGTACAGACAATGCTTATATAATGTTATTATATAACCAATATATATAATGTTATTATATAACCAATATTATATAATTAAGGGATCGAGGTCCGATAGTCGCGAGGAGACCAATTTGGTGCTTCTAAATCGGGGATATTTCATTTTAATTAAACAAAGAATAGTTCGTCTTTATTAAACAAAAAGAGTCCACGCGAATAAGGAAGTCAGAGATTGCGGCTTGCGAGTTCATATCTGTGAAGTTAAATAATATAATTTGTAAATTGAGGCGGTCGGGACGTACTTACGGGGCACTTAGCAGAGTCAGGATAAAACAAATCGACGCGAGAATTGTGTTCGACGGCTGCATCTTGGAATAAATAACTGCATGACGGGTTGTGTTTTAGAAGTGCTTGTTTGAATTAAATATTATTGTAGTGAATTGATTTGTGAAATTATTTTGTGCAACATGGCGAATTTGGTAAGTTTGTATAAAATTATTAACATATTTAGTACGGGCCTTGCAGGAAAGAGTCAATTAGGGTTTATATACAAGCCTTAGGAATCTAGGACCTTTTTTTTGTCGAGCGGAGCTTTGCACGTTTCCGGGTTGACCGGCTAGCAAGTACCTTTGTTGGGTGAAGTTATTCTTGAGACAAGACCGTTGTAAAATAATAATTTAGTTAACTAAATAGCATTTGAAACACAAAGTGCGCTTTCGGGCAATAAATCTTAGACGAGAGACTTCATTTAAAAGACGGGATTTTGAAACCACAAAACAATAATAAAATCCTTTAAAAGTGCTTTGTTGGTGATCTAGAAAACTAGGTTACTGGGTATTCTCCAATACATAACGGGTACCAAAATACATAGGTATAGAATGTAGGTATAAATTAATGTGTAAAGCGCCTTTGAGGTGATAATCATTATTTTCGAGTCTCGCAATAATATTTTAAACGTAGCTAGGGGACTATATTCAGGAAGGGTTTTTTTTGAAAAGGCATTGGGTAATATAACAGTTTATGGAAGGTGCGTAGCATGGGCATCTTTGCTTACTAACAAAATCTGACATAATTAAATTCCCACTCCTAAAAATTTCCCATATCTTATTCCAAATTTTAGGTATCACGACAAATCTATTACATAGGATTATACGTAGGCTTGGTTCGATATCTTATCGTATACTCACCTGTTGGTTTAGGATTTAGGTATATCCCATTCGATATTCGATTTAGCAAAAACTTTCACATTGTCGGTTGAATGAAGCCGTCAGTAGGTATTCATATTTTAAGCGTAATGCGTTATATCCACCTACATAAGTAGCAAAAGTTTTCTTAACTCCCTCACACTAGGAATAGGGATCATCCAGCATCAGGGTGGGAATGTACTCTGGACGAAAGCGCAGCCGGGGAAATAGAAGGGAGGGAAGCCAGATTCACGACCTGGTGCCTTTCATTCTTGGACCCAGCACCCTGGACGCCGAGCTTGACCTTCCTTCTTTGAGCTGATATTTGAGTTTGAGCTTGGGGTACGCCTATCGTAGAGCATATGCCCGTGACACATATAGGGGAAGGTCCCAAGTTACGCTTGTGTATGTTATGCGAGAGGACGTATTTTTCATTCAAATCAAATACCGATGACCATCGCGATTGCAGGCTGGCGCATATTTCTGTAACGTGCCTAGAAAAAAACGTAATCAATATTTCTACTGGTTCGACGTTTCTTTGTTGGAATCCAGATAAGTTTTCTTAACTCCCTCACACTAGGAATAGGGATCATCCAGCATCAGGGTGGGAATGTACTCTGGACGAAAGCGCAGCGGGGGAAATAGAAGGGAGGGAAGCCAGATTCACGACCTGGTGCCTTTCATTCTCGGACCCGGCACCCTGGAAACCGAGCTTGACATTCCTTCTTTGAGCTAATTTTTGAGTTTGAGCTTGGGGTACGCCTATCGTAGAGCATATGCCCGTGACACATATAGGGGAAGGTCCCAAGTTACGCTTGTGTATGTTATGCGAGAGGACATATTTTTCATTCAAATCAAATACCGATGACCATCGCGATTGCAGGCTGGCGCATGTTTCTGTAGCGTGCCTAGGAAAAACGTAATCATTATTTCTACTGGTTCGAGGCGGCGTGCTGGACGGAGAACGGGACTATTGAGGACATGAGTGACTGCCAAGGCGAGGATCGGTGACATCAAAATCTTCCTTAATTAAATTCATACATCGCCAGATCAGAGGAGAGAGCGGCCCCACCGATCTCCTGACATTGCCGATTGTCTAATCAACTTCGGTTTAATGTTTATGCCGGTGCTTTAGGAGTAAATGGAACTCAAGTCATCGGCATGCTGAAGAACTTCAAAATCATCATCATCATCATCAATCCAGAGTAGGATGTCACGATCTAAAACCTCGTGCCACCCACGCATTTCCTGAACAGTTCCTGACATCGGCTATCACGCCATTAATCGGAGCAGACCCTCATATCAAACGGTATGAGATGACCTTTCATCATCATCATCAACATAGTTATAATTTGGCTGCGTATTGGTCGATATTATTCCCATTACCACCCTATGATCCCGAAACACACATCAAACCCTCTCCTGACAGGAGGCAAAACATGTCGATTTTCATTCGTCGCTTGCGACCTTAACATTCTCTGGAGGAGTTGGAATTGGAAGCTGATTTCGCGGTCTATGACCATCACCTTATCAGTTGGGCTATGGAGGAGTCCAATTATTTAAACAGCACATGTTCTGTCTCATGTTAATCCAAAATACCTACCCGTAGAATCAAATTAACAAAATAAAACAAGCTAGCTAACTAACAAACTGCATCTAGAACTGTGAGTGTAGAATTATTGCACTCCGTACTGCTTGAGTGTAAATCTTTTGTTAGAATGTACATAAATGTCAAATTATTTTCATGATAGCATTTTATAGAGCTGCAGAGAGTACGTGACATCGCATCGAAAGGTAGGATCTTCTCAATTCGCCGTTTGAATGTAAATTTATATATTAGATGCTAGGAGGGAAAATGCAGATTACTTCAATAAAAATAGTCGTCGATGAGCGTAGGTGTATAACAGGTGCTAGGGGAGGAAGCTGAACGAATATAGATAGATAATTAGTTAATTTTCAAGCTAGTCAGACTCAGTCATTGTTATTCGAAGCCTTGCAAATTGTAACACGCCATATCTAAAAGAACAAGGGTTTACCACAAATAAATTATTAATTAAATTGGATTAACTATACCAAACCACTAAAACAAAAAAGTACACAACGTTGTGGGGTTAATTACAATTGATTAATTGAGAGCATCTCGTCACGTTTGCATAAAAGTATTACGTGATGGGGTTGAAAAGGCGCTGCAAAAGAAATGCAGGGGAGAGACGCGAGAACGGGCGAGCTACGAGCTTTTAAAGGCCGACCGGGGTTGCGCCGGTAGCTGTAGCACTGTAGCAGCATTTTGGAAATCAAAAGTAGCCTTTTCTTCATAGGGGGGGGGGGGGGGGTTTATCACACCTTCAAATTTTTTTTTTTTTTTAAGTTCTTAAATTAATTTTAAAGGGAGATATGTAAGAAATCGGTAGAAATTCGGCTAGCGGCGGCTTACACTAACCATCAACATAAACCATCATTATTTATATTGTGGTTCTTATTTTAATATTATGTTATTTTAATATTAGATTCCCTTGTTGCCTTCTAAGAAAGATTTTCTTTTAACATGGTTTTCATTATGTTATTTTTTTATTTTTTTCGAAACCGTAAAGGTAGGTACATTCTTTTTTGTTAGATATATTATCTACCATTGAAAACGGTAATAACTAAGACACAATGAATAATAACATTTTGTTTGATTTCTCAACACTTTGTTGTTCAACTATTATTTTTTTTCTACAGTTTTTCTCCATTTAACTTTGGTTTTAAATTATTGTATCTTTTTAATTTTATTTTTTTGTAAACCGTATAGGTATATTCTATTTGTTATCTTCTTTATTATTGAAAATGATATGAACTATTGACACAGTAAATATTAACATTTGTTGTAAAAAAAAAATTCTTCATTTTTCTCCATTTATCATTGTTATTTTAAATTTTATTAATTTGCATTTACTTAACTGTTTGATGTTTGTAACGGACGTGTTACATATCCTCGTATGTTCTTTCAACGAAAAACATCCTTGGCGGTATCCTCTACAGTTCAGTGGTCATTTTTTGGGATTTGGCTGGAAAACCAGAAATCCCGCTTGGCCACTGAACTCGTTAGTACCGTACCGCCAGCGATCTTTTTCGTTGAAAATATTTTTATGTTTGTTTTCCAATTAGAATTTAAAAGTTATTCTAATTGTAATATTGTATTAATAAAATACTTTCGTTTTTATATGTACAATGCCCCCGGTGCAACAAATAAACGCTATCATGCTCAGGTTGCCACCAGGGACATTTTTCAACTTATCATTTCACTTGTATTTTTTATGTTTCCTTTTTTTGTGACATATTGTTAATTATTTTTAGTTACGATCCTTGTAGGATAATGAAACTAAGAAATTTCATTCCGCAGTCCTACAAGGCATCGAGGGAAAGAGAGCCTGAGTCTCTAGCCCTTAAATTACTCAAACTAGGGCAATAAATGACCCTCAAAAAACACTTAGAAAAATTTCGGTAAAAATACGTTTTTCCGATTTTAAAAATCCAGGTGCCCCGTAAGATGGTGAAACAAACAGGTTTCATTAACACATCTTACGGGGGACCTCGTAAAAATAACACTGTACCTGTAAATAATCAGATATTCAGCCAAACGGCAAATCAATTTATATTTTATGCGATTTAGCTCAAAAATGAGCTAAACGTCTCTAACTAAAAATCTAGCAATAGACAATTGGTTTATTTCATGATTACTGTATAATAACGAACACATATGTACACGATTAACTCTGTAGAATTATTATAAAAAACACATTTTAAGCGACCGCCTTCAACGGTGACACCGGCAAAATAGGGTGCCCACATAATGGCCGCCCTATTTATACCATTTGGTCTGAGGACGAAAACCCCTCCACTTTTTGTAAAAAACACTGTCCGAACGCTGTCGGGTACAAGTCCCCTTTATATACCATGCCAATTTTAAAATAAATCAGTTCACTTCGACTCTTCAAAACTTGTTTTATTACTTGTTACTTAAGAAGTATTTTCTTCAACACCAGCTGCCTCCCGCCGACTTCTGCCTGTCTTCCGTCCTGGTGCCTACCTCCTCCAGACAAGCCGGCCCTACTCCAGGACACCGCAAGGCGCCAGGCTCAGGCAGAAGAATAGGCACATCCAGTGTCCCTTACTCATCAGACACTGGGTGCAGGAGGCCAGCTTTTATTATTTTACGCATCATACATCCTCATCAGCGTGCACTTAGACCCGGACCTATTTTACAGTTCTTGTAAAGGCGTCACGTCTGTTACAAGTGGTCCTTCGAGCCGGATCTACAGTCCTCGCCAGGATGTCTCCACCCTCGCTGAGATCCAAGAAGACGGCCCAAGAAGATGGCTCGCCTCCACCCCCTGCTGCTGAGCTACCTACTGCCCCGGACGCTGGCCCTGAAGTCCTGGACATGCCTGATGACATATCTGATGCCACGCCCCGGCCCTCGCCCAGCACCACTCCTGAGACAGGCTCCGCAGACAGCGATGACGAGCCACCGCCCTCTACATCTACCGAGGATACGGTGCGCCAACTGCGACGACAGCTACGCCACCAAAACAAGCAGATTGAACGGCTGATGGCAGCCCTTCAACCACAAACCCGTGCAGGGCCTGCACCAGATGCGACAGGGCCCACACAACCCGGCGCCGCAGGGCTGGCACAACCCAGTGCTGCAGGGCTGGCACAACCCGGTGCCGCAGGGCTGGCACAACTCATCGCAGCGAGTACTGCTTCGGAGCCAACCAGCCATGGACATCCGGACCAAGGAGAACCTTGGCAACCACAAGCATCATGGATGCACCCTGGACCTTCCGGCCCCGTACCGCCCCTGCCTCTGCACAATACAAGGCAACGAGAAGCTGTACGAGAGATGCCCGTTGGACCTGTGTCTCTGGTAGACCAGAGGCACCCCTCACCGGCGCAGCCAGGGCCTGGAGGCCCCGCGCCGCAGCCCCCTCACTCTGATGGGGGCCCCGGATGGATGCAGCATGGACCTTCCGGCCCCGTACCGCCCTTGCCTCTGCACAATGCAAGGCAACAAGAAGCCGTACGAGAGATGCCCGCTGGACCTGTGCCTCTGGTAAACCAGAGGTACGCATCACCGGCGCAGCCAGGGCCTGGAGGCCCCGCGCCGCAGCCCCTTCATTACAATGGGGGCTTTGGATGGCTGCAACCTGGACCTTCCGGCCCCGTACCGCCCTTGCCTCTGCACAATACAAGGCAACGAGAAGCCGTACGAGAGATGCCCGTCGGACCTGTGCCTCTGGTAGACCAGAGGTACGCATCGCTGGCGCAGCCAGGGCCTGGAGGCCCCGCGCCGCAGCCCCCTCACTATGATGGGAGCCTTGGATGGATGCAGCCTGGACCTTCCGGCCCCGTACCGCCCGTACCTCTGCTCAACCAGAGGCAACGAGAAGCCGTACCGGAGAAGCCTGTCGGACCCTATGCATCATCAGCACAGCCAGGGCCAGCAGCCCCTGTGCCACCACCCCCTTACTACAATCACGGGGATCCAGCCTCATACTCGCAGTGGACACATCCTGGGCCATCTACACATGTGCCGCCGGTACCACTGCGCGAACAGGAGTACCGAGCGCCAGCACAACCTGATGACCAGCATCTGCCCGCTTCCAGCCCGA
This sequence comes from Limnephilus lunatus, assembly GCA_917563855.2. Lineage (NCBI taxonomy): Eukaryota > Metazoa > Arthropoda > Insecta > Trichoptera > Limnephilidae > Limnephilus > Limnephilus lunatus. The sequence goes on along the minus strand of OU830596.1, from coordinate 84,881,906 downwards.
GCTCCGGCCTGCCGATGTTTCCTCCACAACCAAATGCGGACGAGACGGCCCGCCACACCAGCGCCTGGATCCACCAAGCGGATAACTCGATGGCTCAGTTCACCTGCGCGCTCACGGAGGCCATAAGAGCTTCAAGGGCTCAGGACAGCCCTCATCCCACAATTGAGGATGACCCCCGGATGGCAGCACTCATCGCCAGGCAGTCAATGGCCAAGGATCTGCCCACCTTCTCTGGTGACCCGCTGGAGTGGCCCACCTGGAGGGCACAGTTCACCCAGTCAACCTCAACCTGCCGGATGACCAGCAGCGAGAACCTCATCCGACTTCAGCGAGCCCTCAAGGGAAAGGCCCGCGAAGCTGTGGGCCCCCTCCTGATGGACCCTACCCAAGTGCCAGAGATACTGGCCGTGCTGGAGCAGCGCTACGGAGGGACGAATTCACTGGCTGCCCTGATGTTGGACAAAGCCAAGAAGCTTCCACACATGACGGCAGAGGCATCACTAGAAGACATAGCAGACTTCTCGGGGACTGTGCAAAACCTGGTGGCTTCACTCCGCTCCCTAAACAATGAGGGATATCTCACCAACCCGGCGCTCCTCAGCGACATCGCGGGGAAGATGCCATGCACGATGCGGTTGGCGTGGCTGATGGAAGTGCGGCATTACGAAGTGCCTGCCACCATCTGCCAGTTTGCCGCCTTCCTGAAAACCGTCGCGAACGCCATCTCCAAATCGGGAATGGTCGACCCCGCGAGGTCTAGACCACGTCGCGAGCAAACCTTTGCTACCTCGGAACAATTCGGGCCGCGAAATAGTGAAACGAGTCGTAAGTCACCACAAAATGACAGTTCGCGGAAAATACAAAACGAAAGTTCGCGAAAAGTACAAAACGAAAGTGCGCGAAAGTATGACCGTTCGCGAAAAAACGAAAGTACGCGAAACACAAATCGAAGTGATAATGTGACACCCCACTGTGACTTTAACAATCGTGAAGGGTGCGTACAGTGCGGTGAAAGGGGCCACTGCCTCCGTGAATGTCGTGAGTTCACAGCGAAGGACGTAAAACTTCGCTTTGAGACAGTTAAAAGTTCTGGATTGTGCCGTATATGTTTAGATGGCAAACACTGGCCCAAACAATGCAAATCCCGGGACTGGTGCGGTGTTGGAGACTGTCGCGCTCCACACCACAAGTTACTGCACGACCCATCGTTCGTAAAAAACACCACAACAGCTGATGTCCACCACATGTGACGCCAGGCCGACGGCGCCGTGCTAAAAGTGGTGCCAGTAGTGCTGACGGGCCCCACGCAGCCGATCTCCGCATTCGCGCTGCTGGATGAGGGATCAACGATCACACTGATTGACGCCGCCACAGCAGAAAAAATTGGCGCTACCGGACCCGTCCAAGGACTACGGCTCCACGGGGCAAAAGGCATGTGCTCCTCAGATCAAGCATCACGCCGCGTGCAGGTCACACTGCGCGGCGCCGGGATAGGCACCAGCTACCACATCAAAGCGAGCACCGTGAAAGGCCTCAGCCTCCCAGAACAAAGGGTTCCTGGCGGGTACGTCACACCCACACTTCTCATCGGGCAGGACAATGCTCACCTCATTGTCTCGAGGGAAGTGCATGAAGCCCGTGACTCTACGCGAATATTGTCACGGACTGCCCTGGGGTGGATTACCCATGGAGGAGGGACTCCCACCAGTGAAGACTCGGTCACCACTCTGGCCCTGCACGCTGAAAATCACAAAGATGACCTGCTGAGCGACTTGATACGAACAAACTTCGCAGTCGACTCCCTGGGGATCACATCAGCCTCCCGGGTGACCGCACATGTGGTACGTGCCAACCAGCTGATGGAGGACACCACCTGTCAGATGACGTCCGGCAGATGGCAGACTGGCCTGCTATGGAAAAACGAAAATATCACGCTGCCCGACAACAAAAAATGTGCGCTCAAAAGATTGTGGTCCCTGGAAAGGAAATTATTGAAGGAAGAGGACCTGGCAGTGGCGTACAAAGAAAAAATCAACCGGCTCATCACGCAAGGCCACGCACGGGAGCTCACAGCACGAGAGGCGGCAAAGCACTCCGCCCGCAAGTGGTATCTGCCCCACTTCGCCGTGGTGAACCCCAATAAGCCAGGAAAGATCCGTGTCGTATTTGACGCCGCCAGCCGCTGCAGAGGGACCTCCCTCAATGATCAACTGCTGACGGGACCTGATCTACTGACGTCACTCCTTGGGAACATTCTCCGGTTTCGAGAAGGGAAAATAGCCCTCGCCGCCGACATAAAAGAGATGTTTTTACAAGTAAAAATCAAAGCAGAGGACCAGCTGTCACAACTGTTCCTGTGGCGACCAACACTTCAAGAAGAGCCTCATACCTACATGATGACCTCGATGATGTTCGGCGCTACCTGTTCTCCTAGCAGCGCCCAATATGTGCGAAACCGAGTGGCACTACAAAATGCTGAGAGCTTCCCGGCTGCTGCAGACGCTATCCAAACAAAATTTTATATGGATGACTATCTGGACGCGGTGGACTCCATCAGTGAAGCCACTGGCCTTGTAAAAGACGTGGCCGCAGTTCTATCATCAGGAGGTTTCCATCTCACCAACTGGGCCTCTAATAATCCAGCGGTCATGGCCACCATCCCGCCTGAAGACCGCGCCAGATCAGTCATACGCATCAGCAGCGGTGAAGCAGAGACTGAAAGAATCCTCGGCCTGCTATGGGATCCAGTGACCGACTGCTTTCTGTACGCCTTCAGAGACGCCGCAGAACCTGAACTGATCAGCAGACCTACAAAACGTCAGCTGCTCAGCATTGTTATGAAAATTTTTGATCCTGTGGGGTTCGTTGCATGCCTCACAGTCAGATCAAAAATGCTGCTGCAAGACGTCTGGAGATCAAACACTGGATGGGACGAGATCATCAAACCCGATCACAATGAAAGATGGCTGGACTGGCTGGGACTCCTCCAAAGCTGTGGAGTTGCCATACCTAGAAGTTGTTTAAAAAGTAAACAAAGCAACGTCACACTCCATCTGTTCTGTGACGCTTCCGAACAGGCATGCTGCACGGTCGCCTATCACACAGAAGACATCAATGGTGAAGTCACAGCTACCTTCTTGGCCAGCAAGTGTAAGGTGGCCCCCCTGAAGCCACTCTCCATACCCCGCCTCGAGCTCCAATCAGCTTTAATGGCGGCCAGACTAGCAGCAACACTGAAAAAAGAATGTCGCAGCAACATTGCGCGAACAGTGTTCTGGACAGACTCTACGACGGTGTTGTGCTGGCTTCGCACAGACCCACGTACCTACTCAACCTTCGTGGCTAACCGGCTTGGCGAGATAGATGAGCTCTCCCGCATTGAAGACTGGAGATGGGTTCCCACAAAGCTGAACCCTGCCGACATTGGCACCCGAGACATCGAGACTCCCGATCTATCACCTGCAGGACATTGGTTCAGTGGCCCAGCCTTCCTCACCTTGGCCGAGGCAGAATGGCCGCGCGAAAGGTCCAAACTGCACCGGCCGGATGACAGCGTCCTTGAAGTGAAGGCCCAATATGTCGGGCTCACCTCAACTATGTCAGACGCTCTACCAGAGATCAACCGCTTCTCCTCTTGGCCCCGCCTCATCAGGGCCACCGCCTGGGTCCACCGCTTCATAAACCGATGCCGTGTGGGACCCCACAAGCCCCTGGACGGATATCTGCAGCTCGAGGAGACCCGTGAAGCAGAGATCCGATGGGTGAAAGCAGCCCAAGAAGACGCATTCGGTACCGATTTGAATGCTCTTCGTCAAGGAGCTCCCTTACCAAATGGCAGCCGGCTCAAAACACTGAACCCCTTCCTAGGACCCGATGGCCTGCTAAGGATGGACTCAAGAATACGGACCACCAGCAGAGTCTCCCGAGATGTGCGGATACCCATAATCTTGGATGGAGACCACGCCTACACACGGCTCCTAGTGAACCATCATCACCAGAAGGCTGACCACCCAAGTACAGAGAGGACAATGGCAGAGGTACGGGGCAGCTACTTTGTGCTGCGACTGCGCACAAACATCCGCAGACTCGCCCACAACTGCCCCACCTGCAAGATGCGCAGAAGCAAGCCGGCTCCACCACTGATGGGACCCTTGCCACCATCACGGCTCGCCCACCATGTTCCCCCCTTTACAAACTGCGGGTTGGACTATTTCGGGCCCATGGACATCACCGTCGGCAGACGTCGGGAGAAGCGGTACGGAGCCCTCTTCACCTGTCTGTCCACACGTGCTATTCACCTCGAGCTGGCTACTTCCCTGTCTGCCGACTCAGCCATCATGGCCCTACAACGCATGACGGCGCGCCGAGGTCAACCAAAGACAATTTACTCAGACAATGGGACCAACTTCCACGGAGCAGACAATGAACTGAAGGACGCCCTGAACTCGCTCAAAGATGACGCCCGGATGAGGGATCATCTAACTTCAAAAGGAATGGAATGGAAATTTATTCCACCAATGTCTCCTCATATGGGGGGAGCATGGGAACGCCTGGTGCGCTCAGTCAAGCACGCCCTGCGAGCCATCCTGAAGGAGAGGGCCCCAAGAGAAGAGACCCTACGAACAGCACTGGCCGAGGCTGAGTGGACTGTCAACAACCGTCCTCTTACACACGTCTCTGCAGACCCGAGAGACGAGGAGCCCCTCACTCCCAACCACTTTCTATTGGGAGCAGCAGGCAACCGGCCCCAGTTGTCATTATACGGCAAACAAGAGGAGGAGGTATGTCTCCGCCGCCAGTGGCGCATCAGTCAGCAGCTAGCTGATATGTTCTGGAGGCGGTGGCTCCGCGAATACCTCCCCACCTTGGCTACCCGACAAAAATGGCACCAGACCGTCAATCCCATAAAGAAAGACGACCTGGTGGTCATCATGGACCCTGCGATGCCCCGCAACAGCTGGCCTCGCGGCCGAGTCCTCGACACCACCCCTGCTGCAGACGGCCAAGTAAGGACCGCCCGAATCCAGACGGGCACCGGAGTCTACGTACGACCTGCCGTGAAGCTCGCTGTAATCCTGCCGGCCCCGCCCACCGATGCAGCTTCTCCTACTCAAACACGTCGTGAAGACTAGTGCAGCCAAGCTGCACGGGGGGAGTGTAACGGACGTGTTACATATCCTCGTATGTTCTTTCAACGAAAAACATCCTTGGCGGTATCCTCTACAGTTCAGTGGTCATTTTTTGGGATTTGGCTGGAAAACCAGAAATCCCGCTTGGCCACTGAACTCGTTAGTACCGTACCGCCAGCGATCTTTTTCGTTGAAAATATTTTTATGTTTGTTTTCCAATTAGAATTTAAAAGTTATTCTAATTGTAATATTGTATTAATAAAATACTTTCGTTTTTATATGTACAATGCCCCCGGTGCAACAAATAAACGCTATCATGCTCAGGTTGCCACCAGGGACATTTTTCAACTTATCATTTCACTTGTATTTTTTATGTTTCCTTTTTTTGTGACATATTGTTAATTATTTTTAGTTACGATCCTTGTAGGATAATGAAACTAAGAAATTTCATTCCGCAGTCCTACAAGGCATCGAGGGAAAGAGAGCCTGAGTCTCTAGCCCTTAAATTACTCAAACTAGGGCAATAAATGACCCTCAAAAAACACTTAGAAAAATTTCGGTAAAAATACGTTTTTCCGATTTTAAAAATCCAGGTGCCCCGTAAGATGGTGAAACAAACAGGTTTCATTAACACATCTTACGGGGGACCTCGTAAAAATAACACTGTACCTGTAAATAATCAGATATTCAGCCAAACGGCAAATCAATTTATATTTTATGCGATTTAGCTCAAAAATGAGCTAAACGTCTCTAACTAAAAATCTAGCAATAGACAATTGGTTTATTTCATGATTACTGTATAATAACGAACACATATGTACACGATTAACTCTGTAGAATTATTATAAAAAACACATTTTAAGCGACCGCCTTCAACGGTGACACCGGCAAAATAGGGTGCCCACATAATGGCCGCCCTATTTATACCATTTGGTCTGAGGACGAAAACCCCTCCACTTTTTGTAAAAAACACTGTCCGAACGCTGTCGGGTACAAGTCCCCTTTATATACCATGCCAATTTTAAAATAAATCAGTTCACTTCGACTCTTCAAAACTTGTTTTATTACTTGTTACTTAAGAAGTATTTTCTTCAACACCAGCTGCCTCCCGCCGACTTCTGCCTGTCTTCCGTCCTGGTGCCTACCTCCTCCAGACAAGCCGGCCCTACTCCAGGACACCGCAAGGCGCCAGGCTCAGGCAGAAGAATAGGCACATCCAGTGTCCCTTACTCATCAGACACTGGGTGCAGGAGGCCAGCTTTTATTATTTTACGCATCATACATCCTCATCAGCGTGCACTTAGACCCGGACCTATTTTACAGTTCTTGTAAAGGCGTCACGTCTGTTACAATGTTGATATTTGACTGATATTTTTGTGCGTCACTTTTATTAAATTATGAAATTATTAACCCCGATACAGGCGAGCCCTAGTGGGGTTAATAATTATTTGCTAAACAATATATTTCAGTTGTGAAGAAACAATAAATAAATAAATATGATTCGTTAGGCTGGATGTTTTGTAAATTAGAATGTTTCCACGCAAACGGCTTTCCCCTTACTAATCAACGTGTTTTAAATTGTACCCAATTTATAAACAACCATTTACCAATTACTATTTACAATAATGGTTGAATTAGAGTTCTGTAAAATTTAAAGCACGTTTAGTAGGGGCCTTTATAGGGCGTTTAGGTACACCAGCAATTATGTTTACTTCGGCGCCTAGAAAATCAAAAACGCAACCCTCAGAACACGGAAAATCGAAACGGGCTATAAGAGAAACAGCTCTGGTACATTTTTCATGCTATACTAGCACTGCTGAAAACCAGCTGCTTTCCAGGAGAAGTCCTCAATTATAGCTGAACAGTGACCTTTTCATCAATAGAATCAATGATAAAAGAACAAAATATGTAATATTGTAAATAATCTATTGATGAATAAACGTTTTTTTTATTATTACCCTAATATAATAAAACCAAGTCGGGTTAGTCACACCATTTATAACTGAAGAACAGCTGGTCCGATTTTTATGATATTTAATTTGTTGAATTTGTCTCCTCCCTGAATAGCAGTTAAAACATCCGTATAATTCCCCCAAAAAATATTATGAAGGAAATTATTTTCCTCATACATTTTGTATGGAACAAATTCTCATCTTTTGAAAGAGCTGCAGCAATATTGTGATAGGTATAATATTGAATAGTGAGTGAATTCCAAAAATTTTAAAATATCAAATGTCAATACGCTGACATATAATGCTGCCCCCTCTTTCTTACACACTAAATGTCAACAGTCGAAAATGGGACAAATGGTGAACGTATTTCTGCACCCCTCCAAAGGGAAAATACAATAATTATAATCCCTCATACGTATAAAGAAAATGAAATACAATTTCTGTAAGTACGTAGAAACTTAAGAAAATCTCAACTATTTTAAATCCGTACACAACGTCATCTCTGATACTGACAAAAACAAAACACGGACAGTTGCGCCTCGATAATTGGTTCATTGTGTAATTTTTAACTTACTAAAAAACTGAATTTAATTCAGCTAATAAGTTAGCACAACAGTTATTGATTCAGCTAGTTATATATACATTTAGATTTGAGGCCAAAAAACTTTACCAAACTAAACAATATTTTTTTAATCAAAAGCTGTATCATATATCTATCGTGGATATGGGATAATTTATTTATTTGTGTTGTAAATTACAATATGTAGGTGGAAAAGTAATTATTTTTATTTTATTTTAGAAGCAACTATGTCAATTTTTTGTAAGTTAATAGTATTTATTAATAAAAAATTGTCTTACAACCTACTGTGCAAATATAATGAAATATAAAATAAACACAGTTAAACGTTTTTTTGGGTAGAAATATTAAATTTATATACGACAAATTTGTGTTCCAACGCAAATCGGTCGTTTGTAATTTTATTTAAAGCCTATTATAAAAAATAATCTATATATTCTTTATTTTATATCTCATTTTATTTGAACAGTAAGTAAGTCATTTTTTTAGATATTTATACTAAATTTTAAATGTATAATCATTAACTCAGAAATAATTGCCAAAAATTGCCTCTAAAATCGTGAAAAATATATTTGTTTAATGGATTATCTACTATCTACTACACTATATAAAGAGGTAATATTTGTTTGTTTGTTTGTTTGTGTGTTTGTTTGCATCGAATAGGCTCCGAAACTACTGAACCGATTTGAAAAATTCTTTCGCTGTTGGGAAGCTACACTATCCCTGGGTGACATAGGCTATATTATATTATTAAAAAATAGGCATCTTTACTAAAACTTCAATAATGTAACCCAGGGTATAAAAAATTTCAAAAAATATTCTTTAAATCGCGTGCGCTGCGAAAACTATTGATGATAGAATAAAATAATGTACTACGACTTTATAGAACACATTATTATTTACAAAAAAAGTCGCAACAGCATATGTCTAACTATTATGGTTATGCCACAATAAGTATTCTTTTATTTTAAAAATTTTATTAAAATGTAGCCGCTTGAAAGGCTCTTTATTTGTATCTTGGTTTTAATCCTTATCAAATAAATTACTTCATATTCAAGACAGCTTCAATACCTCTATTTAACTTTTTGAATTTTTCAATTCGGATATTTAATTAGAAAGATATCACGAGTATAAAATTTTTAGTATTAGAAAAAAGTTTCGGCTACGGGCCGGGCGGGAGAGGAGTCAAGAAATGCAGTGCCAGGGGGGTTGGCGGGACGGGGGAGCGGGAGAGCGGTGGTGGGGAAGGTGGAAGTGGAACGCTGGAGGGGAACGCACGGGAAAGGACATGTAAGGAGTAACATTTTATTTATTTGAATATGGCATATATTATAAAAGAAAGTCCAAAAAAACGTGCAGCTCGCAAAAACTCAGAAACGAGTCCCGGTTCGTTCAAGGGAGTTATATGGTGTGGTAGATCTCTATCCCCCCTAAGGAATAAGGGTATCCGTTTTTACCTAAAGGGCGTGCTTTTAAAGATATAAGGGCTGAAAGTTTCGCCCTCTTGAAATTTCTAGAACAGTCTTCCGGAAAGTTCTAGAAGGTTCCATAGAGCTGTAGAAAGTTGTGGAAGGAGTGGCGGAGTATGTCGTGGAATGATCAGGAATAGGGAATCGGGAACATCACTGTGCAACATTCCAGAACACTATCTTATTGTCCTGAGCGAAGCCGGGTAACCCAGCTAGTATTTTATAATTTGAGACATAATTAAATTAAATATCCCATATCCGTAGTAGATATTTGCTTTATCTTTTGATATAAAAACATTCAATTTGTTAGAATATTTTGGCCTCAAATCCAAATTTATGTTTTTGTATGAAAAAAGCCGCCTAATATACCTTTTGATTACAAAAGTAATTTTTCAGTTTGGTTGGGTATTTTGATCTCAAATCCAAAATTAGGATTTGCATGAAACAGGCCGGGCAAACGTTCCCCTTAATTCACCCTACAGAAGTGGTTGCGTTGTTATTAAATAGTTTATGAATGATGCAGCCTTTATGACATGGCATATCAACCATTAGTGGAGTTATCGATTCAACTTGTGAACAAATCACTTGTATAATGGCCCTACACGTTCACACATGAAGGACTGTGGGCTGTAGGCTGTAGGCTGTGCCCGCTACGTGCTATGACGTATTGTTAACGTATGTTTGATCAATAATTTGGCGTATCACTCCTCGCCCAATATCCCGCCGACAAGTTTTGGGGAAGTAAGCCAAACTTAAGCGTGGATTATTTAAATGTGACGCTAAAGTTACATTGATGAAATACGTCACTGAATTCTAACAATAATGCGTTACAGATTTTTTTTACATTAGCTCCACCCAGGAGGTCTTGAATAAAAACAACCCTCAAGGCATGTGTCGTCTTTGGGGATGCTATGTGGAGGGTCTTTTAAGAGAAAGGGATGAAAGGATGTTCTGGGAAGGTAAAAGTATTAGAGTAGGGGTGGGGAACCTGCGGCCCGCGAAGCATTTTGGTGCGACACGCGAGCACTTTTGGTGCGGCTTGCTGTAAGCACCATAAAAAATTACACTCAGAAAGCGAAATCGCTTTTCTTTCACGGTGTTTCAGCTACATTTTAAAGTTATTATTACTAAACCCATAGAAAGTTATAACAAAGCTAACAGGTACGTGCTCACGTATGCACATATGTTACTAGAAATCAGTTTAAACTCAAATGCAAATGTGATGCAACAACCTTTTACAGTTTTATTTTAATTTATTGTTATTATGCAATATGGAAATAATTTTGAAAAAATATTCACTATTGATGACATCTCTATTCAGAAAGCAAAAAAAATATGATTCACTAATCTTCATATATTGCCGCACTTCTGCCATGAAAAATAGTAAAAATTAAAATTAAAACCACTCGTGTATATGAATACATTATGAAATGCAAATTCCAGTTACGGATTCATCCGCTGACGCATTTCGAAGGAAACCACCCAATGATCCCAAGTGCAAAACCGGAGGAAAACCATTTTCGTGTTCTGGGTGAAGCATCAATTAAATCTGTGGATTCGCATGCAGATTCATTCAAATTAAAACCGGTCTCATGTTCTGAATATTTTGTCTAAAATGCCAGTAGCAGGATAATCTGCTGGCGCATTTCGAAGAAAACCGTTATAATGTTTTGAGAGGAGATAAAAAATTTGTTTTAAAGCATACCCTGCAAAATTCGCAATTTGCATGAAAACCATATGCATATTAAGAGAGTAATAAAGCTGGGGACTCGCATGAAGATTTAAACCATTCTCTTATTCTTACTATTGTTGCAAATTATGTTTGTGCTGCCAGAATCAAAGTAATTAATAATAACCATTTGCATGTTCTGAGTGTAGTTTTAATTTCCCGCATATAAATTTAATTGAACCACTCGGACCCATAAGCTTGTTTTCACGATAATATCCTACTAATATTATAAAGGCGAAAGTTTGTATGGATGTTTGTTACTCTTTCACGCAATAAATACTGAATGGAATTTAAAATTCTTTCACTAATAGAAAGCTACATTATTTGCGAGTAATATAGGCTATATATATTGGTAAGCTCTGGTGTTATGAATAAGCTGTGGCGTTATGAAATTATTTATCATACGTTTTCTGTCCCTAACAAAATCGAGTTATTGCAAACGTCAGATGAAAAGCAAAAAATTGTTGCCTGGGGTGGAGGGGAAGTAGGGTGGAGGGGTTTGGGGGAGGAAGAAAGAGGAGGGCGGATGGTGGAGGAGGGTGGGGGGAGGGGGAGGAGGGTGGAGGTAGAGGGGGGAGGGAAGAAAGGGCGGGGATGGGGGGGAGGGTATGGGAAGGGGAGGGGGGTGGGGGTAGGGGGGGGGTATGGGGAGAGTGGAGTGACGAGAGGGAAGGTGGAGGAGGCGGAGTGGCAACCCCCCTAATACCATGCGAGCGAAGCCGGGGGCAAAAGCTAGTAAGACATATGTATGTGGTGTGCCTGTACCTGTACCCCCCCCTGGTGCTTGGAATCTATGTGCGGCCCGCGAGTGACACTACAGACATCCAAAAAGAAAGGTTCCCCACCCCTGTCCAGGCGTGACGGATGTAGAAGTCCATCCCTCATTGCGGTGCAAAGGTCGAGAGAGTCCGGCTGGAGAAGTCTACCTAAACCAGTCTTTCCCGAACCAGCCCGCCATGCAGTAGATTGGCAAACGCACTCACCGCCAAGACCTAGACAAACTTCAACCCATCAACCCGAGTACCCCTGCTAAGTCACCAAACGTAGCGAACCACTTGAGGTGAACTACGGCAGAGATTGGTCATCCAATAAAATGGTTCCTGGGTCGGCGGTAACCGTAACCGCCTCCCAAATTGATTATAGTTTTCCCCTTTTTAGAAGCAAGGGAGATATGGTATGGAGCCGAGCCACGACCTAACTGCACGGACTATCGTTATCGTAACTCGTTGTTTTTATTTATTTTATTTTGTTAATATTTATTACTTTCTGCGGTGGGAAAACGGAGAATCTATATCACAACTGGAGTGGATTTTGAGGTATAATTTTTTTGATTTGAGAATTCGTTTCTATGTAAGTAAGCATCACTTTTTTTTCCGGTTAAGGCAAATATTCTAAGACGTTCGGTTTTTTTTTTCTAATCGTATTTTTGAAACCCTGCCGATTTTTTGAAAATTTCAATCCGAAAAATCAGACCATTTTTTATAGACCGGAAAGACGGGACATAATTTTATGGGTGCGAAAAAACGATAATTACATAGCCGAAAATCATTTAAAAAAAGAACGTTTTCCACACGAATAGCAATAAATTGTACGGGGTTCTCTTCGTAACATCTGTAAAAACACCGCCATCTTTATCAAAAAATCAAACCAAAGGATAAGTTCGCATAGAACAAACAATAAATCTAGTGAACGTTAAACGCAAATTCAAAAATTCGCCGGAAATCAAAGTGTTGCCATATAAAAAAAAACAAAGGTTGGAATTTTACAAAATTAAGGGAACATAATCGGAGACGGGATATTTTCATGTAGTGACGTCACGAGCTCAAATAATGGATTTATTTTTTTTTAAATAAGAAAAACTACACATTTCTAAAAATTTTCGTAATCTTAGTGAAAAAATCTAATTTGTAATCTAAGCTGTAATTTTCTAAATCAAATTTGGAAAAAAAATCGGTCGCTAGGGGGTTAATGTCAGCTATTTAATGTCTTGTAAATGCGCCGAAGCGTAGACTTAGCTTCAAAAGTTTTTTAACCCTCTAGTTGTGGAAAAAAATTATAAAGATGAAAAAAAGTATTTGCTGAAATAGAAAAATATATTTTTTAAATATTTATTTAATGGTATCTATGTATATATTTTAAATTTGTTTTAGTTGTTGATTTTCAGAAACTAAATGAAGAAAAAAGAAAATGTTTGTGTTTTGATTCTGTTTATTGAAGTGATTTTGGATAGAGAATTTTTTTACATCTGGTGCGTACACGAATAAATGGTTTTCAGAAGCTATCTATTTCTGCTATCCCCTACCGATACAATTAATTAATTGCAATCCGTCCCTCCACCCCTCCCTCGCCCGCCATCTATCCTCCCCTACGTGTCCATTCCTTTTCCTGCGCCCCATTTCCCTCCCGCGTCCCCTTCCCCACCAGCGTTTTCCTTCCAACTTCCCGGTTTCCTCCCTCCCTCTCTCGCCTTTCTTCCATGCGGCTAAACTATATGAAATACACCCATTTTTTCAAAAAAACTTGCGTATCACCTATTTTTTATACAAATTTCATAACGCCAGAGCTCACCATTATATAGAGAATCCTTCGCGGGCTTGCGCACGACAAATCACCAAAGCTTCATCGCAATTGGATTAATGGTATACGATATAATTTCATAACGCCAGAGCTCACCATTATGTACAGAAATAGAAACCTTCGAGGGCTTGCTCACAACAAATTACCAAAGCTTCATCGCAGTCGGATGAATGGTAGGTAGGTATATATTAACTTAACTCCACAGTTTACTTTAGTTTGACAACGTTGAAATAGTTATTTCATCCCTGAAACAATAAAATAAACATACGCATGTATACTTGCTACCTACCACACACTACAAAGGTAGCGTAGAATAGTCTTGATGATAGCGTGACTGGCAGACTAGGTAATAATTTTCTACCACTGGATCACTGAATGACTGCTGACTACCCACCATGCTGACTACCATTCGAGTGTTGGACGCACATTAACTATTGAAGAATATTTTGTAGCTTCGTACTATGTATACCATAATTTGTTCACCTCCATAGAATAAAGTAGAAAATTAGAAGTGCCTGCCAGGCAAATTTTAATGGAAATAAATGTTCCATATGGCCCAATAGCCCAATGTCTTACGCTAGCCTGAAATCGTAGTTCATCCATTCCTATAAATGAAACCATAGCCTCAGCAAATAAAATCGTTGCAGCCCTTTACCCCGTGATACGAACAAGAAATAAAAAATAAATAAAAACTGTCAAATAAACTCTTAATTTATAAATCAACGATAAGTCCAAAACTAACTTATGCAAGCCATATCTGGGCTCAGGCTTCAGAATCTCTTTTGAAAAAACTTCAAACATTCCGAAATAGAGTCATACGCATAGCCTTGGGCCCTTGGGCGCCTCCATGGAACTATGATTTACTCTTAGGGCGCCCCCAAGTGTATAAGGGTATCCCAACTCCACAAAGATTCTGAAATCCCCTTATAAAAAAACACATCTTAAGTCTCGCGGAAACATTTTATGCGGGAATTCCCACCCATGAAAACTCGTCCATAAACTGCCTCGCCCTGTACGACGAAAACATACGTACCACATATAAAAAACCTAAACAAATCCTGCGTAAAGACTAATCACCCCATATTGTAGCCATGTCCGCACGCAAATATTTTTTCACAAATTAACAAATTTTTCAACAACCATTATTATAAAATCATAATGAAAGAAAAGGGGGCCTTTTTGGCCCGGAGCTCTGAATTCCAGTATTTCAAAAAGTCAATAAAAGATCTCCATTTCATTTCAATTTTGACAGTTTTGTATTGGAAATTTAAGCCTCGATTGAGCAAATATTTGGATCACGAAACCCGCCCACAAGGCACTTCTATTGTTATTCTTTATTGTAGTTCACCGCGTCATTGAGGTAAAATAAATGTCGAAGTAAAATTTAATCCTACGTAAGTAAGCCTTGTTATTGAAAGTCAATAAACTGATCACGAATAGTAAGTTTAAATAGCATATAAATACTGTTTTAGAATATTTTTATTGTATTTTTTTTATCATAGAAAAAGAAGATAACAATTATAATCTAAACGAAAATATGAATGCGAACAAGACGCAGAAAAACAGAAAAAGACAATGGTCGCAATAGGGACTCGAACCCAGATCTCTCTTCTAACCGGGACATGCGCGTTATTTCGCTATTGCCACCTTCTGTCAAACCGTCATATTTGTTTATTTCAATTTTGTTTTGAAGAGTTTTAATTTTCATGAATGTGAGTGAGGCAAAGAGTGTGTGCCAAGACCGAGTTGTTTGGCGGTCCGTCCTCTCTGCCTACCCCTGCGGGGAAACGGCGTGATGGTTAGTTAGTTAGTTAGTTAGTTATTTGTTACTTTAATTATGAATGTCTAGAAATTGTTACATAGTTAAAGCCCAAGAAATACAAAAAACTCATATTTCAAATTTTAGAATTAACGCTATTATCCTCAAGTTATTATTTTTCCATATTGAAATCGGTTAAGCGCGCACGTCCCGGTTAGTCGAGAGGTCTGGGTTCGAGTCCCTATTGCGACCATTGTCTTTTTCTGTTTTTCTGCGTCTTGTTCGCATTCATATTTTCGTTTAGATTATAATTGTTATCTTCTTCTTCTATGATATATTATATTGATGGGAATAACCTTCAAAAAAGTTATAAAAAGAGAGTTTTTCTTATAAAATTGAGTATTTTTTTACGTTAAGGCGCCGCATCCACGCTCAAAAAGAATAAGACTAAGAGATATGTAATTAAGAATTTTAGAGGAGTGCGCTAATATTTAAAGCGATAAAATCGATGCGAAAATTGTGAAAATGTTTAATAAAACACAACTCGTTTAAAATAAAGCAAAAATCTCTTGGAAGGCGTCTTAAAGAAACATTGTGAATTTTTTCACAACTATAACTTGTAAAATAACTGAAACAAACGTGCTTATAATAATTTTTGAAGCATACTTTGCGATTTTTTTCTATGTATGTCAATATTTTTTTCTATGTATCTTCAAAAATAACATATATTTTTTAAAGAGCTTAAAAACTTTAAATGTTTGAGAGATATGTACGAAATCGGTATAAATTCGGGTAGCGGCGGCATAACTCCAAAGGAAATATTTTACCTCAAGCCATTTTTGGGGATGCTCTACGTAGGTTCTTTTTGAGGAAAATGAAGTCACAGGTCAGATACCGGAAAATAATTCCACAGCCGAGCAACACAAAAACTAGTCGTAGAAGCGACTCGTAGGTACTCATGAGACAAGTTTAATATTAACCATGTATAAATTTTTTTTTTTTTTTTTTTTTTTTTTTTTTTTTTTTTTTTTTTTTTTTTTTTTACCACTTACTTGTTTTTATGTAACTAAAAATTGTTAGTTACAAGCCTCAGAACAGACTCTGTCTAGTGAGGAGGGTAAGGAAAAAAAACTGTTGTACATAACTAATAATAAATAAACGCCCGGGTTGCCGGCACTGAAATTGAATTGAATTGAAATGTTGGGGGCGTATTTGACGGGTTTCCTGGCTGTGCATCTTTGTTTAAAATGCCGGTAGAACAAGGACAGCATTCTAAACCTCTTCATATCAAAAGACCGTGCTTTTTGCCATATTTATTTTTCACTTTGCCACTCTCAATTAAAAAATACATCTTATTGTAGAAAGCAATCACTTTGTGGTTTGACATATTTAATAAAATAAAATAATGTTTTGTTTAAAACCACGAGTTTTATTAATTTTATGAACCGACCGGTTTCGCTTTACTCAAGCATCATCAGGGTACAAATTAATACTGTATTAAAATTAATAAAACTCGTGGTTTTAAACAAAACATTATTTCATTTTATTAAAAAATACATCACATATTATTACACATATTTTAGAAACGACAATCAAAAAATGTATATCCATTAGGTATAGAATAATATATCCGAAGATAAGACTTACGATTTCTTTCATTTTTTTACTTTTATGTCTCCACGGACATCTTGTTCCATTTTCTTGGTAATAGCTCAAAAACGTGTTTTTTTCAGGGCCGATAAATCAGGATTTATTGGCAACATTTCGCACAAATTCCGAAAACAATCAATCAATTTCAAAACAGAAGTGGGTAAAATCCGGGCTTTCTTTTATTTTTTCTGTTTCAAATTTCTAGGCAGGGAAAGGAAACACAACATTTTTAGATGATGTTCTTACGGCTTCCTGCGTCTTCCTGAGGGTTCATACTACGTCCTACTCTTTTTGCATCTCTTAGCATCTTCCTGCATGTTCCTCCTATATCCTCTATCTTCTTGTAGGGTAGACTGGGGATGGTTGAAACACTTTTACTTTAACTAGGTGTAGTAATATTTCCTTTGTAATTATGGATAAGATGTTTATACCAGATGTTCTATGATCTATCGATTTATCAAATTAAATTTATTGGATGGCCACAACTCGTACTGGTAAGCTACAATAACCACTTAAAGACGATGGGGAAAACTGTTTCAATTATTCCCATAGTGTGGACGATTGAAACAGTATGTGGGGATAATTGAAACACTCTAAATATCTATGGAATAATTGGAATAATTTTAATCAATGTTAAACATTTTCATTATTAAAACAGTACTCAATGAGATCATGAATAGTGATTAAACATATCACAAGTATTTTAAAAATTATAAACATAAATGTCTTGAAATGAAGCAACTTTAAATATATTTTTTATTATTTATATTTACGTGCTCTTAGTTATACTTATTATGAGTATTTGGCATAATCAACATACTTTTACTGCGATATTATCCTGGAGCAGAATAGAACGGTATTAAAAATAAGTTTTTTGCTTTCATACAAAAGTGCTTGTTTCAACCATCACACTGTTTCAATCATAACAATGTAGAATTTACCTCTGAATTAAGACTATTTTGTTGTGTGTAAAATTCAACAATTAAGAAGTCGAAAAAATAAAAATTTATTGAATTTATGATTTGGGATGTGACATCATTATACAAAATATCGCAATATTTTAGATTTTTTTTTTAAATAATCTGTTAAGTGGCATTAAAATCTATTAAACAATTAAATATTATCTATTAAAAGAAAAGAAAAATCTGGGTGTGCAATTCACATGCGGTAGAAGTGAAATATACAGAAAACCAAAGTAGACAAGAGTGGGGACTACGAAGCACTTTTTTTATCAATGTGAAGGGTGATTTTTTTTCATATTTTTGTCCTCGGATTCCAGTGCACCTTTTCCTATACATTCGTCATCTTATTTGTGGTTTCTTCTTCGGAGTCTCTAGGCGTAGTTTTTTTTGCCTGTTCATTTTGGAATGGTTTGAAGACTAAATATTGATTTTACAAAAAAATATTCTTTTTTGATTTCGTAGGATTCGACCGCGATGAATGATTATCAAGTTATAAAAGAACTTTGCGATCTAAGGACGAAATGGTGTATTTTTGAAAATGAATAAGAAATTTGGTAAAATCTTCTTCTTACATCCAGACAGATTTGTTCGTGGTACCGATACTACCAATCGAACTATCTTTCAAAAAATGGCTTAATTGATACGTAGAAATGTGAACATCGGCGGAATTGAGTTGGCAATTGCATTTGCCGCTACAGACAGTTATGAAACTTATGAAAGTTCCTCGTTCGGCCGACGTTACTGCATCTACTTGCCGAGTTCCTCTCCTGGCTATAAACCGATTAGGTTTTTGAACAGTCGTGTGACACCGGTCTCATCTACGTTATAGACGTCCTTTGGTTCAAATTTAAAACTATCCATATCGTTCGCTAAATTGTTGAAAAATTCATCAAATTATGTCAATTAAAACTTGTTGCTTATGCCATACTCGTGGCTTGGGCACATCTTATACATAGATAATAAATTCTGGATGGCGCGCAAAAATCCTCGGAGCCATTCTATTCCGGCCATCCCATTTGTGTACCATGAATCTGGCCTTGCCAGGTTGTACCGTGTGGTCAAATCAAATGCCAATTGTCTTAAATCTTTTGAAGATAGCCCAAAATAGGTAAATGTTGGCTGTTTTTTTAGCATAGTTTGCAACCTCGGTTTCTTGAGAAGGGGAACACACTTTCTTCATAACATAATTTTTTTCTCTGTTGTTTTGTACTTACATAATTGATAAAACAATGTATACTATTAACGTTGATTTTTTTTAGTTATAAATGTAAAAAAATCAATAAAGATATGTTATTACGAAATTGTCACGTGAGGGTGTGTGACGTCAAATGTGGTCGAATGAGATCGACTTCATCAACGAAGATCACAGAAGTTCACCATTCAAGATCACAGAAGTACATTAGACTTAATGATTTGAATTTGAATAATACTAAATGATTTAAATTTCTGACCTTTTTTCATTATAACTTTTAAATTTTCTCTCAGTGTGGACGATTGAAACATGGTTATGATTGAAACGGTGCAATCATCCCCACACGAGTTGTTTCAAACATCCCCACGCTGCATTTTCTGCTTCAAAGTCAAAAACATGCCTTTTAAATAGACATTAACGCCACGCAAATGCATTATAAATACTCTTAAATAGATAAAGAAGAGAATGTAATGAAACATTTCGTCAAGCTGCGAGAGTAAAATGAGTTATAAGATAAGCAATAATGTATTAAATATTTACGTTTTAGTGCGAAATCCAATAATGTCCCCTACGCACGATTGAGTCACTCGCCGGCTAGTGCGCTTTTGTAGAAACGTCCCAACAGACCTGACGGAGTTTCGAGTGTTGTGTCACACTCTTAGGTATTATAGTTTTCGAGTAAATTGAGATGTTTCAATCATAACATGTTTCAATTGTCCCCAGTCTATCCTACCTCCTAGCGGTACGTCCGTTTCAGTTTTTTAACAATTTTTTGATCAGCAGAAGAGGACAACTAACATTATTACAATTTTATAGAAAGCTGAAACGCACGTAAAATCGACGTCGGACACCTTTCAAATGTCTAAAACACAAGATGAGGCTAAATGGTCATTTGATTACAATAGGTAGGTAGGTACCACACGTGCGAAACTACAGGGCCTTAGTGGTTTATTTTCGGCTATGTTCCAACACCGCTTCGCCGTAAGAACTTTAATCAACGTAATTTAGATAAACACACATTTATAATCCACCCGCGGTTATAATAAAACTTCTGATGAAAGCACGCACGCAAAGCTCAGCTAATGACACGAAACTCAAACATCCAAGAGCTTTTTTACATGTCTTTAATATAAATAATGGAACGTAAGACACGGAATATAAACTACCAAACAAAATTCACAAAAGCTTAAATTTACCGTCAATAAAAGCTCCCACTTTATAGGTATTATTCATAATATTATAAGGTATTCATAACATAACGTGATATTATTAGAAGTAATATACCATACCGAAGTAGGTAGGTACCTACCTATTGAAAATTGCAAAGTTATTAGATACTACAGTTTAGATAGAGTCATTAGTTTTATTTATCGTTTATTGCGATATTAAATACATCGATTCGGGCAAATGACATCGGAAAATTTAATAGCAGATTGTCATTGACGTTTTAAATGTAAATTTCTACGATAGATAATTTATAGAAACAAAGGATACGGGTCAAGGGCGTAACTGTAGCATTCGGATAGGGGGTTCGGCCCTAAGAAGGGGGTTAGATCCTGGCGAGGCAGATCCTAAAAGGGGGCAAGGGAGAAAGAGGGTAGGGTGAGTCGGAAAACTAATTAAAATGTTTTTGAGACCTCCACTTACCATCACCTATTATTTACATCTTATTGATAAAATATTCTCTTTTTTCCTACGCAGTACTGAGGCGGATGGGGAAGGTTTGAATCCCCTAAACCCCCTTCCCCCCTTCTTATATACGCCCTTAATATGAGCCATTATCAGTAAGAAACCGCGCGCACAAAAATGTCATTATAATCGACTCTACGCAAAACGCGCCCCGCCACTGTTTCTACCAGACTCATAATTTTCATTGGCTCTGCCGCTTTGATAGTCCGTATAGTTTGATCGTAGCTCGTAGGAGTCGTAGCTCGGCGATAATCAGCACTCTTTCGTACTGCAGCGTACGATTTGGAGGAGAAAGAGTGATGGATGTGTGTATTAATGTTCCATGTCAACTCAGAATGAAACCAACTCATAAAAGGCCTCGTCAAACAGAACGCGTGATTAACGCGACGGCGTTATTAACGTCACGTCGCTTACTTTCTGTTTGAACGGCTTCGGCGTTAGGCAGAGCGTAGACCCGATTGATTTATTTCAATTCCAATGTCCTCCCACAATCTCTTCTTATTACTAAACTTATTATCTATGTAATAATCTTAAGTGTATGTTCAAGAATAGAAAAAAAAATCAATCAACTTTTCAGTATTCATTTTTACCACTGTAAGCAATAACGTCCGGCGTTATACAAAATTTTGTAAAAATAATATACAACGCGACGTCCTCGATGCTAACGCGCTCGCTCTGTTTGACTGGTCTAGTAATGTTCTTTTTTTATTTACTAGATTCTTATGTTCTTGAGGAGATGAATAATTTAAATTTACCGAGTTTAAAGTTAATGTTCTTTATACAAATAGAACGGCGTCATTTGCGCCTTGCAATTTTTACCGCTTGTGGGTATTTAAAATATTACCTGGCTATTATAGGTTTAGAGGTCTTGTATTTTGTCGGTTGGGAAAAAATGTTATGTAAAAAAACCCAACTAAAATTGCATGTTTTGCACAGCTCAACAAGCAAGATTGCAGCCAAGCTCGGGGGGAATATATACATACGTGTGTGTTTGTGTTATGTTGGGAGTGGGAAGGAGTCGGTCATGTCCTTTTATTTGGAACTCTTCCGCATTTGCCTTCGGGAATGAGGAAACCATAAAAAACCTCATCCGGGAAGAGTCGGCCGAAAGTCAACATGGAACTTGGCGGCCTTCAGTGATTTCAGTATATGAAATCCTGCATTGTGTGGTGAGGGGTATGAGCGTCTGTTTTTATGTGAGATACATACTTTATGGGAAATTTAAGATAAACATACATAGACATACATAAAAAAAATATTATAAAAAAATTATTAAAAAAATATTATAAACATAAGTTGGGGGTACAACACAACGCAGCGTTATTAACGCGGTGTTATTCACGCCTAACGCCGCGTGAATCACGCGTTCTGTTTGACGAGGGCTTAATAACTCAAAACCACCTCAGAAATGTCATTAAAAGCTATGAAAATATAATTTTAAAATAGCCGGTAACCCTAACCTAACTTAACCTATTCAACCAATGTTTTTATAATTTTTTTATTATCACTCCTAATGACCTTTCTGGGTGCTTCTGAGTTGGTTTCATTCTGAGTTGTCTGGTCACCGTATTAATACGGCAATAATGGTCCATCTCCATCGACTATTGCTGTTCATCTCCCTTTGTTTTATTACCAATTAGGTAACACGCCTTCATGATTAGGTAGGAACCTAATTTTCATTAGCATGTTATCTTCACAGTATACAACATTATTTTATCAGGTAATGATTGAGTGGTTTTATTTCCGCCTAGCAGACTCAAACGCCGGATATAATTACATCCGGTAATCCTCCTGCAACCTTTGGCCCCCGACAGGGTCATCCATACATTATTGGCCTCAATGGACGAAATTCACAATAAGCCCCGGTTCGCATTATTTCTTGACAGCCAATAGTGAGTTTTGGAACGTTAAAATCGCCGCAATCGCCGCGGAAGTGAGTCAGGGTTGCCGATTTGTGGGTAATTCCCCAAATTGCGGGGAATTTTTAAGATTTTTCAAGAATTGGGTATTTTGCGGGGAACACCGTTTTGCGGGGAAAATGCGGGGATTCTGGGCATTTTTTGATTATCCAACCTTTTGAAAAATATGTATATTCGGAAGAAGATTTCGTACTTTATTTTATGGCAGCATTGTAACATTTATTTCTAAACAATAATAGTCAGGAGATTCCTGAAGTTCGGGACCCTAACTCGAAGACACATGAATTCGCTAGTCATTAGATACGATATCTACGATAGAAGGATCGCGCTATTCTTGATTTCTCCCAACATGGTCTGAATGAAGATTACGATAAGTGTTTGGCCTAAAAAACAATACAGGACGATACTTGTTCCCAAATTTAAAAAGTGTAATAAGTTTATTGCTCATGTTGCCATTTTCCAACGCTTCCATTGACAGGAAATTTAGTGTTTTTCAAAATTTGAAAACAGAAATCGCCTTCGTACAGATACTGTGGTAGCATTCATGGCTACTCCAGAAGGGATTAAAAAAGAAGGAAGTTTGAAGTTTAATCTTTCAAACAAGATGTTAACCAAAAAAAGATGATGAAGTACCTAATTGATAAAAGCAGGTAATTATTTTACATCACCTGTATGTATGCTTATTTCGTTAATAATTCATTACCTACATGTTGTTAATAAAGTTTTTTAATTATGTAAATTGCTCATTAATTTATTAACTTAACTTCACTGTTAAAAATTATTAGTCTAAATATCAAATAACAAAATAATTTTTTTAAATGTGTTAAACTGTATGAGGTATGGAACAATGGAACCTATATCAGTTGGCAGAGCACTTGCCATGTAAGCCCTGGTTTCGAGTCCTAGTAGAACCAATATCTTTTTCTGACTCCAGATTTTCGATTGAGCTTCGCTAATATTGTCTTCATTTAATTTAATGAAACATAGTTTTTTTTATTTTCCAAGGTGTGGTAAAACATGATTTTTTTTTCCTAAAACATGAATGAATGTCGATTTTTTTATTTGAAGGCCGCACAAGAGCCCCAACTGCCTTGAGTCGGTGGTATCCCCAATTGGGGTATGTTGTGAGGACGAGGGTAATGGGGAGGGGAAGGAGATGTGAATGAGAAAGGTGGGGGAGAACCTATTTGGCTATGCAGATCTAGTAATCAAATACAGCTAGTGCCAAAGATATTAAAATATAAGAGATGCGCTATCCCAGTTTTTACTGGGTGTCGCCAATATTGTTAACCAATACTAGTGCACACCTTAAAAAAATCAACTGAATGAACTAATTCTTTCCGTATTCAAGCTATATTGTTAACCAATACTACTGCACACCTTAAAAAAATCAACTACTTTCCGTATTCAAACTATTCCCGTTCCCGCCGTGATCTTTGGGTGATGCCATTTCAAACAACGTCTCGATTCTGAATGATGTGAAATTTCACCAGGGTGATTTTTAGAGTAGGTATCTTACACCGTGGAACGTGGCACAAATGATACTGTGTATTATTTTTAATAATCTGATGGTATTACTATCTTAATGACTGCATCATGAGGAAAGTTTAGGATTGTTGTTAACAGGCAACCCTGATGCGAAAATGTCGAGACGAAAATTTACAAAACTTGGAATTTCTTAGTTTCAAAAACTTTTCTCAAAAATATATAAAATATTTATTAATTTTATTTCATATTCATAATAAAACATTATTAGTGTGAAACCGCACACACAAAAGTGTAATATTGTACTACTGCAAATCTCATCTATGCACAGCGGTTTCTCGCCTTTGTTTCTATCTACATACCAAATGCATAACTTTCAAGGTCTCTGCAGCCTTGATAGTCCATATGGCTTGGTCATAGCTCGGCGATAGTCAGCACCGCTCCACGCCGTATTATATCTCTTTGTTTCTACACCTCTTAAAAACAGGGCCTGCAGATACTTTAATAGTACACAACTGTTAACTCTGGTCTGGAGCCTCAAAATACCTGAACAACCCTGGAACCTGTGCAGAAACAGGCAGTCCATTTGATAAATTCTTCCATCTTAACAAACGGATTGCAATCTTTATTAGAGCACAGGTATCGGGTTGGAATGCTATTTTGGTCTACCCGTATTTCAGTGAAAGATGCTCCGAGGAACTAGCGTCATTGATCCCCTTAGCACCGGTCCATAGTCGGGAAACACGCGCCCAACATGTGTACACGGTTGACATTTGTCACATAAGAACGGGTCACTTCTTTAACTTGTTGAGTTCAACAACTCGGCTGCATCTGTTTCCTCGTTCCTAAAACATGAGTCTCTTCAAGACCAATGTTCATTCCTTCCTCCTCAAAAAGACTCTCCACACAGCATATCAGATGATAGACAGAGTCTCCTGAGTTAATGTAAAAAAAGAAAAGAAAAAAATACCAATCTCGAAAAAGTTCTTCATCCAGGACCCTCTTCACTTACAGGCTCTTCATCAATTGTTTGCACAACTATGAAGTTGTTTTCATTCATCTTCCCTGATAAAATGGTAAAGTGACGAGGAAGGCGAAAGGGAGGAATCAAATAAAAATCATTATTAGTTTTCAAATTAAATTATTAAAAAATAACAGATAAATAAAACTCACGGCCTAATGATTACTGAACTTCTGAGGACACTGAATTAAAATTAGGGTGAAGTACTACTACAAATCTTCTCCAGATTTCGATAAAATGAAAAAAAAATTATGTATAGTTACTTTACGTCAGTGACGCACAAAAAATATAAGAAAAATGTCCGAATTTATGTAATTTTAGTTGAAAGTGTTATGGTCAGTCTTTATTTCTGTAAGTACATACATATTTTAGATTTAAAGTATTATAGAATCAACACAAATAAATGGAAAGGTAAACATCTCAAACTATTATTATTGTTGTTAATAAAAGTAAAACAATGCTCTACGGGCCCCATACCTCATACTTCATGACCGCAAGCTGTTTTTTCCTCCATGGTTTTCAACAATTTATCATGAATTTTTGACACCAAGCATCAAGACTGATCAATGAAATTGATTATCTGTTCAAGAATTGTGATATTTTAAAGTCTTTTCACACAAAGTAAGGGAAACTGACCTTACTTTGTGCACACCCACAACACACTTCTGTCAGTTTATATCTTCAGTGGACTCAAAGAAAAGAAAGTATGTGCAGGATAATCATTTCAAAAGGGAACACATTTAATGTATTTGTGCACACTTAATGCATGGAAATTTTTACAAACCAGTTTGGTACGGTTCCATGCCAATTCAGAATGAAACCAACTCAGAAACACCTCAGAAATGTCATTAAAGCTATGAAAAAAATATTTTAAAATAGCCGGTAACGCTAACCTAACTTAACCAATTTTTAAATATTTTTTTATCATCACTCTTAATGACCTTTCTGAGGTGCTTCTGAGTTGGTTTCATTCTGAGTTGTCTGGTCACCGTTTGGTACACCCACCTGCAATCCTCTCTTACCCCACAAATGCCGAAAGAACTAGATCAATTCCATTTAAATTTAGACTTGCGATTCAATTCGATAATGTTCGTTTTGTGTTTTTTATTTCATTATTCAACTTCTTAACGAAAACAACTATTTACAGTTTGTCAAATAATAGTAGAAAACATAGGAGGGCGCTACTGTTATTCAAATGGCAATACTAAAAATATAACCATGGTGGTAATCTAAAACTGTGTAACCTACATTTTTATTAAAAATTAAAAGTGGCATTACATAAAAGGCATAAAAGTGAAAAAAATATTTATAGATACCCACTGATCTCAAAATTAGAATTGCGTATAGATATATTATTATTATACGTTGGCAATTTTATGTTAACATAATGAAGAATAATGATATTGTAATAAAAAAAGCACACTTTAGAAATTGCTCACATTTATTTAATATTAGCTTAAGTACCTAGCATTGCCTGGGCTTTAGATCATGTCTCTAATTTTAGATATAATTTAAATCATTCAGATCTAAAAGTAGTGTAACTAAACTTACCATTATAGACCAGGAGACGACATAGGTAAACCCTACGTCATCGAGTACACGGATGAAACTACTTTTTAGTGATAATGGACACTTAGAAAACCTTAAAAAAGCTGGGCTGCCGGTGCGCCTCTTGGCAGGAGCCGCGCTGCCATGGAAATAGTCAGCGTTTTTTTTCGAAAAAATTACGTCATCGAGTACACGAACGGGAATGGTGGCATATGATAAAGGTCGATTAGAAAATGAGAAAAAAGCAGGGCTGCCAACCGGCAGCCTGGCAAGTTCGCAGGCAGCCGGCGTCAAAGTGGGGTAAAAAATAGTAATTTTTACGTCATCGAGTACACGAATGAAACTAATGAATAACTATAGTCCAGATCATTCCGTTTAAGAATTTCTTGGTCTGCCGACCAGCAGCCTGGCAAATTTTTGTGTACGATTTTTTAAAGTTTTTTTTTTTTTTTTTTAATTTTTCGTTTATCTTTATTATTATTTTTATTTCATTATATTTAAAAAAATTTTGAATGCCATATTTTAAAAATATGAACGATAATGATAAAAAAAAATAATTTGAGAGTTCCGAGTGTACCCATCCGTCAGGTGAGCCGTTCGACGCCAAACCACTTACGAAACCTGCCGCGGTGCCCCTCACCGCTGTCGCGTGTCAATATTATTGTACAAATTTATAATATTAATAGTCCTTTTAAAATTGCCTAATAGTCCATAGTAGTCGGAAGTTCGAAAAACCAACGCACCATCGCTGTAAGAGCTGCGTTCGTCCGTAAAACGACGGAAATTTCTGAAACCCCGTTCGTTTCATATCGGTTTCGCTTGCCCTGCTGCACGATTACATCGAATACAAGATCTAAAATAATGAAAAACTGTAGTCTAGATTATTTCATTCATGACTTCTTTGGTCTGCCACCAGGAGCCAGGCAGTTTTTTGTGTACGATTTTTTAAAGTTTTAATTTGTTTTTTTAATTCTTAAATAATTTTTTTCAATATCTTTATTATTATTTTTATTTCAATATGGTTTTAAAAACTAAGAATGCCCGATATTAAATAAAATAAGTGGTTATGATAAAAAAAAAAATTTTGAGTGTTCCGAGTGTAATCGATGCAGCAGGGCAAGCGAAACCGATGTGAAACGCACTTGGTTTTGAAATTTTCGTCGTTTTTCAGACGAACACAGCTCTTACGGCGACGGTGTGATGGTTGTTCAAACTTCCAACCACTATGTTCTATTAGGTAATTTAAAAAAAACTATTATTATTATAAATTTGTATAATAATATGGGCATGCGATGGCGGTGAAAAGCTCCGCGGCCAGTTTCCAGTAAGTTGTTTCGCGTCGAAAGGCGCTCCCGTCCGATGGGTACACTCGGAACACTCAAAATTAATTTTTTTATCATTGCCACTTATTTTATTTAAAATCTGGCATACTAAGTATTCAAAACCATATTGAAATAAAAAAGTAATAAAGATATTAAAAATATTTTTTTTTAAATTAAAAAAAAAAATTATAACTTCAAAATATTGTACACAAAAAACTGCCAGGCTGCTGGTCGGCAGACCAAAGAAGTCATGAATGGGATGATCTAGACTACAGTTTTTCGTTAGTTTTGATCTTATACTCGTGTAATCGATGTAGCAGGCCAAGCGAAACCGATATGAAACGGACGGGGCCCGGAAATTTCCGTCGTTTTCCGGACGAACGCAGCACTTACGGTGACGGTGCAGAGGTTATTTAAACTTCCAACCATTATGGACTATTAGGTAATCTTAAAAAGACTATAATTATTATAAATTTTTATAATGATATGGGCATGCGATGGCAGTGAAGGGCTCCGCGGCCAGTTTCCAGTAAGCTGTTTCGCGACGAAAGGCTCTCCCGTCCGATGGGTACACTTGGAAGACTCAAATTTTTTTTTTATCATTACCACTTATTTTATTTAAAATCTGGCTCTCTAAGTTTTTAAAACCATATTGAAATAAAAATAATAATAAAGATGAGTGTTCCGAGTGTACCCATCGGACGGGAGAGCATTTCGACGCGAAACAACTTACTGGAAACTGGCCGCGGAGCCCTTCACCGCTATCGCATGCCCATATTATTATACAAAATTATAATAATAATAGTCTTTTCAAAATTACCTAATAGAACATAGTGGTTGGAAGTTCGAACAACTACCACACCGTCGCCGTTAGTGCTGCGTTCGTCCGGAAAACGACGGAAATTTCCGGGCCCTGTCCGTTTCATATCGGTTTCGCTTGCCATGCTACATCGATTACTCGAGTACAAGACCAAAACTAACGAAAAACTGTAGTCTAGATCATCCCATTTATGACTTCTTTGGTCTGCCGATCAGCAGCCTGGCAGTTTTTTGTGTACAATTTTTTGAAGTTATAATTTTTTTTTTAATTTTTAAAAAAATATTTTTAATATCTTTATTACTTTTTTATTTCAATATGGTTTTGAATACTTAGTATGCCAGATTTTAAATAAAATAAGTGGCAATGATAAAAAAATTAATTTTGAGTATTCCGAGTGTACCCATCGGACGGGAGCGCCTTTCGACGCGAAACAACTTACTGGAAACTGGCCGCGGAGCTTTTCACCGCCATCGCATGCCCATATTATTATACAAATTTATAATAATAATAGTCTTTTTAAAATTACCTAATAATACATAGTGGTTGGAAGTTTGAACAACCATCACACCGTCGCCGTAAGAGCTGTGTTCGTCTGAAAAACGACGAAAATTTCAAAACCCAGTGCGTTTCACATCGGTTTCGCTTGCCCTGCTGCATCTATTACACTCGGAACACTCAAAATTTATTTTTTTATCATAACCACTTATTTTATTTAATATCGGGCATTCTTAGTTTTTAAAACCATATTGAAATAAAAATAATAATAAAGATATTGAAAAAATTTATTTAAGAATTTAAAAAAAAAATTAAAACTTTAAAAAATCGTACACAAAAAACTGCCTGGCTCCTGGTGGCAGACCAAAGAAGTCATGAATGAGATAGTCTAGACTACAGTTTTTCATTATTTTAGATCTTGTATTCGATGTAATCGGTGCAGCAGGGCAAGCGAAACCGATATGAAACGAACAGGGTTTCAGAAATTTCCGTCGTTTTACGGACGAACGCAGCTCTTACAGCGATGGTGCGTTGGTTTTTCGAACTTCCAACTACTATGGACTATTAGGCAATTTTAAAAGGACTATTAATATTATAAATTTGTACAATAATATTGACACGCGACAGCGGTGAGGGGCACCGCGGCAGGTTTCGTAAGTGGTTTGGCGTCGAACGGCTCACCTGACGGATGGGTACACTCGGAACTCTCAAATTATTTTTTTTTATCACTATCGTTCATATTTTTAAAATATGGCTTTCAAAGTTTTTAAAAATATAATGAAATAAAAATAATAATAAAGATAAACGAAAAATTTAAAAAAAAAAAAAAAAAACTTTAAAACATCGTACACAAAAATTTGCCAGGCTGCTGGTCGGCAGACCAAGAAATTCTTAAACGGAATGATCTGGACTATAGTTATTCATTAGTTTCATTCGTGTACTCGATGACGTAAAAATTACTATTTTTTACCCCACTTTGACGCCGGCTGCCTGCGAACTTGCCAGGCTGCCGGTTGGCAGCCCTGCTTTTTTCTCATTTTCTAATCGACCTTTATCATATGCCACCATTCCCGTTCGTGTACTCGATGACGTAATTTTTTCTAAAAAAAACGCTGACTATTTCCATGGCAGCGCGGCTCCTGCCAAGAGGCGCACCGGCAGCCCAGCTTTTTTAAGGTTTTCTAAGTGTCCATTATCACTACAAAGTAGTTTCATCCGTGTACTCGATGACGTAGGGTTTACCTACCTCGTCTCCTAGTCTATTAATGATTCTTCCTTTCTATCTACTGTTAAATTCAAATTTATGTTAAATTAAATGAAAGCCAATCACTTTGTAAAACACAATTTAATCAAATTTATGTCATTAAGTAGGTACCTTAACAGTGCTTCTTCGATTTTTTTTTTAAGAACAAAAAAATGTTTTTTTAAATGTCTGTAGTGTTCTGTATTTTCAGTGTTATTGCACTTTAAAAGAATATTTGACAGGTAAATTGGTGTTTCCAGCCTACAAATTTTGTAGTTCCATTTTTTATATTTTCTACTCTTATTTGACAGACTCTATGTATATTTTTTTATCCATCCAATATACCACTACACACGCAAGGGTCTATTTTAATGGTTTACCTGTACTAGATATTTAAATGTTCCAAATAAATTTAATGGGGGGAAAGAGATGGCAAGAAACAAAATGGACATAATAATCATTTTCAAATTAAAAACGAATATTATGTTCACAGAGAAAATAAAAAAAAAAACTTTTATTTTAGTTTAAACTGTATTTTATAACAACATAAATGGCTTTATTATATGTCTTTTGGTTAGGTGGCTAATTTTGGTACAAAAATGAGATCTATCTATGGATGCTTCGCTATGTGTTACATAGATATCATCACATATTAGAATTAAATCATTTTACAAAAAAGCTCACACAGGCAAATAATTTTGCCATATAAGTGAACTAACTGTAATGAAATGATGTGGTAAATATCCAAAATTTCTGGACACGATTAATACATATGGACAAATTATTTAAAAAAACACTTAAATAAACTTAGATAAACATCTAGAATTACTGGACACAGTTAATACGCACAAAGATGTCTTCAATAATTCTCCATGATTTAAAACATATAAGATTGCAGGAGAATCAAAAACTTGTACATAATGCATACCCAATGCCCATGGCTAGAAGACAGAAAATCAGTACATAATTTTATTCAGAGAAGTTCAAAGAATAATAATTTTTAAAAAATACAATAAGGCTCTCCAATTGGAACCTGGACACTTGCGCCATTCCCAGCCCCGGAACTATGACTTTTTAAACCGGGGCAGAAACTTGGTAGTGGCGCTACAAGGGGGCTTTATCGCCAACGTTGAGAACGTGGATACGTTCATAAATCAACTTACAATGTGTTCAAAAACCAACTGGGCATTGTAAAATCAAATGAATAATCGATAGAATAATGTGCGGCCAAGCGCTTTGTGAAACAAGTTTTTTTTTTTCAATCAAACATATAAATTATGATTTTGGCGCCCCCTAAAACTGTCGCCCGGGGCAGGCGCTCCGGTTTGCCTACCCTAGAACCGGGGCTGGCCATTCCCCACCTTGAGTGGTCTAATTTTTCGGTTTAGGTTTTAAATATGCACGACACGCACCCATTTTCTTTTTGATTTCGAGTATCGAAATTTTCATCTCTTTCTTGGTAAAATCTTAACAATTTATTTCGTGATACCCGTGATTTTACATTAAAAATAGTTTCTGCAAGTAATATCCTCTGCTGTTTACTGTCCTAACTTTGAACTATAGATAAATTAGAGGTTTTTTTAATGTTTTGATTGTGCACTTGCCTGTTTTTGTGAATGATAAACAAAATAAAAATTATAGGAATTTATAAACATGGTTGTGAGAGGTTAAAAGTCTTTGATGATACAGAAACCTGAATATCAGATATCCTTGTGAAACAAAGTCGATTGATTCTATGACTGTTTTAAATGAAATGAACATAAATAGTCGACCATTTTGTGCCCATAAGTGTGGATATTATCAACTATTTATGTGCATTGGTATGGATATCGTCGATTGTTTTGTGTTCACGGGTAAAAATATTGTTGATTATTTTGTTTCCATGGGTATGGATATTGTCGACTATTTTGTGTGTATTGTATATGGATTATTCAGTGTCCATAGCTGTGTTCATGTAGGAGTCTAATTCTCTGTCCAGAAAGCCTCGACTAGCCGCCATATACTGTTCCAGTTCAAGATCCAGTGCCTCTTTGCTGGGAGGCGGCTGTTGGTTATTAGAAGATCTGTTCCAACCTTGGGAGAAAAAGATTTATTTTTCATGAAATTGATCAAATTTATTTTGTTGACAGGATGATTCAATGAAAATTGCTTCATAAAAAATTATCTTTTCAACGGGAGAGGTTTGTTTGTAAACAATCACTGTTTGCAGCACTTTTTTAATGATGTCATTAAATAGAATATGTATGAGGGAGGACTGTTTAAAAAGGATGGTAAAAAATGACTATAGATGTAAGTACATAAAATTTAATTACCTCTTCCTCTTCCTCTGCCTCTCCCCCTCCCTCTGCCCCACCCCTGTGCCCCCTTGCCGCCCCCATTATTCCCCCCCCCACCCCCTCCTCTTCCCCAATTCCCGCGACTTCTTCCACCATATCTACAAAGGAAAAAACACACCGATTAGTACAATGTCAAGAAGGCAGATTATAATAATGTTAACATTGAAAATCAATCAGTCGTTGGTACAACATTGTTTCTTAACCGGTTCTGTGCCAAGAGCGAGATTACTCGCATCCTTGGTTGTGTCCAGCAGGCCGGCCATAGAAAAATAGCGAGTTTACTCGCTCTTTTTGAGCCTCTGTATCATACATATGTCCCGTTTTTTTATTAATTTAAAATATGGAACACACAGAGACGACATTGGGATGATTTTGATTTATTTTTTTTTTTTTTTTTTTTTAAATAAGATGTAAAAATGATTTATTTTGATTAAAAGTTCACGGCCTGCTGTACACAGCTACACTTCTACCTATTGGCATTTAAAAGGTTAAGTGGCGTGATAAAAATTTCAACTAATTGTTACCCTTGTGAAAAATCACAAGATGTAACTGGACTTGCTTCTTAAGATTCTATATATAATTTTTTCAAGAAATCAAGTGAGCGCTTTTATAATTACAGTGACGATTTACGGTTACGGTAATTATAAAAGACACATTCACCTTTTTTCTCATTCGAATATTGTTATTTAGTGTGTAAGGAAGAGTTGCAGCATTATATGTTTAAGAACAAAATCAAAACCATCAGCGCATTGACATTTGACATTTTTGGAATGCACTCACACTTCCAATATTATCCTTGTAACTATATTTCATACTTTCAAAATTATCGTCACCGCTTGTAGTATTTTAGGGATCTACGGAAACGTCACGGTACGGTGTGTGAGGGAGATGCACGAAAACTATGACTTTTTTCCTTTGGAGGAAACAGACCTACGTACATTGTGAATCTCAACTTTTGAAAGAGCTGTAGTATTAATGTGATAAGGAATGCATGTTTATTGCCTTTTTTATGTCGTCACGGTTCCGTAATCGGCAATAATAAAAGCACTCAATGATTCCAATATTGAAGAGTTCACGCTTGTATGAATCAACATATTCACAAAGAAAATACAGTGGGACCTTGTATAACAAACATGATTCGTTCCAGAAGCTTACTCGAAATGAGATTTTTTTTTTCCATATATGTAAATTAATGTAAAAATAAAATGTGGTCCATGTCAAAAAACTACTCAAATTTTTTTCAGTATAACGTTTAACCAGAAGAGACCCGTCTCGTCACAATTAAAAACCTGTTGCGGCAGGTAAACTTCAGAATCTACATTCTTGAAGTCGCCGATGAAGTTCTCTGCTGGCTTTGTGTCTTGCTGCTTCACCGTGCCACACAAAGCTATGGATGCCGGTTCTTCTCTTAAACTTCTCAAACATCCATGACTTCCCTCAAATACCTTTTATCCGGCCGTTGATGATTCATAACGAGGTCTGCTAAAATTACTTTTGCCTCCTCACAAATAATGTTTTCGTTAACAGTGTCACCTTGCAACTTCTTTTCATTTATCCTTATGAAAATCAACCTTTCAACATCGTCAAGAATACACAACCAGTGCTAGACGAGCGCTAGACTTGCATGGAAAGTCCCGGCGCACAAGCGAATGACGTGAAGAGGGAACTTCCCCTTTCCATGTCACTCGTTATACGAAATGCAGCTTGTTAAGGGAGCCATGTTTTTACAAATAATTTTGCTCGTATTGCGAATTCCTGGTTATGAAAGGTGCTCGTTAAGCGAGTTATATTTTAATTACCTGAAGGTTCCTTTTCCTCTATTTTTACGTCCTCTTTGTGCATTTCCATTATATTGAGGCCAATCTGCGTCTGAAAGGTTTCCCCAGGAATTGGATCGGCTAAAAACAAGAAAGGAGTTGAATAAATATTTAAATGGAATGTAAAAGCAACTTAACTCTCAAATTGTAATAAATTTCGCACATATTGTGTGTCGCTCTTCACAGAGAAAGAAATTTTTAAACACATGAGGTATAAAAAATTGCATTTGATTTATAGCTATTCGAAAACATAAAAATAAATGATATTGGTTTTCATTATTGGCTTGTAATAATATTATTGAATATATTAAAAAATCACATAATATTACACACACTAAGGTGACGTCAACATCGTTCAACCATACTACTGCAAATCGCATATACGCACAGCGGCACCCTGCCGTTGTTTTGACCGTATGTGCCAAATGCATAACTTTTATTGGCTCCATTTGACAGTCCGTGTAGTTCAGTCGTAGCTTGATAACAGTCAGAATATTTCCATTATTTCTATGAACTCAACAGTCAACACTATCATCAACTTACCTCAAATTCCCAACTGAATTGGCTCTAGACCGGCTCCGCTGCCTAATCCTTGGCACTCTCAGATTGGAGTAGCTATTGGCCCTCTGGAGCCCTTCCCTGGCCCTATTGGACAGCCCCAGTCGCCCCGGAGACAGCACGGATCCCATGTCATATCGGTGATTCGTCTGCAGGCTGCGGGCGTTGGGCATGCGTTGGGGGCCCAACTTGCCAATCTTTCCTATTCGCTGCTTTAAGGGAATCTAAAATAATATTTTTTATATTAGAAAATATTTCTCCATCTGGTAATATGTATGTACTGATTTTGTCTATGGTGATATTCTTTTCATAAGCCTAGAAATAATGAAAAAAAATGTAAAGTTTATTCCTATTCTGTTTTGAGGGTTACCCACCTTGAATAATATTTTTTCATTTGGATTATGTATGTCTATGGTACAGTGTTTCATGGGGTGGGAAAATGAGACAAAATTTTTATCAGAGAGGCAGGCCGTTGGTTGAAACATATTCCTCTATCTCACATTACACACAACGAAGCATGTAACAGAAAGAGTGGTTATAATGGAGCACTTAATGGTAATTTAATGTATTTCTGCAATGATTGTTTGAAATAGTATGCCAATTTGTTAGTTTTTTAAAACAATATAAATGAAAAGTTATGTCGGGTTATTTAAACATAAATTTCACCAAAATTGTTAATTTTCTATAATTACTATTTATTAATTACATCACAATTTGAAAAGAAATTATTTCTCTGCGGCAGAATGATATTTGATGTCACTACGCAATAAATTTATGTCAGTTCAGTTGGCATGAGTTCTTGAACGCAGGTTCTTTGCGGGTAACAGTCCTAGTCCTTTTTATTATTGACTGCTCCCGGAGACAGCCGGTGCCTTAAATTTTTGGTGGTTCACCGAGTAATTCATCAAAAACGTAAAACAAAAGTAGGTAAGTAAATAAATAAAAATTAAATTAGACAGAGCCTAGTAACTCGTACCCTTGAGGTGATTATTCACAAAAAAATGGCGCTATACAAAGTATCCATTTCAAAGTTTTCTTTGCGGATTTACTATCTTGGT
Organism: Limnephilus lunatus; assembly: GCA_917563855.2. Classification (NCBI taxonomy): domain Eukaryota; kingdom Metazoa; phylum Arthropoda; class Insecta; order Trichoptera; family Limnephilidae; genus Limnephilus; species Limnephilus lunatus. Next base: position 84,845,599 of record OU830596.1, on the reverse strand, counting down.
TGATAATTAAATGTAGTTTTGGCGGGCCATTGGCTATAATTCTGCTTTTATTTTCATGGTTCATACAAATTTTAATACGGTCTATATTTATTATTACATCATTAATTTTAAAAAGGCAAGGAAATTTATTTATATATATAAACAGCGATATCAGAATATGTCTATAATATAATGATTTAGTAGGCGGCTGACGGAGGCAAAATGTATGGCGAGCAATATGCTGAAATAGGCCAAAACCAAATGATCTTTTATCTATTATAGCTAAGACTGTTAGCTCCATAAAACAAATTTAACCGGTTAAATAATCATAATTTAATTGTTTCGCCTTTAACAATAAGCGGCTCTGGAATCTTTGTTTTGCCACCGCCAACCGCCTACAAAATGAATAATAACACAATAACAACACACAGTAAACGTTTCTTTTTGTAGCGCGGGGTTTACCGATTGAATTTTGCAATATGTGACAAAAATTCACACAAACAAAAGGTCACAAAAACTAATAATGACAATGTCAAATCGGTTCCCTTTTGATCAAGATAATATTGCACACGCTGACCCGTTGACTCACCGTTACAGTTTACAAGACCAAAATACAATTACTAATTACTATCTTATTCAAACCCGACGCGCGACGTAAGAATAGTCATTTCGCTGGAACCATTTCTTCGGAACTCTTCGGGCCTTCGGGCATTTCCGTCATCCACTCGCCGCACGGGCAGCCGGCATTTTTTGGCTACAATTGCCTGTTTTGACGGTCTGAATATGTTGCTGGGAACTTCATGCAAATGATAATTCTCAAACGGCGCATCACTAAAGCGCGCGGCTTAGATTAAGTGCGCGCGGGAAGCAATGCTTTAGGCCCCGATAACTATCCTCTACCAAATTCATGTACATTTAGATAGGTAGCCAATTTTTTTAACATAAAAAAGGTCGCAATTTTATAATTAAAAATATTATGTAGGAATACGATGAGCTGCAAAATGTTGTTCAATTTTTTTGGCGGTTCGGCGCACTAGTGCACTTTAGGACGGGCCGCGCCTGCCCGGAGAACCCACCACCTAAGGCAAGAGTTGTGCAATATATGTTTTTCTAAAGTTTAATGAAATCCATTTGTTTCTTGTCATAGCCCAGTGTTGTAATATATTTATATTATGCTAAGATGTAAAAAAACACTCCAATGGGTGCCTACTCTCACAAACATTACACATAAAAATCGCAGTTTTTTTTTTTACCGTTAACTATTGATACGAACATTTCAACTGTGTTTTATAGAAAGAACTAGTGATTGCAGATGTTTTAGACAGTAAGTACTTTAAACTTTAAAATGTTGTGGTTTCAACAAAAGCTAAACTAAACACAATACAACATACATAGTTTCGCAAGAAGAAATATTGGTAATTTTTGGAGATCGCTGTCAACGGTTTAATATGCACTTTTTTTTAAAAAATCTTTTGATTCACCTTAATTACATTAAAAGGCAACTATTTGCATTGGGGGAATTGGAAAATATTTTATTCTAAATTTCGATTACGTAAAATTAAAATTATCTTTCGTCTTGTGAGATTGTACGCCATTAGCCATAAATCAACCAGTCATCCATTAGCTATTTCGCTGTCACTTGGTATGTTGGTATTCCTGATACACTTGAATATATAACGAACGGCTAGAAGATTTTGAAGGTATCACGAAATCTGGAAAGGTAAGTACTAAATTATCGGAGTTTTGGGAATAAAATGAGGGAAAAAAACATGTTTTTAACTCCGGTAATTATTTTTTATAAATAATACATTCACTTTTGAATCACAAACCATGTTACACAAACCTAGCGTAGCCGCTAAACTACTTGAAAACTGGGATGTTTTTCTTGCCTTGACGCGAGTAGGCGTTATAAAGGGGCACTTTCTTTTGTATCACAAACCATATTACACAAACCTAGCGTAGCCGCTAAACTACTTGAAAACTGGGATGTTTTTCTTGCCTTGACGCGAGTAGGCGTTATAAAGGGGCACTTTCTTTTGTATCACAAACCATGTTACACAAACCTAGCGTAGCCGCTAAACTACTTGAAAACTGGGATGTTTTTCTTGCCTTGACGCGAGCAGGCGGTATAAAGGGGGCACTTTCTTTTGTATCATAAACCATATCACACAAACTTAGCGTACGTAGCCGCTCAACATCGCAGAAATAGTTGACTTATAAAAATAAAATTTTAATGTCACAAAAAATTCAAGCTAATAAATTTTAATCAACGCACGCAATACATGTGTATTAGGTAAGTACCTACTAATTAGGCGGAATTTCAGTTTTATAGCATAAAAAAAACTCTAGCCGCTGGTTTAAAAATTATTGTACTATTGTGTTTTTTAAATTACGCGCTGAATTCCCATGAAGTCTGCTACGCTTTGCTCTAGCATCTTTTCGTACAGTAACAAGAATACCAAGATAACAAAATGACATTTGAAAATAATGTTTGAAAATGGACGGTCTCATTTCACAGAACGAAAGCTAATTTTAATTTTACGTAATCGAAATTTAGAATGAAATATTTTCCACTTCCCCCAATGCAAATAGTTGCCTTTTAATATAATTAAGGTGAATCTAAAGATTTTTTTAAAAAAAAGTGCATATTAACCGTTGACAGCGATCTCCAAAATTTACCAATATTAAATATATATCTCATGAAACAAACTCTTACAAAACTTACAACAAATAAATACCCAAAATTTCATACCTTTTTCAGTGCCAATGCGGCTTGCACTACAGGAGTGCCCCCTATCCTGTTCATGATCTTCTTATTCCTAGTATGTGGCGGGACATTGTTTTGAAATGCAAAAGGGTCTGGCCACTGTCTTACAGGAGGTAATGCATGTCTCACACTTTGTAATATTGTGAAACGATCACTCAAAGACAGCTGGGTCGTATTTGTCACGAATATCTTGTCGATCACCATAATGAAGGTTTTCTAGGTTCAAATCTTGCCCTAAAAACCAAGACATTTGAATACCATCATCACACTCATCGTTTATGCATAAGAAACGTGCAAAGATAATAAACTAATAAATATGAAAGATAGTTGAGGTCGAAGGAGACATTGCGCTAATATCGTTTTTGTGAGGTTACTTTGGTTATAGTTACCGATTGGTGATCTTTTTGGTGGCCGTTAATATCAAAAGCATTTACTGTCATTTGATAAATTGAGGCAAACTGTCAGAATAGTCAGAACCTGATAGCCATAAATATAGTTGATAGCAAACAAAAATCGTCAACAAGAACAGCGACAAATTTTGGATTTTGTGGATGTCGCTTAGTCGCTTTGTTGATTTTATTTGTCTATGAACATTGAACATTGTGTTACTAGCCGAAAAAATAAATAAGGTTCATCTACACTTTTCACCTGAAATAGTGTATTTTAAATTAAACATTTTAGGGAGTTATGGGACAAATGGCGCCCACAGCACCCACCTAGGTCTTATTTACTAAAATACTAGTAGTTCTTGAACAGTAGACCTCGCTTCCGATTTTTTTAATCTATCGATGGTCCAGTTGATTAGGCAGACATCTCCCAAAAATATAAATTTGAGTTGAGTATGCAGTTTTGTAAAAGTGTATAATGCATAAAAATAAAGGAATGGGTTATGGGGGAAAGGTAAGTTTTTAAAACTTAATTTGAATTTTTTGAATACCGCACAAGAGTCCCAACTACTCCCAAGGGATGGGAGTTGAGGGAGAGTTGAGATACGGAGGGGTGGAGTGGCTGAGGGGGTGGAGTGCGAGGTGGGAGGGGGGTGAAGGGGTAGGTCATGTTTTTATTTTTATTTTTTGTATACCGCACAAGAGTTCCAACCACTCCTAATTGTCTGGAACCATATAGTGGCTCAACACCAACACTACTCAATCAACATACTTATTTGTATGCGTATCTATCAATATCTAAGTAAGTACTACCGTTATGTCGTGTGGGTTGGGTGAATAATAATGAAGATGATGCTTTTATTTATTTATGCGAAAAGGTAGGTACTTATATTATTTACGATGCGATTTATGAATGTTCATGAACATTTTGTCTCGGCTCTTCTCTCCAAATAGCTCTTTTCACATGTGAGCTGACTCAAACATAGACGAATCCAAAAAACGACTTGTCATTTTGCTTTCTATTATGACTTCAAATTTTTTGTCAGTTAAACATTTTTTATTCAAGAATAATCAAAAAAAGATGTGGGTATGAAAAAAAAACTCAACATCCCATTAATATTTTTTCGCAAAATAAACTTAAATTATTTTAAATACTTGACATCACAGCTAACCAATTATAAAATAATTTCAAAATTCAAGAATATGAATGTGTGTATACTAGCGATGCGTCGCGTCGGTTCAGCTGGAATGGGCTCTTGGACTCGGGTTCTTCACAGGAAGCGGATCTTACCCTTACTCCTTTTTCAAATCGGCTACTCCCAGAGAACCCGATCCAGGGCTTGGACCTAAACCTGGAACTCGCAGCTGGACTCGAAACCGGAACCCGAACCCGTGTTCGCGGTCCAGTTCTTGTGCGGGTTTCGGCTCTGAGGTCCGGCTCCGGCCGAACCCGTGCATCCCGGTATCCGCAACAGTACCCAGTACCCAGTCCGCACCAAAGAACTCGAATCGGGGCCTGCTCTTAAATCTCGAGTACTTTTAAAAGGAAACACTCCTCGGAGGCCTCTGGAAGAATGCAGAACTAACCCATCGCGAGTGTACACTGATTTATGTACTTAATGAAATTATCTCAAAGAATCTCAATGATATATTAATTCTTATATAGACATAAGTGTGGAACATAATTGGGATGAATTAATTCTAAAATTAAATAATCGAAATAAAAAAAAAATAGACATAATATTATCAGGAAACATATATTCTGCTCCCTTAGCCATCTTAGATTTACAGGCTCTAAGAAGCGTATACTTTGCCCTTTTCAATCCACAGCAACATAATATGGTGTAGTGAGATGGGGTGGTTGTGTTTAATCTGTGGCGACCAGAACGGTCGCCCCCTTTTGCCACAATCCTTGCGCCGCCACTGATATAGCAAACACATTCTCGAAATGTACATACTACCTACAGTTGTAGTGTTTCACGCCGCTCACGGCTAAACATTTCGGGAAGCGCAGCGAAAGGCCTCGACTAACAGCCGTCACATTATTACGGCCGCGGAATGTTCCAGAGGCTTCTCCGCTTTGCGCGGTGGCTCAACATTACTTGGCGTTCCGGGTACTCAACGGTCGGCTATATAAAGCGCAGCGACACCGCGCTAGTCAGTCAGTCAGTTCCAGTCATTAGTGCAAGTAACGTCACTAACACACATAGACAGTGCATCGAGTGATAACGATTCCAGTGCGGTACCGGCCAGACTCTCGGCGACCCACTGCCGACTGTGCCGGTGCATCATTAACCTTTGAGGACGCAACAAGCGACACAATGGCCCGCGACATAAGGCCCGCCGCACCTTCTTGTCACGCAGGCAGCGACTTCTCAGCCACTGAGATTTCAACTCCTCAGGTTCACCGCAGCCATCTCCGCGACACCGCGTCGAGCATCCATCCTGGACGTCAAGGTCATCTCCACCAACACGGTGCAGAACTACATGCTGGCGACATGCAGACCCGTGGTCTGCTCCACCACGCATCACCGACCTTCATCACATGCAACACCATAGAGCCACATCATCATCGCTCCTGTCTACACCGTTACTTTACTCCAAACTCACCATCGCTACGTAGCAGCAATAAAGACTGACTCATCACATCGACTGACGCCTTTCATTACAATCGTCCTCCGTCTCTGCCGATCGCTGCCCGCTCCCTCAAATCCATTGTCAATCCAATTATTAGGTACAGTTCAAAAACTAATTTTGAGAATTATATTTAAATGCCAACCTACCCATCCCTCAAATGAACTCGTTGCTAAAATCAGGTTCTTAGATATAAGACAGTTATTTACTAAGATAAGCATATTTTATATACGTAAAAATAACCTACTGGTGGCGAGTGGTGGCTCCACAACATCAAACACACACCCGCTTTTCATCAAACCTGGGTTGCGTGGTCCCTAAAACTTATTATTCTGGTTCATCGATCCTAAATTATGTATAATGCCTAGATGCCCGTGTAAAACATTGGATATTTGAAAGGGGACGAGCTTTCTTCAGAGAATGCATAAGTTCTTAAAACTATAAAATAAATATAAAAATTGCCTACTCTTTCACACCTTTTTTCCAATTTCTTTCATAGCACGAATTTCAAATGTGACCATAAACGTACTCTTGTTGATGAATACCTACCCATTTTTATTCTATCTTTCAAATGTTTTCTTATTCTTTGTTTTGCAGTATACTATTAATTTTTATATTTGGGTTTAGTTTTATTTATCCATGTGTTTTTTTTCTTTTCCTCTTTCTTATGGTTTATTTTCTGTTTCTATAAAATAATATTTTTAGTTCTTTTATGAATTATTACACCTATGACTACCACAAAACGGGTATTAGCCTAGTATGGTAGTTAAAAAAGATGACAAAAAACTGTAACTTATAAAAAATTTATAAATACATAATTAAAAAAAATATATTTATAAATATTATCTATATGTACTTTATTATAGTACGTACATTATATTCATTTTATTTTTTTGTTAATTTTCGTGTTAATCATTAAAATCCATGAAAATTCATTTGATAAAACAAATTACTCATTTGATAAACTTATGTTTATCAAAGGGAATATTTCAGACAAATTACAAGATCACATAATTTCACCTATTTATAAATCTGGTGATCTACAAGTCTTTGGAGATTCCTGATTGAAGGGTTTTACAATATTTATCCGAATTTACTCGGACATTTTTCCGCTCAATAGAGATAAACCAGTGGAAACGTAAAAAAAAATAAGTGTGGAATCTTGCGTCAAAAAATTTGCACAGATTTGGTATTAGGAATTTCTTGATTTACGCCGCCATCTTCATTTGGCCACGTCATTACAAACATTAAATTAGTTTATTTGTGATGTTAATGTTTGGACTTCTGCAAAATATTTATATTTCCATAATTTATAGTTGGAATTATGAAACGGTTGTCTGTTTCTATCGAGAATCGAGATGACATCAGATATCAGAAGCCAAACAGTCCTGACATAACAGTAAAACTTTACACCAGCGTAATATTATGTGGGTTTGGGTACATACCGTGACTTGTGACATATGGAGATAGATGAGACCAGGGCAGGCTAAAGACATTTTATTGTTTTTTTTTTACAATAGCACACAGGAGGCCCAGATGAAAATAATTTCCCTCAGGGTCTATGTCATCTTAGGGGATGCTGTGTGGAGGGTTTTTAAAGAAAGGAAGAAGAGGGGTTCCGGGAAGGATAAAAGTATGAGGGGTGGGTAGAATCTGGGGTCAGTGTGTCCAGGAATGGCGGATGTATGAGTCCATCATCCCTCCAATTGCCGTGCAAGGCGATGTTCCCAGAGAGTACGACAGGAGAATTCAAAGGGACTCCCTCAACCATTCTCTCCCGATCTGGCCTGCCATGAAGCTGGTGGGATGACGCATCCGCCGCCAAATACCTGGACAAACCTCACCCCATGAACCCAGGCACCCCTGCCAAGTCACCAAACGTAGCGAACCACTTGGGGTGGCCTATGGCAGAGGTATTGGTTATCCAATAAATATTCTCGGGGCGGCGGTACCCATACCCGCCTCCCAAATTGGGAAACTTAAGGCAAACGTAGGGCATCCGAATGATAATCTAGTCTCCTCCAATGGAAGCAATCTTCCAAACAGGACCTCCGTTGATATGCTTGGTGTAACTCCAAGTGACCATCTCAGGTATGGGGGCTCCATCGAAACCAGAGTTAAGTTAGCCTCTCAGAAACTGGGCGTACTGTAGGTACAGGGCCAGCAGATACTTTTATAGTACACAACTGCTAACCCTGTACAAATCGCAAGTGCGCGCCACGGTTGTTTGGCAGCCACCTATGGTCTGGAGCTCCAAAATACCTAAAACAAACCCTTGAATCTGTTCAGAAACGGGTGGCCCGTCTGATAGATTCTCCCATTTTAACAGACGGATTGCAATATTTAGAGCACAGGCGTCAGGTGGGAATGCTGTCCTTGTTCTACCGGTATTACAAAACGAAACACACAAACACGCGCCCAACATTTGTACACGGTTGACGTTAGTCACATGAGAACGGGTGGTTTCTACGACTCGTTCTTGAGTTCAACAGCTCGGCTGTGGAACGATTTGCCGGCCTCTGTGTTTCCTTGCCCATGCATGCGATTTATTCGCGCAAAACGATTCGCGGTGAATTCGCCCCTTTTGAACAAGGTTTTTGTTGTGATTGTGATATGTAGGATAAAAAACTCAGAATGATATTTTGATGATAGTAACTCGGTTTTATTTACGGGCTCGGCAAAGCTTAATGACAAGTATGCAGAAAATTGAACTAAAGCAAACTAACAAATAATTTTAATGAATCCAACTAACTTTATAAACATAAAAAAAATTATAACATACGAGTATAAACACGTTAACATATAAAATACTAATGAGATTTATGTAATTGTGATTTTTCACTGACGATAGTTTGTAGTTATGGATCAATTTTACTTGTACCAATTATTAAAAAAATTTAAGATGCTCATCGGTTAACTTAGATCTGTAAATATTCTTTGTGTACTTCATTTTGGAGAATGTTTTCTCACACAAGTAAGTAGTACCAAAAACAGAAATCAGCCCACGAGTAGTACCAAAAAATTTAAGATGCTCATCGGTTAACTTAGATCTGTAAATATTCTTTGTGTACTTCATTTTGGAGAATGTTTTCTCACACAAGTAAGTAGTACCAAAAACAGAAATCAGCCCACGAGTACAATGTGCCAGCGGAAGACTCTTGTAAAATTCCAACAAAGATGAGTTTTTATATTGGTTTTTAATTATATCACTGCATTGTAAATCAATAATTTCCATTTGAAGTTCCGGGGCCAGGGTTTCAATGTCGATATCAAGAGGATTTTGAAAAATCTTATTTTCATTCACAGTGATATCAAGGTCTGAGAAACGAGTATCAAAATTTATCTTCAAAGCACTCATAGCACCGATTGCAAAATCGATGGGAAACTCAATCTCAGTAGTGTGGCTGAATATTTCACACGTTTTAAACTGCGTGAAACATTTTTTACGCAATTGTGATAGAAATAGCATTATTTTCTGCCGGAACGATTTGAAATTAGTGTATAAATTAGGAAGAAGTTGGTTTTCTCCTTGCAACCTAAAATTCAGTTCGTTCATATGTTTTGTCAAATCGACATAGAATGCTAACTTCCACAGACATTCGCTCTTTTGTAATTCGGTAAGAGGGCGATGCTTTTCATTCAAAAAAATTTCCATCACTGATCGAAGTTCAAAGAAGCGCTGAAGGACTTAGGATCTGATGAAATTAGCAATTGATATCACTGGTTTTAGAACTTAAGACATATCCAAACCTTTCCCGCACGGAGACTGTTGATGAATGACACAATGTAAGACTAATGGTTTTGAACCACCATCATTTTCTACAGCCTTTGACACAAGAGCCACTACACCTTTATTTTTACCACACATGTTTTTGCCTCCATCAGTTATAATAGATTTCATGTTTTTCCATCGAAGTTTCTTTTTAAAAATGGCATTTTCACCTCCCTTAAAAATATTTTCACCAGTAGTTGTGCCGTGAATACTATCAACATCAAGAAGGTCTTCATTCATACACTTCATAGCTTTTATCCACTCCTCGAATAAAAATCAACACCTGAGCAGTATCTGAAACATCTGTTGATTCATCCAAGGCCAGAGAAAAACACTCAAGATGTCCATTTTTGCCAGACAGTTGAGATGATATATTTTCTGCGATGTCTTCTACCCTCCGAGCCACAGTATTTGCTGACAAACTGAGAGTTTTAAATAAATTTACCTTTTCAGGGCACATTTCTTCAGCTACTGCAATTACGCATTCTTTGATCATTTCTCCATCGGTGAATGGTTTTCCACGTTTTGCGATTTCAAGAGCCACACGAAAGCTGGCACTAGTTGCAGCCTGTTGTTCAGTATTGAGTTTCGTAAACGAAGATTGCTGTACATTTTGAGAATTTTTGAAAATGTTTCGTTTCATATTGACGTTTAATATTATATTCTTTGAGAACTGCTATGGTTTCATTGCAAATCAAACATAGTGCTTTCTTATTGGACTCATTTAAGAAATATTGAAAGTTCCACTGATCTTGGAATGTTCTGCACTCACGGTCTACTTTTCGCTTCTTTGCCATACTTTCCATAGTAAATCACACCCAAAAACAAGTCAAATCAAAATACTGTTACATAGATGTTTTTAAAAATAAAAATAAAACGTTTAAAGGAGTTACGCACTATGTCGTCAAGCGATGTCGTCAAGCGTCGCAGTCGTGACAATACAATATAACACAATTCATAATTGAACTAGCGAATTTAGCACACGTGTGCTCGCTCAGAGCGCGTGCTCGGCGAATTGTCTATAAATTATAGATAATGGCAGGAGAATAAATTGGAAAAATTAAAATTATAGGTTTTGGCCCTTGGGACTCACTGGAGTAATCAGTACGGCCCTCCGGCTGAAAAGTTTGGAGACCCCTGCTTTAGACCACACGACTGAAGTAAAATTTCACTAACTTATGAAAGAACGTATGACATTAGGTTGACATATGACATTGGGGTGACATATGACTATGGGGTGACCTATGACCCTGGGGTGACCTATGACTCTGGGGTGAACTATGACTGTGGGGTTACCTATGACCATGGGGTGACCTACGACCTTGGGGTGACCTACGACCTCGGGATGACCTATGGCATGGTTATTTAATAAATGATTCCTTGTGCTCGCACCTCTCTCTCTTGCCCCTACAATAATTTATGAAACGTAAATCTCTCTCTTCCTATCTTCACTAACTTATATTTCCCTCTCAACTTCAAGCGTGTGTAAAGGCCCGACCATTCGCCTCGCCCGATCAACGTTTGCATCGATCACCGTTAACATAACACTTTTCGTAACGCATTCACCAGCTTACTCCTCAAGTCAAGCGTGCTTAAAGAAGTTTTACTTCAAAAATGCCTTGTTTTTCTTTTTTTAAACTAAGAAATAAACTAAGTCGCCGAGGGCCTGGTAGGAGACACATGTCTTGGCTGCGAAATATACGAGAGTGGACCGGCATTAGAAGTGTGGAGGAGCTATTCCGGGCAGCGCAAGACAGAGAGACCTTTTCAATAGTGATCGCCAACGTCGGGGGACCTGATAAGGCACACAAAGAAGAAGAAGAAACTAAGAATCGAATGAAATGGTAACCTGATAAAACAAGAGAGGGACAACTCAGAATATGATCAAATAAAAATTTGGGTTGGGTTAGGTTTATTATTTTTATTTTTCTTCAATGTTCGGTTTTTTCACGGAACTGGATGATGAGATTGCTGCCTTGTGGTCCATAGGCGGTAACCGATGACCGATGATTGTCGGCCTTGTCACACCTGGTGCCTGGTGATCCGGCCCTGCCTAGAGACCGGAGTAACGGGGCAACCGCGCCCACCCAGCCTCGTCCAGGGGACCTTGAACTCCGTAGATATATGCGTAAGGCCACACATACACATTCACACAACACACACACTCCACTCATATCCACCAACAATCTGGCACATTCACACTACCGTGACAAATCATAATATAATTCATAAGAGGATAGGATAATCAACACTGACACTAATTACATATTTTTATTTTAAAACTGCACAAGAGCTGAAACGATCTGAACATAAGCAATAGAAACAAGGCAGACGTGATCCATTATTAGTATGATACCGTACAAAAGTGTCGCCAAAATCCTTCAACCATTCTAATGCAAATCGCGTCTACCCACGCGCAGCTGCGCTCCACATTTGTTTCTATCTACGCATCAAATGCGTAACTTTCATTGGCTCCATCTGATAGTTCGTGCAGTTTGGTCGTAGCTTGGAGACAGTCTGCAAGCTTATTTTCTATATCTCCCCTTGCTTATTTTATTGATAGTTTCCACATTCACAATATTCAGATATCTTTAAGTCCCCATTTTGTGCGTCACATACCTTCGCGCTGCGACTGGTTTAGTAGAATTAATAAATAATGGTGTTATAAAAAAGTTTTTGAAATTCACTTGTGTTATTCTTAATAATGCCATACCCCAAAATGTTTTGAAGGAAAATAGTCCATTTCTTACTACCTATATTATTGCACGGATCGAGGATGCCTACTTACCTGTCACTTTGCACGATCAGTGTGTGAAAATCTTTGGTTGAAATACTCATGGTAGGGTAGGTAATAACCATGGTGAAAGACTATAATTCAAAAGAAAGAAAAGGGCACTTTGGAGGTTATCCACCACTTTCCCGCACTGGTATAAGTAACATATGGTTACTCCTTCAAGGCTCTCAAATAAAAAGGGTTTGAAAGGGCAGTAGCCGTAATTGTTGACCATACCTTAATTACCAGATACTGCCCAACTTTTCTCTTCCACGTCTTACGTCTTCTTTCTTTGCCCACTTCCTTCAGCTTCACAATGTATCCCAATTGGGGTCATTGGGGATGCTTTAGTCCCGCCGCTGGCTCAGGACAGTGGCAGCAGATGGGACTCTTATGCGATATTTACAACAACAAAAAATAGTTTTACCGAATATATCGCCATTTCCAGAATATACCGGGTTTAAGGAAGTGTAGGTACTTAGTCGCTCTCACTGTCTGACCGACGTGACCACAAAACATCGTGGAATATGTATGTATACATGGGTCTGTGAGACCCAGAGGTCATACAAGAGAGACTGGCCACTATGACCACTTACCACTGACCACGCACCTGCAAACTGTATCCTTTTACCTACCATTTGTTTTTTCGAGGACGTTCCCTAATCAAGGAAAATCTGTTGAGGGAAGTCTAATAACAACTCTGAAATAGGCTTAAGAGAGGGACGCAGGGGTCATGAATCATAACCTTCATTAGAGACAACCATACTACTTTGTCTGAAGAATCCTTTTCATCGTTGGTAGGTACCCCTCGTAAGTATCACGTGTCACGGGGGCATGCATCGTCCGTGATCTTCACAACTATCACCCAAAAAGCCGTCGCACGATTGAATAATCTCGTATCAAAACCGGTCGACCAATTATTATCAATGGACGTTTAGCCCCGAACCAAAATCGTTCCGAAACCACCAAGAAATCCGTCCAGTTTCTCTTACCACTTTACAAAAGTGGCAATCGCCAACGTATCGCACTTTTAAAGGATGTTTGAAGACTTGTAATTAAATTTGTGTGGTCTTTTTATACGGTGTCGTGTTTTGGCTCGTGCAGTATGTTTGGTGGGCTGGGTAAGATATCGAAGGTGGAAGAACGGTATTGTGGAAGAGCAAGAGTAGTATGGAGTTAGGTGGGGACTTACTATACAGGTAAGCTATAAGTATTCGTATAATAGTATAGCTACTTCCACCAGTATAGGTTCTTGAAACGCGGCTGACCTACATAGCGCACGTATCAGGTAAAGGTGATATCAGACTGATACGGTGACCGGAGTCAGACAAGTTCTAGTTCAATACTGAGCTGTGTCCTTCGCGTTTCATTGGTTCCGCTTCCCTGCGACAATCGAATAATGTTATTTCTATTTTTTAGATGCAACAAGTTTCCTCCAATCCAACAAATTAATATTGTTCAAGTTACAAAGATGTTATTAAAAAAATGTTTTATTTCAACTTTTTAAAAAATATATCTGAATACTCCACTGCCAAACTTATATACTCAAACAGGACAATAAGCCAAAATATACTGGTTATTCCCGGTTTGAATGCATCTTTTCAAGGGCGTTGCAGCTGCCAACTTTTAAAAAAATATATCTGAATACTCCACTGCCAAACTTATATACTCAAACAGGACAATAAGCCAAAATATACTGGTTATTCCCGGTTTGAATGCATCTTTTCAAGGGCGTTGGCAGCTGCCCCCCCCCCCCCTATAAGATGCAGGAATGCTCACAAACTGTAAACATAACTTACGTATCTAACTAAAGATTGTACGTTTATTTGTGTTTTACTTTTCCGTTTTTTATGTATTATTTTTACGTGCACTTGTAAAACTTCGACCGTGTACAGTTCCAATTTTTTTCAAGCAGTTTAGGTATTTATAATCTATGACTTAATCCGTAGAGGACCTCGAACCCCTTTCCTTAGAAATATGTATTCTCGAAGTAAAACATCAGTCTTTAATTGTTTATTGCTTCTTTACTTATAGTTTATAATACGGTTAGGGCCTCAGTCACAGAATTGGGACTTAAGTTAGTTTTTTAGAAATTTTAGTTAGTTCCCCGTTTACAAAATGCCCACATGAGCTAAGGAGCCATCCGCAAATTAAGTCACACGAATTTCACGAATTTTTGACCCCCCCCCCCCTCCCCGTCCCTGTAACACATCGTCACATTTGTGAGACCCCCCCCCCCTCTAGTGTGACGTCACATATTTTGCAATTTTACATCTAAAAATAATCAAAACAGTAGTTCAAATTTTTTTACATGTGATGTCAGAGAGCTGATGTCCACCCATACCCCTTATCACACTTCTCTATCTCCCCTCCCCCCCCGCATGCCCCCCCTTTAACAAAATCCTAGGTACGACCTTGCGATCTTTTGGATAGAGAAATATTAAATACCATATTCTACTGAAACATCAAAAATTACAGAAATTATTTGATAATCAATTTGCAAACATTTTGAAGACATCTAGAAACTATATATACAAAAATATAAAAACTAAATGCCGCCCCAAACCAGGAAACCCTAGCGAGGAGGACCGTGAAAACTGTGACATTATTCTTATGTTTATTATCTATTTATTTATTTGGTATAATATCTTATTTATGATATTATTATTTATGATTTATACTTAAGTACCTACGCCTCGCACAAAGCTTAAAAATATATTTATTAGTTACAGGGTGTTATGTGACGTAGGTACTTGACTTATTATTTGGTGATAATGTAGTAATATGTAATATAGATAATAAATATAGTGATTCCTAACATTATTTGGAATAAAAAATGTTATTAAAATTTTGGTCTCCGGTGACATTTTTTCTACAAAAACATTAAAAATTGTAGGTGTTTCAAATTTTAGAAAAAAAAGACTTCAAAAAATTCACCTAAGACCAAAATTTCATTTATATTTTTACTCCAAATAATGTCAGGAATCACTGGTTAAAGTAAGTCGAGTACGTTCCTTAACACCCTGTATATTGACGAATAGTGAATCTGAAAGACGGACTCGCATCGTTCTTTAAAATTATTGAAAACATTTTCTTTTCTTTTGTTCCGATCTATAAAAGTAATCTCGTTCTGATAATTAAAAGAAATGATTTCAACGTGTTGCCCAAGCCACCTCAACACAATTGAGGTGGCTTGGGCATGTACTAAGAATGTCTGATGACCGAATTCCGAGGAAGATACTGAGTGCGATTCCAGAGGGAAGCCGTCCAGTGGGCCGCCCCAGACACAGTTGGGCGAGGCAACTCCAGAAACTGTGTGAGGAGAGGATGGGTCTACCATAGACAGAGGCCGAACAATCAGCACAAGACAGGGACTTATGGAGGAGCCTTGCCGATGCAATGGGTCCCCGACCCGAATAGGACAAGGGGAAGAAGATGTATGTATGTATGTATGATTTCAACGTGTTAATGAATGGTGTGAAACCCAGTGGCGTAGCGTGGGGGGCGCGTGGGGGGCGGCCCGCCCCGGGCGGCACTTTTGGGGGGGGGCGGCAAAATTTCACAATCAATAATCATCTTGTAAAAATTTGGATTGGGGAAGTCGCGGGTTCGATTTTCGCGTCAGGACTTAAAAGTTTTTTCTAGTTTATAGTTTCTTAACATCTTTCTAAAGTTTTATATACTGTTAAAATCAAAATATTAATGACAGACGTTTTGTTTTTATTTCTAACACATACATTATTTTTAAATAAAAATGTAAATAGCAACAGTATCATTTTAGTTCTAATTGATAGTCGATTTTTGTTTTATATTTGCGAAGCTTTGTGCGCTCTGCTGAAAGCGCACAAAAAAATACACTTATACGGTTTTCTTTCCATGTATATATCACGGTGTATATATATCACAGAAAAGTTAAATTGCTGACAGGTTTGTGCATACTTATTCGAAGTGCAGTTATAAAATTCTAGATGCACACTATCTATGTGCTGCCAGAATCAAAGAAACCATTTTTATGTTCTGAGTGTAGTTTTAATTCACCGTATACAGATTTAATTAAAAGTAGTTTAGTGTTCAGAATGTAAAATTCCAGTTGTGGATTCATCTGACGACACATTTCGAAGGAAAACATATTATTTGAAGTGCTTTATAAAATTCTTGCAGACAATTTATGTGCCGCCAGAATCAAAGAAAAAACATTTTAATTTTCCGAGTGTAGTTTTAATTCACCGCTTACAGATTTAATTAAAACCAATTTTGTGTTCAGAATGTAAAATTCCAGTTGTGAATTCATCCGACGACATATTTCGAAGGAAAAACTTATTTGAAGTGCTTAATAAAATTCTTGCAGACAAGTTATGTACCGCAAGTCAAATAAAAACCTTTTTCATGTTCTGAGTGTAGTTTTAATTCACCGCATACAGATAAAATTTAAGCCAGTTTATTGTTCAGAATGTAAAATTCCAATTGTGTATTCAACTGCTGACATATTTCGAAGGAAAACATAACTTTTTTCGAAGTGTAAATATAACATTCTAGTTGCAGACAATTTATGTGCTGCCAAAACCAAAGTAAAACCGTTTTCATGTTCTGAGTGTAGTTTTAATTCACCGCATATAGATTTAATTAATAAAAATCGACAAATAAATATTTAAAAAAAAAGGATCACTACCCCCCCCCCCCCCTCCCCTCCCTGAAGAAGTGCCCATATAGGGGGGGGGGGCGGCAAAATTTTCCTCCGCCCCGGGCGGCTGATACCCACGTTACGCCACTGGTGAAACCACCTTATTTGCTACCTATAGCTTCATTGTGATCAACCGTCATAAACATTTGCTTAGAATATGATTTAATCAACAAGTAGGTACCTACCTATATGCTTGACATTCTGATTGAAAAATAACCTTATAATTATTCGTTGATTCCTAGATTAAGAACGCTGTAATTTTTCTTATTATATTAAAGTGTGTTATATACAGTTAGAATTTTCAAAAAATGTTTTTTTTTATTTCATTTTTAAAGAAACCGCAAGGACGACGCAAGGAGCGGTGCTATAAGTTTGATTTTCTGTGTTTAGCTGTGTGTCTGTCTGTCTGTCTGTGGCATCGTAGCTCCCAAACAAATGGACCGATTATGGTGCGTTTTTTTCATTTGAAAGCTGACGTGATCGAGATGGTTCTTAGCTACAATTCATGAAAATATGTTCAGACGGTTCTAGGTCATCAGTTCTTTTTTGTGTCGGGGGTTGCTTAAAAGTTTGAAAATTTTACTTATTGTAATGTACATATATTTAAGTACACACGCAGAAAATTTCAAGTCAATTTTCTCAAAACTGTGTTTTAAAGTCGGTAAACCGATCAGTCTCAAATTTTAACACAAGTTAAGTAGATATATTTTTTAGTTATTAATCGACGATTGATTCTCACCGATATTTTTTTTTATAAACAATATGGCCAAACTTTTGGTCATACATCGATTTTTTTTAAGAAGCTGCCATTTTGTCAAAAAAAAATATTTTGCTTATTTCCACAATTAATTACAATATTATGCATTACTTTAAATGAAATTGTTTTTTTTTTCTTCATTTTAAATGCTCCAGTCCAGAGATATCGTGATCACCGAAAGATGCCTTTTTTGAGAGGAGCTCCTGGAGAACGGCTATACCAGCTTTCAAAATTATTATTTTTACAAATACAAAAATGTTAAAAAGTACAGTTAAAAGTTACCATAATATGTGTACAAATTTTACATTAATACATTTAAAAGTATTCTCAGGAAAAAATCTTGAAAAATCGCTTTTTTGAGCCTCCTGACTGTATATAAACTCTTCAAAGGAGCATTTCATCGATGTCGGTGTTTTTGGAAATACTAAATGCTAGCTTCAAAAACAATATACTGTGTTACAAAGTCGATGACAACTTGGTAAAGTGGTAGAGTCAAGAGGCGACAGATAAATCAAGATGAGCAAGTAAAATTCTTAAATAACATTCTTGCAAGTCGGTTATTTATTTTTATTAAATAATAATAAATTTAATAAATAATAATATTACACCACCGAATAATAATACTTCTGAACCGGGACAGTGATAAAACTAAACAGAATAAGTTAGGATAGGTTTGCTGTTTTTTGTTAATTTTCTTCACCTTTTTTTATCATGAAAAATAGAATTTTTCGTATTTGGAAACAGTAACCATAGATAAGTTTTATACACCTGTGCATTACCTAAGTAAGTACCTACTACGAATAAGTAGGTACTGAAGGGACGCGGGACTAAATAGTGCAAACTATGACAATGGAATATGACAAATTTAAATTTTAAATATTTTCATAGAAATATCACTTTTTAAAATGGTTCAAGTTATAAAGAAGTTATTTATTCAGTAACTAGCGAGTACCCGGCATGTGTTGCAATGCCACATAAAGAAAGAAAATGTTTTTCCCTGCGTGTCTTTTCCCATGCGTCCCCGTTCCTGTCCCGTTCCCCTCCCGCGTCTCCTTTTCCTTTAGTGTTCCCTTTCCACCTTCCCCCTATTTGCCAAGACCCGGGCAAACCTCACTCCATGAACCCTTACCCGGTCACCCCTGCTAAGTCGAAACTCGTAGTACAAGCAAGAATCTGATGAATCTACATCAAATTTACAGTCGATTTTGAGGAATATTTTATTTTAGCTTTCGTTTTCGAGAAAATCGAGTAGAATGTTAGAATTTATAGGTCAAATTAGAAAAACAATCGGTCGTGCCTTTTAAAATGCGTCGAAGCGTAGAGTCGGGTCCAAACCCGATTAATTTTTTAAACCTTTACTTTTAAAGAAATAAGAAATGGAAAAGAAAATGCTCAGATCGAATTTTTAGGGTACTCTATGTGCTGTAGATTTTTATTACGAGTTTACGAACACCGTGTGTAGGTAATAAAATTTTATTTTTACCACATTAAAGAATTAAATTACAAACCACGAAAAAACCGCAACGGTTTTGGCTTTTTTCATATTTGTAGGTAGTTCAATAATTATTTGAACCCCTTGTAAGAAATATTAATTGGCGTTCCCGCTAACTTAGTTAAAAGCTTAAAATCATAAGTTCTCGGGATATGTTCTTAGGTGAATATCAATTATACATACAACATAAGTATATGCTGGTATTTAAAATACTCATAGTTTTTCCCTTCCTCCATTAACTGCATTTCTGAATACAATGCAGGTACATACGGTACTCGTAAATCTTCAGGGCCGGATCTACGAAATCTGGCGCCCTATGCAGTAGGTACCGATGGCGCCCCCCCCTCTACATTTTTATTTTGATTAAAAATTCGTTCACCCCATTTTTTTATTTTTTTATTTTTTTTACACTAATTTATCAAATAAAATCAAGACATATAAAGGGTGTAACTTTTCCAAGTGACCTGGCGGTAGCTCTCACACTCGTTTTTTTTTAAAAGATAGAATCGCCAGGAGCCCTATACTCTCTGAATCTATTGGGAATCTCTGAATTCTAATTATTATTAATAGAAAAAGCAAATACAAATACGTACAACACAAGAATAGCATCAACAGCTTCTGACTAGCTCTAAAATCTAATAAGAATATAACCTCATATTTGTACCTTGCATTTCCCCTGTGTTGAGCGAACAAACACCATACAAACACTAAACACTGACGTATGGTATCAACGGCTTACGAAAGACGCTTACACTGACACCGTAAAATAACAAATACAACAAATCTAATAGATATTAATTATACATTTAACGAACTTCAAATAATATGTCAAATCAATGATGAAACTGTCAACAGTGTCAACACGTTGCAACCTGCAAAATCCTGCAAACCGTGCGATGCTTTTGTTAATGGAATTTACTGAAGATTTCATAAGAGAATGGTCATTAACTACCTTCTCCTAGAGACTTAAATCGTACAAAATAAAACAATAGCGAGCGTACGGACGATACACTAACTAAAATTGTCATCATTTTGAAAGGCGCAAGTCGGTTTGTTTGATTCTCCAGAATAAAAATACCGCGCTGTGATTGGTTATTGAATTTGGATCGCACCCATTCGTCGTAAAAGATATATGGAAAAATAGATCTTACGTTTAAACTAAATATATGGAATTTGTAAAAAAATTCTGTAACTGACTATAAATTCGTAAGCCGCTGATACCAACCTGATGCGTGCGCATTCTGTTTCTTTGGAAAGTGTTGCTAGAGCGTAATAATTATTTCGTTCTATTCGATTCAGGGAATATTATAACTAAATTTTAATACACTATTTATTTTCTCACGGCGCCCTTTCGGAGTTGGCGCCAGGTTTTATGCACGTTTTTGAACGAATGGCAGATCCGGCGCTGTAAATCTTCCAACGGAATTAATATACAAGTAATTAAGTAATGTTTATTCCCAATGAACTCCCAATTCCCATTTCAATTGTATTATTTGTGTGCCGTCGCTGTACATGTAAAATACATTATTTCCAGTTATTTTTACGATTTGTTGTGATCGTAAATATATTTACTTTTGCATTGAACAAGCATTATGGTCCCTACGGACCGACAACTTGTTCAATTCGTGTCTTGGGAACTGAACACTTAAACCTTATTTATTAAAAGATTATGATTCTGTTTTTAACTAACCGGTATGTCGTGAGATTTGAGAACGGTACTTATAATCATAAAAATAACCTTGGTTAATAAAATAAAGAAAGGAAGTATAGTACGTGCCAAACTTTACGACCGGCCTGACGATGATCAAAAATACCTCGCAATGGGCGAGTTTAAGGTTAAAAAAGTGGCATGCCCTCCTCTCCCCCCTCTCAGTCCACGCCTTTTTCTGTTGCATGTATGTTTTTACGCATCTTTCTCTTTCGCTTACGTTTATTGTAAAGTCAGTAACTGTCCGAAAATATATTGTACCATATTCAAGCCGGTCTTAAAGTTTGGCATGTAATATACGCATGTCTAAAAATATATATTTGTATTTTTCTTTGTTTGCTCTTCATTCATTTGTGATTTCAATTTTTGAGGAAAGCAATATTCAAATGCTAGCCATAAATATGGAAAAACTACAGGCCGCCTCAGAACAGGAAACCCTAGTGAGGAGAACTGTGAAAAAAAAACATGTAGGTACTTCATAATACCTAAAAAAAAATAATGTACTTTATAATACCTTAATATAATATAATTTATAAATACATTATTTACAAATTTTGCTATAGATACTAATAAAAAAAATAAAAAAAATAAAAATCAAGTATTATATACGCGTGTCTGTGTTTTACATATTAAATGTGCTACAAAACAACTCCGGGAGGTATATCGGTCCGGGAAATTAGTATGAAATTTTGAAATATTCTACTAGTTACCCAGAAAACATCAACATTTTGTTTAATTCACAGAAAGTTATTCTGCATTACAGTTGATTTGGTGGTGTATAGGAGTTGAGTAATCTGAGTATTGTTCCAGATAGAAGGTTCAATTTAGAATATATATCTAACTGTGTACTCAACTCAATTTTCGATTTTTCGGAGATGTCTGATTAATCAACTGGACGATCGATATGGTATTATTATGCAAAGTCTTTACTTTTTTTTGTTGCTTCGAGAAAAATTGTATTATTTATTTTTGATATTTGCAATGCCTTTCTTACTGGGCATGATTTAAAAAGTCTTGAAGGAGTATCAATATTATGTTTTAGAAAAATCCACTTCGGTACATAGAAACAAACAAACAAACAGTATATTAAACATACATACATACAAACCAAATTACGAAATTAAACATACAAAAAAATATACATGTCAGGTTCCACGCCTAGCCACGCGTTGATATTTTTCCATTTTTTAAATAGCCCGTAATCCAACCTAACATAACCTATTTAAACTGTTTTTTTATATATTTTTTTAATTTCATCACTTTTGACTTTTCAGAGATGTGATGAAGTTGTACATTGTTGAGTGATCCGGTCACCATTGTTTCGTACATAAAATATTATTAATTATAATTAAAAAAAAAAAAAAAACGGTTTTCTGTGATGTGAAACATTTCTGCGAAATGCACTCAAATTTGATTTGATTTTTTTTAAATTGGAATTGATTATTACGTTAATCTACCCATAATCAAAAAAAAAATTATTTTTCTGGAATTACTAATTCCACATTAAGATGTAGGTATTTCTTTTCGTTAAATTTTGAACAGATGATTTTTCAAGTTTTCTCTTGGTATTCTTTCGAAATGTAAACTTCTGACGTCTCTCTAATTTGTCAACGAAAAATATAATTCCGTATTCCGTAGAAAGAAAAAGGGCAACATTTTTTATTGAAAGGCAATGTTATTATCTCGAGGCAAACAATCTCATAAACTTTCAGCCTCAAAAATCCTACTATTCTTATAATACCCGTAATTTATCAGGGTCTGCGCTAGTTATAGTATATTAATTTCTGCATTGTTCATGATGATTCCATGACCGATGATCTCCTGACAGTTGACCCCTCCGGCATACTTATATACAATAATAACATACTTATAATAACTTACGCGCAGAAACCAGACTCCTTAAATTATCAGATAGAAGAGTGTTAATTGATTTGTTATTTTTATTCAAAATTAGTTGACTGCCCTAATTTATTAGAATTAATCTGTATTAATGTACCTGCCAGACTAACTCGCAATAAAGATATTTTCAATTTTAACAATACCCTCAATACTAACTATTCTATTAATTCACCAATCCCTAGAATGCATAGCCTTGCAAATAAACATTGTGAATCTATAGATATATTTGGTGTTGACAGTTTTGCAATTTTCAAGAGACAACTCATCTCTATTTTATGTGTTAATAATTAACTTTTCTTATTTTTGTTCTTTTCATAAAACCTCCTCTCATTTAAAATCTTACCAGTAATTTATAACCTTATTTTATTTTATTTTGCTGTTCTATTTAGTTCTGTTTTATCATCGTACATTATTATACACATATAATTGTTTGTTTATGCCTACTAACTAGCTTTTACACATTGCACTTTATTGTATTTCTGGTCTTATTATTGATTTTTTCTTATTACTCATAGTATTTCATTTCTTTTATGATGTTTAATTTTTTTATGTTTTTAATTTCTGTTGTAAAAGCCCACTAGGGCGTTAATAAATATAAATAAATAAATAAATATGCAGTCGGTTTAGGGAAAACACGGTATACCTACTTACATAAAATATAACTTAGTGTCTCCGAAGGGGTGTGCAGAGAGGACATACCGCCAAATAACAAAAGTATAAAACATATTTGCATTCAAATGCATCAAGGATAAAACTACTTGACTATGTACTGTATATTGTATTATATACCACGTATAAGTTTTAAAAAATCGACACTTTAAATAAAGTCACCAACTTTAGTAAGTAAGTTAAAATTTAATGGAAGGCCCAAATATACATATTATTAAGATAATCGTAATTGATTTCAAACATTTTATTTTGCAGTAATTAATAAAACAGATATTTATATGGTACTAGCGCGTACCCGATATGCGTTGCAATGCCACTCAAATATAGAAATTGTTTCCTTCCCTTACTCATTCCATTGTTTCCTTACCTTTCCCGCCTTCCCCTTCCTTATTCCCCCTCTCACGAAACTTTCTCCTCCTTCGTTCCCCTTCCTTTTTCCGGATCACCCTGATTAAACTATATGATATACACATATTTTCAAACTTTACAAATTTCGTAACGCCAGAGCTCACCATTACATAAAGAAAACTTCGCGGGTGTGCGCAGTTTCATCGCAATCGGATGAATAGTATAGGAAATAATTTCATAATGCCAGAGCTCACCATTTTAAACAGAAACCATCGCGGTCATGCGCACATCAAATCCCCGAAGTTTCATAGCAATCGGATGAATGGTTAAGAAGCGCATAAGGGACAAACAAAAAAACATTCATTTTTGTAAATTAAGATAAAATAATATCATGTCGAAAAGGATGACCGGACAACTCAGAATGAATTCCACTCAACACCTACTTGAAAAGTCATTAAAAGTTAGGAAAAAAATGGTTAAACAGGTTACGTTGGGTTAGGTTACGGGCTATTTAAAAAAAATCATAGTTTTTCATGACTTTTCAAAGATGTGTTGAGTTAAGTTGATTCCGAATTGGCATGGAACCGTCGAAAATACTCCCCCAAAGCCTGCTGCCCTATACGCCAAAAAGACTACAAAATTATGCATCAATCCTTTATTTAAATTATTTTTGTATTAATTTTAGGGAAATCGACAGTTTACATCGATAGTTTGTACATAATATTAAATAGCCAATATAAAACCAATAATGGATTTCCTCCTTGTGACTTTACTTCTACTAGGACAGCATAATAAGGAATAAGTATATTAAATTCATAAAAAAGGAATATGAATCCAAAATTTATATAAAACAAAAAAAATATAAAACATTTTATTTTTAATATAAAAAGAAACATTACAAAACAAAAAATCTATCAATACATTGGTAGCCATGGAGAGAGATTGTACATATAAATCAAATCATAATAGAAATATAAACAATAAAAACATAACATTATTCACGAACCATCAGAGAAATATTATTTTATTGAGCCCTTATATTTGGTAAGTTCGCAATTGAAAATGTCCACCTTGAATAATACACTATTGTAACAATTGCATAATCCGTTCAGGCAAGAATTCTGGTTAGAGTTCGTCTCGCATTGATCCACCCTGAACAGGAAAGAAGAGCGTGTTGTACGCGCAGGTACATTGAATTGAATTTTATTTAGCAACTCTGGGCATTGCATATTATAGTTAACTACTTTATATAGGAATAGTGCATCCATATATAATGCCTTCGTACACTCAATGAATCAATTTTAAAGTATGAAGCTGCCTCTGCATAATTTTTAAATCTTACAATTTTTTTTTTTTTTACAGTGAATACCGCACAAGAATCTCAACTGCTCCCGTCTGGAGCCAGTGAGACTATGGCATCCCCAATTGGTTGTGAGGCTGAAGGTAGTGGGGAGGGGAAGGAGGTGGGGAAGAGGAAGGTTGGGAAGTACCTGGCTATTCAGATCTGGTCACCAAACACGGCTAAAGCCATTTTCAAACAACGTTTCAATTCTGAATGGTGGTCTTACACCAGGGCGATACTAATAGTATCTTCCACTCTGGAACGTGCAGCAAATATGCTATATATTATTTTAAATGAATTAATTGTAAAATAACACAAATTAATCAAATAAAATTTATTTTCGCACGCCGGGTTCGAACCCGCCACCTCCGGATTGTGAGTCAAGAGTCTTAGCCACTGGACTACGGAGGTCGTCAAAATGACTTGTAACAAAGATATTTTAGGAATTTGTTTTGAATTGCTTCAATTTTGTTTATGATGATTTTTTAAAATTATGATACAGTCTTCACATTTATCCTACGGTATTTTATGTAATGTGTTAAGTATTATAGATTCCAGTATTAGAATGTGAAGAAAATAACTGTTCGCCAATTGCATTTAGTCAAATTCCTGAAATATAATAAATGCCTAGCTGTAAATCGGTGGTCTTCGCGGTTGAGTTAAGATCCTCTCCTACAAAACCGGAGGGCTCAGGTTAGAATTAATTAACCGAACACTGCGTGTTTTGCGTACATTGGAATGCACGTAATACGGTAAAATAATCGAATCGTGCAATGGCACACTTGATTTTTTTTTTTAATACCGGCAAGAGTCCCAACTGCTCCCAACCGCCTGGAGCCACTGAGACCAGTGCTATCGCCAATTAGGATATGTTGTGAGGCTGAAATTAGTGGGGAAGGGAAGGATATAGGTGAGAAAGTTCCTGGCTATTCAGATCTGGACACCAAATACGCCTAAAGCCACTACAAGCAAAGTTCCAATTCTGTATGGTGGTCTTACACCAGGGCGATAATGAGAGTATCCTCCACTCTGGAACGTGCCGCAAATACAACTCATATCGTTTTTAATGATTAATTTGTTATATGATATAAAATTTAGTTACGCAGCCGAGATTTGAATCCGCGACCCTCGAATTGCTAGTCGAGAGCCTTATCCTTTAACCACGGAGGCCGTATTTAAATCATCTAAAATTTATTGAAGGTATTTCATGAAATCTATCAAGGCCGACCATTATTTCCCCATATGCGCTAAGTTTTATAAATGTAGAACGCCATATACCCATATTTAAAAAAAAGTTTTTGGCCAAATGCAACATATAAAATTCAGTGTAGGAAACAAGGCAACAATCAAGTATAATATAAGATAAAAGTATAATATAAGATATACCTAAGTATAATATAAGATAAAAGTATAATATAAGATATACCTAAGTATAATATAATATATAAGTATAATATAAGAATAACAGTGAAGGGAATATGTCCTTATTTGACTGTAGTTATATATAGTACCTAGTTATAGAGGTAGGTACCTACTTGTGATATATTTCAGAGTGGAAGGTTTGTTTAGGTTAGGAAGGGTTGTTTAAAAAAATTGAACAATTCATCAAATTTCTAAAGTTAATTTTCACGTTCTGTTAAAGTTCTATTTAAGTTCTGTTATTGTATCATTATAGGTATTGCTTCATAAACTTAAATAATCACATAACTTGAATAGAACTTTCAAAACGTGAAATTACTTTATTTAAAAAAAATTATGAATTGTTAAAATTTTTTAAAACAACCTATCCACTGAAAGTACGTACGAGCTCTTGCTGTACCACGCGTATTAAATTGATCTTTGAATGAAGTGAAAAAGTTTGAATTTCCCTTTTCAAATACAAGAATCCTCGAAAAGTCAGTGTTAAAAAATTCATTGAGAGATTCTTACAAAGTCCCGTTTAACAAAAGGAAAAAGGCAGATATGTAATTGAATATATCGATGGAGGCTGTAAAGCAGTGATGATTAACCTTTTTAGCGGTAGGGCCAATTTATCAATTTTCAATTTTTTAACGGGCCGTGGGGGTTGGGGACTACAGCTTTCATTGTGAAAATTGCATTCAGTGGTATCGCCAACCTCTTTATATTTTCAAAACGGTATTTTTTCAGTAAAACAAAATTACAGAAGGCAAAAGGTGAAAATTTTATATCTCCAAACCAATAAATACTATTGGTCTTTATCGTTCTGAAATACTAACGAACATATATAAAGATATTTACTTGGAATTTTAGGTAACTGTTGGTTTTTTCATTCGGAAAGCTATGCAAAATTTTGTTAAGAAAACTTTTGGTATTTTATGAAACGGAAACGTAAAATGCATCAAAAAATAGATCTCAAATGAGAAAAGCACTGCGTTGCGTAGGTAAATTTTTTAACATTTAAAAAATTTTTAACACTTTTTTTTAACGATTTAGGTTGAACTACGAAATTTTGAAAATTTCAAAACTGTGAAGAAAGGCTGAAGATTTCAGCTAAATCTTTTTGCAAAACAACAGAAACATCTAAATATTCTTTACAGCAATATTTAAATTTTTTTTAAGCCGAGTGCAAAGTACGAAAGGGCTCGCGGGCCACACGAAATGGGCTAGTGGTCCACAGTTTGCTCATCACTGCTGTAAAGTGTACCTGAACAGTGGTCGTATGGGCTGAAGACAGGGGACAGAGAAGGATCGCCTCTTCCCGCCCCCGTCTGGAAGGCTTTTGAGGCTGGTAATACTGCCCACTTCATAGAAAAGAAGGATTTATGAAGGTAAAGAATCCCATCCCTATTAAATCTTCCGTAGAGTCAAGTGGAGGTAACCGTACGCAGATTTTATAATGGGATTTTAGAATTGAAACGCTATAAATAGGTACTTTATTCAATTTTTTGTTTATTAATTTGATTATTAAGGTATCTCAAACAAACACAAAACATCAGACATTTTACAATTTCAAAAAGTTCACAAACATGTCGGTTGCGTACACTTAACCCATATTCGGGGTAAGCATACCGTAGTGTAAGTGTACGCACTCTATTTTCAATCTACTCTTGGATGCAAAATAACCTATCCTAACGCTTTCTTACTACGGAATATTTCACTGTAGATTGAAAAGGCTATGAAATAATATACGGATAATATATATATGAAAATAAAATAAAAAATAAAAAAAATAAATAAATAAACAATAAATAAATAACATACACCTATACATTTGTTATTTCGGCTACTGGCATTAAACCTAGCTCTCTCATTCATAATTATTTAGGCTTATTAGATTTGTCAAAGAATTTATATATAAAAATGCAAAAGTCAATCATTTTAAATACATGTAGGATTACGAAAGATTTTTAAAATATCTATTTTGAGGGATCAGTAGGATTTATCGGTCCAGTTAGGAGTTCTGCCGAGCCGAACCCTCTGATATGAAAATATCTGGAGTCAGTCAATTTTTTTTCCCATTTGGTCTCTGGTGGATTGACGTAATATTCTTATATTGTTTTGTATTTATTATACTTATATAGTGCACTTACATTGCGTGGATTGATTAGATAAACATTTGTGGAAAAGTGTGTGGAATGGTTTTGTCTTTCCTGTGGAGAAGATTTAACCCGGACATAAAATCTGAAGCACCAAAAAACGCTTCATAATCATTTTTATGGAGAAAGTTAAGTGTACGCACGCACATAACCTCTTTAAGATTACCCCCGCATACTTATCCCCTCACACAATAAATAAATAAAACAGATGAATGGGTGTCTGTCCCGTGAAACTAATATTTTTTTACCAAATATTGTCGTAGACCTCACCCTTCTAACACAATTGGTTACATAATGGCACCTGGCATCCATCGGTTATAGAGACAACCTAAAGGAAAACAATGAAAGAAGTAGTCATTTTCTACGTAAAGCTCACTGTGTACACTCTTTCAAGACGACCCAAAGCCCTTCAGAATTGAATAATGAATGCAGGTGAAGCATTCACACACAATTTTGTTTCAAGAATCGTCGAGTAGGAATTTTTTTTTTTTTTTTTACAGTGAATACCGCACAAGAATCTCAACTGCTCCCGTCTGGAGCCAGTGAGACTATGGCATCCCGAATTGGGGTATGTTGTGAGGCTGAAGGTAGTGGGGAGGGGAAGGAGGTGGGAAAGAGGAAGGTTGGAAAGTACCTGGCTATTCAGATCTGGTCACCAAACACGGCTAAAGCCATTTTCAAGCAACGTTTCAATTCTGAATGATGGTCTTACACCAGGGCGATACTGATAGTATCTTCCACTCTGGAACGTGCCGCAAATATACTATATATTATTTTAATTGAATTAATTGTGAAATAACACAAATTAATAAAATAAAATTTATTTGCGCACGCCGGGTTCGAACCCGCGACCCCCGGATTGTGAGTCAAGAGTCTTACCCACTGGACTACGGAGGTCGTCAAGGTATACTTATCTACCGCGTCAAGGTATACTTATCTACCGCGTACATTTACCCCACACGACTAATAACATTGTATCTTTTCACACAAAATAAAACAAGAGAACCATGAAATAGCGTATTGCCTTTTTGTTCACCCATAATGCTACCAATTGCATCTATTTTTTAAACGACTTCGAAAAGGAGGAGGTTATCAATTCGGCGGTATTTTATTTTATTTTTATTTTTTTATGTTTGTTACCTCAGAACTTTCGATTGGGAGAACCGATATTGATGATTCTTTTTTTATTAGAAATCTGGTGCTTCCCGTGTGGTTTCATTTTAATTTGGTTCAGTTCTGACAATGGGATCCATGAGAAAACCATATATGTCTTAAATTTGCAATAAGAATGTGCGCGACAAATGGACGAATAACTCAATATTACGCCAACAGATTTCGATGATTCTTTTTTTAAAGTAAAACTTCTTTACGCACGCTCGTCACTAAAAATCAAAAAATAAACAAAAATTTTAACAAATCAAAAAAAGACTTCAAAAATTGCACCAAAAAGTAAAAAAATAATTTCGTACGATTGTTATTTTTGGAGTCGGTGTTAGCCAAGGTATCTACATACATGGGTATATATTATATGTGAGATGTGGAGATCTTGTACGAATGTACGAATTTTTTTTTTTTACTTTTTAGTGCATTTTTTAAGTTGTTTTTTGATTTGTTAAAATTTTTGTTTTTTATTTTTTATTTGAAATACATACATACCTATGACAGATATACAGAAGAAAAATACAAGGAACTAATTACAATACATAGAGTAGTTTTTTGTTAATGAAATTACCCAATTTAATAAAGAAAAACATTTCTCATGTTTAAATTGGGGGGTCGTGTCATTACATTAAAAGGTAAAGATTTTTTTTTTTTTTTTGAAGTAAGAAATAAAATAAAACTTGTAAGAATGATAGCAAAATATAGATAAAGAAATTTACTAACTTAACAGTTAATAAAATAGATGTACGGTACATAGATAAATAAAAGTTAGGATATAGGTGTACTAGTAAAATAAAAATATTATTACATTTCAATTAATATGTAGTTTGTGGGTGGTAAAGACATAAATATGATTCAGTTATAATGGAATTAATGCATAATTCTATGCACAGCGACTCCCTTTTTTCCTACCTATCTACACACCAAACGCATAACTTTCATTGGCTCCACAGCTTTGGTAGTCCGTGCAGTTTGGTTGTAGTTTGCTTCCTATCTTCCTGAGGTTCGAAGGGTAGAAAATCGTTTCGGCTTATTATGGAAGGTACCCTTTTCCATGCATAGTTTATATGGAAAATTTATCACCAAAAGTAGCTACTCCCAAAGTGCTGTTTACAAAGTTTAAACAAATTAACTTATATGAAGCTACGTCATTTGCATTAGTTACAATGCCACATATTATAAACATTAAATAGGTAAAAACTTAAGAAGCAGGCGAGAAACTTTGATATTGCAATACATTTGCTCTTTTACACAAAGGTTTACTATATTTTTAAAGATATTTTCGCACATTATCAAATTTTGAATTTGAAATAGAAGTTGATTTCGAAAGGTGAGTTGTGGCCACTTTCATCCGGTGCCGTGGTTCAGAAGAAGCCTCACACATCCCACCGAGGAGTGTAAGAAAAACACTTGGATACCGTTCAGTAGGCAAAGCACCTCAGCCAGTCGAACACAGGCCCCCGTTTGCTCCACACGCCAACCAAGTCCAACAAACACACTCAACACGATTACAGTTATATTCGGGTTATACACCGTCACCGCTGGGCTCCATACTTCATCACACCGTAACGTTTATCTTGTCCACATACGCGCACGCATTACGGGACATTGGCTGAAGTTGAACGCTGCCAAACTCGGGTTAAAGGCGCGTTTAGGTGCGTTCCCTTTGCCTAGTTATTTGGAACGACACTCATCAGAAGAGCTTCATTAACATTATTAACAGTTCATTATTTATAACGTGTTGTTTAATACCGTTCCAACATCAATTACAGCCTATTTCTGGTGTTCGTGGTTCGAGGAGTTTTGTCGGATCTTCCGTGACAATGTCCACACTACCCTGACAGTGATCTCAGTCAGGTTTGGGTCGTGGAAGTGCTTAAAGAATCTGTGTTGTGGACTGGTGAAGTGTTGGACTAGTGATTGCAGCAGTGATCATGATTCCCTGGAAACTGTTCCTTATTCTAGGGGCCTTCCCCTGGACGACAAAGGCGCAAGATGATTCATTTGCTGGAAGTTTCCTATCAGGTCAATAACTTATTCTTATGCCAATTTAATCATAAATCACCATGTTTGGTTCTGTTTTGGTAGAATTCATCATGGTCTATCTTGTTCGGTTCCTCTGATTGTTGATAAAGTACCTAACTTCTGCGGTTTCATTGGCCACCCGATAGCGGACTAGCGGTTTTTTCTGGGTTATTGTGCCATGGCAAGGAGAGCGAGAAGAATACGCCACAGTGACCCATAAGATGTAATACAACAATCAACGCATCTTGGTAATGTTCGTGCAGATATACATTATTTGTTGAATTCATTGCTCCCGTGGTAATACTAATTTAGTACAGTGCCGTTAAATTGATACCTACTGGTTATCACAGGACCGATGCCACATCGATATTATCAATTCTATACATAAATAAATATTTACAGATGATGTCAAATTCGATCATTTTTGTTGGGATACCTCTTTTTGAAAGTTAAAAGTTATGTATATTGATAAAACTTTGCCGATGACAATGATAACCGATTAATATTTCGTTTTTATTATAGTATCTCTATCAAGAAAAAATCATTGTAAGTAGCAGCAAGTATTGCAAATTTGCATAGTAATTTACTATCTGATATACATAGGTCAATGCAGTGATTTTCAGCAGAGTTTTTTTTTCCGACCACTTAAGATCTACAGTTGAACTGAACAACCTAATAGACACCTAAATCACAGGGCGAAGCCGGTTAGCAAAATTACTTCATAATCTCCTTTAAATAATCAACTTATACGATTATTTCCTGACAGGTTTCTTATCTGTTTTAGTTTACGTTTTTGGAGGTAAGGACAAGAACGGTTAGATTGGTATCAGACGAATTTCCATGTAATGCAGCCCAAAACCTGTTTCTAATGTTTCGGGAAGACGAACCCGGTTTTTAATCAGTAATATCAAACCGTTCATATGTAAAGTACTATTTATGTAAGGGCCGATAGGTATTTCAATATACTCAGGAATGTTTCAAGTCGGATTGTCGAAGCAACTTGACAAACGAAAACACCCCTCAAATCTAGCTTTTAAAGTAACTAAAATACCAGAAATAAGATCCATACTACAACTTTTGGTTAAAATATTGAATTCACATATCGTAAAGCATTATTATTATTGACCAAAGACGCGCTGAATATTGTAACTGCATTTGAAAACACGCATCAAATCTGCAGATAATTAATGCAATACGGGAAAACTGGTTAGAGTAATTTCACACTATACTTACAACTAATGCGTAAGTCATTTGGGCGAAATATGTTAAAATGTAACTGTAATGAAGAGAATTTAAAATTTACTAACGGTTAACGTGAATCAATTCAATTTTCTACATAGAAGGAAGATTACGGGATGGTGATCTAACGGCGTAAACCCACGTTACATTCCTCCATCTTTAATAAATATTCTATCTCATAACATTTAATAAACAAGAACAACTTGACAGTAAAGCAGAAATAAATCTGTTTTGTACACCGGGGGAAATTAAATAACATTTTTTTACACGTCATGTAAAACTCGGTATCAGGCCCCTAATAATAACACTCCTTATATAGATAGCCATAAAGTTTAAATTCCCGTTTAACACCAGCCGCCTGCTTTGATTTATTCACGCAATAAATATCGCCAAAGTTTTATTTTATTTTGCAAAGCTCAGGTATAAATAGAATTAATTTTCCACTTTATACAATAAAACCATAACCGAAAAGGGGTTCGTAAGTTGGAGATTTTTAACTTTATAGCAGTTTTTGTGGGCGTCTTACTTTATTAGAGTACCTAATCAAAAAAATAATCGATTATTTCAAAAGCAAAAATGTGTTCTACTCGCAGTTTTAATGAAAGCATTTAAAATATCTTTAAGCCATCTAATTTTCAAACCAAAATCACACAATTTTGCATTGCTTAGTAGTGTAACACCAATTCGTTCGAGTCAGAAATAGCAAAATACTTTTGAACAGTAAGATCTGGCTTTACAAAATTTTGATAGATTTATCTGTTTAGAATTTTTAGATAAAACTAACTATTTTTATCTAGCGACGTCGCGTCGTTTCTATCATGACTTATGAAGCTATGAAATTTTTGACAAATTTTTGGCACAACCCAATGATTTTTGTTCCATATTTTTGGTCAGTAAGAATAAAACTGAAAAAACATTGTCGGAACTCGGGCGACACCGGTATGCTTTTCATAAAATTGTTATAGTTGTACAGTTTAAAAAAACATTACACGGTACAAAAATTATGCAGCATCATTGGTAAGAGCCTTCATGGTCGAGGGGTAAGGCTCTCAACCATTGATCGCAAATAAATGTTATTTGATTGATTTATGTTATTTCACAATTTCATCATTTAAAAATTATATAGATGTATTTGCGGCATGTTGCAGAGTGGAAGATACTCTAAATATCGTCCTTGTCCATCACCATTCAGAATTGAAACGTTGTTTTAAATGGCTTTAGCCGTGTGTGGTGACTAGATCTGAATAGCCAGGTACTTCCCCACCTTCCTCTTTCACATCTCCTTCCCTACCCTCCACCTTCAGCCACAGAACATACCCCAATTGTGGATGCCATAGTAAAACTAGTTCCAGGGGGTTGGGAGAAGTTTGGACTTTGGAATATTGTGAAATAATAATTCATGTCTATTAGATACAACAAAAAATACTTGCGCACGCCGGAAAGCGTTACCCCCCGACCACGGAGGCCGTCTAGATGTCTTTGCATTGTCTTCATTTTTTTGCAAAATGATTATCAACCAACTAATTTTTATTAGACATTCGACAAATGGAAAGTACTGGTACCTACCTTCCTTGACAAATATGTAAGACATACTTACCTTTGTACCTGCTTACTCCAACATGACTCGAAGAATCATGAATACTAATTTTATTATAATATTGTGTCGGTGTCGTTTAGTGCATAAAATAAGTAGGCTCCTTGCCAACAATCATCAATTTTGCACTTTATACTTTTGGAAAAGTTCTTAATTCGAATAATGATTCTGTTCTGCATTCATGACTGTTGAATAGCTAAATATTTGGTTCCATTATTTGCACTTTCTCTACCAATTAGGCGACGGTGATGAATATCGATTGATCTAGAATCTAGAACTTCAGTAATGTTACCTTCGAACGTTCACCCTTTTTTATTCATTGATTTTTTTTAATAGGATAGATATTTTGAAAAAAAGACTCCTAAGGTCCGGTAGTAAGCGTTCAAAAAGAAAAAGAATGGGAGATTTGTAAATGCAAAAGTTAGAGAGAGGCCGTAAATATTATAAGCGATTATAACTATGCGAAAATTGTGAAAATTTAATATGACAAGACTTATTTAAAATAGAGAAATATCTGCAGAAAAATGCTTACATTATATTCAAAGTTACACTGTGATTTTTTTCATACCCATAACATGTTAAATAAAAGAACAAAATGTGTTTTTAATAAATTTGGGAGCATACTACGCTATTTTTTTTATCGAGGTATTTTCATTAAATTACCATTTCGGCTCTACAAATGTATAAATTTAAAAATAACATTTATTTTTCTAGAAACTTAAAAACTTATAGTACCTATTCTATAAGTTTTAAAACGGTAGAAATCGGAACGTGGGGGTTTAAGATGAACGACTGCGCGACCCTATTTAACAACTTTTTTTTTTTTTAATTAACATATAATTTTATAACTTTTACTTACATTGAATTTTATTATCGACCTAATTATTATTACTATTCTTTCG
The DNA here is from genome assembly GCA_917563855.2 of Limnephilus lunatus. Taxonomy (NCBI): domain Eukaryota; kingdom Metazoa; phylum Arthropoda; class Insecta; order Trichoptera; family Limnephilidae; genus Limnephilus; species Limnephilus lunatus. The sequence goes on along the minus strand of OU830596.1, from coordinate 84,809,914 downwards.
CAATTAAATTGTACAACTTAACAACAATTTTTTAAATTATCAAATAATTTTATAACTTTTACTTACATTGAATTTTTATTATCGACCTAATTATTATTATATACTATTCTTACTATTCTTTCGCAATGAAATTGTATAATTTAATATCAATTATTTAAATTAACAAATAATTCTACAACTTTTACTCACATTGAATTTTATTATCGACCTAATTATTATTACTATTAATTTTACTATTATTATTATTAAAAATATTTATTATTACATTTAAAAACCAATGAAATTGTATAATTTAACATCAATTATTTAAATTAACAAATAATTCTACATTCTACAACTTTTACTTACATTGAATTTTTATTATCGACCTAATTATTATTATATACTATTCTTACTATTCTTTCGCAATGAAATTGTATAATTTAACATCAATTATTTAAATTAACAAATAATTCTACAACTTTTACTCACATTGAATTTTATTATCGACCTAATTATTATTACTATTAATTTTACTATTATTATTATTAAAAATATTTATTATTACATTTAAAAACCATGATATAAAATATTTGCAACTTGATCTAATTTGTATAACTTAAATTTTTACTTTACAACCATAACATGTATAATTTACTTTCTGAAAACTTCACCCGCCATAACACAGGGACATCCCTAGCATGGCGGTTGAAATAACACAAAAATAATATACAAAGTACAATATTCTTATATTAAATAAATAAATATTCGTACAAAACTTTGGATTTTTTGAGGTCGAAATACTATGCCAAACTGAAAAAACAGTATTTTAATAAAAATGTATAACTTGTAATTTTCCATAAGTTTCGAGGCAAATTTTTTAATCTGAAATTTCCTGCGATTCTTGTGAGTGAAAGACAATACTTAAAAAAATAAAGTTACACTATTTTTTTTGCATATAAAATAAATCATAATAAAAGCACTTTGCAGATGCAGATATGTTCAAATTTAATTTACAAGTGGCCGAATTACCAAAGAACCCAAATATATCGAATAAAATGTTAATATTTTTTTAACGTCTAGTAAATTAAGCAAAGCTTACTTTTTAATAATTATTATCAACTCACAAAAAGTTGCCTCTAAAACCATGAAAAATTTAAATAAAGTAGCACATTTCCTTATTAGATATTATCTGAAGTCTTTCTTTTTTAATTGAGTTTGATTAAGTATATTTTCCTCAAATCTAATTTCAAGCTTTGTATGAAATCATTTTATTCCTTGTTTGGCCGAAGATCTTAGGCTTTTCTGTCAGCTAAGCTTATAAGATTATCTAAAAGTAAATTAATTGAAGGGACCAGTTACACAACAAAATCATCATAATGCCTTCAAAGATTGTGATGTCAATGAAGGAGAAATACGAGTGGAGTGATCTTAAAAATGCTTGGACCGTTGTAAACAAATTTAATGCAATAGATTCCGTATTTATTTCATGGATGTGGGGAAGAAGACAATAAGAGATTTAGATTGGAAAAATTTAAGGTTTTTAATACTTATTTTTTATTATTCAACTTTATTAACTTTTTACTTACAATTTGTTTAATTCTATGCCTGTCTCACTAGGAGAACCTGTGTTGAGAGCAGGTGCTTAGCATGAGCAGTTTATAATAATGGCATATACAAAGTACAAATAAAAACACAATATTACAGGAAACAGTTAATCATCAACTTAACATTGAAAAATAAATACTTATAAGTTAGTTTTCATAAAATCTTTGATGTTGGATCTGTTTTGGCTGGTAATCCAGAACTTGGTGTCAGATTTATATTTCAGATACATTGTGTTCTGTCTAATTGCCAGTGGAAGTGTATTATATAGTTTTGTTGCAAAGTATCTAAAATTTATTTGGCCAAAAGTTGTTTTAGCAAAAGGGATAAGTAGGAGATTATGCCCTTTGGTTCTAGTATGTTGAGCAGTTTGGACATTTTCAAATGTAGTTTTGTGTTTGAAGAGGTATGCTTATATGTTTTTGACATAAATTTGCCTAATTTCCAGACACAGATTCTCCTAAAGATTTCATCCGAACTGCTTGTGATCGATAGTTTTAATATAATCCTAATAATTAGTATCTGAGCTTTAAAGATCGGATCAATGGGCTCCTCCCCAGGCTATAATACCGTGTTTGATTAGAGATTGACTAAATTGTTTTGGTGAAGAGCAACTAACACTAATGATCCTGATCTACCAAAATTGCTTAAAGTTTGCCATTCCAAACGTTGTAGTAGACTGTAAACTATCTTCAAGATTGCAACCGTGGTGGCAAGGATAGATTATGGTCATCTAATTTATCTGTTTATTTGAAATAAGTAGGTAGTGGTTTGTTATTTACCAAACTGTTGATTTTACCTTTTATAAAAACATCAAAAGGTGCATTGCATTTACCATCGTAAACATCGTGACTTCTTCGTTTTGAAACTTGAAGATAGGTAACCCATAATTACAAATATCCACTTCATAGGCTTTCTTCGCGGAGCTTTTCTTCAATAGATCTATCACGTAGAAATCGAACAATTGACTTATTTTCCAAAACTCAGTTTTCAATACATATATACCAAGGTGGACAGCAAGGTGCAAGATCAACTTTGAACAGCTTCCTAGGTTGCAAATTGTACATTAATTTGTTAGTCTTCCATTACAAATAACATACATTTATATTATTTGTAAAGGTATGTGTGAAACTAATACCGAACAATACATTCCTCATTTCGCACGTCGCGTCTGTGGAGAGTGAAACAGTTTCACATTTAGCGAATGCGCAAGATGAAAGTAATTCACGAATATGTTACATACAGGTATCTGCAATCTGCTGCTGTTGATAAAATGAATACAATACGAAGATTCTCTGATATTATCAAAGCTCCGCCCCAAAGTAGATTTTATTTAACCTTCACGGTTTCACACAGATATAGATACTGTACTTGTAAAGAATATCAAACTAAGGTTATTGATACCAAATAAATATATAACCCGTACCTTCAAGAGGAAAAAACAACTGTAAAAAATGTTAACTCGTGTGGGATGTAGCTAAATAGATACCCACTTAATTTGAAGAACGTCTGACGGAGTCATGACCCCACCATAACGCTTTATAAGATGCGATGCTAAAAGAAGAGATATTTTTCATTCGAACACAAGTTTAGATAATTTATTTACCTTTTCTGACATTGAATCTTTTCGAAATATCGCAATATGTTATTTTGCCAAATTTAATTAACTAGATTGTTAACTTTTTAAAGGTTTAAATAACCTCAAATGAAATTTTCTCACTATAACGTCTTATTATACACGGTGACCAAAAACTCGTAGTTCAAGCGAAAAACTGGTGAATCTACAACACGTAGGAGATTCCAAAAGAATGATAGGTAATTTCGGTCCAATTGTTTGATTTTTTTAAAACTTTTTTCTATATTTTCGACAACAACAAAAAAATCATTTTACAGCTGAAATTAACCTCCTCACGATTTTTTTTAAATTTGACTTTTTCAACTTCGGAAACAAAAGCTCAAATAAAAAAATGCACCACAAGATCGACTTCAAATGTGATGTTGATTCACCATTTTCCCGCTTGTAGGTACTCCAAGTTACCAGATATCGTGATTAATTTTTTTTTAAAATTAGGCATACCATGAAAGATTTTTTAATGTAAATTTTAGGCAGTCTTTAGCAACAGATATGGGGATGAAATAAGTTGTAATATACATATTTAGTAGGTAGGTACTTTCCATTTCCCAATGGCCTCATTCTTTCCATTTTTCAGCCTCACAACATGGCGCCCAAATAGCGACCTCCATTATTTTATCGATATCATTAAATTCACTTGAAAATAAATTGTTATCTGCAATAATCTAACAACTACTCTTCTCCGCATTCTGAGTGACATTCCTCATTCTTTTGATTCTTTCCCGTCTTCAGGAAGTGTGAGATGTCACATGAAATTAGATCTTACCATTGTGTAGTAGACAAGAGATAAGGTGCAAATTGATGGACCATTCTTCGGCAACGTAACAGTAAAGTGTCGGTTTCACTAGACCAAGACGGTTTACGTAATGCGTAGGTAATTGGCTACAGTTATGTGAAGAACTATTTAGGCCACATGAAGTCAAACAATAATATATTATAATATGTAGGAAGTGTGGGAAGCGACGGAGCATCACACAGTTTGCTGAATGTAGGCGGACATCATTCCTAGGAATATGTCACTTTCAGGGTGGGACCAAGCTACAGACCCTGCGGAATGCGGATTTTTACAATTGTTTTTTTTTTTTTAGTTAGAAGGTTTTAAAGTTTTTTTGACAATTCCGTACCTACTTATTCATTTATTATTTTCGTAGCGCCTATCGCAGGTTGTCCATCGTCGTTGCTGAATGTAATTAGTCCTAATAATATGTCACTTCCAGGGAAGGACCCACCTACCGTCCTTGTGGGATTCCAGTTTTTTCGATGAATTTATAAAGTAAGGAGGTTTTTAAACGATTTTTTGTCGATTTCGTTTCATTTTAATAATTGATGCTTCTATTTTCCATCGGAGGTTGACCATCGTTGTTCAAATCATAATAAAGATTTTTTTAATCCCTAAATCTGGAGAAAAATAGAAAAATCAAATCTTCATAAAGAAGCCCGTAATTATTTTATCCGTTTTTACGTGTGTTTACTTATATATTACTTATCAAAACGGCCCGTTTTTTGCAAATGGGTTTGTAACGTCTCAAGCGTAGCTCAGCTGAACCAGCATAAATAAACACTGTCAGGGAGTGTCCGCACTCATGACATCAAAATCCCCAGGACCAGACTCAATTTCAAACAAAATTCTAAAATGTCTCCCCTCCAAAGGCATCTGCGCCCTCACAGCCATCAGCAACGCCTCCTTCAGACTACGCGTTTTTCCCCAAGACTATAAAACCGCTGACGTCATCCTCATCCCCAAACCTGGCAAAGACCCCCTTCAAGCTCAAAACCACAGACCAATCAGTCTCCTGCCCTGCACAGGAAAAATCTTAGAAAAACTCATTCTCGCCAGACTCAAAAAAATAGTTGACGACCTAAAACTCATTCCCGACTTTCAACACGGCTTTCGATCGGGCCACTCCACTCTTCACCAACTTCTGCGGGTGGTCGAAGAAATAACAAACGGCTTCAACTTTAACCAATGCACTGTAGTCCTCTCCCTAGACGTCCAGAAAGCTTTCGACAGAGTCTGGCACGAAGGGCTCATTTATAAAATGTTCCTCCTAGGGATTCCCCTCCCAATGATCCAACTCATAGGTAACTTCCTCAAAAACCGAAAATTCAAAATTAAACTCGACGGAATTTTTTCCACCATCAGACCCCTCACAGCAGGAGTCCCCCAGGGATCCATCCTCTCCCCAGCCCTCTTTAACATCTACCTAAGCGATATCCCCCGCCCCAGCTCCCAAGATCATCGCACAAAAATAGGAAAATTCGCCGACGACACTGAAGTCATGTCGACTTCAGTAAGTCCGAAAATCGCCACCCGTCGAGTCCAATCCCACGTCACAAAATGCGAAACCTTTTTTTTAACCCATCCAAAAGTGCAGCGTGCGTCTTCTCACGTAAAAGATCTATCCGACGGCCACCCAACATCCAGCTGTTCGGTGAAAAAGTCCCCTGGGTAAAACACATAAAATACCTAGGCGTAACCCTCGACAGTAAACTCACATGGAGAAAACACATTAATGAAACCCTAGCTTCAGCCTCCAAAACCTTTGCAGCCCTCTACCCCATGCTTTGCAAAAGAAATAAAAAAACTTTCTGTTAAAAACAAACTCCTAATATATAAATCAACAATAAGACCCAAACTAACTTAACTTATTAACTCCCAACTCCACAAGGACTCAGAAGTCCCACTATTAAAAAACCACATCTTAAGTCTCGCGGAAACCTTTTATGCGGGTATACCCACTCACGTCAATCCGTCTATCAACTGCCTCACCCGATACGACGCTAACGAAATAACAAAACACAAAAAACCTAAACAAATCCTCCGTAAAATTCCTCCCCCCATATTGCAGCCATGTCTCCCCCTTGCAAATAACAATTAAAAACACTTAAACTCATTATTTCTACAAACAAACTAAACTCATGATGAAAGAGAAAGGGGCCTTTTTTGGCCCGGAGCTCTGTATGCCAATATGTCAAAAGTCAAAAGTCATGACATCACACGATAGCCACGCCCCAAAATATCGTTTTAGCAGTATTTCAAAAATGGGAAACTTTAACTCGCTGTAGAAAATGCATTCGTCAACATAAAAATAAAATAAAAATGCTATAATCATCGTAATTTTTTGTTCAATTTTTTTAAGCAATTAAAAAAATACCCCATTGTGTGGATAACTTAACAAGTGAAAAATTTATCAATTTTTTTGTCTTTGGTACAAATAGCAGTACTTTTTTTAAATATTTTTTTTTTATTTAGGAAAACAAACAGTCATACAAAATGATAATATAACAAAGAACATTCATATGTTGTAGAAAGGTTGTAGACCAATTAAGTTCCATTAAGTTAAAACTTCAGTTTTCAGCAAATATTTTATAATGCAAATCTGCTACGTTTCTAATTTGTCACTGTGTTGTGGAATTTACACCAACCTAACGCGAAATAAATAAATTCTCTTCAGATTTACTCGTTTGAAACGCAATGTGGTTGGATTGTCTTGTCGGATCTTTCGGGAGAAACCAAACAAAACAATGGCAGATCTCGACAGGGTCAGTGGGTCTAATTATATTAGTGTCTGTCAGACTGTTCCGCATTGGGGTCAGTGAGAAAGGCCTTGAACTATGTTGCAGACCTTTAGCCACATAACCCTCTAAACATATTAGGAAATCATTTATACTCGAGTCTTGGGAAAGCTAATAGAGACCTTATAGTGTATAAATATAATTAATTTCGTAAAAATTAGACCAACTAGCCTTCAGTGGTTTCGCTTCAGAGATCTAAATAATTTAATGTTTTGAAAATACTCCGTAGATGATATCATGTTACTGTTACTTACTTGCTGTTGTTACTGTTATCTTAGTACATAAATGAATTCATGCGATACATATATAACAGTTTTAATTTAATTGATACGTGTTCGAAGTTCCAACTGCCGGTAACAGAAGATCTGAAAAATATGGAGAGGCACCAGAAAAGGAATAGAGAAGTCCTTAAATGGATAGAAAGCTATTTATCTCTATGAGAGATCTCAAATTGTAAAATTATATAAAAAATTGTTCATCACTATCAATTACATTTGGCATTCCTCAAGGGACGGTCCTTGGACCACTACTATTTCTAATATATGTAAATGACGTTTTCCAACAACAACAAAAAAACAGAAAAATAATTCAATTTAATTTATTTACTCTTTCAAAAACATTACAAAAATTTACATTTAATACGTTTTTAAAATACACTTGTAACAGTTTTACATTAAACATAAGTGATAGGTATAAAAGCATTAAAAGAGCGTGCATTTTAAATTCAGCTTCACTAACGCTAAATATAGCATTAACAGTGCGTGCATTTTAAAGTCAGCTTCACTAACGCTAAATATGTTTACATCCGAATTAATTGTGTTCAACAGCAGGTTTGCTCTTCGGACTGGCATGACCATTCCTAACAATTCGTAATTATTAGACAAGTTGGTCCTACAGGCTGGAAGATAAAACAGTCTATGCTGTCGGTGGCGAAGATAACCATCGGGAGCATAGAAATGAAAGCTCTCTATCATAGCCGAGCTTTCATATCATCCGCGAATCAATCTGAAGAAATGCGTAGCAATATATACATCCCTTCTGACCCGTAGATGGTTCATTGCGAGCATACCCAATAGAAAGTCGGTGGGGTAGAGCCACGAGTAATAGTCATGCTCCCTCATGTAGAGAAATCTCAGAAATGAAAGGTGAATTAATCACTTATATAGATGATACTGTACCTATTATTAATAAAAGGTCAAGCTTAACTAGTTAACAAACCTGCAAGTGAAGATATTAATATCTTAAAATCATCACACTTAAATTATTAAAGACAACAAACACATCTTATTCTTCTTACAGAAAATACCTAAACAGAAAGTTAATTTTATAATTCACGACGAAAAATATGAGAATCTCAACCGTAAAATACTGTAATTAACTCTTCTTCTTAAATTAAATATCTCGGTGTGACTATTGATCAAAACCTGAAGCGGAATTGCCTCATTGCAGAGCTAGTGAAGAAAATAAGGAATATATATATTTACTAGCTTAATAAATATTTTAATTATGAAAATAATCAAAAATCTGTATATACCCTTAACTATCTACGGAACTATAGGATGGGAAGGATCTTACAAAAACAACTAAACTTAGTAAAAGTTTCGCAAAGAATCATCATAAATGTATAAATCTACCTTCTCAAGAATATCAACAATTTTACAAGAAAGGGAAATCTATTTACTACACCTAATTTTAAAACAACACAAATGCAAAACCATTATTTTTACCAAGCCATAAAAAACTACAACAATCTCCTTCTGAATTTCGCTGTACCTACTATCAACTAATCAGAACAAATAAATAAAATTAAACGATCTTGAAAAAACGCTCACAATAAAAAATAAATAATTTATACACAACATATTATAACATATTTACAACCTAAGTTAGAATCGTGGCTCCCTTATCAGGCACAAGAGCTCCTACATATATACATGACCAATAATATTTTGTAAAATAAATATGCATAAATGTAATCCATATTCTCTATATTACAATTCAAAAAAAAAAATAGATGCTTAGCTTTTCAAATCTTTTCACTAAACATAGCTCACCCTATTAGCAAAGCTATGCTCTGTCAAGGTGGTTTCGTTAAAAATGATTTTGGTACCTACCAATGTAAGAAAGCTTATACATATATATCCAACGAACTCATTTAAACACTTACATTTTTATAACAAACCAACACTTTGCATTATTCTGCTAGAGCTAGATGCATCGGTTGTGCAAATTAAAGAAGATTATATTGTGTTTCATTTTCGGAACACTGGGATATTATTTACTCTTAGTAGCTCCAGTAACTTGTTAGAACGATATGCGCACGGATATTCGAGTGTGGTTTTTTGGGACAGAGGTCAATAGTGCGGGGTTTTCCATAAATCCCAAGCCTGAGGTCAAAGACACCGTTCATTTATTCGGTAAAAAATACTACCTGGGCGATCGAATCTTCTACTCCGAAGACAAAGAGTTTCAAGTTGATTCGAAGAAAGCGTAATCTCGTCTTATGACTACTAAAAAAGCTGTAATTTTTTGTACGTAGATATATTTATATGAATTGGATTCATTTTGCAATTTGTTTGTTCCGGTAATCTTTTTGAACTTTTCGGTAGATAACTAAATGTTCAAGAAGATCACCGGAAGATTGTGGTATCTACCACAATCTTTCATTCGTTATCTCCTTGATCAGAAGTAGTACAAATACTAACTAATATTTGGCTTTGGCAAAGATCTGTTTATCGAAATTCTCTTTTTTTATTTCTGTGTTGATGAGATCCTTTCAATCCATTTAAATGCGGAATGTTTTCCTGTGATATTTTAAATGCTCTAGATAGTCTAGATAGCTACAATTTACCACATAGTAATAAATAGGTTAAACTCTTCCTTCTTTTGCCTATTCTCGAGTTGTCAAAATTCCTTTTGTGACAACGATCTCTTAAATAAATAAATACATATTTTAATACCTTCTTTTATTTTTTGTTCAATGTTTATCATCCTGAACGATAAAATTATTTTGAAATTTTATTAATAAATATTATTATGACGATTCCTCGGTAGGTGTGACTTCTTACTTTTCCATATTTTTTTCGTCGTCTGCGAAGTATTATAAAAAACCTGTAGATGACGACTGTAATAAAAACACTAGTTGGTTTTGTAAAACTTCTCTTTGTTTGAGTTCGTTGGCTATAATATAGTAAGTCCTTTGAATGCAATGAGTTTTTGATTACCTTTTTTACATTCTTAGGTGCTCAAACGATATGTTTATTAATTGAATAACAACGGATTTTCCATGTTTCTTGCTGAATTTCTGACCATCTCTGTTTTACCACTAGTTCATTTTTAACTCGTCAAATGCATGATCTGAATTAAAAGGTAATAATACATAATCCATTTGGGAGGCGGGAATGCGTACTGCCGCCCGGGAACCTGCATTTATTGGATTACCAACACCTCTGCCATAGTTCACTACAAGGGGTTCGATGTCACCCAGGTGGACCGTCGATTTTCATGTTGATATCACCTATATGTATATTTGTTTTTGTTTTAAACGGTGCTGTGCTCCAGATTTTATATCCGGGTTAAATCTTCCCCACAGGAAAAATTAAAACCTTTCACACACTTTTCCACAAATATTTATCTAGGCGATCCACGCTATGTAAGTGCACTATATAAGTATAATAAATTCAAAACAATACAAGAACAATGCGTCAATCTACCAGAGACCAAATGGGAAAAAATATTCGCCGACTCAAGATATTTTCATATCAGAGGGTTCGGATCGGTAGAACCCTAACTGGACCGATAAATCCTACTGATCCCTCAATATAAATATTTATAAATTTCTACATGTATTTAAAATGACTGACTTTTGCATTTTTATATATATATTCTTTGAAAAATTTAATACGCCTAAATTTTGAATGAGAGTGCTAGGTATAATGCCAGTAGCCGAAATAACAAATGATAATATTTTTATATTCTGAGAATGCCAAATTCTTTTAATCTCATTTCCTAAACCTGTATACATTCTTATTTTTTCAGAAACAGATTTTTGAAATTACTAGGTAATTTATTTATTTAACATACTTATTTCATACTATTATTAGGTAGTTATTTTAGAGGAGAGCTTTTAAAGTACCCCCGAAATTTTCAAAGTAGGTATATAATACATCAACCCAACTTATACTAAAAAAAGATTATTTTAACATAGGAAATGTATTTATTTATCATTTTGTTTAGTGCGTGGTGACCTTCTGGTTGTACCTGGAAGTTCCCATTTCAGTTTCTTCGCAACTTTCAAAGCATCTGCGGTCTTCCAATGGTCATTGGTGGCACATAAAAATCTGGAGCAACGTGCGAACTTTCTTTACGTGTACAACAGACGTCTGGCCGCATACGGCGCAACGCACACGCCGTACGTCTCACTTCTGCAGCATCACTGACATCCGACACGGTCCCGCAGTTTATTGACCTACATTGTTACGCAAGAGTCTGCCGCCGGAGGACATCGAAGCTGCGTTGTCATTCCCGATGCCTTCAGAAATAATATATCACACGTGTACAAGTATTATACTTCTATGATTTTAAATATTCACGACCAATATTATTGTCATATCTGCCGCTTGATGGCATCGAAGCAGAGTTGTCTTTCCCGAAGCCTTTCGAAATCATATATCAAACTTGTAGAAATATTATACTTCTATGATTTTAGATATTCACGGCAATTTATTGTCATGTCTGCCGCTTGAGGGCATCGAAGCAGAGTTGTCTTTCCCGATGCCTTTTGAAATCATATATCCTATCAAACTTGTAGAAATATTATACTTCTATGATATTAGATGTTCACGGCAATTTATTGTCATGTCTGTCGCTTGAGGGCATGTCTGCGATGTCATTCAGAAGTTATTTACCTATCACGCATGGATTGAGTGTAGCAGGATTGTAAATGTGATTTTAGATTCTGCGATGGTCAATCTTATTGTCTTGTTTACCTTTTGCCTCATGCCTTCAGAATTCATATTAACGCGCGGAGTGTCTATCAACCATTATTGTATTTCTTACCAAGTTGTTGTTGATGTGATATGATATGGTATGGTCGAGGCTAAAATTATTGTGATTGCTTTTTAAGGTTTTAGTTTGCCGCCGGAGGGCATCAAAGTCCGCTATCTGTCATTCATGATGCCTGCAGCTTCAGAAACCATATCGACGCTGGAAAGGATGGTAAATATTCGGAACAAACGTCAACGGTTAATACGCACTTTTTTTTATAAAACCTGTCATCATAATTTTAAAAAACATCCCAGGTTTTGAATGGTTTGAGGGCAAGGCAGGGTTTATCCTAGCGGGCTTGTGTAATTTTGATTGATTGTTATGAAATAAATATTCCGTATTAACCGTTGACGTTTGTTCCGAAGAATTACCGAAAGGATAAACCCTTTATAATTTCCATCGTCGAAATATGTACCTAACATGCCAGGAGTACAATGTATGCCAACGGTCACACCAGTCGGGAGAGCTATCTTGTTGCTAAATAGAATCACTTCGAATATCGATATGTTTAACCTCAATGAAGCACAATTTAAACGGCAAGCTTTGTTGCTGTTAGTTTAAATCTGCTTATCTTATCTTATTCTTGTAAGCTCAAGGGCGGATCCAGGATTTTTTTCTGGGGGGGGCACAAGGGGCGGAGGGGGGGCGGCCCGCCCCGGGTGCCACCCCGATGGGGGGGTACCCCTCAAGAGCACAATTTCCTCCCCCCCCCCCCCCAGGACGGACCATCGAAATTTGAGTTTGTCAACTTTAATGGGGGGGGGGGGGGGGGGGCATTTCCGACCGCGCCGCTTTCCCCCGACCGCACCGCTCTCGCAAACGCTGATTATCATCTTTCATTTGCAAGTGCATGAATGGGATGCAACGAACAAAATTCGCAATTCCAGCCAGAAATATACAAAAGTTTGACTCATGTTCTTTCTGTTATTTTATTCATATATTTTAAAAACTCTGATAATTTGATTTGCTTCTAAGTATGTACTGTGATGAAATCTCCACAGTACACAAAAATACCATCCTGGGGGGGCACGTGCCCACGTGCCCCCGGGCCCCCCCCCCCCCCTAAATCCGCCCTTGCTGTCGCCGATGTCGCAAATGTCAAATCCATGGTATACAACTTTAAACGTACATTAAATGGATAAATAATCATGTACACTCACGCATTTCGTGTTTTAAACTAGTTGAAGTCGACGACAGCGCTGACGGCTGACACATCAGCCCGTAGAAAAAGCAATTGGAAGCCATAGACAATCACACAAATTAGACAGGCGATTACGTACGGAATCGATTCCGTAACCACAAAAGATATAGAATCGAATGGCAGGTTGACACCAGACTGAATACAATGAAATAGACACCCTGGCTCTCCTTTGTGAAAAACTTGCGTGGTGCACAAATGAATAATATACAGTGAATGGTGAAGAGATGCAGGTCGGTGCACGTGCAATGAATCTTCGTTTACAGAAGATCGTGTGTTGAATACTGTTGGGCATTGTTTCATACGGGGACTTTCTCCGGACTAGCGATTACTAAAGTGAAAACCATTCCACCAATACTGGAGCGACGACGAATTTAAATGCGAGATTATAATTAACGATTAATTGCACATAATTGAAAGTTCATTGTCACGTTTTACGCAGTTTTTTTACCGCGCGACGCGACGCATGTAGGCGTAATTAACACATGTCGCAGAAAACATCTTCGTTCAAATAGAGCCAAATACCGGTTATAACTAACTAACTAACTAACCATCACGCCGTTTCCCCGCAGGGGTAGGCAGAGAGGACGGACCGCCAAACAACTCGGTCTTGGCACACACTCCTTGCCTCGTTCACATTCATACACCGTCTCATACATGCTCTTCTATTATTCTGACTCCTGACTTGACCCGACTCAAGTATCTGATTCACTTGGTCGTGCCATGTCTTTCTCAGGCGTCCCCGACTTCTTCTACCATTCACATTTGCGTCATATATTCTCCTTACACTCCTTTCCTCGTTCATTCTTTCTACATGCCCGAACCATCGCAGCGTTCCTTTCTTGATCTTACTCATTACGCTTACATCAGCCTTGCATTCTTTGCGGATCTCCGCGTTTCTCACACTATCGTACATGGTTTTACCACACATACGCCTCAGGGATCTCATTTCTACAGCATTCAGTCTAATGTGAAATATTAAGGGTAAAGGCTGCGCGGCCCGTTTCATACAAATCTTAATTTTGGGTTTGAGGCCAAAATACATTTTTTTACATTAGTTACACACAGTAGACCCTGAGAAAAATAATTCCCATCGGTGCCTATGTCATCTTTTTTATTAATTTTTTGTTTTTTTTTTATTTATTTATTTCATAAAATTTTATTGGTTACAGATTTTTTGTTTTTTTTGGCTACCACACTAGGCTAAGTCTAAATAAAAATATTTTAAATAGGAATTAAAAAATACTATTTTATTGAAATAGATGAATAAACACAATAAATAAAAAATAAGAAATACATAAAAGATAAAAGTATGTTCTCTTATACTCGTGTGCTCTATATAAATATATAAATAAAATTAATTGAAAAACTAAGAGAAAAAAAAATTGAAATGCAAAAATTAATAATTAAAATGTAGTGTTAAGAACTCATGTATTCTTTGAAGTACCTACGCTCGTTCCTTTTCGAAAATCCAATGTTGAACACGTGCTATATAAAGTGATTTAGAATTACTTGACTTTATGTCATTACTCAGAGCATTTATATATTTTAGGAACGATGAACCAGAATTGTCGTTGAGCGAATGAGGTATTAGTTTTTGGGACCACGCTACCCAAGTTTGATGAAAAGCGGTTGTGTGCTTGATGTTGTTGAGCCATTAGTAGGTTATTTTTTCATATATAACAAATGCTTGTTTTAGTAAATAGCTGTCGAATATCTAAGACCCTGATTTTGGCAAAGAGTTAATTTGAGGGATGCGTAGGTTGACATTTAAATATAATTCTCAGAATTACTTTTTGAACTATAATAATTGGTCTTATAATGGATTCAGCACAACCACCCCATCCCACTATACCGTTTGTTGCTATGGATTGGAAAAGGGCAAAGTATACGCTTCTTAGAGTCTGTAAATCTAAGGTGGACCTACGGGAGCAAAATATATAATATGGCAGAGTTTACGGAGTTTTTTACTGTATCACTGATATGAGCTTTCCAACGTAGTTGGTTGTCTATAATTATTCCCGAATATTTAAATACTTTTGTTGATTTGAGGGTCGAACACGTACAATTATTACAGGGCAGATGTGTTGTGATGGATACTGCAACGCTGTCCGAAACGTTGGCCAAAGAAGGAGGCAGCACAACACGGCATAACACCCCCAAAACAAATAACGAAAATACTTTTAGCCGTGAAAATCTAAAAACGTATCAGGTAGCATTAGGTCGAGATGAATTTTACAATCATACACAAAGATAGTATGTAAGTAGTCAATAAAAATATGCTTTAAGAAAATGAAGATGTTAAGAGTTCTAAGTCGAAGAATGATTGATACCATTAAATATAACCGAAGAGGATAGAGTCCCATTAGCTCAATGGTAGAGCAAGGCTCATCTGACTTTTCTGTTTCAAAGAGTCGAGAGTCACTAATATTGTCTTCAGTGATTAAATATTATAATTTAAGGTTTTACTCTGTTAGGCATCGTGGGGCGCCAGTGTTAGGCATTGACTTCCAGAGGCGCCGGGGTTAAACATTGGGTGAACTGCGACTGAGGTGGCCCCGCGCTTCACAGTGGAAGCCAACAAGTACCTACCTGCAACTAGCTCATTTCGGCAGGTGCATGATGTTCAGGACGTGGATCCGGCCTCAGCTGAGATTCACCATGCATCGTAGGGATGCCTAGATTGTTTTAGGTTAATTTGCTAGCAAAATAAGAAGAGAGAGATTTCCTTCACTTCATTTATTCCAAGCCAATCTCGTCTGTCGGTATGCGGTAGGTTCAAACACTAACCTTTTGTATCGTAACACCTCATTAAGTTAAAATAAAATAAAAAACGAGTGTGCTTTAGACCCCACGACTGAAGTTAAACTTCACTAACTTATAAAAGTACATGCGACTTTGGGGTGTCATATGACCGTGGGATGACCTACAACCCTGGGGTGACCTACAACAATGGGGTGACCTACGACCTTGGGGTGACCTACGACCTTGGGTTAGTATGAACGCCTTACCTTAGTTGTGCAGTATGTACGCCTAGCCCGATCACCGTTCGCATCACACTTTTCGTAACGCATTCACCAGCTTACTCCCCAAGTCATGCGTGCGTAAAGAAGTTTTACTTTAAAAATATTTTTCAGTTTGGTTGAGTATTTTGGTCTCAAATCCAAAATTATGTTGTGTATGAAAAAGCCGCTCAGCCGTTCCTCTTAATGTAGCATTTTTTTTTCCAATAATCTAATGACTAGGGTTACGAAGTTTTCAGGGTTACGACATACAAAATTTCACTTGTAAAACTGAGATGAGAATTGAGTTTATATTGAACATTTTTGTTCTGTTACAAAAATAGGATAACACCGCTCCGTAAGTAAATTTCACTTAGATAGCCGCTAATATATTTTTAAAGCAAAGAGGTTCATACTAAGTGATAATTTTATTTCAAAAATGACCACAAAGCGATAGTTATTTATTTGTTAATTGACCGTCGACACGACATATTTTCATTCTGATGACGAGATTTGTTCCCATTTCAGTTTCTTTGAAGTCAGAAGTCATTAAATGATCTTTTTAAATAAGGAAAAAATCAATGCCACTTTTTTATGTGAATACCTCACAAAAGTCCCAGCTGCTCCCGTCTGGAGCCAGTGACTTTATAGAAATAAGGGAAATTATTATTCTATATTTAAGGCCCATGTATGGACCTTGAAAGGCCATTCTCTTTGTAAGGCCAATTATTAAAAAGTCGTAGTTATTGCCATGCGATGACAAATTCCTTCAACTCACACAAACACCCATCGAACTAAAGGACACATACCTACGCGGCGGCGAGTCGCTGGCGCCGCTATTTTTTCAGTTCGACCCCTCTACATATTATTCTACAAATACTTATGTCAAAAATTATAATTATTCATACATGTTCCGGATACTACGTTGTTTTAACGGAAGATGAAAGTTTATGACTGGCGACGCCCAAACCAACTGATTCACTGATTCATTCTTGTCACAGGATATCCGCTTAGACCAAAAAAACGATATCAATATAATTATATCAAGTGATTCATAGACTAGCGCTAACGCCACGACTAAAGTGATTGATCCGCTATTAGATAGGTAGGAAGGTAGGTACCTACTATTGGAGAGAGTATAAATGGTACGAAGATATCTACAAACTCCAAGTGAGTCTCTTTCTATTATCATTACTCATTGGAATATTCTACCACGAAATCCGCTTAGATATAAACCACATTATTATTAATATCAAGTGATTCACAGCGTCGCATCGCAGCTACGTCTAAACCCAACATAAGAGTCATATACATACTATTGGAGAAATTATAAAAGATAGGAAGAGATCTACTCCAAGTGTGACAAACTCCGTGTTATCCTTACTCATTGGAATATTATTTTATTATTTCTTGTACTACTAAATACGCTTATGTAAAAATAATATTAATAGATATTATAACACGTGATTCACAGGTTAGCTTAGTAGCTAAGTATAAACCCAACATAAGAGTAATATATGTACATACTACAGGAAAAATTATAAGAGATAGGAAGAGATCTACTCCAAGTGTGACAAACTCCGGTGATGATCTATCTGTTATTTTTTTTTTTAATTTGAGTACCGACCGCACTAGAGTCCCAACTGCTCCCGTCTGGAGCCAGTGAAACTGTGTCATCCCAAATTAAGGTATGCTGTGAGGCTAAGGGTGGTAGGGAGGGGAAGGAGATGCAGAAGAGGAAGGTCTGGAAGTATCTGGATATTCAGATTTGATCTCCAATTACGGCTAAAGTCATTTCTAGTAACGTTCAAAAGTGTAAGGAGTATCTTCCACTCTGGAACGTGCCTCAAATACACTAGACAGTGTGTAACCATGCAACCGAACGATTTTAACTAGCGATTTCTGAGCATATTTGGAATTCTAAAGTGTGCATATCATTTTGCTGCCCAATGATATTTTTTACAAAACAAACAAAGAATATATTTTTCAATTACACCTCGCCACTGATCCTATTCCTGTACGTCGCGACGCAACGGGATCAAGCGATAATCGCGCTGTTTCGTGTATTGTGGCAAAGTGCTTATCATACCTCTTATATCCCGCTAGTTCCCGAAGACGCACATCATAAAGCTGTGTCCATTAGTGTGCCATTTCAGGACACCCCGAAAAAAAATGCGAAAAGGAAAGTTTTTCTCTATAATCGTGGAGATTACGAATCAATTAACTTCGCACTAGAGCAAGCTGACTGGGCATCCATTTTCTCTAACTCTCAAATAGATCTAGCGCTTGACGGTTTTTACACGTTTTTGAAACACCTGATCAATCTTCATATTCCTCATAAATTTTCGTGGAACTTGAAATATCCTCCCTGGTAAAATGCTGCCCTTATCAAGATAACTAAGGAAAAATCTAAATATTTTAGTAAATATAAAAAATACAAAAACCAGGCTGACTATGACACATTTTCTCTCCTTCGTAAACGGCACAAAGATTTATCTCGGAAAATCAAATCTATTTATTTAAGCAATATGGAAAATAATATATTCTCAAACCCGAAAAACTTCTGGAGCCACATAAAATCCTCTAACAAATCCCAAGGTGTCCCAAAATGTATGTATCACGGAGAACTGAGAGCCGATAATGGAATAGGCGTTGCAAATTTATTTTCAGAATTTTTCAGTTCGGTTTTCAGTAAACCCTCCAATCCACTTGCCAGTGTTCCAACTGACGCCGGAAACCATACATCCAATATAAGCAATATTGAGGTGACACGAGAAATTGTCTTAAAACACCTTAAGACAATTGATACTAGCAAAGGGTCCGGTCCTGACAAAATACCTTCTATCCTTATTAAACGATGTGCACACAATCTAGCCTTACCCCTTTATTTGATTTTCAATCGCTCCCTAACCCAATGCACTGTCCCTGTTATATGGAAATCCGCGTTTGTGTCTCCCATCTTCAAGAATGGTAAAAAAACTGATGTCACAAACTACATACCAATCTCCAAACTTTGCATATTTAACAAAATTTTTGAAAAAATAGTCTACGATCAACTATATGCTGCTCTTAAATCTAGCCTGAATATGAACCAACACGGTTTCATTAGTGGTAAATCAACAACCACAAATCTTTTAACTTTCACAGAATACCTCCAGGATAATTTGGATAACAGAATACAAGTGGACACTGTCTATAGCGACTTTAGTAAGGCGTTTGACAGGGTCGATCACGCGACTCTGTTAAAGAAGCTTTTGGAAATTGGTATTCACGGCAATCTTTATCGTTGGCTCTCTTCTTATATCTCCAACCGTAGTCAAATAGTAGTGGTTGCAGGATTTAAATCCGATTCTGTTGCTGTCACATCGGGAGTTCCTCAAGGCAGCTTGTTGGGACCATTATTATTCAACATGTATATCAATGATGTCGGTAACTGTTTCTTAAACTCGCAAACCATCCTGTATGCCGATGACATGAAAATCTACTCGCCTATAAAGTCAATAGAAGACTGTCTGAAGCTGCAAGATGATTTGCAATGTTTCAGCAGGTATTGTAATGCCCATTGTCTGGAAATAAATATATCTAAGTGCTTCGTTGTGCGCTTTACTAGGAATAAAAACGTATTTATCCATGAATACTCAATCAATCTTGTACCGTTATCTATCAAATTCGAAAGTAAGGACCTTGGGGTTATACTTGATAGTAAACTGAATTTTAATAAACATATCGACCACATAGTCACTAATGCATCTTCTATGCTTGGTTTCATAATCCGCTCATGTAAACAATTCAAAGACCTTACTACTTTCAAAACACCATATTTCTCAAATGTTCCTAGTATTCTTGAATACGCATCTCAAGTATGGAACCCAGGCTATGCAGTACACAAAAATAGAATTGAAAGTGTTCAGAATAGATTTTTAAGGTATCTCAATTTCCATTCTTTTCGATCTTATGTTAGTAATGAAGACTCTGCCAAATTCTTCAAAATACAGACGCTAACTTGTCGAAGAAATATAGCAGATTCGGTAATGTTATTTAAAATTATACATAACTTAATCGATAGTCCTGATCTTCTTCAACGCCTATCATTCCACGTTCCTAATCGCAACAGTAGACAGTCGCTTACTTTTAATCTTCCTCTTTGCAAGACTAACTCCAAACATAACTCATTTATCTACAGATCCACACATTCATTCAACTTAAATTATTACCACATTGACATTTTTAACTCGACGTTACATGACATAAAACAAAATCTCACTAAGCAAAATGACTCAAACTAGGAAGTTCAATCTACCCCTCTCCCTCCGCCTTTTAATCCTTATCCTATATTTCTCCTCCCCCCCCCCCCCCCCTCACATAATGTAACTAAAAATTTACTAATTAAGTAAACACCTTTATAATGTCACACTGTCATTTACTATTATTATCTGTGGAAAGTTTATAATTGGCATAATTAACCATTTTATAATTGTATTATTGTGTAGTTTATGATTTGCTGTCAACTTTCCCAAATATAAATAAAATAAAAATACCTGCTCAATTGCGACGTGTGGTGGAAAATATTGTTATTGTTTTTAATTTTAAAAAATACATCATCGGATAGCAAAATTACTTCTACATTTTTTACTCCAAATATGGGAGTATCCCAGGAGATACGCTTATCCTAAATAAACCATATTTATTTTAACAAACGATGCCCTCGGTAATATTAGTTAGCGCCACCGCTGATTGATTCATTTGGAGAGAAGGTAAAATAATATAATAAAAATGGAGATCTATTCACCAAATGTAACAAACACCAGGTGTGGCTTTATCTGTTATCCTTATTCATTGGTACATTACTTGCAGTGATTCACATTATGTTTTTAATGACGAAAGGGAAAGTCACATGCCAAAGTATGACAAACACCCCTCGAACCAAAGTCTGACTAAAGTTCCGTGTTGCATCCCGTTAATACAAAAGTGAAATCATCATCATCATCATCATTACTCTTGGCTCTACAACCCCTGGTGGGTCTTGGCCTCCTCAAGAGTCTTCCTCCACTCATCACGGTTTTGTGCCAGCTCTCTCCAGTTTACAATCTCCAAGGTGGATAAATCTTTGAGGACGTTGTCGCTCCATCTTAAATATGGTCTACCCAGGCTCCTTCGCCCTGTCGGTCTTCAGTTCAGTAGGGACTTTGGTGCTTGATGCACAGTCATTCTCTCTACATGACCCAGCCACCAAAGTCTTCCCAGTTTTATAAATTTTGTGACCTTTAGATTCTTAAACAGAGTAGGTATATAGCTCATTGTTATAAAGTTTGCGCCAAAATCCATTTTCTGAAACCGGTCCGAAGATTCGCCTCAAAATTTTGCTTTTTACAAAAGTGAAATACAAAATGATAATCATTTAGCAGGTAGTATCGTTCGGAAATTTTTATTAGGAATTGGAGAAATTATAGATTTGTTATCCTCAAGATAATAGAAACAGAGAGAGATAGAATTGTCGCTGAGCTACGACCGAACTGCACGGACTATCATGGCGGCAGAGCCAATGAAAGTTAAGCGCGTGTGGATAGTAACAAAGTAGATTTTGGTTTTGCGGGGTGGTGAACAATGTTGGTGACACTTGCTGAGTGAGCGGTTAATACTAATAATGGTTCCATGACAATTGATCCGATGACAATTGGCCTCACCACATGCTCCTTCGGGGACTCGGAATTATTTTTAGTAAAAATATTTGTATAGCGGATTTCTTCTCAATACGCCTGCAGATATAAGTATACCGACTCTGGTTGTACGGCCGTAGGTATATTCTCTTTGCATACTTACTTGAAAAAATAATCTTTTAGGAAATTAACTGTTCGATGGATCAATTAGCAGAAGGATCAACTGTCCGGGGGCCTACTAACACATATTGTATCTTGTAATAGGTCAAGACTCAGAACCGTTCTTCTACTTTCTTTAAAGGTCTAAATAACACTAAAATAAGAGAACAGTAGGTATATTTTATTTTGATTTATTTTATTACATTAGTTACATTTATACAGCAAAATTACATAATAATATTTCAAATAACTGTAGATTTTAAAATGTGTACAAGTGTTATTATGTCTTGTACGTTATTAGTTCCTAGCTAGGCAGATTGCCTGTTTTATGATTAAGTTATTAGTTCAAAAAAATATTTTTTCACAGAGACGAAACATTTCATTGTTGTATCGGAATTTAACAATATTACCGGTGCAGGCCTTATTATGGTATAAAATATTGATTCAGCGTGTATCTGAGTCTGATTATAAGAAGAAAGTGGAACATGAGCATAATACGAGGTTCACAAAGAATGAAGAAATGCTTGTTCCAAAATACAGGGTGTCCGGGGGTAAAGTGCATTTACTTCGGGAGGTGATTCTACATGATA
Organism: Limnephilus lunatus; assembly: GCA_917563855.2. Taxonomy (NCBI): domain Eukaryota; kingdom Metazoa; phylum Arthropoda; class Insecta; order Trichoptera; family Limnephilidae; genus Limnephilus; species Limnephilus lunatus. The sequence goes on along the minus strand of OU830596.1, from coordinate 84,787,469 downwards.
TTGTAAGTAAAAAAGATAAATAACTTTTTTTGAAATTCCCATTAGGGGTAGTTTTGAAATAAAAAGATAAAATTAGACCGGCGTGTGCCGCCGGCTTTATTATTTTCCGCTGTTACACACGCTATTGCCACAATCGTGCCCGGTAGGCTCTCAGCAAGTAACAACGTACCGCACACTAAGGATTTTTAGTAGGTACGTCTTTTTGTATGGGAAAAAAAAGTTAGAATTTCGGAAAAAGTTGTTAATCTTTTTTACTCCTACCATCATGTAGAAACACCTCCCGAAGTTAATGCACTTTACCCCCGGACACCCTGTTTAATAATTACTACGGACGGCGAACCCTGGAATTTAACGTGCCAAAAATATTTAACATGTTACCAATTAATATAAAAAATTGCGACTCTACAAATAGATTAAGATATATGCTGAAACAATGGTTACTAAATAGAGATTGTTCACATTAATTAATGTGTGTTAATTGTGACAATTTGTATAGTTATATTAGTAATAATAATACGTATGTATGTTTAAATTGTAATTGAACATTAACATCCTGTTGACAAACTGCTTTATTGCGGTTTAACGGGATTCTAAGTTTAAATATACTATACTAAGTTTTTACTGATTGTGCCATTAATAGTTAACCATGTAAAATTTTAAGTTTTAAGTGACATTATTTAATAATTTTTCACACTCAATCCCACCTAGGTCAATCAACCATTTAGTTATTATTGTACCGATGCATGCCATTTTACATGTTTTAATATTTAATTCTAGGGGGATTTTATTATACAATTTCGGTCCCTGATATGTATATGTCTTTTGAAACTTTGCCGTATTGCTCCCTGAGACCACGAGATCTTTTCAGGTGTGACTTCTTGTTATATATTTATGGTCAATTTGTTTAAGATTTTCTACATTTTTATGTATATTTTTATTTTTTATATAGTTTTGAACATCAAGTAGGTACATAAATTTTTTTGTAGAGCTGATCGCTAGAAAACCTATAGGGTTTACGCATAATGACTCTAATTATGGATTTCTGTGCCTTCACTAATGGATCTAAAATTTGTAAGATATAAGCACAAGTAATTTGTAAGATATAAATGTATAAGAACAAATGTTAAAGATCTGCTAGGCTTAGATAGAGTATGGTTTTACTTTTAGTTTAAAAAAGACGTTTGTGTGTTTCTTTTCATATTTCATTTTAAGTTCTGTAAACATATTTCCAAATATTTTAATGTGTATCTACTTAATAAATTTAATCATAATTAATCAGATTTTTTTACCTAAGCTATTCCATATTCGGTACATCTCATCTAAGTACCTTATTTTTACCGACAAAAATTTTTTCTTCTTCCGAAGGCATTGTCAAAGTGCTACGCGAAAAATAATCTGACAAACAGTATTTTCATATTATTTTATTTTACTTATTTGGTTTTAATAATATTTTTATCTAGTTTAAAATAACACAAAACCATGCAAACTGAACTTAACCCCATTAAAAAGCCATTACGAAGCCGGCGGATGATCAACTTGTTATATGGGATATTAATTGCGGAAGCTGACGAAGAAAACACCCCATAAAAGCGTATTTCTGCAATAAAAGTCCATTCAGCGTCTGGCCGCACTAACTTACAGAAACTTACATACTATAAATGATGTTCTTGTATTTAAATCTGTTGTAAGCAGTTGATGTTAGTTACATGTGTGGTAGATTTTTTTTTCTCGCAATTGCTTTTACGTTCTTGTGCTCTAGTGTTATTCATAAAAAGTATCTTCTATAAAAAAGTTAATTTTTTTTTCTGGAACAGCAAGAACCCAATATTGTCTTTAAACTTAAAACAACTTCGCTTTTAAGAAAATAGTAGGTTAGCCCTGCCATTTTGGTACTGACTTGCAGAGCCTTTTCTATCTCGAACGTCTACATCTAGATCGCCGCAATTAATTTCAACGGGCAATGTTATTTCTAACAGGAGCAATGAAGTTTTGAAATGTCAATTTGACTGTAAAAAGCATACGAAGACATGGACTTTTAAAAATCATTTTTCTATTTTTTAATAATAATATAGAAATATCACTAGCAAAGTGCTTTTTTCATCGGCTTCAATTAATCATAAATTAGGCAATGTCGTACAAAAGAATAGAGAATACGCTAGAAGAAAAACACAACAAAACTAAGGGTTTACTTCTATGGATAAAAACGAATGGTTTTCTTCTATGGATCCAAACACAAATCTAAAAGGATTACTTCACTGGACACAAACACAAAATGAATGGTCTCCTGTTCAGGACCTAAACACAAAACTTAAGGGGTTCCTTCACTGAACACAAACACAAAATGAATGATGTTTTTCTCTTTACCCAAACATAAAACTTAAGGGGTTTCTTCATTGAACACAAACCCAAAACTAAGAGTATCCTTCTATTAATATGGACACAAAACCAAAACTAAAGGTTTCCATTGAGGCCCATAAACCATTCACTGTAAATAAACACAAATCTAAGCGTAGGTATCCTTCTATGGATATGGATTCAAAATCAAAACTAAAGGTTTCCATTGAGGCCCATAAACCATTCACTGTAAATAAATACAAATCTAAGCGTAGGTATCCTTCTATGGATATGGATTCAAAATCAAAACTAAAGGTTTCCATTGAGGCTCATAAAACATTCATTGGAAATAAACACAAATCTAAGCGTAGGTATCCTTCTATGGATATGGATTCAAAATCAAAACTAAAGGTTTCCATTGAGGCCCATAAACCATTCACTGTAAATAAACACAAATCTAAGGGTAGGTATCCTTCTATGGATATGGATTCAAAATCAAAACTAAAGGTTTCCATTGAGGCTCATAAACCATTTCCTAGAAATAAACACAAATCTAAGGGTAGGTATCCTTCTATGGATATGGATTCAAAATCAAAACTAAAGGTTTCCATTGAGGCTCATAAACCATTTACTAGAAATAAACACAAATCTAAGGGTAGGTATCCTTCTATGGATATGGATTCAAAATCAAAACTAAAGGTTTTCTTTGAGGCTCGCTAGGTGACAGCATTACAAGAACATTACGAGTGCCTACTAACGATTTAAAATATTTTACTTCATAGAACAATCTTAAAATAAGAATCGAACCAAATTTTATTTGAGATTTTTCGAAAAAAAACTAATCGCAGAAGTTGTGATTTAAAAAACAAGGTTTATTTTCAAATTTATTTACAAACTACCTACGTACAACTCTTCATGCAACGTTCATCATCTGTAATTTTACACCCATAACTACAATAATGGATAGAGGCCTTTTACCTACATCCTCTTAATTTTCAATAATCTAGTTTGTCATATTTGCATAGACAGGTCTCCCAGAGAGTCCCAGACCTATGTAATATAACTTCCCGTAATAGAATAATTTATGTAGAATAGGTAGAGTTGCAGCCCGAAAAGCCGAAAATCCTGGGCTCGAGTCCCAGATGTGCCCAAATATTTTTCTGATCTTTCAGTTTCCAGATTTTTGATTGAGTATCGCTAATATTGTCTTTATTTAATTAAATATTACAATTTGAGGTTTTACTAATAAAGTTAAAAATAAAAATAAATATTCATTCTAGACTTGCAGAGAAGTTAATAGATGTCACATATTAAAAATAAAAATGTATCCAAGAAACTATCTAGATAGCATTTAGTTAGGGCTTGGATCTTGCAATCATACGTAAAGATAGCGGCCAATAAAATAAGCGTTAAGAAAATGAAGATAATATTTATAGACCTTAGTTGAAGTATGATAGAGTTAAACGTTAATTAAAAATAACCGAATCGAATAGGGACACATTAGCTCAGTTCGTAGAGTTGCGGCCCGGAGAGTTGAAGGTCCTGGGTTAGAGTCCCAGATGTGTCCCTATCTTTTTATGATTTTTCTGTTTCCAGATTTTCGATTTAGTTTTGCTAAAGTTGTCTAATTTTTCGTTATTTGTTTTTGGGGTGTTGTACCGTGTTGCGCTACCTCATTCTTTAGCCGACATTTCTGTAATATTGTCTTAATTTAATTAAATAGTAGGTAAAATTGAAGTTAACCTTCTATTTTTGTCGGCAGGTCTCCTAGACACCCTCGACTCTACGCTGGACTCCAAGGATTGCCCGGGCATGTGCGTGCACGCGCTGGCCACCCTCATCTGCTACGATGTCCTGGAGGACGTGCAATGTCCCAACCCCAACATGAAGTGCTGCGTGGACTCAGCACCAGGTACCTAATCAACACATTATGATAACATCATACTTGGACGGCAATTGCGCGTGAGTAGAAATTTTCACGGGTTACTTACATTATTCTGGAACTGCGACGCGTTTTTTGATGTGAAACATCTTTTGGTGCGCTTGGTGGGTCAAAACCAACACTAGCGTGCCAAGACGGGACGACGCTCTTCCGCGAAACGAAACTTCACTAGGCAAGCCTCGTGGCTCGCCAGCTCTTTCCGCCCGGCGGCCAAAACTATATAGAGCGAAGGCCGATTCTTAAGTGACGTGACGGAACGACGCATCATTCGCTTCCCTCTCTGCGCTTTCGATGTATCACTTTAAATCTTTAATTCCATACAAGCATCGATCAATTAAATCAATTAACGTCAATTCATACAAGCCATTAAATTATTATAACTGTCTCTTGTTAGAAGTCTAATGGAATATAACTCGGTAGTTTGGTCTCCATCTTACAAAATTCACGTTAATAACATTGAGCGAATACAAAAAAAAATGTCTGCGTTTTATAAATTAAATATCCCTTTAGAAGACTTAAAATATAATTTATTATTAAATATTCTAAAAATACACACACTAGAAGACAGATGTAAAATAAACTACTTTTTATTCAAACTACTTAACTCTAAATTTGACTGTTGTGAACTCCTGCAAATCATAAACTTACGAATACCGACAGTAACTACGCGACAAAATACACTATTCTACTGTAGCATTCATAAGCGGAACTACATTACCCACTCTCCGATACAACGATTTCACACTATGGGAAATAAGTACTTAGGTGATGTTGACATATTTAACAAAAACTTGGCGAATTTTGTGGATCTGTAAAAAACTTATTCTAAAACTATTCCTAAACATATCTGTATTTTGTTAACCTATGAAATCGCTGTATTTATGTATTTTTATGATTTGTGTGCATTTTTTATTTAATTTAATTTTTATTATTTCTTTATCTGTTTAAAAATCATCTCTCATGAATTAATTGTACTACCAAATATGTAAAAGCCCTTTGGGCGTTATATAAATAAAAATAGTGAAACACCGAAAGTCATGTAACACTACATGCCTAAATCCTAAATCAGAATATATTGGCAAGAATAATCGTGACCCTTGTTGTTGCAGGCAACGAGACCAGTACGCGAAGGCCGCCTCCTCCCCCGCCCAAACAAACGGAGCCGCCCTCCAGCACCACCACCGAGGAGCCTCCCGCCCTCAGCAAGCCGTCCTCAGACAAGCCTCACCTGAACAAGCAGAACAACAAGAAAGACAGTGGTAATGCAATGCATAGGTACTAGCATTGGCCAGTGCTAGATTTTACTTACATTAACAACTAGTACAGCCATATTCTGGAATTCTGGCCACAAACGAAAACAACTCACAACTTACAATACAACAACTAGAAGAAAACCGTCCATCAAATGGGTCTATCCAAAATAAAAAAACATTGGCTAAAGACAAATTGTCGACTTGAACGGGCCACGTCTCTTCACCTTGCTTAGCTTTATGAAAAAGTTTTTGAATGTGCACACTTTTTTCTCACTTTTCCACATACGGTTTTTCTCAATATTTATAGACATACTTTCTGCTGCGTAAAATTTTGAGGGTGAAAGGTGGAAGCGATGTGATTTAAAAAAACAGTGATTTGATTAGATCGCTGATTCAAATTCTGTTTCGTGTGCTTTTGATCTAAAATTGACCGCTTTTAGACTCTGTTTGCCAGCGCTTTTTAGGCCAATTACCTATTTTCGTGGTGATAATATAAAACACACTAAGAATAAACACAATTTTTGCTTGTATATTCCTTTTGAACCTTTGTAAAATGGCACCCTTAACTATTAATTAGTCGGTGATTATCAGGTCTTAGATTGGATAAGATTAATTTCTCCATATCGTAATACATATCCGTTACCCTCCTACGCATTTTTTAAATGTATTTTATTACGTATATTCGTTGTAATTTAAGACACAATAAGGCGTTGTTTCGAAAAAAAATTTCGAAAAGGTTTCCGTTAAATGCCGTTTCACAGAAATTTTAACAATTTTTGAAAATTCCATTCATGTCCTGTTATTATTTCAGTTATGTGAAATAATAAAAAAAAAAACTTTAGTAGAACCTTTACAGAACTAGAAAATGAATGTAGAAATTTGATAAATTGTTCAAATTCTCTGAAACGACTTGTCCTTAGTCAGTTTCAGCTTTTGAACAAATTGTGATCATCAGGAAACGACAACTATCATGTTGTTAAGCTTGCGAGCTATTTACAATTTGATAGATGGCTGAAACACACCTAGAAACGGCGTTTAATGCGAACCGTTCAAATTTTAAAAAAATGGCGCTGAATGGCGACTTAATGACAACGTTACATTTGAATTTCTGCGACACAAGTGTGCCTAATATTGTACCCACGTTGGCTTGTATATTCCTTTTAAAACCTTTGTAAAACTTACTTTTCCCTTAGGCTTATGTGGCATTTGATTATTTTAGCCATGTTGTATGTAAGTCGTAAGACATATCCAATATCCATTACCCTCCTACGCATGTTTTATGTTAACTCAAGGAAGTGGAAAACAATAAAATAATTGATTGTATCGGTAAAGCTTTTCACATATTCAGACATAGAATTTGGCATTCGCGAAACATTCTTATGTCTCTAAAAGCAATTGGATATGTATGACACGATAGCAAGCAATAGTACAAAGAATTTAGCGGTTCTACTGCAATTACTATCTCAATTTTTAATGAACGTACCTATTCATTTCGGGTTATTGCGGATACCGGAAGAAGGGGTTATTGTAAAATTCTCAAATCCGGCACACCAGTTTCATAAAATCTAGATTAATGGTCTATAAGTCTGGTTTTAATCTTAGATTAAGATAGGAATGGTCGAGGTTGATCAAAAATTACACACCGCTCTAATCAACGGATTATACAAAAGAAAGTAGTTGTCTGAGTTTTTGCAGATACGATGATCCGTCGCCTGTTATACTATGTATAAAATTTTCTTTTCACTTGTATTTTTTTCATCCACCAGCTGTTTGGTGTTCTTGTAATGAATATACATATCGTGTTTTTATTTGGCTTGAATTGTGGGTTATTAATAATTAGTTTTATGGGTTTAGATTGTACATAGTTCTAACCCGTAAATAGAGAGGCTGTTTGAAGCTATCTTTGTAAAATGAGCATTGATACGCTTTTTAATGCTGTGTTCGTAAAAAACGCTTATTAATATTTTGTAGGTCGGTAGGTACTACTAAAATTACTTATAACTACTAAGTCTCCCGTTTCGGGTTCGGGAAAACCCATTCTACAATTTTACCAAAAAATTCTTTTCAATAAAGATTAAGGTTTTTTTTTTTTTTTTTTTTTAAATTGATAAACTAACGTTTAAACAAGATTTTTATGCATAGCACAAAGGGTAGATAACAAATATTATAATCAATAATTATCAGCCTGAAACACTCATCTACATTGAAAAAATCTTCCGAGAAAAGATACTGGCCGCCAACGGGAATTGAACCCGTGACCATCTGATTGCCGGTCAGCAGCTCTGACCACTGAGCTATGGCGGCTTATAGGTGCTATGCATAAAAATCTTGTTTAAACGTTAGTTTATCAATTAAAAATAATAATTAATATTTGACAAGTTAAAGTATTTCAGCAAAAAATGCAGACATAATTAGTCTCGACGCCACCTAGCGGGAGATTTAGTATTAAAAATACCTCTCTCACAAAAATAAAGTTGGTTGTTTTCAGTTGGAAAAATGTAATAATAAGTAATTGTCGAATGAAACACTTGAATTATTTGGCGGGTATTAGATAAGCCGCCATAGCTCAGTGGTCAGAGCTGCTGACCGGCAATCAGATGGTCACGGGTTCAATTCCCGTTGGCGGCCAGTATCTTTTCTCGGAAGATTTTTTCAATGTAGATGAGTGTTTCAGGCTGATAATTATTGATTATAATATTTGTTAAAGATTAAGGATTTTTTTACATTAGCTCCACACAGGAAGCCCTGGGGAAAATAATTCCCCTCAGGGCCTACGTCATCTTTGGGGATACTGTGTGGAGGGTATTTTTAAGAAAGAAAGGAGAGGAAGTTCTGGGAAGTAAAAGAGTATACGAGGGGTGTGTGGGGAATCTGAGGATCAGTGTGTCTAGGAGTGACGGACGTCTTAATCCCACTGCTGAGAGAGTACGGCTGTAGAAGTCAAAGGTACCTACTCCCTCAACCATTCACTCCCGATCCGACCGGCCATGCATGTCGGCTGGTGGGCAGACGCACCTGCCGCCAGGGCCCGGACCAACCTTACCCCATGAACCCGGGCACCCCTGCTCAGTCACCAAACGTAGCGATCAACTTGGGGTGACCTAGGGCAGAGGTGTTGCTTTTCCAGTAAATGGTTCCCGAGACTGCGGTACCCACACCGGCCTCCCAAATTGTTTTGTTGAATTTTTTTCGTGTATTGAAGCGTTGAATCAAATTACTGAATTGAAGCGTTGAATCAAATTACTTTAGCCGAGTTTGGTGACCAGTGCTGAATAACCGATCACTTTACCTCCTTCCTCTTTCTCATCTCCCTTCCTCCACTACTTTTCGCCTCGCAGCACACCTCAGTTGGTGATGCCATTGTCCAACTGACTTCAGATGGTTGGGAGTTGGGAGCAATTGGGACACTCGCGCGGTATTCACATAATAAGACGAGAGTTCTCCTGTCTGCACAGTGTAAATCGCAGTCACCCGAAATAATTTTGTATCTTATTATTTTTTCCTCTTTCCACAATTTAAAAAAGACTTCTTCAAGACCCATGTTATTTTAATGTTCCTACAGCCCATTTTTCTAGTACGTCGCCCAAACAGGCGATTATGAATGTTAATTTAACTTTTATTTAACGTTTATTTTAATGAAATTTGTCAATTAATCATGGTTAAAATTACAGTGAAGAGTTGCCCCGGCGTTTGTGTGGCTGACCGGATAGCAGAGTACTGCGAGGCCTACCTCTCGCCCCCGGACCTGTGCAAGACAGGCCTGCGCTGCTGCGTGGCGCGTGACGCCTACGGGGACAAGCCCCCCGACACGCTCATCGTGCCCAACAAACAGAGTCGCCCCCAGAACACCACAACTCCTAGACCGACCACAGCTGTAGTGGTAAGCACTTGTAACCATTGATTATCATTATCATAATATAGTTATCATTTCATGACCACAATCAAACTATCTTCCCATCTACCTCTGCTCATCGTCCTTTTATCGTGATCCTACATATGTTCTCCACACCCTATCTCTGAAAATTGTCAATGCAACCGAAAAATTCACTTTTGTTGTTACACTTTATTGCCCCGGTAATGTTCGGAATTCCACTGCTTATGATATAAGATCATCAATAGACATCGGATTATACGCATTTGCATATTTGCATATGCAAATGCATATAACTCTCTAATTTCGGCGTTAATGCATATTTTAAGCCTTGTTTCGTTTTCGTCAATTTGACAATCCTGAGGCCATCGCAATTCAGTCAAGTGCAAGCTAGCATTTGAAAACGCATCCACTAAGCAGAATATTACCCTAATCTCAACACATTTCCACAAGTTACCAGATGCCATAGTTAAATTGGAAACAAAAAACCTTCCTCCATTTAAATCAATAGAAATACTGTAAACGTGTAAACAATGATCGAACTTGCCAACGCCATTCAATTCAATATCGGAAAAGATTCGTAAAAAGTTAGATGCTGTTTTGCTTAAGAACCCGAGTCTTGAAGACATGAAGAGCATTAATGCCTGCATCAACGTTATAGGTGATATCCTGCCTAAAAAGGTGTCTCCAGAAATGGCGCCAATTTTTAAATTTTGTACAATGACGTCAATTTTCGGCGTACAAATGAATACTGGGTGACAAACGTCACAAATTAGGGCTCGAAAATTTGGAAAAACAGTTAATTGTATATTGTCACAGAAACTATGCACAATTTTAAGAATACTTCGCTGTTATAGAACCGTCTATAATTAAAATGTATACAAATAAAAATGGTTTTTTGATTTTTCATTGTGTATATTTTGGCCATATCAAGAGTTTTTAGTGCATATTTCGGCCTTTTTTAGTGCATATTTGCATGCATATTTTGGCACTTTGTTAGTGCATATAATCCGATGTCTAATCATCAACAAATCATCATCAATTCCGAACATTATCATATTATATCTGGACAATAATTGGCTTCTTGGATTCTAGGAATTCGATACCTGGTGTGTATTATTATAGAGACTTGTAATAAATCATAACGTAATAATTAATTCTGGAGTACCGCAAGGCTCAGGTATAGGACCTGTCTAAAATTATATGAGAATAACAACTTTCTTTTTGCGCAAATTGAAATAATGATAGTTTATTTTCCTTCTATGTTCGTTTATTGATGTTTTCGTAACCCATTTCGAAAAACATATGAAATATTTAATCCCTTAGGATAATTTGTTCACTTTTGGGAACTACTCACACAGATCTCATAGAAATCGTTGGCACATATTGTCAAGGTGAGAAATATGATATAAAAGGTGTTAGAAAGAGAAAACACCTAACTTCAGAAGTTAACCACAGAAAAAAAAAATGTCCCTCCATGGAACCAAAATTTTCGACCGCAATTTGAAAAAAAATTAATGAAATTTTGGGAATTTTTTATTGTAATTATTTTTACATGAAACGACAAAAAGTGAGTTGAAGATATCTTGCATTTGCCTAATAAAATATATGCGGGTTTTTATTCTATCATATTTTAGTTAGAAAAAACGTAAGATGAGCCACTTGTTTCTAAAAATAACATTTGAAAGCTTTATTATTTTATTACCTTTCAAAAACAGTTTTCGGATGCATTCAGTAATACTCAAATTATTTGTATTTTATTGCAAATCGGAAAATTTTCAGAACTTCTGACAAAAATTTTTCATCACAACACAAGCAACATTTTCGGCTTTCTGTGGTGGTAGTAGGAGATTTTCAAACATTGTTGGGTTATTCGTAACCCGGGAATGTTTGTCTTTCTTTTAAAAAAAAAGATTAAAAAAAAGAATAGCTCGAGGCTCGAGGCCTGAGAGGTTAGATATTCCTCTCCTAATGAGAATTTTTAAAATGTTTTTATAAGGCTGATATATTTCATATAAACACATTCTAATATTGGTATAGTCGCAGGTGTACCATAAGGGCAGATGTGATCTGTGATGTCATCTGCTATGATGGTGGACTCTGCAAGGCTGTCTAAAACTTTGGCTAAATGAGGATAAAGCACATCACAATGAAATACCCCAAAAATCAATCACGATCATACTCTTGACGGTGAAAATCACAAATCAAATCATATTAGGCAGTGGCGGACTAAGGGGGGGCGGGGGGGGCGGCCCGCCCCGGGCCCCCGGTCCTGGGGGGCCCCCAAACGCCTCCATGTTCCCTTGATCAAATTCTAAACAAGGCTTTAAGGCACCTCATTAAAAAAATGTATTTTTTTATTTCATTTTGTGATTGATACACTTGTTAAGAATGCTCTCACCAATTTAAAAAGATATAAATTCGGAAAATTGACGAAGATACTACATTTTATGTGCAACCGTTTGAAACAGTTTGTGTGTTGAATTATCCTTCAGTAAAACTTTAAATGCGTTTTATTTTTTAATGCATTTTATTTTCGATTTTTCATCGTTCATATCATTTATAAAACAATCCATACGTAGGGTCATAGTGAGGGCCGGATTAAACATGTCGTGGCCCCTAGGTAATGTCTCGGGGCCCCTACCCGATGTGGGCCCCCTAGGTAGTGGCCTTCACCGCCTTATGGACAATAGGGTCCTGCCAGAGCCTGCTTAAACAGCCCCTAGCCTATGCACGTCTCGGGCCCCCTGTAACCCAGGGGCCCCTACCCGATGCGGGCCCCCTAGGCAGTGGCCTAGACTGCCTAATGGACAATAGGGCCCTGCCACGACTGGCTTAAACATATCGGGGCCCCTAGGCAATGCACGTCTTGGGGCCCCTTTACCCTAGGGGCCCCTTTACCCTATGGGCCCCTATCCAATGCGGGACCCTAGGCAGTTGCCTACGTCTTTTGGATAATATGGAATATAATGAATTTAATTTCCGATTTTTTATAATATTTTCATCGTTCATAAAAATAAAAATAAAATAAATGCAAGGGCGCCATTTTTAAAACAATCCCTACATAGGGTCATAGTCAGGGCCAGATAAAACATGTCGGCGCCCCTAGGCAATGCACGCCTCGGGGCCCCTATACCCTAAGGGCTCCTACACGATGCGGGGCCCCTAGGCAGAGGTCTACACTGCCTTTTGGACAATAGGGCCCTGCCAAGGCCGGCTTAAATATGTCGGGGCCCCTAGGCAATGCACGTCTTGGGGCCCCTTTACCCTACGGGCCCCAATCCAATGCGGGGCCCCCTAGGTAATTGCCTATACGTTTTATGGATAATACGGTTTTATGGATAATACTGACTGGATTTTCGAACAGTTTAAGACTTGGTGAATGCTGCATGCAAATCAGATGTATAGTTTTTTTAATGTGTTGTCAACCAGTATGAAAAACGTAGTTTTGAGAAAAATGCGTTCAAAGTTCTGTTGAAGGATATTTCAACTCACAAACAGTTTAAAACGGTTTTTCATAAAATGCTTTATCTCCGTCAATTTTACGAATTTCCTTAAAATATTTGGTGAAAGCATTATTTACAAATGCATATATTAGAAAATGAAATAAAAAGTGACATTTTTTTTAACATAACAAACATCATCCCTTACAGATAAAATAGGAATAAATAAATACAGCCTGAACCGGTAATTTATATATTTTTTAAATAAAATTGCATACTACTACTAATCTTTATAATGTCTATACAGTTTTAGTTCTAGTTTCACTTACGTATTGCACTTCGTATTATTTTTATTAACTTAGGCCCTTTGCTTAAGGTTATCTTATCATTACAGATAATATAGATAGTAATAAAATAGGTAATTAAAAAGATTCAGTAGCGGACTAACGAGGGGGGGAGGGCGGAAGGGGCGGCCTCTGGTCCCCGGGGGCCTCTAAACGCCTCCATGTTTACTTGATCAAATCCTAAACGCAACATCCCGAATTTCTACCGATTTCTTACTTATCTCACTTAAACATTTGAAGTTTTTAAGCTCTTAAAAAATATATGTTATTTTGGAAGAAAATATCTATATATTTCCCACGCCGAAACGCAAATTATATGAAATTCCCTCGATAGAAAAAAATCGCAAAGTATGCTCCGAAAATTATTATGAACACCTCTGATTCAGTTATTTTACAAGTTATATGTATGGAAAAATTCACAATGTTTCTTTAAATACTGTTTTAGATAGCCCTAAAAAAATGCTTTATTCTCTATTTTAAACGAGTCGTGTTTTGTTAACACAATTTTGACAATGTTTGCTTCAATTTTACCGTTTTAAATAAAAAAATATTTTTTTGTTTTTTTATTAGGTTTGTCAACAGTGATTTACATCAAAGCTTTCACAGATACAATTACACTATCACTAATTAAAGACAAACACAATATTGATAACATAATACTTACATATATAATAGCGAACTCATTCGTAACATTCGTAATTACATATCTCTCCATCTTCTTCTTTATGAGCGGGGATACGGCGCCTTAAGGCACCAGGACAATTTTTTTTAAATTTTATTTTCAGAAGTTAACAATGCTCTCAACAAATGTTTTATGCAGCATTTTATGTGAAACTGTTTGAAACTGTGTATGTTGAATTATCCTTCAGAAAAACTTTTAATACGTTTTTCTCGAAACTTTTTAACTCGTTTTTCAACGTTGACAACATATTAAAAAAAACTATACATCCCCCATATGTATTTTCATTGCATTGGCATTTTTATTTGCATGTACCAACTCTTAAACTGTTCGAAAATAAAAATAAAAATAAATAAAAAATGGCGGACCTGCGAATTATATAGGCATTCGATTTTTTATGGAAAATGTTCAGCGTTCTTAAAAAAAATAGGAGATCCTCTGTAAAAAAAATCTCTATGTGGTGCCATAGTTTCTGGATTTTCTAACAGTTTAAGCCGCCGCTACCCAAATTTCTACCAATTTCTTTCATATCTCCCTTAAAAATTTAAAGTTCTTAAACTCTTAAAAAAATATGTTATTTTTGAAGATAATATCTAGACGCGTTCCATGCCGAAACGCAAATTATATGACATTCCTTCGCAAAAAAATTGCAAAGTTTTCTCCGAAAATTATTATAAACAGGTTTGTTTCAGTTATTTTACAATTTATGGTTGTGAAAAAATTCACAATGTTTCTTTAAATAATACTTAAGACGCCTTCCACGCGATTTTTGCTCTATTTTAAACGAGTCGTGTTTTATTAAACATTTTCACAATTTTCGCATCGATTTTATCGCTTAAATATTAACGCGCTCCTCTAACATTCGTAATTAAATATCTGTCCTTTTTGAGCGCGGATGCGGCCCCTTAAGACTTAGTGCATGCAAATCGGATGTATAGTTTTTCTAATATGTTGTCAACCAGGTTGAAAAACGTTTCGAGAAAAATGCGTTCAAAGTTTTTCTAAAGGTTAATTCATCATACAAACTGTTTAAAACTTTCTAGTTTTTTTTTAGAATTTCCTTAAAACATGTGATAGCATTATTAACAAACAAATTTTTTAGAAAATGATATACAAAAAAAAGACAATTTTTTCAGTGAGGCCCCTTAGGACCAGAGGCCCGTGTGATCTGAATTAAAATCTTGCAAAATTACATCAACTTTTTATACTAGGGGAGGGGCCTCATTCAGCTTTGCCGCCCCGGGCCTCTGACGGGCTTAGTCCGCCACTGATATTAGGTTGGGTGAAATTTGCCATCTTTGATACTATTTTATGTGTTTTGGTTTGAAAATTTGATCGCCTAGAAATATTATAGATGCTTCAATTAAATACTGCGAGTAGAACACACCTTGGCCTTGGAAATAATCAAGTATTTTTTTTTAAAAGTCTTTTTGTGAGTCTGAAAAAAATAAAATATCAGGCCTCTAAAAAATAAGAGCAAAATCTCCTAGTAATGAATCCATTTTCGGATAAAGTTTTATTACAAAATGTGACAGATTAATTTCTTTAGAAAATAATCCAAAAACATTTTAATATTTGTCCTTGAAATTCACAAAATAAAACAAAACAATGCAATTTCTCACTGTTGTTTTCGACATGAATCAAAATGGCGGCGTTCAACCAAATTGGATTTGAGAATTAAACCTTACCATTTTGTATTACTTAAAGCCCCGCTCCCCGCCCCGGTGGCATACAGACTTTCTTGAACTCTATGTGGTTCCATTTAATCGATTTTAATTTTCCTTGTTATTGTAATAAACAATTCGTACAAAAGGAGTTAATGTTTTTTACAGACCTTTACGAAATCAACCTGTAAAACACGACTCTCAAATACCTTCTCCAAACTTTTCAAAAAAGTCTTTTCAAGCATTTTTAACTCCCTCCCAAGAAGAAGTGGGGATTTTGATTTTGAATTTTTCAAAGACCAGGATCACAGAATATATATATTTTTTTAATTTGTAGCAAATCACAACACTGGCACCCCGGCCAAAGCAGCCGCCGCAGAGTGCGTCCCGTCCCTCAGAGTGCGCGGGAGAGTGCGTGTCGGGGCTGTTCGCCCTGTTCTGCGACGACATCGACTCGGACGCCAACTGCCCCGGGGACTCCAGCTGCTGCGTCACCAACACCGTCAGCGAGGGTCCTCCGCCGCCCAGCACCACCCCCAGACCCACCACTCCGGTAAATTAATGCTTAAATAAGTTACACATTCTCCAAGATAGAACAATTAAACAATAATGTAAATGTCTTGGTACACTGGATGCGATTAATAATCACAAATTATTTTTGAAATTTTTTTAATCAATGCGGACAATTATTTCAATAACTGGAAAATATTGCACAATAGTTATTTCGATCCAAATTAGCGGTTGGCGGCATTGTTATTGATTGTTTTTTTCCCATTAGCTGAGGAAAATAATTCCATTCAGGGACTTTCATCTTTGGGGAAGCTGTGTGGAGGGTATTTTTAGGAAAGGAAGTTCTGGGAAGGAAAACAGATATGAGGCGTGGGTAGGAATCCGACGGTCAGTGTGTCCAGGAGTGATGGAAGTATGAATTCATTGCTCCCACTGTGGTGCAAGGCGATGGGTCGAGAGAGTCCGGCTGGAGAGGTCAAAAGGTCTCCCTCAACCAGTCTCTCCAGAAATTATTTTCCTCAGAGCCTCCTGTGTGGAATTAAAGTTTAAAAAAAAAAGGGAATCGGGCAATAAACAAGGTATGAAGGCGTACGCCTTTGTTTCTACATACACACCGAATTCATAAATTTCATTTGATCGATTCGGCATGCTTCTGTGCCATATCTCCCTTTGTTTCTATTATAAATAGTATAACTAACAGTTTCACCGCAACGATATGCAGAAAGGATAGACCGCCACACAACTATGTCAATTCTATTCCTGGCATACACTTCTTGAATACTTCGCTTACACAATTATTGGCATACACTTCTTACTTCATATACACTCTTTCTTTAATCTGACTCTTGATATGGACTGACTCGAGTAATTCGTTCACTTGATTGTGCAATACTGCCATTTCTTCCTCTAATTTGAATCTGTCTTTCTATAGTAATCACGGCATTACACCTCAGAGTGGTATTTCACCTCCTCCATAAAAGTTCTCCAATGGATGCAGTCCCTCACCATTTGCATCCAGTCCGCCGAATTTCCCATCCTGCTCCAATACACTTCCTCTCAGTCTATCTACCTACCTCTTCTTCAGTTTGCCTCTAAGTCACATCCACTGGGCACCCACTCGGTCACAATTTCGGACACAGCCCATCTAAGCATCAATAATAACTAAATAATATAAATAAATAATAACAGCCTTTATTCAGACAGTAAATTACATTACATTATTTATAATAAGCTTTTCACATTTATAATACTTATCATGCATCGACTCCCTGTCTGTATGTCACTAGTTGACAAAGGTCTCCTCAAACTGTCGCCATTTCTCTCTATCATCAGCTACTCTTGTCCATGTACTACCCGCTATGAATTTGATGTCGTCAACCCACAGATGTTATTAAATTTTGGAAAAATGGTGTAAGTACCTTTTTTTTCATCCAGACCGAAAATTTTTGTATGATTAGATGCACTAGTTGACATTATTTGATGTTTCCAGGCTCCTGCTCCTCGCTGCCCTGGCTTCTGCCTGCTCAGCATCATGGCGGCGTTCTGCGAGCGTCCCTCCGTGCTGGTGCCGCACACAGCCAACTGCAAGCGCGGCAGCGTATGCTGCGACAACACACGTGCCCCGCCGCCCCGCCCGCCCCCGAGACCCGCACCAGTCACCCCCGCCCCCACACCCGCCCGCCCCCCAGATGGCAGAGAAGAGTGTCCCGGCTCGTGCATCGTGTCATACCTGTCTTTTACGTGTTTTAGTGAGTTTTATTTTACATCATTGTACTTTGAATATTCCTCTACTCCGAAAACATAAAAGAATTTAGCCAAAACATTTTACTCCAAATTAGAATCTAACCCAAACTTCAGTGAGCGGGCTTTTATATAAGAGTGCTACAAGCACACAATTTCACTGTAAGCATTTGGATATAAACAGAGGCGTAGTGAGGAGGGGGAGCCACGGGTGCCACCCGATGGGGGGATGACACCCGACCGAGTGTCACCCCTCCCCCCCCCCCTCCCTTGCGTTTGTCAACTTTAATGGGAGAGGGGGAGGTGACACCACGTTATCCGCCCCGGGTGCCACCCATGCTAGCTACGCCACTGAATATAAATATATTAAGTAGGTAAGTACTTACAAAACAAAATACAGTAAACAGTAGCAGTAACAGTAGTAGTAATGTGTAGAAAAGATTTATCCATAGTTATATACAGGAAGAGTGAGAAATTTTATGTTTCTGGCCCTGTTCACAAAATATTAATACAGTAGGTACCATTCTTCTTTCAAATGAGTAGATACTTAATATTTTCAATGCTTCTGTGAGTATACACACAGAAAACTATTAATTAGCAAATAAATAATTTAACAGTCAAAAGGTTAAAATAAAATGTTCAGAAGCATTTGAGTAAAATAAAATGTACATAGCTTTTGCTTAATACTTGTTTGTACTTGTCTAGCATTTATTCAACTCAAGCCTCGTTCTTCTGGATGAAGGATGGAGTCCTGTTGGTACTATTGATGTACATCATTCTTTATTCACACACTTTACCTAGTTAGCATTTTTGTTTTGCTTGTGGTTCAGTCGGTATCAATACTGTTTTGCATGAGCTTTAGAGAATATTTTACATAGGTATCTGTCTTTATGATTTTGCTCTACGATTTTCTTTGTTGATCTTTTACTTGATTCTCGGTTTTAGAGCAAGCTACTCAAACACAAAGCTACACCATCTCTTTCTAGACAAGTAGAATCTTGTCGATGTATCAAACTAACCTCGTGCTTTAACTGTTTTTTATTTTCAGGGAACGCAGAGATGAGCGACCTGTTCAAGTGTCGCAAGACGGGCACACAATGCTGTGCCCCTAAGTGGCGTGTGCAGGAGAAGCTGGGCGTGAAGCACGGAGGGGAAGGGGCTCCCGCCAGCAGCCGCAACGACACAGCCACAGCGCCTCCACCGCCCCCACCCGCCACTACCCCCGTATACACCACGCAGCCCTACACCACGCCTTGTAACTACCTATTTATCAATAAATACATTATTAAGTTACCTGAAAAAACCTTTGATTCTGTGCAGAAACGGGTTGTCCTTTAGATAGATTCCTCGAATTGCAGTCTTTAGAACACAGATGTCAGGCGGGAATGCTGTCCTTGTTTTACCGGTATTTCAATAAAAGTTGCTTTAAGGAACTAGTGACATTGATTCCTTCGGCACCGGTGAGCAGTCTTGGCTGTAGAAAGTTGTTTTGTAAATATATTTTACCTCAGGGCCTCCTGTTTGGGCTTAAATATTAAAAAATTTAGTTCTTCATATATTGTATATATCTAGGTATATAGTTAATACTTAACTTTTTGATCGCTGACACTAAATTTTCATCTTAAGCCAGCAGATTTTCTTTTAATAATAACTTGCTTGGTTTTTTTCAAAATGAAGTTTTTGTTCATTGTACTTGAGAGAAATGAAGACGTTGAGAACCCTGGCGAACAAGAGGTTAAATATTAAATAATTAATTCTCATGTACGTAGGCAATCTCAATGTGGGAAGCCAAATACAAGACAATTGTACCGGTCTCTATTTCTAGTACTTTAGTACTAAACTGCTACGCGTCGAGTAAGGTCGTGTCTTGCCAGCACTAAGTAAATAATACCAGTATCTAAGTAAATTGCATTGCAAAGCGCCAAAATGCCCTCCCGTGTGTCTCGTTTTACCTGCCTTTAGGCCCAAGCTACACGAGCGGTTCTACCGCCGCGGGAAACAGCCGCGGGAAACCGCCCAATCCGTTGAATAAACTTTTGAATTTAGAAATTATACTGAAAACAAAAGTGTGTTACTTACTTTCCGCATTATATTGTGAGTATGTGAGACTATGGCGAGTCTATTTATAATATATAACGTCATTGTACGTAGGTAAATATTTTTAATTCACATTAGTGATTTTTTACAGACATAGATCAACAAACCCCGAGTCTATCAACAACTCTCCGAACGCCCGTCTACAGCAAATACGTTTGCGGAGTCAAAGGAACCTCCCGCTCTTCTCGAGAGGAACTCCTGTCTTCTCAAGACCTGCAGCAGGCCAGGCTGGAGGGCGGCACTTTGGATCAGGCCATGGTGCTTCACCAGGGCTGGAACAGCAGCAGGGAGGGGAGGGTGGTCGGAGGGGAAGACGGAGAGCACGGGGAGTGGTGCTGGCAGGTGGCGCTGATTAATTCGCTGAACCAGTACCTGTGTGGAGCAGCTTTGATTGGGACTCAGTGGGTGCTCACTGCGGCGCATTGTGTCACCAAGTGAGTTGAAACAGTCAAGATATTATATTGGCTGTTGAAGCATAACGGATAAGAGTACAAGACAGATAAAGAATTCGACTTTCATTATAAAACATTGTTTTTTTATCACTTACATTTGAGTTTTTTTTTTTTGCCCAAAAGGGTTATTAAATCATACATTGCAAGAGAATTAAAAAATTGCCAAAATATATTTAAAATACGACATAGATAACAAGAACGATAAAAATTGTTAAAAAAGGTTATATGTAAGTACAAAGTGGAAGATGGGTTCTGTTACCCGGTATGTATAGTTAAAACTAAATTAGTTAAGATTTAATACTTAGATCGTGCTTAAAAATTCATGTGGAAAATATTCACATTTTCTGTGAGGCAGTTAATTAATAATAATTCATTGAAGACGACCTAACCTGTTTAACGCGTACCAGTGATTAAGTACTGTATACAAGAGCACCTAGCATCGAAATATCATCCTTTTAAAGAGCTAATCTAAGTCTTCCCAGTGGCATCAGCATTGGTAAGTTAGTTCTGCACCTGAGAAGAATCAGAAGTCTGTGTTGGCGGGCTCGAGTGATATTATCCAGAATGTAAGGTTATTACATAAAAATAAACCATTCAGATAAATAATAATGAATAAAGTCATGAGAAGGAATGCCTCTCCTAGAAATAAGTCTTCATATACCCAGCATTCCTGAGATAATGAACTAAAGCCTCATCTGAGCCCTGGGAACCTTTACAAGTTGAAAGGCCACGCTACGTTAGCTAGAATCTAACTCTTTATACCTAATTCAATACCTACATAATGTTTGTTGAAGCGTTGTAATAAAGTAATGTTGTTGTTTGCAGCATTGTCCGTTCCGGTGACGCAATCTACGTGCGCGTCGGCGATCACGACCTGACCCGGAAGTATGGGTCCCCGGGGGCGCAAACTTTACGCGTCGCCACAACCTACATCCATCACAACCATAACAGTCAGACGCTGGACAACGACATCGCGCTACTGCGGCTGCAAGGACAGGCCGAGCTGAAGGGGGGCGTGTGTCTGGTCTGCCTGCCTGCCAGAGGAGTGAGCCACGCACCCAACAAGCGCTGCACGGTCACAGGATATGGATATATGGGAGAAGGTAAAGATATTTCAATATTGTCAATTGACTAACCTATCCAAATAAATTGAAATATAAGAGATGTGCTATCCGCAGTTTTTACTGGGTGGGACTGTGCTTCCTGGTGTCGCCGATATTGTTTACCAATTAATGAATAAACTAAACGAATTAAAAAAAATGTATGCAAACTACTCCAATTAGGTAGTAGTCCGCCAACAGTCACGCAGACATCATAGCATATCTCTACTCTATTTAAATATTTGTGCTTACCCCAGCTTACCTTTTACAAAATTGCAACAAAATAATATTATTATTCATAGCATTAGTCTTAAATTAGTTGTTTTATGAGTTCATTGTCTCTTACCACAGAGCTTACCACTTAGCCGTCGTTTTGGACAACCTTGTTAATCAGAGAACATACATTATTTCTCATATTATCATATTATCAAAAAACTATTTAACTACAAGCCCAGAATATCCACAAAAAATATATATATGGAAACAAAACTATTAACATTAAGAAAACTATATGAATACAATGCATGTCTCCTTATATACAAAATAAACAATAAACTCGTACACACATACACAGAATTCATTAAAACGTCCCAAGTACACAAACACTTTACACGACAACATACATTTAAACACCATCCACACTAACTATGGTAAACAATCCATTGGTTACGAGGGGGGCAACTTATATAATTGCCTCCCAAACGACATTAAAAATGAAAAGAAGCTGGGTATGTTTAAAAAAAAATTATTAATATTTATTCTTGATAAGTAAAATAATGAAATAGAATAGCGCTGTACTGAAATATTTGTATAATTATTTCTAATAAGTGAAAATGTAATTTTCTTTTAACCGGAATAAAAAAATAATAATAATAATTTGAAATATAAAAACCCTGGTTTGTCTACCATGATGATCCATGTTCATAAGAGTATTAAATGAATGCTTCTTCTTCATCTTCAGCTGGTCCCATCCCCCTGAGAGTGCGGGAAGCAGAAATCCCCATAGTGAGTGATGCAGAATGTATCAGGAAAGTGAACGCAGTCACGGAAAAGATATTCATCTTGCCAGCCAGCAGTTTCTGTGCCGGTGGGGAAGAAGGGAACGATGCATGCCAGGTAATTACATTATTACATTACTATTGATGCGGATACAATCAGCCTAGCTCCTGTAAGGCCTCAAGCTATAATATGCCTATTGTGCTACGTCCTATTTATGTACCTTTTTTCACTGTATTCCCTTGACAGCTTTCGTTGGATATTTGACACAGCATGGCCTCCCAGATATCTGAGCCTTTTTCCTATCACGGAGGAACTCTGCAACCACAGGTTAATTGGTGTTTCTTCGACCTCTTCGACTCTTTCTTCGATGCACTGCATAAAATTAATCTTAATTTATGGTGCCAACATAATAACTATGTTACAACCGAGGGTAGGATACGACTTCCTTCATAAATGTTTTCCACTGGATGCGATCCCTCGCCATTCACCTCCAGTCCTCATTCCCATCCTCCTATAATCCTCATCCACGCAGTCAGCTCACATCTTTCCCGATCTGCCTCTGGGTCGCTTCCACTTGGCCATGATTCCTTCAACGAATGTATGAATCAATATATCCCACCACGCGGCATGTTTCAACACAATGTACCAATATGTTCATGGATCACATATATGCGTCATCTATATACGGGAATAGCCGCCGATGGATCACGTGTATGAAACAGATGCGTAAATAAGGTTTCCTTTGTATATTTTCCAGGATATGTCGAGAGAGACGTATTCAAGTGCCTTAAGATAATGAGTGTGCGTTTCTAACTACTGTTTCTTCCAGGGTGACGGTGGTGGCCCCCTTGTTTGCCAAGATGATGGATTCTACGAGCTGGCCGGCTTGGTGTCCTGGGGCTTCGGATGCGGCCGACAGGATGTTCCCGGAGTCTATGTGAAGGTGTCCTCCTTCATCGGGTGGATCAATCAAATCATCAGCGTCAACAATCTATAGAACCATCGATCCATGACTTAAATACACTATTTCATGCATTTTGAAAGATATTTTTAACCAGTTCAGACAGCTCAACCATTTGGATACGTAAATTGACTAATGTTGTATGTTTTCATTTTCCCTTCTGACGCTTAAATCGGCTAGATAACATTGCCGTTAATGTGTACATTGAAGACGACATGTAAATGCACTTTTTGTAGTATACATTGGTGTTGGAATGACACAAGGAATGAGCAAGGGATGGAACTTATCCGAAAAACAGAAGGTAGGGTAAAAACAATATTTTCAACAAAACCAAAAAAATACACATTTATTAGTTTCTGCTATAGAGCAAAGTGCTTTAGTTGCACTGTAACTAGCTTAATGTGAAAAAACCTAACGAAATTTAAAAAATGTACATTTTTACCAAGAATCATTTTTTCTTTATGTTGTAGTGAATCAATGGTTTTTGGGTTTTTTTTAAAGAAAAAATTAAAGTGGCAAAGAACAATATCTCTGTTTATTTAAACAGTTGTTTACAATCATTTTTCAAATCAAAATTAATCATTAACATGTATTTGTGAAAACCGTGATGCCAATTTTTAAAGAAAATGAGAAAATATTGAAGATATTATGCAATTTATAATTACATAGATAAATATTTCTAAGGAATTTTTCAATGTCGCAACATATTGAAATTTTGCATTTATAGATTTATATTTACATAAATTTGAACAGGCTTAATGATTTAAGACGCAAAATGTTCATTTAAAAAGATGTCAAGAATGTGATTCTTTCTTTGTTTTTATGTTGCTTAAATATTATTTATTTATTATTGTAGAACAGAGTTAGTTTGGAAGTATTTATGGAAGGGTTTTAAGTAAAATGTGGTTGTGTCAAATAAGATTAAAACTTTTACAAAAAATTAAATCAGCGTAGCATTATTAAAGAAATAGAGTATTTGCAGAAAGATCTGTATATAATCTAGTATATATTTAGTATATATTTATTTATTTAGTTTTCATAAGGGTATCCATTAATATTTATTTTGATTAAGCATAGGTACAGAGATCTGAATTAAATGAGGTGAATTAAAAAATTACTTACCGATAAACATTTTGATTGAAATTATTTCTGAGAGATCGGAAATGGGAGAGTTCTACGAATTTGTGTAATGTACCATTAAAACTTCAGTATTTACAAAGGTCACAAAATAGGGAATTTTTAAAATTTCCTTGAAACATTAATTTTAAAGTTGCCAATAATTTTTTTATATAAATGCAATTTACATGCCTTTCGTATATTTTAGTTCTTAGAATATGAAAAAAATATATAAATATCTGCTAAGATTAATCCAGTGATGTAAGTTATTTATTGTAAATATTAAATTATTGAGTAGGTTTATTTCTGTATGTTCATCCTGCGCGCTGGTTTCATTCCTCGTGTTTCATTATTTTATGACCTAAGACATTATATTGTAATGTAGCTTTATTTTTAATGTTACAATAAAGAAAGATAATATTAAAAGATAAATGTTTTACTTTACGCAAGTTGATAATATCATCGGTCCAATACCCACGCCGCGAATCCGCATTTTTGCCAGTACATATTGTACTTTGTTTAAAATTTTTGTTTTAAACAGAGCATACTTACCCTGCCATTTATTTTTTATAACACATTATTATGTATGAGGGCTGTCCGTAAAATAAGATCTGCAAGGAACGATTTTACGCGTAATCCTGCAACACTGGCATGTAGCCTGATTTCCCCTTGCCAAATCCCCACCACGTTGCACCCTCTGTGACGCTTAGTCTCGGCATGGAAGCCGTTCGCGATGGAGCTTCCACTCACCGCAAACGCCAGGTATGAGTTACGCTCTGTAATTCGTTTTTAAACTTTGCTTCGGCGAATCTGAATGACGCCACTGGGATTGTTCATTTGTCTCCGGTATCGTGTAGTGTCTCGTCCCCAGTCACAATTGAGTCCAAGGATTCTTCGCTATCGATGTCGTAGCACTCAAGGAATTCGCGGGCTGCTTCAACCTGTTGTTGTTTGTGATCTTTGGTGAGCATTTTTGGGACCCACCTAGGGTAGACTTTGTGGTCTTCCAAATTTTCTGTCAAAATCTTGTCAATAGTAGTCTTACTGACATCAGAGTAGTACTAGTACTGAATCATATCACAGAGCTCACGAACCGTCACCTGTCAATCTGCAAACATTGCTCTTTCCACTCTGGCTTTTTTTTCGTTTGAAACCGATAGCCGTCCAGCACGTTTTTAAATTATCTGCACCATTTGCACACGTTTTCGCACTCATACACTGTTTCCATACACAAATTAACTAAAAAAACTACATAATTATAGAGCGTAATTCACATCTGGCGGGTGCAGCGAACGGAAGCCGCATTGCGAACGGCTGCCACGCCGAGACTAAGTGTCGCAGAGAGTGCAGCGTGGTGAGGATTTGGCGTAGGGAAACCAGGCTACATGCCAGCGTTTCCAGATCTCGCGTAAAATGGTTCCTCGCGACAGCATTACCTTGGAGACCTTATTTTACGGACATCCCTCGTATAAACCAGAGATTTATTTAAGCTGGTTTAGTAATAATATAAATCAATTTATAATATCAACCTCAATATCTCCGAATGATGTTTGCCTCACTTGTGATGATTAAAATTTGGGGGGAAGGAGGTAAAATAATAAATGCAGCAATTTTGTAAAATTATTTTATTTTCTCTAGTAATAGATTATATTTTTATTATCAAATTATAAAATAATATTATTGATCATAAAAAAATATACGTGAAGAAACTCCAAACGCATGTTTAAAACCACAAAACAAAATAATTATTCTACTAAAACATAAGTTAAAAAGTTAAGCAGTTTTTCTATTGAGAATGACAGATTTTTGAAGGAGGTTTATTAAAAATTCTATAATTATTTATTATTACAGAAACAATTTGAATTCAAATCAAAAATGCTTTTAAAAAAAGGATTCAGTGAAAACATCTTATAAAGATTTGCCAAGGGATTGAAAAACCACTTGTTAGGCATCAAAAACTTCTTAGGTGGGAACCTTATAGGAAGGTTTTCCTGAATGACTGATGCATGCTAGTCTCACTATATAATATAACATATACTCTCGGGATTGGCCTGTTTCACAATATCTACACATACACCGAGCAATATGTTGAATCAGGTCAGCCCACATATCGTCGCTTCAGTTCTTATTTGTCCAATAGACCATTTTAGATTTTGTTCAATATCCACTTTAAAATTAAAAGAAAAGTATTAAAAATGATAGTTAATCACTTTACTAAGAATTATTTAAGCTAATGAGACCTTTACCTTTACGGAAATAGCTTTATCAAACACCTATCATAATGTTTCTTTGAAATAATGAAAGAAAACCTTCTCCTCCTGTAAAATTTTCTAATGGTCTGTTGGACAAATACGAACTAAGGCGACAATATATTACGAGAGCAAGTCACTTATTTGGGCATAACATAACTATCACATCTTGAGGAAAAATCAATATTTTGGTAGGACAAAATTTCAAATAAAACCATTTAAGAAGAAAGAAGAAATGAAGAAAATTACTAAACATAATTAAATCAATAAAAATTTTATAAATATGCAAATAAAGAGTTATGTAATACAACACATCTGTACAAGGTTGATTATTTCTTAATGAATAAATAATAATGTATACTAGTCCCAGAGAGAGGATGTGTGTGGCATCTGTGTGTGAGAAGGAAGAGGGTGATTGTCGATGAAGTATATACGAGCTCTCGCTGGGACTAGTATAGTTCTTATAGTTCTCTATACTTCCACCACTTGTATGTCACATTAAACAGCTAGTATTTTGGTGGATTGTGATGAAAGATGTATTCAAGCATTTCAGTAAAAGCAAATCTTTTATAATTTGAGTAATATATATACATCTTAAAAATGACAAATCAGGAATTTACTGTAAGAATCCAGTAACTACCAGTAAAGTTACTGGGGATATATAGTGAAACCCTCTTAAGAAGTTCTCTCTTAAGACGTTTCGTGGCTTAAGAAGTTTGGTTTTTTCGGTCCCACATAAGGTTATCCTGCTTAAGAAGTTTGTTTTTTCCCATCCCTTGGAAAACTTCTTAAGAGGGTTTCACTGTAATAATAAATTATTGTGTTAATTAACTCAAAAACAGCAATTTTGTCAAATTGTCATGGAGAAAAAAAATTCTTTTTTAAAGGAAAGCCAAATGCATTTCACAAACAAAACACCTTATTTATTGTGAACATTTATATTCTTAACAACAAGCATAAACCTTTTAAACTCGGACATAAATAATCACACATCAATCACCATCAGCAAACACGCTAGGAAAGTAATTAAACACTACATGAAAAATTTTCAATTACAAATACGAGGGGGGCCGAAAATTAATCGGAGTTCTCTTCTTATATAAACTTATGTCCACAGTGACAGTTCTATGAACCCTTCTGCAGTAAAGAAGTAGACATTGCTATGAAAGGCCGCATTCGGCTTCAGTCATTTTTTTAAATTGTTCATTGATTTATTGGCTGATTTTCTCGACTTACATGAGAATTTTCCATTTTTTTTTCAAGAGAAATAGTTGTTATGATGCATTACTTGTTGGTCCTGACCATTGCATGCTGACCATTGGTCAAAAAAAAATCAACTAAGGCCTAAAATAATTACAGTGAAACCCTCTTAAGAAGTTCTCTCTTAAGACATTTCGTGGCTTAAGAAGTTCGGTTTGTTCAGTCCCTTGGCTGAATATTGGCCCAATTTTTCCCACATATAAGGTTTTCCTGCTTAAGAAGTTTGTTTTTCCCGATCCCTTGGAAAACTTCTTAAGAGGGTTTCACTGTAATAAAATCACTCCTGAAAATGTATAACATAATGTTGACACCTTAAAAATAGATGGAATGCGTCGTGTTGTCATCGTAGGACTTTTTTTTCTGACAATGATTTATTTATCGATGGTTATTCATGCTTTGGAAAATGATAAATAAATGTCAATAGCTAAGTTTATCGTACCGATATCGATTCATTATCGATATGGTGACACGAGATCTCCTGTTCCCGCAGCGTTTCTGTCTATTGGTACCGGTGTATGACCAGTGTCTGAGTGTCAAGAAAGGTTGGATAGTTCATGTTGGTTAGAAGGATAATGACAGAGGAGAAGCTGTCAGCTCCCAGTGTGGCCAGCCCATGTCCATGTGGTGATGTGGTGTTCAGTAGTTCCTGTTGCCCAGGACTTTGGTCTGCGAGGTGGGTTGCTTGAGTCGGGACTTGAACTCCTTCTTGTCGTCGGCT
Organism: Limnephilus lunatus; assembly: GCA_917563855.2. Classification (NCBI taxonomy): domain Eukaryota; kingdom Metazoa; phylum Arthropoda; class Insecta; order Trichoptera; family Limnephilidae; genus Limnephilus; species Limnephilus lunatus. The sequence goes on along the minus strand of OU830596.1, from coordinate 84,758,737 downwards.
GTTCGGTTTAGGTTTTCTTTGCTCACCTGGGAATAAATAATTAACTAATGAAAGAAGAAGACAAGGCTAAACAAAAATCCCTGTTACTTTGAAATCCACGGGACCTCAAAAACCAAATTTCAAATGAATTCCTACGTAATTTGAAAAAAAAAACTAAATTAAACATATAAGGTAGAACCCCCATAATTTAAAAAAAAAAACAATATTTTAGTAAAAAAAAAAATACCGAGATTTTTTTTTGTAAAACACTGGTTTTTTTTTTCAAAATTTTTAATTTGTTATTTGAAATTTAATTTTGTCCACATGTGGAGCGCGGACCAAAATAAATTTCAAATTACGAAGTAATTAATTTCAAATAAACTTTTTTGGATGAAATCTTTTTTATGGGAATTATGTATGTATTGGCAAAAATTTAAATCTATAGGGGTTTTGAATTAACGTGAAGTTCTACTGTATTAGGTGAAAAGAAAGGGTAAAGAATTTTTTTAGAGATGAGGAAAGATAAGAAATGACTTGGTTCATTTCAGGTGAAATCAAACACTAGCGAGAAGTGGGTACAAGACATAGTTGTGTGGTGGCCTATCTTCTCTGCGCCTACCCCTGTGGTGAAATTGCAAGATACAGCGGTGTGTGGGGGGTGGCAAGCCACCAATGGACATGAGCCAACTAGTAATAAACCACGCCTTTTCTAGCATGGTAAGAGACACGTGTCTGCACACCTTTTAAATATGGTCTAGCTATGAGTAGTTAGTTGTATAATAAGGTATAATTTTTAGATTCTTACCGAGTCTGCATGCAGTGAAAATATGTCCCCCTCCGACGTGCACTTATGGATCAGATTAGGGGATAGTTTGTTGGTCTGGGACACGGGGGCCTTGGGGGCAGTGAACTGCCGGGATCCCCGGAGGTTGCTGGAGTCCTCCGTGCCGGGGGACGAGGTCGAGCCGCTGTCACTGCTGCTGTCGAGGGGGCCTGCCTTTGCTGGGGCCTCGTCCATTGTCTCATCGAGATTTATGACTGAATTCTAAGAAAATATATGAAAAGTTAATTTTATGCAACAGTAATGACCATGACCATAGACATGAGAATATTACTAGACCTGCCCTAAGTGATAAAAGCGTATTATTTCCACCTCCCCATACAGGTTCCATTGGAATCAGCTGGGTTCGGGTGTAGCCTCGCGTTAGAAAATGAGACATCATCATTCTTGTGGGGACCATCACCGAGCTCTCATCGGTACATTTTAAGAAATAACATGGAAAAAATTATGACTTGTGCTATGAAAACATGTAAAAATAAAAGTGAAAAAGATAATAAACCCAATTTTCGAATATCATTCCATAGGTAAGCATTATTTTACTTTATTTTAGACTTATTCAGATCATATAATATGATAGCACATTCTATCACATCGAGATACATGGCGACGCGAAACACAAAGCCGCTGTTTACTGAGGTAAGTAAATTATGAAGCATCTGTAAAAGTGTCTTAACTAAATACGGCAACAAAATATGCGACTTTGAAAACAGGCGAACTTTACTTTGCCGTATTTGGACTTCGCAAAATTGTTCATAACGTGGCGAGCAATTCGCGCTCCCATGTAAAAAGGTCTATTTATTCAAAAGTAGATTATACTTTTAAGAACTAAATGGTGATATTATAATGCGAGACGCCTACATACTGTCAGATTGATTAATGGACGAATCACATATCATTACAATCATCTTGCCGCTCCGGGCCCCGCTAAAGTTGATTTTTACCCCTCTCCTGTCTGTTCTGGTCTAGTAATATTCATATGTCTATGGCCATGACATACGCAGCTGAAGATATGCTTATAGGCGATTTATTTGCATGCAGTACTGCCATAGATAACAGAAACAAGGGAGTAAGAGTAAACAAGTGGACATAAATAAACCATTATTAGTTTGAAACAGCATGCACAAAAGGGTTGCCAACATGGTTCACCCACACTACTGCAAACTGCATATATTTCTACCTACACACTACACACCAAATGCATAATGTGCAGTTTGGTTGTAGCTTGGCAAAAATCTGCACGTTTCCATGCCACATCTCCCCTTTAAAACAAGAACTCCAATGCCACCTGATGCCTGTGCTCCAAAGATTAGAATCCGTTTGTCAAGATAGGGAATCTATCAAACGGATCACCTGATTCTGCACAGACAACTGTTTTTAAACTCACTGTGTGGGGTAATGGATGAAGGTAACTGGATAAAATAGAATGACAATACAGGATCATAAAATGTGAACCTGGGGTGTAAATAACCCTAATATGAATCTACTGGCTGACAAAATATATCAATAGAATGGCAATCAGCACTGGCATATGTACAACAAAAGACACTAATCTTGTAGAGCGATCGTCTGCTGCAAAGGCAGCCTTTTGGTTATTTTCCACAGGTTAGAAATGGTGCACAATTTGACAATATTTTATGACAGACAACCGATCAAGTTGATCGGGAGAGAATAAAATTCACAATTTTGTAGTGAAAGAACACATCAATGACATCTGTAGTCTATTCGCAGTTCAAACGGGCACGATACATTTTAGTATCCCTGAAAGCACATAGAGACCGCCAAACAACCAATTTGTGAAAAATAGTTTTAATTTAAAATCTATATAAAAAAACTAAAACATATTATGATGCCTAACAACAGGATATGATAAAAGAGTAAGTTGGATTAGTTTGTGTATTCTTTTCCCCCTTTTCTTGAATTTTCTGTTGTTGTCACGGAACCTCTGAAAGATGAACGGATTATAATGATGGATGCTGACCTGTGGGGAATGTATGCCGTTGAGCACATTTCTGAATCTTCGGATAATGATGTCGTGGGGGGATGTGGCTGCCAGCTCGCGGGGGTACAGGAAGTCGCGCCTGTTTGGAGTCTTGCCTGCGAATAACACAAAGGATTACTATCATAATCAAGTGGTACAAAAATCATTAAAATATGCGTTAACCCCTCAGGCCTCAACCGTATTTTGTCATAGATCAAAATATTTCTATTTTGCAATAAAATCCAAAGAAATTGAATATTTCTGAATGGATCCTAAAAACTGTTTTGGAAAGGTGATGAAATTTTATGATTCGAAATAAACATATAATTTTTGAAATATAAAAGTTTTGATTTTTAAAATGTTTAAAAATGGCTCACCTTACGTTTTTTCTAACTAAAATTACTGATCTCCTGGGTTCAAGTCCCAGGTGTAAACATGTCTTTTTAAATTTTTCTGTTTTCAGATTTTTTATTGAGTTGTCTTCATTTAATTAAATATTACAATTTGAGGTTAAGTTAAAAATAAAAATAGATATAGATATAAATAATTATTTAGTGCCGTGCGCAGAAAGGACGTGATTTATTAGTACATAGAAGGCTAGTGCTCGATGGTAGCTTGCCACGCCCCACCGCACATTAATCCGGGTGACGCTAGGGAACAGTCTTGTGTTTTTAGTCGAACTATAGTGTATAAATATTAGTGAAATATGTTTTTATAACTTTTTTTTTATTTTTTTTTTTTTATTTAATATTTGTTTGTTTTTACAATAATTATACATTTTTTTTACATATTAAACAGATTTGTAATATTAATGTAATAAAAGCCTTTCCTCACCATAAAGAGTCAAGGCTCTTGTGTTTGGTGAGTGAATTCATACTCAATTATGTTATCAATGTTATCATTTGAGTAGGTGAATAATAATATTGCAACTATTAACAATAGATATAGTAAGAGAAACTTGAGATGTGTCGATTAACAGATTTAAATGAAGTAAAATAGTAATGTAACTCTTACAGTTGTTTCAGGTAATTTTTTAATTTAGTTTGGAATTTACTTTTATTTTCAATAATTTTTACTTCTAATGGGAGTTTGTTGAAATAATTTATACCATGATACAGATAGGAATTTTGGATGTGCTTGGTATTAAATTTTGGGATTTTAATATTGTTTTGATATCTTGCTGAGATATTGAAATGTAATTTTTTTAGCTGTATTTCTTTGAAAGTTTGTAGAATTGAATATTTTTTATATAAATTGTCTATTGTAGTTACTTTGAATATTGAAAAGATTTTTTCGGTAGAAAATGTAGATGGTTTTTTCAATATAATCTTAATTATTAATCTTTGAACTATTTTGAGAGGATTTAAAATAACATCATATGTTCCTCCCCATCCTATAATACCGTATTGTAATATAGATTGAACAATTGCATAGTACACTCTTTTTAGGTTTTCCAGTCTAAGAATATTTCTGAGTCTTATAAATATATATATACATTTCCTAATTCTTTTGACAAGTTCACAAATATGTGTTTTCCATTTAAAATGTTGATCTATATATACACCAAGATATTTAATTTTGGAAGTTGAATTCAGTGTAGAACATTCTGGAGTGCAATTAGTTCTTACATGAGATATCTTAAAAATATATGAATCAACTCACCAGTGGGTGAATACAGTCTGAAATCTTCCTTCAAGAACTGGGATTCTATTTTTTCATTTGTGTTCAGATTAACATCCATTTTCTCCCGGAAGGTTTCCTGGCTGGTTTGCAGAGCCTCAAATGCCACTCTGTTGGTCTCCGACTGCTGCGTCAGGGCTGCGATGGTGGTGTCCATGGGAGTCAGGGTGTTGGGGGCTTCGGATTGGCACTTCTTGAGGAACTCCTGGAAATAAACAAACATTGATAAGATGGTCTTGATAAATTCTTAATAAGGTAAACCCACTAAACCCGTTGTGTTATATAGGGGCGTTTTAAAACATTAATAGTAATTTTGTGCATGTGTGCCACCAAATGACTTTTAAGATATACATATATGTAGATACAGAGAAACCCTCTTAAGAAGTTTGGTTTTTTCGGTCCCCCGGCCTAAAGTTGGCCCAATTTTTCCCACTAAGAAGTAGTTAACATGTTTTGTTATTTTTTTATAAATTTTGTTTGTTTTATAGAATATAAAAAAAAAAAAAAATTTCTCTACACTTCAATTATTGTTTTTTAATTTAACATGTGTTAACTGTCTGAATAAGTGTAAAAATAAGCCAAATAACAGTAAACAATCGATTTTTAACATATCTAAAAAAAATCTGCCGAAACCGAAACTGATGCCGAAACTAGATTTTTTTGCCGAAACTTGCCGAAACCGAAACCGAACCTTCGGTCGGTCACAAATAAATACTATTAAAAATGTGTGGAAGATTTTAAAGTTTATTTTTCTGATTCCGGGGTCCTGGCATGGTCGATCGATAAGGATTCATAGAATAACTTACGGTAACTTGTCATCGTTCAACTGCAGATTGCTAACGTACGAATAACAGTTGATGTATTATTATATTATTATATGTATTTCTTCGTTGGCGATCTGCAGTCATGCCGGGGAACGATGAGAAGTTACCGAAAGTTATTGATCGACTGTGCTAGGAGGCCAGATCATTGAACTAAAAATGTGTAATTTTAATATTTTCATTCATCATAATTATTGATTTATAAAGTGCACATTCCAAAAAGGTTCCAAATGGCTACAACTTCATTAAGACATAGAAAACGTCACTGGCTGGTAAGATGGCTATCACAGTTACCCGGTGTGAAGTCAACGCCGAATGGGGGGAATGGCATTTGGAGATGGTTTGCATTTTACTTACAGTATAGCAGTCATGTTGGTTGGTGATGGCATCCTTCTGTCTCTCTTGTATGTCTTGCTTGATCTCTTCAGTTTGAAGCACATTACTATTCCAGGCCTCTTGACAGTAGTTTGATAACTTGGATACCGATACCTGCAACAGAAGTTAAATGATCAATACTAACACCTAAACATAGTAACATTACTTTGGACACATCACTGCCCATGGTCACTGCAAGATTACCATTGCATCGGAGTGGTAAAGAAGTAAGTGGTATCACAGACATCCGAAAGTGGTTGTCTGCGACTCTCCATGCAGCAAATGGAATGGAAGAGCCTGGTTCATCGCAGCAATTGGAGTGGAGTTAAGATTCTCAGCAATGAAGCAAAGGTTTTTAGGTAGAAACCATAATAATTTTTACTGACCTTGATCTCTTCCTCAATCTTTGCATGGGCGTCCATTCTAGTGATGTGGTCTTGGTGCATGGTGCGTATGTCCGCAATGAACACTTTGTTTGATTCCTCGAGGAGTCCCACGGCTCGGCCCACGCCCTCTGCAGCCCCCGCCAGGCGAGCACTTCCCTCGCTCAGCGCCTCTCCGAGGGACTCTGTTTCCCGTTCCATGCAGACTACGCGAGCCTCTTCCTCCGTGGAATCAGTCTCTAATTGTTGTGCTTGTCTCCTCAGTTCCTAAAATAGTTATCGGATGTTTAAAGGTCACCACTCAAAAATACACACCTAGTAGTCTACTAATGCATCAGCTACTACGAATGATTTATCTATTGATATGATTCTATATGAGCAGTCAGAAAAATGTATAAAAAGACACTTTACTTTGGGAGACGTTTAATTACACTCTTCTCACATAGTTGACAAGTATCAATCCAAACACATTTTAAGCAGTTCAAAAGGTCTCCCTCAACCAGCCTCTCCCGATCCGGCCCGCCATGCAGTAGGGGGGGAAGTGCATTAAAGACATATCACCCCATAAAACCGGGAACTTCTGCTAAGTTAACAAACATAGCGAACCACTTGCGGTGATGGTTCCCGGGGTGTGGGTACCCATACCTGCCATACCTGCCACCTTGTTTCCATTCAAATTTGTATGGATGGCACTTCTAATCATTTTCTTTATTATATGGTTTTAATATACCGCAATTTGAAAGATAGGATATGAAGTTAAAATGTTATACATAGTTGATGACTTACCTCTGCCTGCGCCCTCCGGGTGAGCACCGCTCTTCTCCTCTCGCTGATGATCGTCTCCTGCTGCTGCCGGTACTGACGCTCCACATTCTGAAGGTGGGCGGTGGTCTGGGACCACCACTCTCCCTGCACGTGGCGCAGGTTCACCAGCTTTGCCACAAACGCGTCTTTCTATAATGACAGGATACCCATAAGAACACGCACTGAAAAGGATATTGTAGGAAATAATTTTCTATGTTTTTTTCGATCTATCTTTGGGGATGATGTTCTGTGTGGAGGGTCTTACTGAGGAAAGAAAGGAATGAACCCGGCTTGTAAAGAGATCCATGTTGTAAGAGGAAGGAAACTCAGAGGCCGGCATTTCATTCCACACAGTAAGCTGTTCAGATCATGAGAACGAGTTGTTGAAGCGACCCATTCCCATGTGATCAAATGCTGACCGTGTAAAAATGTTGGACTCATGTTTGGCGTGTTTCCGACAGTGCACCGGTGTAGAAGTGATCAATGACCATGAATTCTCAGAGCATCTGTACGAGACACTTCATAAAATTTTTCTAATCAAACAAAAATTTGGAAATGTGTCAAATATAATTCTGTAAATATGAATTAATTTACCCATTGGTGCACAAACTGCGCTATCTGCTGTAATGCCTCCCTGTCCTTGTTACTTCTCTCCTCCAATTGGATCAGGGTTTCCAACAGCCCTTGCATCTTCTGGTGTCCGGAATCCCGGGCATCTCGGGCGCCCGCCTGCAATTGGGACAGGCTGTCTCCGGTGTGGGAAGCCAGGGCCGACTGGCACGAGTCTCGGGTGACCTCAGAGGTGGTCAGCATCTGGTCAATATCCCGGTACAGGGTGGTGAGAAGGGTCTTGTTGGTATTCTGCTGGGCTATATGCTCATTGTGTTGGGTGTCTGGAATAAAAACATCATGTTTGTATCAGAATTACGTACACATTTAATTTCTGGCTGTGTTAAAATTTTCCCGTCCCATCATTAACCCGTCAATTTGTTCCGTTTTCGGAACAACTCACATTGGTCTCATAAAAATCATTGTATCTCCCTTACTAAATATCACTCTTTATTTTCAAATAGAAAAATTAACCGCAAAATAATTCAAATGTACGCCTTTATGAATCCAAATTTTCTGATCGCAATTTGAAAAAAAAATTATAAAACTGAGAATTTTTTATTAATTATTTTTACGTGACATGACAAAAAAAAATGAGGTGACGATAATGTTTAAAATTTATTTATCTTTTAACATACATGTATGTTTTTATTTTCTGTCATTATCAGTAATTTTTGTGAGTCGTTTTTTTTAACTTTTTCAGTTAGGTATTTCTTATAATAAATTTGAAAGCGTATTTCGTCACCTTTCAAACACAGTTTTTAGTTGTCGGATATGTTCACAAATACTCCATTTATTTGATTTTATTGCAAAGCGGAAATATTTTTATCTTCTGAAAAAACATGCTCGATTTTTGAAGGGTTAAAATCACTTTTATAAGAACATTAAAAGACAAATCAAATTTAGTCTAATGTCTGCCAGAACTAAGCCTTAGCAGCAGAGGCGGCTCTAGAGCTCCAGGTATGGGGGGAGGTCACTTGAAAAAAAATTGTGAAATTACCTTTTTTTGATATTGTGAAAAATGCCGACATATTATTATCTATATCAATTTGAAGATAGGTAGGGTCATGAATCCGCAACTCAAATTACATGGGTATTATTTATAAATTGCAAAATCACTAAATAATTTGTGTACTTGCTGGTACATCATTTTAAAGAGGGCACTTTTCAATATAGTTATGCACACCGATAGTATGTACCTAAGTATCCAAAATTTAAAAACTAAATTATGTAGATAGGTAGATTAGAAAAAATAGAAACCGATAATATCAAAAATTTAAAAACAAAAATTGACTTTGAAACACACGTCCGCAGTCCCCTTTTACCCCTAAAATGCCTAAAGATATTGGGTGAGAAAAGACATTTATCAATTTTATTTAAATTTAGACTTGCGTTTCAATTTGACGATGTTTTTTTTTTTTTTGCATTTTTCAGCTACCTAACAAAAACAGATTTATTATTAAATATTAGGTATTAGATATTTTTTATCTATCTAATACACCACTACACAAGCAAAGGTCCCTTTCAAATGATTTACCTGTAACTAGATAATTAAATGTATAGAATCTGCTGTCACTTAGGTTAGGAACCTAAAAAACGAACATTGTTTTAAAAGCTGTTTTCCATGTCCGTTGAAAAGTGATCATAATATAATAATTAATAATCTTTGAAAAGATCTACTTCTCGATGTGCCGCCAAACTAAATTTGAAACGTCGCCGATAACAACGTAAATAATTATTATTCCAAATCTTTCCCGAACTGTCCAAATACAATGGACGAGGCATGCGTGCAAAATGCAAACCGACCTATGTTGTATCGCCATCTCTTTCAACAACGCATAAGAGACGTAATTTAATTTAACTCCCTTCCACGACATTCGGTCATGTCCAAAACGTCGCTAGGATTTCTATGGTACCTATACGCGGGAATCCAGGATAAAAACATAGTGCCATCGCGTTTATTGTAAGGCGCGCATAGAGACAGAAGATGGGGGCATGTCAAAAATTGACCCAGGGATCTAAATATTGTGAGAATTGGAGCTTCCATTTGACACGATAGATGTCATTGCTCGTCACCCGGCGAGTCGTCGCCGCTAACTGCTACTATTTTGCGGTTCATTTCAAGTAAAGAATTCGATGCGTTGTGCCGTTTATTCCGTAAAAAAATATTATTATTATGTCTTATAATTTTGGGGGGTCAAACACCCATTGTCCTAAGGGGAGAGCCGCCACTGCTTAGCAGACTGCATTAGATTCATCGAAGAAATGTTTTTTGATGTGACTCCTCACAAGAGCACCCCTTTCTATATGATGTAAAGAAGAACTATAATATGGCCTGTTGTTCAGCATTGAGAGGTATAATAAAGGGGTTGTAGGAAGAGATTTGCTAAAGAGGGCCTCCAAGAGGCTCGGATTAAATGAAGGAGAAAATACAGATGCCAGTAGTAGCCAGATGTACAGTCAATGTTCGTCAGCGTTTACCTCGTTTTCTCCTCTTGTCACTTATGAACCAATTAATTTGTCTAGGTTAGGTTACGTTTAATCAGATGCAGATCTTCCATAGATACTATGAACATGTTGCTTGCTAAACTGAGAACTCTAACCAGGAGAAACTCATGATCACTGGTAAATTGGAGGGCAGAAGCAGAGGAAGATCACCGATGCGTTGTAGTGATCAAATATCACAAGCGTCAGGCGCCTTATGCCTCGGGGAAATTAGAGGGTGGATCACGATCTTCAGCAATGAAGCGACAACTAAAGAATAGATAAAAATCTCTCACCAATGACATTCTGCAAAGTCTGCAGATCCCGTATCTGCGAGTCTGTGACTTCATTCAGATATTTCTTCATCTGCTCCCGGTGACTGGAGGACTTCTCCCCGAAGTCCTGAACCTTCTCCAAATTGGTGTTCTCCAACTTCCTTTTCTTGTCCACCGTGTCGTGGAGGTGGGACACGTCGGTAGTGCTGGCCACCGCCACTGTCAGGAGGGTCTTGGCCTGCGAGGAGAGCTTGGTCTCTGTCTCCACATGCTTGGTGACCAGGTGTTTATGTTCGCCAACTTCGCGGTGGGTTTGAATAAGTTCCTGACGAATAAAAAAATATTGAAAATCGGTAGGCACAATAAATACATACGGATTATTTTCGATTGTACTGCAAACCCATAGACATTAAAATTGATAAGACCTTCGAATAAGGGAAAGATCAAACCAATTTGTGCAGAACATAGGAGGCGTTGTGAATGTCTCCCTTTCTGTGATTTGTCAATAATTGAATCTGACGATATACCGGCAACTCGCATTGTAATACAGTAGAACCCTTATAATTCGAAATCCACGGGAATACAAAAATCAAATTTCGAATTAACAAATTCTCACGTACAAATTTAGGATGTCCACGAGCGGACTGGTATAAATGAACTGTGGTTATGTACCATTGATCTATGAACTGAATATCCCTGCTAAACACAGATAAAGCTAAATCTTTCACCAGGGTGTAAACCAGTGCAAAGTAATCATGATTAAAAACTTCATTTGTTTGATTTTTAAATTTTTATCAAGTAGGAAAATATAAAAAAAAAAAAATACAATTTACGAAGTACAGTAACATTTACAAATACATTTTAAGAATACTAGACAAAAATATATTATATAAGATAACTAGGTGACCAAAATAATATTGGTGAGTATGTTCAACAATCAATAATTATTTTTTACATATAAAGCACATATCCTACGAAAAGTGCAAAGGCTTGAGGCTTCCTTTACAGCATTTGGTAGTTTATGATAAAGTTTTTGCCCTTTATAAAACACACTGTTTTGTGTACATGAAAGTTTAGTTTTGGGAAGCCTAAAATCTCTGCGTCTTCTCGTAGGATAGTATGTATAAGCATTTTCATTGTACATAATATTACTTTGCAAATATGTAATTTTTAAGTTTGTACAACTTCATTGTTAAAGTATTGTTTGGTTGTCATCATATTTAAATTTTGTAACATAATTTTAACTCTAGTAAAAATGTTGCATTTTAAAATCATCCTCATATCCCTATTTTGTATTATCTGTAGTTTATTATTTGTCCATGTCGGGTTTCGAACCAGCCATAGTTAAAAAAAAAACAAAGGGAGATATGTCATAGAAGAAGAATTGAATGCAATTTGCAGTAGTATGTAAGGAGCGCTATAGGAGTAATTTGAAGAGCATGGTCACCGAATGGGATTATAAAATAGCACAAAAACTGCGCCAAATGTCATATTATTATTACGTTGGCAATACTTTTGTGTTTTTTCACTTGATTCTATTATCTGAAGAGCCAGTGTCAAAGAGCTTATGATATTTAATTGTCACCTTTTTAGTATCCTTCAAGACGCTCTTGGTGTTGGCCAGCACAGTGTTGGTCTTGGCCAGCTGCTCCTCACGCTGCTTTAGGTTGTCCGCCATCTCGGTGAAGAGACCTTCAATGCGATCCTTCTCCTCCTTGACGGCGCGGATGTACAGGATCTGCTCCTGCAGCTCCTTGCTCTGTTCCTCCATCTTCATGTTCATGTCAGAGTACGAGTCCATCGAGATGTAAACACCTGCAGGTAGATGGACGGGTAATAAATAAATAACTAATTCAAATGTGAATGATAGAAGAAGTCAGGGATACCTAAGAGTCTCAACTGTTCCCAACCGTCTGGAGCCAGTGAGACGATGATATCCCCAATTGGTGTATGTTATGAGGCTTAAGGGGAGGGAAGTGGGGAGGAAGTGGGGAGGGGAAGGAGATGTGGGAGAGGAAGGTGGGGAAGTACCTGGCCGTTCAAATCTGATCACCAAACACGGCTAAAGCCATTTCAAGCAACATTTCAATTCTGAATGATGGTCTTACACCATAGCTATACTGAGAGTATCTTCCACTTTGGATTGTGCGCAAATATGCTACATTATCTTTAATTAGTTGTGAAATAACAATATGGCTTGAGAGTGGAAGATACTCTTCACTCGGATGAAAGACCACCACTCAGAATCAAATAGTTGTTGTAAATGATTTTAGCCATGTTTGGTGTCCGTATCTGAATAGCCAGACAAAATACAACATTCCAGTGTAAATCCATTAGATTTACAAAATAGTAATACAAATTAGGACCACGTATAACCGCATATTTGAACAAATTTTACCGCCACGGCTGTCTGTCAGATTCAATTTCGAAATTATGTGGTTTATTATTTTGTAAAAAATCGAATTTTTAACACAAACAAATTTTTGAGGATGGACAAAATTTTTTTTATTAAATAAAACATACAACGAAGTTGCACTCCCATGAGTTATCAAAACTCATTAAGGGATCGCCAATTGGTACTTTTGAGAAGTTAAACCCAACTCAACCCAATATGTAGACACTTTAAAAATTTAAAATTTGTTTTCTGATGATTGGTTTTTTGGCAAAAATTTCGAATAATGTTTTTTTTTTTTTTAATTATGTATAGGAGTCCGAATTAACAGGGTTCTGCTGTATTTTGATTTATGATATAATAAACTAATATTATATGTAAACGTGAAAGTTTGTATGGATGTATGTATGTGTGTTTGTTACTCTTTCACTGAATGGATTTTAATGAAACTTTACAATAATATAGTACATACATACATCAGAATAACATATAATTTTAATAAGGCTTTAATTTATAAAGCTAGCAACGAATGGGAGGCGGGAGGGGAGCGGGGACGCATCGGAAAGGTGATTCAGGGAGAAACAATGTATTTTTTTGAATATGGTATTACAACGCATGCCGGGAACCAGCTAGTAATAAATAATGTAAAAATGTTACCATTCTTCTCCCTGGAAGCAAGCAGGTCCCTTTTGAGTCTGTCGATCTCTTCGCTGTATTCCTTCAGTACAGCGTGTTTGGTGATCCGCTGGTTCACCTCGGGCTTGTTCTGGATGCAGCGCGCCCGGTTGGCGTACTCCAGAGTGGACAGGGTCTCCTCGACGTCGCGGTGGCCGGGCGAGATGGTGGCGATGATGGAGGTCTTGGTGCGTCCTCCGAGGGACTCTTGGAGAAGGCGGGTTAATTTGGATTCCCTGAAAAAGTTGATTCAAGTTTTTTTCCAAGATACTGGTGATGAATTTTTTTTTTTTACATGAGCTCCACACAGGAGGCCCTGAGGAAAATAATTACCCTCAGGGCCTATTTCATCTTTCGGGATGCTGTGTGGAGGATTTTTTAAAGGTAAGGAAGGAGAGGAGAGTTCTGGGAAGGAAAAGGGTTTAAGGGGTGGGTAGGAATCTGGGGTTCAGTGTGTCCTGGTCATCCGCCTCCAAGATCTAGACAAACCTCACACCATGAACCCGGGCACCCCTGCTAAATCACCAAACGTAGTGAACCACTTGGGGTGACCTATGCAGAGGTGTTGGTTATCCAATAAAGGTTCCCGGGGCGGCGGTACCCATTCCCGCCTCCCAAATTGGTGAATCATGATGTTATGATTAAATTATGATTTAATCGGGTACGATCCCGAAGCCAAGCAACAGTCAAGCCAATGGAAGAGTGCTCTCACTTCTCTTCCGAAAAAAGCTCATAAGGTGAAACCGAACATCAAGACCTGACAATGTTTGAAAAACTCGTATCACCATCATCAAAAGCAGAAGATGTTGCTTGTGCAATGATGAAGGACTTAGCCAGCAGAAAAATTGAACCCATAATACCTGGGTAGAACCAGAGGCCAGCTTGCCTGAGCAGTTAGGTTAACTTAAATTTAATTTTGGTTGGTATACCTGTAAGGGATGTGGGGATGCCTCTCCACCAGCGAGGTGATGACCCTGCCCAGCGTGAGCAGACTCTGGTTGATGTTGACGCACTCCCGAGCGCGCTCTTTGCGAGCCGGGTTGTCGCTGCCGGCCTTACTGATGTTCTCGCTGCCTGCCAGGTCCACCAGGTTCAGCTTTCCAATCTTCATCAGCTCCTCGCCATCCGAGCTGTTCTCCTTCATGTGCACCACTATGGTGAACACCGTGTGGGAACGACTGGAACAGATTATAACAACAAATTGTAATCCATACTTGGCGCTTTTTACGCTCTTGTTTGATTTCAGGTGGAGGTTTTCTGTGGTACTCACTTTTGTAAATCAAACGCTTGTTTTGTGTTTGTTTGTCTGGTCATAATTTATTATTCTTTTATTTACATAATCCTGATTTTTTATAAGATTTATATTGTGATCTGCTTGTTGGAACACATTTTTTTACGTAAGAATGGAAGCTACCTTCCTTTGTTCTTCTATAGAACTATTTGAATAATGGAACAAAAAAAGAAAATAATAAAATTAGGTAGGTACTTGCCTAGAAGTAATTGCCCATAGAACAAGTACCTACTCAATAAGCATCAATTTTAACCATAGCTCCCCGACAAAAAGGGCTGAAATTAAATGAAAGTTCTTTTTAGAACCCTATAATAGTTAAAATTGATTATTATTATTTGTGAGGATATTTTTTTTTTAAATTAGAAAGAATAACTTATTTTTATAAAATAAAAAGAGAGTTGAAACTAGCTAATACACATATCGTAATCCATTGATTGTTGTAGTTAGTTTAGAAACAATAAAATAATAAATTGAAGTAAATCATTAGAAGATATGCATAAGAAAAAAAATAACACTAAATTATAAAATGTTCATCTTCTTGATCCTCGATCGATAGCCTCTGCAGTTTTTGTCTTCAAGAAAGATGGCTTCTTTTTGATCCTTGGCCTTAGTAAAGATGACTTATTTTTTATACTGCTCTTCTTAGATGTTAGTAGTTTATTTTGATCCAGTTCTTCTAAGATGTGATAGCATCGTCCATTGGTAGAAGACACAATTTGGTAATGGGCCTTTTCATAGACCCTTGCTGCGTCTTCAAGGTGACTATACGGGTTATCCCATCTTGTCCAGGGTGAGTGGTGATGACACGTCCCATCCTCCATAAATTTGGTGGTGCGTTGTCGTCTTTGATGATAACTAAGTCCCCAATCTTTAGTTGTCGCCGGTTCCCATCCGTCCATTTAGTCCTTTGCTGCAGCTCTCCCAGATATTCAATTCTCCATCTTGACCAGAAGCTCTGTCTTAGCTGGCTTAGTTTTTGGAAATTATTAAGCCTGTTTATGGGAATCTGTTGTAGGTCAGGTTCAGCTACAGCTGACAGGTTATCACCAATAAGAAAGTGACCTGGAGTAAGTGCGAAGAGGTCGAGGGGATCGTTGGATAGTGGAATTAAAGGCCTAGAATTTATGCACGACTCTATTTGGTATAATAACGTACACATCTCTTCATATGTTAATGAAGAGACGTTTGCCACTCTTTTTACGTGATATTTCACACTTTTTATGTTAGATTCCCAAAGACCTCCATGATGAGGACCTTTAGGTGGGATAAAAACCCACTGAATAGACATATTAGTTAAGTAATTAGCTATTTCCTTTTGAGAGACATATAAATTATACATATTTTTCAATTCATTATTCGCTCCAACAAATGTAGTAGCATTATCAGAATACAATTTACTAGGTTTTCCACGTCTGGAAATGAAACGCTTTAAACAATTAAGAAATGCATCTGTAGTCAGAGCGGTGACCAGTTCTAAATGAACTGCCTTAGTAGAGAAGCATATAAATAAACAAATATAAGACTTGACTGAATTGGATCTCCTACTGATTCCAGACTTTATTAAGATTGGCCCTGCGTAATCTAGTCCTGTAACAGAGAACGGTCTACATGGTGACACTCTATCCTCTGGAAGGTCAGACATTATTTGATGACTTGTTTTTGGACTGCATTTAAAGCACACAATGCAATTTTTAAGTATTTTTTTAATAGCATTTTTTGCCATTATAGGCCAATATTTTAGTCTAATAAGTGCTAGTAACGTTTGAGTACCTACATGCAAATTTGTATAATGAAAATGTTTAATGATTAACTTTGTTAGAGGGTGATCGTGAGGTAGTAATATCGGATGTTTTTGTGCTTCATGTATTAGTTTTCCTCTGGACAATCTCCCACCTACATGCAATAAATCCATATGTATAAATGGGTTTAATGATTTGAGATGACTGGTTTTATCTAAGTTTTTTCCCGCCTTTAATGTTTTAATTTCTTTTGAAAATGAATAAGATTGAGTGACCGTTATTAATGAATGTAACGACTTGTTTAATTCTATTATTGAAAGTTGTCCGCTAAATGTATGTTTTTTTCTTGTATTATTAATGAAACGTAGGATATAAGCAGTTACTCTTTGTAAACGCGTGAGAGAAGAAAAACGATAAAACAATTCCCAATCTTTATTCATACTGACGGTTAAATTTATTTTGCTTTTTAATTCCGGTGGATCGATGCAAATTTCCTTATAGTTCGGCCAAGTTACTTCATCTTGAGTTAACCAATTAGGACCTCTCCACCAGATTTCTGAAGAAAATAGACTTTTAGCACTGGTTCCTCTTGATAAAATATCCGCAGCATTATCTTCGGAGTTGACATGCTTCCATTGACTGGTTTCGCTTCTTTCCTGTATTTCTGCAACTCTGTTTGCAACAAATGTATTCCATCGCGCTGGTTGATTTCCTATCCAGCATAGAGTTATAGTGGAATCACACCAATAAAATGTTTTATCCAAAGGTATACCTAGGGATTCCTTTACTTTTTCAACAACTTTTGTTAACAGAACAGCACCACATAATTCCAATTTAGGCAAAGAAATCGTTTTTAATGGAGCTACTCTTGATTTAGCTGTGATTAATTGAGAATGCCGTTTTCCTGATTGGTCTGTGGATAGCATATATACGCAAGCAGCGTATGCTTTTTGAGATGCGTCACAAAATCCGTGCAATTGTATATTTACGGTTTGATTACATATAATTTTTCTAGGTATTTGAAAAGAATTTACACCTTTTAAATCTTCTAAATATTTTTTCCAAAGCTTCAGAATTTCTATAGGTATTTCTTCATCCCAAGATATCTTTTCTTGCCATAATTTCTGCATAATAAGTTTAGCATTCACGGTTACTGGTCCAAGCAAACCTAATGGATCGAAAATACTAGCAATCAGTGACAAAATATTCCGTTTATTATAAATAGGATGTGACGGTAGTTCCACGTGATATAAAAAACTATCTTTTTCGCAATTCCAAGCTAAGCCTAGAATTTTCTCTCCTTCTGGTTTGTCCAAAATTACCATATCAGTGGCCTGATCGGCCTCCGATGACAAATCAGAAGAATTAGACCGCCATTTTCTTAAGTTCATACCGGCCGAATTCATTATGGAGATTAACTGTTCTTTTAACAAATTACAGGATTCCACATTGTCTGCACCTGTAATTAGATCATCTATGTAAAAATCTCTCTCTAAAATGAGACTAGTTTCAGGATATAACTGAGCGTTTTCCATACTCAGCTGCTTCAAGCAACGCGTGGCTAAGAAAGATGACGGTCCCATACCATAAGTTATCGTATTTAACTTGAAATGGCCCATTTCCTCTTCTGGAGATGCTCGCCAAAGTATTTTTTGGAAGACGCGGTCCTCCTCTCTAATGTTGACCTGCCTGTACATTTTCTCTATGTCAGCCGTCAATGCCACTTGATATTTTCTAAAATTTAACAAATGGGTATATAAATCATTTTGTATTATTGGACCAACCATTAACGCGTCGTTTATTGATATCCCGCTGGAGGTTTTTGCGGAGCCGTCGAACACCACTCTTAGTTTGGTAGTGCTGCTGGTTTCCTTCTTGATTGCATGATGAGGTAAATAGTAAGATTTTTCTTCATTTGAAACTGGTTCAAATTTTGTCATATGACCTAAGTTTTCATATTCTTCCATGAATTTAATGTATTGAAGTTTCAAATCCATGTTAGAAGATAATTTCTTTTCCAAGTTTAAAAATCTTTTTTCTGCCATAGGCAAGGAAGTACCTATTTGATCTATACAAGGTCGGAATGGTAAGCTTACTTCGAAACGCCCATTTTCATCCCTTTTTTGGGTTGACTTGAAGCTCTCTTCACAAGCCTTTTCTTCATAATTTTGGTGCTTGATGGACACCAATTCCTCTTGTTTCCAAAATCTTTCAATTTGATTGTGAATCATATTTAAAGATAAGTGACATGAGGATGATTCTTGCTCTTTTTTTGTAGTGCACGTTCTAATTGGCCCGGATAATATCCATCCAAGTTCAGTGCGTTGCAGCGTAGGTCCAGTTGTTCCTAATCTCAATTGATCAGTGGTCAGCATTTCCCAAAATAGTTCGGAGCCGAGTAATATATCCACATGACCGGAAGTGGAAAATTCAGGATCGGCCAATTTCAATCCTGGTGGTATGTTTGCCTCCCTTTTTGGAAAAGAGGTCTGCGGTAACTTGCTGGTGATTTCTTGTAATACCAAGCAAGTAACAAGTTTTTTGTAATTAGAGTTTATTGATGACAATTCAAACGAGAGGCTCTTCTTTACATTTGTTATATTATTATGTAACCCAGAGACCGGCATATTTAATGACTTGTACTTTATGTTTAATTTTTTAGCAAATCGTTCAGTTATGAAATTCACCTGAGAACCATTATCCAACAATACTCTCGCTGAATGAATAATTCCATTACTGTCCTTAACGTTCACCATTGCCGTTGATAACAAAATTGTTTTTTCTGCTTCTCCAAAAGTGGAATGGTTTGAGACTGGTACTTGATCTATGCCATTCTCAGTGTTTTGATCCTCTTTAGGGAAAATATGGAGTAATGTGTTGTGTCCTGCTTTATCGCAAGTTCTACAATTATTCTTACTCCTGCATTCTTTAGTTGAATGACCTACATTTAAACACTTGATGCAAGCTTGTAATTGCTTGATTTTCTCAAACCGTTCATGTTGGTTTAGTTTCAAAAACTGTTTACAGAAATAAATCTTATGATTTTCCTTACAAACAATGCATTTCAACCTTTGCGACAATAATGAAACTGAAGATTCCTTTTTGTAACTTGACGGTTTATGATGCGCGAATATTGGTTTGGCTGTGGAACATGTTGCTTCCGATGCTTCCAAGACTATCGCTCGATCTGTTAAACATTTTAAAAATTCTTGCAATGTCGGTATTTTTTCTTTAGTTGGATATTGTTCCCAATAGATCCGGGTATTGGAATCTAATTTGTTGGCCAAAATATAAATTATTATTACATCCCAATACTCCGTGGGTAGACCTATGTTTTTCAATGAATTCAAATGTAATTGTGTTTGATCTAATAAACTTCTCAAGGCGACGTGACTTTCTTGTTTTAATTCCTTGAGCTTAAACAATGAATTTAAATGTTGATTAGCTATTACACGCTTATTTTCAAATCTATTTGATAAAACCTGCCAAGCTATTTCGAAATTGTCTTGGGTAATTTCAAGTGCGTTTAATATTTGTGATGCCTTTCCTTTTAAACAATCACGCAAATAGTAATGTTTCTGAAAATTATTTAATGATTTATTATTACCCACTATCGTGACGAAAGCATCCTTAAAAGATAACCATTTCGAATAATCACCACTAAATTCTGGGAGCGAAAACGTAGGTAATTGGATCTTAATATTGTTAGTATCATCAATTTTTTCAATGCTTTTTATGGATTTTTTTGCTAACGTCACTACTTGATAATATTGCAATTCAAAACAATCAAGTGGGCTATCCTCTTCATCTGAGTTACTATCAAACTCTTCGATCTGAGATTGTATATTCTTAAAGCGATTTAACAGTGTGTTTACCTCCTCCAATCTTGTTTCCGTTTCTATTACATCAACTGAATCACTTAATAGGTAATTCTTAAATCGTGTTAATTGTGCCTTCAATTCACCGCGCTTCTTCACCAGTGATTTTAATGTTTGTGGCATAATGCAGAATTTTTTACACAAACATACACATTAAATTATTTAAAAATAAACTTTTGTTTGTTCCACCTTTGCGGGAGCGAATAATAAATAGATTACAATAAAATAAATTATATTATTTATAATAATCAGTGGTAATCATAGAGTAAATTATTTGGAATCTACCTACTGGTTAAATTATATTATGTTGACAATATTTATCTTGTTTGATTATAATATCACGCAAAAAGAGTGGCTCTTGGTGGCGAATTCTTCGCGTGATTTTACAAGTTATATTATAATGCCTTAATACCTTAGGAATATGTAATGATGAATAAGAATGATGTAGACCGGACTTCTGGCTGGATGAGCTGGTTTTCATCTGGCTTCTCGAAGGACCATATGATGCTTTTTACGCTCTTGTTTGATTTCAGGTGGAGGTTTTCTGTGGTACTCACTTTTGTAAATCAAACGCTTGTTTTGTGTTTGTTTGTCTGGTCATAATTTATTATTCTTTTATTTACATAATCCTGATTTTTTATAAGATTTATATTGTGATCTGCTTGTTGGAACACATTTTTTTACGTAAGAATGGAAGCTACCTTCCTTTATTCTTCTATAGAACTATTTGAATAATGGAACAAAAAAAGAAAATAATAAAATTAGGTAGGTACTTGCCTAGAAGTAATTGCCCATAGAACAAGTACCTACTCAATAAGCATCAATTTTAACCAATACTATATTATAAATGCGAAAGTGAGTGTTTGTTTGTTACGCTTTCTCGCCTAAACCACTACACCGATATTAAAAATTCTTTCACAAATAGAAAGCTACATTATCAGCGAGTAAGCTCTGGCGTTATGAAATTTGTATAAATGAAAATGAATGTATTTCATATATTTTAGCGGCAGGGAGAAAATGCAGGGGGAAGGTGGGGTTCGTGGAGAGGGAAGATATGTGGGAGGGGGAAAGCGAGGAAGGTGGAAGGGAACGAGGATGCACGGGAAAGGACATGCCGATTTCTTTGAATGGCATTGCAACGCATGCCGGGTACCAGCTAGTATGTATGTAAAACAAAGTTGGGTGAGTTACACCATTTATAACTCAATAACGGCTGGACCGATATTTATGATCTTTGATTTGTTGGATTTGTCTCCGCCCCGGATAGCAGAATAGCTATTAAAACATCAGAAAAATTCACAAAAAAAAAATTATGAAGAAAATTCTGTTCCTCGTATATCAGTTATTGTAAAATCCATTAACATCACCGAATCCAAAATTATTGAATGACGTGAGAATAATATGTTCGAACCGCACTCTAGTTCATAGATTAATTCATAATCGTATTGCATAAATCAAATGTACACCTTTCGTACTGAATATTTTATTTGGAGTGGATATTTTTTTGACATATGTATTTGAAATAACAAAGTTCTATCTATCGTGGTAACTTCATGCGATAATGGGATCTATAGTAAGCTACTTTAGAGTTCATTATCGCATGACGTTACAGCAACAGGTAGAACCTTGTTATTCCAAAGAGTCGTTGACACCACCATCTGGATACCAAACATTTTAAGCATTAATTCTATTTGAATCGTAGTCCATAACCACTTGAATAAGAAAAACCAATATCAATGTTAAATCGCAGTCTTTAGTTGATTAAAAGTTTGAAAAAGTTGCTTGAAATGACTTTAGTCTGTTTGGTGACCGGATTTGTATAGCCAGAAACTTTCCTACCTCCCTCTTCCCCTCCCCACTACCATCAGCCTCACAACGTACCTCAACTGGGGAAGCCATAATCCCGCTGGCGTGGAATGTTTGGGTTATCATACATACAAAAAATATACTAACCTTGATTGAGCATTCATCAGCGTGGAGGCGATTCTCCTCTTCTCCTGCCCCTTGGCCATGATCTTATACACCTCATTCTTGTTGTAGACGGTGACCTCCTCCAGACCGTTGACGATGTTGGATCCCTTCCTGGTGACATCCTCATAGATTCGCAGCTTGGAGTTGTCCTCCGTGCTGGACAGCAGGTCAAACAACTCCTCGTTGTAAAGCTCTAGGTAGGAGACGCGGACGGTGTACTCGGCATTTGTGATGCGCAGCTCGTCGAAGAGCTGGCTGAGGGAGCGCGGGATTATTCCAGCCATCGGGTCCTGGAATAAACGGATATAAATACATTTCGGACTACACTAGACTATCTCCATCATCACCAAATTCTTCCCTTTGTACTACTCAAGTCGAGGACCCGTCGCATCGACAAAGCGCTTCCAGGCATTTCTTTTCTGTGCTTCTTCAGGGGTCTCCCCTCGCACAGCCTCCGGAGTTGTTTCTCCAAACTATGTCTATGGCGGCCAATTGAACATCTTCCCTCTGGAATAGCACTAAGAATTTTCAGCCAACTCAATTGCAACTTAATAAATACAAAAAAATATTTTTAACACTGTTCTAAAATAGTCTACGAAGTTCAGATTTGCGACATCTATGGTCATAATAGATAAAGCATTTCAATAGCTTAGTGTTAAAATAAACGGCTGGCCAAGGAAATGTTTTAAATAATTACAATAAATGTTTTACGAATGGTAGGAAAATGTGGTCCATTTTTGAAAATGGTCAGAAAAATAAAAGTGGTCCATTTTTCGACCAAAATCACTCACAAAGACAACATTTCACAAAGATGCCATAATCGGGACGGACCAAAAGAGTGACACTATTGGGTTGGGTTGGGTTGGTTTAGGTTAGGTTAGGTTAAGTTAGCCTGGAAAATGCAGTAAACTATGTGAAATAAAGAGAAAACTTACATTCTGCCACGGCACATCTCCGTCCACGGAGCTCTCCCCCACCATTGTATGGGTTTTGCCCGTGCCGGTCTGTCCGTAGGCGAACACCGTGCAGTTGTAGCCCGAGAGCACCTCTTCGATCAGCGGGGACACTACCTCATGGTAAACCTCCACCTGAAACCAAATTCACGGAGAATTATTATCGCCTTATTGTTAAATACAAGAAAAGTATACAACCAATAAAGGAACCAAAGAAAATAATAACATTAATATTGTTTTATTATCATTGAGTCATTGAATTTATCATCTTAGTGCCGATTTGTAGGCTACATATAAGTATAATAGAAACAAAGAGAGATACGGCAAGAAAGCGTGCCGACTGCCTCCAATCTACGACCAAGCTGAAGACTAACAAAACCGCATGGCCAATGAAAGTCATGCGTTTTTTGGGTAGAAATAAAAGTGCATAGATGCTATTTGAAGTAGTATGGTTCAACTTGGGAGGCGGGTATGGGTACCGCCGCCCCGGGAACCATTTATTGGATAACCAACACCCCTGCCATTGGTCACCCCAGGTGGTTCGCTACGTTTGGTGATTTAACAGGGGTGCACGGGTTCTTAGGGTGAGGTTTGTCTAGGTCTTGGTAGCGAATGCATTTTATCACCTACTGCGCGGTTGGTTGAATCGGGAGAGACTGAGCCTGACTCTCTCGACCCATCGCCTTGAATTGCAGTGGGAGGGATGGATTTGAACATCCCTCACTCCTGGAAACATTGACCCCTAGATTCCAACCCATATACCTCTTTCATTCCCAGAACTTCCTCTCCTTCCTTTTCATAAAAATATCCTTCACACAGCAACCCCAAAGATGACATAGGCCCTTGGGGATTTTGTTTTCCTCGGAGCCTCCAGTGTGGAGCGTGGAGCATTGAAAAAAAAAACAATGCTGGGGAAACTTTTTTGTGCAGAATTTCATTCAACTAATGGTTTTTATTGATTTATTTATTATTATTATTTTTTAATTTAATTATTATTGTAAGAATAGTTATTACTAGACATCGGATTATATGCATTTGCATATGCAAACGCATATAACTCTCTTATTACGGCGTTAATGCATATTTTAGCCTTTTTTTCCCAATCGTGCATATTTAGCGTTTGAAGACGCATCCATTATATCGCCCTTATGTCAACACATTTCCACAAGTTACCAGATACCATAAAGATATTGGAAACAAAAAACCTTCCTCTATTTAAATCAATAGAAATACTGGAAACAATGATTGAACTCGCCAACGCTCTTCCCAATTCAATATCAGAAAAGATTCGTGAAAAGTTACACGCTATTTTGTTTAAAAATCCGAGTTTTGAAGACATGAAGAACATTAATGCCTACATCAACGGCACAGGTCATACATACCCTGCATAAACAGGTATCTCAATAAATGGCGCTAATTTTTTTAAATTTTTACGGATGAGGTCAGTTGACGTAGAGAAGTTGTTTTCGGCATTTTGGGTGACAAACATCAAAATTTTTTGCTCGAAAATTTGGAAAAATACTTAACTGTATATTGTCACAAAAAAATGCATAATTTTAAGAATATTTCGCTGTTTTTGTATGGTCTTTAATTAAAATATTTAAAAATAAAAATGTTTTTTTGATTTTGCATTGTGCATATTTTAGGCATATCAAGAGTTTTTAGTGCACATTTCGGCCATTTTTAGTGCATATTTGCATGCATATTTTGGCACTTTGTTAGTGCATATAATCCGATGTCTAGTTATTACAAATCACAAACAAGTCCTATTGCTAAGCCAATTGAATTGGCTTGTCAGCAGGTGCTTATAATTAAGTTCCAATACAATTAATCCATATCTCTATTATATAGACAATAGAGATACAGAGAACATCTACCATAGAGGTACGCATAATCTTCACATAGTAGTCACTCACGCTGTCTGTGCGCTTAAATATTTTAAACTACACAACGGATTTTCGTGCGGTTTTCACCAATAGATAGAATGATACATGGGGAAGGTTTTTAGGTATATAATTTGTTTAGGTTTTGTGTAAATTTGTGGAAATATATCTGGCCAAGCGGCCGGTGTGCACTTGATTTAACAGATGGCGTTGGTCATAAAGGTTGGGTAATGATGGCGTGGCGTTGTGTTTCGTTAGCCACAGCAATGTGTGGGTGGGTCTGCTAGTAATATAGGTAAATATCGGTTGGTACTGGACACGCTCATTATGAATATTTTTTTAGAAAAAAACTTTAGATTCGCCTTAATTACTATAAAAGAAAACTTTTTGGCTTGGGGGCGGCGGAAAATAATGCATTTTAATTTTCAATTGCGTAAATTAAAATTCACTTCGCGAATCTACACGATGTCAAATCGCGGCTATCAGGTAAGTCACTGTTATGTTGGTATCCCTGATACATTGCAAATAACTAAAT
The DNA here is from genome assembly GCA_917563855.2 of Limnephilus lunatus. Classification (NCBI taxonomy): domain Eukaryota; kingdom Metazoa; phylum Arthropoda; class Insecta; order Trichoptera; family Limnephilidae; genus Limnephilus; species Limnephilus lunatus. The sequence goes on along the minus strand of OU830596.1, from coordinate 84,733,191 downwards.
ACTACTGTAGCCAACTTCGTGGGATACATAAAAACACGGTTAAACTACGAAAGCTGCATGTAATCAAACTTTAAAAAACATCCCAGGTTTTGAATGGTTTGTTTGGCAAAGCAGGGTTTGTCTAGCGGGTTTGTGTAATTATGATTGATTGTCTGTGAAATAAAAACAAATGTTAGTTCTTTGCAATGTATCAGTGATACCAACATAACAGCAACGTGCCTAATGGCCGCTGACAGTCACCGATCGGTTCGCGAAGTGAGTTTTAATTTTACGCAATTGAAGATTAAAATGCATTATTTTCCGCCGCCCCCAAGCCAAAAAGTTTCCTTTTATAGTAATTAAGGCGAATCTGAAGTTTTTTTCTAAAAATTATTCGTAATAAGCGTGTCCAGTCCGAACCGATAATTACCGTAATATAATATGTTCATTTCGATATGTATGTATTTAAAAACGCATTAAATAATTACCTGTTTTGACAGGGGTCCAAAGGCCCTGTCAAATGTGAACTTTTTGGTTAGTTTTGTTTCCAGCGGGGAGGACTTAACGATAACCTCCTTGTTGCCTGCCACTTCTACAACCCCCTGGGACTTTAAGTCACGCTCCCGGTTATTTATAGGCCTGCAAATAAACCATATCAACTTAACTTATTTCAACCAATTGAACTACTAAATTATTGAATATTTATAAAAACACAGACGTTGAGTGTATTTCAATGGAAGCCAAATGCATTCCCAATTCAGTTACTCTCACAGTTCGCCTGTAGAATGATTTACCGGTATTTGTGTTTCTTTACTTCACCTCAACAACATAATTTATGAGTGCATAATTTACATGTCATCGTATTGTGGACATATTTTTACATCACCCTATTCTTAACTATTTCATCCTTTCAATACAGCATAGCAGAGAGATTTATTGAGATGACAAAAATTAACAAAATCTTTTGAATGTAGTTGTAGTGACATAATTTGAATCTGTTTTCATTGAGTGTCTTCGAAGCAGAAATACAACAAAGCATCAGGAAAACGTAACTGTTTGAATGTGAGTACAGTAAATGACTCATGGTGTGTCTAGTGGACTTTTCGGAAAATATGATTTAGTCTTTGATTATAGGATTTAGTCTGTTTCTTTAGAGAAATTTTAACATTCTAATTATTCTATTTTACAAATGCATGGCCTTTATGTCAGATCGATCCAAAACTTCAAAAACAGTTTTCAACAGATTAGAAAATTTAATCAGCGAAGGTCGAAGTCATCGATATTATTTCAAAACATAATTACTTATTCGGCCATCGGATAATATTTCCATAACGTTATTTATGTGAGACTTGTAAAATTCCTTCATTGTGCAGCAACACACGGGAACATCAAATTAAAACGGTTAAAATTACCTTAAACGCACAAACACCTGGATATTTTGGTTTTTGTCCTTCCGACTCACTTTTTCGCCGTTCATCTTGAAGGATTAAATTTACAATCTTAATAGAAATTGGAGCTTTAATTCACAAAACAATATTGTAATATTACGAGAGTCCGTTAAAAACAGCACTTTCAAACAAAGTCAGCGGTTGAGATCAAACTACGTTTTGATTGGTCGGTCGATGACGAAAGCTGTCGGTAAAGCAGTAGATTCTTGTTATCGGCTGTGATAATCATTTTGAAACAGGGGACTACGCTTTTTGGAAACTCTTCAATAGATGTCTCTATTTTCATTACACAAATTTTCGGACGAAACAGGATGCCAATGACATGGCATGACTGCCAAAAATAATTAAAATAGCGCCATCTATGAAAAAACAGATTATGAATTCTTGAATTTAAATACTAGGCATTTGAAAATAATTTATAACAGTTGTTGCAAACACCAAGCATTTTTAAAATTTATATATGACATAAACTTGTTTTAACATTATTTACGAAAAATATAATTTATTATTCATTTTTTCTATACATTTTTTATTAATGAGATCTGAGATCCCTCGGCCAAGTCAAAAATAATCTTGAAGAATTATAATATTTTTAAAATACTGTTTGAGTATTATCGATGTTAAATAAACTACAGGCGAGTTTCTATAATGTTCATGAGGCAATCTATAAACTAAAATAAGAGTGTATTACCAGAGAAAACCAGAAATATGTCATTTTTAAATCAGTGTTTAGACGTATTGACTCGTTTCCACAAAACATTATAAATTGATTTCGAAAGATTGTTCTTTTATCTAGTAAACGTATGTTTTAAATTTTGAGAAAAAATGTTTATTTAGTATAATAAGGTTATACCATAGGTCGTTGGCAGATTTTTTATATTTTCAAAAAAGTACATGTATTATACAACACCCATTTCAAATCATATAATCATGCAGTAAAATAAATCAATACATTATCTGGTAAACGTTTGTTTCAGAACTTTAATTTTAGTTTAAATAAAATCATTAAAAAATACATATATACGCACATGTATTTCTTGACGAAAATTGGCCAGTTTGTGTATTTATTTGCGCACTTACAAACTAATATATTTCAGATTTTTTTACATACTTATTTTGCTAAAACATTATTGACAAGTTATAAAAATTTTGATCGATAAATAATCATAGGAAGTAATTAATATTAATTAATTTACAGCTCGCGTTTTACCATTTTTCTTATAGCTCGACAACATAAAATTGAGAAATCACTCTGCCGGCTAGCGCCTCTAGCGGCCAGCGTTGGTGATACTATGATTGGTTTATTTATGGTGATACTGCCAATTTTTTTTTTGGTCCATGGGTTGAGGCACCGCCATCTTTATTTCCAAAAAATCTCCCTCAACTCCAATAATTTTTTTCTTACATTTTACAGTACCTAATCAGTGCCTAGATGAAATATAAGGGGGCATCCATTAATTACGTGAGCACAAACGGGGGGATGTGGGGGCCAGCAAAATCTCACGTTACTTGAAAAAAATAGAAGAATTGGCCCAAATTTATCTCACCGAGGGGGGGGTGGGGTCTAGATTGGGAGAAAAACTGCTCACGTACTTACTGTTAAATTAAATACCGTGCTGAAGTTGAAGAACCACAGTCCTGAATTATTCAGGATTTTTCCATGTGCTTTGCTAAAAATGTATCTCACTGTAGGTGGAGTACATATTGACATTTGTCACATGAGAACGGGTCAATTCTTCGACTCGTTCTTGAGTTCAATAGCTCGGCTGTGGAACGATTTGCCGGCCTCTGTGTTTCCTCCTTCCTACAACATCTCTTCAAGACCAATGTTCATTCCTTCATTTCCTCAAAAAGACCCTCCACACAGCAGTGGCGGACTAAGCACGTCAGAGGCCCGGGGCGGCAAAGCTGAATGAGCCCCCCCCCCTAGTATAAAAATTTGATGTAATTTTATAAGATTTTTATTCACACGGGCCTCTGATCCTGGGGGGCCTCACTGTAAAAAAAATGTCCTTTTTTTAATTTCATTTTCTAAAATATGCAGCATTTTTCTCGAAACTACGTTTTTCAACCTTGTTGAAAACATATTAGAAAAATTATAAATCTGATTTGCATGCATTAAATCTTAAGGCGCCGCATCCGCGCTCAAAAAGAAGAAGATGGAGAGACACATGGATGAATAAGTTCATGGATGTTTGTGTTTTTTTTACTTAAAGGGTCTTGATTATGTGATTTCTGTATATTAACTGTACCTACCTATATATGTGACACACATGACTGTATTAACTCTACTATGTGAAATGTAAACTCTTCTTCCATCCACAAGCAAATGTTTTTAATGGAAATTAAGTAATATTTTAATATGTTCCATTTTTCAAGATCAATAAAAAAAAAAATATATATATATATATATAATTACGAATGTTAGAGGAGCTCGCTAATATTTAAGCGATAAAATCGCTGCGAAAATTGTGAAAATGTTTAATAGAACACGACTCGTGTCGAAATTAGAGCAAAAATCTCATGGAAAGTGTCTTAAGTATCATTTAAAAGAAACATTGTGATTTTTTTCACAACTATAACTTGTAAAATAACTGAAACAACGGCGTGGAACGCGTCTAGATATTATCTTAAAAAATAACCTATATTTTTAAGAGCTTAAAAACTTCAAATGTTTAAGGGAGATATATAAGAAATCGGTAGAAATCCGGGTAGTGGCGTCTTAAACTGTTAGAAAATCCAGTCACTATGACACCACATAAGGATTTTTTTTAAAGAGCCTCCTTCTATTTTTTTTAAGAACGCTGAAAATTTTCCATAAAAAATCGAATATAAAATTCGCTGGTCCAAAAAAAAATTGGTAAAATTATTTTTTCTTAAGAGCTTAAAAACTTCAAATATTTAGGGTGGATATGTAAGAAATCGAAAGAAATTCGGGTAGCGGCGCGCGGCTTAAAGCCTTGTTTAGGATTTGATTAAGGAAACATGGAGGTGTTTGGAGACCCCCCGGGAGCAGAGGCCGTCACTTTCGCCCCCCCCCCCCCCACCTCCGTTAGTCCGCTACAGAATATTTTTAATTACTAACCTATTTTATTACTATCTATAAATTATCTGTAATGATAAGATAACTTGATAAGATACAATACGTAAGTGAAACTAGAACTAAAACTGTATAGACATTATAAAGATTAGTAGTAGTTATTTTATTTTTTTAAATTGTAAATTACCGGTTCAGGCTGTATTTATTTATTCCTATTTTATCTGTATGGGATGATGTTTGTATGGGGCCTCCCAACTCCAAATCACATCTTAGATAGGTACTAAGCATATTTTACCAGGCTCCAGCACATCAAAAAAATATCCCTTTTTATTTCATTTTTTAAAATATGCATTTGTTAATAATGCTTTCACCAAATATTGTAATGAAATTCGTAAAATTGACGGAGATACAGCATTTTATATGAAACCGTTTTAAAAAGTTTGTGTGTTGAATTATCATTCAGCAAAACTTTGAACGCATTTTCTCAAACTACGTTTTTCATACTGGTTTTCAACATATTAGAAAAAACTATACATCTGATTTGCATGCACCATGCACCAAGTCTTAAACTGTTCGAAAATCCAGTCACTATAGCCGAGGCCGTATTATCCATAAGACGTATAGGCAACTGCCAAGGGGGCCCCGCATTGGGTAGGGGCCCCTAGGGTAAAGGGGCCCCAAGACGTGCATTGACTAGGGGTCCCGACATGCTTAAGCCGGCCCTGGCAGGGCCCTATTGTCCATAAGGCAGTGTAGGCCACTACCTAGAGGACCCGAGACGTGCATTGCCTAGGGGCCCCGAAATGTTAAAGCTGACCTTGGTAGGACCTACTGTCCATAAGGCAGTGTAGGCCTCTGCCTAGGGGCCCCGCATCGGGTAGGGGCCCCTAGAGTAAAGGGGCCCCGAGGCGTGCGTTGCCTAAGGGCCCCGACTTGAATATGACCCTACGACTACGACCCTACGTAGTGATTGTTTTATAAATGACCCCTTCCATTTTTTTAATTTTTATGAACGATGAAAATTTACCATAAATAATCGAAAATAAAATTCATTATATTCCGTATCCGTAGTGTAGGAGCCCCGCATCGGGTAGGGGCCCCTGGGGTACAAGGGCCCCGAGACGTGCATTGCCTAGGGGCCCCGAAATGTTTAAGCTGACCTTGGTAGGACCCTACTGTCTATAAGGCAGTGTAGGCCTCTGCCTAGGGGCCCCGCATCGGGTAGGGGCCCCTAGAGTAAAGGGGCCCCGAGGCGTGCGTTGCCTAAGGGCCCCGACATGAATATGACCCTACGACTACGACCCTATGTAGTGATTGTTTTATAAATGACCCCTTCCATTTTTTAAATTTTTATGAACGATGAAAATTTACCATAAATAATCGAGAATAAAATTCATTATATTCCGTATCCGTGGTGTAGGAGCCCCGCATCGGGTAGGGGCCCCGACATGTTTAAGTCGACCCTGGCAGGACCCTTTTGCTATAAGGCAGTGTAGGCCACTACCTAGGGGCCCCGCATCGGGTAGGGGCCCCGAGACGTGCATTGCTTAGGAGCCCCGACATGTTTAAACCAGCCCTGACTATGACCATACGTAGGGATTTTTTTATAAATGACTCCCTTCTATTTTTTTTATTTTTATGAACGATGAAAATTTACCATAAAAAATCGAGAATAAAATTCTTTCAAAAATAAAACGCTTTCAAAGTTTTACTGAAGGATAATTCAACATATAATATACATATATATACATATTATTATACATTTTGTACAAACTATTTCAAACGGTTTCACATAGAATGTTGTATCTCCGTCAATTTTTCGAATTTATTTTTAAAATTTTGGTGAGATTATTTTTAACAAGTGCATCAATCACAAAAAAAAATTTTTTACAGTGGTGCCTTAAAGCCTTGTTTAGAATTTGATCAAGGGAGCATGGAGGCGTTTGGGGGCCCCCCGGGACCGGGGGCCCGGGGCGGGCCGCCCCCCCCCCGCCCCCCCCCTTAGTCCGCCACTGCCACACAGCATCTCAGCATAGGCCCTGCCGGGAATTATTTTCCTCTGGGCCTCCTGTGTGGGAGTTAATATAATAAAAATACTTTTGTTGACCGGTAAAAAACCATGTCTTGTTCCACATGGCTATTAGATCAGCCTTACTATTAGAAAATCCAGTCACTATGGAACCACGTAGGGATTTTTTTATAAAGGGTCCCCCTCTATTTTTTTTTATGAAATGAAAATTTTCCATAAAAAAATCAAATAAAATTCGATGATGCGCATTTTTTTTTTTTTAGATATCAAAAATCTCCTACGTGGTGCCATAGCATAGACACTAGATTTTAGAACAGTTTAAGATATGGTGCATGTAAATGGGATGTATGTATAGTTTTTTTTAATATGTCGTCAACCAGGTTGTTGAAAAAGTTTCGCGAAAAATGCATTCATAGTTTTGCCAAAGGATAATTCAACATACAAACTGTTTCCAACGGTTTTACATAAAATGCTATATCGCCGTCAATATTCCGAATTTCTTTAAAACCTTTGGTGAGAGCATTTTTAACAAATGCATCTTTCAGAAAATGAAATGAAAAAATTAAATTTTTTTATTCGTGTACTGGTGCCTTAAAGCCTTGTTTAGGATGTGATCAAGGGACGATATCATATTGTGAAAAACGAGGTGCAGAGAACTCAATCTCTATTTCTCGCGAACTGAGGGTGTATATGTACCTGGGGGATGGTTTTTTTCTACCCGAAGTGTGGGCTGCCTATCGCAACATGTAGGGCTTTAATACTATATTTTTTGTATTATTGTTTATTTTTTTTTTTATTACTGTAGGTATTATTTATTTGTTTGTTTTTTTTTTGATTGAGTGAAGAATTTTTATTTTTTTTTGTAACACTAATTTTTTGTATTTTTGGTTGCATTTTGTATTTTTTATTTGAGTCCACACTTCAAGGGGGGAAGGTCGGATTTTCGTCGGGTCTTAGGCGCCCGAGACAAGCTATACTGGGGTTTGGGTGTATAGGAAGTTTTGCATAGAATGTTTTGGCTAATTCTACCATGTGTTTTTTCAGGGGTGGGATATTTGTGTCAGAGTTGATAATTGAGTTACGGACAAACCAGGGGCTTTTTGTGTAATTTCTAAGAGTGGCATTTTGGAAAGATTCGAGACGTTTTGTGTTACCTATGGCCCAAATGGGTGAGGCATAGGTGATGGTAGGACGGATTTGTGTTTTGTATACTAGAAGTTTGTTTTGAATTGTTGTCTTTGAGTTTGAGTTGAGTAGGGGGTGTAAAGAACCCGCTACTTTTTTTGCTTTGGTCAGTGTGTTTTTTATGTGTGGTTTCCAATTTAGTCGTTTGTCAAGTGTAACTCCAAGATATTTGGCGGTGTTTTGCCATGGTATGACCTGGTCGTACATTTTTATTTCCTCCCTGGGAGCCCTGTCACTCTTTCTGTGTGAGAAAAAGACGGCTACGCTTTTTGAGGGGTTCACGTCTATGCGCGATAGGTCATACCAATCTTGGAGTTTGTTTATGTTGATTTGAAGTCGGTGAGTTATCATCCTGGGTGAACTGTATCTCACCATAACGGTAGTATCGTCAGCATAGAGAGCTGCGAGTGAGTTGTGGTCAGCTGAGAGGGGAATGTCATGTGTATAGACATTGAAGAGGGTTGGTGACAGCAGTGAACCTTGTGGCACCCCTGCTGTCATGAAGCGTTTTTTTGAGAGAACGCCCCTGTATTTCACTTGGAAAGTACGTAGGCGGAGAAATGATTTGAAGACATCGAGGAGCTGTGGGTCGATGCCTATGTCGTGAAGTTTGAGGAGAAGACCATTTGTCCAGACCTTGTCGAAAGCTTTAGCGATGTCAAGGAAAATGGCTCCAGTTGAACGTTTGGAGTTAAAACCTTCGATGATGATTTCTGAAACTCGTAAGAGTTGGTGGAGGGTGGAGTGTTTTTCTCTAAAACCGTGTTGCTCTTCAGGTAGGGTTGATACCTCGTTAATGTGCTTGAGGAGCCGAGTGAGTAAATTTTGTTCATAGATTTTTCCGATATTTGAAAGTAAACTGATTGGACGGTGATTTTCGCAAAAGAGCGGATCTTTACCCGGTTTCGGGAGAACAATGACGTGCGCATGTTTCCAACTTTTGGGGAAATAACGCAGTCTGAGGGCTGTGTTAATTAGGTTTACTGTTGCTAGTATTCCTTTTTGTGGGAGTGCTTTAAGAGCGAAATTTGTGACGCCATCTGGCCCGGGAGCTTTTTTATTTTTCCGGCCGTTTATGGCACGGATAACTTCGGTCGGGGTGGTGAAGTGGATGTTTGTGGGAGGGAGGTGATTTAGTATGCTATTGACTTTGCGGTTTACATTTGCTATGTGATTTAAATTTGCGTGTTTGAAGCTGGGACTGAATTGAATTTCTAGACTGTCAGCGAACGCCTCCGCTTTGTCTAGATCATAGGTTCTCAACGTGGGCGATAACGCCCCCTTGGGGGCGTTTGAGACCTTCAGGGGGGCGGTAGAAGACCCAGAGACAATTGGGGGGCGTTGGGATGGCACAGGGGGGCGTTGGGCGCATGAGTAAAAAAATATGGTCTAAAAAAGACAAACAAAATACGCTAATCACATACTTATAAAGCAAAGTAAACTTTAATATTAGTTGATTTTTGTTATTGTGTGTATTGTAAATAACGGGATTTTTGAAATCCTGCAAGAATTGACAGTATTATCTGTGTATTGATCTAACTTGGTCAGACTGAGTGTCGTCGGTGCATTTGGAAGTCAGCGAGAGAGCATACATGCGTCGACAAGACAGCCCCGTAACCCCCGATCCACTCTGCTCTCATGATCCAACATAATTTGAGTTCACCCATGAGTTTCATACCTTTTGGGAATATAATGCAAGCTATGAATTGTACACGTTATGTTGACATACTAACTGTTTCATATAAAATGCTGTAACTCCGTCAATTTTACGAAATTCCTTAAAACATTTTGTGAGAGCTTATTGACAAATGCACCAATCAGAAAATGAATTTAAAAAAAAAACTTTTTTTACAGTGTCTTGGTACCTTAAAGCCTTGTTTAGGATTTGATCATGGAAGCATGGAGGCCTTTGGAGGCCCCCCAGACTCAGAGGCCTGTGTGAACTGAATAAAAAGCTTGTAAAATTTCAACAACTTCTTAAACAAGGGGGGGGGGGGGGGTTCATTCTGCTTTGCCGCCCCGGGCCTTTGACAGGCTTAGTCCGCCACTGCACTTTACCCTTTTCTAACTTCCATTTTTTTTTCTACCACAACATAATTTTATTCATAATAAATCTGTTTTTTAACCACATCACGAAGTATGCCATCCAATAAAAAAAATTAAATAATAAAATACAATACAATAACTCTTTATTGCACATAAAAGGACACATACATAAAAACAAAAAAATATGTAAAAAAAAACAGTGCAATGAGCGGCCTTATCACTAATGTGATCTCTTCCAGACGACCTTGGCACTAAAAGAAACTAAGAATTTTAGCAAGCAGATAGGTAGTGCACACTTAAGCTTGTACAAAATTTATATTTTAAATTAATGTATAATTAGAAATTCAAAGCAAAAAAAAAACTCAAACAAAACAAATGCCAAAACAAAGCACACACGACACCTAAAATCACATCCCCATTGATACTAAGTAATGCTTCTTATTGAATAGAAGGAAAGTAAAATACAACTACGTTTAAATATTTATTTTAATTATTGACTTTTTTATTATTTGTGCACGATGTGAACATTAGTTATTGGGTTATAACCTAATTATTATAATTTGCTGTTTTCTTTGCATGTAATGTTATTAACCTGTAAATGTACCGAATAAAAAAAATTAAAACATCTTCAAAGCTGAATTTTTCCAAAATCGTGCCGGAGTTGCTCACTGATTGACAGTAAATACTTGCTCACCATTAACGCAAGTCAATTTTTCTCGGGGCGCGGGACCCCCAGCCGATGCCTACCCGATGACCCCCAGCCGATGACCCCTAGGCAGTTGCCTACTCTGCCTAAAAGATAATCCGGTACTGAGGCAATCCGCATACTATTGGGGACGATTTAATTCCAACAGCAATTAAAGAAGTAATAACCACTGTGCTCCATAAACCAGCTGCAGATATTATTCGAAAAATTCCTTTGAGCAATAGTCCTGTGCAAAGAAGAATTGATGAGATGGCTGAAAACATTGAAGAATCATTGTGCAATCTGCAGTCTTGTCGATTTTCAATTCAACTGGATGAGTCCACTCTACCAACCATACGTGAGCTTCATCAAAGATGAGAAAATATGTCAAGAACTATTGTTTGTTACAAATTTGGAAACAGATACAAAAAGAGAAACCACATTGAATACACTGGAAAAGTTTTGTGACGAAAAGAAAATTCCTTTTAATAATATTTTGTCAACTGCTACGGATGGCGCCCCAGCTGTGACAGGGCATCACAAAGGATTCAGAACGTGCTTAAAAATAAAGTTCCTGAAGTGCTTGCTGTGCATTGCGTAATTCATCGCCAGCATTTGGTTGCGAAAAATCTGAGTGAAAGCCTCCATACATCACTGCAATATGTTATCAGAACAGTTAATAAAATCAGAAATAACTCATTGAATGACAGATTATTTAGTCAGCTTTGCATTTCCAATGAAGATTCAACCGATTGCTACTTCACACAGAGATGCACTGGCTGTCAAAAGGTTCTTCTTTGACTCGATTTTACAATTTGAGTCTATGATAGAAATCCTAGGAAACAGATACACAGTATTGCGCGACAGCCTCATCTCATCAAAAAACGATATTGCGTACTTGATAGACTTGTATAAATTGTTTAATGATGTCAATCTCCAACTTCAAGGCGGCGACTTAAATTTGATTAAGACAAAAAATTGGTCTGCAGCTTTTGTGTCCAAACTGCTATTATACAAAAGAAATATCGGCAGACGGGAATTTAATAACTTCCTAAATTTATCAGCAGTATCATTCAAAAACGACGACTTGCTTGTTTACTGTCAACACTTGGAAAACCAAGGAACGATTCCAGGATATTTTAAACATGGACATACCAGACTGGGTTTTGGATCCTTTTTCAAATGTCAACACAGCAGGATCATCCCAGTTAGAAGAAGAACTAATAGAACTGACGACAAATGAGGAATAAAAATTAAATTTAAGAATGGCTACCAAGAGTTTTGGCTGCAGAAGCCGATTTCGTAATTGTACCCAGGATTATGGTTGATATTTCAACGATTTTTAATAGCATCCCCATCGTCCTATTTAGCTGAACGTGGATTCAGTGCTGTAGCGTGTTGTTAACCAAAAAGAGAAATAGCCTCCATATTACTGAACGCGGCGACTTAAGTTTGTTTTTAATTAAAATCGAGCCTAATATAAACTAAACAAATTTTGTAAAACGCATCAAATTCAAACCATCTCATTATATAAGTTATAAATTCAATATATTTTCAATGTTTATAAAAATACTTCTCCAAATAATTAAGTAGGCGTTTTAATTGTTCTCACTGAAACAATACTCTTCTCAGAAATAGGATAGGAGTCATAGGCTTTTTACGAAAAATGGACTTTCAGGAAACCTAGAGAACCCATTGCGCCTCCCCCCCCCCCCCCTCCCCCAAGGTGGTATGTAAAAGCAGTTGGGGGGCGCTAGAAAAAAAAATATTGTCAAAGTGGGCGGTGGGCAAAAAAAGGTTGAGAATCTATGGTCTAGATCATCAAATACTAGGCCGCTTTCGGCGTGGATTGGGTGATTTGGTGAAGGGGTGGCTTGGAGAGTTTTGGATAATTTCCAGAGGGACCCGTCCCGAGGATTTATCTCTTGAAGTTTCATGTTCCACGTGGTATTTGAATTATCTTGTAATTTTTTTCTAATGAGGGCTTGGGTACGATTGAGTGTGGTTTTCAATCTGGGATCTTGGTATTTTTGCCAGTGGCGGCGAAGAATATTTTTGGTTTTGATTAAATCTTCAATTGAGTTTGGGAGATTTTCACTGAGAATAATTTGGGGGCGTTCAGGGAGGGGTTTTGAGGAATCCTCTATTGCGAACATGATGGTCTCTGCAAAATTATCAACCGCAATGTCAAGTTCTATGGGGTTTTGGATGGAAGGATTTATGATTAATTTTTCCCCGACTCTGTGCGAAAAATATGTCCAATCAGTTTTCTTGTTGATTTTAGTGGGGGGGAGATTTGAAAATTCGTTTAGAGTTAGCAACACAGGATTGTGATCAGATGACAGATCGTTGATAGTTTTGATACAGTATGTCCAGGGAGTTTTGTACAGTAGTGCAATGTCTAAAACGTCCGGTCTGTAGCCTAGTGAAGAAAAGAAAGTAGGTTCTACAGGACCGGCGACGTGTATGTCTGGGTGAGAGGATGAAAATTTGTGTAGTATGCGTCCGTTGTTGTTTGTCAGCCTAGAATTCCAGTCCGGGTGTTTCGCATTGAAATCACCCGCCAGAATGGTAGGCGTGTGGCCATCGAGAAGTAATTCGATATCGGACTTTTGTAAAGTCTTGTTTGGTGGGTGATATATCGAATTAATTCTCAGCGGCCCTGAGTGTTTGGTGAAGATGGTAATGGAGGTACTTTCTATTGAGGAAAGTGTAGGGGTGGTGTTTAGTTGGTGGGCGATTTTAGTTTTCACGTAGATGGCGGTGCCGCCACCACGTGAGTGAAGTCTGTCGTTTCTGTAAAGTGTGAAGTTTGCTATTTTTGGTGTGTATGATGGATTTAGATGTGTTTCGTTGATGAGTATGATGTCTAGGTCGTGTGTGTTTGTAAAAATGCGTAATTCTTGAATGTTTTTGTCCAGACCGTTTGCATTCCAAAATGCCAGACGTAGCGCGGAGGGCAGGGTGGTAGAGTTAGCAATATTTAGTTAGTAAAAAGGGAGATGATTTGGGGGGCTGCTGAGAAAATGATGGCCAAGTAATCCCCTGGGGAGGTGGCGGATTGGAATTTTGGGACGAGATCGGCAATGAGGGTGCCGATCTTTGAAAAGAAATCATTTTTGAAAAAGTCAAAAATGTTGAACGGAGTAGCTGAGGGCTGGGGGGTGGGGTCTGAACGGGGGGGTGGGGGGGTGTTTGTGGAGGGGTCGGGGGAGGGAATGGAGGTTTGGTTGTTTGTGTGGAGTGCTTGGGCATAAGATACGGAGGGGTTTGTGGGATGGGAGGTGAAAGTTGTTTGGGGAGGTACCTCAGTTCGCCGTGAAGAGGGGATTGAGCTCCCTGCAGGTCGCTTTGGGCACTCTTTGTAGTTTGCCGGGTGGGGACCGCCACAGTTTACACAGGTGGCCGGTCCGTCCTCTCTCCTCTTGCTGCAGGATGCTGTGAAGTGGTCCCCCGCGCATTTGACGCAGCGGGGCGGAAGGTGGCAACCCTTGGCAGAGTGTCCGAAGAATTGGCATCTGTGGCATTGTGTAGGGGCTTCTTTGTGGTCTAGGTATTCCACTTTGATACGAAGGTGGAATATGCTTTGTAGGTTAAAATTTTTTTGCCATCTTCTCCGTGCGCTAGCTGGACTAGGACCATCGGAACGTTGGTGCGGTCTGGTCCTGCGCGCATTCTTGTGACGGAGGTCGCGGGGAGGTCCATGTCTTGGAGCTCCATGAGGATTTCCTCCTCCGAGATGGTGGTGGGGATGCCTCTGAGGACCGCCTTTGTGGTCTTGTCCTCCTGGAGCTCAAATGTATGAAAGTTGGTTTGCTGCTCCTGTAAGATTCGGGTGGCAAGACGGAAGCTGTTTGAATCAGCCGTGTTGATAACTACACCTGTCGGGATGGCCTTTGCATTAGTGATAAGGACTCCGGCATCCTCCAGTTTTTTCCTCAGGGAGTTCCAGTTTGCTGAGGATTTTGTGATGATGGGCGGGATTTTCGGTGGACGTGGGGCGGGGGTTTGTGTATTATTATTATTGTTAGAATCGTCATCTCCGTCGTCATCATTTGTGTCTGTATTTGTGCTTGAGGAAGGAGTCAGGGCGCTAAATCTGTTTGCAATTTTTGTATGTTGGATTTTTGGAGCAGGGGTGGCCCGTTTACCTGTAGTTTGAGTTTGCCAGGTATTTGTGGAGGTGGACGGTAGTGGCGGGAAGTCTTGAGGTAGAGGGGTGTTTTTCGCCAAATGCATGTCTATCTGTGTAGGGATGGGCGGCGGGGTATTAGCGGGCGGATTTGTGGCCGTAGGTAGGATGGCGGAAGTCGGCAGGGTTTTTTTCAGGGCTTGTGGTTGTGTATTTGTGATGTATGTGGTTGCCGATGGATTACCTTCAAGTCCGTCCGGGTAGAATGTGACTTTGCCACGTCTGGTAGATCTTCTGAGGGTGATGGAGGAGAGGTATTGTTGGATAATTTCTATTGGTGGGTCCAGTTTGGTCAGTTCTTCAATGAAATTCATATTAAAAATGTGGGATTTACTTGTGTGATTGGAGCTGGGCGCTTGAGGGTGGCTGTAGGTACAGGGCGTCGTCGGGAGTTTGTTGAAGGAGAGGGCGTGTGCACAGGTGGTTTTAGCGGTAGGTCGCAGGGTGTTCGGACAGGGTGCATGCAGGTTTTAAT
Source organism: Limnephilus lunatus (assembly GCA_917563855.2). Classification (NCBI taxonomy): domain Eukaryota; kingdom Metazoa; phylum Arthropoda; class Insecta; order Trichoptera; family Limnephilidae; genus Limnephilus; species Limnephilus lunatus. The sequence continues at coordinate 84,718,112 of OU830596.1, read as the reverse complement.
GTCGCAGGGAGCACAAATTTAAGGTACATACAAAGTATTTTGATTTATTAACTGTTTTTTATTCGAATTAATCAATCGGTGTCTCTGGGAGTCCGTAATCTCGCGGAGCCTCCCAGGGTCAAGGATTTTTTAATCAAGTGATCAAGGGAACAAGGAGACGTTTGGAGGCCTCAGGACCAGTGGCCCGGGGCGGGCCGCGCCTTCCACCCCCTCCCCCCCCGTTATTCCACCATCGGTAAAGGGGCCCCGAGACGTGCATGGTTAATCCGGCCCTGGGTGTGCCCACACTCATATAAATCGGTCCGATGTTAAAATGTCAGTTTCTCACTGTTTGTAAATAATATTACCAACCTAATTTTTAATGACGACTTTTTTGGAGGTGTACACACAACGTTAAAAGTCGTCTATAATGTTGCTACAATTCAACTGAATCCGTTTTAAATTGAACCGAACTCCCGTTTTCCCGACATTACGTCAACAATTTAAATTGTATCTTGTAAATAATCGGTCCAATGCTGTAATTGTCAGTCCCTTGTGGCTTGTCAATATATCCCGCCCGCGCCACCGCGCTACAAGTCTCCAGGGACTTTGTTGGAGGGAAGGTTTCCGCAAGAACAATATGATTATCTGGACGGACAGGATCCAGCCCCGCGGCCATATTGGGTTATGCGGAACATCGTTTAGCTCGTGGGAACCTCGGTAACTGACGGCGGGACCGCGCCATCTCGCCATCTTGCAATATTGCACACACTCGATGATTCCTGCGGCTGGGCTGACGCGAAAAAATCACACATTTCTCGGAAAATGTAGGTAAGCGTAAAATCGGAGAAAAATATTTGTTCCTGGGAAAATATTGACTTGTATATAAGTTTTAGAAGCTGAAGCCGTTTCGTGGATTTTTTGTTTATCTGAGAAAGGTAGGTAGGTACCAATACCAAATGTGTTTTGTAACGCCCTCTAAATTATTTGATTTTTTAAAACATACGTATACGTAGATCTATTGAAGAAAGAGTATCTACCTATTCCCATAACAAATAATAGTTCCAATTGATACCCGTCGCTTTGCGGGCAATGTGCAAAATAATAATGCCTCCAAAACAAAAACGTAGGTAGGGGAGGGTGGGGCGTGTTGAGACGGGGGCGTGTTGATACATCGCGTTTAAAATTCCCGCTAGTTGACTTAGCTGCGCGCACATCGCGCCGTTTCGTGTGAACCAGTGTTGCCAACTCAGCTCCTTTAGAGCTAGATCTGGCTCTAAATCGACGTCGTCAGCTCCAAAAAAAGTCATTTAGCTTCTTAGCTCGTTTTTCAGATATTTCAGCTCTTATTCACTCTTATTGAAAAAAATAATATTTGCAATAATATTCCAAAAATACAACATTGGGACGAGTACTTCGCAAAAAAAGAGATTCCCTGAACTCCTGCAGTTACTAAAAATGGTATAAAAAAAATTGGAACAATAGCTGTATACGAAAAAAGTCCTGATGAAGCCGGTTCTAGTAGCGCGATGTACAGGAACTGGAACCTGGATGACTACTTAGATTTTTTAGAGGACTAATCGCTGTCTAACAATTTTTTTTTTCAAAAACAATAAAAAAAATCCTGAAGACTTTGATGACATCAAAAATAAGTGTAGTGTGAGTGTTTGCTATGAGTTGTTTAAAAGCAGCTAAGTTTTTTTGTCAAAAATTCTACAGTCCCCCCCCCCCCATGCAATTTTTCTGCTCTTCTGAAATTCTCTAACAACCCCCCCCCCCATGTTTTATGTCATTTTCAAATTTTAGCTCCTTTTTGGCTCTTTTTTGGGTTTCGCCTAGCTCTACTTTAAAATCCGAGTTGGCAACACTGGTGTGAACCCCGTACCGCCAGTTTCTGTCAAAACGGTGGTGCTGTGCGGTCGGTATAATTAAAGTTACACGACAAAGTGTGATTTTTAAGGGCTAAACGAACTTTTCCAGGAAATTTTCGAAGTCGTCTGCCAACCTGCTAACACTCGGTAAGTCGTTATATGTTTTTTTATTCACAAACTGTATCTTTTGACTGTGTTATTAGTTATAAATGAAATGCGTACGTCAAGTATGTTTACTTGCATGGCCATTTTTATGTAAAATCGTCGGGTGGGGCGAGTTGTTACATCAAAGCGGGGGCGAGTTGTGGCAGACATAACTCGCCGCTAGAATTTAGTTTTTTTTTTTCGTTTATATAAAATATGCATTAATACAATATGTGTTATGTAAACAGGCGTATTTTTTTAACATATTATGAATGTATATATGTATTACCTAGATACATTTCCTTTTTGTGCCTATTTGTAATTTTTTTTTTTTTTCAGTCTTGCAAAATGGTCCGAAAATATTAAAAAAAGATGAATAGAGGGGAACTTCCAGAAAACGTTTATGAACAAGCTGCAGCTGAAATCATTACTACAAACGTGTCACTTCGAAAAGCTGCAGTCTCTTTTGGAATTAATCATATGACACTAAAGCGGTTCATCGAAAGGAAAAAAGCTAGTCCTCTTACAATTTGTAAGGTGGGATATTCCAATCCTGGTCAAGTTTTTACTCATTCACAGGAAAAAGAACTTGCAGATTACATCGCAAAATGCAGCAAAGTTTACTATGGGCTTAATACACCCCTACAAAGAAAAAAATAGAATTAGAAGACAAACTAAGAAAGGAAAAGAGAAAAAAATAGAAAAAAAGCGTACATACAAAACTAACTAAAAAAAACAAGCACCCAATAAAACAAAGGCGGTGTCAAAAACAGAACCACATAAAAAAAATATTTTAGACGTAAAAAAACGAATTTTGGTGTCCACATCATCCAGTGAAACTGAAGAGGAGCCACTACTTATGGAAACTGACGACAGCGATGCAAACTAAGAAGAGCAATGTATATTTTGTCGTAACCCCTATTCTAATGATATTTCTGGTGAAAGATGGGTGAGGTGCATAATGTCATAAATGGTGTCATGGGTTATGTGCCGGAGTGGATGAATACATTCTGACTTCATCTGCGACTTTTGCTTGACTGGCTGAGATTTATTTTAAATGTTTTTATTTTTTTTATTACATTGGAGGTACACTACAACCACTTTTATTTAACTGATGATAATATATTATCAGGACTTTCGATTTTACCAATTTTATTTCGTACCTACCTACCTTTTACTTAATTATTTGTTCGTCTCAACACGCCCCACCCCCGTCTCAACTAGCCCCACGGGTGGGGCGTGTTGTGCCAATTCCCATATTTTGTAAAATAATATTTTGTCACTTTATTCGTATGTTAACAAGGTTAATAATACCAAAATAATGTAGCCAAAGAGTTATTTGTTTCCATTAAAATGTCAAACCTTTGATTTCATTAAAGATTTTTCTACGACACTCAGTTTTGTAATTTTGTCACAACACGCCCCACCCTCCCCTACTTACCTATTTTGTTTTTATGTGTTCCTAAAACATTCATCCGATTGCGATGAAACTTTGGGGATTTGATGTGCGCTCACTCGCGAAGGTTTCTGTATGTAGCTCTGTCGTTATGAAATTTGTATAAAAAATATGCACTATGGGAAGGGGATCGGGGAGGAAGGGGAGGTGAAAGGGGAACGGGGACGAATGGGAAAGAGCAGAGAGAAACAATTTCTTTATTTAAGTGGCATTGCATCGCATGTCGGGAACTAGCTAGTTCTATAATAGATAATAAGACACTTAAATAAGGCCCTATCTATGCTTTTTCCCGTTTTCAATAAATGAATGAGGAACTCCAGTGAAAAATATTACCTATAGCTAAAAAAAACATATTCCAATAGATCAACAAATGCTAATTCTGAACATGCATATAAGTTTTATTATATACTATTATACGTAGAATTTGTAAATCGTCATTTAAAAACGAATAAAACATCACATTAAAACACACTGTTTGGTTGGCACGACTGAATCTGCTGATTCTGACGTCACGGGTCTAACCAGAGAGCCAGTCCACAATTTCCACATTTGAACCGATGAAATTTGTGAACCTCAGGTTTGGTTTGTACCTTTCGTTGTTGTTGTTTCACATTGTTGGCGGAATTGATACATTATCTAGTCCCTGATTATTTTATTCTAGTGTAAAACTGCAGAATTCGTGGAATAAAACCTTCTAAGTAAAAACACTATCTTATTAATATTTTCTATTTTTGACCATCTTATTATATGATACAAAAAATCATGTTTAATTATGTGCAGCGAGTTTCAGACTGCTTGAGGTTATGATCATGTCATATTTACATTTTCTTTTCAATAATATCTAATTTCGATTGTATTTTTTAATTGGTTTAATGATCAGTTTCATTCAGTCGTCATGATCAGTAGGTATATTATATTAATGTACCAGTTTAGATGTAATTTAGAAGCATTTTTTCGTAGTAAGTAATGCAGTTTTGGAACACAACTATTGTTTATCAAATAGGTAGGTACGTTCACGGATTTATTTTTGCACTTTATTTATTTATATTCTTGAACATACAGATTTCAAATTATTAGATAGGTTAACATAGATAATAAGTTTAGTAATAAGAAAAAAAAGAAGTTAATGATCCGTAACTGCAAGTAAATAGGTAAGTACCTACCTAGTACCTCGGTAGTACCTACCTATGTTGTGAACACCCCACTAGGCGAACCTGTGCTGAGGTGTTCCCATATTTGGGAATAAATGCTATTCTGTCGACATAAGTAGAAACACCGTATCCTCATTGATATTGTCAATAATTGAATACATAAATTAAAGATTAGTTGCAGTTAGGATCTATAGGTATATAAAGTTATTCATAGCATTTAGTTTATGTTTAAGATAAATAATAGTTTTCATAAAGATATGTAGGTATATTTTTCTATGGACTACACTTTAGCAAAATTCAGGTAACATTAGTGATGAGATGTTACAAACTATTAAACTTAAGAATAAAGAAAATACAAGTGTGCAGTTCACACGCGGTAGATGTGAAACCTTCAGAACACTAAAGTAGACGAAGCACCGCACAAAGAGGAGACCGATTATTCTATCTCATTCTCTCGCAGGCTAAATCCTATAGATGTACCTATGCGTTTGTCTCTTTTTAGTGTCGCTTTTTCGTTTCATTGAGTTCAAATCACAAACGGTGTTAAAAAAGTTTTCATTTCAAAACCATCTCAACTGTCGACACCTCCATACAAAATATAGGTAGTGCATATTGCAATAAAACGTAGATTTTTGAGATCGGTGACATCACACAGATAACCACAGGTTTTGTGCGATTTCGGGAGACCCAAAAAATTAAAACTTTAAAAATTATTTTAAAGATCAACTCCTACAATCATAAAAAAATACACTGGTAGGTATCTAAGTTAGATGGAGTTAGAACTGGAGTTTCTTATTTCAGAGATGCGTAGGTACGCGGTGCACCTGTCTTATGTAGTTTATTATAAAGTACCTACCTGCGTATGTATTTTTTAATGCTATGTCTAAAGTTTATTACCCTTGTTTCAGAACCTCAAGCGAGGGCAACCGAGTGTTTTAGATGACAACAGAAAATAATATCACAATGCTCAATTTATCTCCGCAGAATGGTGCAACCATCACAGGGCCGGTCGAGACTTTTTCGCCGCATTCCGGTACGATTCAGCTCAAAAATAATATCGCCTCACTTCATAACCTCAGTTCGGACTGTCAAACGACATCTTTTGGCGGCAAAAAGTAGCAGCGTCCTGCGCCTGCGCGGAATCCTCGGCTGCGCATACCCGCGCTCGGCAAAAACTGGTAGACCGCGCAGCCGACGCGCGTCGCATAACGTCAGCCCGGCCCTTGGATACGTTTTTTTCACCCAGTTCTCATGGCTGCCGCGTTGATTTTTTGCCGAACTGGATGCCTCCCTGGCAGACTGGGGTATTATTATTTGCTAAATTCTATGGTTATCATTACTCGGACAGTTTCTTGGACCTGCAGATCGACAAGCTTAACTTTGCAGTGTTGGATGTTGGGTATTCAAGTCGAAAATATTTATTTTTTTACATTACCTCCACACATCAGGAAAATTATTCCCCTCGGGGCCTGTGTCACCTTTGGGGATGGTGTGTGTTTTTTAGGAAAGGAATTAAGGAAGGAGAGGAAGTTCTGGGAAAGAAAAGGGTATGAGGGATGGGTATGAATCTGGGGATCAGTGTGTCCAGGAGTGACGGACGTATGAATCCAACCCTCCCTCTGACTCCCTCAACCATTCTCTCCCGATCCGGCCTGCCAGGCAGACGCATCTGCCACCAAGACCCGGACAAACCTCACCTCATGAATCTGGGCACTCATGCTACGTCACCAAACGTGGTGAACCACTTGAGGTGGTTAATTAAAATTAATTAAGTAATCTAAAATGTGCAGTAAATCGAAAACTCGTTTTATATTTCCTATACAGTACTAACTCGAATAAAGTTTTGCGCATAATTTATCAAAGTTTTGAGGGAAATTATTTTCCTTGGGGCCTCCTGTATGGAGCTAATGTAAAAAAAGGTTTTCCCATTTGTATCACTTTAAAATTATAAAAACGCAATATTATTTCATAAGTTTGAAGAAACCCAAATTCGAATATGTTAATAATAATGATAATAACGTAAAATTTTTGGATTTTTTTATATTTCTTACCTGTGTTGATCAAATTCAATAATATTTTTTCTTTATATTTAATTTTGTGCAAGTTTTTTAAACTAGTCGTTTCCTACACTATTTATGAGTATAATTTCGTAAATATTGTAATATATGTATATGTAAAAGCTTAAATAGGCGTAAATAAATATACCTACCTATAAATATTTGTATAGCACAGTTTTGTATCATTTCACTTTAAGGGCGCATAACTATAATAAGCTTTAAAATAATTCTACAGTGCTCCTACATCACAAAATATTGATTAAATAATATAAAATAAAGAATAGGTATACAGTATTTACAAAGCAATGATAAGAGAACAAAAACTAACATTTATAACTAACACTCGACAACAGTACTATTAGCACAGGACAATAATAATAGAAAATAACGGTGCTATTGTAGCACAGGACAAAACAAGAACTAAACTATTCTGACATTAAATTCGGACATTAAACATAAATGTACAATAAGGAGAAAACCAAACAATAACCGGAAACTTGCGAACATGGTTTATTACGTATACAGCCGAATTTATGAGCGTAATACACGAGCCCGATTTTCAGCCCGATTCCAATTAGAGACAAAAGTCAACATTTTTCGCTTTACGCGATCGCTGTTTTCAACTCTATGTTTATACCTACGATTTCAGTAGGCATCACAACAAACAGTATGGTTCATGTGTTGTTTGCAGTGATGACAACTGAAATCCTAGATATGAAAATAAAGGTGAAAATAGCGATCGCGCAAATCGAAAAATGTTGACTTTTGTCTCTAATTGGAATCGGGCTGAAAATCTGGCTCGTGTATTACGCTCAATTATATAGCATTCACCTGGGGGTGAGTTGATTGAGGGGGCAAGATAGAAGGGGGGGATGGGGGGAATGTGTTAAAAAGTTTTTGGGAACGTGTACTTCTCTCAATTTATTATTTACATCGAATTAATAAAAGAGATGGTGCAAATAATATTGTTGTATTTTCTATTTGTATTTTACTAGGTATTATCTTTTTTCCTACCCAATACTGAGGTCGATGGGGAAGGTTAGGACCCCCTAACCCCTCCCCCTTCCCAAACACGCCCTTGCGTAAGCTAGAAAATGGATCACACGGAGAAAATGTTATTGGACTGAGAGCATCGTAAGATTCTGTGGGTTCCAAAGACAAGTTAAAAGAATGCCAGGTGACGGGACATCAAAAGTTATGACTGTGTGAGTTCCCCAGTGGAAGCGAGCATTACCCTAATTTTGATTGAGGTGAAATATTTCTGCGTAATGCGTAAAATTATTAGACTACCTACTTTATTTATACAGTTAATGAGATCATTAATAATGGAAAACTTGCGTTTTTATATCAAAAATGCAAAAGTTGCACTAAACTAATTAGAAAAAAATGCGAAAACACGCATTGCATTTTTCCGGTCTCTAATAACAATCCAATAAGATAAAGTGCAATATCAGATAATAAACGACATCTTTTTTCAGCCCGATTCCAATTAGAGACCAAGATCAACATTTTTCGCTTTACGCGATCGCTATTTTCATCTCTATTTTCATATCTACGATTTCAATTGTCATCACTGCAAACAACACATGAACCATGCTGTTTGCTGTGATGACAACTGAAATCGTAGATATGAAAATAGAGATGAAAATAGCGATCGCGTAAAGCGAAAAATGTTGACTTTGGTCTCTAATTGGAATCGGGTTGAAAAAAGATGTCGTTTATTGTAGGCTTTAGCAGAGAAAGGTACTTTCAGGTATATTGAATTTAAGGATATGAAAGTCTAAAAGGGTAAGTTTTTAGTTTGGAACGAATTTCTGTTGGGCTTGTTATGCTATGTTTCTGAGGGAATAGGTTCATACACTCCATGTTGATACCTTGATATTTCAAAACTGCGAGAGATCGCAGCAAATTGAGAACATTTATGGAAGAGATCAAATCCCACTCTGGAGTGTAGCGCCGTGATGATGAAACACGAAAAAACATGGCGCATTTAGTTCATCTTTTGTTCGCCTGCAAAGTTATCATTGTTAAACTGTACGGTGTGACCTTACATCCCATCATCAGTTATTCAAAACGAATATGGGGATGAAAATTTTATGAAGGAAATTGAATCTTTGCATATTGCGTAACAAAATCTGATTTGTGAAAAAATGCCTACCCAAATGACGGTTTTACTATTGAAATAGTTAGGTAGGTAGGTACCCAGTTATTTTTAAATTTCAAACTTGTTTATATTTTTAGAATACACGATACCAAACTACCTACCAATCATTTTTTAACAGGATATGTAATTCTTCGTAATGCATATAGGATTAATAAATTACGGATAATACGCATTAATAAATGCTATCCTAAAGCACCTGCCAATCCGCCTCACAATGCCCAACAGGGAGGCGACATAGTTCACTGTCTTTACACTACATGTCACATAATTATTTTTAAAGATACAGCGATGCAGCTTTTAACTATAAACTCACCTATTATTTTATTTTATTTTATTTTATTTTATTTGTAAGAAACAAACAGCTTATATACATATAATAGAAATATATATACATGTGAACTGCAGTGAAGCCAAAAGAGTTTCTTATGCTAATATTGTTTGGAGATGAAGTTTTATTTTACCTTAAACTAAATTTTAGGCTTAGGAAGGGGAGACGAAGGGGAGAGGAGGGGGATGGGAGGGAGAATATAGGATAAGGATATGAGATGCTCTCGATACCTACCACTTCCGTATCAATCCAATATCGCACGCGTTACTTCTATTCGATACTTCTGAAGGTTTAAATTAAAAATGTCTACGTTGTAAAACAATTCGTTGTATTGCGCACATATTCGAGGAATCGGGGAATTTTTTCTAAGGTTTGTTCTGCAAGTGGGCAAATAAAGTTATTTTGATTGTCGGGTTAATCTTGAAGGAATATGGATTTTTATTAAATTGGTAAGCTCTGGCGAGTCCAGGCCATTGTTTAGAATTTTAAATAATAAAATTTGATCAAAAATTAATCGTCGTGTATGAAGGGAGTTGAAGTGATGAAATTTAATAGAATCGGTGTAATTTAAAAATTATGAAAATATAATACAATAGATATTCGTGTCTTCGTGAACGTTCACTTTTATTTGTTTAATAATAATAATCGCAGCCATCAAAATTTGTATTTTTTCCCAATTAATTAAACATTCGGCATGGCCGCGAAAAATACTAAAAAGCCGTTTCGGAAACGATGTAAAGTTCGATTTATCAATTCAGGTTCCATCGTGGATCGTGGATATCACAGGAAAAGCTATACTGGCAAAATGTGGCCGGACTTGTTCTTACCAACATTCCGAAAATAATATCGGTTTTAATGGAAAACCCGAATCACATTTATTTGCAGATTCGTGCGATCAGGAATGGCGCTTTTTGCCAATGCGGCTGTAGTTTAAAAAATCTCATTAAAGCTTAGGTAGGTACTACAGGTAGGTAATGGCGTACATTTATTTTAGTTGTGCTGATTCTATGACCAAAGGCAAGCTGTGGATAGCTTTTCAAAGTTCTGGTACGAATTTTATTGTGCATTGAATATTAAAGGATGACCTTTTTTTAATTTTTTTCTTTATTCATTGCTTTGATGGTTATATAATTTGTTGATTTTCGACCACCATGCTAGACACATGCCCGTGTGATGTTTACTCTCACCTATTTTAGAGAAATTTACGTACCTTCCACGTAAGTGCATGTTTTTTTGTACATGCAAAGCTTTGGTATGTTTTTAGATTGTCAAAAAGTATTTTCGTTATTAATTTTTGGAGTGTTATGCCATGTTGTGTGTTGTGTAAGCTACCTCCTTCTTTAGCCAACTTTTCGCACGGCGCTACCTACAGTGTTCATCATACTGTAACGCTGTCTGAAACGCTAGCTAAAGAAGGAGGTAGCGCAACACGGTATAACACCCAAAAAAAACAACGAAAAGTTTTTGATTTGTTTGAAATTGTTTAATATCTTCATGCCCGTTGAAAATATTTAAAGCTCTGTTATATGTAATCGAGTTTGTTAGTGGATATTAGGTAAATACGTAAATATATTTGTGATCCACTATATTTGTAATCTTCAAAATATATCCTTAAAGGGTGAGCGCATGAACAGTGGCGCACCCAGAAGGAGGGGGCACCCCTTTCCCGAAATTAAAAAATAGCAGTTTGTCAGTTAAATATTGAAGTTTTTTTAAATTACTTCAACTGTTAGGTACCTACTGGCCAAAGCACTGTGCTTTATGGGATTTATTGTGTAATTCATAACCAATCTTTTTCTTATAATTATTACGGTCTTCACCTCGCGGCGGAAACTTACAGAAATGCACTGTGGTTTGCGAGGATCAAAGAATTTTGTCTATACTTTTATGTGTATCACCCGCCTAGTCATTGCACTGCACCTCATGACGGAAAAAAATCGAGAACGAACTGCGCCTAGCGAGGATAAAATATTTTGGATTCGAGAAAGTCCAGTTTGTTAGACAAAATCAAATTTAAAAAAAAACCGCAATTAAAAAAGGAAAATAAATTATTCAAAAAGTATGATTTTATGAGATACCTAAAAAAACTCGTCATCAATTTCAAGTTTTCATTTCTCTAATATATCACGTATTCCAACTTTTCGAAATTGTTAACTTCACATTTGCGTAAAAACATCGCCTGTAAAACCTATGTTTTGTGATTTTGATTTTGATTTAATTTGAAAATTATAAATAATAATTATGCATAGCATGTTTTCAGTCTTTTAACTAATCCCCCACCCACTATTTTGGCTCTCGAGCTTTTGAGCCCTACGAGCTGTACGCCACTGTTACTGAGTTATGATATTTTATTTTGTATTCCAGTAATATTTTTTTTACTTTGAATGTTATTGAATAACATTTTGAGGAGGAAAATATTGTAACTTGTTATTGTATCCGTGAAAAACAAATGAAAACTAACAGACTAAACAAGCTTTGATGGAAAATTGTTTACTGAAAGTTGTAATAGTCAATTCTCTTTTTAACGGTATTTTCAAGGATAACCGGAGAACTCAGAATGAAACCAACTCAGAACCATTTCAGAAAGGTCATTAAGAGTGATAATAAAACATTATAAAAAATGGTTAAATAAGTTAAATTAGATTAGGGTTACCGGTTATTTTGAAATTATTTTTTCATAGCTTTTAATGGCCTTTCTGAGGTGGTTCTGAGTTGGTTTCATTCTGAGTTGACATGGGGTGCCTATGCGTTCTTATTAGAATCCTAGGATTTTCCCGCCCCGTGCGTACACTACCTCATACGAGTGCAGGAATAAACAACCGTGTGTTTTATTTTTTAATATTCTGGAGTGATTTTCATAAAATACAACATATTAATTTATAACCACCTTTTTCCTGAACATTATGTGCTGTATTTTTTAAACGATATTTTGTGAAACGGGTGCATCAATTCAGATAAAATTCACTGTAGTTTTCTTCAATTTTGTGTATTACGAAAATGAAACATCTTTTTTCAGCCCGATTCCAATTAGAGACCAAAGTCAACATTTTTCGCTTTACGCGATCGCTATTTTCACCTCTATTTTCATATATACGATTTCAATTGTCATCACTGCAAACAACACATGAACCATACTGTTTGTTGTGATGCCAACCGAAACCGTAGATATGAAAATAGAAATGAAAATAGCGATCGCGTAAAGCAAAAAATGTTGACTTTTGTCTCTAATTGGAATTGGGCTGAAAAAAGATGTCGTGTATTGTGGGCTTAATATTAAACGGGTAGGTAATAATAATAATAATTGGATAATTTATAGAGAGCCGTTTTTGTGAAAAATCACCTCAAGGGCGCTGTACAATTTATTCATACCAATAGATACCAAGGTTCGCAGGAAATGCGTTTAAGGGGGTATGCTAGTATAGGAAGAAAAAAATCTTCATATTTCCATAGTGTACGAGTCTCGTATATCTCGTAATATCTCCTTAAAAGGATTTTTCGAAATGAGAATTAAAAAAAAAATTATTATATCTAATTATAAATTATTTTGTCGCGGTGTAGATGGAATCTAACTAGCTACTTTTTTTCGAGACGGTCGACACGATATCTCAAGTTCTCAACCAATTTACTTGAAATTTGGTGTGAGCCTTCTATATACATTTCTCTATCGCCCCTACCAAAACTATACTAAAATTCCAATTTTTCCTATTTTTAAATAAATTCGGAATATTCAAAAAAACTCCTTTTTATTTCGAACAGCCGCCATTTGTCAAAAAAAAACTTTTCCTTGGTACGGACCATAGCAGCATTTGTTTGGGTTAAGAATTAATTCGTTTTTTTTTTCTGATTACTAGGAGTGGTTACGCCAATACATATACCTACACATACACACACCTACATAGCACACATACATACTGTTACTGCTTGGGATTGGTATTAATATTGTTGCAAATCCTGTCCTACCTTGTTCCCAAAATCCGCACCTATAACTACCTTCACCACGTCAGTCTGCAATCAACAGCCCGCGCCGCAACATATACCTACTATAGCCATCGTGCTCCCGCTATCTGTTAACCTAATTCCGCCGTGTTCGCCGTGTACACGAAACGCACGCCTATTGCTGTTTTCAGTGCCAATTGGACGGGGAGAAAGAAGACAAAATTGCCAGCATACAAGTTCTTTATCCTGTTTCGGTGAGTCCTTTCCTTTATATGCAGCATATGTTTTTTCCTCATTCCAAGCAGTAAACAGTAACACAAAATTCAAGGTCCTTCGTCAGTCAATCTTCGCAAATATCAAATCCACTCTACACACACACTATCTCATTCATCTTGATCCAAACGAGCCGGACATTTTTGAACCATAATATTTATTAGTAGATAATAATCCAGCAGAGTGTGAATACGTTTTACAATACCGCATATAAATAATTACCCGCATACCCGCAGTTTGATATACCTACATGAGTAATTTTGTTTCTTTATACCTATCGTATTATGGTTGGAAATAACATATTTACCCGCTATTAGAATAAATAGATACAAGACACTGCTTTGATATTTATTTCTGATAACTCATGTAATTATATCTTGCTAATCAAATCGCATTACCTACCTTATAAATAATACGATTATTTCTTAATGTTCGTATTGTTTATATTATTGGATTACATTACAAATAGAATAATACGATCGTAATATTTATAATTTGTTAATGATAATAAACGCAAAATAAAATAGTGCACGGCGCATCTGTTAACCTTTCACAGCTCACCAGTCAATTTAACCCCGTGCGGTGATTACTGTGAATTAATTAAATATTTATTAAATATTAATTAATTAATTCCGCATAAATAATACAGACACATTATTTTAACCGCAGTTTTAGTTGTTTATCGTCTCATATTTTGTAAAATATAACCGGAATAAATAAAATGGCTACAAGCGCGTCATCCGGGTCGTCTCGGGACGAAAGACGTCTCAAACGTTTAAATGCTAAACTATCAGCTAGCTTTGCAAGCTTACAGTCGGTGTATGACAAGATAAGGAAAGCTTCGGAAAGCATAAGCAATCGCCAATCTTTTTTGTCAGGCGCAACTACTGTTGAAAAAATTCGTTCTGAATTTATAACAATTTTAGATGAAAAGGTGGATTGCGAACTGGAATTGAATCCGGAAGCAATTGCTGAATACTCTCAATTAAATGCATTTGAAGAACTCTTCGGGGTTATTAAATATACCGAAGCAAATATGCTGTCCAATCCAGTTGCGAAACCTCGCCGTCAAATTAAGTTACCGCCTTTGGAAATAGCGTGCTTCGACGGAAAATTAGATAATTGGCCTCTTTTCTATGAAACATATAATTCGGTTATACATTTGAATGATTCTCTGGATAATGCTGAAAAGATGCAGTATCTGATGTCTAAATTAACCGGAAAAGCATTAAATATTTGCAAAACTATTACGCCTACTGGTACAAATTATCAAGTTATTTGGGACGCATTGTGTACTAAGTATAATGATCAACGCGTTCTTGCTGAATCATACTTTGACCGATTGCTGAAATTGCCTCCAGTTAAATAGTTTATTGCATTTCAAACAAACTGATGGGCGAAAGTCACAAACAGACCCAATACCATCTCCCGCGTTACAAGCAGATGCCGATAATGATAACTTAAAATCTTTGAATCCGGTTTCGCTATGTGTAACAAATTCATGCCCTAGGGCAAATACTACTGCACTCTTAGGAACGGCTGTTTGCACTACCAGAGACGCTAAGGGCCAGGTACAGACGTTACGGGCTCTAATAGATAGCGGCTCCCAAAGGGACATAATTACGCGCAAATGCTGTTCACGCTTGAATCTTACGGTGCGGTCATCTCCAAGTACTTACGTCACGGGAATAGGTGACGTAAGAAATGTGACAAATGGCGTAACTTGCTTAAAGTTACATTCCCGCTATGACATCACTCAGTCGTATACGATTAAACCATATGTAGTAGAAACTATAACCAGTGAGTTGCCTACTGTTAACATTAACCGTTCCTCTTTGTCGTATCTTGACAATTTGCCCTTAGCAGACACAACATTCTGTACGCCCGGTGAGATTGATATTATCTTAGGATGTGACATATTTGCTCGCATTCTAAAGGCAAACAAAATATCAGGTTCTCTCGGCCAGCCATTTGCTATTGAAACCACTTTGGGATATCTCATCTTGGGTACTGCCCCAACGATGATTGAAAACCCAAGTATAAACGCCACGCAATCATTTTGTACGTTCACGCAAAATAATGATTTTTGCCTGTCGCGCTTCTTCGAATTGGAAGACATTCCAGATGAGAAGTTTTTAACGCCTGATGAACAAGAGTGTGAGGACATTTTTAAACTCACTACCTCTCGTGACACGGCAGGTCGTTATATCGTCGCGTTGCCGTTTCGAAACAGTCCCTCTGTTCTCGGTGAATCGTTACCCGCCGCCGAACGCAGGTTTCGATCTCTCGAACGCCGCTTGATATCTCAACCCGCAATAAAGTTAGAATATGACAAAATATTACGCGAATACCTACAGAAAGGGTACATTTCGCCGGTCGACAATTCTGACTTACCTCATTACGTTATACCGCATCATATTGTAGTTCGTGAAGATAAACTTACTACTAAAATTCGCATGGTGCTAGATGCGAGTATGAAATCCGATTCGGGTTATTCGCTTAATGACATCCTACATACCGGAAAGAATTTACAAGGTGATTTGTTTCGCATTATCCTCAATTTCAGATTGTTCGCAATAGCTATAACCGCTGACATAAAACAAATGTACCTACAAATCGTAGTGCAAGAAGAATGCCGTCGTTATCAGCGCATGCTGTATAGATTTAACAATAGTGACCCTTTACAATTGTTCGAATTTAATCGCGTCACTTTCGGCATGTCTTGTAGCCCATTTTTGGCCATGCGTTCACTGCGTCAACTCGCAACGCATGAAAAACCTCGTTTCCCACTCGCGGCAAACTTGGTGGAAAATGGCTCATTCTACATGGATGATTTCGTCACCAGTTGCTCATCAATCGAGGAAGCTACCGAGTTGTCGACGGAATTAATTCAGTTATTCGCTGCCGGAGGATTCGACCTTGTAAAATTCTCTTCTAATTCTCCAAAGTTTTTATCCACGATTCCTACAGCTCGTCGTGTTAAGGAACATGTGGAATTTAATCCCGATGAAAACCTAAAAATACTAGGACTTCATTGGATACCCGCTTCTGATCATTTTGTATTTGTCGTACACACCGACGAAAGAACGTGTACTAAACGAAATATTCTCTCGACGATTGCTCGTCTTTGGGATTTGATGGGTTTCGCCGCACCAGTTGTATTATTGGCTAAGCTGATAATTAAATCTCTATGGGAGTATAACCTGAATTGGGACGATACTCCTCCTGAAACAGTTGTCACACTTTGGCGACAGTTTAAAAAGGAATTGCCATTACTGCAATCTATTAAAATTCCTCGTTTTTTAGGAATCGAACCCCAATGTGTATTAACGCTTATCGGGTTTTCAGACGCAAGCGAACGCGCATTTGGAGGTGTTATTTACTTACATGTTTACTGTCCGAATACTGATAAAACCACAATTAATTTATTATGCGCTAAATCCAAGGTCGCTCCGGCTAAGACGATTTCACTTGCGCGATTAGAACTATGTGGAGCGCTAGTACTTGCACGATTAATGCATACGGTCAGTAATACCTACACATCAAATTCAAAAGCTCATACGACTTTAGCTTTTTGCGACAGCACGGTTGCTCTAGCTTGGATAAATTCACCGCCTGCAAGATGGCAGACCTTCGTTGCCAACCGCGTCTCACAAATACAAAACCATCTTGGGGCTGAATGCTTCCATTATATAAGAGGTCAAGACAATCCCGCCGACTGCTTATCGCGGGGTCTTACTCCCGCTCAGCTAATAGACCATCCGTTATGGTTTAACGGTCCCGTATTTGCCCAATTACCTAAAAGTGATTGGCCTTTACAACGTTTTGATACGAAATCGATATCTGATCCACCCGAATTAAAAACAAAAATTTTGATGTCCGTTCAAGACAATAACCGCCCTAAAACAATCGCTCCACCGTTATTGTGTGCACTAGCTTCTCGTGTTAGTTCATGGCCGAAATTAATTCGAATAGTAATTTATGTTTTTCGTTTCATTAAGAAATTACCACGAGCATTCGAATTAAGCCATATCTTAGTTGCAGAAATCGCTGTTATAAATTCTATACAGCAAGAACATTTCTCCGAAGATATAAAGGCAGTCAAAGATGGGAAGAAGGTTCGGCGAGCGATTGCGAAATTAAATCCGTTTCTTCATGACGGAATTCTAAGGGTAGGAGGCAGATTGAGTAACGCTGAAACAGAATTTGACAGTCGTCATCCCATTCTATTGCCCGCTCGGGATAATGTAGTCAATTTAATAATAGACTACTATCATATAAAGAACATACCGCAGGGCCGTTGTTAAACTCTGTCCCTTACCGTCACAATAGATTTAACGACATCTTAGAAGTTAGTTCATAATACTTTAATTTTTAAAAATCAATTAGATTAGTTTCATTGTTAAATAGGTACCAAACCCTACTTCTAGTTTTATCTACCGCAGGTTCAGTATTATTTATTGAATCCTTTCAAATCATATTTTTCGTTTCAATATTTTTTATTTTTTTTATTTCCTTGCTATATCAGTCATTTTGACCATTTGGTAAAGCATTTATATAACGTACATTATATTTTCTTAACTTTTACATAATTTATTACATTCTACCGCGTGTCATTATAATTTTGTTTGCGCATTGAAACGTATTGGCACTCTTTTGGTTTATGGAAGTGGATTCTTTCATCCCCTTCCAGGCGGGGGGCATGGTTACGCCAATACATATACCTACACATACACACACCTACATAGCACACATACATACTGTTACTGCTTGGGATTGGTATTAATATTGTTGCAAATCCTGTCCTACCTTGTTCCCAAAATCCGCACCTATAACTACCTTCACCACGTCAGTCTGCAATCAACAGCCCGCGCCGCAACATATACCTACTATAGCCATCGTGCTCCCGCTATCTGTTAACCTAATTCCGCCGTGTTCGCCGTGTACACGAAACGCACGCCTATTGCTGTTTTCAGTGCCAATTGGACGGGGAGAAAGAAGACAAAATTGCCAGCATACAAGTTCTTTATCCTGTTTCGGTGAGTCCTTTCCTTTATATGCAGCATATGTTTTTTCCTCATTCCAAGCAGTAAACAGTAACACAAAATTCAAGGTCCTTCGTCAGTCAATCTTCGCAAATATCAAATCCACTCTACACACACACTATCTCATTCATCTTGATCCAAACGAGCCGGACATTTTTGAACCATAATATTTATTAGTAGATAATAATCCAGCAGAGTGTGAATACGTTTTACAATACCGCATATAAATAATTACCCGCATACCCGCAGTTTGATATACCTACATGAGTAATTTTGTTTCTTTATACCTATCGTATTATGGTTGGAAATAACATATTTACCCGCTATTAGAATAAATAGATACAAGACACTGCTTTGATATTTATTTCTGATAACTCATGTAATTATATCTTGCTAATCAAATCGCATTACCTACCTTATAAATAATACGATTATTTCTTAATGTTCGTATTGTTTATATTATTGGATTACATTACAAATAGAATAATACGATCGTAATATTTATAATTTGTTAATGATAATAAACGCAAAATAAAATAGTGCACGGCGCATCTGTTAACCTTTCACAGCTCACCAGTCAATTTAACCCCGTGCGGTGATTACTGTGAATTAATTAAATATTTATTAAATATTAATTAATTAATTCCGCATAAATAATACAGACACATTATTTTAACCGCAGTTTTAGTTGTTTATCGTCTCATATTTTGTAAAATATAACCGGAATAAATAAAATGGCTACAAGCGCGTCATCCGGGTCGTCTCGGGACGAAAGACGTCTCAAACGTTTAAATGCTAAACTATCAGCTAGCTTTGCAAGCTTACAGTCGGTGTATGACAAGATAAGGAAAGCTTCGGAAAGCATAAGCAATCGCCAATCTTTTTTGTCAGGCGCAACTACTGTTGAAAAAATTCGTTCTGAATTTATAACAATTTTAGATGAAAAGGTGGATTGCGAACTGGAATTGAATCCGGAAGCAATTGCTGAATACTCTCAATTAAATGCATTTGAAGAACTCTTCGGGGTTATTAAATATACCGAAGCAAATATGCTGTCCAATCCAGTTGCGAAACCTCGCCGTCAAATTAAGTTACCGCCTTTGGAAATAGCGTGCTTCGACGGAAAATTAGATAATTGGCCTCTTTTCTATGAAACATATAATTCGGTTATACATTTGAATGATTCTCTGGATAATGCTGAAAAGATGCAGTATCTGATGTCTAAATTAACCGGAAAAGCATTAAATATTTGCAAAACTATTACGCCTACTGGTACAAATTATCAAGTTATTTGGGACGCATTGTGTACTAAGTATAATGATCAACGCGTTCTTGCTGAATCATACTTTGACCGATTGCTGAAATTGCCTCCAGTTAACTCGGCCACGCCCGCTTCTTTAGAGAATTTCGCAGATGCATACTCCGCTAACATCGCCGCGCTGAAGCAATTAAAAATAAAAGACCTCGCAGAATTCATATTGCTACAACTGGGTCTTAAACGGCTTGACATAGAGACTGTAAAGGCTTTCGAATCTTCTATTAAAAATAATGAAAATTTACCTTCCAGCGCGGAACTAATCGACTTTGTAAGACAACAGCAACGAATTCTCAACCGCGCGCAAATTACGCAACCGACCTCGAGCCGCGTTGGCTCAAACATTAATTATACCGCTAAACCGCAAAAAGCTAATTCCGCAAAGGCATTTATTAATGTCGAAAAAATCGATAATCACTCCATCGAAATTTGTTTTTGTTGTCAAAAGGGATCGCACCCTTTATACCAATGTACTAAATTCACAAGTCTAGAACCACGCGATCGATTTAACTTTATTAAGTCATCGAATATTCGAGTTTGTGTGAACTGCCTCAGTACTAGGCACATCACGAAAGCTTGTAAATCAAAGAGTACATGCAAAACATGCGCGCTCAACCATCATAGTTTATTGCATTTCAAACAAACTGATGGGCGAAAGTCACAAACAGACCCAATACCATCTCCCGCGTTACAAGCAGATGCCGATAATGATAACTTAAAATCTTTGAATCCGGTTTCGCTATGTGTAACAAATTCATGCCCTAGGGCAAATACTACTGCACTCTTAGGAACGGCTGTTTGCACTACCAGAGACGCTAAGGGCCAGGTACAGACGTTACGGGCTCTAATAGATAGCGGCTCCCAAAGGGACATAATTACGCGCAAATGCTGTTCACGCTTGAATCTTACGGTGCGGTCATCTCCAAGTACTTACGTCACGGGAATAGGTGACGTAAGAAATGTGACAAATGGCGTAACTTGCTTAAAGTTACATTCCCGCTATGACATCACTCAGTCGTATACGATTAAACCATATGTAGTAGAAACTATAACCAGTGAGTTGCCTACTGTTAACATTAACCGTTCCTCTTTGTCGTATCTTGACAATTTGCCCTTAGCAGACACAACATTCTGTACGCCCGGTGAGATTGATATTATCTTAGGATGTGACATATTTGCTCGCATTCTAAAGGCAAACAAAATATCAGGTTCTCTCGGCCAGCCATTTGCTATTGAAACCACTTTGGGATATCTCATCTTGGGTACTGCCCCAACGATGATTGAAAACCCAAGTATAAACGCCACGCAATCATTTTGTACGTTCACGCAAAATAATGATTTTTGCCTGTCGCGCTTCTTCGAATTGGAAGACATTCCAGATGAGAAGTTTTTAACGCCTGATGAACAAGAGTGTGAGGACATTTTTAAACTCACTACCTCTCGTGACACGGCAGGTCGTTATATCGTCGCGTTGCCGTTTCGAAACAGTCCCTCTGTTCTCGGTGAATCGTTACCCGCCGCCGAACGCAGGTTTCGATCTCTCGAACGCCGCTTGATATCTCAACCCGCAATAAAGTTAGAATATGACAAAATATTACGCGAATACCTACAGAAAGGGTACATTTCGCCGGTCGACAATTCTGACTTACCTCATTACGTTATACCGCATCATATTGTAGTTCGTGAAGATAAACTTACTACTAAAATTCGCATGGTGCTAGATGCGAGTATGAAATCCGATTCGGGTTATTCGCTTAATGACATCCTACATACCGGAAAGAATTTACAAGGTGATTTGTTTCGCATTATCCTCAATTTCAGATTGTTCGCAATAGCTATAACCGCTGACATAAAACAAATGTACCTACAAATCGTAGTGCAAGAAGAATGCCGTCGTTATCAGCGCATGCTGTATAGATTTAACAATAGTGACCCTTTACAATTGTTCGAATTTAATCGCGTCACTTTCGGCATGTCTTGTAGCCCATTTTTGGCCATGCGTTCACTGCGTCAACTCGCAACGCATGAAAAACCTCGTTTCCCACTCGCGGCAAACTTGGTGGAAAATGGCTCATTCTACATGGATGATTTCGTCACCAGTTGCTCATCAATCGAGGAAGCTACCGAGTTGTCGACGGAATTAATTCAGTTATTCGCTGCCGGAGGATTCGACCTTGTAAAATTCTCTTCTAATTCTCCAAAGTTTTTATCCACGATTCCTACAGCTCGTCGTGTTAAGGAACATGTGGAATTTAATCCCGATGAAAACCTAAAAATACTAGGACTTCATTGGATACCCGCTTCTGATCATTTTGTATTTGTCGTACACACCGACGAAAGAACGTGTACTAAACGAAATATTCTCTCGACGATTGCTCGTCTTTGGGATTTGATGGGTTTCGCCGCACCAGTTGTATTATTGGCTAAGCTGATAATTAAATCTCTATGGGAGTATAACCTGAATTGGGACGATACTCCTCCTGAAACAGTTGTCACACTTTGGCGACAGTTTAAAAAGGAATTGCCATTACTGCAATCTATTAAAATTCCTCGTTTTTTAGGAATCGAACCCCAATGTGTATTAACGCTTATCGGGTTTTCAGACGCAAGCGAACGCGCATTTGGAGGTGTTATTTACTTACATGTTTACTGTCCGAATACTGATAAAACCACAATTAATTTATTATGCGCTAAATCCAAGGTCGCTCCGGCTAAGACGATTTCACTTGCGCGATTAGAACTATGTGGAGCGCTAGTACTTGCACGATTAATGCATACGGTCAGTAATACCTACACATCAAATTCAAAAGCTCATACGACTTTAGCTTTTTGCGACAGCACGGTTGCTCTAGCTTGGATAAATTCACCGCCTGCAATATGGCAGACCTTCGTTGCCAACCGCGTCTCACAAATACAAAACCATCTTGGGGCTGAATGCTTCCATTATATAAGAGGTCAAGACAATCCCGCCGACTGCTTATCGCGGGGTCTTACTCCCGCTCAGCTAATAGACCATCCGTTATGGTTTAACGGTCCCGTATTTGCCCAATTACCTAAAAGTGATTGGCCTTTACAACGTTTTGATACGAAATCGATATCTGATCCACCCGAATTAAAAACAAAAATTTTGATGTCCGTTCAAGACAATAACCGCCCTAAAACAATCGCTCCACCGTTATTGTGTGCACTAGCTTCTCGTGTTAGTTCATGGCCGAAATTAATTCGAATAGTAATTTATGTTTTTCGTTTCATTAAGAAATTACCACGAGCATTCGAATTAAGCCATATCTTAGTTGCAGAAATCGCTGTTATAAATTCTATACAGCAAGAACATTTCTCCGAAGATATAAAGGCAGTCAAAGATGGGAAGAAGGTTCGGCGAGCGATTGCGAAATTAAATCCGTTTCTTCATGACGGAATTCTAAGGGTAGGAGGCAGATTGAGTAACGCTGAAACAGAATTTGACAGTCGTCATCCCATTCTATTGCCCGCTCGGGATAATGTAGTCAATTTAATAATAGACTACTATCATATAAAGAACATACCGCAGGGCCGTTGTTAAACTCTGTCCCTTACCGTCACAATAGATTTAACGACATCTTAGAAGTTAGTTCATAATACTTTAATTTTTAAAAATCAATTAGATTAGTTTCATTGTTAAATAGGTACCAAACCCTACTTCTAGTTTTATCTACCGCAGGTTCAGTATTATTTATTGAATCCTTTCAAATCATATTTTTCGTTTCAATATTTTTTATTTTTTTTATTTCCTTGCTATATCAGTCATTTTGACCATTTGGTAAAGCATTTATATAACGTACATTATATTTTCTTAACTTTTACATAATTTATTACATTCTACCGCGTGTCATTATAATTTTGTTTGCGCATTGAAACGTATTGGCACTCTTTTGGTTTATGGAAGTGGATTCTTTCATCCCCTTCCAGGCGAGGGGCATGGTTACGCCAATACATATACCTACACATACACACACCTACATAGCACACATACATACTGTTACTGCTTGGGATTGGTATTAATATTGTTGCAAATCCTGTCCTACCTTGTTCCCAAAATCCGCACCTATAACTACCTTCACCACGTCAGTCTGCAATCAACAGCCCGCGCCGCAACATATACCTACTATAGCCATCGTGCTCCCGCTATCTGTTAACCTAATTCCGCCGTGTTCGCCGTGTACACGAAACGCACGCCTATTGCTGTTTTCAGTGCCAATTGGACGGGGAGAAAGAAGACAAAATTGCCAGCATACAAGTTCTTTATCCTGTTTCGGTGAGTCCTTTCCTTTATATGCAGCATATGTTTTTTCCTCATTCCAAGCAATAAACAGTAACACAAAATTCAAGGTCCTTCGTCAGTCAATCTTCGCAAATATCAAATCCACTCTACACACACACTATCTCATTCAAGGAGGGTTGCAATCGTGTCAACCAGGGCGCGCCATTTTATATGACCCCCCCCCCCACTTCAAAACCCTGTAACTTTTTTTAATTTTTACTTATTTTGTTTGATTTTTTTACGTATTCTTTGATGTTTAATAAATATTTGGTAAAATAATGGCTACTAAAAAAAATTTTTTTTTTTTATTGCACCTGAAAAAATACATACTTACAATTCATGCTTCTAGGCTAGAATACCTCCTTAACCCTTCGAATAATAAGAAAATAATATCTGTAACCTTTTGCCTGTCAAGGTTCGCGAGCAAAATTCCTGGTTCTTGCCATGCGTCTTAAATTTTCCTATTTATGGGTTATTTTTTAACCCTTTTGCAAAAACTAAAATTGTACTAAAATCTAGATAAAATAATCTTTCCGATGTGTTTATTAGAAATCCACTTTTTTTTTCTAAATATTAAAATTTTGATATTGGAAATGTAAATTAGCTAAAAAATGCATACCTGCGAATATTGGAATTAAAGTACTTAAAATAGAATAAACTTAAAATTTTAAATACAGATTCCTTTTTTTAACAAAATTTGCAATAAAACTGTCACCTCACTTTTTATCACTTTCATACAATTTTATTTTAAAATTAAATGTTTGTTACGTCAAAAATTGGCTCGAAATAAAACCGTCATTTACGATCGGGTTTGTAAAATATCTCAACAACATAGCTCATATAATCCTAATACAATGAGAACCATTATTTCTTTGGCTTTCTAACATAAAAGAAATCACAAATATTCGCATGACAGGAAGAGAGATATATAACTTTTAATAATGCATGGTCGCTCTGGGACAATCTGGGTCTCTTGTTATTATAACGGCATATGATGTTTTGGGACAACTTGGGTCTCCTGTGATTAGAAGGGTTAACAAGGTTAGCTCATCGGGGGTAGAGCGGTGATTGGCTAAAAAATTGTGACGTAGCCCATGTTCCACTGGGAGATTTGAATTTACCGCAATACAAGTGGCAGTGTTTTACTTCAAGCAACGTCACGCGTTCGAAATTTCGAAAACGGCTCGACGATGAGCTAATCTTTTTAATAAAAAAATAATTTCTTAAATGAAAACAAATCACTTTGTATATGTCGCAGGCCAATCGTAACATCAGACAGATCATGATGCGCCTCAGGCACTTCACAAACCGCTGTCAGGCACTTCACGATGTGGCAGATCATGATCTGCCTGATTTTACGATCGGCCTACGACATATACAACACTTATCATTTAACTAATAAAACATCACTATTTGTAATGCTTTTTGTCTGTAGGTACATATTTGTCTCTACTTTATTTTTATTTTTATTGTAATAAAAATAATAAAACGAGTTTCATTTATACATAATAAATATTTTTAAAATATTATATTTAAGGTCATCTTTGGTCATATATACCTTTTCAGAAAAGAGGAGCTCTTGTTCCTGATAACTGATAAGGGAGCCACGATTCTTGATTAAGTTGAATTTTTTTTTTTTTTTTTTATTGAAAAAAACTTCCTTTGGTACAATACGTACAATAGATAACATAAATATAATGAAAGTATAGAAAAGCTTAATACAATTATAATTATTACAATTATATATATATTTTTTTAAATTATTCTCCCATAATAAGCAAATGCTTGTGTGTACGGGAGGAAGTATTATTTGTTTGGTTATTTTTACGGTGCTCCAGATTTCATGTCCGGGTTGAATCTTTCCCAAATGAAAGACTAAACCCTTCCACACACTTTTCCACAAATGAATATCTAGTAAATTAACGCAATGTAATTGCACTATATAAGAATAAAACAATACAAGAACAAAACGTCAATCCACCAGAAACATAATGGGAAAATATTTCACCGACTCCAGATATTTTCATATCAGAGGGTTCGGCTCTGATGAAATCCTAACTGGTCCGATAAATCCTACTGATCCCTCAATATAAATATTTAAAAAATCTTTCGTAATCCTAAATGTATTTAAAATGACCGACTTTTGCATTTTTATGTACAAATTTTTTGACAAATCTAATACGCCTAAATTTTGAATGAGAGAGCTAGGTATAATGCCAGTAGCCGAAATAACAAATGGTAATATTTTTATAGTCTGAGAATGCCAAATTCTTTTAATTTCATTTCCTAAATCTGTATATTTTCTTATTTTTTCAGAAACAGTTTTCTGAATATTACAAGAATTTGGTATAGCGACATCAATGATATAAGTTATTTTCTTAATTTTGTCATGTAAAACTATATCGGGTCTATTATGACTAATTGTTCTGTCTGTCAGAATAGTTTTATCATAATAAATTTTATAAAATTCATTTTCTAAAAATGAATTTGGTTCATATTCATAATATGGTACATTACGGCAGTCAATCAAGTTATGTTTAATTACCAAACTTTGGTGAATTATTTTTAAAACTTGATTGTGCCTAAATGTATACTCGGACGGCGCTAATACAGAACATATTTTTATTTTTTTTATTGCTGTTTTTATTTATATTTAGTAATTTGAAATTTAGTTTACTACCTGTTGAGGTTATTTAACTCTATATATGACACAGGGAATATACCCCAAGATTGGCTAAAATCTACCTTTGTGACATTACCTAAAAAACAATACCCGAAGAAGTGCAGTGACTATCGATTAATAAGCTTGATGAGTCATGTCCTTAAATTATTCCTTAAAATAATACATGCCAGGATACGCGATAAGTGCGAGCAGGACTTGGATGACACTCAGTTTGGCTTCAGAAATGCGTTCGGTACGCGTGAAGCATTATTTTCTGTCGACGTACTATTGCAAAAGTGTCGTGACCAAAGAAAGGAAGTCTTTGCCTGTTTTATTGACTACGAAAAGGCATTTGACAGGGTAAAACATGCTGACCTAATGAAAATGCTTGCGGATTGTAACGTTGACACCAAAGACCAGAATTTCATTAAAAACCTGTATTGGTTCCAAACAGCAGAAATAAGACATGGGAATGAGAGATCTAATGCAATCGCTATTCAGCGTGGAGTACGACAAGGATGTATCCTGTCGCCACTATTATTTAATCTTTATTCCAACTATGTCTTCAAAAGAGCCCTAAGTAATACCCAGAAGGGTCTCAAGATCAACGGAGTTGTCATTAATAACATAAGATATGCAGATGATACTGTATTACTAGCTGACAGTATCAGTGACCTCCAAGACCTATTAGATCTTGTTAATAATGCTGGTGAGCAACTGGGCCTAACAATCAACGTCAATAAAACTAAATGGATGACTTTTGGACGACTAGATCACTCTGGATCAATGATTCAATTAAATGGTTGTAATGTCGAAAAGGTGGAGAGATTTAGATACCTCGGCAGTATCCTCACGGAGACTCTTGACCCAGATATAGAGATTAGGTGCAGAATTGAAGCAGCAAGAACTGCATTCATAAAAATGAAATCCCTCTTCTGCAATGACAATATAAGCTTAAAACTAAGGCAGAGAATGCTAAAATGTTATGTGTGGTCGGTCTTGCTGTATGGTTGTGAAACATGGACCTTGAAAATAAATACCATGAACAGGTTAGAGGCTTTCGAGATGTGGCTTCACCGGAGAATGCTCAAGGTCCCATGGACCGACATGATCACCAACATAGAAATTCTCAGGTGGGCTAGAGCAGATAGAGAACTGCTTACATTAATTAAAATCAAGAAAATTTCATGTCTTGGTCATATACTTCGTGGGGAGAAGTATCACTTGCTCCATTTAATATTGAAAGGCAAGATAGAGGGTCGCCGAGGGCCTGGTAGGAGACAAATGTCTTGGCTGCGAAACATACGAGAGTGGACCGGCATTAGAAGTGTGGAGGAGCTATTCCGGGCAGCGCAAGACAGAGAGACCTTTTCAAGAGTGATCGCCAACGTCGGGGGGACCTGATAAGGCACATAAAGAAGAAGAAGAAATAATAAGATAAATGTATGTTTATTTAAATATATGTATATATATATAATTTTTATTATTATTATTTATTTATTTTTTAGTTAAGGTTTTCAGTATATTTTTTTAATTGTGTTTTGAAATTTTTGAAACTGTCACAAAGGGATCTTATATTTTCGGGTAATTTATTAAAGAAATTAGTTCCCAAGTATTTCCAAGTATTGAATGTTATAATATGTTTTGTATAAAATATTTACTTTTTAGTAGAAGTTTGTACTTCTTGCATGACGTAACTTGAAGAAAAACATTGCCACTTGTATTACAGTTAATTCAAATTTCCCAGTGGAACATGGACTGAACCTTTGTAGCCAATTATCGTTCCAACTCCTCGATGAGTTAACTTGTGTCTGTTGTTATTTTATAAGTTTTCATATTCTGAAAGAAACCAAACATGTTGGTAATTTTTATTAAATTTGCGTTAAAAAAAATCTAATTGATTAAATTAAAAATCTATAGTAGAATCACGACTGAAAATGTTTCATACGGATAAAATGTTTTTATAGGGTATCTACCTACCTATTTCGTTTCTTTCTAAACGGTTTTTCTTCATTGTAAGTATTTTGAACGCCTAGAGCAGTGCTGCCATCATTAGGAGGAATGTATCGAATGTCTATGTAGGGCGCTGTGTGAATTGACGATTATCACGAAGGAATGCAAAGCTAGGAAGTAGCTAAAGGACATAATAAGATGGATGGACGCCCTAAGATGGCTTGGACACGCAAGCTTTATTAAATCGAACGAAGTTACTATTAGTATGGGAATTAATACATCTATAACTTTTTTTTTTTAAATGAATACCGCACAAGAGTCCCAACTGCTCCCGTCTGGAGCCATTGGGACTATGACATCCTCAATTGGGGTATGTTGTGAGGCTGAAGGTAGTGGGGAGAGGGAGAATTATTATTATTGGATGATTTTTATAGCGCCATTTTCGTGAGAAAATCACCTCAAGGGCGCTTTATAAATTCATTTATACATTTAATCTATACCTATATACTATAAGTGGCTTATATTATAACTAATGACTTACAACTAAGACTTCTGATTAGACTAGTGATTTAGAGCTATACTTATTTTTATAACCGAGTTTGTACATATAATTGCAAGCCATAATACAATACGAAACGAACAGAGCAGTATTGTTACTGCTCTATTCGTATTATGACCTGCAACTCTCTTAAAATTAGTTATTTACGACTAACATACTTATTTACATTTATAAACACTGTTGTTGTGTTACTGCCCGTGCTTTCAGTGTAAGTCATGAAAAATATTACAAAAAAAAAAAAAAAAAGCTTTCGCATAATAAGTTGTAATATGTATAGTGTCAAAAGTTGCGTAACAACGTAAAAGCTGGTAATGAAGATACATCAATCTAGGTAATTCCCATGGACTGAGTAATGAAATACTACTGAAAAAATGATGAAGTTATTTTTCGGGATATGATAAAGTGAAAAGGTGAGTTTTGAGCTTTGCTCTGAACTCAGATGTACTGTCGATCTTTCGCAAACGTGAAGGGAGTTTGTTCCAAGCTGTTGGGCCTGCTACTGCAAAAGCCCGGTCTCCGAAATTGGTATTGGGATTGCGCATAGGCACTGAGAGTCTACCTATGGCTGTTGAAGATGCTGATCGAAGGGTTGCTTGCCTAGTATTGACATCATTCGGAATGCACAGTTCCGACAGGTAGGGTGGCGCCATGTCGTGTAGTGCTTTAAAAACCATCCAGCAGAGTTTGAACTGAATTCTCTCAGAACACTTAAGCCAATGAAGGTTCCGCAGATGTTGGGAAATGTGAGAATATTTGGAAACGCCGGTTATCAGTCTCGCTGCAGCATTGAAAACTGACTGAAGTTTATCAGTATATATTTTAGGGAGATTTGCATATATGCCATTGCGATAGTCAAGTCGCGATATAACGTAAGAGTTTACCAGCATCTTTGTGGCCTTAGTCGGAATATTTCTCCCTATAGATTTGATTTGGCGCAGGTGAAAGAATCCCGCGCTTACTGTTTTATTAATCTGGGATTTAAGGGAAAGATCTTGGTCTAGATGTACACCTAGGAGTTTGACGCCATTTTTAGGGATGATGTTACAGCCAGAAGTAATGAGAGGAGATTTGTCTAATAATGACTGACGCTTTTTTGTTGCTGTCCACTTGTCTAGAGAAATTCTGTTTTGGTTGGATTTAGTTTCAGTTTGTTCGAAGACATCCAGTCTGTTATGGCAGCAATGCATTTAACGGTAATATCTTTTAATCTATCTCTGTCATTCGGTGCACAATAGAAATAGATGATAGGGAAGATGAAGGTGGGGAAGTACCTGGCTATTCAGATCTGGTCGCCAAACACGGCTAAAGCCATTTCAAGCAATGTTTCAATTCTGAATGGTGGTCTTTCACCAGGGCGATACTGAGAGTATCTTCCACTCTGGAACGTGCCGCAAATATACTATATATATTATTTTAAATGAATAAATTGTGAAATAACCCAAATTAATCAAATAAAGTTGATGTGCCACGCCGGGATTAGATCCCGCGGCCTTCGGAGTGCGAGTCAAGAGCTTTACCGCTGGACTACGCCGGCCATCAAATCAATATCACTATCTATTTACAACCAAAATTCTCCCTCGTATTATCACCATAGGTACCTACCATCTTGGGTACCATCCTTAAATACTAAATAAGGTCGTCAAGTAAGTTTTTTATTTCTCATTACTATGGCAACACGCAACACCAAGTAACACCGATTTCAGAACAATTGTTCTAGAATTAAATGTGATGAAAAAAAGTAATATTAAAAATTTGTTAAATAGGTTACGTTAGGTTAGGGTTATGGGTTATTTAAAAAAATCATATCTCTCAAAGAGGTGTTGAGTTGACTTGATTCTAAGTTGGCATGGAACCGTTCAAATGACCTCACATTTAGGTATATATTCCCTACAAATATAGGTGGTCAATTCTTTCAGAAGGCGATACAGCTTTCACCAGTAAAAATAAGGTAGAATTAGAATTACACAAGGTAGAATTACACATTAGTATATTTGGTGTGTCTGATTGTTTGTCTCAGGTTACTGGATACCTACTCGTCCCTTACGACTTATAATAACCAATTCATAACTAAAAATTCAGAGTTTCTTCGTCCAAGGAAGAATTACACATTAGTATATTTGGTGTGTCTCATTATTTGGTTCAGGTTACTGGATACCTACTCGTACCTTCCGACTTATAATAACCAATTCATTACTAAAGAAATTCATTCATTATAAATTATAACATAACTAAAAAATTGATACCGTATTTTTTTTTCATTTTTTTTAAATTTGAAATTTAAAAATAATTTATATGTATTTGTGTATAATATATATACCTGCATATATACATATATTTTTCGATCATTTGTCTGTTTTTTCCAGTTTTTTTTAATAAGTATTTAAAAAAAAAACTTTTCTCTTTTTATATTCTAGTCATAAAACTGGCACACTATTTTTTTAATTTTATTTTACTTTTATCTTACTTTTACTCGATTTTTTTTATATATGTACCTATCAGAGGCGGCCCGTGACAAAATTTGCGAGCAGTGCATTTCACAAAAAAATGTTAGCATCATGGGAAAATAAAGTGATTTAAAGGGCGCGACATACCTAGTACAAACCTTCACTTGTAGAGAAAATCCATTCGTCGTTCTTTCATTTGTGAAAATACTTTAATGACACGATTATTAATGTCTGGTAAGGAAGATATCAAACTTTTTTCGATGCTCATCATTGCATGAAGCCGAAGCATGAAGACGATGTTGGGACACAGTGTTCCTCATAAATGTTTTTACATGTTTTAACGTAGAAAAACACCGTTCGCACTCAACAGTTGCCATTGGAATAGTACAAATTATGTTTAAAAGTTTAACCGTTTCACTAAAACGCTCCACTAAGTTACATTTGATAAATTCGACGTTAATCGCAATGTTTTCAGTAGCACTCATTTTAAATAAGTTTTTTTACAGAATAAAACTTGCGAAAAACGTTAAATGCTGTCAATACCGAAAAAATACTCACTGCGCCAGGCTGGCGACCGATGGCGTTAAAACATAACATTGTAAATTAGTTCTTAATTCGTTAAACATAACTATTTCATTCCAAAGGTTCGGGACCACATTATGCAAGTTTAATGTTTTGTCATTTGCTCCGGCAATGCACGCAAGCACCATATGTCTTCTCTGCTTTCACACGTCAATCTTCGTATGGGTCTATCCCTGTCATGCTCAATTCACGGGCACGGGCACTTCAGCATCTGGAGATGACCCCAGTAGAAATATACCTTCATGTGACGTCACGCCTAGGCATAACAAAATGTGCACGAATTCCTTTCTCTCAATGAAGGGAGTCTAGTCAATTGGTATGGATTTTGTAACGAATTGGCGGGAATTCTTCGTGAGAAGATGTACTAATTTACACTTCTTATTGATATCGAAGTTTGGAAGTGCAGTGCACGAATGCACTGAGGAAGGAGCCGCCTCTGGTACCTATATATATTATTTCTTGACCTTACGTCTAGTGTTTTTCAGTTTTCATCATTATTATTATTCATATTTTTTCTTCTTGTTTAATCTTATCTTATCTGTATCTTTTTGTATTAGACAGTCTATCTAGAATATGTTTAAACAGTTTACCTAGTTATATATATATAATATTAAGTTTAAAAAATTTATAATTATTGACTTTTTATTTATTATTTGTGCATGATGTGAACATAAGTTATTGGGTTATTTTCTAATTTATTGTTTTCTTTAATACATGTAAATGTTCCTAATAAAAATAAAAAAAAGCTCATTTATGTTTTCTGAAAAATTTAATGTAGCTTCTCGTTTCAGCAACAAGAAGAGTGGTAAAAACGGCGCTCTCAGCGGCAGGACAGTAGGTAGGTTCGGAGTGATTTTTATGCTGAAGTCGTGATGGCGGCAGTCATGAGAACCAGAGGAAAAAATGTTCAGCAACGTTCGCGACCGCGAGATGACGAGATGACGCTAAGCCAAGACGCCATGACACCGAGCTCGGCCAATGGGGTCCGCTCGGCAAAAAGCGGCATTACATTAATATCAATTCATCGCTTACTTATACCTACTTACTCTCAAGTACTCACTCTTGTCCTGGTAATGTGCGCGAACCTGGGAACTTTAATACCTAACTATGACAAATGTGGTTCCATCACAAGGACAACATAGAATACCTATCTACATACATACAGATTGTCAAGGGGTTATGCTGGTCTAGAAGCCCGAATTTCAGACGTTTTTGACGATCGATTAAAAAAAACATTACTATTTTAAGCAAAAAAAAAATCATAATTTATATTTTAAGAATTCACAAAAAAAATCTTTTTGAAGTAAAACTTCTTTACGCACGTGACTTGGGGAGTAAGCTGGTGAATGCGTGACGAGAGCGTTATGAAAAGTGTGATCGGGCGAGGCGAACGGAAGTTGAGAGGTAAATATAAGTTAGTGATGATAGAAAGGGAGAAGTTACGTTTCGTATTTACTGTAGGGGCAAGAGAGAGAGGTGCGAGCACACATTTTCTTTCTCTCTTTCTCTCATAGCCAGTTATGTTTCGTATATCTAAGACACAGTGCAGGCCTATTGTCACATGTTATTTCTCTCTTCTTTTATAAGTTTTTTAAAAATATTTCACGAAGTTACACTCTGTTGAAGTAGAGGGTGAAAAAAGAGCGATCCATCTTGTCACGATTTACACCCTTCTGGTCATCTGAAAGATAAAAAAAGAGATTCTTTGTCAGTAGATACAAATTTCATTTTGGTACTAACCAGGAAAAATTAAGCAAAAAAAATTCTCGCGAAATGGCGGTTCAAATTTTTTTTTGATTTTTTTCGGTTATTTTTTGTCTTTTTCGAATTTTTAGAAATAGTAAAAAAGTAAAAGATTTTTTGTTGGTTCCTAATTTAGAGGGATGTATATAGAAAATTCAAGCCAATTTTCAAGAAAATCGGTCAATTAGTAGGTATTTGAGATTTTGTGACAAACGTTTCGAAAAAAGTAGTTTTAAAGTTTTGCTCTATTTAGATTCTAGTTAGATTCCGTCTAAAACGGTCGAACTAAAATGGCTATAATTTTTAAAATAATTCGAATTTTGAAAAATCCATTAAGGAGATATTTTTGAATATCTAAAGTTTAGAGCCAAGACCTGAACATACCTCACCACATGAACCCGGGCATCCCTGCTAAGTCACCAATTATCAGGTATACTTTAATGACATGTGACTCAAGTGCAGCCCGCACTAATCCTCACATGAAATATTTCTACCTTTTACAACAAAAGGTTGCCGACCAATCTAAACTATCGAAATATGAATAATTTTTTTTTTCTAGACCGAAATTCTCCCTTATTCTTACAATAATATACTTCTTCAAGCGGTGTCTATCTTTTGACATAAGTCACAACACAGTAAAACTGCCCCCAAGCACTTAAAAAAAATTGTATCTGAATTGTATTGTAGGTATTGAATCTTCTCCATAATGTTTTAGTGTAGGTATATATGTTTATGGAGAACCTGAAAAAATAAATAAATATTACTCGGCACATGTGGTATGGAAAATTTCTGAGGTCATAATAAAAAAAATATCCCCCCCCCGCCCCCGCCAATGACCCTAACCTAACTTAACCTATTTAACTAATTATAAAATATTTTTATCATCACTCTTAATCTCTTAATGACCCTTCTGAGTTCTGAGGTGGTTTGAGTTGGTTTCATTTTGAGTTGGCCGGTCACCGTAGGAAACAGATCGTTGAAGAAAAGTAGAGAAGAAAAACATGCAATAAATAATATCAGAAATATTCCCAAAAGTACCCATAAGAACTACGCCAAAAAAATAAAAGACCTTAATGTTTTCGGTATTATAAAACCTTACTCAATATCTTTCTCATCTTTAAATGAAAAGCGAGTAGGTGGGTTCAGACGAACACTCTTAATTTAGGTACAACATTCCAAAATTTAATAAGTAGGAACTTTTTATTCCAAAATTAAATAACTGGAGTCTTTTGACTAGAAAAACCGTGAATTCCATGCACCAAAATTAAATACTCAACGAAATTTAAAATAGCATAGAGATAAATAAGTTTAAAAACAACTATTCAAGACAACAAGTAAACGCGAATATGAGGAAATCATTTCAAAATACAAAGTAACACCAACCCAAGAACTTACAGTAAAAAACACGAAGATGGGGAAATCAACACAGACAACAAATATGAATATTAGGAGATAATAAAACTTATGAAATAACACACGACACGAAAGCTTACAGCCCGCCTCGGAAAATCCATAGTGGAGAACCGTGGATATATTAATGCATAAATAATATTAAAGAAACCTAACCTAACCGAGTTTTAATGAAATGATATCAAAAAAGCCGTTTATTATAAGATGGTAAAAAAAGGTTAGTTTTTTCTTAATTTCATGTTGTTTTTTCATACCTTCTGAATTTTTTTTTTAAATTTTTGTTAGGCGTAAATAGTTATTTTTAATCGTGAAAGCTATACCGCCTTCTGAAAGAATCGATCAACTGTGGTGAAGTCCACCTATTTACAGGTAAATATAATCTATAACTACTGAGAAATTGTCCTTTCCAATAAATTTTCCAATATTTTTTACTTTTATTATAATAGATGGTTGTTTAGTGGTAAAACAAGTTTACTTTTTATTTCAGCGGTTACGCGGTAAAATCAATACGCCTTTAATGACTTTAATAACAGAAGAGACCCTTTCGGTTAAAATAAATATATATTTAGATAGGTAGGTATTTATAAATGGTACCTAATTCCTCAAAATAAAAACTAAACCCCAATACTATCTTTTTACAAAATTTTCTCGCCGATTATATTATGTGAATAAGAATTCGACTATTGTTAAGAAAAACATGTGCGTTATCTGTGCATCATTGATTTTCGTACTAAATATACAGTAGGTATTTCTTCAACTGAAAGGTTTAAAAAACTTCTTACCAATTTTCATAAGTTCGCGTATTCAATCGCCATGTTTCACACATCGAATGCAACAGAATTGTAAATGTTTCTATAAAGTTTTTCACCGTTTTCAAACAACAGAAAACTTTTCTGTCCGAGATGTTCAACAAACGGCCGCCAGGTGCGCTGCTAACAAAATGGCGCCACAAAGGGCTACAAACAAGCCGAAAGGGTTCCCGAATTGAAAGAAGGTTGGGGTAAGGGGCGAATAGAATGCATTTCGTTCCCCTGCTTTAGTCGCATGCCGTCCGCCGAACGGCTTGGGTCACGTGCGGCTATACAAAACTATCCCTCAATATCGCTTTTACGTTTACGTTTGACAGCTCGATTCGTTTCCCGCGTAAAAACACGGGACGATCGCCGACGCGCCGGAACGCCAGAAAAAGCGAAAAAGCGTCGGAGTTTTTTTACGCCAACAATTCGTTCGCTTTGGCGTGAGTGCAGCGTTGCATTACGAATTGTTTATTATACGAAAACAACCAGTTCATAAATACATATGCACTTTTTTGTTTTGAAACAAACATCGTACCTGCCAGACGCTTCTGAAATTACGATTGTTAAAGAATTATTATTGTGTTACGTGAGAGAAATTGTGATTCGAAAACAGACTGAAAACTAATAACTTAAAAATTATCCATTTTTATGTATAAACCTTATTGAGAATTTCGTTAAATTTTCGCGTGGACGTGTATCGATGATAGATGAAGCATTTATTTTTTTAATGAACAAAAAAATGTTTTTCGTTTTTAGACATCTCAGAAAGTATAACAAAATCATAAAGTTTCTCAAATTCGAACGACAATAATAATAAAATAATAAATCACTGATACTGAACTTAAGACAGAAAATCTGGACTGAACGATAACGCAGTTACACTACTTAAAAGATAACAATTCCCGGAATTGAAAGACAAAAAAAATAGAAGACTGAAAGGCTGACAATCTCAAAAAACAAAAGATTTTGAGGTTAATTAAACAGAAAAGTTCCGAAGAAAAAAATCAAAAAGATTAAAAATTTAATTACTAATAAGTTTCACGACTAAAAATAAACAAAAAGTTTTGAATTTGAAAGACTAAAAAGTTTCATGACTAAAAATTGATTTTGAAAGACTAAAAAGTACCATAACTAAAAAACTAGAAATCATAAGTGTTTCTGGAGTGATTGGTGTTTTAGGCGGCTTGCAGAGTGCATGGTGTGGTGCAGGGCGGGCATGGAGGCGGGCAGCGCCGCCCACCCCTCTCCTCCGGCGCCCCCCGCGGCCCCTCACACCCCCCACACACCTCACCCGCTCCCCCACCCCACCACGGACACCCCTAACGGGACAGCCAAGATCCTGGGGAGGAACGCCAACGGGACAAGTAAGTTCATTTTTGAGGTTTCCATGCCAAACCAGAACATTCGTCAAAGAAAATAACCTAACATACCCTATAACCTAACATAACCTAACATAACCAAATTTCTTTTTTACCTAACCTAACCTAACCCAACCTTACCTAACCTAACCTAACATAACCTAACACCTAACCTAACTTTACTTAACCTAATCTCTTATTTTATCATGTTATGATTTTTCACCGTTCTGTTTTATCTGTTACCATATATTTTTGAGCTTGTCTTTTTAGGTGTCACAAGTCACAACATAAATATAAAAAAAGAACTGGGTACCTAACTAATCATCATGCCGTTTCCCCGCACGGGTAAGCAGAGCATATAATGGGTTACGAGTATCATATATTACTCGGGCATCCCCAACGTTTACACATGCGCTTTCGCTTCATATATCACACTTTCACTCCTTACTTCGTTTATTCGGTGGTCTCCACGATTCAGGAGCAAGACTATTGCCTAGCGATCCGGAGGTCGCGGGTTCAAATCCCGGTAAGTAATCGTTTAAAATAATATAAGGTACCTAGGTTTGCGGCAGTGGCATAACTTACTATCAGTATCTATCGCCGTGGTGTCAGACCACCATTCAGAATTGAAATGTTGCTTTAAATGGCTTTAGCCGTATTTGGTGACTGGATCTAAATAGCCAGGTACTTCCCCACCTTCCTCTTTCTCATCTCCTTCCCCTCCCCACTACCTTCAGCCTCACAACATACCCCAATTGGGGATGCCATAGTCTCACTAGCTCCAGGCGGTTGGGAACAGTTCGTACTCTTGTGCGGCATTCACAAAAAAAAACGATTTTCATGCACAAATCAAATATTTTTAATTAAATTTTTATTGCATTATAATATTAAAATTAATTCCCGATGAAAAATGTTGATGAGGTCATGAGGAAATAATTTGTGACTGCTAAGCTAATATCTAAATGTCCTTTTCTTAATTTTATTTTACATTGCATTCTTTCTGAGTCTCCGCATTTTGGATGAATCTCACGGATCTCTTTTCTGTGGCGCTCAGTCCACTTTCATCCCTTTCCTGCCAGTTTCATGCCTCACTGCCATACACCGGGTTGGTATCAGCACTCCATTGTGGACTGCTAGCTTCCATTATTTGGAGTTAAAAAAAATTCTTTGTATATATATTTTTTTCATTGCGCATTTGATTATAATAAATGCGTGCGAATATCTATAACGATGGATATAATGTGGTAGATTTGTGAGGCGGGTAAGCCTGCCGCCGCCCCGGGAACCATCTATTGGATAACAACCCTTCGACAGGCCACCCCGAGTGATGTGGTGCCCGGGTTTATATGGTGAGGTTTGTCTAGGATGCGTCTGCGTCTGCCCAGTCACCGCGTGGCGGGGCTGATCGGAGAAGACTGGTTGAGGAATACCTTTTAACCTCTCCAGTCGTACTAGCACCGCAGTAGGAGGGATGTGTTCATACTTCCGCCTCTCCTGGACACACTGAACCACAGATTCCTACGCATCTCTCATACCTTTTCCTTCCCAGATCTTTATCTATTTCCTTTCCTTAAAAATATCCTTTACTCAGCATCCATAAAGATGATATAGACCCTGAGAGAAATTATTTTGCTCAGGATTTCCAGCCACTCTCTATGTCTGAACTCTTTGTCAAGCCCGAGCAACGCCGGAGAGTTCTGCTAGTAACTTATAAACCAAACCATTTTAAATATTATTCAGTGCAACACCCACACAAATATATACAGAAACATTTGCAAGAATATCATAAACACCACAAAAGAATCCTACTATAAAAATAAAAAATACGAAAGTAACGATAATCCCAGAAAAATGTGGCAAATTATAAATGAAGTGACCAATTCTAAATCCATCAGTAATACATCTAAGATAGATGAACTGAACATAAACAAGGTTCCCACTCTATATGCCGAAAACCCTGACAAAATTCTAGATTACGTAAATCACTTTTTTACAAATATTGGATCAAACTTAACAAAACAAATAACACGTGTGCTAATGATGCAGTTGAACCAATTGAAGCTCGCAATCCGGAAGGGAACTTGATTTCAAACGAAGGAGGTGGGAAGATGGGAAAGTTCCTAGATATTCAGATCTGGTCACCGTATACGGCTAAAGCCATTTCAAGCAACGTTTCGATTCTGAATGAAAATATGTTTTATACTTTGATATTCTATATACTCTTATACTTTTATATACTCTCTGCACATCCCTTCGGGGTCACTTAGTTATATTTTGTGTAATTAAGTGTACCGTATTTTCTCTAAACAGACTGCATATTGTACAGTATAAATATGCTGGGGGGGGACAATGGTCGGCGGATCAATTGCCATGGAACCAGTCTAACAACATATCCCAATTGATTGTGCCATAGTCCCACTGGCTCCGGACAGTGGGGAGCAGTAAGTACTCTTGTGCGTTATTAACATATTGTCTAATGCAGACTATCGTGTTTACCGAAGAGTCTTCTATGATCGTATCATAAAGTTATAAAAAAAATGTAATTTCCATAAAATTGCACATTTATCTAATTTATTCGTCTCTTTTTGATAATGATTATTTCTTCCCAGTGAAGGCAGTTCAGCCAATGAGTTATTGAACCTATACCAAGCCCAATCAAGGTAATTGACTCATTAACACTGTCTGTGGAAAAAGTAAATCCATTTTTTTGACTTTATTAAACCTTCCCTGCTACACACGCAGAGGTAATACAAAAATGCAGCTAGCGTGGTATGAATAACTAATGAACATTTTTTTTACCAACGTAATTAAGGCGAAGCTTAATGCTAAATCACTATTTTCGATTTATCTTTTCTCCGAATTGGTTTACAATGTAAATCCAAAAAAATCCCATTGGATAAATTGAAGCTTTTCCTGTCGTTTCCCTTGTGTAGAACTAAAATAAAAATATTTAATTATTTTATAAACAATATAAGCGTTAATTTATTAAAAAATGTTTTTTTTAAATTTTAAATGTAACAATGCAAACCGCTTGCCCGCCAGGCGTATTTGGAAAAAACCGCGCGAAATAAGCCTTTTCCCACTCCGGAAACAAATCGTAAAAAAATATATTCATACGAAAATGAACTGATTTTTTTAGATTTCTACACAAACCTGAATAGACACCCTACGTGGAAAAAAAACAATCCAAGGGTGTTTTCGAAGAAGTTGGTATTTTTGGTACTTCTTTGTTTCAAAGTTTACACACCCAAAATGATAGTTGAAGTGACGCCGAGATCGTCAAGTCAACCAAAGATAATTTTTGTACTTTATTCCGAGAGGATAGGCGCTATGCGGCTTTTTGTCCAAGCTATTCTGACCCTGTTCTTCATACAATTTCTTTATGCATAAGGGTCAGATTTATTCCTACCCCGGCCACATAAGGCCTAATGGCGGGGGGCGGGGGACTTTTAAAAAACGTAGTTTATGGCTAAGATTATCTGTGATTTTTTTTTCATGCTTCGATTTTATGTCCGGGTTAAATCTTTCCCACAGGAAAAAAACCACTTTTCCACAAATGATCATCTAGTCAATCCACGCTATGTAAGTGCACTATATAAGTATAATAAATACAAAACAATACAAGAACAACAAGTCCATCTACCAGAGACCAAATGGGAAAATAATTCACCGACTCCAGATATTTTCATATCTCGGTAGAACTCCTAACTGGATCGATAAATCCTACTGATCCCTCAATATAAATATTTAAAAATCTTTCGTAATCCTACGTGTATTTAAAATGACTGAGTTTTGCATTTATATATATAAATTCTTTGACAAATCTAATTAGCTTAAATTTTAAATTAGAGAGTTACGAGTAGGTATAATGCCAGTTTAGCCGAAATAACAAATGGTAGGTAATATTTTTATATTCTGAGAATGCCAAATTCTTTTAATCTCATTTCCTAAATCTGTATATTTTCTTATTTTTTCAGAAACAGTTTTTTTTTTAATATTAAAGGAATTTGGAATAGCTGATAATAATCTGTGATAATAATAATAATAATTATGGTTATTATCATCTATGACAGTTTCCTTTGATTTTTTTTTTCTTTCCTATAAAAGTAATAAAAGTATAAATAAAACATATAAAAGCCACTTTTGCAATTGAAATGGATGATTTCTGGACTTCATTTGCCAGGCGATTTTTATAACTAAAACCTATGTTCGTGGCGATATGTACACTAAGAATGTACAAATTTTTGGCTAGTGGCTCTCTCTTAATAATCATATTCTCGATAAGTACAGGGACTCGAATAAAAGC
The DNA here is from genome assembly GCA_917563855.2 of Limnephilus lunatus. Classification (NCBI taxonomy): domain Eukaryota; kingdom Metazoa; phylum Arthropoda; class Insecta; order Trichoptera; family Limnephilidae; genus Limnephilus; species Limnephilus lunatus. The sequence goes on along the minus strand of OU830596.1, from coordinate 84,676,279 downwards.
ATACTATTATTGAATGAAGATTTTACGCTGCATTTTTTGTAATGTTTTTATTTTACTATTTTGAATACATAATTCGGTTAATTAATTAATAACTTGTTTCTTCTATAAACTAGGTACTAGGACTAGGGTTACAGATATTCAACTCGTAAGGGAAAATTAGATAAAAAGTAAGTAATGAAAAGTAGCTACGCGACGCCGACGCGCGACGCCTCCAACTTCGCGTTTATGAGGAAATCGGGCGCCGTTTTGCCCATTCAAAGGTATTCCCCAATTTCCTCTCTGGATTTTGACGCTACTACAAATATTTGTTAATATTATATAGATGTCTATCACTAGCGTGTCGGTATTTATTATTTTTTTATAAGTTACTTCTTATAGGAGTTAGGACCATCCAAAAATCGTTAAAATTACCTGTTTTGAATGGCATCAACTGGCGTTCAGTATACAAACTAGACAGTGTATTTTTCTAATACTAGGAATACCGAAATTTTGAACTACCTATAAAAACCAAGTGGGGTCAAATGACTCATTCAAAGGCTGTAACGTTTTATTCTTATAATTTTATTTTTATTTTTTAATAATTTATAAATTTAAGTAATTCTAAATAAAATAACTTAATAGATATTAAAAAAAAAAAATTAGGTGACACAAGTTTATTCAACGAAATGTAAATATTTACCGCAATGGTCAAATGACCACTGCCGTCTTTCTAGGTAGGTAATCATTTTTAATAAATATTTGTCTTGCTATCGGTATACACATATTAAAATAATATAAAATGACGAAATATTAAAAATCATAAAACGACAATGACTGCAATGCAATGGTTTTAATAATATGATTGATCAAAAACTTTATTGGGGTCATTTGACCACTCTGGTCTCTAGTGTTAAAAATCAAAACTTATAGAGTATTTTGTTTTAATGTAGTTAGTAAAACAAACATTAAATATCGATCCAATGGAAGAGGAAAATTGGGAATACGATTTTGATTATTTTATTTTAGGTATTATCAGCATGAGGTGCAGTTGTTCCTTCCGCTCTGTATTTTGAGAAGTAAGCGCGACAGTAACAGCAACAGCTTTGTAAAATACCTTTTGTTCAAATTTCTCGGCGACCGACTTCCCTCTTAAGTTTGTAATATAGATATTTAGATAAGTTGTATGACGCCGTTTTACCGGAGAATCGTCTCAACGGCGCTGTACATTTTTTTAAGACTCTTTATTCATGTAGCACTAACTGCAACACACTGTAATAATTACATCTGCAATAAATACAATAATATTGGTAGCATTAACTGCAATCTTAATTTAAATTTAAATTTATTTTTTTAGGAGAAAACAAAGATAAAGTCAGTAATTAACAAGACAATATAAAACATTAACAGGAAAATTCGCCTGCATTTTCCTATGACTATTTTTCACGGATTAACTTGAACAGCAGATAAATAAACATTTACAAATATTTTTACGTGTAAATTTGATGTGAAAAAAATATATAAGAAAATGATTTTACATACAGAAAAATTACAGGAATGCTGCAAATTAAAGTTAACAAATAATCATAATCGATAAATTAATATATAATACAACATTAATTGCCAAACTAACTTTTCTGAAAAACCTACAACACAGGTCTTGGTCAAGGTGTTTTTTGTTGTTGTTATTTGTTTTTCCGCTCTCTGATTGTACAAACTTTTACAACATACTTTTTTTTATAATATTAAAATGGTTTATGTAACATAAATTACTTATATCTACTAAAAATAAACATTGTACCATTTCAATAATCGGTTGCGAATTACAGAAGGTGTACGGTGTACATACATTTTAAACCAAAGTGGGTGCTTTATACAGGGTTATAATGTGGTTGACAGTGATTGATTCCTGATGATTCCTGTCATTATCTGGAGTAGAAAGAGTAAATGAAAATTTTGTTTTAGGTAACTTTTAAAGTGTTTTTTTTCTTCTGAAAAACAACAATATGTCACTGGTCACTAAACCGAATAACCACCCAACCCCTCCCCGCCCCCTACAATACCTACTTATTTAAAAAAAATGTTTTTAATTAAACAAAAAATTAACGTCAACAATGTCACTTCATGTCAGGAAACATTAGTTAATGTAAGTAGTCACCCTGTATAGGTAGAAATACGAGTAACTTTTCTTACATTAACTCCACACAGGAGGCCCCGATGAAATTAATTTCTTTCAGACCTGTGTCATATGTGGGGATGCTGTGTGGAGGTTCTTTTAACCTGGGTCTTGAAAGAATCAATGTTGTAGGACGGTTTTTTTCAGGTATTTTAGGGCTCCGAACCAGATCAAAGCAATCGTGAGGCGCAATTGCGATTTGTACAGGGCTGGCAGTTGTGTACTATTAAAGTATCTGCGGGTACTGTACAGTACGCCCAGCTTCTGCGTGGTCTGGCTTAACTCTGGCTTCGACGGAGCCCCCATACCTGGGCTGGTCACTTAGAGTTACACCAAGCATATTATTGTAAGGACTGTTCAAAGATTGCTTTCGTTGAAGGGGACTAGATTTCCATTTCGATCTCTTTTAGACATAATCAGACATGGTTGGGTCTTTGAATTTCGGAAGAAGAGTTAATTACGGTACAAAATAGGATTATGTTGTTTACAGAGTACATGATCACATTTTTCGTCGTGGATAACAATATTAACTTTATGATCAGGATTTTTCTATAAGGAAAATAAGATATATGTTTTTTTTTTAGCATTAAGTGTGAGTAAGTTATTATCGAACCATGATTTTAAGTTGTTAATATCTTCATTTGCCAATTTGTTAACTAGTTCCCATGTTTGTCCTTTTATTAACAATTCAGTGTCATCAGAATAAGAGATTACCTTTAATTTTCTGTTGGAAAATGTCATTGCATATGTTAGAAATAATAACGGTCCGAGGACGGTACCTTGATTGATGCCAAATTATACCCACCTACATTCTATAAAATTCGCAAAGCTATCAGTATATATATCAGTAGGTGCCTAATATATGATTGTTTTTAATTGTTAAACATCTTTATGATTTTCTTCCATTTTATTATAATGACCGGACCTTTTACACCTTACGACGGGATTCTTCAGAATAATACAATTTGAACTAAGGACGTGTTGTTTCAAAAAATTTGACGGATTCATTAAGTATTTGGAGTAAATTTTCACGCTCTGTGTAAGCTCTATTCAAGTTCTGTTATTATATCATTATAGGCCAGTTGCTTCATAATACTGAAATAATCACAGAACTTGAATACAACTCATACAGAACATGAAAATTAAATATTTGATGAATCGGTGAATTTTTTTTAAACAACCCGTCCTAAATCTACCGCATAAATGGCATCTATGTTAGGACTGAGCGTTATTGACTCCTTAACCGATGCAATATTGTTCATTCAGGACTTGGCGGAGTGGCCTTGTTAAATTTAAATATCATTACGTTTTTCTAACTGTCCCTTATATTTTTTAGAAAAATTATTTGCAGTATTGCTTGTACCAGTATACTACTAAATTATGTTTAGCGCGTTGTTTGATACCCTCCCCTTATTGTGTTGGATTGACTGGTTCTATGGGTTTTTGGCTTTCTTTACACTATTTCTGGTCTTTTCCTCGGAGTTATCCGGTATGTTTGCAAAATGTATTTTATATTTGTTTCGTCGTCTTGTTATGTAAACTGCAAGCAATATTTTAGATAGATGTTTTATATTATACAAGCTGGTACCCGGCATGTGTTGCAATTCCATTCTAATAAATAAATGGTTTCTCTCTGCATGTCCATTCCCATGCGTCCCTGTTCCCCTTCCGCGTCGGCTTCTTCTCCTGCGAACCCCACCTCCTTCGTTAGTTCGTTACCCTCCCCCTTCAGCATTCCCTCCCTGCCGCTAAAATATATGAAATAGACACATTTTCAAACCAGCAAAATTTCATAACACCAGAGTTTACCATTACACATAGATACATTCTTCTACTAAAATGCAATGTTCGGTAAAAAAAATTAATCAATCCATCGATTATTTTCTGAGATTAACTCACAAATAGTTGCCAAAGTTGCCTCCAAAATCATGACAAATTGAAACCTGTAATAGCTTATATTTTATGATTTTTTTAATTTATTTTACAAATTAATAAAGTAGCATATTCGTACTAGTTATTTGCTATACCTTTTGACTAAATCATTTTTTTGTAGGGTATTTTGGCTTTAAATCCAAAATTAGTTTTCTATGAAAATGGCGCAGCCGTTCCCTTAAGATGTCATTTTCTTCATTCTGGTTACAAAATCAAAGCAACATGTCCTCCGTAGTTATTTTGTCATTGTTTTACCATTATTATGTTCCACTCATTACGGGCAACACAGAATGTTATGGCGGGAAAAAGTATCCGCCAATCACGAGATAGCGATTTGAACTCGCCCGCAAAACATCATAAGTCAGTTAATTGGTTATTTGAATGCAAAAACAAGCGTTATCCGCCATCGGAGGGTCGGTACCTACCAGTGCCTACCGAGCCACATGAAAATCTCGCGGTGCGGGGTATAAAAAGGCGAAATACAAGGTTTAAACCAGTTCATTAGAAGTCAATGAAGAACGTAGCTGATTGTTGGAAGGAGGTTTTAATGAAACTTCTATCAATTCAACGATTTCTTAAATTTTTTACGTTGCGATGCCAATTTGAACCCTCTTAAACCTTTCTAACCCTCTTTAATGCGCATTTTGGGTAGGCATGTAGAAAAATTCAAGTGAATGGAATTTTTTTTTTCTATCGAAGGAAGCAAATACTTTGTGGTGTGACATTATATATTCAATGAAAAAACACACTTTGTAAAACACCACTTTGTTTGAATTAATATTTAACAGCCAACCAGGTTTCGCTTAGCTCAAGTTTCACCAGGGCTTATTATATCAACTCATTTGACATAATAAGGCGATCCAATAGTCTAGGAAAAAATCGAATTCGGAATTCACGCCATTTTATGGGAGGGGTTACAATTAAAAAACTTGAGAAAAAACTTTTGGAAAAGTTGGATAAGGTATTTGAGAAATTTTTTTACAGGTTGATTTCGTAAAGACCTGTAAAAATATGAACTCCTTTTTTACGCATTGTTTATTATAATAAAAGCGACGCAGACCCTAACATCTGGTCCCCGCTACGGCCGGGGGAGGACTGACCTAAAATGGGTGTAGCGAGTCAGTAGTTCTTCGGTGGACGATATAAGGTTCACTTTGAAAACCAAATTCGTCCACTAGCCGCCGTATTGTAAAATAACAACGCGAAAATGCATATTTTATTTTATTATGTGAAGTTCGGGCGTAAATATCATTTTATTGCGATTATTATAAAAGAAACTGAATTTGCCACATTATACAATAATACCATATCCGAAAAGGGGTTTATAAATAGGAGAGCTTGGGCTTGAAAGTTTTTTTTGCAGACCTTATACCTACTTTATTATTTTATAGGCTTATTAAAAGACTTATTAAAAAAATTACGAATATTTTTAAAAGCCAAGGTATGTTCTACACGCAGTAGGCATTTAATTGAAGCATCTATAATACTTCTAAGCGATCAAATTTTCAAAACAAAAACATATGTTTTTGAATGGATTTGCATTATTTAGTATGGCTTCATCTTAAAAACAAAACCTAAAAATTCCTTGCAGTAGTAATATAATAAAAAAAATTAAAAATTTATTTATTAGCCTATTAAAGGCATCTGCAGACTTGTACAAATATTTCTTAAATTATCTTTTATGTTCATAGAATTTGGGGATGTGGGATTATCAGGGGTGGTACAAGGATTTTATTCAAATTAGAAGGATTTTCTCATAATTGTTAATACATCTAATTTGAAATAAATCTTTGTATACCACCCATGTTAACCCTCCTCCCCCAAATGTTATGTAGATAGATGTAAAACATAGTTTAAGAAATATTTGAACCAATCTGAAGATGACCTTAATAGTACGAAACCAGTTCGGTCAGAGATAAATTAAGTGAAATCCACTACGAATTGTCAGTAATAAAAATAGGAATATTAAAAAGTGTAATCACTAGTGTTAAAAAAAATCAGAGAGTGCAGTTCACACGCGGTAGAAGTGAAACCTTCAGAAAACTAAAGTTGACGAAATTGGGGAGGCTACGAAGGACCGCAAAAAGAGGAGACCGATAGGCTACGAAGCACTTCACAAAGAGGAGACGGATTAGTCCATCTCATTCTCTCGCAGGCTAAATCCTGAAGATGGATGTGTTTATCTCTTTTTATTGTCGTTATTTTTTGTTTCATCGAGTGTCAAATCACAACGGTACTAAAGAAGTTTTCACCTCAATAACAAGTTAGATTATTCAACTTCCTTAGTATCAACATTCCTTAATAATTAAAGAACTATTTTTCAGGTGCTGCATACCTATCTGAGTTTATACCAATGAAAAGCTTTTTTCCTGCAAAATTATTATAAAGTTTTCTCGTTTATTACTGCTTGGTTTCGCATGCTGGTTAAAAATTATTGTAAAATAAAAAGTAAACATTTAAAAAGTTTATCCTCTACTAGGGCCTAATCCTAGCCACGGCGAAATAATGTGATGTGATACTACAGATCAAATATCCAAGATAAGATGCAAGTTGCAAGCGCATTTATAGGAACAATAGAAAATAATTCCTCATTTTCAGCGCATTATGTTAACAAAACAATCGTGAAACAATTACTATATAGTTTCGTGTTTTTACTACACGCCATGCTTTAGTATCTGTCTACCTAACAGAGATATGTATTTATATTTTAAATTAAATAGACGTTGGTAGATACATTTTATGTTTAAAATCATGTTAATTATCTTCACTCGTTCTCAAAATACTATAGTTTATGATTACAAGAAAAAGGATGAAACGTTAAGGATCTATGTGTCGTCTTTGATCCCGAACTGACATTCTCTGGCCACATATCTCACTCAGTCTTGCTACAAACTTCTTGGATTCATCATCAGGACTTGTAAGCAATTTAATAACCGAGAAGCTATGCTAGCATTATTCGATGGCGTACTGAGAAGCAAACTGGAGTATGCGAGCGATGTTTGGGCACCATACTTGGACAATCCTCGTTTATCTCAATTTGTAATGTACCATACAGGCGTATAATATAAATAAATAAATTTTACCACCCAAAATTATCCAACTTGCAATACATTTACAGCCGTTGCTCTTGTCAGTGTAAAATGTGCAATTAAAAAGAATCCAGTTTTTGAAATCATACTACCGAACGAAGAAATTCATATCCAACTTGACAAGTCCGATAAAGTTCATGAAATCGAATACAATGATGAATACATCATAATTATCACCAATAAATATGTATTTTCAAGCTCATTATCGCAGGAGCTTGTAAATTAATTACTGTGCGAGTGAACAAAGAAGCAGCAGTGGCTACCTAATGTGTTCATTATTGCAGATTTTATTCGCAGACGGCTGTTCGTAGAATAATATGGAATAAATCCTGTATTGATTGATTTATTGTAACGAGGGTAATTAATAACTGCTAACAGACAAGCGATGCTTTAAAAGAGTGGTAAATACACTGCTCGTAATTTAAAGTATGTGGATCCTCTACCTCTCTACCATATTAAGACAAGGAAAGAACGCGTTACATTTATACTTTGGCTTGAATAATTGAATATCATTATAAACAGAGCTTCCTGATTTTTATTCGCTGTACCAAGTACGAGTACAGTAGGTATCAAGGGAGAAGGGCCATGAACCATTTTTAGCATGGAACCGTGCGTACCGTAAGTGTTTCCAACATAAGTTGTTAAAATAAGGTGTATGTATACCTTGTTCCAAGGTGCTGCAGTCGCGAGGAACGATTTTATGCGCGATTCGGCAACACTGGCGTATAGCCTGGTTCTCCCACGCCAAATCTCTTAGTCTCGGCGTGGCAGCCGTTCGCGATAGACGTTATATCACTCGCCGCACCCGCCAGGTGTGAATTACGCTCTGCCTCTCGCATCTCGAAACAACAACGGATTCAAGCGGTTTCACGAATTCCTTGAGTGCTACGACATCGATGACGAGGAATTCTTGGACTCAATGGTGACTGGGGTCGAGACATGGGAACGTCCGTTTTTAAATTCTTTGCACCAGTTTTGCACACATTTCGGGCTCCAACACTGTTTTCCGTACACTTCACGTACCCGAGAATGTAAGTCTACCGGGGTTTTGTTATTTATACTAATTTGGAACGTTATAAATAAGGATTCGGATAGGGAGGGTAATGTGTAGACCGATTCCCATATGGAAATTACACCGGACCCATGTAAAAAATCTTTGCTTTCCACTAGTGATTCCCATGAGGGACGGTATCCCCCCCCCCCCCTTCCCTACCTGATGGCGTTGGTGAGATCCAGGGTGGCGGCGGTAACCTCAAGTGCGGGAGGTGGGCGGTGAAAGGCTGAAATGGGGGTCAAAGGAATTAAAAAAAAACATTTTCCTAATATAAACTAGGTCGTAGGTACCATCTCAGGATCGCAGATGAACCGTTCAATTATGTTTTTATTATAATAAAGTTTTTTTAAATTCTTCCTTTTTTTCATACAAATTCGTATGAAAAAATCCTGATTTCATTTTACATTAGCTCCACACAGGAGGCCCGAGGAAAATAATTCTCCTCAAGACCTATGTCATCTTTAAGTGTGTTGGAGGATCTTTTGAGGAAAGTATAAGGATATTAATCAACCAATCGTTCCCGATCCGGCCTGCCACGCAACTGGTCCGCAAATGCATCCACCGTCAAGACCAGGACAAACCTTACCTCTTGAACCTTGGCACCCCTGCTAAGTCACCCCAAGCCACTACTTTTTGCAAGTTCAAAATCGCAAATGAGTCGTTTACTTTCTCATATACGTAATCATTTTTAACTTAACGTATTTCATTTCATTTATGCTGCTTGATATTATCAAAAAAACTGCAGCGGATCAGTTTGAAGTTGATTTGCAAACCTCAAAGCCTCAAATTCGAAGTCTAAAAAAGTTAATTTCTGATGCGGACAAGAATTATTACAAACTGAAACATCCCCCAACTTTTCAGGCTATAAGAATAAATCGCTCGAAGCTAAATGCTGCAGTCTACCATTACGTTTTTCCGTACAGCGAAACATATTTTTTGTATCAAAAGTATTGTGTTACAGTATGACCACAAAGTTGCATTTACGAGGAACAAGAGAATTTGTTAATGTTCTTCCGTTCTCTACGCATATGCCGCTTCATGACGTATTATTAAAAAAGTAATGTAAATTATTCAGTTTTTTATTAGCTACTATTTTAGAAGTGTTTGGCATCTAACCCTTGCGGTGACCCGACAGTTAGTAAAATTTAATTAAATTTACCAAATTCAAACCTAAAATCGTCTTCAAAAATACCTTTAATAATAAATTGGTATGGGTATCAAACGAATTTGTTTACAGAGTCACTTTTTGTACTACTTTACTTTTTGTAACTGGTATATACAATCTACAGACACGTAGTTTTTTTTTTTACAGTGAATACCGCACAAGACTATGGCATCCCCAATTGGGGTACGTTGTGAGGCTGAAGGTAGTGGGGAGGGGAAGGAGGTGGGGATGAGGAAGGTTGGGAAGTTTTAAGTTTTAGTACATCCTTGATGCATTTGAATGAAAATATGTTTTTTACATTATTTGTCATTCGGCGGGAATCCTCACTGACACTTATATTTTATATAAGTTAGTCCTACCGTATTTTCCCTAAACTGACTGGATGTTATATATGCGTATGTTGGAGGGCCAACTTTTGTGGTATCAACTGCCCTGGAACCAACCCCTGTAACCCTTTATAAAAGACTTTATAGTAATAAATTTCTCCACGGTTCCAACCGACTTCCATTTCAAATTTCAACTGTGTTGAGTGCATTCATCATAATTACATCTAGACAGGTTCTTTTAACTACCTACTCGTGATAAGGAACTCCAGTGAAAAATATTATGGCTTTAAAAAAATATGTTCAAATAGACCAATAAACGCTGATTCTGAATATATAAGTTTTATTAAATAATATTAAACGTAGAGTATTAAAAAATATATTAAAAAGTGCATTTTTAATAGTCTCATTGAAACACACCGTCAAGTTGGTATGACTAAAATGTTTAGCGGTTACGTCACTGATCACCGTAAAGTCATTGTACGGGAATGTAAGTATGACACAAGCTATCGTATTAATAAAATTTCATCTTATTCGTTAATTTATATAGATACTGTTTATAGAGATTTAGTTGTTGTGTTTATTGAAACATTATTTAGGCCTAAATAATTCAGTTTCAAAAATAAAGGTATCATCTCTTATTAGTTTATCTCTATTATTGAAAATATTCAAAAACTACTCTCCAAAAAAATAGTAATGCTTCTTCTAGGGAGATTCCTTCGAACTCCGAATTTCAAAATGGCGGCCTTATTGCGCGATCTTATAGTAGATGACGTGATTGATGACGTCACACGACCCACCATACTGGAGTTCTCTATTATAAACATCGGGTTAAAACGCAAGATTTTTGGGCCCAAAGCTCACACCGACCATCTTTTTCGTCTGGTGGGTAAAACTCATCGATTCAGATATAATTGAAAATACTGGGGGGGAAATTGAGGAGTTTAACGGAACAGCCGGAAAAGAAGGTGCGTACAACGTAGTACCTACCCACGTATTTTATTTATAATGACTCTGTTGATATTACTCGCTCTTCACAGTTAAAAGACACGTAGCTCCAGCGAAAACGGTCGGTTTTTAGAATGGACCGCAGACGTAGATCATCGTGGGGTCGGTTAAAATGGTATAACGTAAAACGCTGACGTTACCGAACAAACGACACAATTTAGTCTGCCCGTCTTCCGCTTTACAAGCACAAGTCTCGCTCATAAACGTATCTCTGAAAATATATATTTCACGTAGCTTTAACGTCCCGAATTTCCCGTTAGGACGCGTAGCTCCGGGAAGCGGGAAGCTAGCATCTATTCCATAAGATGGGCTATAACAATAAACAATATTTATGTTGGAAAGTAAGTCGGCGCCATTACTAAGGGAATGCTGGCAACACTGCTACGTGAAGTTGGCTATGGGTTGCCAGCCCTGCAAAACCGCCCGCACACGGAAAAACAAACAAACCCACCCACTTGTTAAACTGGCAACACTGAATGAAAAGGAACAATCATTGCAAAATGTCGACTTTCAAACTTGTTCGAATGGTTTGTTCGCTTTGCTGCGGGGTCTTCTTACTTGATTGGCCGCGTAGAAAATTTAGGGACGCGGGTGAAAAAAAGCGCGCGCGATGCAAGTTTAAAAAAGAAAGCGCCCGGCAGCCATGTTTTATTTTCTTTATCGCCGCTGCAGTTTTTATTACTGCGGTCCGTAGACCAGACGGAGCCTCGCGGAGAAATTCTCCCGAACTGCACCGGCCAGAAAAATGCACTTAGGAGGTTGTGCATGTAGCCTCGCATGTAGATATGTGAGCTCATTGCAGACGGTATAAAAACTGTCTTTTTCCGGGAACTTTAAGTACGAACTACGAGTAGCTAGATATACACCACTACCGAGTGGTAACATACATACACGGCCCGGACGCTGCGGACTTTTCCCGTAAAGAATAATTGCGTTTGAACTGTGAAAAGGTAGACGGAAACATACCTAAATTTTTTCTTTATAAAACTCTCTGGGCCAAGTTGATTATATTTAATTGATTATTGATGAATTTAGTCTTTATTAGAAAAGCCATTTTCGAAGTGCAATTCAAGGCAAGTCAAGGCGATTCATTCCAGATATAGGTAGATTAGTTTTTGTTAGTTCCGCATTTGGCATCCTGCAAAATAAATTAATTAGGAAACTGTGTCAAAATATTTCCGCTTTGCAATTAAATCCAAATAAATGTAGTATTTATGAACGCATACGAAAAATTAAAACCGTCTTTGAAAGATGGTGAAATACGCTTTAAAATTTTAAAATTCGAAATAAACATATAATTTTTTAAATACAATTTTTTTTTCTAACTAAAATTACTGATAACGAAAACAATAAAAATACAGATATTTTATAAGGCAAATTTATTACATATATTGCCTTCAACCATGTTTTTTGAAGATTCGTGTAAAAATACTTGATGAAAAATTCCCAAAGTTTCGTAATTTTTTTTTTCAAATTTCATTCGGAAACTTTGGATCCATAAAGGTGTACATTTGAATCATTTTGCGGTTAGCTTTTAGATGTGAATATAAAACGAGATGTTTTCTCTTTTTAACACCGTTTAGATCATATTTCTAACCACGATAGAAAGGTCGACACAACAGTTTCTATGAGAAATAGTTTCGTTGCGAAAACCGAACAAATTATCATGAGGGGTCAAACAGAATAATATACGCATTTATTTATATTTTTAATTAGATTAATTTAAATTTTATTTTCCTTTTGTATTTTAATTAGTAATTTCACAGCAGAACACATTTATAAATAAACTGTTTTTTATAAATTGAATAATAATATTATTTTATTGTTATATATAAAATGAAGAAAAAAGATAAAAATGCAATCATTGAACAGGAAGATATTACTAATAAATCTAAATGAAACAAAACAAGACACAGAAAATAAAAAATAGGTAACCTTCGCAACTGGGATTCGAACTCAGGATCTCTATCTACCGAGATAACGCCTTTAACCACTCAGCCATTGTGACCAGATTAGATATCATCAATTTCAAAATCAAAACATTATCAACTAATTTTTCACATGTTCGGTTTCACGTTTCACTTAGATTTATTAGTTTTATCTTATTCTCAATGATTAAATACTACATTGAAGGGAACTACACCTTCAAAAATATAAAAAATTATTCCAATAAAATAAAAATACAAATTTTTGGGTGTGAACTGTTTTTTTCGTAAAAAGATTTATTTATCATTTAATGAATGTTCTCAACGGGGGCGATAACCGCCCCTTGTGGGCGTTTGAGACTTTCAGGGGGTTAGTTGAAGACCCATAGAAAAGCAATTGAAAAATAGGTAGCTTTGAGATGGCACAGTGAGGGAGTGGGCAGGTAAAAAAAATATGGTCTGAAAAAGAAAAAAAACACGCTAATCACGTTCTGTTGTTATTATTATTATGAATTGACACTATATCATGAATAAAGACCGGTACTTAACGTACAAAATAATTGCTTTTTTAACTTGCTAAACAAAAAGTATAAGAAATATTTTAATCGAATTATTGATTCCATGACAGTTGATACCCCCCACCCTTCCAGATGAAAAGTAAAAAAAATTGGGGCTCTAGAAAGAGAATTATTCTTAATGTGGGCGGTGAGCAAGATAAGTTGAGAACCTATGATTTAATGTAGACATCGGGGTTAGCGCATAAAGTTAACGCAAATAACCCAAAACTCACTGCCGCTGTTCCCAATTATACTAAGCCAAAACTAAGGTTAAAAACTGTGATGATAACAGCGGCAGTAACGGTAGTTGTTTCGATCGATCAATCTAAGTCTCCAATCAAAGTGATTTGTTTAGTAACGCTCGATTCGGCTGTTAGTAGGAGTGTTGCGTTGGGAAGAGCGTATTTGTGCATTAGATTTGAGGAGACTTGAGGCAAAATTTCGGCTAAACGGTTAATCAGTAGGATTGGGAACAGCGGCCGTAAAAGTATTAGGTATATATACTCGTTTCTGGGATCGAAATTGACGACAAACTTCACTAGGATTCACAATTAATGGAACCTCAAAAAGTTAACCAAATTCATCTAATAACTTCTTCAAAAAATTATGTAAAAACTTGTCAACTAGTTATCTAAAGGTACAAACCCATGATCTAGGGGGTGGGGGTTAAACCGGGCAGCAGTTTTAGGGGGCGCCAAAATCTTAATTTATTTGTTTGATTGAAAAAAAACTTGATTCACAAAGCGCCTGGCATCCAGCGCACGTGGTTCTCTTGATTATTTATTCGATTTTAAAACATACAGTTGGCTTTTGAACGCATCCTAAGAGGCATACATTAACTACGTGAGCTTAAAAGGGGGGGGGGGTCCAGCAAAATCTCACGTTACTTGAAAAGAATATATGAAGTGGCCCAAATTTATCTCACCAAGGGGGGGGGGGGGGCTACATTGGAAGAAAAACTGCTCACGTAATTAACGTATTCCCCCTAAGTTGATTTATGAACGCTTGAATAGTGTATTGTGCTTTAAGCCACTCTCACTTGGAATATGGAATATTAGGATGAGGTTTACCAGCATCAAATAACTCAAGATAACTCAGAATAGAGACCATACTAAAGGTCCCCATAAGGTCGTCAACAACAGAAATTTACTGTTTGATATATTCCAAGTATACAAAAAATTTATGCCAAAAATATTCTGGTACATCACCTCAAAAAAGGCACAAAGGCAAACACCTGACACCATCATAAAACCAGACCCAGATAATAGATATATACAGTTTGTCAAATAAGAGTAGAAAATAAATGAGGGCGCCACCGTTGCCCAAATGGCAATACTAAAAATATAACCATGGTGTTAATCTAAAGCTGTGTAACCTACATTTTTATTAAAAATTAAAAAGGCATTAATCATTGCTATATAGATACCCACTGATCTCAAAATTAGAATTACATTTAGGTTATGTTATTATTAAACATTTGAAATTTTGTGTTAACATAATGAAGAATAACATTTTGCAATTTTGTGTTAAAATAATAAAATATAAAGCACACTTTAGAAATTGCTCATATTTATTTAATACTAACTTAAGTACCTAGCGTTGCGCGGGCTTTAAATCATGCCTATAATTTTAGATCTGAATATATTTTACTCATTCAGATCTAAAAGAAGTGTGACTAAACTCACCATTAATGATTCTTCCTTTCCACCTACTGTTAAATTCAAATCTAAGTTAAATTAAATGAAAACCAATCACTTTGTAAAGCACGATTTAATCAAATTTATGTCATTTCGTAGGTACCTTCACAATAGTGCTTATTCGATTTAATTTTTTTTTTTGAGAACAAAAAAATGTTTTTTTAAATGTGTATACAGTGTTTTGAATTTTCTGTGTCATTGCAATTTTAAAGAATATTTGACAGATAAATTGGTGTGGCCAGCCTAAAAATTTCTTAGTTCCATTTTATTTATTTTCTACTCTTATTTGACAGACTCTACTAAATATACTTGGGCAAAGAAGCTCTGAATTTTTATACAACATACTCCCACACAGTATCAAACAAAATAAAACTAAAAGTAACTAACTACCTCAAAGACACCAAATCTTGGCTTAACGTATTGCACTCCGATAGCCAATATAATGGCTTTTGAACATTTGGTTGCTGGCTCCGATAGCCAAAATAGTGGCTTTCCCAAGCGGTAACTTTGAAGCTCTATTTTCCCCATTTACCGATAATATTCTGTGAATTTTATTTCACAATGGTGTACATAAAGGATTAAATATTCCCTTAAATGTATTTATAGTCAAAATACATTATAGGATTAGCTCACATATTGTTTCTTAGAATTTTTGTCATTTTTGACCTACTTTGTATTTTTCTGTGTGCCGTTTTATTTAGTCAGTCTGTATCGGTACATTGTTCGCGGCGGAGCACCTCCCTATACTCTAAGAGCACCTCCTACTGTGGTGACCATTATTCTGTGAAAGTTTCAAAACTAAAATAACAATTGAATATTTTTTAATATATTTTTATCACCATGGATAGATTTAATGAATATTTCGAAGAAAGTAATGAAAACGATGTGTTTAGTAATATTAACCAACAAAGTGAAATAATAAATCAAAGTGTAAATAATATTGAATCTTCCTTGAATAATGCTTTTGAAAACATTGAAGACTTCCAACCTGACTGTGATGATGACCTTTTGATATTTGATAATGTTGACTCTATTGTGAATAATTCTGTGTTAAATGGTAACGACTCAGATAGTGGAAGTGATATCGAAGTGCGACCAAGTAAAAGAAGGCGAGCTGTTTTTTCTGAAAGTGAAAGTGATACAAACAGTGAAACTAATAACTGGGAAATTTTAAGTAATATTTTTCAACCAAAAATTATTGATTTTTCCATTGGTAGCAGACGCGCTGGTCCTAATATTTCATCAATTTGTAATGAGCCGCTAGATTTTTTCAAATTGTTCTTTACTGGTGAACTAATAAAATCCATAGTCAGTAATACTAATAATTACGCAAATAATATTATTTCAAAAACCCAAAACTTAAGTAAAAATTCTCTTTGGCATTCTTGGAGAGATTCGGATGAAGGAGAATTTAAAACTTTCTTGGGAGTCATATTAAATATGGGAGTGAGACCACATCCCAATCTTCAAGATTTCTTCTCGACTGCTTTTGTCGCTTACTCCCCATTTTTCAGAAATGTTTTTAAAAGAGATCGTTTTTTACAAATATTTTGGATGCTACATCTCAATAACAATGAAACAGATAACAACGAAACCCTTGAAAAAAGAGTTGAAAAAGTAAATGGATTTATGCAACATATAGATAGCAAATGTAGAGAATATATGATACCCCGTAAACAAATAGTGGTAGACGAATCTGTAGTCAATTTTAAAGGCAGGATTTGTTTTAAAACTTATAATCCAAACAAACCAAACAAATGGGGCATCAGGATATACATTTTGGCGGATTCGGGATCTGGTTATATTTATTCATTTGTTCCGTATTATGGTGCCGTAACCACGAATAGGTTAATTAGACCTGATCTCCCATTTACTTCAAGAATCGTTTTGAACCTATACAACAATTTATTTATTTCCATTCCTGAAGCTGAAGGCTATCACATGTTTACTGACAGGCTATATACAAGCCCGCAATTAGGAGAGGAATTGATGAAATTAAAAACTCATCTAACTGGTACAATAATGACGACTAGAAAGAATATCCCATTACCAATAAAAAATGCTAAATTGAAGTCAGGTGAAACGTTTACATGTGTAAAAAACAATGAATTGCTTCTTGCTTGGAAGGACAAGAGAATAGTTACAGTATATACCAATCATTATTCAAATGATTTTAAAACTGTAAGAAGAATAATGAGAGGTGGCGAAGAAGAAACCATAATGAAACCGAATATAATAATAAATTATACTAAATATATGGGAGGCGTAGATACTGCAGACCAGTATACTGCAGCTTACCCATTTTTGAGAAAAACTTTAAAATGGTGGCGAAAATTATTTTTTTGGGGTCTCGAAGTTTCCGTTGTTAACTCATACATTTTATATAAGGAAACACAAAATCAAAAGAAACTAAAAGCTATGACACATCTTGAATTTGTTGACAAACTAATCATTCAATTAGTCGGAAATCACAGAGGAGGATTAAATTGTACAAAAGGCAGACATTGTCTTGATCCAGAACAAAGGTTGGACGGAAAATTACACATACTAATGCCTCAAAATGAAAAAAAATCTCGTGAGTGTATGGTGTGTTCGGATAAAAAACAACGAAAAAGGACCATATATTTTTGTAAAACTTGTGACAATAAACCTGCTATGTGCGTTGGAGTGTGTTATGAAAAATATCATACCTTAAAAATTTATAAGTGATTAATTTTAACATGACAATAGACATTTACATATAGTGTTAAGTTACATTTTTTTTTCTTTTTTTTTCAAATGTGTGTCAAACTGTTTATACCTGTCTCTTCAAAAACACCGTGTATCTGTTCAGATTCTTCCACATACCTGCTCCGCCTCCTGGGAAGGTCCATCTTTTGTTTTCGGCGCCATTTTCAAGTAAGTATCATATAATAACCCAAAACTAGAGCCAATGAGGATAGATATTCCCGGAATACAAAGAGCTGGTAAACCATTGATTTACAATCCAAGACCCTAAAAGCCGGACTCGCAATAGAGTGGTCGCAAAAAAACATCCTTACAAATATAGTTCAAATGTTTCGAACAAAAAGACACTTCTTTTAGATAATAAGATCTTCAGATTTTTAAGAAATATATTCCTCATAATTTAAATGGTTTCGTAATTATCTTGATTTTAAATAATCGCATTTAGTGACTTTCTTCGAATAATGTCGCTCTAATACGTTACCGCGCTGCATGGTCACCACATAGAAGAAACAGGTTGTCTAAAAAGAATGAGTATAAAATTTTTATTTTTTTAACTTTTATGGAAATGATGTAAATTTTTTTCAACCCCAGAGTAGACTACTGGTCATTAGTGAATCCAATAGGAGTGCAAAGTGTTTTAAGGAACTGCGGGAAAAAGAGCTTACAAGTACGTTAAAAACATCGTCATAGAAGTTTCTGAAAAAAAACCTTACCAAACCAAGAAGTTGTAGGTATCATAGAAGTCGCTGAAATCTATCCAAAGTATAGTCCCCCTCAGCATAGGATGGCTTAGTGAGGAGGACTACAAAATTAATCTATATCTATTTTATATTAATATTATTTTAACATGTATCTTCTATAAATGCAAATAACTAAATTGGTAATTAAATAAAAAAATAAATAAAAAATTTCTCTTCTGTCTTTTCACCCTAAATGCTGGAATAAAATGGAATGTCATGTTTTTTTCTCGCGCTGAGCTGTTTTTTTTTATTGAAGTGAAAACTTCTTTAACACCGTCGTGATTTGAAACTCGATGCAACGAAAAAGCGACAACCATCTATGGGATTTAGCCTGCGAGAGAATGAGATAGAATAATCGGTCTCCTCTTTGTGCGGTGCTTCGTAGCCTCCCCACCAAAGACATTGAAATATAAGAGATGTGCTCTCCGCAGTTTTTACTGAATTGGACTGTGTTTCCTGGCGTCGCCGATATTTTTAACCAATACTACTGCACACCTTAAAAAAATCGACTAAATGAATTCAAACTATTCCCATTAGGTAGTGACGACCGGGATAGACCAGCGGTAAGGCTCTTGACTCGCACACCGAAGGTCGCGGGATTGAATCTCGGCGTGGCAAATAAATTTATTCATTTAAAATAATATATAGTATATTTGCGGCACGTTCCAGAGTGGAAGATACTCTCCGTATCGCCCTGATGTAAGACCACCATTCAGAATTGAAACGTTGCATGAAATGGATTTAGCCGTGTTTGGTGACCAGATCTGATTAGCCAGGTACTTCCCCACCTTCCTCTTCCCTATATCCTTCCCCTCCCCACTACCTTCAGCCCCACAACATACCGCAATTGGGGACAGCCATAGTCTCACTAGCTTCAGACGGGAGCAGTTGGGACTTTTGTGCTGTATTCATATAAATTTTTTTTTTAAAAGTAGTCCGCCGACAGTCGGGCGGACATCACACCATACCTCTTGTATTTCAATATCTTTTCTCCCCACTCTTGTCTACTTGAGTTTTCTAATGGTTTCACTTCTACCGCGTGTGAACTGCACACTTCGTGTTATTATATTTTGTATGGAACCTCTTTCTATTTTTAATTTTTTTTTTTTTTTTTTGCTCTTTCGAATCAAGTGAATAATAAAAATGAAAGGGGAACTCAAAAGATTTTTCGTGATATTTAATGTGAATACATTACATAATTTTTTTGGTTTACGTATAAATACGATTTTATTTTACCTATTAAGGTATAATTACCAACAAAGGTAAATAAAAACTGATAGAAATCAAAACCAATTTGTTCAGTTTTTAGTATGAAGAATGTTCATCACCAGATTAATAGGTCCATAAAATACTTAAGATTTATTCCAGGTTTATTAATGATTAATTAATATCTGTAAGCACGTAAATAAAACAAGAAAAAGCGCCCTTTTACAAGACCCATACAAGGCTCTAGAAATCGATGTACATTTACCTATATCTACCAACGTAAATGCTATTTATATTTACAAACCTATATTTCTGGTTTAACTGCTTTGATTTTAAGGTTTCCATTTTGAATCGTATAATAAAGATAATATTATAATGAAACCGTACTGTTCTCAATTTCAATGGCGTTAGATCTCTTCTATCGTGTAATAATTGATGGAAAACAATCATTATAATAATTAATTTAGTACATTTAACTTTAATGATTAAAGCATTAAGCATTTGTTTAGATACCTCGATGAATAATTTAACCGAGTACTTACCTGTATATATGTAAAGGAATACCTACCTAGAAATGCATAGGATTCCTTTATGTTCGAATTTTAAAAAGGTGTTGTCATGGAGACAGACAATGATAGATGATTGTTGTTTTGTTGTCTAGCTGGGTAGCACAGATTGAAGTAATAAGAAGATTGAAAAATAAGTTTATAATTACAAAGTGATATAATATTTTGAAGGCGGACATATAACTTTAATTGTAGTTTCTTTGTCAGCAAAGCAACTCATGATATTTGTATGTCACATTATTAATAAAAAATTACAATAAATAGACAAATTGTCTTATATATATATATATTTTGAATAAGTAATTCATATCCATAATATCCTAGGCCAATAACCTAACCAAACCAAACTTTGCTGTAATTTCAAATTAAAAATTGTATATTTATGACGGGTTCAAGGGGCAAGGTTTATCTAGATCTTGACGGCGGATGTATCTGCCCACCTTAACAAGTGCGATGGATTCATTCACACCCACACAGCATCAAAGATGACACAGGCCCTGAGGAAAATTATTGGAGCTAATTTAAAAGGCGTCGTTGGTTCAATTTCCCTCCTAGCTAACCTACATCATTGCGCAAGCAACATCTTCCGCTTATAGTGAAAAATTAACACAAGATAAACTTTACACAAGATTGAACCTCAAAATCAAAAATTGTTAAATAGATTACGAAATTTCGTCTTTGCGACTTTGAAACCCCAGAAAATGGTGAAAGTTTTTTTAATTTTTTTTCCCGTTAAACCACAACTAAGCAGTTTGTCAACAGGATTTTAATTTTCAATTACAATTTAATTACACAAGCATAATATTATTTCTATAACTATACAGATTGTCTCAATTAACACACAGACTTAGTATAAACCATCTCTATTTAGTAGCCATATTTTCAGCATATATCTCAATCTATTTGTAGAATCGCAAATAGATTGAGTTATATATTCTTTGTATAGTGGTGCCTCGTAACAACGATCAACTTTCAGATACAAACAAAATAGAGAGCAAATAGAGAGTTGATGTTAGAACCTTTTAAAATATATGATTATTTAAAATGCTTGATGGCAGAACTTTGTCATACAAACATCTACGAAAATACAACACAGATGGTTCTGAAAATTATTTTATGTGTAGAAAAGAGCAAAAAAATGCTTTGGCATTCAAAAGTCATTTGTTAAAATGACAATTAGAAACCCATCCAAATGAGGTGACGATATATCGATGATCGTAAAGAATTTAATTCCTTTCCCACTCAGAGAACCGTTTCTACGAGTTCAAAGCCAAAGACCTTTCCACTCTGCCACGAAGGCCATCAATAATCCTTTTTTTTAGGTTATTTATGTTAGGTTAGGTTAGGTTTGGTTAGGTTTGGTTAGGTTTGGTTAGGTTTGGTTAGGTTTGGTTTGGTTAGGTTTGGTTAGGTTTGGTTAGGTTTGGTTAGGTTTGGTTAGGTTTGGTTAGGTTTGGTTAGGTTTGGTTAGGTTTGGTTAGGTTTGGTTAGGTTTGGTTAGGTTTGGTTAGGTTGATTAAGAAGCTGCTGCACTAAACGCTATCGAAGTGACATTTATCAGATTGACATTACTAGCACTCCAAATATGTCGCTTGTTCAGTTGAGTAACTCCGACGACGACTAACTTTTGACGACCTCCGTAGTCCAGTGGCTAAGACTCTTGACTCACAATCCGGAGGTCTCGGGTTCGAACCCGGCGTGCGCAAATAAATTTTATTTGATTAATTTGTGTTATTTCACAATTAATTCATTTTAAATAATATATAAGAAGATACTATCAGTACCGCCCTGGTGTAAGACCACCATTCAGAATTGAAACATTGCTTAAAAATGGCTTTAGACGTGTTTGGTAACCAGATCTGAATAGCCAGGTTCTTCCCAACTTTCCTCTCCCCCACCTCCTTCCCCTCCCCACTACCTTCAGCCTCACAACATACCCCAATTGAACGTGCCGCAAATATACTATATATTATTTTAAATGAATTAATTGTGAAATAACACAAATTAATCAAATAAAATTTATTTGCGCACGCCGGGTTCGAACCCGCGACCTCCGGATTGTGAGTCAAGTGTCTTAGCCACTGGACTACGGAGGTCGGAGGTAGATGTTGAGGGGATGGGGATATTTTTATTCCTGTTATTGTGGACGGCATAAGTTAGTGAAGTTTTACTTCAGTCGTGTGGTCTAACGCAACACTCGTTTTTTTACACGTGTCTGTGTTTTACATATTAAGGCCTGACGGTCCGGTACGTTAGGCCTCCCGTACAACATTTTAAAATATCCTACGACCCAGAAAACATCAATATTTTGTTTAATTCACCACAAAGTTCTGTGCATTATAATTGATTTGGTGGTGTTTTTGAGTAGGTAATCTGAGTTTCGTACCAGATGGATGGTACACTTTTACATGTAACTGCATACTCAACTCAAATTTAGAATTTTTGGAAATATCCGACTAATCAACTAGACGATTTATTTATCAAATTGAAATTTAAAAATGCAAATGGTACTACACTAGTGGTTCTGTGAACAGTAAATCTTGCGTCCAAAAAAGTATGTTTCGAATTTTATCTTTTTTTATAAATCAAAACTTGTAAACATATTGTAAGTAGATTTTTAAATACCTACCTTTCTACAATATTTCATGCTACTTTTAAAAAAAAATTGAATAAAGAATTAAACAATTTGTACAAAGAAACACTTTCCTAATGACAATTCTTTTTTCAAACTTTCTTCAAGCAGGTAATAAATATCTGGCAGGAGAAAGAGTTAGTATCCAACACGGCTACCATCTTGAACCACAAACAGAATTACAGTCAGACGAAATGCAAAACGGTTGAAATGCAAACAGAACTAGCCAATAAGAACTCAGTAATTAAATCAGTATGAATTAAAGCTTCTTGTTTCCAGAAAAAATACCATCTTTACGATCCTATTACCTGATACCTGGTCCTACCTAGACATATGTAAATTTTATGCAGATGATCATTTTGATTGAAGACTTAGAATGAAAATCCTTTCATTCAATTGTTTGAGCTTTGTATATGGAGCAGCTGAAATCATATAAATAGATCGGTTTAAGTTAGGTTAGGTTCGGTTTAACTAAGCGTTATTATTGTGACTGACATTTTAAACGCTTCGTTTTGACTAAGTACACAGGGCCTATTCTTTTGGCGGTTTGATGGGTCCGATACGATATGATTAACATCAGTTGTAATGTTGTTAATGTTGATTTAATTTTGTGGCTCTGTGCGGAAGTAATGGGATCGGACATAACTTAAAGAAAGGGATAAAAGGATGTTTATTTGTTTTTTTTGTGTTGTGGAACGAACTGTGCCCTAACTCTTACGAAGCAATTAAAAATACTGGTTAAACATTCTGCACGCGCTATCAGAAGTCTCATAACAAAGTAGAATTTAGTGTTTAAAATGTTTCACTGTAAATATACCTACCTACAGTGTGTTAACGGAAGTATCCGACAAAATTTAACCCCTTGATTCTTGAGGTTTTTTTTACATTAACTCCACACAGGAGGCCCTGAGGAAAATAATTTCCCTCAGGGCCTACATCATCTTAAGGGATGCTGTGTGGAGGGTCTTTTTAAGGAAGCGAAGGATAGGAAGTTCTGGGAAGGAAAAAGATATGATGGATGGGTAGTAATCTGGAGAGTGAGTCTAAGAGTGACGGACGTATGACTCCATCCTTCCAACTGCAGTGCAAGGCGATGGAGTCTGACTGGAGAGGTCTAGGTTAGGTCTCCCTCAACCAGTCTCTCCCGATCCGGAACGCCACGTAGTAGCGAACCAAGGGTGTTGGTTATTAATAAATCGTTCCCGTGGTGGCGTTGCCCATATTGTTACCGTCTCCCAAATTGGAATACATATAGCTAATTACCTATTGTTTGATCTATGGGTTGGTACCGCGGACTAGTTAAGATTTATTACATTTACCCGTCTTCGTCTTTCCGTGTTCCTCGTCTTCCTTTCCCTAAAAAGACCCTCCACACAACTGCCACAACAACGACTGTAATTTTTTTCTACCTTATCAGAAAACCTGCAGTTTATGAAGCTTTTGAAGCTTTCAGTAGAAAATTGTCGCTAAGCAGACCATGGAATGTGTTTTTTTGAAGTCTCACATCGTTGCTAAGTTCGGTATGCGATTTCCAAAAAAGCGGTCACGCCATGGTGCAGCTATAGGATGTTGGCTGTAGGCAGTAGGCTGTAGAATCTGATTATGATTAGCTATAAAACACCGCGAGAATACTGAGGACCACGGCCAGGTGAGTTGCGTCGAGGGCCGCCACTTTTTAGGGACTCGGGCGGTAAAAAATACAGATTTAAGACAATCCAGAGGATGCAGCTGGATGATGTTAGACACGAAGTATTATTTGAGATTTTCACTGCCGAAAGTATTTCACGTGATTAACGCACCGAGCACGCAAACGTAAATACGAAGAAAATTGAATTCCACAGAATTCAGATTATTTTTAATACAGACAACTTATGGGGCTGAGCTTCATAATTGTTGGTATCTGATACTTGACGGCAGCTGCCAGTTTTTTTATTGTTTTTATGTGTAAATCTCTGTTTTGCAAATATCATAATATGTAATTTACTATATGTATTAAAATGTAGTTTTTTTTTAAATTTAGACATAAAAAATTTAATTAGAATATTATTATCATTATTAAAGAAGGAAGAACAGTACGGCGCAATAATCCAAAAATGCTTAATAAATAATTAAAATACTTACTCCAAATTCAACTAAAAAAACTTCGGGTATCCTCGTAGATACATAGGTTTTATACTATGGGAAACCAATACTGACCTATGTTATAGTTTTTGGTGAATTTAAGTAAAAATAACTACTTATGCCATTAATAAATACTATTCCTTGTGTTATTTTTCTGTTAACTTAATCACTGAATTTTAAAAAAATGCCTCTTCTGTTTTTTTACCCTCTGTAATTTTTTTTATTGTAATATAAAATATGAGTTACATATATATTCAACAAAATATTATAATAAAAGACGTTTTTGGTCATGTATACCTTATCAGAAAAAAGGAGCTCTTGTGCCTGATAAGGGAGCCTCGATTCTTACTTAGGTTATAAGTTATAATATGTTTTGTATAATATATTTACTTTTTACTGCATGTTTTTTTTTGAAAAATTATATAATTTTATTTATTGGTTCTGATTGGTTGGTGATGCAGCATACAGCGTAATTCAGAAGGGGGGTTATTATAGTATTTTATTGCTTGGAAAATATAATGATTTTGCATTTGAGTTGTTTTAAAATTAGGTATAATAAATTGGTTTGCATATTTTGTAAAATTCTTGATATTCTTTGTTATTTTTATTTTTATTATACATTTTTCTGCTGAAAACCAACTGCATTCCGGGTCCGAAGTGTACAGCTGAGCAGTGACCTTTTAGTCAATATTACCAAACCAAAAATGATGTAAAAATAATATGTAACAACTATTTTTAACATCTTAATGTTTTTATTATTATTCTCCTGTTCAAACTTATTATTTCTCGTTTTAATGATGCTCTATACAAAAAAATCCCCGTGGATGAAAAATAATTAAAAAAGGGGTATTTCACCATCCTCCTGGTAGCTTATCCATACGATAAGGAATATTAATAAATAAACAAATAAACACTCGCAACAGGTGAAAAAACTCTAACTCATCCTATTATATAGCCAGTATTCATGGATTCAAGTGCCGAAAAGCAAACTTAGACATTTTAAATAAATA
This sequence comes from Limnephilus lunatus, assembly GCA_917563855.2. Taxonomy (NCBI): domain Eukaryota; kingdom Metazoa; phylum Arthropoda; class Insecta; order Trichoptera; family Limnephilidae; genus Limnephilus; species Limnephilus lunatus. The sequence continues at coordinate 84,650,375 of OU830596.1, read as the reverse complement.
ACTCTTGATTAATTAATCGAAATTGTAGAATATCGTATTGATAATCTATGAGGAGGATGTGTTATAGTTACATGGAATAAAACATCTTAAATGGTTGGTGTGTTAAAGTTACATGACACTCGAAAGTGGTCGGTGTGTTATGGTTACATGACACACCCCACCGTTCTTTCGTCATTGCAAAAAGGTGCTCGCGACCACAGGAATATAAAGATATTTGATGGGTCCGCTACCTTTATGGGATTGGGAGGAGTTAGTAAACTGTGCCAACATTGGATAGGACCTACTTAATGGTGTAGGAACCCGCATCACCTTATATTAATCTCAAGTTCGGCTTTCTAAGATTTAGGATCCGTTCAAGACTTTAGATCTTTACCTTCTAACTTTTAATTAAATGTATAAATTTGGAAACAACACAAATTAATCAAATAAAATTTACCTGCCCACGCCGGGATTTGAACCCGCGACCTTCGGATTGCTAGAGCCTTACCCCTCGACCACAGAGGCCTTTCAATATTCATAATACACAGGTACGAAACAGATATGGCATAGAATCTGTTCGATTGTCGCCGAACTACGATCAAACTGCATGTAACATTACGAAAGCGACGACGGAGCCAATGAAAGATATGCGTTCGGTGTGTTGGTAGAAACGAAGGCGGGGAGCCGCTGTGCTTATATGCAATATGCAGTAGTATGAGTGAACGATGCTAATAATGGTTCATGGCATCATCTACGACTATAGGTTTCTACGTATCGTTCAACAGCTCGGCTGTGGAACGATTTGCTGGTCTCTGTGTTTCCTCCTTCTTCCAGACTTATGTTCACTCCTTCCTCTCCTCAAAAAGATCCTCCACATTAGGCCCTGATGGAAATTATCTTCCTCGAGGCCTCCTGTGTAGAGTTAATGTAAGAAAAACAATCTCCATTGTTTGTATTTTCAAAATTTTTCCTGCAAGCAAACCAACTTCTCTATACCAAAATTACCCACCCCTTTTACTTATTAAAAGAATTCTACACAATAAAAATGCTCGGGTGTTTCACTTAAAACATATTTATTATAATAATATTCCAATAAGTTATTTTAAAAGCGATATAAAATACCACAATACATAAATCACACAACCCACAGGTACTTTACCTGACGATAAAAGTGCTGGTGTTTATCTTATAATTTTATTATAACTTCTTACCGACATGCGCATAATAATTTCATAAGAAAAAGTAAACTCTCCACATCACAATTGGTCATAAAATGGTAACGAAGTATTGAGAAAATCAGACTTTTCTTTCATCATAAGTTATGATACCATTTTTTTAAATTACAATAACTTTGTAATGTTTCCTACAATACGTTTCAAGAAACCGTGTTCAATGATTTGCCTCCAGACATTTTTTTAAAATCAACAGTAAATCTCATAATTAACATACGGACTGTAATAATGAACTAGTAAATAATGCCAATTATAAAATTTCTACTGATAAAAATAAGTGCAAATAAAACTGTTGTTTTATTTGCACTTATTATTTATAAAAAGTGTGAATTTCCGAATAGGTTTTGATTTCGTGCTTTTGCAAAATGTGTAATATGTGCATATAGGTAGAAGGTATAATTATACAATATGCTTTGTGGCCCTTGTGGGTGCAAACAGTATTGGTGAAGGCTTCGATGTATGTTTGTGGATTTTTTGCCACCCTCCCGAGACGTAGAATTCTCTAGACAGAATATAATTATCCCGTCAGAGAAAAAAATATAATGCCCCGGCAGTTTTTGCTCGCAGCCGGCCCTTGCAAAGGGGTATCGGTAATAATAATTTCAGTCTGAATTGGCCCATTAGGAAAATTAAATATGCACAGTATAACATAAACCGTGGATGCATCATTCGTGTTTGATATGCAGCTATAGCTGATGTTTTTAGTCTATGGCTATCTTCGTTGCAGTCTTTAGTCTATGCTTATATATGACCAATTAGGTCAGTTTTGATTGGGGTTGATCTATTATGTTCTCTCTGTGGTCGGCACGAAACACGCCTTGATGCAGTGGATTTATATTGTGTGTGCAACTTCTATGCAAAATTAATAATTTTAAAGTGGTACCGAAGCAAAACCTTCCGGAATCTATTATGAAGAGAATGAATAGATCAAAAACACAGCATAATAATGCTTCGAAGGCGAAACAGATCTTAAACATACTTTCCAATACCTAATTCCCTTCACAATAACACGACGATTTAAGTTTTGTTGTTACTCACGACCATTTTTACCTTTATATTAAAATGCTTGCAAGTTTGAAAACGAAAGGCCAGTTAAAGCGTTTATCGCTGGATTAGATTGCTTGATTTATTCACTGACCAATGTAAGTTTATTTTTTACGGATGAGAAAAAATTCTGTAAAGCTGTTTTATTAAAAGTTTTTAGTAAAATAGTATTTTGACTATTTTAGTTCTAATACACGATTGGCGCGCTTCCAGGAAGAGTTTTTCAATAATAGGATGATGATGCCTTGTTTCGCTATCTTCAAAAATATGTAAAACCCTTTTATTTGCTTTCAAAACTTGACAGCCAAGAATCATTCTAAGTTCTTTTCTGAAGTTCTGCATGTGGTAAACATATTTCCCTCAAAATTACCGAGAATTTTCGTAATGTAAGTTCAGTGCTTCATCACCAGTCAAGCATCTAAATTAAAACGATTATGAAAGCGTTGAAAGAGTATTTGAATTTTACCAACACTGGTAGAGATCGTACCCACAGTAATAAATAATATCGTCCCCCAAATTAAAGCTGCCAAACTAGTTTTTTGATTGGCCCCCTCGCCAAGGGGTTGACCCCGCGGCCAGTTGGAGTTGGGGGGATAATATGTCATAGGGGGTAGGGCGGGGGGGGGAGCGGTGAGGGGTGATTAGGTACCAACATTATAGCTTGAAATTAGAAATATATTACACTGTAATGACTTTTGATCATCAATGAAAAAGGTGATAATGATTACAGCAAGTAAAATCTGGTAAATAAAATAAAATAATAATATGATTGGTTTGAGAATCCAAACTTTCTTTTCAAACCTAGACAACCGATTAATTTCCTATCTGTAATAATGTACTCGTATTAATCCAATGATAATTTTAACTGTGCATTTGAATTGTGAAACTTTTTTTTTTTCGTGCTCTGTGGTTTTCATCTTGTTTTTCACGGATAACAAATACCAACTAGTACACAATTGTCTGAGAACAGTAATAGAACTAAAAAATGAAATCAGCAATTTATTCTAACATAAGAATATATAAATTTAAAAAAACTAAATTAAAAATATTTTTTTCAAATTTTGCAAATTCACTTTGTGGCACCATTTTATTAATTAAATTATTAAAACACTTTGTTTTTACCACACTAGGACATTATATGTACATATAATTTCCTGATGAAGAGAACATCGTTCTCGAAACATGTCGACTTTTTAAATAAAGATTATTGTTTTAAAAACAAAGTGTTTTAATAATTTAATTAAAAATATTTTGTTACGTAAAGGACTGCAATTTATAGGAACACACGCCATTATTTTCAGGTAAGTACATCATTTTCGCCGTGAGCTTCGGAAATTTGAAATATTATTTTAACTGTAACTTAAAACCAGACGCTATTTTCGATATTTTTCAAATGACAAAACAATAATATATTTTTTTTTATTTCACAGCGTAGATACAAATAATAAAAACCAGCCACCATCCAATAATGCCGTAGAAAAAATACGTGGCAGTTAAATAATACTAGGTGCTACCCGGCATGCGTTGCCATGCCATTTAATAAAGAAATTGTTTCACCCTGCGTGTCCTTTACCATTCATCGCGTTCCCCTTCAGCCTCCCCTTCCTCTCCCGCGTCCCCTTCCCCGTCCCGCGAACCCACCTCCCGAGTTCCCCTCCCCCCTCCCAGGTTTCCCTACCCCCTCCCTTGTTCCCGTCCCTCCTCCCCCCTCCCAAATTCCATAAATTCAGTCCCGGTACATTCAGTTTTAAAACAGCTCGCGTGCTACCTATTGCATTTTTATATACAATTTTCATAATGTCAGAGCTCACCAGTAGTTTTATACAAACCTTGTCCTGTCAATAACGAACACAAAAAAAGAATTATCCAATTTGGTGCCGTCGTTCGGAAGTTATGCGCGTACATACATTTCGGCGATTCATTTTTATTTATATAGATAGATAGAAGATAGATAGATAGATATGTAAGTAAAAAAAGCAATGACAAAAAACAAGAGACAGTTAAGTTTGATTTGAAATATTGAACACGAGATTCGAGAACTTTTGTAAAGTTCTGGGAGCCATCGCTAATATATCCGGAATCTTGCCACTATTGATGTTACATTTTTTTTTTTTTTTTTTTTATTCAGAGAAAGATACATAAATTACAATACATTCAATATAATAATTAATTACATAATATGTGTACATATTTGATTTATCCCCATAAAAAAGCAGGGCTTGTGTGTATGGGGGTGTTATTATATTAGTTTAATTGTTTTATTTTTTATATTCAGTTCAAATTTTCGGTATAATTTTTAAGGTGAGTTTTAAATTTTTTGATATTACTGTTCATGTTTCTGATTTTTTCAGGAAGTGAATTAAAAAATTTTACTCCGAGATATTTATGACTTAACTGTCCTAGTGTTTTTTTACATTTTGGAGTAGGAAGTATTGATGTTTGTCTAAGATTTCTGTTGTTTTTAAATGAAATAATCGACAATAATAAATAGTCGACACATTCGCACAAGAAGTTGACAGATGGTTAAATTGGTTATTTGGAGAGGAATATGGAAAGATTCAAGGATTTCTTAGATAAACAGTGATTAAAATTGCTTGCCAAGATGATTTGTTTATAATTTATGCTTAGACCAGTTCCATGACAACTCAACAAAGTAGGGTTTAAACACCCCTTTGAAAAACCATTAAAAGCGATGAAAAAAATAGCCCGTAACCTTACCGAACGTAACCTAACCAAACGTAACCTATTTAACCCAGTTTTTTTTACTTTTAATGACTTTTCTGAAAGGATAACATTATAATGTAAAGTCAATAATATATTACCTACACTATACGGTAGTCCATAGCACAACCGAAACCGAGTAGTGATCTAGTAGTTAATAGCTAGGTACCCCATTACACTACGCTATTTAAAACGTCCGCACACCGTTTATCAGATAGTCCGTTCAATAAGTCGTGCAATTAAGAGTGTAATTTTTATATTTATGGCAGAAATTTTTAATTCAACGATTTTATAAAATAACTGCAGTCATTAATTCTTTAATTTATTGTTACATAATGCGACAGTTTGCAAAATAAGGCGTGCGTAACCTTTCATTGATGACTAAATAACTAAACGTAAAATTTACAACGACCTCAATATTACGAACGCAATTTTAGTAAGTGATGAAATATAAAATGAATAATATTTCGAAGGATGAAATTCGATAATAAATTATGTACCTACACGAAAAAAAAACAGGTTTTATTTTTACTAATTCATTTACTTTCAAATGTATGTTGAAACTTTTAAAAAATGTTTAGCAGTAGATTAAACCTTCCTATCGAGTGATCGTAATCAACTACGCTAACAACCGGGCCAAATCCAAAGTGAAGACCGAAATTTATTTCGTTATTATGTGCCGTGATGTTATCGTATTTCAGAGGAATGCCACCAAAAGTTGATAGAAAGCGTTATCATTGACGACGAATTTATCTGCCGACTTTCAGCTCAATCGTATGTCGTGAAATGGGTTAATTCCAAGATTCCACTTCATTCATACATTCATTAAATCAAGAAAAGAAAATTGAAAGCCAAACAGATGTATTAAAAATGTTTATAAATATTCCCAAGCATCTAGGTGTATACTTTGCCAAACTTACAAATATGCCATAAGGGAGCGTATTTCAGTTAAAATTAAAATAAATTAGGCAGCATTTTTTATCGTTACCGCTAATATCCCTCCTGAATCAAGTGTATTTTTAATATTGTTTTATTTTTTATTTTAATATTGAACGTTATGTAAAAAATAACAAATAACCCAATGAAGCACTCGTCTCAGGGAAATAATAATTTTTTTTTTTTTTTTTTTTTATTTATTATTAAAAACATACAACGAAGTTGCACTCCCATGAGTTATCAAAACTCATTAAGGAATCGCCAATTGGTACTTTTGAGAAGTTAAACCCAAACTCAACCCAATATGTAGACACAATGTATGAATAAAAAATTTACAAAACATTTCACAGAAGCAACATACAGACACAAACATATGAAGAATCACTTTACAAACCAATTAAATCGATCAAATCAACCAATTAAATCGATCAAATTGTGTGCACATCGCATCTTGTTAGTTTATTTTATGAAATATATATTATTTTATGAAATATATATAATGAAATAGTTATAATTGTGAATACGTTTGCCAATTTATTGGTGAAGAGGATTAAAAATAATACCTGTCGTAATGCTATTGCATTAAAGATTTAGTTTGAATTAAGGTGGCAAAATAATAGTCGATATTACTGGATTAACACAATATACGATAGGTGCGGGTAGGTACTCGAATCTGGGATCACAGAAAATAAATCATGATAATACATGATAATAAAATAGACAGTGAAAAATCTATATATCGTTCTGTATAAATAAAAATGAATCGCCTAAACGTATGTACGCGCATAACTTCCGAACGACTTTACCCAATTCATTCAAACTTTGGGGATTTGATGTGTGCATGCTCGCGAAGGTTTATATATACTGGTGAGCTCTTGCAATATTGCAATAGGTGTCACGCGAGCTGCTTGAAAACTGAACGTATCGGGACTAATTGAATGGAATGCTGGAAGGTGGAGTGGAACCTGGAAGGGGAGAGGGGAACTCGGGATGAGGGAGGGGAATTCCGGAGAGGGGGGTTTGCGCCAGGGGGGAGAGGAAAACCCGGGAGGTGAGAGTGGAACTTGGGAGGGAGGAGGGAGCTCGGGAGGGGGGTTCTCGAGGAAAGGCGGAGTGGGATCGCGAGGGGAAGGGGACGCGGGAGAGGAAGGGGAGGCGGAAAGGGAACGGGACGAATGGGAAAGGACACACGGGGAGAAACAATTTATTTATTAAGTGGTATAGCAACACATCGATTTGATTTTTATGCAATTTAACAGACGGTGGTGTGAGTTAAAAGATTGCGTGACCATCCAGTAGATGGCGTTGTGTTTCTTTAGACACAACAACGCGTGGCCGGGTCAGCTAGTATATGATATTTTATAGTCATTTCATTGCCGCGCTCTCTCGTCGCCTCTTTTATACTAGACTAGACGTCAGTCTCACGATCCTTACACCTATTAAACTTTTTTTATTATTTATACAATGCGCCTCAGAAACCACAGGTTGTGTATCCCCGATCTATACGATTGCGAAGAGCTGCGTTTTTGCAGCTAAATGCGACGTTGTAAATTGTGAACACATAAATACTTTATTTATTTATTTATGTTCTCAGTTGCAACTGCTTTATGGCAAACAAAAAATAATATTATACCAACATATCGTAGACTCATTTGCAATGCATGAAACCTTCGAATACGTTTTTTCTTCTAGCATAAACGTGGCTCGAGTTGGTAGATGTGAAATATTTAATGGGGATCGTGGGGTATACAATAAAACAAATAAAACCTCAACTTTGGAAATAATTGGAGCAATCGTTCTACGGTTCACAGCTGTCCTGTAGAATCTAATGCATATTGCGCAAGGGGCGTCCGGTAAGTACGTGATATGGCGCGTTTTGTACCCACACCATCGACGTAGGCTAAATAATTTAATATCGATGACCCATCATACACGTACGGGTATTTTAGTATTATTTTTTAAATAATGGATGTACTATGTGGAATGCCTACCTCGATGAAAGCTGTTAAACATTATATTGCTGGATAAGTTTTTAGATTTTCACGGCCAAAAGCATTTTCGTTGTTAGTTTTTGGGGTGTTATGCCGTGTTGCGCTACCTCCTTCTATAGCCGACGTTTCGGACAGCGTTGCAGTGTCCATCATCAGGGCAGATCCGGTAGTGTCACATCGTCGGATCTACCGGATCTGCCCTGATGATGGACACTGCAACGCTGTCCGAAACGTCGGATATAGAAGGAGGTAGCGCGACACGGCATAACACCCCAAAAACTAACAACGAAAATTATATTGCTGTATTAACCTTCACTGTCCAATGTCCAATGCTGTCGGAACAGGCGCGACGGTGAATATACCGCAATCCGCAGTATAAACGTGCAATCATTAAATGTGGCGACATTTTTTTAAATTTCTATATGAATCCGCACAAGAGTCCCAACTGCTCCCGTCTGAAGCCAGTGGGACTATGGCATCTCCAATTGGGGTATGTTGTGAGGCTGAAGGTAGTGGGGAGGGGAAGAAGATAGGGAAGAGGAAGGTGGGGAAGTACCTGGCTATTCAGATCTTGTCACCAAACACGGATAATTCCATTTCAAGCAACGTTTCAATTCTGAATGGTGGTCTTACACCAGGGCGATATTGAGAGTGTCTTCCACTCTGGAACGTGCCGCAAATATACTATGTATTATTTTAAATGAATGAATTGTGAAATAACACAAATTAATCAAATATATTTTATTTGCCACGCAGGGATTCGATCCCGCGACCTTCAGTGTGCAAGTCTATGCCTTACCGCTGGACTACGCCGGCCGTAAAAATGAAAGAAATAAAAAAAATGGTCTTAAATGTAAAAAAAATGTTTCCGGCGACCAAAATGCCATGTGCATTTTTACTGTAAATATTTACAAAATAGTGATACGCTTATTTGCGCTAAAAAAATTAAATAAAAATTGCAGTAGTTAAGTAATAGTTAGAAGTAAGTAATTAAGTTACCGTAAGTGGAAAATAATGCATTAAATGGTTATTTTGCCTTTATTTTAACTTTAATAAACGTGAAATGATATTTTTCAAAGACCGCCATGTTATAAATTACTACTGTAAATACTTATATTTAAATTGTTCAATTCCATACCTCACTCCACCAACATGTGTCAAAATTTGAACGAATATAAAAATAATGTTAAAATCTGGATAAAAAATAATTTGGAACTGAGTAATTTTTTTCTGTAATTCAAACTAACAGCTTCCAAATTGCTAAAATATTCCATGTCGTTCTGAATATTTAGAATAAAAAAAGGAAATGTAAATGTATTTTTGTAAGGGTGTAAATATGCGATATAAATTTTTAAATATTTTATTATTGAAATATGTATATATCCAAATTTAAAAAAAAATAAATAAACTCCAGTAAAATCAATCATGTTGATTGATCTCTATAGCCTCTATACATATATATATATATTAAATTTTATTTTAACTACCACTGTTATCCACATAATATAATACCCACACACAGGCTTCGCCTTCGTTAGATTTTTTTTGTTACTTATATATATTTTTTTTTTGTTATTTTGTATTTACTTGTTAAATGTACCAAAAAAATTTGCTAATAAAAAAAAATAAAAAAAAAAAAAAGAAAAACACTTCGTATCAGATAATAATAAGTAGTACGTAAGTGTCACAATTTTCGAAAATGAAAAATAATGGATATTAATTATTTTTTTGTTCAATTTAATGAACGCGAAAAATTTTGTTCGGAATCTATACAATAATTTTTTAATAAAAAAAACTTACCTAAGAAAAATTTGTTTCTAGTGACTGGTTCAGTGAATGCTTTCGTTTTTTTTGGTTGAAAGTGCCTATTGGCAAAATGCGTCATGATTTCTCACATGACAATGACATTTCGCGTATACATATATAGAGAGGGGTGTTTTTGAAATTTAACACAATAATTATTATTATTATTACATTACATTAGATTAACGTGCACTATTTTCAATTTCCGGAATTACATTAACGTACATTATTTTCAATTTCCGGAATCTGTAATACCGTATTTACCGTCGCAGTTTATAACATGATGATCCTTGAAAAATGTCATTTGGGGTTTACTAAAGTAAACAAATTAAATCAACTACTAAAATGCATTTTTTTCAATTTCCGGCAACTTAATTTCTTTTTTAAAAAGAAAGTCAAAGCATCCCGGGTTACGAATAACCTGACAACATTTTAAAATCTCCTACTACCGTCACAGTAAGCAGAAAATGTTGCTTGTATCGTGATGGAGGTCTTAGCCGGCGCCCAAACGCGATGCCAACTCAGCCACTGACTGGACGAAAACTTACTTCTAACTATTGTCTGACAAATGAAATTTTTATTTTGTTTTTAAAGTGCATATTAAGCGTGAAATTATTTTGTAAATATTTACCTTTTTTACTCCAAGCGTACACAGAAATCTCTAAATTCAGGTACAAACTGGAAAACACTTTGTAAAAAAGTATTTTTTTATTCATATATATTTCATCGAAGCTTTTTACTCACATAATTTTGTCATTTTTTAACTCATCTATTTTTAAAAATTTGCATTATTAACATGTCTGGATAAGTCAATCTTGTGTATTCAACAATGTCAATGGAAACACGTAAATAATACAAAATGTTTTTATGCACAAGTGTATCTACTTGTAATGAATTATATATACTTACCTTAGAAGCCCGCTGATAAATATGTCTGGGGAAACATTTTTTTAAGCTGATCTCCAGTACTGTACTGAATCCACCTATATTGAAGGAGATTAACCTATATGTCCCTAACGCGTATACTCGTGGGAGATCCCGCAAACTTTTTTATGCTCCGAAAGCGAGAACTTCTTCCTTTCAGAATGCACCATTAAACAGAGCAATTCAACGATTCTGTATTGAGCATCGACATCTTCAATGTTATCTATAGAAAGTTCAGTAACTATCTTTAGACATACTTCTCAACATAGTGAAACTGCCCCCTTGGACTTTTTTTTCTTTTGAATTTTGTAACCTTCTCCGTTATAATTTGGTGTATAACTGTTTTATGGGGAACCTGAAAAAAAAAATATGCCTAACACAAGGCTGGGCCTTTCTCTCCCACTTTACCCCAATTATATTAACTCATAACGAGGATGAATCAGCCTCAAGAAGGGATTGACATAAAAGCGAGGAGGTGGCAGCTGAACGTTCGGGAATGACCTTAATCGGTATAAATTGTATGCATTACGTTATTGATAAACAAGAGAGATGGGCCTGAACGATTATTAGTATGAAACCGCGATCACAACGCAACGCTTGTTAGACAGCGTATAGATGTCACGCCACGCGAAGCACGAATTATGAGAAAGGAATGAAGCAACAGAAAACAGCGCAAAACGTCACTTGCAGTTACTTCGTTCCTTTCGCATAATAAGCCACTTGGATGGATTACAAAATGACTTGGAAAAAATCGTGTGAATCGTTTTCTATTGAGATTTTTTTTAAATAAATAAATCCGTTTTTTGGGCTCGTGACGTCACTACATGAAAATACTCAATTAATTTTGTAAAATTCCACACTATTTTTTTTGATTTATGTGGCAAAACTATGATTTCCGGCGAATTTTTCAATTTGATACTAAAAATTCACTCGATCTATTGTTTGTTACCTTGCGAACTTATATTTGTTTTGACATTTTGACAGATGGTATAAAGTGAACATCGTATAGATGCTTTCAGCTGTCTCTGACTTAGAAACATAACATGGTAAGAGTGCTGACTTTAACAAAAACAAATTTTATAATATATTATTCTATTTATAATTTACAAGTTCAAGTTTATTAAATTTCATTTAGTCATATGTAGATGTTGCGTATTATAATGAATAATGATCAATAAGATGGATCAAGGAAATAAATTTTTATGAGACGTAATACTTTTGGTATGCCTCGTTATCTCCTGTGCCATTCATTTGGAATGCGTCGTTGTTTTTAAATGATTTTCGGCCATGTAATTTATTTTTCGCACCCATAAAATTATGTCCCGTCTTTCCGGTTTATAAAAAATGGTCCGATTTTAAAGATTTAACGTTTCAAAAAATCGACAGGCTTTCAAAAATGCGAATAAAAAAAATATAAAAACACGGAATGTCTTAGAATATTTGCCTAAACCAGATTTTTTTTTAAATGTGATGCAAGTGGCCTATTCGCCCTATTCGTGGTTCGCGTGGCGTTTTGTTACATGCATTATACGCAGCCTAAGGAAGCGTGCCAAATGTCTTTCGAGCAACGACCAAATTGCACGAAATGTCAAACAGAAGTTATGCGTTACGCAAGATTCCATGACAGTTGATTCCCCGACAGTTGAATGGTGGTCTTACACCAGAGCGATACTGAGAGTATATTCCACTCTGGAACTTGCCGGAAATACACTATATGTATTATATTTAATTAATTAATTGTAAAATAACACATATTAATAAAATAAAATTTATTTGCGCTAGTTTTCAGAATGATAATTGAGAGCCTTACCTTAGCCGGCATATTTAAATACAATATGAAGTCGGTTCAGGGAAAATACAGTACACCACAAAATATAACCAAGTGACCCCGAAATATGTGCAGAGAAGATGTACCGCCGAATATTAACCAAAAACGCCGAATAGTAAAGCAAAAATAAATAAATTAGCTCACATCCGCACTACATATATGATATACCTTTTGATTACAAAAATAATTTTTCAGTTTGGTTGGGTATTTAGATCACAAATCTAAGATTTGTATGAAACGCGCCGAAATGGGCCGCGCATACGTTCCCCTTAATTATAGCTCATAGTAGTTGTATTTTAACCCCCATTTAACGATTTACTAGTTTCGCATATATCGCAAATTTTGCGGTATTACACGTCCGATTCCGCAATATCGCGGTACTGAATATAAACTGCGGTATTGCGTGCTCTACTACTACTTCATTTTTTTAGGAACGTTATAAATCGGTAGAAAGGCGGCAACGGAGCTCTCAGTGGCAGAACCATGATAAAACCTCCGTATTATACATACCTATTGTAACTGTTACAAGTTATGATTACCTATTATGAATCATCATTTCCACCAAAGGTGAACCGTGATTGATTTGATTTAACCACCTACCTATTAAATATATCCCTTCACCGGCTAATATTGATATCGGCAAGGTGTTTACTGTTGTAGTCCTATGAAATTAACGCGGGTTTATAACTTTCATTTAACCGTAATAAATCTTCCTGTAATTGAGTTCATTCGGTCTGATTGATTTAAACTGCTCATATTAATTTCCATAATTTAACCATTTTCATTGATTTATTTCTCCGAATTGAAATTGTACCTACATAAAACTACACGTTGCGAAATTATTATAAATGCTTGTAAAACTGGCATGTATACCAGGGTGGGTCGTATTAATTGGTGACCATCATGGGCGTAGCCAGGTTTTGTTTTAGGATGGGGCAAAAAATAAAAATCTAGGTACCGAAAAAAATAGGCTTCTACAACATATTCACGTTTCAGGCTCCGCGAATACAAAGAATATGAACTGAAGAAGGAAAAACCATTCTATGAAGTGTTGTAAATTTGAAAACGAGACTCGATCGACTATCCCAGAGGTCATGCATCGGCCAGCCAAGGTGGGTAAACGCCCCACCTTGCCCCACCGCCCATGGGGACCGCACAACTCAGAATGAACTCAACAACTCAACACCTCGTTTTATCATTAAAAGCGACGAAAAAAAATGGTTAAATAGGTTAGCTTTTTTTTTCATAGCTTTTAATGTATTTTCAAACAGGTTAGTTGTGTTGAGTTGAATCTGAGTTGTCGAACCGTATTAATTATTTTTTTATAAATCTTTCTTGTCAAAATAAATTATTTTGCGTTTTAAAACATTTTGAAAATTATTTTTCATGTTTTTATATAATAATAATAAGGTCGAAGAAAAAAAGGATAGGTGTATGAATAGCAAAGCTGTGGCTAATAAATTACCTCATTTGGACAAGGTTCTATCTGACTTTTTTTAAAGACCTTCATGTTTTTAAAACTTCACTTCAAACCTTTAGCAATTGACATTTTGTTTGTATCTGACCTATCTGACAGTTGATCATTTTTACGAGGCGCTGAGTAGGTAGTTCTTGGGTCTAACCTCGACTTACCATGTTCTGAAAGTGTTCAAAGATGATTTCTCATAATATATTTAAGGATTCCTGAATTTGAGGTTCAATCTTGTGTTAACTATTTTTTGTTAAACATATTTTAAAGGAAAATGTTTAATTAGAATGGAATTAAGGAAATGTGGTTAGACCTCATCCAAAGAATTATCATACCCTAGCTGGTTGCATATGGTTCTATCTGCACATTTATATATTTTCTAAAATGGGTTAATATACGTCATATTTAAATGTTTTCCTTTAAAATGTGTTAAATTAAAGTACGTTACAGAAGATTATATCTCAAAATCATAGATTATGACAAACCGTCTTTCCATACTTTGACACCTTATGTCTCAGAACTATATAGGGACACGAAGAAAGTATCGATATTTTGTGGTATCGAGTACTTGTCATTTCGATACCGATACTTTTGTACCCGATACTTTGTATTCGATAAACTCATGAGAACTTTTTGGCAAGTATCGATACCTCTCAAAATTTGGCTAAGCGGCTCATGTTTATGGCAACGCCATCAAGTTCAATCATAGCAAACCTTCTAAAACATTCCATTGCATTGGTATAATTGCAAGCACAAGCAATATAGTGTGTCATGGAACGAATAGATGGCTTATAATTAAAAAAAAATAAGTTTATTTTGTTATCTAAACATTTAGTTACTGAAAAACCCCATTATGTGAAAAAAATCTGAAAAGTGCCATACTGACTATTCTGCCAAAACACAAATTAGGGAAAAAAATATATTGCAAATTTTTTTTAGTTCGTGTTTTAACAGGGCAGCTGTGTTTTTCGTTATTTATTTTAATACGCACGTTTAGTTTTGTAGTTGATTATATAAAAAAATACACCTTTTTTATGAGTACCTAAGATAGCGATTTTTGAATTTACATGTCATTTTTATTATTGATTATACGTACTTAAATTTGATTGTTTCTTTTTCATTTCACTGACGTTGACGTCCTTTTACCTTTTCTAACTAAAATAGATAATTGAATTTGAAAATTCTGATCCTGGGGAGGGGGGTTTGATACGTATGTAGTTAGCCCGGTCAGAGCTATAAATCAGGCCCTATGAAATGTACTCGATACTTTGAAGTATCGATACTTTTGTTTCAAACTTTTACAAATACGATACTTTTTTTCCGATACTACTCATGAGTATAGTATCGATACTTTCTATTCGATATCGTGCCCCTTCTCAGAACAAGGTAAAGTAAGTTAGAACTCTGTCCAACCGAAGTGAAGGTATCTTTGAATATCTTTGTTTTTTTCGTTGTTAGTTTTTGGGGTGTTATGCCGTGTTGCGCTACCTCTTACTATAGCCGACGTTTCGGACAGCGTTGCAGTGTCCATCATCAGGGCAGATCCGGTAGATCCGACGATGTGTAATTGTTAGTGTAGTGTGTGATTATTTACTTGGAAGCGATACCGTGTCGCCAGCTTCAATCCACTACGAGCTGGTAGGTATTTCAGGAGAAAGGGAACTGCGATTTTAGTGAAAGCGCAGTATTTACGTTAGCCTGGGGCCCGTCCATGTGAGAATTGCCAACGAAAGTGGCGCCATCGTTATTCTAGAATTAGACAACAGAATTCAAGTGGTTAAAGCGAAAGTAGCCCATATAAGCAAAAAAGGTTTATACCTTTATATTGTATTATTATATGGTATTACAGTATACTTAGACATGGTATTTTTTTGCGTTTAGCTTTGGTGTAGCCGTCAATTACCGGATACCAAGAGCTGTTGAGCTTAGCTCCGTCGTCTCTATTAATATTAATTGGATTTTTGTAGATTTCGATTGCCTCCGTAATCAGGCGTGATCTGTAAGTTTTGGGTCTTCCCAGGACCTCAGGAACAAATCCAAAGTAATGGCCGGTCTCAATTAAGTGCTCGGCGATTGCCGATTTATCAGGGTGGCCGAGTTTACGTCAAAACTGACTAGGATATCTCCTTCCTCAGTCTTAACACTTTTGAGCTTACTGATCAGATCTGCAGAATCCTTAATCCAGGATTCAGTTTTTCCAGTTTGCATCTGTAGCAATCTCGAAAGGTATTGGGAAAGTTTGTACGTCGGTGCACCAATAGCACTGACAATCGGTCTCATTGGGATATCCTTTTTATGTATTTTTGGAAGACCGTACAGGGCAGGAGTTCTGGAGGCTTTAACGAAAAGCCCAGATCGATCCTCTTTCCTAATACTGGAAGCTTTTATTAACTCCCTTGTCTTCAGGTCAATTTGGTTGGTGGGATTGTTTTTAATCTTCTTATAGGTGCCGGCGTCGCACAATAAGTCTTCCATCTAACAATTACACATCGTCGGATCTACCGGATCTGCCCTGATGATGGACACTGCAACGCTGTCCGAAACGTCGGCTATAGTAAGAGGTAGCGCAACACGGCATAACACCCCAAAAACTAACAACGAAAATGCTTTTGGCCGTGAAAATCTAAAAACTTATCCATCTTTGTTTTTATCCATATACATATGTAAACTTACTTTTATTTTTATAATTCAAATATTAAATCCAAAAATTTGATGAACCTACGCAGAAATATAAATGTACCTACATCATTGATTTAATTGATTGATGACCTACATAGATCGATTTGGTAGAATCTGCAGACAAGCTGTCATTATTTGAGTAACTTCCTCCTATAAACAATACAATAACTAATGTTTTCTAATCATTTTTGTGCTAGTAAATAAATAGAATGTATATATTATTGAAAGATCGCTCTTTCATTTGCTTGAAGTTATCATCAACTAATTTATCTCATGAAAAAGCACTCGGAGCCAAGGCGTTATGAAATTTGAATTCTGAATCTCTTAGAAGCAACATTTTTTCCTTCAAGAACTATACAGCTTTAAACTATTATTTTAACCATCAAATTAATGCAAAAAACATCGTTATATTTTTGCATATTTTACTTTTGTTTTCTTTCAAATTTACTTTCGCTGCGAAACCGGGCAGTTGTTGTTCACTACTTTTTGTTACGTTATTACAAGATCCACAAGTCTACAATTCACACAATGGTATTTTTACACGCTATAAAAAACAAATTAATATATTTGATTGATTAACCGACCAAATATTATGACACATGGCAAGCCACAACACCAATACAAGACAATTTCCAAATAATACATATTAATATATCATCCTTAACACTTTCCCAATTTCCCTTTGCCATATTTCACTTTCATTTCGGATATTCGTCTCGCCCTTATTCAAAAATAACCTCCAAAATATCCGCCGCATCATTTAACGTCCATCAACTTGTATGTTTTTTGTTGAGACCTATTCAAGCGTGACCACCATACGGGGACCAATACTTCTTTGAGGCCTTTTTTATGACGTCTTAACCCTTCTAAAGCTTAATGGATTTTTAAGGTTACTTTCAATTAATTTATTTGAAAGGGCGCCCAGCATTGAAATTTTTTCACCCGCACTTTATACAAGACTCTTCCTGACCTAACTTTTTTTATAATACAGTAGAATCTTGATTTAAGTGGTTTGGTTTAACCGGGAAGCGGCTTATCCGGGATGTTTCAAAAACTGTTTTTTTGTCTAAGATTCTGAAATGACACATAAGCTTAAGTATGCTAATGGTTGATTTTTTGTATAACCTTAGACAATCGCGATATAATGCATTTATAAGAAGAAAAAAAAACAAACATCGTTCCACTATGAAACTGAATTCAAATGGGCTATGTAAATATATGTATTTATTTATTTCAACACATTATATTAATTTCATTAAATTTACGTATGAAGTACAATAAAATATAGAAAGTACATAAGAATATAAATGTAAAATTAAATCTAAAAATAATCGGTAAAAAGCGAGTTAAGGTAATAAGTAAGTAAAAAGTAAAATGTATAATTTAAAGGTATAAAGTATAAGTATAAACTATAAAGCATAATGTAAAAAGTTAAAAGGCAGGAAATAATATAGTAAAAAGTAAAATGTATGAGCTGTAAGATGTCTTAAAAAGAATAGAAAGTACAAACATTATGAATATCAAGGTATACAAGTAAAAAGTAAGAAATGCTCTTAGGAGACAAAAAATAAATTCATACATACACGTATAGTAATAATTGAACGAACTATTGTCAATTGTACAGCGAAACGAATATTCCGCTCTGTCAATAACGCACAATCAAAATATACGTCCATTTCCCCCATCGTCAAATGTAAACGTGCCTCTGTAAACGATGAATTTGCAACTGTCAATCGCATCAAAGATGTAAAATGACATTACACAAAAAGATTGTAGCTATACTACTATTCAGGAATGTATTAAAAAAGATAATATAATAATACTAGAACGTTTTTAATGAAAATAATGTAAGCGACTCTCAAACAAAAATTTGAAATAGAAAAATTAGACAAAGATACAGTCATATCTAGGAATCTAATCCAGGACCTTGGCCTTGTACTAGAGATGTTCTATAATATTGTCTTCTAAATATCCTTAAATTTGAGGTTTTACTAATTAAGTTAAAATAAAAATAAAAGTAATAGAATTTGTAAAAGTAAAAAGGGCGTTAATAAATTATGTTGTCAACCTAATGAAACGCGATTAATGTACATAGATAGCATTAAAAACATACAAGTGTGCAGTTCACAGTCACACGCGGTAGGAGAGAAACCTTCAGAAAACAGCTACGAAGCATCGCAAAAGAGGAGACCGATTATTGTATCTTATTTGCTCGGTAAATAATCCTACGGAATCCTTAAATCGTAAAGTTCACTTAAATTTTTTTTTTGTGTTGACCGGCAAATAAGTGTAAACCAGATTTTTAACCCTCTATACCGTAAAATCGTGTCTTTACTGTACCTACTTTGTATTTTTCTACTATGTCATCCCCCTAAGGATGGCAACACTGAAGAAGGAACGTGAGACATATGCCGAACGTTGGTTTGTTTCCGATCATTTGTATTAATTAAAAACGAATCATCATTGACTCTGTCCTACTCCTAACATAAAAGGGTTGACTTTGAATCACCAAGACGTCCATATTTAAAGTTTAGCCTTTGTATGACGGCAGCAGTTAAGGCGGTCGGTTAATTGTCACAGGGAAGTTGGCATCCGGTATCAAAGTCTTCTTAATGAGCATTACTTAGCATTTAACTCTTTTGTTGAGAAAAAAATATGCTTGGTTAAATTGTGTGAGATTCACAACCTCGTTATCAAAGTGTTTTGTGAATATTTAGCCGTGTTCTACAGAATTCGGGTAATGGGTTCATGTGGTGAAGTTTTTCTAGGACTTGGAGGCAGATGCGTCTGCTGACCGAGATACTGCTTGGGAGAGTCCTTTGGAACTCCCCAGCCGGACTTTCTCAACCCAGCGTAGCGCAGCAGTTGGATGGATGGATTCATACATCCGTCACTCCACGACACAGTGACCCCAAGTTTCCTACCCACTTCTCATACATTATTATTCCTTTTCTTAAAAATACTCTCCACATAGTATCCCTTAAGATGACATAGGCCCTGATGGAAATATAAACAAAACATACATAGATAAAAAAAGTTAAGTCAAAGTCCTTAATCATTTTCCTCTTCGGCTGCAAATACATACATGGAAAACGCGAACCGAACCACAAATTATGGGAAAAGAACTGCAGTAACTGCAAGTGGCGTTTCGCGCCCTCTTTCCTTTCCCACAGTTCGTGGTTCGTTTCGCGTTTTTAACATGCATGTATATACAGCCTTATAATAAAGAGGATTATAATGAATAACGTTTTTAAACTCAAACAAGCAAAAAAAAACACAATTTTATAAACACTTGTCGTCACTTCATTTGGATAAGATTCTAACTTCACTCTACCTTATTCTGAGATATGAGACGTCAAAGTTTGCAAAGACGATTTCTCATTATCTATTTACCAATTTCCGGCTTTGAGTTTGAATCTTGTGTAAAGTAATTTAATTGAACATATTTTGAAGTTAAATATTTAAATAGGACGTATACCTACCATTTTAGAACATACCTAAACATGCAAATAGAACCTTGTTAAGGCATAATAATTCATTGCACAAGGTTCTAATTACATTTCCCTCACGCAATTCCTAGCTAGGGTCACGTCCTATTTAAATATTTTCCATTAAAATGTGATAAACTAAAAATTGTTAAATAGATTACGAAAATTCGTCTTTGGAAACTTAGAAACCTTAGAAAATGGTAAGGCGTAGTTTTAACCCTATCCAAATGAAGTTATGAACCATAATGCGCCTCGTATTTAGATCAACTGTAAGATACAAACAAAATAGAGGGTGTAAGTGATGATAGAACCTTGTAAAATGAATTATTATTGAAAATGTTTGATGTTAGAACTTTGTCATGCATATATCTGCGAAAATACAACACGGATGGTTCTGAAAATTATTTTGGGAATAGAAATGAGCAAACGAAATGCTTTGGCATTCAAAGGCCATTTTTGAAAAAAATGTCAGTTAGAACCTTATTCAAATGATGATCTTCTTATGAAAGTACGTAGTTTTGGCAGCTGGTCTTTATTACAATTCATTCTCTTATTGTATCGAACCTCTGTTTCTTCTTATCTCTCATATCTTCATCACCGTCCCTCCTGTAAAAATAATAATATCATTCCGCTCCAACTGTTAAGAGCAGCTTGCGTTCACTTTTTGGTTACTTTTTATTTGCCCTTCGGACAATCCTTGATCCTAGGACCTTTAAAAGTTCATCTGATAATAAGTTAAATTCCTCCTGACTTGAGAAAAAAGAAGATTTAAGAAACGCGGTATGAATATTTTTATTTGTTGAATACATTTGATACAACAAAATTAAAAGTGTAATATGTACCTAAGTAAAGTATATTATTGACAATGGATTAATTTGATATAAATGGAGAATACTTTTGCCCCAATTGGGGATGTCATTGTCCCACTGGCTCCAGATGGTCGGAAGCAGTAGTTGGGAGTTGGGACTCTTAGGATGGGATGCACAAATAAAAAGAATAAAAGACACGGCCAGACAAACAAACAGATTTCCGCTCTGTAGTTATGATACCATGATCTCACCCAGAAAGAGTCAAATTGGATTATTTAAAAATCCATTATGCATACAAGGGACGTACTTGACATACATTAATCAGTGATTCTTGAAATTATGTTAAGAGCGCATAACCAGCCAGCGGACGAAAATCCACATTTCGTCGAATGATGTTCTTACGATCGTACAGGGCGGTTCCAATGAGAAAGATAAGGTATTCTCCGTACCAGCTTTTTAAAATTATAACTCAATATCGATTTTACTTCATTCCAAAGTTGCTTTAATTTATACCTGCATCCAAAAATGCTGAAAGGCGTGACGATAAAACTATTAAAATTATGTACTTTTTGTAATTATTTTTTATCATAAGTATTTATCATTTTTCAATAATGTCTTAGCAAAATTAGAATGTAAAAAAATCTGAAATATATTAGTCTGTAAGTGCGCAAATAAATGCACAAACGGACCAATTTTCGTCAAGAAACACATGTACTTATATATTTTTTAATAATTTTATTTAAACTAAAATTAAAATTCTGTTACATACGTTTACCAGATAATACATTGATTTATTTTACTGCATGATTATATGATTTGAAATGGGTGTTGTATAATACATGTACTTTTTTGAAAATTTAGCAAATCCGCCAACGACCTATGGTATAACCTTATTATATTAAAAATAAACATTTTTTCTGAAAATTTATTACATACGTTTACTAGATAAAATAACAATCTTTCGAAATCAATTTATTAATTTTTGTGGAAAAGAGTCAATACGTCTAAACACTAATTTAAAAATGACATATTTCTGGTTTTCTCTGGTTATACACTCTTAAGTCAAAAACGTAAATGAAATTTTTTCCTCTATTGATATTTTTTTTCTTCAACTGAAAACATAAAAAATCAGTAGATATTGGACAGTTAGGGTGAGAGGGATGAACGACATCTAAAAAATCACCGGACACCAAAATTTCATTCAAATTAATTTGTCTACAAATAATGTCAAGAATCACTGGTTAAATATAACACCTTGTTTATATCTTAAACTGCTAAAAGTAGGTAAGTACCCATACTATCCGGTAATGCACGTTTTTATCCCGCGACAAATTTTCCCCCACAAAATATCCTACGGACAAAATATCCCTCAACAAAATATCTACTAAAACCTAACCTAACTTTAAGGATATCTGTATTATTTTTGTCCCATTTTACTATTTTTGAACAATAAATAATTTATTGTCTTAACGGGATGTCTGTATTATTTTGGTCCCATTTTAATATTTTTTAACAACAATTTATTGTCTTTTCGGAATTTTTGTATTATTTTGGTCCCATTTTAATATTTTTCAACAATAATTTATTGTCTTTTCGGAATGCCTGTATTATTTTGGTCCCATTTTAATATTTTTGAACAATAATTTATTGTCTTTATACGATGTCTGAATTATTTTTGTCTCATTTTTTGTTAGATTAGTTCAGGTTAGGTTAGGTTAGGTGAGGTTAGGTTTTAGTAGATATTTTGTCGGGGACATTTTGTCGCGGGTTGAAAAGTCACGGAACCATATAATATTATCCTACTATCAAAAGATGAGAGAAATAAAAAAAGGTGGCCAAGAATTCTTGATTAATAATAATTTATTGTCTTTATACGATGTCTGAATTATTTTTGTCTCATTTTTTGTTAGATTAGTTCAGGTTAGGTTAGGTTAGGTGAGGTTAGGTTTTAGTAGATATTTTGTCGGGGACATTTTGTCGCGGGTTGAAAAGTCACGGAACCATATAATATTATCCTACTATCAAAAGATGAGAGAAATAAAAAATGGTGGCCAAGAATTCTTGATTCACACTTAGTAAAAAAAAAAATTTGAGTTACCGGCAATGAAATAATGAATTACAATCAATGTATACGACTTATACAAATACAAATACATTATTTCTCGCGCTTCTCATCTATCAATCTTCGCCTATCACTTCTCTAATCTTTGTTAAAAAATGACCAGCTGGTATTCGTCAACATCTGATATAAATTCTCGAAACAATCAACCGAAATGGAAGGTGACCAGATAATAGGTAGGTACTATTTGAACATCATTCAACCCTTTGTGTACAGGGTGGTAGGGGTAGGTCGCTCCCCTAGTGTCCAATACATTCCCACAGTCCCTGGTCCGCCGTATGGAGATGAACCCCAAAACGCAACAAGAGTAAAAAGTCTACGTAATCATTTTTTTCCTTGCCCACAAAAAAGGGTACCTCATAATACAAGACAAATAATAATAATTGAACTACATAGTTTGAATAATGATAGAGGATGCATCGTTGGAATGAAATGAAATGAACAAGAGTTATAAAAATTGACCAAAACTTAAAATGGACCGAACACATTACCTATTTAAATAACAAAGTTAAAAAACTAAGTTATTTTTTTAAAACTGTCAGGAATGTCCTCATTAAAAAAGACTTAATCAAGACTCACATGGCTCTCTGCCAATCACTGTTAGAATACGGTATTATCGGATGGGGCAGTGCAAATAAAAACATACTAAATCTACTAATTGAAACTCAAAAATCCATAATGAAAATTATACTGAAAGTTCCTGTAAGAACTAGCACTGACTAAATCTTCAACAATCTTAACATCATGTCAATTAAACAACTGTATTCTAAAACTATACTCATTTTCATTCATAAGTACAAAACCCAAGAAATGACAACTTACACATACATTAGAAACACTAGATCTCATGGTCAAAAACATATCAAACAAGTAACTACTAACACAACATTTGGGCAAAAATGCTTCTTGTATTATGGTATTAAACTTTACAATAAAATACCACTCTCACTTAAAACCTCAACAGTATAACATTTAAATCTCAAATAAAAAGCTGGATACTAAGTATAGGGAGAACAGAAATAGAAAATATACTGATATCATATACAGACTAAAACCGAATCTACTGAACTGAATTATAAAAAAAAACACAATTTTATTTAATTTTTATTGTTTAAAAAATACTACATGATACCCATATGTTTTTAACTAATTCATATTAATTTCTTATAATTAAATTATAATATGTAAATGAAATCCTCAGCACGGGAAATCCCAGTGAGGATATCATTATCTCTAGATGTTTGTAAAGAAAGGAAAAGTAAAACTTCATTACACCCGCTCGACTTGGGGGGTAAGCTGGTGAATGTGTTACGAAAAGTGTGAAGCGAACATGTTGCGAACGGTGATCGATGCGAACGGTGATCGGGCGAGACGGACATACTGCACAACTAAGGTAAGGCGTACATACTGACCCAAGGTCGTAGGTCACCCCAAGGTCGTAGGTCACCCCAAGATCGTAGGTCATCCCAAGATCGTAGGTCATCCCAAGGTCGTAGGTTACTCCAAGGACGTAGGTCACCCCAAGGGCATAGGTCATACCAAGGTTTTAGGTTACCCCAGCGTCATAGGTCACCCCATGGTCATATGTCACCCCAAAGTCATATGTCACTCCAATGCCATATGTTATTTTATAAGTTAATGAAGTTTTACTTCAGTCGTGTAGTCTAAAGCACACTCGTTTTTTTAATTTATTTAGTTATTTATTAAGCCAACTAACTAACATTTATCAAATTTATCGTCTGTTATTTGTAGTTAAAATGGTGAATTGACATTTCAATCTATCTTGGCATACATTAATATGGGAGACGGGTATGGGATTCTATTAATTGGATAACCTGTGCTATTGGTCACCCCAAGTGGTGCGCTACGTTTGGTTACTTAGCAGGGTTGCTCGGGATCATGGTATGAGATTTGTCCGAATCTTGGCGACGGGCGCATCTGTCCACCAACTGCGTGGCAGGCCAGATCGGGAGTGACTGAATGGGAACTTTTGACCTCTCCTCTCCTCTTTTACTACATAAGTCGTAGTCCATATCACGTTGTATAATGTAATTATAAGTTATATTTAGTTTTTTTTTGTGGAGTGGGGAGAGGGAAGATGGAGGAGGCGGAGTGGGAACGCGAGAGGGGAAGGGACGCATAGGAGAGGAAGGGGAGGCGAGAAATAATTTCTTTATTAAATGGCATAGCAACACATGCCGGGAACCAGCTAGTTTCAGATAATTAACGTTTCAGCTCTAAAAATGTATAATAATATTAATAATAACGTAATATTTGTATAGTGCAGTTTTGTGTCATTTCACTTTAAGTGCGCTTAATTATAATAAATTTAAAAATAATCCTACAGTGTTCCTTACAAGTTCATTACAAAATATTGATAAAATAAAACCTATGAAATAAAGAATAATACCTATGAAATAATTAAAAAAATACCTATGAAATAAAGAATATACATTATTTACAAAACAATGACAAGAGAACAAAGATTAACAAAACAGTGCTGTTATAGCACAGAGGAAAATAATAATATACACTAACTTCTTACAATAAATTCAGATATCAAACATAAAAGTACAATTAGGAGGAAACCGAAACCAAACGATTACCGGATACTTGAGAACATGACTTATTACTTGTGTTGAAAAGATGTTAGGATTCATTAATGATACGATTTTTTAAATAATTTTGTTTTTAAAGCCCGTTTAAATTCTGACAAATTCTGGATAGATATTAGTAAGAGCAAATGTAGCTTCTGGATATTAGTTAATAAATTCTGGATATTAGTAAGAGCAAGCAGCGTATAGGTATTATCTTTAAAAATAACAAATAATCATATTAGGAACTAAAAAACAAGTGTTCAAGAGAAATGTATTAATAAATCGGTACAAATTCGGTATGTGGGAGCTTAAGATTACCTGAGTCGTCAATAATTTCAGATTATTTTAAAAAATAATTTTTACCTTTCATTCATCATCCTACATTTCTTTAACCCCAAACTGACCATGTAGGTTCCCAAGGGGTAGGTCCGAACTTCCACCTTGACTGGGTACCTACGTATTCCCTTTTAGGCTTCACCCTTCCTATGCTTTAAGGAGGTGAGCTTTTTTAGGCCAGTTTTTTGAGAGGTTCGCATGACGGACATTTGGAATAACTGGGGAGGCACTCGAGGACAGGAAACGGACATAATACGAGTGTATAATTTAGGTACCTACATAATATATTTTGATTAACGAATTGTTAATGCGTGTTTCTCGGTGTCTGTACCTCTTAAGGTATTTTGAATGTGGGACGATTTTAACGTGAATAATTAAGAGAATGACATTTACCTAAATTGTTAGGTATAGGTTACTTATATCTGCAGGCGACCAAATTAGGAAGTGAATTTACAGATACTCTTAATTCAGCAATTTTTTTTAAATTACTAAATCTACACTAGCAACGCCACCAAATCCACACACATTTATTTACATCTGTACTAGCTTGTTACAGAAAAAAACTTATGTATCTACGTTTTTCAATAAAAAAATAGTTTAAAAAAATGTATCTAATTTTTTAATATTATTGAACTATTGGAATGAAACGCTTTGTTTTATTTTTTACATAGAATGACGTTGTAAGTTGAAAGTAGTAGCGTTGAGCTAGAACTTCCAGAGTATTTTTTTTTCATATAATTACCTGCTTAATATTTATTATATAAATTATTCCTACTAAGGGATTTCTTCGGTAATATAGTTTAGCTTTCTTCCTCAGTTGCAAAACATATTATGTTACCTAAGTAAAAAAAATTATGTTACCTACGTAAACAAAATTGCTTTTTAAAAAATATTATAATATATAAAATCAAATTAATCTTATTGCATTCAAATGGTAAAGTGTAAAGCAATCCCAAGTTAATTTGTTTATTTAGTAGTCGCCAGATGTCAGTAGTAGCAATCCCACTTCACAATTATTATCAACCATTAAACCCTCAACCAGAAATAAAACATTAAAATGGGTGCGTTCGTCTGACACCTGACGGGGATTGAACCCAAGTCGTTTGGTCATAAACCTTGGCAACAGTATAAAATAAAGGAAACATTTTAGATTTTGATGAAATCATTTTAAAAAACAGTTTATTATGATTTTTCACAAAAATGGCGTTATGTGAATTTGCCAAATATTTAGGATCTACCGAAACCGGTTAGCGTTCTGTGGTACATTTTAGTGATGTGGCGAAGTTTAAGTATTTTGCTCATTGTATTTCCACCACCAATTTACTAATTTTCAAAAAAATGTTCAAATAATATTTTGTTTAGATTTGTAATCAAAGCAATCGCGTGTATATCGAACAAGACTTCAATAAATTGTTTTTTTTAGCAATACACCAACAAAGTAACTTAAAACATATAAAAATACTAAAAATAATTTGTTCTTTCTTGCAATCGTGCACTTCTATTGTTTTTTGTACTAAACATAAATACAATAGTAATTATGTTATGGTCGTTGACTACACAGACAGCTTTTATTCAGAGTTCTTATAATGGAGTTTAATTGGTTTATAATTTACAATTGAATGTTTTTTTTCAATTGTAAATTTTCAGGCGCATGCGCTGCCAAGACCTGGACAAACCTCACCTCATGAGCCCAGGCACCCCTGCTAAGTCACCAAACGTAGCGAACCACTTGGAGTGACCTATGGCAGGGATGTTGGTAATCCGATAAATGGTTCCTGGGGAAATAAATGATACCCATATCCGTTTCCCAAATACTTTTTTTATTACGAATGCATGTTTCCTAAATAAGGTAAAAATATACAGTATATCAACACCTTTAACTATCCGATCATATGTCCATCGATGGGTCAAAAATGACCTTTTAATTCCGTATTTCAAAACCGAATAAATTATCCATTTACAAGCGGTAGTTACTCAATCGTCTGCTGTGATGGGTAACGACCCTTGTAAGGTATATTAACCCTTATGGTGTGTGAGGTAGGAGTTATTTTCCCGTGAAGGTAGACCGGACAATGTACCCCTTAACCCTTTCCAATGTTTGTTTGCTTTTTACCCCACAATGAAATGCGGAAGATGGGTTATACTTCTTCTTCCTGGTTTATAATCGAATATCAGGGGTGCACTCAACGTTATATTTTTTTTTATTAAATTTAATATTTAGCACCTTTTTAGTAATTTAGTCACCTCGAAGTTGTTTTGAGTTCCTGCATTTATAAAATAATATTAAAGTACTTAAGATGAAGCCGTATTAAATAATGCAAAATAATACAAAATCAATATGTTTTTGTTTTGAAAATTTGATCGCTTAGAAGTATTATAGATGCTTCAATTAAATACTGCGTGTAGAACATACCTTGGCCCTTAAAAATGTCGGTTATTTTTGTATAAGCCTTTTAATAAGCCCATTAAAAAATAAAGTTTAAGGTCTATAAAAAACACTTTCAAGTCCAAACTCTCCTATTTTTAAATCCCTTTTCGGATATGGTTTTATTGTATAATGTGGCAAATTTAGTTTCTTTTATAATAATCACAAAAAAATTTGATATTTACGTCCAAACTTCCCAAATTAAAATAAAATATATGCATATATGCATTTTCGCGTTGTTATTTTACAATACGGCCGCTAGTGGACGAATTTGTTTTATCAAAGTGAACCCTATGCCGTCCACCGGAGAACTACTGAATACGCCACACCCATTTTCAGTCAGACCTCCCCCAGCCGTAGCGGGGAACAGACGTCAGGCTCCGCGTCGCTTGATTTCGTGAAATCAATTTTAAATTTCCTTGTTATTACAATAAACGAAGCGTAAAAAAAGGAGTTAATGGTTTCTACGAAATCAACCTGTAAAAATAAATCTCAAATACCTTTTCCAACCATTCTAAATTATTTTTCTCAAGTATTTTCAAACTCCTCCCTTAAAGGGGCGTGAATTTCGATTTCGATTTTTTCCTGGACAATTGGATCGCCTTAAGGGTTTAAATGTACATTTAAAATGTTGAATTAGTTGGTGAAAATGGAATATCTATCTACGATGTTTTCATTATCCTTTAAACACAAAATAGCTGACATATCGATCGTCCGGTTGATTAGTCAGACATCCCTAAATACTAAGTGAGGAAAACAATATTCGAATGATAACCATAAAAATATTGTTTCTACTTGTCTGGGTTTTACGTATTAAATATGCTATAAAATAACACCGGGAGACATAACGGTCCGGTACATTAGTACTACATTTTGAAATATCATTCTAGTAACCCAGAAAACATCAATATTTTGTTTAATTCAGTTATTCTGCTTTATAATTGATTTGGAGGTCTTTATGAATAATGTGAGTATTGTACCAGATAGAGGGTAGATTTACATAAGTATAACTGCATACTCAACTCAAATTTCTATTTTTCGGAGATAACTGGACGATCGATGTATTGAAATATTTTATCCAGGAGAACATAATACTGAAAAGGGTAGGATATCAATTACGTTCATATTTTCAACAAATAAATTTTCTGAAAAGGGAAATAGAATAAAAAATAGAACTAGAAGTAGAAATAGAAATAGAATTAGAACTAACAAATATTATAATCAATAATTATCAGCCTGAAACACTCATCTACATTGAAAAAATCTTCCGAGAAAAGATACTGGCCGCCAACGGGAATTGAACCCGTGTCCCTCTGATTGCCGGTCAGCTGCTCTGACCACTGAGCTATGGCGGCTTATCTAATACCCGCCAAATAATTCAATATATACTAGTGTTTCATTCGCCAATTACTTAACTAACGTTTAAACAAGATTTTTATGCATAGCACAAAGGTAGATAACAAATATTATAATCAATAATTATCAGCCTGAAACACTCATCTACATTGAAAAAATTTTCCTTCGTTAGTTTATCAATTAAAAATAATAATTAATAATTGACAAGTTAAGGTATTTCAGCAATAAATGCAGACATAATTAGTCTCGACGCAACCTAGCGGGAGATTTAGTACTTACTAACAATACCTCTCTCACAAAAATAAAGTTGGTTGTTTTCAGTTGGAAAAATGTAATAATAAGTAATTGTCGAATGAAACACTAGTATATATTGAATTATTTGGCGGATATTAGATAATCCGCCATAGCTCAGTGGTCAGAGCAGCTGACCGGCAATCAGAGGGACACGGGTTCAATTCCCGTTGGCGGCCAGTATCTTTTCTCGGAAGATTTTTTCAATGTAGATGAGTGTTTCAGGCTGATAATTATTGATTATAATATTTGTTATCTACCTTTATGCTATGCATAAAAATCTTGTTTAAACGTTGGTTTATCAATTAAAAATAATTATTAAGAATTAGAACTCTTTTAATTTTTAATTTAGGTTCATAAATTTGTTCCTACCTAAAGTTACGTATGTAAAAGATCGTCCTTATCTCAAATTATTAATAGTACTGCATAACATAAATAAATAAAACATTATTTCTCCCAATCCGTCCGACGAATGCACCCACCTGCGATCTTCTCCGCTCCATAAAAACTGTGGGGTGTAAAAAAACTACCCTTCACTTACCTTTCCCTACCTCCTCACTCCCTGCTACTTCACCCTTCTGGTCGCTACCCCTTCTTACTAAATACATTAGTCACTTGTATTGTACAAAACACTAATCATTAGCAATAAAGTAGATTTTGTGGTTTCCTTCCTTGGGAATTAATTAAATTACTAGTAAAGGAAAATGATTTTCATGATTTTAGAAAAAATTGATTTAAGTAGATAATTTATTACATATAGAATCTGCCCCCAACCCATTACCACTACGAAAAATATTTTTAATGGCTTTAAATACCTTTTTGCCCTCGTTAGGTGAGATTTAACTTTAAAGGCTCGGCTAAGCTGAAACCGATTTGCATAGTGGTACCTACAAATGAAATGCGCACACAAAGATACAGTGTTTCTTGCAGTACTGTTTCCAAACTAAACACAGAACTACGACTAATGGTTACAGATTGACGAATTAAAAATTTCCTGAAATTTAAAAATATATTTCCTATAAAAATATAGAGCAAAATTCAATTCAAATTTATTGCCGGCAACCAAAGTAAAAGTATTTGATAAAAAATAAATCTAAAATATTCAAGGCACGCTATGCGCCTCACCAGACGACGTCTGTTATGAGACGTGGTAAAAATCTAAATCTAACAGCATCAGTAAAAAGGTAATTTTCTACCATTATTATCTACCTGCCATTACTATTCATATAAAGAATTTAACAAAAACCACATGTCAGTTCAATCCATTTGAAAGGTCGATGACTTTCTGATCTATTTACTCAAGGGATGGGGGGTGCATTGACTATTAGAGTCTATTGACTATCCAACTACCCGTCTAAACTAAACCCTATCCCTTATCCATTGAATGATCACAACAATATATTAACCTGGTAATCTGGACGTAGGTCTCTACCTATTAATGAAAACCGATTCAAATATACATTTCATATAACTGAAATAAAACAATGACTTTGTTTGTAACCACGATGTGTTTATTTAATTTTTAATACTGACCGGTACAAACAAAGTTATTGTTTTATTTCAATTAATATGTCAAACCACAAAGTGACTGCTTTCTACCAAAATTAATTAACCTTATTTATTAACTTATCTTGGAGTACCTAGAGAATTATAGGTATGTTTGTAAGAAGTAATTAACTTAAATTTTATCAAATATAAGGCGTATTCAATATAATTAAGGATTTTCGTAAATTTTTTGTGAGTGATAAAGCAGATACCTACTTCGCAAATTAGTTACAAAGAAAACCTGTGAAAATTTAAAAATAAGTAATAATTCAACGTTGTCAATATTGATTCAGGTAGGTAATGTATGTGCTATACAAAATTATAATGTGCATTCATAATTTTTTTTAATTAATGACTTGAAAATCCAGTAAATTTTTGCCAATTCTTACGTTTCTGACGTAGGCAAATTT
Organism: Limnephilus lunatus; assembly: GCA_917563855.2. Lineage (NCBI taxonomy): Eukaryota > Metazoa > Arthropoda > Insecta > Trichoptera > Limnephilidae > Limnephilus > Limnephilus lunatus. Next base: position 84,618,394 of record OU830596.1, on the reverse strand, counting down.
CTAAACCCTTTTTTGTTTCCGTTCTTGAATAAAATTAGAAATTTTACTCGTATGTATTTTCTAAGTTATTATTAAAGATTCTCATACCATGACTAGTAAAAAAATAAGCGCCGTGAACAAGAGCTATCATTAAAAAAAAGGTTCGCGAAAAAAACGCAGACGTTTAATTATCTGTTCCTAGGTATGCACGGACACGCACGTCTTTCCCATCGGACCAATTCCCAAAGAGAAGAATAAAAAAAATGGCAAAGATAATAAAAGGCCGAGACGGTATGCAAATGCCGACCTGCTTAATGGCAAAAAAACAAAAAGCCCTTCCAAAAGTTCGTCACTTTCCCATACTCTACAATTACGTAGTAAAAACCAATAATAAAAAAGCACAGACAAAGGGGTTAGCGCTCCAGGCCAAAAGAAAGGATAGCTTTTTTTAATCATCAGCATTAAGTACAGTGGAAGTCTGCAAGGTTTAATTATTCTGCTTCTTTGCCTAAACAATGGGAAGTCTCCGCTCATATGCATAAGTAATCGGGATTAACCCGAGAAAGTTGCCTGTTCTAGGAAAAAAATGACAAAAAACGGCGCATGCAAAACAGTTTCTTTCGCCGCAAAGTGTGAGAAGCATCAATAGGGACAGCCTTCATCCCTTTGTACGGACGCGGATAATTTATGCAAAATATAAGTTAGGTCCCTTCTCGCGATGGGCCTCTCGGTGTTAAGTATTCTACGAACGTGTTTCTGCAGTCTAAAGCGAAATGATGCAAATTTTTCGCGTTTTTTTAGCTCTGCCAAGATCGATTGTCTCTGGGAAGAATTGCGCAATTTTTTTTACTTCACTTGAATTTTTTTATGAGTTAATATTACGAATTGTGCGATGCATTTTATGTGCGAACCATCAAATGATTTGCATAATTGTTATAATGGATCAGGTTGGCTTGTTCGTATCTAGATTCCAGATCAACATTTTTTTTTTAAATTTAAGTCAACTAACAACTTGGAAAATAATATTTACGAAGCGAGTTCTAAAATGCACAGTGCGAAATAATTGTATATTAGATACCTATATTTTGAAACAGTTTACTTGAAAGCATTTTTGAATTAAATTAATTATTTTTAATCGTAAAGAAATGTTTTTCTTTGTTTTAATGGAGGGATAGGTACTGGCAAATCGTTAAAGAGGACATGTTTGAATGTATTTGTTCATTGATTTGTGCACACCGTTGGTATCAAAAGTTTCGAAAAAGTTTCACTGTCAAAAATATCACTGCTCTCAACACAGGTTTACCTAGTGAGTCAAAGATAGGACATCATAAATTGTAAGCTTAGAATAATTTGAAAGGCGTAGTTAGAACACTGTCCAATTAAATTGAGGAACTATAGTGTGCAACAACGATCATCTGTCAGATACAAACAAAATAGAGAGTGTAAGTGCTGTAAGAACCTTATACAATAAATGGAGCTTGATTTTTTTAATTTCTTCTTACAAGTATCTACGGAAATACAACACATATGATTTTGAAAATAATTTTGGTTATAGAAACGAGCAAAAGAAATGGATTTGCATTGAAGGGTTTTGCATTGAATAGTTGCGATATAAAATGAAGATAAAATGGGAGGAATACTTACATAGATAATTATTATATCATCTCTATGGAAACCAGACCAACCTCCCAGTCTTCCGCGGAATCTTCTTACCATCAAACAATAGTGCAGAAGCTATCTTCACACGCCGAGAACACTAATCACATTCTAATTCAGAACTCGTCTGCATTTCTGAATATAAACAGAAAGATTAGGTGCGAAACATTGAGAAAAATAAAGGATCTAAACACAGGCGAAGGCCAATTATTTAAATATTATCATGGGCACAAAGCCGTAGTGGTAATTAGGCTGTATCTGGGTGTGCTGGGTGTGGCGGCACCTCATCTGATCGTCAAACATTGCGGTGTATTTTGCATAAGTATACCTACGGGGATTGAACCCGGGGCTCTGTGAACAATATGCAAGCGCTACCTGCCAGGGTCTTAGAATAAAATGGGATATTAGCGATGTAAAATTTATGATCTCTTTCTTATCATGATCACGTAACTTTCGGACTTTTTTAATGGGTGTTAAAATAATTAATATAATTAAAATAATAATTAGATAATAATCGTTAATTATTACTTTACTTTTTTATGTGAATACCTCACAAGAGTCCCTGCTGGTCCCCTGTGGAGTCAGTGAGACTACGGCATCCCCAATTGGGGTAGGTATGTTGTGAGGCTGAAGCTAGTGGGGAAGAAGATGGGAAAGAAGAAGGTGGGGAAGTACTTGGCTATTCAGATCTGGTCACCAAACCCGGGCAAAGTCATTTCAAGCAACGTTTCAATTATTAATTTATTATTAATGGTTGTATTACTACATAGCGATACTGAGAGTATCTTGCACTCTAGAACGTGCCGCAAATGTACTATATATTATTTTAAAATGAATTAATTGTTAATTATTATTTTTAATTGATAAACTAACGTTTAAACAAAAATTTTATGCATAGCACAAAGGGTAGATAACAAATATTATAATCAATAATTATCAGCCCGAAACACTCATCTACACTGAAAAAATCTTGAAATAATTGTATTTATAAAATTAATCAAATAAAATTTATTTTCGCACGCCGGGATTCGATCCCGCGACCTTCAGATTGTGAGTCAAGAGCCTTACGCCTCGACCAAGGCTGCCGTCATTTGCAACAAATTTTCTAATTCGGTTTCAAATCTCGATGTGCGCAATAAAATTAAAGTAAGTTCTTGGGTTGCTTCATAATTAATTCATTAAAAATAATATTTGCGGTGCAACGTTTATAGCATGCTATAAACGTCTTTAGCCGTGTTTAGTGATCAGATATAAATAATATTGCTTACTTTACAACCTTCCTCTCCCCATCTCATTCCCTCCCCATTTCAACCAGCCTCAATTACCTAGTTGGGGATGCCATAATCCCACTGGTTCAGAACGGTTGGATCATTAAAAAAAAGTATTGTTTCATAGTGCTTTCACACAAACGAAATAATGAATTCCGTAAGTCTAAACTTAAACTTTAGGTCGTAAAGCTTACACCCGCGCCGTGCAAGCGGGTTCGCTACAGGGCGTCGAATATAAATAAAGCGATATATAAATTTGGGAGGTGGATACCGCCGCCCCGCCACAAGTCATTAACACCTCTGCCTTAGGTCACTTAGCAGGGGTTTGGTGACTTAGCAGGGGTACCCGGGTTCATGGGGTGAGGTTTGTCCAGTTTTTGACTGTGTACGCGTCTGCCCGCCAGCCGCGTGGCAGGCTGGATCTAGCAGTCAGATACTGGATTAGGGAAACCTTTTGATCTCTCCAGCAGGATTTCTCGGAACATCACCGCCTTACACCTCAGTGGGAGGGATGGATTCATACGTCCGTCACTCCTGGAGACACTCTCCCACGGATTCCTACGCACTCTTACTTTTTTGCTTCCCATAACTTCCTCTCCTTCCTTTACTCAAAAGACCCTCTTCACAGCATCCCCAAAGACGACATGGGCCCTAAGTTACGTCAAAAAAAACAGTTGGGACTATTGTACGGTATTCACTTTAGAGAAATTTTCACTTCTTCCAACACAGCAAATTTAAAAATCATAGATTTCTTTATTTTAGCCATGTTTATTGTTCACAAAAAATATTATTGATAGGTCTGATATTAAAAATAAAGTTAAGTCGTTTAAAAAAAAAAACAATTACATCTTGACAGTTTTGTCACGAAGCAAATATATAACACATTACAAATATGCGCTTTTTAAATATTTCACCATGTCGGTTAAATGGAACATTAAATGGAAAGGTGTTCGCGTGCAGACCTTAATAACAGGTAGGAGCAGGAGGGGTGATGAATAGGGAGATGGCACGATGTGTTCCGACCCATTTATCAAAACCTAACATTTGACGTACCTACAATTTGTTACTTATTAACGACTTATAATTTGTCATTGTGGTTCGACCGAAAACAAAAGGCTGTTTGTTCTCTGGCATGGCGTCGCGTCGTCCAGAATGAAGCACTAGGGTGGTGCAAGCCACCAATAAACGATACCGAACTATTGATAAATCGCGCCCTTAAAAGTCGTGCTCCATCGCACCTCCTTTTGCATGCGGTTTAATTATTTATTACCGCTGGAGACACACCTATCCGAAATAACGTCAATTTCATCTTGCTGATAACATATAAAGACATATACTTTAACGGAAGCAATCTTCCGAACAGGAACTCCATCGACCAGGTAGGGGGGCTCGATCGAAACCAGAGTTAAGTCAGCCTCTCAGAAACTGGGCGTACTATACAGGGCCAGCAGGTACGTTGATAGTACATAACTGCTAATCCTGTACAAATGTCAAGTGCGCCCCACGGTTGAATTTGGCAGCCACCTCTGGTCTGGAGCTCCAAAATACCTAAAAAAAAAACCTTGACTCTGTGCAGAAACGGGCGGTCCGTTTGATGGATTCTCCCATCTTAACAGACGGATTGCAATTTTTGGAGCACAGGCGTCAGGTGGGAATGCTCCCCTCGGCACCGGTGCATAGTCAGGAAACACGCCAAACACGCGCCCAACATTTGTAAACAGTTGACATTAGTCACATGAGAACGGGTTGTTTCTACGACTCGTTCTTGAGTTCAACAGCTCGGCTATGGAACGATCTGCCGGCCTCCGTGTTTCCTCCCTCCTACAACGTAGGTTTCTTCAAGACCCATGTTCACTCCTACCTTTCCTCAAAAAGACCCTCCACACAGCATCTTCAAAGATGACATAGGCCCTCAGGGAAATTATTTTTCTCAGGGCCTCCTGTATGGAGTTCATGTAAAAAATATACATACGCTACCTGTATACATATCTGAAGACCTATAAACACGAAGACATAGGTACACCTACACACATACCTATCCGAAATATCGTCAATTTCTTCTAACTTCAGGTGAAATTAATTCTTTCTTTTACTATTATCCTTCTTTAATTAGGTACCTACATATAGACAGTTGTAAAACTACCAACGATTTTGTTAGATTGGGTCCTTTTCTTTTTACACCTGACAGCAATATTGCTTTGTGCACAATTTGATTCCCAGAGGTTGAAGATATTGTATGTTTGCGTTTTATCAAACGTTATTAATATGTAAACGCAATAATAAATACCTTAACATTCCTACATTGCATGTAGGTAATACGATCGTTAAGTGATAAAATAAAAGGGGAGCAACAAACACACAGTGAATAGTATTTAAGTGATCAGGAATTTGTATACAACCAATTATATATACAATCTACTTGCCAGGATTGCATACCACAGACATGTTAAATTGATCATTTATAAAAGAATTTTATTAATTTCGAAAGTTAATTACGCGAATCGTCTGAAATATCAAATCTTCATAAAAGGTTAAAACTTTGTTCCAATTCTCCGTACAATAGGCAAGCTGATTCGGTTGAATATTTCAACAGGTGTTCTGTGTTGGGTAAAAAATCCCACTTTCGATTTCGGCGGAAGATATAATTTTAATACTTTATTATTCAGGTTCAATTTTCGACGGTTATAAAACAATAAAACAAAAAGTGTCTATCTACCCACCTATTAAGTAATTAAACCTTGCATAAATAGTCTTCTAGGTAGCTACTGATTAAATACTATCGGGGTAAACTTAAAATAAATCATAATCGGTGATACTCAAAAGAATCCATAATCTAATCTTTTGGCGCGGGAATAATTCTTTAAGGTAAAAACGCTTTTTACAAGTTATGCTTTAAAATGTTAAGATGAATTATTCGTTTGCGCCCGTACATACGTAATATGAATAAATAGTTTTGTCCATAAACAAACTCAAACCTTTGAAGAAAGCTAAAGGCTTGCATTGAATCGCCGATACAATGTTGTATTTGTAGGTATGACTTTCTTTGAAGATTGGATTTTTACAGTAACAAAACTTTTTATTCATATTCGTATTTCGTGTGTACGGCCGCGTACAAACAACACATCTTAATATTTTGCAGCATAACTTGCAAAATTGATAATTAAAAGTATTTTCCCAAAATATTTTAATAACACCTACATGAACGAGCAGAATATAAATTATTTTTAATTTATCTTAAATTATACTTGAAATCTGCATAAAGTCGTCCAAATATGTAGGCACCTACTTACATACCCTAAAAAAAGAATTTTACCTGATTACAAAATATGTAAGTAGGTACCATTAATTAAATAAATAAATAAAAATGCCCTTAGAATGTTAAGTTGGTAACTAATGTTTAATTTTAAAACCGTTACACTGATGCCTATTATAATAAACACCGGCATAAAATAGTTGAAAGAAAAAATGTTTTTCCCACAATACAGATCAACATATGTACCAGAATCTAGTATATTTTATTTTTTGTATATATCGAATATTTTACCGTTAGAATATTGAGTAGTCACTGTTAAAAATACAATTACCATAAACGATATCTGCATAAAATATCTACTATTAATTATTTTACCCTAAGAAGAAAATCTGCATAGTAAGATGCTTGCTTAAAATCCAAGTCACACGGCGAAAAAAACAATAAACGCATCATTACCGGCATAGATTCCCACGAAAAATCTCCATATGCTATGTCTACTAATAAAAAAAGACAAAACCACCCATCTCTAATAATAACACCCTCTAAGAGTCTAAGATACCCCTGCATTAACCCTTTGGTAGCTTCTGCGGCCCTTAGCCTAAAAAGTTGAACTCGGCCAAAAAAACGGTATTCATAATTAGTTTTTTTCGGCTACCCAGTTTTTTTTGACCGATGTTACCTGAGGAAAAAATACAGGTGGCTTGTCCAGGGGAATTTTTACCCCTTTGGGTTGATATTCAAATGACTCGGTAGGTACCTAACCGTCCTTTCGCTTTTTTAAATCTCTGTTTTGTTTTTTATGTTGCTTTTTTAAATATTCATGAAGCGTTTTTACGTGAAGACCTTATTGTTTATATTTTTTTTATAATTTTTTTTCTAGTTTGGTATAAGGAAATAGGTAATGCGTGTGTACGTAGGGAGGAATTTGTTCATAAAAACGTGAGAAGGTTTGAAAAAAGATACCTTTATTTTTATTTGATAAATTTGATTTTTTTTTTGATCGGGATGAAATTAAGTTTTAATATCATTTCACTTCCTTGTCTGTTGTCATCATAAACAGTTTAAGACTTATATTTTAACACATTATTTTCTTGGTTGGGTTATAAGTCAACATTTTTGATAACTTCTGGTCTTACAAAACCGTTTTTTTAAGTTTTAATCGAACATAGATAAATATCTCAATGCTAAATTTAAACTGTCCAAAGAAGCGAAGCTAGCAGTTCACGGCGGAGTGCTGATACCTACCCTGATGTATGGCATTGAGACATGGAACTGGCAAGGAAGGGATGAAAGTAGACTGAATGCTTTAGAAATGAGATCCCTGAGGCGTATGTATAATAAAACCACGTATGATCGTGTGAGAAATGTGGAGATCCGCAGATAATGCAAGGCTGTTGTAAGCGTAATGAGTAAGATTAAGAAAAGAACCTTCAGATGATTTAGGCACATAGAGCGAATGAACGAAGAAAATAGTGCATGAAAAATATATGACGCAAATGTTAACAAAAAGTCGGGGACGCCTGAGGAAGACACGGCACGATTAAGTGAATCAAATAGTCGAGTCGGGCCATGTCGAGAGTCAGAATAATAGAATAGTACGTATGAGGCGATGTATGAATCTGAATGAGGCAAAGAGTGTGTACCAAGACCGATTTGATTGGTGGTCCATCCTCTGTGCTTACCCTTGGGCGTGATGTTTAGTCAGTTAAATTTATCAAAAAAAAAAGTTATTTTTAACAGTAGGAACCTTAAATTTCTTGTTGTATATAATGCATGTATGTGTGTACGATGAAGATGTAGAATTTGTTTAAAGTTTTATTTTATTGTATCAAATGTCTTCACGTAAAAGGAATCATAATGTAAGGTGTTACCATGACAGCTGTTTTGTCCGTAGCGCCTTTTTTGTTTTTAAAATGTTGTCTGTCAGCAGGTGAAAATCGATCACAATAAGAATACCATGGTTCAAAGTTTTTAATCTCGGTCTGGCAACAATTTACATTATCCATGCAAGAATCAAAATCAAACAGCCACATAGTTTTCAAATTTAAAACGTTATTATTTTTTTAATGATGAAGGATTACGAGAAGGTAGGTACTTACTTAGGTAGGGCGTGTAGTGATTTTTTATTCTCTAAAGTCTAAATTATGATGGTAGATAGTAGGCCAACTCATAATGAAACCAACTCAGAACCACCTCAGAAAGGTCATTAAGAGTGATAATAAAAAAATGGTTAAATAGATTAAGTTAGGTTAGAGTTACCGGTTATATTTTAAAATATTTTTTTCATAGCTTTTAATTACCTTTCTGAGGTGGTTCTGAGTTGGTTTCATTCTGAGTTGGCATGGAACCGGTAGGTATCTATATACCATTCCGGAAAATATTATTTTTAATTTATTCAATTTATTAACTTTGACTGAAGAACTCGTATCTATTAGTATTTTTTAAAGGCATTTACCAAAGTAATTAAAGGATTTAAATACTTTTCCCCTTACAAACAAACGTGTCTATAATTACTGTTTATAAACGTGTTTATAATCAAACTATGTTTGTTTAAAAGTTATGTAAAATTTAAAAGTGTGTATTTTTGTAGAAGCAGTCACTTTATTTATAACCAACATTTATTTATTTCATTTATTTAATACCGACCGGTTTCGCTTAACACCATCAAATTAAATTTAATTAATCAGTTTTATTTTGTACCCTGATAATGCTTGTGTTAAGCGAAACCGGTCGGCATTAAATAAATAATTAAATAAATCGTGGTTATAAACAAATGCATTTTTTTACTTCAAAAAAAATAAAATTCTTTCAATGGTAAGACATTTTTTCTGCACATGCGTTCAAAGGACGAACTAAACACATTTGTGGACACATTTTTTTTGATATATGTAGGTAGGTACTTATTCATCTACATTTGAATAATATTTATTTTTCTTATAAATTTATTTAACAAAGTAAATAGGTTCGTACCTACGTAACTGGAGATTAATATGACTTTAAAAAATTACGAATAGCTAGGTAGCTACCAAAGAATTACGAAGTAATTCGCCGTTTCAACATTTTGTTGTAAAGAAATTATTTGCATAACTTTAAAATAAACCAAGTGAAAAATAACGGTTCACGATGTAATCATTTATTAACTAAAAAAATTATTAAAGCAAATAAAAATTCAGGGCGGTCTTAACGGGCATCCCGCCCTAAACATTTTTTTACCCCTAGGGTGGGGATTCGCACAACACTGACAATGTTACCCTAGAACCTTTTTTTCTCTATATACCCTTAAAACCTACCCCCCTGATTTTTTCAATAGAATAAAAATGCATTGGTTGGTGGAAAATAGGGAAGGGGGAGCGTGTCTAACATTAAAAGGCCTAGGGGGATGCGACCCTAATATTCTAACGGACTTTTTACCTGACTTGCCCTTCAAGGATGCTATTTTTTTGACCCAACCTCTATTTTATTTTGCATCTGAATATATGTTTTGCATATGTACAGTTTTCAGTTACGATAGTCGATAGACAAAAAATTAACGCTGTCAATATAAAACGTTATATTTGAATTTAGATTATTTTCTCGTGTTTTTATTATTACCGTGAACAATTTCCTGTTTTTGCTGTACGATACCGTGAAGGCAAAAACAGTCCATAAATATACATACGATCCTTATCGCTGTAATGATGCAGCTCTTTCTTCCACATTAAATAATGGTGAAATAAAAATAATACGATAATAATTGTACGTTTCCTTACGGGGGTGCAGACATACGTTCACCGTTTGTCTCATTTTCGACTGTTGTTATTTAGCGTGTATGAAAGAGCTGCAGCATTGTAATATGTTTAAGAACAAAAGCAAAATCAACAAAACCATCAACGCATTGACATTTGACGTTTTTTAATTTTTGAAATTCACTCAAACTGCAATATTATCCTTGTAACTATATTCCATACTTTCAAAATTATCGTCACGCTAGTAGTATTGTAGTGGTCTAAGGAAACGTCACGGTGCGGAGTGTAAAAGAGACGCAAGAAGATGATTACTTTTTTTTCTTTGTAGGAAACAGACCTACGTACATTGTGTATCTCATCTTTTCAAAGATCTGGATTATTATTGTGATAAGGAACGTATGTTTATTTCTTTTTTTTTACCGTCACGGTCCGTAATCGTGAATCGTAATACGTAATCGTCACAGTAAAAATAAAAATGATCAATGTTTATATAAAGTAGAATCTTGGAAATGGAAATAAACTTGTTTCCCGATGTCCGATTGAGCTGAAATTCGGCAAATCAACTCATAGTTGACGACAATGCACTATATCAATTGATGGCAATCACGCAGACACACGCGGATATACAAGCATTTCTCTGAAAATCGATGACATTACTAATGACGGTCTCATCAAGTCGGGATTTGGCCCGGTTGGTGGCGTGGTTGATTCCGATCATTGGGTAGGAAGGTTCAATCCTCAGTCAAACCATTTTTTTAGTTTTAAAAGAGATTTAAAAATAGATGTATTAAATTTTTTAAAAGGGATTATAATTCTTCAAGATTATAATTCTACTAGTTTTACCATCCGGTTTCACCGGAGATATAAATTAAATGATGCGAAACGAATGTTTAAGCTTCGTGTAATTTTTTTAACAGTTAATGCATATTAAGGCTAAATGGGTAAACTCAAAAAAGACGTTGAATGCTTATACATATGTTCCTAATTGCGTTAAATGATATTTAAAAATCATTTGTTAAAAAAAAAAACAATAATACTCGTACATGATGCAAAACCCAAAGTTCTATAAAACACCAACCTTCATAACATTTTACAATAATTTTAGAGTATTATCTAATCTCAGACTTAATATTGGCACAGTTTTGATTGAAATATTTCTTGCCTCGTTCGATCAAACCAGTTCCAGCAAAGGGTAGGAAGCTGACCAAAAAAATCTTAATACCCCCGTTATATATTTTGTATGCAAATTTCTTTTATATTCGCCGACAATGAGTTTAAACGCTGCGAGGGAACATATACCAAAAACGCACACAAACAAATCTCACACTATTGCACACCCTAACAATTCGAACATTTTACCCACACACGAACCTACCAACTCTATTATTATTAACGTACCTACGGAGTTCTTACCCACCCGATTTTTAATTCATTCAATAAAAGTTGGGGGGATTTTTTGCGACCGTAGGGATGGGGCAGATAATTTTTAAGGTACGAAATAAGACCGGATAAAATCTTGAGAAGCTTTTTTTGTTAACGTCGCATTTTATTTAAATTTCAACGGTGTATTTTGATCAAGCATAATTAAGGCCAGATTTTCCGTTAAGTTTTTTGCCAATAACATAGCCTATAATCGCATGGATTAGAGTTAATAGGTAGATGTATTGTTTATTTAATTTAATGAAGACAATTGAGTCCCAGAGGTGCCAATATCTTTTTATGATTTTTCGGTCTCCAGATTTTCGATTGAGTTTCGCTAATATTGTCTTCAATTAATTAAATATTTTAATTTGAGATTTTACTCATAAAGTTAAAAATAAAAATAAATATTGTTTATTTGCTGTTCGGCTGTGATTGTTGTTTGTATTATTATCTAATTGCGTTTTTTTTCTTCTTATTTTGCAGTGGTAGTGACAACAGCTCCCAACAATGAAGCAGAGCTACAGCTGTATAGAGTTCTTCAAAGAGCCAGTCTTTTGGCTTACTATGATACCCTTCTGGAAATGGGTAAATACATTCATAATTTATTTCTTCACATCAAAATAATATAAAAAAATACATAATTTTTTTTTTAAATTCGTATCTTTGTTGCGTTATGTTTCAGGAGGAGACGATGTGCAACAGTTATGCGATGCGGGTGAAGAAGAATTCCTAGAAATTATGGCTCTTGTTGGAATGGCATCCAAGCCCCTCCACGTCAGAAGACTTCAAAAAGCTCTTCACGAATGGGTCACAAATCCTGGAGCTTTCCAAATACCAATAGCCCCTGTTCCTCCCCCAGTTCTCCATCCATCAGAGCCTTCCTTCCTTTCGTGCAGTCCAAGATTGCTAGGACTACCCCAAACACACCCCGTCACCCTGCACAGGTCAGCGGCTGCGAGTCCAGAAAACAGTCGGCCAATGTACAGCCCTTCTCCGGGCATTCCTGAAAGCAGTTGTGGATCGAACTCATCCGCTCCTAACGCTAGTCCAGTTCATGTAGTAACCACAAACCTACCAACAAACTCCAAAATCTCTGTAACTCCAACTTCAACTACAAATCTCTCCACAAACAACACGAGATCATATTCCCCTCATCAACCCACCTGTCCTACATCTTCAAATTCCAGTCCATCTTCAGTTCCTTGCTCCCCTGTCCAGTTAACTCCGTGTCTCCTAGAGTCCCAGGTTCAGAGATTAGCATCAGCAGCTCAAAGACTCAGCTTGCACCTTCCTCAGCTAGAACCAAAGCCACAAAACGCCAAGAAGAAGATGTGCAAAGATTTAGAGGCTGTTATGATGATGCCTGACGATGATCCAAGAAGAATGGAAGAGATCAGAAAGTACGCGGCGATCTATGGACGCTTCGATTGCAAAAGAAAGCCGGAGAAACCATTAACGCTTCATGAGGTAATACTTGTTTTTATAATTCATGAGATACAGCTTATTATAATTTAAGGCAATTTATTGAAAATCAGACTACTAGATTATTATCCTATTAAGTGCCTGAAGAAACCCGTATTCCACTTAGAATCCCTTGACACTCGTTTATGCGTTTGTCCAATTAGAAAATTGTGTCGCTCCTAAAGATTATTTCGGTTAATTTTTGAACAGGTGTCTGTGAACGAAGCTGCCGCTCAGATGTGTAGAGCCGTCCCCGCTCTTCTCACTCGAAGGGATGAACTCTTCCCTCTAGCTAGACAGGTGGTCAGACTTTCTGGCTTCCACTACTCTAAGGGGCAATCACAGTAAGTTTAACTAATTAACATTTGACGGTTCCATTTTATTCTTCACCTACCTGTTTGGTAGATACAAAAGTGCAGAAATTTCAAATTACTTGAATCATTTGCTGCATTTTCTTATTGTTATTGATATTCCAGTGTGGTAATTGCTTGCTTTCCACATATTACTTGTTTTTTCTGATGAGCAACTGAGCAAAGAGTATTTTGTGTAGGTATGCCTATTTAATAAACTTTGCCATTAAAACCTGCAAAGTAAGTTGTTGTCTGCTCTGAGGTCGTAAAAGTGTTTAATGGTTGTAGAATCTATTTATCGTCTGCTGTATTATCTTTTATGGTTTCTTGTGTCTGCTACATATTTTAATTTACTCCTACGCTTTATTTCTATAGTGTTTTAAAATGTGCCCTATCTAATGTAATAAGTCAAGAAATTGATAAACAATCTTCATTCCCAAGCAATTTACATATTTGACACAGGCACTTCTAGCATTAAGCGCTAGATATAATATTATTTTTTCTCTTCCAGGATATCCTCAACCTGCAGCAGCCGCTCCAGATCAGAGTCCGAAAGTGGGGGAGGTGTTGGGGCTGGCGAGAGGAAGCGACCCCGCCTAGAGAGGGGCGAGGGAGGCAAGGTCAGCTCCAAGGACCAGTCCAAGCCAGCTGACTCTAACAAATCCGCTGATGTTATTTTGCTAAAAGATTAACTCACGCTTTCTCTTTCTTCTTCACGTAGATTATGGGATGCTAAATCAAATAACAACACTTTTGGAACTGTAGAACTTAACCTGATCATTTCTTGTTGGTATTATAATAGGCACACAATCTGTTTTCATTGATTGCATTTCCTAAATATAACTTATTATCATTTTAACAAACAAAACAAACATTTCTCATGTTTGTTGGATTCCAGTATTATAGTATTATTATAGTATTCTGTATATTGCAGTATTCTGTAATTAACTGGGATATCTTTGTTCTTACAACAACTGCCATTGGCTTATAAATGTTGACTTCATCCCACTATCAGTACAGCTTCTATATCTCTATATTCTATACTCAATACCAACAATGTTATGCCTAACCAAAAACTAAACCTAAAACATTTATTTTCATTAACGGGGTTTGTATCTATGTAAATTGTCTAGGGACTATATCACACACTCCAAGTAAATTGTTTATTAGCACTACTCGTGTAAAAACTTATATTTTATTATATATTATTATACGAGTAGCACCGATGAACGCCTTAACAGTACGTGGTGAAATAGCCCCGAAGTAATCTAACAATTTATTTATTCTTTTTTTACTTTCCTTTATTAGTTCAAATTTCTCTTCTTCTCAGGTGAGTGTTTATTATTTTCTCCATATCTTTTACTTTTCTTTTGTTATTCTTTATAACATCTGCATGGATAATTTAAGTTTTTTTAGCTAATAACTACAAAACTGGTCGTAGTTTTCAATCTGTCTGTTGGTTCTTTCAAAAAGTCTGTTGATTTTTTTATACTTTGAATCGATCAATTCCATTAATAAACTTTGTTAAATCTATGGTTCAAAACATGTGACTGAAACAACTTCTTAATCTTAAAGCATATGATATACAAAATTAGATTATTTTTATTTAAATGAAGAACATGTTCTGTTTCTGTTGTTATTTATGTGGATATTTTGACTTAAAATTAAATATTTTATCTTTTCCTAAAGGATGATGACATGTTACGGAGCAGAGGGGGAGGGGAGGGGCAAGGTGACGGGGAAGGGGATATCAGACATTCTTTCTCTTCTACATCGTGAGTATTTATTACACATTACAATTGAAATAAATATATTTGAATTGCAAGTAATAATTTCGAATATAGACGAAGGTAAAGAAAAAATATACGCATTACAATTTAAGTCTTATGTTTTCTAGTGGTATGTGGACCAGACCAGACTCCGAGGATGGTGATTCTCGATATTCCTTCAGCAACTCCTGTTCCCCGCCGTTGCATGTACGTATCTTAACTATTTTATTTTTCTTATTTTAAGGGAAGATCGAAGAAAGTGCTGATTCAACAATGTTGGATATTATTTGTAAATGATACTAATATTTTACCCTCTACTCGGAATAGAGTGTAAACTATTGGATAAAGATCTATTTAACTCTTCAAGTATAACATAATTCTAATCTCATCTTAAATTCTAAAGTCACACAAATTCACAGCAATTAACGGTGTACCTCAAGGATCGCATTAAGGCCCAATACTGTTCTCACTTTTTATAAATGATATTGTCACCGTATTCACATTAAAATAAATTTAGATAAACTACAAGATCAGTGCAATCTTAACAAACTTTATCTAAATGCCACAGAATAAGATTTTTCAGACTAAATCAACCTTTCATCCATCAATTAAAAATTAGCAATATTCCCCTCACCTCTGTCAATGAAATTATTGATTTTTGCATTATTTTTGATTCCAAATTTAAGCCGCCAAATCCCGAATTTCTACCGATTTCTTGCATACCTCCCTTAAACATTTGAAGTTTTTAAGCTTCTAAAAAAATATATGTCATTCTTTACGATAGTATCTATACATTCCCCACATCAAAACGGTAATTGGGACATTTTGGCGTCCCGAAGCTGTGTTCGCGGACTCCGCGACACGCTGCCTGAAAACGGGACTGTCTCGGTGAAAACGAGACGTCTGCAAACATTTCCGTAATCATTTGTACCTAGATTGCATAAAATTAAAGTAACCATCATATGTTATTTTCCAGGAGCAGGATGATATAAGGGTTGAAGGTGAAACAGAAAGCAGTGGAGGAGCCAGAGTAAGGGTTGTTGCAGCCAGTGGAGACCACATCATAGCCGTGGCCAACCCTGCCCTTGAACTACTGTCCCGGACTCTCGTGCCCAAGAGAGAGTGCCCTGAACCGATGGACAACAACAACTAGAAAACAACATCACAACACGCATAATATTCAGATCCATCACAAAACAGAACAATGACAAAACAGAATTAAAGTAAAATTATGTGAATACCGCACAAGATTCCCAACTGCTCTCAACCATCTAAATCTAATGCCAGTGAGATTCATCCCCAAATTGGGGTGTATTTAGAGGCTGAAGGTAGTGCGGAGAGGGGGAAGAACCGGGGAGAGGAATTTTTATTCAAATCTGGTCACCAAACACGGCTAAATCCATTTCATGGAACGTTTCAATTCCGAGTGATGGTCTTACACCAGGGCGATACTAAGATCTGGAACGCGCCGTATATATACAATATATTATTTTTAAATGAATAAATTGTGAAATAACACAAAATATTCAAATAAAATTTACTTGCGTTTGCCACGATTTGGACCCGTGACCTGTGCATTGCTAGTGAAGGCTGTTTTATATAAGTAAAGGAAGGAAAAGTACAGCAAAAAACCTAACCTTTTATTTTATTTTTATTTTTACGTGAAAACTCTGCACAAGAGGAGAGCCTATGCCATTTTTGGGGATGCTGGGTAAAGGATTTTTTTAGGAAAGGAAGGAGAAGAAGTTCTGGGAAGGAAAAAGGTGGGCAGGAAACTAGTTATGGAGGTATGAATTCATCCCTCCCTCTGCGATTCAAATCGGTGGTTCTAGGTCCGGCCGGAGGGGTGAAAACAGTCCATCCTGATCCGGCCTACCACGCAGTGGTTGGACAGACGCATCCGCTGCCAAGACCTGGACAAACCTCACCATGTATACTAGGGCACTCCCTAAGACACCTAACGTAACGTTTGGGTAACCTAGGTATGGCAGAGGTGTTTTGGTTATCCATACCCGCCTCTCAAATTGTCTAACCCGCCTCCCTAAATCAATTGTTAACGTTCTCTTTTTTCACTGTTCCGTTTTATGTTGTTTCTCAAGAATCGGTTAAATGATAATTACAATGCTCTAAAACTCCCGATGTATTCCTATCCCGAACCATAGAGCTTTAAAATATACATTTAATTATTAAATTGTATTCCAATATCTTTGATTAAAAACCAAGACGAAACGCCATGATTTTATCAACTGTTGTCGCAAAAGTTGTGCTTCGAAAATGTGAAACTCCGGTTAAATGGATATATCAAATCTCTTTACATAACTGTAGATAAAAGCGTTTTTCTATAACATTATCTAAAGAGCTTTGAAACAAACATTTAACTTTTTTTAAAGACATTTTGCCTTTGTTTTTTTTTTTTTAAATTTAAAGTTAAATTAGAAAAAGATAACTATAGTAAGAAGGAAAGTAACTACTATTTATCTACACATAAACGCCTACATAAGTAGGAAAAATCTTTTCAATTTATCCAAACATACCTATATTATTAGGTATGCTTTTCACAATATGTTTCTTAATTAAGATTTGTGAAAGTGTTAAAGTTAAAATCTTGTGTTTTTTATTGTAAATAATTTGTAAAAATAATAAAATGTCAATGCCTTATAAATTAACAAATAAAGAAAGTAAACACAATTGCCTTGTGGAATCCCAAGCTCATAGATGTAAGAATGACTTACTCACCTTAAAGATTTGTTTGAACAAATTGCTCCAAATGTTTTTGGTTAATTTTCGTTGTAATATTTTAGGAAAACTATTGTAAATATTCACTAATTTAGTCTTAAATTTTGGTGCTTATTAAGCTGAATCTGTGTTCACTATACATAGTATATCAGCACATATCCAAACGATTGAAACCAGCGATTCCTGTTGTTGTCACCTGACTGTGGGATTTTAATGTTTTCCAACAAAATATTTTTCCGTCATACGTCGCCACTGTATGGTTGGGTACAGCCTAGCGGGTCACGTGATACCCATTACATCTCGTACCAGCAGTACGGTTACAGACATAGAATAAAGAATAACACACAAAGTGCCTTGTAAGTGTGTTTCGTGTTACAGATTTCTTACATTTCTCCCGTTTTAAAGCCCTTAAAAAATATATGTTATTCTTGAAGATAATATCTAGACATTCCCCGCGCCGAAACGCAAATTTCATACTATCCCCTCTATAGAAAAAAATCGCAAAGTATGCTCCGAAAATTATTATAAACACGTTTGTTTCAACTATTTTACAAGTTATATGTATGAAAAAAATCACAGAGTTTCTTTAAATGGTGTTTAAGACAACCCCCGCGAATTTTTTGCTCTATTTGAAATGAGTGGTGTTTTATTAAACATTTTCACAATTTTGTCGCTTTAAATATTAGCGCACTTCTCTAACATTCGTAATTTCATATCTCTCCATCTTCTTCTTTTTAAGCCCGGTTGCGGCGCCTTAGGAAAGACAAACCGTGTGCTAAACTAAATGGTCTAGAACCAAAAGAAACTAAGTCAGTGGCACACTTGTTTCCTTTTAAATTTTTGTTACTTCTAGTCTTTCACTTCTAGTGTTTTATTCTTTGTTCTATGGCAACAAACGAGACAGAGTGCATATCACATGATCTGTCGCAACGCGTAGCAGATTGATCAGTTGCGACGTGTGTTATAAAAATATGTTTTTTTTATTGAAAAAATATGTAATCGGACAGCAAAATTACATTTTTATTCCAAATATGCTCAGGGTTTGCTGGTTAAAATTCTTTGGGTACGTGCTGTTACACTCTGTATAGATAGTATCTTCTAACGCTTCTAATATAAGTATAATGCATTATGGTTTCATTCAGTAATAAAGAGTACCTATGTAATTTTTGGTTCACTTCATTCATCGCATCAAAACGAAACCAAAAATCGTCTAGATGGACTTTATTTTTTCCTTTTCCTTTGAGTTAAAACATGAAACGAGAAAGGACCCATTTATAATGTTTAGTTAATAATATTGTTTATAAAAATGTATATAATTGGATATAGGACACTATTGTATTAATATTGATTGAAATAAATTTATTTAATATTCTCAATTTTTTTGAAATTCAAGTATAAAAAACATCAAATAATGCAATATTTGAGAACATACACACGACAATGTATCAATAAAATATTCTTTTAGGATTGATTTTCATTTTTAAAAAGTTCCTATTCACTTCATAATAATAATAATCTATAAGATCGATAATAAGATCTGTAATCCTGTATTTTTAATTTAATATATTTTATTCACCCTGAGGAAGGTTCGGGGCGAACCGAAACCGGTTGGTTTTAAAAAATATAATAAAGTGAAATTAAGCAAAGTTATTTTATTTTCATTATTATAATTATGTATACCCATAAAGTGTTTGCTACATGTGAAAAATGTATAATAATTTAGCTTATTATCACGAAACAAAGTCAGAACGAGGCTTAGATAATTTACATGCAATAATAAAATGAACGCCATGAATGAGCAGTTTATTAATAATTATATACAAGTAAATAATTAAAGCTGATCACAATTCGGGCGATTAACATCATGTTATCACTTCAGAGATCCTGTGCCGTGCAATCCTTTGCAGTCCTTTGCGATTATTATTTTTTTAATAATAAATTGTAAACTTATTCATTAATATAAGATGATACTGAAGGTACTATAAAGTTTAACGGTGAGAACTAAAAGTTCCTTGAGATTGTGACTGATTAAGGAGAACTCCAAAGGTAATAAATTAGATTAACTTGTTTTAGGTTATGATTAAGACAAGCCAATTAAAACTAAGTTTTAAGAGTTAGTATCCATACTAATGTAACAAAATCTGTGTAAGTTTTGTTTGTGTATATAGAAAAATTCATAAGAACGCATTTCGCTAAGGAATTGATGAAGCACACTTCTAAAAAAATAATAAAATGATTGTACGAGAAATTTGGAAATAAATCATATGAATGTACCTTGAATATCTTATTATTTTATGATATTAATGAGGGGTTTGTGTTCTTATTCCCGTTTCGATCCCCTTTTCCCTTGTGTGTCCCAAATAATGTTAGTTCATAAACAAAGTTCAACTATGCACGTAGGTATTGGTTTTTATTCCATTCTTTCATCAACAGAATTGTAACACGGTTACATACCTTTACCTTCATCATTCATTATTATTCTGAGCAAAGAAGTTATCGTTTATATGTAAAAATGTTAACTATAAAGTTCTATTTCATAGACTATGTGACCCAGTTGTTTTGAAAATGATAATAATGTTCTTTGAAAAATAATCGAAAGGTAAAAAACAAAAGCTTATTTTATTTGATATTTTGTATTAATAAATATATTTTTTCTTAGAACTAAACAATTTTAAAAGGTAAAAAATGTGTAAACAATTAATAACACATAATACTGTTTAACATTGATCATACAACACTGATAACAATACACACAGAAAGGGGATGGTATATCCGATTTCATGTTCAATAATTTCAAATCTCCTGCTAAACGAATAAAATCAAAGAAATTTCCAATTATTTGTATCTGTCCTCCAAACCTCATTATAATTATAATTAAGTAATACAAAAATGTCATGTTAGTCACAAAAGTCAATTTTTTGCTTTACAATAAATTGATATAAAAATAGATCATGTCTCTAAGAGATTACTTATCACAACCTTAGAATTAAATAATTTAAAACAAATTATAAAACACGTATTTATGGACGGTATGTATCGTCTCCTAAATGATTCTGATCGAAGAGTTACCAACTATTGGGAATACCGTAGTAGCATTGGCTCCGTCTAGTTGGTAATCGTTTTTTTTAAATTTTCCTGCCATTTCTATAATATGTTTTTCGGTTCACAAATAGAACCCTGCATTTTAGCAGTTTTCCAGAATAAAAACGATCTAAGTATGTAGATACATATTTTGATAACCTAAATCTGCTTTTTGCTGTATTCATTGTTTCTTAGATGATTCTGACAATTACAGTTTTCATTCTAACTGTACCAAATCTTTCTAATATGACTGTTTCTAGAAATATTGTGTGGCAGAAGGAATTGGATTACGGAATGGAGAGAAATATATGAAGTTTGTAGCACGAGCAACTCAAAGTCTGCTTTTGGAGTTGAAGAATTGAAATTTGGCGATTTGTGTTTCTATTTGGTGATCACCATCAGTTATTGAGGTTATTTTCTATCCAGGGGATAAATTCTGTGATCCTGGTGTAGACTCCTGGGAACCCAGGCTCTGCGCACTTGTAACCGTAGGAGACGACGCCAATCAAATAGTAGTAGATGGTGCTCCTGCCAACTGGGATCTGCGATATGAAAGATGACATTTATATAAATAATTGCATGAAGAATTTTGAAGCATCTAGGAAACCTATGCAGACCATCTAGGAAGCTAGTTTTTGATTCAAATAACAAACATGACAAATTTATACCAGCTAAAATGAGATAAATATCCGTACTTTACATTGAACTTAACAGTGCTTCATTCGGGTTGCCAAGCGATAAGATGATTAAATAAAAGTCATCAATTATTAGCAAGGAAAGCTGGAAAAAGACACGCCTAGTGATTCTGTATCTTGTGTGGGATCGTTATCGAGATAATGGGCGTGATCTCCTGTCAGATTTGTGTGATTTTTACATATTTACTGTCACATATTTTAGTTTAGATCATTTTAAACATGAATTTCTGCAATTATTCATGATTATTTATTCATTTAATGTACGTTATACATGTAAAAAGCAAATAAATCACTCAAATCTAACAGGATATCACATCCGTTATCTCGATAACGATTCCACAAAAGATATTGAATCGCTCGGCTGGTCAAGAGTTCTGCAAATATCCCTGGAAAGAGCCAAGCCAAATTTCATATTTCCTCGAGAGATAGAAGTGGTGAGCGGATGTGAAGAATGAGCGGTTTGTTTCACTGGTTGGGAAAGCAGCCAGCTTTGGATGGGTAAGTCACGATTTAAAAATGGACCCCGGAAGACTTATGATCAAAACATCAGAATTTGGGCTACGTTGATAGGTTACCCCAAATTGAAAGGTATATAGGTACCTATCAAACAAAATATAAATAAAATTCTTACATTGGGCCACATGAGTGGACCACCACTATCTCCCTGGCAAGCGTCCTTTCCTCCCTTGGCATAACCGGCGCAAAGCACGCGCTGGTCGATAACCTGACTCTTGAACTTGGAGTATGCCTCCTCACACTGGCCGTTGGTCACCACGGGGATCTGCGCCTCTTGGAGATGGGAGGCAGCTGGACCACCTACAATCAAGAGAAAGGTGATTAGAGTTTTTAGATATCGAAGGTTTAGCAGAATCAACCACTGCTGCAAAGATAAAGTACAAATTGGTAGACCCGAAAATAATATGGTTGGAGCTAATGGATTGCGGGTAAAGTAGTATCTTGAAGAAAACTAAAACTCTTGCATAGATTTATCTGATGTTGACTTAAGCACAAAGTAATTGCTTGAATAATTGTAGGCACTTACGGAATGATGTAGCACCCCACCCAGCGATGAAGGGAAGATTTCTCTCGAAATTGTTGGCTCTCAGTTCAGGGGAAGCTGGCAGACAAATGGGCCAGATCAGAGCTGAAACACAATAACACACCAGTCAGTTACGGAAACAATGAATTACACAATTGTAGTTACATACAAGCTACCAGTCCATGCTGTGAAAAACAAAGAACGAACGTGGTTAGACAGTACGACAAAATATAAATATTAATATTGTAATTCACCAATCATTTAAATTTTACATAATAGCATGGTATTAAAAAGCTGTTGATAAATATAGGAATTAAACGTAGCATAATTTAGGAAAATCCAAATGCTATTAGATCGAATGGAAGGTTCCGCTTAGTGTAGTCTATCATAATCGGATTGAATCCCTTTATCACCATTGCGTAAATAGTTCAATGAAGGCCATCCAGACAAAATATTTCAAATAATATATCAACAACATCCTTGGAGTTTTTTTGGTGATTGAATATTTTGTAAAATTGTACAGCAGTAATTCGGCGTCAATTTTAGCCGTTGTTACTTGCCACTTTAAAAGAGTGTTTTTTTTTAAATAATTTTATTGAAATTCTCTGGAAATTATCGAATAAATACAACGTGTTTTCATTAAATTATTTATTTCGTAACCAAGCATTTAAAAGAAGCGAAGTAAGGTTTTTACGCCTGCTTGTAATAACATTAACCACTGAATAAACTATTTCAAAGGATTGAGCCTGTGGAAAATCCCACGGTAAGTATTTCACTAAGTGACCGATCAAACATAATATTTTGTTTAAGTGCTGTCATTATTTTATCTTAAAATAAGGCGATTATTTCGTGTACACTAAACAAACATCTGTCTGCTTTTCTATGAGTTTGATTCCCAAATAAAGTATCTATTTATGTATTGACACCACAAATACTCATGGAAACAATAATACAATATTATGCTTGATTGTGAAACTTACTGGTAAAATCGACGTCCCTGTTCAATTTAATCAGGCCGATGTCGTTGGTATGTTGGACTGGGTTGTATTGTTCATGAACTGTCAGCTTCTCAATTGGGACATCGATGGGGGTTGCTCCCTCGTCATCTCTCTCAAGATCAAGCTCTCCAAGACGAACCACAGTTCTAAAAAAATACAGAATGACAAAATCAGTAAGATCCTCATAGAAAGATAGCTAGAAGAATAAGATTGGCGATAGGCGCCCATGATAAATATTTAACAACCCCTTTAGATTTTAGATGACCTAAATTAAACGCGAACATCTAAAAAAGATATACTGTATGCCTCAAGGATTTCGATAAGAACCTCTAAAAAATTTTCAATTTAAATCGGATGAGCATATATCGTTCGAAGATAGATATTATTACTTATTATCTTTTAAAGCTTTAAAACATTAAGATCTTCAGGTAAGCAAAGCACAATAATTATTGTGTCTATCACCGTCCGAAGTTTTATAATTCTTTTAGGATTAACTTTTAAAAAATAAATTATCTAAGCTTCTCCAATTCTACCAATAAACCGAAAATTTGGTTGAAAATAAGCTTATTTCAACTTTTTGTTAGAGTTTCGTCAATAACTAAATCTGTAAAGAGCTCTCTAAATAGTCTAAATCAAACACGAAATTAGTCACCATGCGAACAACAAATTCACTAAAGGTACCTAGAAATATGTTAACCGCAAAATCAATTTGCACACATACGATTCACACAATAAAAATGCAGAATACACTGGTAAAACGACGGTAATAATAATAACAGACAAACGTTATATTTCGGTAAAATCATCAACACAAAAGTTGTGCATATTTTTGCTATTATATGACAAATTTCACCGGAAGACCATTTTGCAGCGTAGGTTTTGAATACAATGTAGAATTATAACCTTCAAAATAAATAGAATAAACGCTACTTTGCCATCGGGAAAAAAAGCAATACCTACAAGTGTGATTATGACGTAATTTACGTAACTCTACCAAAATAGATAACACAGCATTTCAAGAGCTTTAATAAGTCATGGACTTGTGGATAATCCAATTTTCTACCGAGGGTACAGAAAAGAGTCCTAAAAATGTTTGTCTCAAGCGTAACGGGCACAATTCAATCAAATAGATTTATTCATTAATAATTATAAAATCCCCTTTTCGACGTTATTTTGAATACACTTAGGAACCAGATCTATTTGTTTAAAACTGAACGTTTCCTCGCAAATTAATTAACGGCGTAGTGTAATGTTTACCTTCTCAGAGACTTACTTCAAAGAAGACAGCGAAACCAATCATCATTACGTCATGGTTCATAGTCACATGTTGAAGTAGATCGAACGAGAGGTTATTTGCTTTGACCAGTCCAATGTGAATGTGCCCGAACACACGTGATTTTCTTAGAAAATCATTATAAATTTTCTAAATATTATGATCGAAATGTTAAGAATGCGGAAAAAGTTAGCATCTTCTCACGGAACTCAGACGATACCTATTAATATATTTTTTAAATGATTTAGTTATTATTGTCAGGCATAGGTTAGGTTTTCTTAGGGAGGTCAGTCATTCACTTACCTCCGCAAAAATGCACACAAATTTTAGACATATTTTACATATTTTCTTATTCTACTTAACTCAATGTAATTTGGTAGGGATTTCTCTTTATACTTTTAAGTGAAACTTTATTTTTTGTCAATAAATCGGAATTCTTTATTTTAACCATTTTGGATACTTTGATTCCTTGAAATTAATTAATGGTATGCAGTGTATGATCTGGCATTAAGTTTTGAATAAAATGATTATATATTATGATAATATTGAAATAAATTACACTTACAGGTCAGATTCGTGCCCGTGAATGCAATGGGCAGCAGTGAGCACATGTCTCGAGGTGATCAGAGCTCCTCCACACTGCCAAAGGATCTTTCCAGGAGTCCTCTTGGACTGGAATCCTAGAGCCGCTACCCAGGGCCATTGTCCTGAAAAAAAAAACATGCCAAAATGTTGTTTAACCCATACATAACCTAAACAAGGGAGATGGTCCGTGCAATGTAGTGAAACATCATAGGTATGAACCGCGGACACAAAAGTACCGACAACATCGCCGTCATAAGAAAAAAAAACCAATGCGAATTTGCAAGTCCCATTTTGATATACTTTTTATTATAATAAGTGAAAGGTCTCGTAGATCTTTGCAAATACCTAAATGCATTTTTAATTGCAACGTTGCTGCAACCATAACTGCTCAATACCGTTGAAAAAAAACACCAAAAAAGTCACAGGACAAAATTTCATTAACCTTTTAACTTAAAATAATGTCAGGTATCACTGATTAAAGTTAGTCAAGTATGTATTTTGTATTTTGCAGACGATTTTGTTTTAAAACTTGTGAGTTAATTCCAAGGGAAACCAGACCGTAAAACAAATTAAAGTTAAATTATATTATTATGTACGCCTAATATCGTCAAAGAACGATTGAAAATTATAGCTCTAGTAACAAATTATCGTCAGCTCAATGCGCTACGTATTTGGCCCAAACGAAGGTGATTTAATTTCACCTTGATGAAGGTTGAGCCGAGTCTCATTTGTAGTTTTTGAACGAATAAATGTGCGGTTTGGCTTATTCGCAAGAAGACAAACAACATAAAACTGATATTTTTTTTTTTATATTACTTATTTATTTATTTATTGACGCCCTATTGGGCTTTTATATTTTAAATATAAGTTTCATTTATAACAACAGTGAAACGTAAATAAAAAGATTACAAAATATACAAATAAAGCATAAACTCAAAATAATATATAAGAATATATCTAATGCTAATTCCACGTGCAATTAGAATACGAACAATAAAAATAAAAACATCAAAAAGAAGAAAATGCAATTAAAATAAAATGATTAAAAAAAATAAAAACTAAAAAAAAAGATTTCTCATTAATTATTTACAAAATACAATCTTTTTTAACGATTTAATTTACTCTAACATTACTTATAATTATTAAACATCATAATTTGCTTTACGAGTAGGTACTTTGAATGTATTTGCGCACACCAATAGTTGGAAAGTTAGAAAAATGTTTTTCTAACTAGTTCGGAAAGTGATGTTTTTAAATAATCCAATAAATATGTGTTTTTTATTTATTTTAATTACACACGGTGTCCGGAAACTCGTAACACAAGTGGGAAACTGGTGAATATAAAAAACTGCATTACAAGTAGAGAACCTAAAAGAAAATTAATCTGAGGATTTTTTAACTTAAATTTTTTTTTTAAATAAAAGGCTAAAAGTCTATGATTTTATATACTTAGCTGATATTAGCCGCTTAGTGACCGATTTTTTTAAAAATTTAACAAAAAAAGCTACCAATTTCTTTTTTTTTTTTTTTAAATCATGTATATTATCGAGGCTTCTGACTCACACAATGTTGTCATTTTTTGCCTCATCTGTTTTTAAATTATAATATTATCTATAATCTCTAATGATCTTTAAAAGGTACATAGTCCTTTTATATTCATTTTGTATAAAAATTCACTTTCAAATATTTTCCAGTTTACATGATCTAATAAATTTCATTATTCTCGATATGGCATGAAACTCGGTTGAGGCTATTAAATTCTGAACTTCCGATGGGTTCGAGGTCATTAATATTGTCACTCTCTGTCGTTCATATTTAATGCACTTTGATAATGTGTGCTCCACATCTTCAATTTGTTCACATATCGAGCACATTGGAGAATCAGAGAGGCCTATCAAACACAATATTCTTCCCATTAGTGCATGTCCGGATCTTAATCTAAAAATGATTCTCATTTCTGATCTTTTCAGATTAACCTCAGTGAACCATGGTCTTTTAAACGGTTCATTTTGGAGCTTTCTGTACCATATTCCCTTATTGGTAGACAATGTTTCAAAATGATTATTCCACATATTATTATATATGGAATTTATCTTTTGGGAGTAATCTTCAGCGTCTGGCGTCCAGTCGTAGATGCTTCCATTCACACATGCTTCGTTTGCCAACAAATCCGCCTCTTCATTCCCATGTATTCCTACATGAGATGGAATTCTGCTGTAGCCGCCTTATTTTTTCAACAATATTGTAGCCTATTTTCCTACAGGGAACTCCTTTCGGAATACTTTTAATATGTTGAAGTGCACTTTTAGAATCGCTTAATATTACAACTTGTTTCCACTTATTTTTAATTGCATATTCTACTGCTTCTTTGATTGCTATCAATTCTGCATTCATAATAGTGCAATTTGTATTCAATTTTATTTGATGGGAAAAATTGTTTGGCATTGAAATGAAAGCTGCTCCAACTTGGTCTGATTTTTTTGATCCATCAGTGAAGATCTGGCTGAATCCAGAATATTTTTTAGTTAGCATATCGCTTACCATATTACTAATTTCATTTGGTAAGAGTAGTCTTTTGGGGGAATTAAAATTGTCAATCTCAACTGAAATACATTCCAAATTAAGTGCTCCTACCCAGGTTTCAAAGGAGTACATATCTAGACATTTATTTTTATTTATTTTCCAATCAATTGTTTCCGAACAAATTTTAATCAACATTGGTAATTTTTTATTGTTCCAGAATCTGTTTTGTATCAAGGATTTAAGTTTGAGAACCTCTAAAACTAGTGGATTATTTTCAATGGATACAGCTCTAAGCCAAAATCTTGCAGCTAGTTTCCAAGTTCTTATATGCAAAGGAGGGGCACTCATTTCACTTTGTAAAACATGCACTGGAGTTGAGTTCAGGAAACCTCCACATATTCTTAAAGCTCGTGATTGTATTCTATCTAATTTTTCGAGATTGCTTTTGGCAGAGTTGTAAAAAAGTATACTGCCATAGTCTAATCGACTTCTTATAAGAGAAGTATACAATCTTCTCATGTGAAGAGGATGAATTCCCCAGCTTTTTCCTGACAACACTTTCAAAATATTCATTGGCTGATTCATTTTTAAACAGGTGTTATTTATATGTTTATTCCAAGCGAGTCTGTAATCCAACCATACCCCGAGGAACTTATGTTCATCTACTCGTTCTATAAGTACATCATTTATTTTTATATTCAGGATATTTCGTCGCTTTCCTTTTGCAAATATACATATTTTTGTCTTATTTTCCGATATTTCAAGACCTTTTATTTTAAGAGCATTCTGTAATTCCAACAGAGCTTTTTGAATAATGTTTTCGCATGTTTTTACTTTTGAGCTTGAATAATAAATACCAAAATCGTCAATGTACTGTACGCGTTTCACTTGGGGATAGTTTCCTATACCGGAAGTTCCAATATTGAATAAGAGGGCAGACATGGGATCCCCTTGTGGTAGTCCTCTCGTGCACATTTGTTCAGCGAATATGTTAGGTTCCTTAATAATAATCATTCTTTGTTTCAAATATTCCCAGATATATTTTATAACTTTCCCTTTAATACCTTTGGAAATAAGAACTTTAATGACCTCTTCGATCTTTATATTATTGTATGCATCTTTAATGTCTACAAAAGCAGCAAGGGTAACGGCGTTGGTTGTTTGGGCAACTTGGATCTCTGTAACCATTCTTCCCAGATTATCCATTGTTGACAGTTTTCTTCTAGATCCTATTGTAGACTTATCAAATAAGAAATTATTTTCTAAATACCACTCCAATCGCCTTGTAATTATAGTGTTGAAAGTTTTGCAAAGACATGAAATTAATGAAATTGGTCTTATAGAGGTCATGAGCTTTGGATCTCTTCCGGGTTTAATTATAGGAATAATTTGTACCTGTTTCCATTGTATTGGTATAGTGGAATTTCGCAAAATTAGATTAAATATATCTACAATAATTAATTGGCAAGAAGTAGGTAAATTTTTTATCATTGAGTAGGATATCAGATCTATTCCTGGGGAGGTATCTTTGGATTTTAATACTGATTTTAATTCAGAAGCTGTTATCGGTTTGTGAATACCAGTAGTCTCCGAGGTTTCTTCTTCGGTCCACACATGTTCGATTAAATTTTCGTTTGGAGCTAGATATTGTAGATATTGTAGCGCCGATTCGCTGTTCTCAAAGATATTTGGACGAGAAGATCCTATTCCCTTATACCATTTCATTTTCTTCCACATATCAGAATAGGTTGTATTAGTATCGACAGAATCACAAAATTTTTGCCATCCTTCCCTTTTTGCTTTTCTTACTATTCGTCTGGTACTGGATTCCTTGCGCTTTAATTCTATATAATTGTCAATATTAACATTTTTCCGTAAATGAGTCAGCGCTAATCTTCTTTCAGCTATAGCTTTAGAGACTTCTGGATTCCACCATGGTTTTGGTTTGAATGCTTTATTTTTAGATTTCTTAAAGAATGGAATACTTTCATCTGCACTTTTGTTCAGAACATCTTCTAATTTGTTATAAAATTCTTGAACTGACAATTTTTCTTCAGGAAAATTTTGTATGAATTTATCTACAGTGGATTTGTATTTGTTCCAGTCAGCTTTTTTGAAATTTCTTTTCATAATTGGTTCATAATTACAATCGGTTTTTTCTAAAGTGATAATAATTGGTAAATGATCACTACCCATCGTATCTGTGTCTATCCTCCAATTACAAGTTAGTACAAGCTCAGAAGATACCAGGGTAATATCCGGGCTCGAACTCCTTTGTCCGGGATGTCCTATTCTTGTTACGTCACCGTTATTGACAATAATAAGGTTTGAATCTTGGCAGGCTTCTGCAATAAGATCTCCCCTCAAATCTCGTATAGCTCTATCCCATAGTGGATTATGGGCATTGAAATCACCGCCTAGTAGGGCTCCTGGTCCCATCTGGTCAAAAACTTTCCTCCATGTTTGAATTGTGATATTTATATTACTAGGACAATATATCACATTGACAGATTTCAGATTTCCGGCATTTAATAGTTTAACACTGCACAATTCTAATTCACAGGTCGTGGTGATGTCTAGGGTTCGTTCAATTGATTGTAAACTTTTATGGATTAAGATTGCAACTCCTCCATATCCATCGGCTCTGTCTCGTCTATATGTTGTATAGTCTTTAAATCTTAAAATGTAAGGAAATTGAAGCCACGTTTCGGAGATAAGTGCAATTTTGATATGTTGCTTTTGTAAATATATTTCTAAATCGGGTTTTTTAAAGTGCAAACTCCGAGCATTCCATTGTAATATATTAATATTATTCTTATCCATTGTTCGTCGTAAAGATTGATTTTAAAATTTCATTTAAGCCGCCTTCCTTAATAATTCCCATGATGGTGTCTATAAGTCTATTAACTGCTAATTTCACAAGACTTTCCCAATTTTCTCCATTCATAAATGTTGTTAATATTTCTCGAGCAATGTTAACATTAATGTTGTCTTTAGGATTAATCTGAGTTTCACCAGTGCTAGTCTTATTTCCTTTAAGTTTTTCAGCATAACTGCTTTCTCCACTTGATTTCGACACATTTTCTTTATCTGAATTAGTTTTCTTTCCTGTTTTTACATTTTCTTTTTCTTTTAAGTTAGGTTTTTTCTTATCTACAAGTATTTTCGCTTGTTTATATGTAACTTTTTTTTTTGCCATTTTTTGGGTTATCTCTTTCTCGTTCTTCCACTTTGGACAATTAATATCGTTAGCCGGATGATCTCCTCCGCAGTTGACACACTTAGCTGCCTTGTCACAGGTCTCATGTTGTTCATCACACTTAGGGCACAACTTTTTTTCTTTTTTACCACAGTTTTGAGCAATATGCCCATATCTCCAACAACTATAACATTGCATAACTCTAAATATATAGGGTTCTACTCCAAATTTGACCCCATATATAGAGACATACGATGGGATCTCTTTCCCAACAAATTTTAGACTCACAGTTGTCGTAAGCGTGAGTTGTCCTTCTTTTCCTTTTTTAGAGAGCCGCTTTATGCTAACCACATTGTTATCACTTTTAATCACTTCCATGATCTCATTAGTGACATCAAGATCTAAACGTCTGATGACACCAAAAGTATATTCAATGTTCTTTTTTATTGTCACTTCCCATTTCTTTAGAATAAAAATCGAATTTTTTATGGCCTTTTCAGCTTCCAAATTATTTGGGAACGTAATTTCAATTTTAGTTCCGGATATTACTTTAATTTTTTCAATTTTCATTCCGGATTTAAAAAGAATTTTAGCCATACCCAATTTACCAGGTAAGTTTTCTCCTTGAATTATAACAATTCCTTTCTTTTCTTTAATTTCTTCATTTTTTGTTTCACTTGTCTCCGAGTTCATCCTTGATCTTTTACCGGATCGTGTAACGGTTTGCCACACCCCAGCAGACTCATCATTTGGAGCACTTGCTATTTCCATTTCTTCATTTATCACTATTTTGGGCGATAGTGGGTACGCCATTTTAATAATGGAACCAGCGCCGTCTGGTCCTGTTCTATCCTTTATTTTACAATAATTAACACGTATAAACACATATAAACACAAATAAACTGTAAATTAGATTGGAGCAAATCTCGAAAAATGAGCTACCAATTTCAGACTGGTTTACTCGAAAACGGCAGCTCTAATCAAAAAAGTTATACTTCAAGATCGACTCCAGGTGTGGTGTAGAATATAGATTCACTAGTTTCCCGCTTGTATTTTGAATTTCCGGACACCGTGTATACGGTTTTATTTGCGTTTATAAAATACTTACTGTTTTAAAAACGTCTATTTGAGCAGCTATTCACAATCAGACTAATAAACAGTCAAAAAATAATTCATACCTACGATTTTAGTAGGCACCACAACAAACAGTATGGTTCATGTGTTGTTTGCAGTGATGAGAATTGAAATCCTAGATATGAAAATAGAGGTGAAAATAGCGATCGCGCAAATTGAAAAATGTTGACTTTTGTCTCTAATTGGAATCGGGCTGGAAATCGGGCTCGTGTATTACGTTCATTATCAATACACGACATCTTTTTTCAGCCCGATTCCAATTAGATACCAAAATCAACACTTTTCGCTTTACGCGATCGCTATTTTCATATCTAAGATTTCAATTTTCATCACTGAAAACAACACATGAACCATACTGTTTGTTGTGTGCCAACTTAAATCATAGAGATGAAAATAGCGATCGCGTAAAGCGAAAAATGTTGACTTTCGTCTCTAATTGGAATCGGGCTGAAAAAAGATGTCGTGTTTGGTGGGCTTTAGCTCGTTTTAGCTCAATAAAGATAATATTTTATTGTAATAAATCATAATCTTTAAAAAAACATAGTTAAATTATGTGTGAGCTTATGTAAAGTAAGTATTTCGTAAGCAAGTATTTAGTAGTAAGTTATGTTAGAGTTACATTTTGATAATGCCTTCTGAAGGCGAAACAGTTACATAGCAGAACTTGTTAATAATAAACTGTTTTTATAAAGAACTTAATAATATTATATTTTTAAATAATGTTACGATTATTGACTTACCTAGAGAGGCAGGAACACCGTTGACGACCCTCTTGGTGAAGGATCCGTTGTTGACGCCGCAGTTGTCATCCAGGGTCAGGATTCTGTAACCCCCATTATTGGGACTTGGCTGATCACCGCCGTCATTTGGACAACACACCTAAGAATAAATTTAGTCATAATTTAGCTATGTTTTCAAAGCTTTCTTGACTGGCTAAGGGTTTCTTGGTCGGAATTTATTGATCATAAGCTGATAAGCAATGGAACTTTGAAATATAATACAGTCAGAAAAATACCGCGACACCAAATTGTTTGTTTTATACTTATAATGTTTTGCATGTCTTTTCAGAGGTATTCTAAGCCATCGTTTCAATGAATGAAGAAAATTGACAAAAAATATTGAAAATTGGAATCTAGTTCACACTTAGAAGAGTCGGGAGATGGAATGTACGAGTAGAACGGAGAGGTGGTAATTTTTGTTAAGGCTTGTTAGATGAAAGTAACTTGTTTAGAGAGGGACAACCAAAAAAAATGTAATCTACTCGTATTTTATAAAACTACAGAAATTACAACCCCGGAAGTCAAGCACGTGAATTTAAAGAAATGTGTGGGTGAGCACTTTCCAATTATCAATAGATAAAGAGAGGAAATATCTTATTTTGGAAAAATGGAGAAATTAAAATAGGAAAACATTTCGGAAAAACCGCTTGAAATAATATCGAGAACTTGATTTGGGTTTCGACTTTTTTCTTCCAGCGTTTTTCAGTGAAATGCAAAATTAATATATTTTACAATAATCCAATCACAATCATAAAGTAAAAATTCTCCTTAAATCTTTGCAAATTTACTTTGTGGCGTCATTTTCAATGTTAATCTTTACCTTTGGTATCGATACGTGTTGATAATTTGGATTAAATAGTGGTGTTTTACAAAGTGATTTGTTTTCATTAATTAAAAATTCTCCATTCAGAAAATTCTATTCCAGTTTGACGAAGGTAAGGCTTAACTTTAAGGCATAACTCCATGGCGTGTTCGTATAATATTAATATAGTACCTACAGTAAAAATAACATCACTAATTTACAGCGTTTCATTTTTAAATATTCTCACCATTTGTTTTTTGGATCGTTCTTACATTTGTGTCGAGAAAGTAACTAATTGAAAAAAAAAAACATAAAAACAATGAATTCTATATGTATACTGACCACAGGGTCTGCACCATCATACCCGCACAGGGATTCCCTCAGGTAGGAATAGGCCCCAGCGTCTGTTCTGACGGTCCTCAGCAAGTTGAGCAGCGGATCACAGATCCTGATGTTCACACAGATCCCGCTCCGGTCATCGGGGGTCCTGCAGTTTTCGCCTGTGAGATCGAATAGAAAGTCTGAAATGGTGTACTATAGATCAATGTTCATAAACCAAAAATTAGTAGTTATGATGCTGTGCTTCTGGTAGAAAATGAGCGGTGCGATATGTGGAGTTCATATTATCAATGGGAAGTTTGACGCTTGTCAAACATCGTTTAGAAATATTCATTCAGAAATGCCCTAGTTTGTGAGTAATGAAATGAATACAGGGTATGGATTAGAAAGCGAACTAACATTATTAATTTTGTCAAACATCGTTTAGAAATATTCATTCGTGAGTAATGAAATGAATACAGGGTATGGTTTAAAAAGCGAACTAACATTATTCATTTTGTCAAACATCTTTTAGAAATATTCATTCAGAAAGGCCCTTGTTTGTGAGTAATGAAATATAATACACGGTATGGATTAGAAAGCGAACTAATATTAATCATTTTGAAGAATATTAGAGTAAAAAAAGTGTAGAAACCAGATTTTTATTGGTACCTATAGTAAAAACTATGAATGATTTTTTTTTTAATAACGATTAGCACAGAAAGCTACAAAATGAAATAACGAAAAAGTAGGTTATTTAAAAATAACATTTTTTCAGTTATATCTGAATATAAAGTAGGTGAAAATTACTTATCGGTTATTAGATAATTAAAACATATTTTTAAGAAAATATAAACAAAAATATTCGTAAAATAAAATAAATCAAAAATATGTAACGAAAAAAGATTTTATTGAAATAAATTAAATTACAAAAAATATTAGTAAGTTTAATAAGATGACAGATATTACAAGTTTCTCTTAACTACGGACAGGACCTTTGAAATCAAGCTGAGTGATAGCCTGTTTAACCTTCGTCCTGTTCCCTTTTGGCACATTTCTCGAGGCCATCCTGTTACCTCTCTGAGGATACCCCCTGTTAGCATTCGGAGTTGGCGGGGTTATTGTATCATTAATAAGTTCAGAGAAAGTGGTCGAGGGAACCCCCATGGCTCTAGCCAAGTCCTCCACATTGAAACCGTTGGGCTTTGCGATGTGGCCGTAAGAATGAGGGGTGTCTCTGAAATCGTAGCCGTTCCCGTGGCCATCCCCGTGGCCATTAGCACTATACCCATATCCAGCGCATTGGATGGGACAGATGTCAACGCAGAGTCCTTTCTTATGAGCCACCATCAAGAGGTACTGCATCCATTTAAGGATAACGCAAATGCTTTCAATTGACATACTTGTTTTATTACTGTCCACGACTCGAAATTCAACAACAAACTTAACAGAAATAGAAATATTCTGCACTTGGATGCAATTAATGTTGCATAGATTTAAACTGTTTTTGAGAAATTATCTTTAAAATCACTATCTTTTATCACTTGAACATAATACACTAATTGAAACTACAGAGTGCATATTACGTTCAAAACAAAATGGTGCTCACATATCTGACAACGAAACAGGTCTGACGTTAATGAATAACTGAGAATAATATAACAATTTTGGGACATTTTATAGTTCGAAGGGTCAGTCTAAAAATGTTTTTTTTAATAGAATAGCTTAGATTTGGGGTACAGATTGGAAACTAAATATCAAATAGAGCAAAAAGATCTTATCTCAAATGCATCTCATGTGGTACATTCACTATACATAATTTATACTTTTGATCACAAATTGATCACTCATTTTCAATGTTTCTGTGTCATTCTGAATTACTCAGTGACCTTAACATAGTTTATGTTTAAAATCATATTGATCACTCGGACGGATATATGCAGAAAAGATCCATTTCATTTTGGATTTCTTGTGAAATTATTTTAATAAATCAACACGTAAAAAACAAAGTTTTTTTTACCACGGTAAAACTATTTTCAAATGGCTTTTAAACATCGATCAATAATACTTCAATGCTTTTAAAACTTAAATTGTGAATTGTATCTTCCTACCTCGGAACTGGAGTCAATTACTCTCCCAACTGAGTCAAATGCCGAAAGGATTAGACTGACATTAATTCTTGTATTAATGCCTACGATACACGACATCTTTTTCAGCCCGATTCCAATTAGAGACCAAAGTCAACATTTTTCGCTTTACGCGACCGCTATTTTCATCTCTATTTTCATATCTACGATTTCAATTGTCATCACTGCAAATAACACATGAATCATGTTGTTTGCTGTGATGCCAACCGAAATCGTAGATATGAAAATAGCGATCGCGGAAAGCAAAAAATGTTGACTTTGATATCTAATTGGAATCAGGCTGAAAAAAGAGATGGTTTAAAACGGCCATTATTATACTCGTATTTCCTAAAATGTCTCAAAACTAAGAAAAATTTTCAGTTAGATCATTTCTGCAGACATAGATATACATAGGTATCTTGCTCGGATGCACATATTTGAATTTCATTGTGTATAATTTTTTCCTTGATTACAAAAATCTTTTTTGACTGCTAAACTTCTTGTTTGAATAAAGTGGGCGGCAATCTTCGGCAATGTTTCTTTGTTTGTCCCTTATGTCCCTAAACCATTCATCCGACTTTTATGAGTTGTTGTGGGCACGCCCGCGATGGTTTCTGTAGGTACATAGTGCTAGGAGCTCTGGCGTTATAAAATTATTTCCTATACCATTCATTCGATTGGTGAGTTGTTATGCGCACGCCAGCGAATGTTTCTATATATAGTAGTGAGCTCTGGTGTTACGAAATTCGTGTTAAAAAAAATACAATGGGTGGCACGCGAGCTGTTAAAAACTGAATGTACCGTGACTGAATGCATGGAACGTGGGAGGGGGGTTCAAGGGACGGTGGAAGCGGGAGAGAGAAATGGGGAGAGGGAAGGCGGGGTAGGTGGAGTGAGAAGGGGACTCGGGAGGGGAAGGGGAGGCTTTAGGGTAACGGGACTAATGGGAAAGAACAAGCAGGGAGAAACAATTTATTTATTAAGTGGTATTACAACGCATGCCGGGAATTCGCCAGTTAAATAATAAATTTAACATGTCTCTGAGAAAAATGCAATACTCCTTTATTAATCATCGATTTCAAGGAAGAACATCCTTTGCGTCACCTTACTAATTTACAAAAGTTGTATAATCGTAGGTACGACTATGGAATCAAGTTCCTTACTATTTTCAAGTACGACTTAAGATTGAGTTGCTGTGTCCGATTAGTATTAGTGAAGTACCTCCCATTAATGTATTGACTTTAACAATAAGCTATAAAACGTCACGTAAGTTGTGGTTCTTCTGTGAAGCATGTGTGTTGTTTGGATGTGAAATAAGAATACAAACATTTGTCATCTAACTTCTAACTAATGTCTAATAAATGACGACCCATTTTGTTAATTGCATTTATTGATAAATTTTATGATTAGCAAATAAATTGAAGAAAAAAACACTCAAAGTGTACATAATTGCAAACATTAATGATCTACTAAATAAAACTAGCAACCTTTGTGACCTGTAATGTCATTTTAAAGGACTTAAGCCTACAATACACGACATCTTTTTTCAGCCCGATCCAATTAGAGACCAAAGTCAACATTTTTCACTTTACGCAATCGCTATTTTCATCTCTATTTTCATATCTACGATTTCAATTGTCATCACTGCAAATAACACACAAAACATTATTCTGTTTGCTGTGAATCCAACTGAAATCGTAGATATGAAAATAGATATGAAAATAGCGATCGTGTAAAGCGAAAAATGTTGACTTTGGTGTCTAATTGGAATCGGGCTGAAAAAAACATGTCGTGTATTGTAGGCATAGCTAACTAACTAACCATCACGCCGTTTCTCCGCAGGGATATGCAGAAAGGACGGACTGCCAAACAACTCGGTTTTGGCACTCCTTGCCTTGTTTACATTCATACATCGTCTCATACATGCTCTTCTATTATTCTTACTCTTGACATGGCCCGACTCAAGTATCTGATTCACTTAAGTATTCAGCCCGTTTCCAATTGGAGACAAAAGTCAACATTTTTCGATTTGCGCGATCGCTATTTTCACCTCTATTTTGCATATCTAGGATTTCAATTGTCATCACTGCAAACAACACATGAACCATACTGTTTGTTGTGATGCCTACTGAAATCGTAGGTATGAAAATAGAGTTGAAAACAACGATCGCGTAAAGCGAAAAATGTTGACTATTGTCTCTAATTGGAAACGGGCTGAAAATCGGGCTCGTGTATTACGCTCTTATCTACTTCCCAAATACAGAAGCTCATCCACCTGCTCCAAGTTGTTCTCATCAGAAAACGGTTAGATTCTGTTCTTCTGTCGAAATATTCAAATGGTCATGTCTTCATGTTAACATATACCTATGTACGTTATAAAATATCAGTTAGCACCTTCAATGAGGACGCCACACACAATAAATTATAACTAGTAATATCTACAACATCTTGTTTTTCACCGTTGAGGGTCGTGATGAGACTGGTGAGGCCATGACTTTGATTTATCTTATTAGTATTAAATGTGTTGGAAAGAATATATTCTTGAATACTAATCAGATTGGTACAATGGAATTACATAACCCATAAGCTTAGTAACTATTAATGTACACAATGTAAAAATCAAAATCTTATAAATTAATATGCAGTGCTTTGAATGAATACAAATAAACGATTATACATTCACATGGTATTTACTTTAAACCAGTGATTTCTGTCATTATTTTTAGTAAAAAATTGACTTTTTTAAAAACTATTTTTCAACATTTATTCAAAAACAAATAAAAAAAAATCTTTCACATGTGCTGACTGGTCACTCAGCCGACTAACCGCCCAATCCCTCACACCGACCCCAACTTTAATGTAATACCTACAATAACAATAAATTGAAAACATTTGATTCGAATTAGTAACGTATCATCGATTTGATTTGTGCACGATTTGAAAGCCCGGATTAAAAATCCTGAGAGTTCATTTGACTTTTAACACAACGAGTTCAAAGAAATTAGTCTCCGTAAACAGAAATCATTAGAAATTCACAGAATTATGATTATCGAGCGAACTAATATTAGCCATAAATATTGACTTAGGAGAGTTTTGACTAGAGTAAATAATACGTTTTATGAGAAAATATCGCAAACTAAACAAAGACGAATGGTAATGAATATAATTAATACCGTAAAACACGCTAAACTCATTTTATATTTGATTGGAAAACAAACTCGCCCACAAAATATATCTTTGACCTATCGACGGCTGTATTATAGATTACTAACCTGGAGAAAATTATAATAAAAGGGATGTTGAAAATTAACCCTCAAATTACCCGTTCAATGGGAATTTCCTCGAGGCTCATGGAAAGCAACAATAATGCCTACAATACACGACATCTTTTTTCAGCCCAAAGACCAGAGACCAAAGTCAACATTTTTTGCTTTACGCGATCTCTATTTTCATCTCTATTTTCATATCTACGATTTCAATTGTCATCACTGCAAACAACACATGTACCATGCTGT
The DNA here is from genome assembly GCA_917563855.2 of Limnephilus lunatus. Taxonomy (NCBI): domain Eukaryota; kingdom Metazoa; phylum Arthropoda; class Insecta; order Trichoptera; family Limnephilidae; genus Limnephilus; species Limnephilus lunatus. The sequence goes on along the minus strand of OU830596.1, from coordinate 84,578,708 downwards.
TTGCTGTATGCCAACTGAAATCGTAAATTTTAAAATAGCGATAAATGTTGACTTTGGTCTCTAATTGGAATCGGGCTGAAAAAATATGTCATGTATTATAGACATTAGGGGGCATACATTAATTACGTGAGCTCAAAGAGGAGGGGGGGGGTCCAGCAAAATCTCACGTTACTTGAAAAGAATATACGAAGTGGCCCAAATTTATCTCACCAAGGGGGGAGGGTGGATCTAGATTGGAAGAAAAACTGCTCACGTAATTAATGTATGCCCCCTTAGAAGCTACAAATGATTCAAATGGGATTTCACCGCTTTAGAGGCACGATTTTTATTTCCATTTTTTTAATCCTTTTGTTTTTTCATAAGCATAAAGCGCAGACCCGTTAAAATCACCGGATATTATAATTATTGTATTTATCAAGTTGAAAGTATTTATAAAAAAAATATTTGCCTCAGGATCATTGCCTTTCCAAGAAGGAAGTTATCTTTTGAGTGTTATAAAAATTATAGGGTTACGATATCTCTCTAATAACATTATAAAAATAAGAGAGACACACGATATATTCATACTAATTTAACAAAAAATGTAGCATGGTTTATGAGCTAAAATATGTCCACTGAAACTAGTTCAGTGAAACCAAGCGCATTGTCTCAGTAACTTATCTTCGCTACATTAATTCAATTAAGCATCTGTCTAACAAATGAATAAAATAAATACGAATAAAGAATTATAAATTCATAATATATTTTTGGAACCTACTTGATCGCTACATGACTGTCTATTGTTAGCAGATTTACCAAAACGCAAGCAATACAATGGTACTAGTAACCAATGTGTGTGACCACAGATAATATAGTAGGATATGTTGTGACCTCAAGAATTTTAATTGCAGTAATATATAAGTATACGTACCTACGTGCCTATGTGTATAAAAAAAAGTGAGACATTTGCTTACAAGTCTTTCGGATCACGACTTAACAATGACAAATAATGAAACAACAGATCTAATAATGTATCACTCTAATCATATCCATTTTTTTAGGAATTTATTACAATGTTGACAATGACATCATCAGAAGGGTTATTCTGTATATTTTGCGACAATGTATCTATTAATAATGTTAAATCGACTCTGCACTACACATTTTGATAGTCTTCTTAAATTCGGTATTCCGTATCGCACTAACGAGCTTAATATTGCGCTTGTGTTAAGACACCAACTCTTGAAAGTAGTTATCCTAACGCCATAGATTTTAGCGCGTTTTGCCGCGTAATCCTTGTTAGGAGATAGTCGCGGGAAAATTTGTGAATCGAATGTCATCGCGTACAAACTTCAAAATAATACGACAAACGGACAGTCATTTATGAACGTCAATTAGGTTCACGTGTGTTTGTTATAACTAATAAATAGTAATTCGTGTTTATAAGTAGATAATCAATCCATTTATTGAACAACAGGCAAAGATACGCCATAGAAATTTGACAGCCGATAACGCACGACGGACGCCTTCTGATATCCGACGGATTCTGTCTTTTTGTCTTAATTGTCTCATAATGCTAACTTAACGAAAAAGTTAACACAAAAGACACAAAATCGGCCCTCAGATATCAGATTTGTCTTAACACTCCATGTAAGCAAGCTCCAAGAAGTTTCTTCTAAACTGAATACAAAGCCTGCATACGAATAGTCTAGACAAGATTAATATTCACAAAGCATCTAATTGGGTCACTACAAAAGGATCTCAGGATGAATGATTGAAACGAATTGATTTCATGATCAAGAGTTGATGAATGATGAATAATTATTTCAGTTTGATATAAGTACAGTGCTAAATGACTGCTTTAAAACAGTAACAGATCAACGAGTAACAATTTACTGTAAGCCATTTCGAATTTATTGAATCACGTTGAACATACTTTCATTCAATTGGACATCATTTGGGACAAAATATACACTGACAATTAGGTAGGTAAAAATTATACACTTTATTCTGTTTTTACACAGTGAATACATGAGAGATAGCACATTCAAGAGATATCAGACAATAACTGCAACCGATTTTGGATTCTTTTTTTCTTTCTTTATTCATTGAATTTTTTTGTAAAATAAATTGTGGATTTTTTGACCACCAGGCTAGGCACATGCACGTGTTGTGGTGGTCGAAATTCTCGTACGAAACTATTTTAATCCCTCGATTAGATTGTATTCTTACTCAATTCTAAGTACGCTTCAGATCCATGTAAAAAAATCGATGTAAAAACAGAATTAACACTAGGTATAAGTAGTCAGAAAGCGCAGCGCTTGTTAATGTTAATTCCAATATTGTTAATGTTGGAATTAACATTAACAATACTATTTTTGAACAATATTTTTGACTAGCCATTTCGAATCTGATTTTCAGAGAATATTATAAAATTCTTTGGCGGATGAAAATGTCCCATAAGAATCATTGATGTTTGTGTTATTGCGTAATATTTCATTTTTTCATTTTAATTGTGAGTAATATATCACTTTATAACGATTTAACCAAACATAAAGAAACACGAAAAATTATTTAGTTATCTTTAAAAAAAACATCGTTTCAACATTGTGTTAATACGTAAAAATAAACCAACAAATTATTCATATGATGATTTCTTCTTTAAAAAAAACATCGTTTCAATATTGTGTTAATAATACATAGATACAAAAAATAAACCAACAAATTATTCATCTGATGATTGCAAGAGAGCATCAGCGTGACTAAAATATCAATAACTTAGTATTATAATTAAGGTAAAAATTCACGTATTTATACCAACTCATCCTAATTTTATTAAAATAAGATAGTCATGTATGTTAAATAATGAGAATATTTATATAAGCATTATATCCGGGTCGCTGGGAATTCCAGCCGAGTGTTTATTATTTTTATTGTTAAAATCAATTTAATAACGACACGCTTGTGATTTTATTTCCAATTTTAGACTTTTGATGTTTAATTTAATGGGTATACCTAAATTCGGTTAGATAGATAATTATAATTGGTAATGGCTGTTATTGTATAATTAGACATTATTTTGTTGAATTGATGAGAACTCGTATTGCAAATTACATACATTTTAAGTACAAGTTATAAAAAACTGTTTCTGGTTTGTGTGCTTTTTTGACAAAAAAACTTTATTGTGAGGTCAAATTTATTCCGACGCAATGCTAATTGAACACACTTATTACAATAATTTCCAAATAATCTGAGATATACATAGATAATTGTGCAATTAATAGTAATGTATGTATAGGGTGAGTTCAATATAAGAAGTACTTAATTATTTTAACGCAAATGGGGAAGGTACCTACTTTTACATAGACAATTTTTTTTATCATATCTGTTCCATTTTTACATTCGTTCTTCAAAAACGAAAGCGCTGGATTGCGCGACCTCTTTCATACAGAACTTTAATTTGGATTTGTGGCCAAAATATATAACCAAACTGAAAAGTTATTTTTTTAATCAAAAGGTATAGCAAATACCTAGTACGGCTATGTGCTACTTTATTTATTTTTGTTTTAAATTATAAAATATAGGTCATTATTATTTTTTCTCGAAAGGATTATTGGAGGGAAAATACATTACATAGATGATGATGTTATCTGATCACTTAACTCAATGACATCTTTGTTGGACTTGCACTTATCGCAGTCCAAACTTATGCCTACAATACACGACATCTTTTTTCAGCCCGATTCCAATTAGAGACCAAATTCAACATTTTTCGCTTTACGCGATCCCTATTTTAATCTCTATTTTCATGTCTACGATTTCAGTTGGCATTACAGCAAATATTGTTTCATCACAGTTCATGTGTTGTTTGCAGTGATGACAACCGAAATCGTAGATATGAAAATAGAGATGAAAATAGCGATTGCGTAAAGCAAAAAATGTTGACTTTGGTCTCTAATTGGATCGGGCTGAAAAGAGATGTCGTGTATTGTAGGCATAACTCGGGGTATTTACTCACGCGCCATCTTTTGGCATTATTGGCTATTAGGATGCTACCTACTGGCTATTAGGTAATTTCCTTTAGATATATCAGAAATTCAGCATCATATTGCGGGGTAATTACTACAAAAAATCTTCGAAAGTGACTTAAGCAATTTCACAAATCTTAGTGCTACAACTAGCTAAGTGTAGTTGCCTAATTGAAACATGGAAAATACTTGTGGTAACTAGAGTTACCTGATTATGGAATTAAGCGATACCGCTTTTATGAGATACCCACCAAAAACATATTCAAATAACTTGATGATTCCAATGCCTTATGACTTTTCTGTTTGTAGCACTCTTATGCCTACAATACACGACATCTTTTTTCAGCCCGATTTCAATTAGAGACCAAAGTCAACATTTTTCGCTTTACGCGATCGGTATTTTCATCTCTATTTTCATATCTACGATTTCAGTTGGCATCACAGCAAACAGCATGGTTCATGTGTTGTTTGCAGCGATATCAACTAAAATGGTAGATATGAAAATAGAAATGAAAACAGCGATCGCGTAAAGCGAAACATGTTGACTTTGATCTGTAATTGGAATCGGGCTGAAAAAAGATGTCGTGTATTGTAGGCATTAGGCGAGGAAATAACATTAAGCTTTTATTGTAAAGCTCAAAAACGCTGATTTCGGAATTAAATGTTTGTATTAATTTGCAGATATTATATTAGGAACAACGTCACAATAACTTTACAGTTCTGTACGAATAATTTCACAGGAAACACGTATAACTTAGGGCTATTTTTATGATATATTATAACTTCTTCTAACACAGCAAACTTATTTTGTGGCACCATTTTAATTCAAATTAAGTATTTTATTAATTTAAATATATTATACGTCATTTCATTGAAGAAATAGTAGGTTAATTTTACATGCGCCAATTATCCAGACATGTTGTCTTGTCAAATAACAGTATCAAAATAAAATGCAATATTTTGATTTTGGACGTATATCGAATTAGGAAATTGTGTGAATAAATTATTAATTATCAAATTTTGTACGTATATAACGTTGTTATAATGTAGATATGTATTTTACTTTGTGTCGTCATGATATCAAGGCAAATTGATAAAACATTCTTAAATTGATATTTTATTAATAAGACCTCTAAATTTATCGAGATGGCACTAATCGATTTCTCTCCGTGCGGATGTGATAATGAATACTTCAAAGATTTCACAAATGAAAACCTGCACAAATATTCCTACACTTAGGAAAATTATTAATATACATTCTCCTGCTTAGTATTGGAAGCAGAGCTAATATACATTTAAAAAATGATAACAACTGAAAGGAAAGATAAAAGACCAGAAGAGAATTAAAAAAAATACCAAAAATAGTGAATTTATCTCCTCGTGTTGGACTATTTCTATTAGGTACCTACCTACTTTAGAAAATATACGAATACGGAAACCAAGCGGATGATTTGGCATTACAAAACGTGTCCTGTCCAATGTAAGGCCTTTGGTTCACTCAACTATCAAACTTGGACTAGAACCGGTTTCTTTATTTAGAATAAGACCTTGTACTTGTAAAGTAACTCATTGTATGGAAATCACCTGACAATCAATATACACAAGTCGTATTTTATTCTTTATAGAGCTTGGAATTACAGTCTAAAAAAAGGTTTATTTTATTTGTACCAATATAAACACGGAGATTCTATATTTCGGTAAGTACCTATTGACATTGTAACACTGAACATATTCTATTTTTGTTTATTTTTTGGTAAAAGCCGCTATTTTATTGTTTGAAATATGAAAATAAATTAAACAAAACGATAAAAATTTTCACAATCACAAAATTTGTTTAATTAATTAAGACTGGACGGTTTCGCTTAGCACTTCAGAGTAGAGCATTATCAGAGTACAAATTAAACTAACCAAAAATCACCGTGTGTGATTATGTATACATAGGAGAGAAAATTTAAAATAGAATAAAGGAACAGTGAGATAGTGTGAAATACATAATAGTAACAGTGAGAAAGTGACATGATGAAGGAGACAAAGCATGAATTGAAGGGGTAACCTAAAGACATATTTTATTCAAAAATAAGATACAACTAATAAATGTAAACGAACATGAAACAGAATAAGACACAGAAAAATAAAAAATAACAATCGCTTTTGTCTTGTCGGAACACAGCGTCTTAACTAACTTGGCCGATGGGACCTTTTTATTTTAAATGTCTACCTAGTAATTTTTGTCGATCTCGTATTTAAAATTCGACTAATATTATCTTCATCCTAAACTATTTTTAATAGTCCAATATATCCCATAAAGTCATAAAATCCCCAATTAACCCTTAATCGCCTCTTCAGTTGACGCTTAGTCTCTTGCGATAATATTTGACAGTTTTGCAATTTTCAAGAGACAACTCATCTCTATTTTATCTATTAATAATTAACTTTTCTTATTTTTGTTCTTTTCATAAAACCTCCTCTCATTTAAAATCTTACCAGTAATTTATAACCTTATTTTATTTTATTTTGCTGTTCTATTTAGTTCTGTTTTATCATCGTACATTATTATACACACATAATTGTTTGTTTATACCTACTAATCTAGCTTTTACACATTGCACTTTATTGTATTTCTGGTATTATTACTGATTTTTTCTTATTACTCATAGTATTTCATTTCTTTTATGATGTTTAATTTTTTTTTATGTTTTTAATTTCTGTTGTAAAAGCCCACTAGGGCGTTAATAAATATAAATAAATAAAATATAATATGGTAACCCATTGTGTACACTGTACACATTATCTGTCTCTTTCTCTCTTATAATATGGTAACCCATTGTGTACACTGTACACATTATCTGTCTCTTTCTCTCTGTTGCGATGTTTTATATCATTACTGGCTATTTTATATATCATTGGCTTCACCGTTGGCAATGTCGATATGATGACAGCAGGCGATATGGTTTAAGATGGGTATGAATCGTTGTTTTTAATCTAGAGTTAGAAAGAGGAAAAAAATACCTTGCGCCACAATGCAGGAGAAGAACGCCAGCAATACTGCACAGCATCCCAAGATTCGGTCCATCATGGTAGATTTTTTGAAAATATTATAACAGCAAATACTGGTTGCCTTTCTCCTGTCAACAAAAACAATGGTGTCAGTCAAATAATTATTAATTAGCCTAATAAATTATGTTGAATTAATGTAGATACTCGTTTGCTTATTGACCGTTATAATTGGAGAGTTTATAATGGTGCCATTTAACTGCGGGTTAAGTTTGTATTTTTATTTGATAACTATATTTTCATTTTTACATTTATAGAAGATATTAAATATAATATGAAATAGATTTCGATTATTTTTGTAGTCGTCTCCACTAGGAGATCCTGTCCTGAGGGGAATTTTTTTTTATTTATTTATTTATTGCTTCTTAACAATTTAAATACAATTTTTAACATGTAATTATGAACCCCAGTACGGTTCCCCTGTATCGAGGTGTTATGAATAAGTTATCAGCAACTTCTATGCTTGTAAGTTCTTTTTCCGATAGCTCATGTAATAAGCGTTCAAAAAGAAGAAGATGGTTTGAACTGGAGATTTGTAAATACGCACGTTAGAGGGAGCGCGCTAATGTTAAAAAATGATAAGAATTAAGCGAAATTTGTGAAAACATTTAATAAAACACGACTCGTTTAAAATAGAGTATACATCTCTCGTCAAATGTTTCAAAAATCTCGCCTAAGTTTCATTTAAAGATATACTGTGAAATTTTCATAACCGTAACCATAACACAATAAAATGGGGTTTTCATAATTTTCGGAGAATAATTCGCGATTTTTTTCTGTCGAGGGAATTTCACGTAATTACCGTTTCGGTTGTACAAATGTAGGTATAGATCTGCAAAAATAACAATTTTTTTTTGGAATTTAAAAACTTAGTGCTGAAGAGAAATATGTTATATCATATTATATGTATTATTTGTTTTAATTTGTTTGATATTGTGTGGGAGTCGGTTACATAACTTTAGGTACTTCTAAAAATTTAGATCTTCTTAGTCCAAAGGTAGGATTACACTTTGGTATGTCTGTTTGCATGACTCTAGTTTTATGATTGTGTGATCATATTATCATATTATCATCTTTAAGGCGGGATAAAATTGCTGTTATGGTGGGAGTTTTTTAAAAAATATTTGTCCTTACTTCCGTCTCAATGCAGCGTGTAAATATTATATTAACCTTACTGTTTCTTTTATTTGTTAAACGTGTGTAATACTTATGACTTTATATGATATCGTAATGTTTACAAATACTATTGATAATTAATTAAATGAAGACAATATTAGCGAAATTCAATCGAAAATCTGGAAACAGAAAAATCAGAAAAAGATATTGGCAACTCTGGGACTCGAAACCAGGACCTTAGAAATTTGAAACAAAGAGCTGTACCAACTGAGCAACTGTCCCAATCCGATTCGGTCATTTTTAACTGTATCATACAAGACTAAGAACTACCAAAATTATCTTCATTTTCTTATCGCATATTTTATTGGCTGCTATCTTTAAGTATGATTGCAAGATTCAAACCCGAACTAAATGCTATCTAGAGAGTGCATGGATAAATTTTTATCCCTTTTATTTTAATACGCGACATCTGTTGACTTTTCTGAAAGTCTAGATGAATATTTTTATTTTTAACTTTATGAGTAAGACCTCAAATTGTAATATTTAATTAAATGCAGCAGCTCAAAGTATCAAGAAACGTGACAACTGTTCTCGGCTCCGTTGCACAACTTTTGCTAGAGAAGGAAGAACTTAGAGGAGACCTAAATTCGGCCCTAGCTAACATCAAGGTCTTGCAGGCTGAGAAGAAAATGGCGGAAAATTATGCAAAGCAGCTACTGGATAAAATCCAACAGCTTGAATCAGATCTGGGTCCAGTAATGCGCCGAGTGGCTGATGCTACAGAGGCTAGCCTTTCTTTCGCTGAAGTCACAAAGAAAAAACTCCCAGTGCCCCCACCACTCACTCGTACCAGCATCAAAATAGGGAAACCGAGACCATCTGTATGTTTTTTTTCCAAAACTACCGGGGGTTGATGATAGCGATGGCACAAAAAAAATAATTAAGGACATCGTTAAGCCATCACAGTTAGGAGTAAGGATAACGGGAGTAAAAAATATCAAAAACAAAGGAGTAATTATCCACACTGCCAGCAGCCAAGAACAAGAAAGGCTTTTAAATGATCCTATTATATCTAGCTCCGACTTGCTGAGTGCCCGTCTTCCAATTAAGAGGCAGCCTAGAATAATATTTTTTAATGTGCCCCGTGAACTTTCAGACGAGAACTTCTTAGAGAAGGCCCTCTCCGGAATCTCTGAAGCTGGTGACTTCAAAGAATGTGTATCCAAGTGCAAATTAAGTCATATGGCTGGAGCTCGAACCGGACCGTCTTGCCACAGAGTGTACTCGGTGCCTGCTAACATTCGTCATGCGTTGGTGCAACAAGGACGCGTATTTGTGGACTGGACCGTTTGCGGTGTGCGTGACTTTGTTGGACTTACAGTGTGTTTGAATTGCCAAATGGTCGGACACTCGCACAAGTATTGTAAAGATACCAAGAGATGCTCCCACTGCGGTGTAGAAGGACACGCGCGTGAGGCCTGCCCCGCTGCTGCTGCAGCACCCAGTTGCGCCACATGCGCACGTTTTGGAAAGCCTGCAGCTTCGCGTGCCCACCCCACCGGAGATAAGGATTGTCCGGCCTACAAAGCAGCACTATTGAAGGACCTCTCCACCATTGACTATGGCATCTAAGCATACCGAAATAGATGGCGAGGTACTTGCTGTTGATGCATTAAATATATTATATCAAAATGTGAGGGGTATTCGAACAAAGACTGTAAGTGTACGCAATAATATTTTAATCAATAATTATGACATTATTTGTTTTTCCGAAACATGGCTGAACTCAACGATATTTAGTGAAGAATTGTTTGATGATAGATATGTAATATTTAGAAGAGATCGTGAGTCAACCAAATCTGTGTCTAAAGAAGGTGGCGGAGTTCTAGCCGCCGTTTCTAAAAAACTTCTTGTGTCAAGAAAAACGGAGTGGGAGAGTGACAATGAAGATTTGTGGCTTGTAATTAAGTCTCGTTCCAACTCGCTCATCTTTATATGCATCCTCTATATTCCTCCTAGTGTAACCGTTGATAATTATTGTAAACATATTGAAAAATTACAGGATCTGTATTTAAAGTTTTCAACTTCCAATTCGCAGTTTATTTTTGTTGGTGATTTTAATTTGCCCGAAATTAAATGGATACCTGACAATTCATTCAAAAATAATGTACTTTCCCCTTCTAATTATAAAAGCATGAAAGCACATAGTCTTGTCAATCTCTCATCAATTTGCAATTTGTATCAATTCAATTATGTACTAAATAGAAATGAAAATTTATTGGATCTTGTTTTTTCAGATAAAGTTAACATTGATATACATATAGCACCAGGCTTAACCAAATTGGATCAATATCACCCTTCATTTGAAATTATAGTGAAACAAAATAAAGATCAATTCTTAGAAATGAATAGAAGCGATTCAAAATATAACTTCAGGAAGGGAAACTTTGATGAATGTCGACAGGATCTATTGTCTGTTAATTGGATAACTCTCTTTAAAAATAAAAATGTGAATAGCATGGTAATCTTATTATATGAAAAATTGTGGGAAATTATTGACATATACTTTAAAAAATATCGTACTCAAACAAAAAATCAATATCCTGTCTGGTTTAATCAGCAATTGATTGCTCTTCTTAAGAAAAAAAACAAAGTTAGACTTAAGGTAAAAAAACATGGTTATGAGTCAGATTATAGGGAATTCTCTTATTTAAGGAAATTTACAAAAAAAATACAAAGTGAATGTTATAAATCATATATCAACTCTGTCGAAAGTGGTCTGCAAGGTAACATAAAGTTATTCTGGTCGTACTCAAAATCATTACGAAAAAATAATTGTATTCCTAAAGTAATGCATCTTGACGATATTTCCGCGAATGACGGTGAAAACATAGCAAACATATTCTCTAAATATTTTTCATCTGTTTATACCAAGTCGGAATCATCTACTAATGATTCAATGCCAAACATTACTGAACACAATCAAAGCAATTTGGGTAAAATACATATTAGTGCAGATGAAATAAAATGTTTTTTGAGTAAAATAGATCCCAGTAAGGGCCCAGGACCTGATAAAATTCCTCCTTTCTTTGTTAGGTGCTGTGCAGACTCTTTATGTTTACCGCTTTTTATAATTTTTAATGCATCCCTTACCACGGGAACTTTTCCCGATCTGTGGAAAAAAGCACACGTGGTCCCAGTATTAAAATCGGGAGACCAATCTTTAATAAAAAATTATAGGCCAATCAGTATACTATCCTGTTTTGCTAAAGTTTTTGAATCTCTGATATATAAAAGTATTTTTTCACATTTTAAACCCCTTCTCTGCACTAGGCAACATGGGTTTGTTCCTCAAAGATCAATCAACTCAAATCTTTTGGAATTTTGTAATTATGTTTGTAATTCTTTTAATGAAAGATTACAAGTAGATACAATTTATACTGATTTCCAAAAAGCTTTTGATAGAGTTAACCACTCCATCTTACTAAAAAAACTTGAACAAATTGGAATACATGGAGACCTATTACGCTGGGTGAAATCATATTTGTATAACAGAACTCAATTAGTTCTTATTAATGGATACAAATCATCCCCTATAATTGTAACTTCTGGTGTACCACAGGGTTCAAATCTTGGCCCCCTGCTTTTTCTTATATTCATAAATGACCTTGGCTCGAAATTAAACTGTGATTATGCTTTTTTCGCCGATGATCTTAAAATTTTTCGTAAAATTAAGTCTGTTTCCGATCATCAGCTGCTTCAAAATGACCTCGACACACTCAATAACTGGTGTACTGTCAATGATATGCACTTAAATGTTGAAAAATGTTACATTTTAAACTTTACTAGAAATAGAATTATAAAGGATTTTTCTTATGTTATCAATAATATTATTCTCAAAAAAGTTTCTTCAATAAGGGATCTAGGAATCACTCTTGATTCTAAATTCATATTTGATGTACATATTAACAACATTAAGTGCAAATCATTAAAAATGATGGGATTTATTCACAGAATATGTAAACCTTTCAAAGATCCTCAATCAATTCTAACACTTTACAATGCCTTAATTAGAAGTAAACTTGAATATGGAAGCACTATTTGGAATCCACATTACTGCAAATATGAAAACATTTTAGAATCAGTTCAAAAAAAATTACTAAGAATGTTATCCTTCAAATGTGGACTACACGACCATCTCAGATCATACGATGTACGTCGTGATTACTTCAAGATTGATACACTTAAAACTAGAAGGCAATTGACTGATCTAATATGTTTACATAAAATTATTCACGGCCATCTTGATACTACATTATGTCTTAACAGTATTGAAATTAATGTCCCCAATTCCCATTGTTTAAGACGCCATAACATTTTTCATATGAATACATTTAAAAATAATATCGCCTACTTTAGCCCTCTGACCCAGATGTGTCGACTGTATAACAAGATAGAGTGCGCTGATGTAGATATTTTCGTTGACAATTTGTACGGATTTAAAAAAAAAGTTCTAGCGCTGTTAAAAAGTACTAACTTATTATGTTGTGTGAATTGTCTTTCTATGCATGCTCGCGTATTTCATATGTCTTTTACCACTCATTGCAATGTGTTACTTGAGTGACCTTGTATATAAATCTGTATTTTTATTTGTGATGTTTTTGTTTTTCTAATTGTATTTATTTGTATTTAATTGTATGTAATTGTAGATTTTTATAATTGTGTAATAACTGAGTTTTATAACTGGATTGTTCTCATGTAAGTGTAAACATCTGTTAAACCCAGTATAAATAAATAAATAAATATTAGCGAAACTCAATCGAAAATCTGGTAACAGAAAAATCATAAAAAGATTTTGGCACCTCTGGGACTCGAACCCGTAACCTGGTCCTTTACTTTAAATTACTTCAAATATATATTATAAGCACATCTTTTTCGTTGACCTAATATACCACACAGAATCAGCAGTGCCAATTTCATTACGGCATTCAAAAAGGTTTTTAGTAAAAATCACTTAGGTACACAACTTCCAACTAAAAACTGGAAAACATTTAGATAACTACGTAAAACTATTAATTTTCATAAATATGCAATATTTGGCGGTGCATAAAATTACAATTATAAGGTCAAACAAATATTTTCCCTGTCAAATAAAAATGAAGGTCATAATATTGTTGTTTTGATACGTCAACATAAAAATCAAGCATTTTTCTTTGTGTCTAATTTAAAATTTTAAATTAAATTTTGCATTTTCTCTTTGTTATTAGCACGAACTAATTAAATAATAAGAATAATGATTACCCAGTTTCTTGTGGCAAATGTATTGCAATTTATTTACCTTAAAAAAATGAATGTATTTGGACTGTTTACACTTTAAAACTTTTTCTCATCATTTTTCAAGATATTTTCATAAAGTCCATTGAACTTAATTAAAATTAACAGTATGGGTACCATAAACCTGGAAACCATTTATTGGATAACCAACATCGCTGCCACATCAGGTCACTTCAATTGTTTCGCGACCGTTTGCGCGACGCGAAGTTTGGTGACCGGGTTGTCCCAGGGGTTCCCGTGTTCATGGGGTGAGATTGATCTAGGTCCTAGCGACGAATGCGTTTGCCCGCCTACTGCGTAGCGGGCTGGATCGGGAGAAACTGATTGAGAGAGACCTTATCTAGACCTCTCCATCCGAATCGTCTCCAATCGTCTTGCACCGCGAGGGATGGACTTTTACGTCTTATCTATATTATTCTTAGGTCTGTCACTCTTTATACCTTCCCAAAACTTCCTCTACTTCCTTTTCCTAAAAAGACCCTTAACACAGCGTCCCCAATGATGACAACGGCCCTGAGGGATTCTTTTCTTGTGTAGAGCTAATGAAAAAAAATACCATTGCATTGAATAAAGAACTTCTCCTATCTATGATTCAGTCAGAACAGCGTGCTTTTAAACAACTTGTTTAAAAAAATCCTATTTTTAGATAAATACTTCGTAATTCTCCGAAACATTTTAATGTTGCCATGTGGGTATATATTATAATAAAATTGCTCTGGTCAACATGTTAACTTATTATGCTGACCGAATTGATGGTATTATAATTCATATAAGTACCCGTAATTGTATTACAAAATTGCCAACTACCTATCTATACATATAGGTTCATTGCAATTTGAGCAACAATACTCTTTTACGGAATAAACCGCATTTAGACAATGATAAAAAACGGGAGTTTTATTTTTACTCTGTCTCATCTACTTATAAAAGCCAATAAAAGTTGAACAGCCAGCACTACAATGCGAACAAACGGGGCGAAATATTTCATAAACTGCCAGCTTTGACGTCATGGAATTTGAAAACCTTTCTTGTCTGCAGATTCTAAATTTATTTTCTGGGTCAAAACACATGAAATAATGTTTATTCAATATTAATAACCACAACAGAAAAATATTCAAAAAGTAGGAATAAAATACAGTTTAAAAGAGAATCATAACTGGCGTAATGTTTGAATAAGCTCTATAATTGAAATCTATGTAGTTTATACGTTTTTTAACCCTTGAAGACTAATCTCAGTCATTTCGACTAACACTGCGTGCAGTTTAATATTTTGCTGTATCTCTCCAAAGAATGCGCCATTCGCGCTAGTTTGAGGACGTACGGGGTAAGCGCCGACACTTCTATAGTATACGACACCCTTGTTAGTCCAATCGGCGAAGAACACAAGGTACACGTGTGCCAATTGTACAAAGAATGAATATATTTTATACATTATATGAATGAACCTTTTGAAGCGAACAACGATTTTAAATAAAATAACGAGACTAAAAACAGCAAACGGATACATCTATAGGATTTAGCCTGCGAGATAATGAGATAGTATAATCGGTCTCTTCTTTGTGCGGTGTAGCCTCCCCACTCTTGTCTATTTTAGTTTTCTGAAGGTTTTACTTCTGCCAAGTGGGAATTGCGCACATTTAAAAAAAAATAGGTATCTAGTTTTATAGAACGTGAAAAAGATGTTTTTCTTTATTTTTTTAGATCTAGGCGACTGTGTTTTTCTATGTTTTTCTTTATTTTTTTAGATCTAGGCGATATTGATCTCGAAAAGTTATATACTTATGATTAATATATATTTTAAATAATTACGTTAAACTTTCATAAACAAAAAATGCATTCTGTGAGAGTCGATAGTAATGTTAGTCAATTTGAAAAATTATTAATCTTTACGTATAAAACATATAATTAGTCTTCTAGGATTAAATCCTAGTATTTTTGGTGTTTTTCCATCAATGAAGCCGACGGTATTTATACAAAACCCAAGATGTTAATCGCAATAATGTTATATTATCCGAACAAAAATCCCATGGAATTATTTGATGAGCGTATTATTTTACCGCTATCAAATTAGCCATTTAATTAGTTTTGTTCACTTATGATAGTTATCAGGCATTTTATACCAATAAGGCATTTGTATCAATTATTTACACACAAAGTTAGTTTTAATTACATTATTCAAAAGTGACAAATAACTAAACTTAGAAGAGACTATATATTATATAATATTTACAATGATAACGAACATAACAAAAATCAAATTTGACACTTCAATGCATATATGTAATATATTATCGTAACCCATTATAGGTTAAATCTTGTAGTAGGTAAATAATTACAATAACAATATTATATTCTGACGGTTTTCATTAATAGCATTTTGTACTGCTTTATCAAAATGATAATCGTTTAAATTTGAAATAAAACAACGTTATAAACGAACATAGAAGAATCACGTTTGATCAATCAATGATGTCACAAAACATCCTAAACAATTTGAGGTCATTAGCATAAATAAATTGATGACAATTGATATAAGTATCTACGTAAATCACTTTTTAACATAACACTTATTAGATGCATTAAAAAACTCTAAATTTAAGATCACAATACCTGATAGAACTAAAACACAGACAAAATAAACTCAAACTTGTCACAAAAACACTGAATGGTAGCCGTGAACATTTACTAAGTCTAATTTGCTATTTCTACAATCGGCTTAGCACAACTTAACACCTCGCGCTGCGGCCAGTCAATGGTTCTCACATCGACTAAACAATATTTTTATACATTAAAAAAATAGCTGGCGAATTATCACAGGTGGGGGGACAGAGTGACCACACAGCGAGGACACCGGCGAGACGGACCGGACCAAGGAATGGCCGAATGACGCAACGCGATGCACCCCAATGTCAAACGCATCGGTCACTCAGGAGTCAAGGTGCTGCTACTGAATTTCTGATTTCTTTGAATTCTGACTCAAAATTTGACATTTATAAAGGCTTTAAAAATTATTTTTGCAGATTTTTTATGTTTTCATCATTTTTAATCAGAAACGTATGATTTTTTATTTATTTTTAAATGTTATAGGTACTCTTTCATTGTCTTAGTAGGAAGTAATGGCATCCATACTAATCCCCTTACAATAATCGTGTTTTAAATTTTACACAACCTGCTAAAAACCTTTACAGTACATTAATCATTGTTTATCAATTGTGTAAACTTTAAAACACGTCTATTAAGGCTAAAGGAGATAGAAAAATTAATTTATATACATATTTTTAGAAACTTCTTACTAACAAAAATCTATATTCAATATAGGTACTTGGTACAGTCTATTCTTCAGTATGCCATTATCAGTTGGGGAGCAGCTTACAAAACTAGTCTCACCCCCATAGAAATTGTTCAAAAACTCATAATAAAAATTATACTAAAAAAATCTCCAGACTTATTTGTGAAAAATTCAATCGTACAAATTATAAAAGAAAAGGATAAATATTCATTTATAACTGAAAATCGCACAAGACTTAAAAGCATGTATTTGTATGCCCCAAACTAAACACTTCTTTTGCCCAACACCATTATACCCACCAAGGAAAATACTTCTTTAATAACCTACCAATAGAAATTAGAAGTATTAATAACAAAGTACAATTGTTGAATTCTATCAAAAAGTATTTTAGAGAAATAATCAATGGGAAAACTACTGCTTCTCCTATTTCCACATGAATGTCACAATAAAAACTAAACCTGTTTTTCTTTTACTGAGTACATAGATATTTGTGTTTTTTTAGTTAAAGGGTCTTGATTATTTGATTTCTGTATATTAACTATATATTAACTGTACCTATCTATATATGTGACACACATGACTGTATTAACCGTACTATGTGAAATGTAAACTCTTCTTCCATCCACAAGAAAATGCTTTTAATTGAAGACAAGTAATATTATAATATGTTCCATTTTATAAGATCAATAAAAAAATAAAAATGTAAATATTTCAAAAACCCAAACAAATCAGGAGTAGATTCATACTAACTAAATAAAATAAAATATCATTTTTAGTACAAAAGTGAATGACTTATATAAACATATTATATAAGATAAATATGTATTAACTTCAAGACCAATGTTCATTCCTTCCTCATTTCCCCAGGGCCTCCTGTGTGGAGTTAATGTAAAAAAAATGTTAATATTTCAGAAGCCCAAACAAATCAGGAGTAGGTACATACTAACTAAATGATATAAAATATCATTTTTAGTACAAATTTTCAAAAACCTATGTAAGATTCCCGAGCACCACAAAGTTATCCATCATTTCGTAGTCCTCATAAGAAAATTGTTATCGTTCTTAATTTGATGTGATGTTCAAAAGTTTGTAGTATTCTCAGAATCGCTTATTAGTGAAATACCATAATTCAAAATCGATACGTTACTGAAAACAACAATAGCGAGATATGTCGGTACTTATCAATTTTCCTCTTCCCCATCTCCTTGTCTTAGGAGAATTGGTAGCAGCTGCGACTCTTGTGCAGTATTCAATAAAATAAAATAAAACTGAGTTAAATTTGGTTGGGGATATCAAATAATGATATCAAGTAATATAATAATAATAATCACAATGGAAGTACTTTACTTACTTTAAGAAGTGATTACTGAAATTATTTGGAATTTAAAAAATGTTTTTGGTCTCCGATGACATTTTTGGCGATTTTTTTTCGGGCCGGGATGACGGGTTGGGCGGCTACTCGACTGAGTGGCCAGTGACGACAAGTGGAAGTTTTTTTTTTGAAAACAACAAAGCAGACTCCAAAAGTAACCGGAGACCAAAATATAATTTACCTTTTTTACTACAAATTATATCGGGAATCATTCGTTGAAGTAAATCAAGAACGTCCCGTTGTGGGTTCGATGCACATTGTTAACCCTGTCTTCAGTGTGCTAATGCATTATTTAACAGTTACGAATACCTTTATAATAATGTCCTATCCAGGTATGGATCATAATTAAAAGTGAGGGCCCTAAGCTATACCTTTCACGGTGCATCGCTAAGTCCGACACTGGCAAGTATTCCATTAAACGACAATGGCATGTACTCCATTGTCAATTGACCAGTAAACCGCCAAAAACCAATATTGTAATACGAACACACTGTCGGTCGATGTGGATAATATTTTTTTATACCAGAGATTTTGCTAATTTCGGAGATACGTCTGGAAAATAATGCATTGTTGCTGGACATACAAGTGCTCGTTCAATGTGAATTTTTTTTTTAAATATATACGTAGTTGCCTACCTACTATAGATAATAGAAACAAATAAGAAGGGCCATGAACCAATATTGTCGCCGATATTGTTCATCCACGTTACTGAAAATCGCATCTACGAATAGCGGCGCTCGGATTTTTGTCTACCTACATGCCAAACTAATAACAGTAATAACTCTCATTGGGTCAATTCGGCACGCTTTTGTGTCATATTTCCCTTTGGTTCTATTATAAATATAAGTAACTATTTAACCATCCTGATGTTTCACCGCAGGGATATGTAGAGAGCATAGACCGCCACACAACTCTGTCTTGTACTCATTGCTTCAAACACAATTCTGTTTTATTCTGACTCTTGACATGGCCCGACTAGACTACTCGTAATTCATTCACTTGATTGTGCCATACTGCATTGCCTTCCTGGGGCGTCCTTAACTTCTGTCTGTGTTTGATTGTTGTTTTTTTTCATAATCGCCACCCAGGAGATCCTGAGGAAAAAAATCCTCAGGTTTTCTTGGGGAAAGGAAGGCGAGGAAGTTCTGGGAAGAAAAAGGATATGAGGAGTGGGTAGTAATATGAGGATCAATGTGTTCAAGAGGGATGAACGTCACTGATGAATTCATCCCTCTCACTGCGGTGCAAGGCGATGGGTCGAGAGAGAGTCCGGCTGGAGAGGTCAAAAGGACTCCCTCAACCAGTCTCTCCCAATTCGGCCAGCGGCACAGTAGGTGGGCAAACGTATTCGCCACCAAGACCTTGACAAACATCACCGCATGAACCCGGGCACCTCTGTTAAGCCACCAAACGTAGCGAATCACTTGGGGTGACCTATGACAGGGGGTTATCCAATAAATGGTTGTCTTTTTTTTTCAAGTATGTTTAGTTTATTCAGTTTTTAATTTTACAATATTTTCATCAATCAGTTTGATTGTAAGAAAATGATTTGTAAGAGATTATCTAATTAATGGCGGTACCCGTACCCGCCTCCAAAATTGATTTTTTTCTTTTTTTAATCATCACAGCACTACAGATCAGGGTAGGATTTAACCTCCTCCACAAAATTTCTTGCAGTGGATGCAGTCCCTCACCATTTGCATCAAGCCCTTCGACCCTCCAGTCCTGTTTCAATCATTTTGGCATTTGTAAGTTGTAGCCCTTGCAGTTTTGTCGAAGCTCTGCGACAGTCGGCTCGCTTCCATGCCATATCTCCTTTTTTTATATATGCTACTAACAATATTCACGTATGTTGTAATTATTTGAGTCTATATTATTTGTTAGAAGCCTATCAATACATAATGGAAGATTTTTTTTCCACGGGGTCAGTGCACCATTTGCTGTTTACCGTCAAGTTTTATCTTAAAACGTGCAATCAAATCATAACCGTATGAATAAGCAATCATGTTGGTATATATGTTGTTCAGCATCAGGTCCGGGACGAGGTACATTAGCGTTGGGGAGCCCATTCGAAGAACCCAAAAAAACTATCATTTTGCTGGTTTCTGGGTCGTTTGAAATATCTTTCTTTTACAGTTATTTCTGTTTGTTTTTTTCAGACAGAAAAAACTTCGAATAAATAGTTCTAAAGCTTTCAAATAGGCATTTAACCTTATTAAATTAGGTACGTCTTATTGTTTGGGCATTCATTTTAACTGTAAATAAAAAAGAAAAATTTTTTTTTAATGTTAAATCTCTAGGGACATTTTTTAACATTAGCTCCACATAGGAGGTCTTGGGGAAAATAATTCCCCTCAGAGCCTATTTATTCTTAGGGGATGCTGTGTGGAGGGTCGTTTTAGAGAGGAAGTTCTGGGAAGGAAAATGTTATGTAGGATGGGTAAGAATCCGGGGGTCAGTGTGTCCAGGAATGTTGGACGAATGAATGAAAAAAGAATAGAATCCCAAAGAAGAACTTCTTGGACTGCTGCCGCTCACGGGACAAACACCTGGAGACGATATTGCAAATGCTATTAAAAACATATCTAGATATTAGAACTTCTTGTTATTAAACCTCGGACTCTCAGTGGGGGATTTGATTTAATGCTTGAAAACTGAGATCGAATGCAACTGACCTGATTTTAATAACTGAAGGGTGAGTGTAAATAACACACACAGGCGATGTATAGTCAGTTTATGCTTCCTAATAGCATTAAAGATCACGATTTCACAATAATAGCAATTGTGTACACCGAATTACTGGTATAATTTAAAGGTAATACCATTGTTGTTTCCATGACAATTTGGCTCTTCTCATTTGACAAACTGCCGACCCCTTCCCTGCCCGAATAACACAAGGAATGAAGATTACTGATGATGATAATATATTAGATGATAGGATTGCGCCCATGACTTATCTTATTGAATGATAGCAAACTCTATTCAACGGGTCAACCTTAAAGGTACTCGTATCTTGAAATAATTAATTATTAAAGAAAATTCACCGTTAAATTCAAACACGATATCTACACAGCTCATGTTTTACCACAATTACGTCAGATCTTAACCAGTTTTTTATTCATACTGAGTTAACCGAATTGATTATTTTTCATCGTAGGTACCAGCGGTAAGTATTATAGTGGGATGCTACAACACCTGTCAAGTGATTGAAAAGTTAAGTATCACTTATCGTCGAATTGTGCATTTGTAATAATTATTTTAAAATTTTGTAATGACCACCATTAGATTAAATTGATTGCAATTTTTTTGTTTTTATGTTTCGTATTAATTGGACAATATATTACTAGCGCAGGCCGGTGAAAAATTAAGGGATCTGTATGATTTTAGATATTCACGGCCAAAAGCGTCATCGTGATTTATTTAGGGTGTATTATGCCGTGTTGCGCTACCTCCTTATTTAGCCAATGTTTTGGATAGCGTTATAGTGTCCATAATCAGGGCAGATGTGTGTATAGTCTAAATTCTAAACAAATCAGTTCCAATTTTGAAAGTTACAATTTTAATAAAAAGCTACAATTAAGTACTTTTGAAAAATATATTATATTATATGTCGGTCTCCGTGATCCCGAGGTAAGACTCTCGACTCGACTCGGCGTGCGCAAATAAATTTTATTTGATTAATTTATGGTATTTCACAATTAATTAATTTTAAATAATATATAATTTATTTGCGGCACGTTCCAGAGTGGAAGATACTCTCAGTAGCGCCCTGGTGTAAGACCACTATTCAGAATTGAAACGTTGCTTAAAATGGCTTTAACTGTGTTTGGTGACCAGATCTGAATAGCCAGGTACTTCCCCACCTTCCTCTTTCCCATCTCACAACATACCCCAATCGGGGATGCCATAGTTTCACTGGCTCCAGACGGGAGCAGTTGGGGACTCTTGTGTGGTATGCACATAAAAATAAAAAAACCTAGATATGATTTTTAGATTTTCGCCGCCAGTATTATTATTATTATTAGGATCTTATGCCGTGTCGCGCTCCCACCTTCCATAGCCAACGTTTTGGACAGCTGTTCCAGCGTCTATCATCAGGGCAGATGTCCATCAACACACATCATCACACATCACACATCCATTCTGATGATGGACACTATAATGCTATCCGAAACTTTAAAGAAGGAGCGAGCACAACACGGCATAATACCTCAAAAACAAATAACAATAATTATATTATGTAGGTAGTTTACCGCTTGCCTGAATTCTTGACAAATTGATTCAAATTTTGGAAATGACACTTAAAAAATCAAATTTGAGTTCATTGAACCAAATTTACACAGACAGATATACCCAACCAAAATTAGTATTTTTGATTACATTATTTTATAAGGATTAAGAATATTTCAAAAAATTTCTAAATTGTAACTATTTTATCTTTGCGGGCACTTTTGCTCATAAGCCACTAATTGTGTCCTCATTTCTAGGGAATTCAGGGACGAATAATTGCAATTGGCATCAGTTGGACAGGGTTCTAACTTCACTTTACCTTATTCTGAGATATGAGGTGTCAAAGTCTCCAAAGAAAGTTTCTCATAATCTATTTACTAATTTCTAATTTTGAAGTTGAATCTTGGTGAAGTATTTTAATTACACACGTTTTAAAGGAAATATTTATAAATAGGACGTATAGGTACTTACCTTTTTAGAACATACCTAAACAAGCCGATAGAATCATATCTTTCAAGTGCGCCCCACGGTTGAATTTGGCAGCCACCTCTGGTCTGGAGCTCCAAAATACCTTAAAAAAAACCTTTGACTCTGTATAGAAACGGGCGGCCCGTTTGATAGATTCTCCCATCTTAACAGACGGATGGCAATCTTTAGAGCACAGTTGTTCTACTGGTATTACAATGGAAGATGCTCCGAGGAACTAGCATCATTGATCCCCTCGGCAAAGGTGCATAGTCGGGAAACACGCCAAAAACGCGCCCAACATTTGTGCACGGTTGACATTAGTCACATGAGATCGGGTCGTTCTTACGACTCGTTCTTGAGTTCAACAGCTCGGCTGTGGAATGATTTACCGGCCTCTGTGTTTCCTCCCTCCTACAACATGGGACTCTTAAAGACCCATGTTCACTCCTTCCTTTCCTCAAAAAGACCTCCACACAGCATCCTCGACGATGACATTGGCCCTGAGGGAAATTATTTTCCTCAGGGCCGTGTGTGTCCAGAGTGTGGAGTTAATGTAAAAAAAAATGCGATCAGCTAGAGCTGGGGCATAATAATCCATTACGTATGGTTCTAGTTACATTTCCCTGTTGCAAATGCAATTTCAAGCTAGGGCCACGTCCTATTTAAATATTTTCCATTAAAATACGATAAACTAAAATACTTTATACGAGTTTAAAAAAAAATGTAAAATGGATTACGAAAATTCGTGTTTGCAAACTTTGAACTCTCAGAACGTGGTAAGGCTAAGTTAGAACCCTATTAAACCGAAGTGTAACAAGATCAACTGACAGATTTATTTATTTTTTTATTAGAAAAAAAAAGTAAATATTTACAATAAATAATAATATATTACATTTCATATCAGACTTTTTTGGTTACCCAATTAGTAGAGAAATATTCTCGGGTCTAACTGGGGAGCTAGTCTATGTAATTATATATATAGATAATAAATAATATGCATAGTTACAAAAATGGAAAAATAATATTTTCAAAAATACTGTGAAATATTACAAAATTATTGTACAATAAGAAAATAACATATAATTAAAGAAACAGAATATCAACAAAAATCAACAAAAATAATAGCAACATATCTGAATATATCTGAAAATAATCGATAAAAGCGAGTCAATCTTCTCTGTAAAAATACAACGAAAGTTTTTTTTAAAATTTAGAATAGTTTTTCTCACTTTTTATTGTATCCGATAAATCGTTAAATCACTTTGGGCCTACATATTCATAATGATGTTGTGCAGCTGTCGTGTTGCATCTAGATACATATATGTTCCCAGAAGTTCTAGGTCTTATACAGGCGTTGAGGACACTTCAGATTCTTTAAAAACTTTTAAAATAGCATTTCTTTGAAATAGTTTTGAAACCGGTAGGACCTTAAATTTTTCAAAAAGTTCTTTTGTTGGAAAAATTCTTGGTTTTTTAATAATAACTTTGATGACCATTTTTTGTGTTGTTACTATCGGATACAGATTATTCTTGTAGATGCCCCCCCATGCGATTATTCCGTACTGCAAAACTGACTGCACAAGAGCAAAGTAAACCATTTTAATATTTATAAGTAAATTATTTCAAAGTAAACCATTTTAGATAGTCTAAGTAATGTTAGAACCTTGTATAATAAATTAATTCGTACAAGTGTATACGAAAATATAACCTCCTATGGTTCTCAAAATTATTTTGGTTATAGAAATAAGAAAAAGAAATTGTTTTGCATTCAAAGGTCATTTAAAAAAAAAGTCAGTTAGAACCTTTTCCAACTGAGATGACAAATTGTTACCGATTTAACTACTAGCTAAGTTAAGTGTTTTATTTACGTATCTAAAGTGGCATTATAATTACTGAGTAAGAAGAGACACAACCGTCACTTAACTAGATCGGTTTGTCTTTGACCTATTATAATAGTGAACTAAAAAAATCATGTTAATCCTTGAAGAATCCAATATGGCCACCTTAATTAATAAATGACAATTTTGGAAAATTTACAGGAGAAACAAAAAACTGTTTAATATATTTTTTAAATACACATACCTATGCTTTACCTATGTTATAAATTAATTCAGAACAATTTGGTTTAGTGATAATATAAATGTTATATTAGGTTAATTTAAAAAATATAAGTGCCTATCTAGCGAGCTCCCTGCCTGTCCTTTCCCATTCTTCTCCGTTCCCCTTCCAACTTTCCTTTCTCTTCCTTTCCCGCGTTTCCCTCCACCTTCACTACCTTCGACCCTCCCCTCTTTCACCCCCCCCGTTCTCCCACTCGCATTCCCTGCCCAATTCGGCATTTACTTTTCACCTTACCCCCTCCCTCATCATCCCTCCCAGGAACTCTCCCCTCCTTAGATCCCCTCCGATTCCCGGATTCCCCTCCCCTTTCGCCATTCCACCCTGCCGTTAAAGTAGATACATGAAATTCACTAATTTTTCAAACAACTCGCGCACTACAGATTGCAATTTTTGTATACAAATTTCATAATGCCAGAACTCACCTCTAAATGTAGAAACCATCGCGGGAGTGCGCACAACAACTTGTTTTTGTTGCACATCAACGACCTTTTGTCATGTGCACCGATTCATTGCTACGCGGATGACAGTACAGTCCATGATAGCTTTTTGTTTGACAAGCCTCCAAAGAGCACAAAAACCCCAATATCTCAGAGGGCTTTGAAGCAGAGAATGGACGGTTACCACGAGACTGCTTTCTCTTGGGGTAAGAATAACCTCGTCGAATTTAATGTTTCAAAGACCCAATCATGTTTAATAACGTCTAAAAGGGATCGAAATGATATTCTAGTCTCCTTCAACGGAAGCATTCTTCCGAACAGGACCTCCATTGATATGCTTGGTGTAACTCTAAGTGAGCAGCTCAGGTATGGGGGCTCCATCGAAACCAGAGTTAAATTAGCCTCTCAGAAACTGGGCGTACTGTACAGGTCCCGCAGATACTTTAATAGTACACAAATGCTAACCCTGTACAAATCGCAAGTGCGCCCCACGGTTGAATTTGGCAGCCACCTCTGGTCTGGAGCTCCAAAATACCTTAAAAAAACCCTTGACACTGTGCAGAAACGGGCGGTCCGTTTGATAGATTCTCCCATCTTAACAGACGGATTGCAATCTTTAGAGCACAGGCGTCAGGTGGGAATGCTGTCCTTGTTCTACCGATATTACAATGGAAAATGCTCCGAGGAACTAGCGTCGTTGATCCCCTCGGCACCGGTGCATAGTCGGGAAACACGCCAATACGCGCCCAACATTTGTACACGGTTGACATTAGTCACATGAGAACGGGTCGTTTTTATGACTCGTTCTTGAGTTCAACAGCTTGGATGTGGAACGATTTACTGGCCTGTGTGTTTCCTCCCTCCTACAAAATGGGTCTCTTCAAGACCCATGTTCACTCCTTCTTTTCCTCAAAAAGACCCTCCACACAGCATCCTCAAAGATGACATAGGCCCTGAGGGAAATAATTTTCCTCAGGGCCTCCTGTGTGGAGTTAATGTAAAAAATATACCTGTATACGCACATATACCTGTACACATATCTGAAGACCTATAAACACGAAGACATAGTGTAGGTACACCTACACACATACCTATCCGAAATAACGTCAATTTCATCTTACTTCAGGTGAAATTGTTTTAACATTTTCAATTAATTCTTTCTTTTACTATTATCCTTAAAAAAAAACTCTCCAAAGTTTCATCGCAATCATCGGGGACCGCATAAGGGACAAATAAAGAAACATTAAATTTACAAAAAAATTCTAAGAAAAAGTTATGAATCGCAAATTAATCCAAAACGCAATCTTGACCAAAATAATTTAGGTATGTACTTACTCGTAGTGTACCAAATGACATTGAAAAACATGAAAATCACAAATATTAAAACATATTTTTTAGGCGAATGATGGTGTCATTTTAAACAGAACTCATTTATGATTATAACGTTTGATGTAATTCTTACCAAAATAGGAAATTGGTGATAAAATTATCGGAAATGAAAAAATTCTCAACTCTCAAGGTAACGCGCAAGCATTGAACTCGGAAAATATTTTTTAGAAATAAATTATAAATGCGTAATAATTTTACGCCCATACTATACGCCTGCGTATAGTAGTGTTGGTATATTCCATATTATACATACTATATTGTTATGAAAAATTACATCAAATTTACTTTCAAGAGATCTGTAGTAATTTTTGAAGTGTTTTTATCAAGCTTAACAATGAATCATTTAATTACGCAAATCGATGGGAATAATAGATCCTCTACAATGTTTGTGAAACAATAAGCACTAGATACACAAGACGATAAATTTACGCCTGCAACCAGTTTTTGTAACAGTAGGTACCTACATGAGTATTTTTTCATTGAATGTAAAGTTTTATAACCCTTTGGTAGGTTTCATATTTGTGAAAAAAAAATTGACTGAGTATGTATGTATGCGCGGCTCGTTTCGTCCCTTTTCATACAAATCTTAATTTTGGATTTTAGATCAAAATACCCAACTAAACTGATAAATTAATTTTGTAATCAAAGGGTTTATCAAATATCTAGTAGGGATCTGAGGTACTTTATTTATTTTTGCTTTAAATTATAAGATATGGGCCATTAAAGATTTTAATGTTCCGTAATTTTAGAGGCATGTTTGGCAAATATATGCGAATAAATGAAAAACATTTGAAAAATAATTTTACACTATATATATTATAAAAATATCATTAAATATAAAATAAATAAAAAAATATTAAAAGAAATCATTTTTATGGGAGTAAATTTAAACTACAAATAACCTATTTTCATCGGAATAAAAAATTGTACATAATTACTACCCAAAAAACGCATTTTTAAGGATGTTTTATTTTATATTATCTTCCCTTATTTTGGACACTGTAACGCTGTCCGAAACGTTAGCTAAAGAAGGAGATAGCGCAACACGGCAAAATATCCCAAAAATAAATAACGGCAAAGCATTATTTTGTCTTTACCAAAAATATTCGTCTACGAACTTTTATATTATATTGAACAAACTTTATAGTTTGATTGTCAAAATATTAATTTACCCAAATTTCAAATCGCTTTTGGACAAGGAAACTACCGTATAAAATCTCTCCACTAAGACATACAATACACTTCCATCAGCAAAAAAAGAATGCAAATGATTACAACAACAAAAAACAAATCCAAACCTGGCTTAAAGAAATCAAAGAAGAAGAATTATAGAAGCAATACATTGAAAGAAAATCATTATGGGCTTAAACAAACAATATTTAATTAAAACCTAGTCCATCTTGGCACAGGAACCCCTAGTGGAGAGGACTAAATAAATATTATGATAAAATGTATTATCAATATTTTATTGTAAAAACAAAAAAAAAAGAATTAAACTAAATTTAAAAAATAAATTTTACTGTTTGCTGAAGCAGGAAAACTCTCAAACGGTGAACTCTAAATCTGGGGACTTAAGTACGCGTAACCTCATTCCATCATGAACTACGAAGCTTTGAAATGTTCAAATAACGCTCTAAAAACAAAGATATATGTGTATATCTCTTTGTCTAAAAATAAGACATGATAATATGTTGTTTGTTTCATATATTTTACAAATGTGCGACGATAAAAAAGAATTCGCCCAAAGTGAGTTGAGTAAATTCAGCAAACTATATTGGCACCTATTTACGTGCATAAATTAAATGGAACACAAATCTTGTGCATTAGCATGCAATTGCTTTTAAAATCGTATTTGGCTTTGTTCGCATCATGGTAAAATGTTTTTACTTATCATTTCTTTAAATAACGTCAAAATCCTGACCGGTTGACCGTGGCCCACTTTGCTCCGATTTAACTTGGAGCAAATGATACCACAAGGCGAGGCACATTCTTCCCACATGTACTAGGAATCTTTTTATCAATCAGCAACTTCTTCATAAATCATCGGTCGTTTGGTAATGCAATAAGAGGAAAGAGAGTGCACTTGACATTCGTTGCTTTTGTTAGATTAATTGCGCAATATTAGCTTTAGATCGATCATAGTTAATTTTAGGATTGTATGTACATATATAGAGAAAACAGACGGTGACCGTACAACTCAGAACGTCCTTTTGAAAAGTCATTAAAAGTGATGAGGCCTGGTTTCAATTCCCAAATGCGGCTGAAACATTTTCTACCTTTTCTGTTTCTCATCTTTCTTTTGATAGTTGTTAATATTGACTTTAATGATTAAATATTCCAATTTGAGGTTTTAATCGTTAAGTTATTCCACTTAAAATATAAACGTATTTATTTATTATTTTTATACGCCTATAGGGGCTTTTACGTAGATTATAAAATAATATTTAAGTTATCGAGGATTACACATAGAATTTACACCAAAAGTTATAAAAGTGAAAAATTTTAAGAATATTCAAGTAGTTTTTGAAAGTGAAATATTTTAAACAATATAATATTTGACAATAACATAGAACAAAATATAATATAAAACATTACCTATAATATTAAAATATATTATACCCACGTTACAATAATTTGTAGGATTCCACAATGCGTTGGTTTAAATCGCATTTAAGATTATAAAGGGAATCAGCGAATATATATACAATACCACCAAGCCTGTTGCCTAAATCATGCATCCTATTAGTAAGTGAGTGTGATTGATAGTTGGTTGTGTATATGTAGCAAAAGAATTTAATATTTTGTGTAGTATTTATCTAGTATATACAAAGACATATATGTACCTATCTTAAATGGAAACAAATCATTTTGTAAACGCCACTTATTTAAGCAAAATTATCAACACGTTTCGAAATCAATGTTTCTTCATCAGAATAAAATTAAAAAAAAAAATTATTTTCATTTTATCCCATTTAATTAAAATGACGCTGCAAAGTAAATTTGCGATTATTGAAGAATAGACATAATGCATTCATAAAATGTATTGTGTTAAACGTTATATTTCGTCACTGTGGTAGTTTAACGATTATTCTAGTATAAAAACATAATCCTGGCATGCGCAAGTTAATTTTATTAAACTAATTTGTATTATTTCACAATCTTCTAGTAGGTATGTATATTATCGGAACATTACAAAGTGATAGACCTGTTGAAAAACCACCATTTAGAAACGAAACATTTGGGATGCTATAGTCCCACTGGCTCCAGACGATTGGGAGTAATTAAGACTCTTGTGCTGCACGTAATATTGACATAAAAAAGGTTTATTTGTACGTTTTGTACCCAATGATAACATTGCTGTGTCAACAATGGCAAATATATTTTTTTATTAACACTGCTTTTTGTCATTCACCGATTAGAAAAAGACGCTGGGAGCCTTTTATTTTTTTTATGAGAAATAAATAATTGGATACGGGGAGGATTTTTTAAATTTTAAAATGATAAAGATTTAGTGAGCATGAACGGCTAAAACAAATTTATCGTCTTCCTCAGCCACTTGTGTTCAGTATTGGACTCACCTCTCCTGGGTGATTGGCCACTCTCCTGTCAGCGAAAGTCCTGACCCACCTTTTATTGTATTGTTTACCTGATGTCATACCGCTTTACCACCTTGTATTGCTTACCTGATGTCATCAGACCTGCAGCGTGTTACCTGTTCAGGTCTCTAGGTCTCCACTCTACCACTCCCCCGACAGATGTCCGCCCCTTGTCCTCGAGTCAATCACCACCGAACCCACGACAACTTTATCTCTTTTCATTGTTGCACACTTGTTACTTTTCTTCGTTGGCGTATCCATTCGTTTATTTTTCATGTTTGTCGATCCGTAGCGGTTCTTACTCATCCGAAACCTGCAATTTTTTTCCAATCGTCAACCTACCCCACAGTGGTATTTACGAAAAATACGTAATAGGTTTCTGAATTTTGTTTGTGCGTAACTAGACCGGGCGCTAGAGGTAGTTGAGTATCCAAAATGTGAGGACCGAATTCCACTAATGGATTTGAGTTAAAAAAAGGTCAAAGATTAATAATGTGGATCTTGCCGGTCAATTTTTTTGTCCATTTTTTTTACCCCCTCTACTCTTATTTGTAAAGGGGATGTATTGAGTACATATATTATATTTTAATTAGATATACTGATTATTTCAGTTATTATTTATAGTTTATTCTAATGGTAAAAGTGAGGATGTATTCTTGAATGAAAAAGAAAACGAAAATAAAAGTAATAAAATCATATTTTTTATATCGTTTTCTTTTTCATTCAAGAATACATCCTTACTTTTACCATTAGAAAAAAACTATAAATTATTACGGAAATAATCAATAAAATGTGTACTCAATACATTCCCTTTACAAATAAGAGTAGAGGGGGAAAAAATGGACTAAAAATTAACCGGCAAGATCCACATTATTAATCATTGACCTTTTTTTAACTCAAATCCATTGGTGGAATTCGGTCCTCACATTTTGCATACTCACTACCTCTAGCGCCTGCACTAAACGTATTTTTCTCTAAACTCTGCTATTAGGATGCCTTATCTACATTCAGATATATTTTTATAGACATTATTGTTGGGACAGTGAGACGGAATTTTAAATATATATATTTTTAACGTGTTTCGATAAATTCTAGGCAACTGCTAAATATATGGTATAAACGTCTAGATGCCTACAATTACTGCGCTTTTGACTTCTTGCACTTGGCAATAAAAACGCTTATAAAATTACTTTATTTCACGAAGAAGAGGATTACATCATCGATCATAAATTCCATTAACGATCAATTAAAAGTGAAGTGCACGTGTCAATTCATCCTGTAGATCGTAGGTCAACAATGTTCAGTAATGGGTGGTAATGGTGGAAACCTTTGTAGAGGGCAATCATCATCTTTATATATTGTTTTTTATTGAAGGTGTATAGGTAGGTATTAAAATTCTTTATAGGTATTTGTTTAAAATATGTGACTTGGTAGGTACCTTGATAGCTACAACGTTTATTAAACATGGTGTTGATGGAATATAAAAAAAAACGACAACTTCAGATTTCGTATTAAAATTGCTTTAAAAGGGTTACTTATTTTAAAATTTTACATATGAGTTAGGTTTTTTTTTTACTATCTGAAAATACTATACTATATAATTTTTACTATAAAAAATTATTATAATCCCGTTTTTTCTGGTATTTTACAAGTTATATGTATTAAAAATTCACAGAGTTTCTTGAAACGCTGTTTTAGACATATCCAGGGACATTCGCCTACATACGTGGGTCTTTTTTCCACACAGGAGGCTCTAAGAAAAAAAAAATTCCCTCAGGGCCTATGTCATCGGGACGCTGAGCGCTGTGAGGAGGGTCTTTTTAGGGAAACGAAGGAGAGGAGAGGATATGAAAAATTTATGAAAGGTGGTATGATGGGGGTCAATGTGTCCAGGAGTGACGGACGTATGAATCCATCCCGCCCACTGCGATGTAAAGCGATGGGTCGAGAGAGTCCGGCTGAAGAAGTCTAGGTTAGGTCTCCTTCCACCATTCTCTCCCGATCTCGCCACGCATATAATGAGTAAACGCGTTTGCATTCGCAACCAAGACCTAGACAAACCACACCCTATGAACCCGGGCACCCCTGCTAAGTCACTAAATGCAGCAATGGGTGTTGGTTATCCAATAAATGATAACGGAGGCGGCGGTTCCCATACCCGCCTCCCAAACTGGTTCTATTCTCAAATAAAGCATATATTCTTTCCGTTGATTTTAAGAGCTTTGTGATTTTGGTTTTTGGCAGCTTTTCTGATCATTCGTAACCAAAAGTGTTCTATTACTTCATAAAGGGTATGAACCGTTTCCCCAGTTACTGGAATCCGAAAAGTAAACTAATCCAACTAACATAATACATAACTAACCATAGTTTACATTCTGCGTCGGGTGTTGGAATAGGTAATAATATTATACTCAATTATGTATTTAGGAAGCAATAACATCGTGGTTTTATTATTTGTTTTATACCCACTGATTACTAAATGAATAATTTTATTTATTTGACATTGACCAGGACGCAAAATTATTTATTTTAATATGATTACCTTTACCTTATGCAAACAAAGCCATTGATTCACACATAACTCAGACGTCATATTATAAATTTTCCTTCGAGAAGTTACATAACGTAATAAGGGGATCCTTACAATCCTTATTGATTTTAAATCAGGGGCGGACTGGCAGAATGTCGACAGAAATAATCAAAAATATTATTTAACACAGTACAAAATACTCATCCTACATATCGTTAAATTTAATCGTTAAATTTCTGTTATTGTCATTATGAAATGATACACAATGTTGGATATTCAAATTGTTAAGAAAGAATATGTGTAATATGTGTATTATAAGAATACGTATATCAGAATATATATGTGTATATTATCCTGTATTTGTTAGTATTTTTATAACAGTCCTGATGATGGTACGGAGGTACCGAAGCGGTAGACTAAAAAAATATCAATAAAGTGACGTAAAACAAAGTATGTTCTTTTTATTTATTTAAAATGTCAAGTCACAATATGTTTGCTTCTTTTGGAAAATTATTGTATTACCTAATAAGGAATAATGAAATTCTCCACCCCCTCCCCCTCTCCCCCTTCCTACGTCATGCCTCAAAAATATTTATTTTTACGTAGGTAATAATAATTTAAGTAAAAGCATTTCCTCAGCATTATTTAAAATTTAAATTAAGAGTAAATAACCAACGTCGTTTGAACCACTATTTTTAACACATTTCAAAACCAGAGGTTTCTTCACCGGGATAAAAAGTCTACTATTATTAATGTTTTATATTTGTATGATAAATCAAAACCACCGAAATAACAAGGCTGAATGAAATCACTCCATAACTTTTATGAGTTCCTCAATTTTATAAGAATTTTTAAATATAAGTATTAAAACATTTTAAAGTGCTATTATTTACGTATTTTTCTAATTTAAGGTAGTTTGAAAAAAATACTCTTAATTTACTTACCGTTAAATTTATCGGGCACAAAGTAATATTTAGCAGTCCGCGTCTGTATAATACACACCTTTTAAGTTTAAGTCAATGGAATTCTCTATTCCTGCGTAGCGTACCTATGCAGTGGTGCCACAATCTGCTTAGTATGTATATTTTACAAGAATTAATGATAATTCGCGTAAAAGATAATATGAATAATATCTAATAAAGCAAAAATGCGTCAGTCGCCGAACCCGGAAAGCAACTGATATTCATTTTGCAAATTTAGTAAAAATGGTAATAGGGAAGTTAAAATTATTGCACGATTCTAGCGAGAATTTTGTGCTACGTGTGTGGTTTGGTTTGGCTCAATGTATTCAGCGAACAGCTTATCAATCTGACCACGACCACATAAATAATTAATTAATTATGGTTTGCATAAATTGGTTCAGAAAAACAAAAAGTATGGACAGTCGGTGACCGGACAACTCAGAATTAAATCAACTCAGAACCTCCTTTGAAAAGTCATGAATTGTCATGAAAAAAATGGTTCAATACGTAACGTTAGGTTAGGGTTATGGGATATTTTAAAATTATTTTTTTCATTGCTTTTAATGACTTTTCAAAGAGGTGTTGAGTTGGTTTGATTCTGAGTTTGATACTGAGAGTCGTAGACTGATCGTACCGAAGTCCTGTTTTAGACGACTATATTGTTGCATTTCATCGGTCTGTAGATAAATTTGTTTGTTACCGTGTAGGGCGTAGGGTATACCTTTTTATTTGGCATGGTTCCTTCTACGAGCTAACAATTTGAAATAGTCAATATTATGGTACGTACCTACCAACCCGAAGTAAGTTAGAAAAAAGAATTGTCATTGAGACGGTGAAATTTCTTCGGATGAATTGTTTATTTCCTTATTTGCAATTAAAAAAATGTCACGCAAAATATTTATGGTTAATAATAAAGTAAGAGACCTCCGTGATTGAGGTGTGGTAAGGCTCTCGACTAGCAATCAAAAGTTTGCGGGTTCAAATCCCGCCGTACGAAAATAAATTGTATTTGATTCATTTGTGTTATTTCACAATTAATTCATTAAATTACAACTGAAAATTGTCCTCTACACCCCATGACCCTATGTGAACTCCTAGTTGGAGGACAATACATTATACCTTTGTAATGTAAATATACTAAGAATAAATACTTTTTTTTAATCGGGATGTGGAGAAGTACCTTGCAATTAAAAGCTGGTCACCAAACACGCCTAAAGCCATTTCAAATTACATTTCATCAGAATGGTGGTCTTACGCCAGGGCGAGTATCTTTCACTCTATTTTAATGAATTAAGTGTGATATAACACAAATTAATCAAATAAAATTTATTTTCGCAAGATGGGATTTGAACCCGCGACCTTCAATTTCTTTCTTTGAGTGGCATTGCAACGCATGCTGGGTACTCGCTGGTGTATTATAAATTAGTGACCGACCGAAGGTTCGGTTTCGGTTTCGGTTTCGGCAAGTTTCGGTTTCGGCAGAAAATCTGTCGGTCGTTCGTGAATTATTGCACGTCGTTCGGCTGACTTCGGGTGAGTTAGCCAGCCGGTCCGGCGTGATTGTGTTATGAGTTTATGTGTTATTTCTCGCGCGTAGTGATTAGGGAAGTGTTTGTTTAACGTTCAATAAGAATATTGTGATTGTAAACGCAATTAAAATTAAAATACTCAATTAATGAGGTCCTTCCTTTATAATTTAAGGGCCAGCCTTCCATCAAAAGAATTGAGATTCGGTTACCACCCACAAAATTAACAATATTTAGTTTAAAAAGAATTCGACAGAGGTGTCACTGTCTAAATTCGCGTTGAAATAGTTTTAATTCAAAAGACTGAATTACATTAGCGACATCTGTTGCAATTATAGAAAAACAAAATCCTTTTTAGTAACATAGGCTGAATACCGGCAGTTAGACCACGAACGTTAAAACGACGGTGATTGTCAAAGTGTGGGGATAGGTTAGATTTAATTAATTAAATATATTTATTAAAAGAAAATAACTTAGTTTACATCACTTTATTTATTGTACACTATCAACATGTTTCGTGAACCATGTTCACTTCTTCAGGAATAAAAGTATACTAAAGTTAAAAAATTAATTATAGATTACATTTGGAGAGAAGGAATTGAAGGAAGGGGAAGGGTTGACAATAGTGGGAGTTTCGAAGAATTGGGGATTACCATGCTATTAGAAGTAAAAGGCCGGTTAAGTGGGAAGATATTTAAAACAGGGTTAACAAAAATTTTTTGCTTATTAATTATGTCAGCTTTGGAATTTACATTTTTTCTTATTTCTAAAATTTCTAAATTATTGATTTGCGATGTTTTATATCCTGTATGTAATATTTGAAGACCTGAATTTATGTCAAAGCTATGATCATATTTTAATAAATGGTCTGCGAACTCAGAATCGCTATTGCCATTTAGTGCTCTGAGGTGCTCTTTAACCCTAACCTCAAAGTTTCTATAAGTTCTACCTATATAAAACGAACTACAATCATTACAATTGAGTTTGTAAACCCCTGATTTTTTTGTTTTAATTTCGCTATCTTTATTATTGAGTATATATTTCTTCAATTTGTTATTTGTGTAAAACGCTGGTTGAATAGTACCGGGAATATTTTTACTAATAATTTTTGACGTATCGTTGTCGACAAATAAAATTCTACGCCAATGTTTATTGTTATCTTTAGAAATAGGGTAAATATATAATTTGAAAAAATTCTGTTTAATTTTTTTATTTAGTATTTCATCTATCAAATTAGTAGAATAGCCATTATTAATTGCTATTTGTTTTATGAGATTTAATTCAAAATTATAGTTAAGAGCTGACAAAGGAATTGTAATTAATCTATTAATCATAGAGTGGAAAGCCGCTAGTTTTTGAGAAAAGGGATGATTTGAAGAATTATGTATAACAATATCAGTATAAGTATCTTTCCGGAAAATATTGAAATCTATTTTAGTACCTGTTAATGTTAAATTTAAATCCAAGAAATTTAAACTCTTATCTTTACCAATTTCCAGTGTGAATTTAATTTTTTTATGTAATTTATTTAAAAAATTTATATAATAATAATTTTGATAGGCCTCGGCCAGACTGAACAGGCTGGTGCTAGCGCGGGGGCCTAGCGCGGTGGCGGTAGTACGTAAAATCGCCTTGTCACGCCTTCCCGCAGGGTAGCCACAACGGGCGTTTACATACTACCGCCACCGCGCTAGGCCCCCGCGCAAGCACAAGCCTGTTCAGTCGACCATACTGATTGTATTCTTACATACGTTCAAATGAAAGAATACAATCAGTCGCTTCTAAAATTTGAGATTATATCGTAGGTTTACTCGTTTTATCTGTACTTTCTGAAATAACTGTAGGAAAGAGTTCAGATGTTTTGTTTTTTATGACTGGTGGTTTGCGAATTGGTAAATTCCTCGCGAGGCGAGGATCTACCAACTCAGGCAAAACATGTTCCAAATAAAAATCTTGGAGCTTATTTACCATTATTTTCCCCCAAAATTCATCGTCCCGTTGAATTATCTCTACTTTGAGATGGTTTTTCTCACCTGACCATATCCCGAAAATACAATCGTTTTTTTTCGTAACGTGAAGTTGACCTTGGACCTGAAAAAATAACAAATTTGTTAAAATTAATAATAATAATGTATTAACTTCTGCATGCTGTAATCATTATGAATGTTTGTCTTCAACTATTTACAAAAAAAAAACGAATTTATTAAATATATGTAGAAGTTATTGCTGAACTTCACCACCCACCTGAAAGTACCAATCGTGATTCTTGTTGATAACTAATTCTTCTCCTTTGAGTTTATAGAAGTTAAATTTATTTTGCTGTACCAACTCTTTTATTGGTCTTGAATTGAATGCTATAAATGGACACTTAATCTCAACAATTTTATCGTCGTCAACTAAGCCATCAGGCGTAGCACCTAAATATGGAATATCACAATCAATAAATAAGCCACACGGCCGTATGGTAATTCCAAGTTGCAATGACAACTGGTTTAATGCTTTCATCTCATTATTTATACCATGTCTGATAGATTCCACATTAGAAAGGTCTTGTTTGTACAGTAAAGCTTTAACGATTGAAGGTCCAGTTGTTTCTCTTTTTTTAATAATCTTTCCGAAGTTTGAGGCGGTTATGAGATTTCTTCGTAATTCCAGCCATTCACTACAATCGCGTTGTAGAATTGTGTCTCTTTCTGTTATTTTCCTTTCTTCTTCAGTTTTTTTAAGATTTTTCAA
Source organism: Limnephilus lunatus (assembly GCA_917563855.2). Classification (NCBI taxonomy): domain Eukaryota; kingdom Metazoa; phylum Arthropoda; class Insecta; order Trichoptera; family Limnephilidae; genus Limnephilus; species Limnephilus lunatus. The sequence continues at coordinate 84,540,541 of OU830596.1, read as the reverse complement.
AAAGGTTTCTTTTAACTGCTGGAGTTGTTCAGGAGCCAAGTCAGGTTTTTGACATTGATCGCCATAATGTTTGTCATATTGAACAGACCGTGATTTGTTAAACAATTTACGACGAAGACATTTTCTGTTTAGGAAATTTTTTTTTATCCTTCTGTTTGCAAATTCTTTAGATTTGCTACTAGGACTGTGCCCCAGCATAGCTTTGTGGAGGCTGTAAATTGGTCTCTTGGTATTGAACGAAACGACTGCGGCTGAACAACGGCTCTGGTAAGTCTGTCGAAGACTATAATTCACCCTTTTCCCCCCAACAAATTTCGCTATTATATTGTTAAAGGATTCAACGCGATTGCTATCAACATCATTGATCAAACTTCTTGCGTTTGATGCAACGGTTCCAACAATAAACTGTATTCTATACCATAAGGTAGAAGCAACAAGCTTTTTGACGAGATTATCATTCTTTTTACCACTCTGACAATAATGACTTTTGCAATTTTCATGTTCACTGAACGCGTGATTGTAACTGTTACTGACGTCTACGTACAAGTTATTAATTCTGTTTGATAAGTTCTCAGATCCTTGTTTATGCTCTCGAATGGCGTGACAAATCACCTTTCTTATGGCCAGTATCCGTTGTGTGGTGATCATCTTTCGTTGAAATAAAGGATACTTTGTGTCTTTCGTTAAAGCGGATAATTTGTTGCACATATTTCTAAGCAAATGATTGCGACACTCAATTTTTTCGATGGTGTAATTTGGATACGGTCTCGTTTGGATTAGCTTATGATAAGTACTACTGTCGCCATCCGATATTAGCCGCCCATATATTTTGTTTCAAGAAGTAGTTCTCATGTTTGTTAATTTATGTTGGTTTTATAGAAGTGATACCAAAAATATAAATAATTGTTTTTAACATACTTCAATTATTGTTTTTTATTCCATTTAACACTTAGGTATTTACTGTCTGTATAATTGTAAAAAATAAGTCAAATTTCAGTAAACAATAGATTTTTCACATGTATTAAAAAGTTTCGGTTTCGGCCGAAAATGAGACAGATACCGGAGATTCGGTTTCGGTTTCGGTAGAAAATCCTGTTTCGATCAGACACTATTATAAATGAAAGTGGATGCTTTAAAACATTACTGCATCAATATAATTTATGGTTACATGATGTAATAACACAGGCGTTATGCAGTGGCGGTCCGTGAGTTTTCAGTGAGCTATAGTGCTAAGATTGGAAAATACGACGTTATTGATGTTGTTGTAGCTGAAAACAATTTTTTTTTTAAATTTCAACTTTTTGTATGAAGCTATACTGAAATGTGGATGCGGCGCATCCCCTAACTGAAAGTATCCTGAAAACCTTCATACAAAATATTGAAATTTAGAAAAAAAAACTTTTTCAGCTTGACCGGTCAGTGGTTGAGTGGGCATATTGGGTCGCACCCGGGCGTCGCGTGTTCGATTCCTCGGCTGGATAAGTCCTCCATCACAACTCAAGCAACATTTTCGGCTGTCTGTGGTGGTAGTAGGAGATTTTCAAACATTGTTGGGTTATTCGTAACCCGGGAATGTTTGTCGATGGCTGGCTAAGTCCTCCATCACAACACAAGCAACATATTCGGCTTTCTGTGGTGGTAGTAGGAGATTTTCAAACATTGTTGGGTTATTCGTAACCTGGGAATGTTTGTCTTTCTTTTAAAAAAAAAAAAAAAAAAAAAAAAAACTGTGAACACTGATATTATCATTCAATATAATTCGGTTATTCCACATTTCCGAAGCCGATTTTTAAAGTTCAAGGATTTGGTCAAATTAATATGCTGTACGGAACAAGTTGTTTACGTCGGTCAATTTGGTGTATCTATGTACCTACTTATGTTATTTATTTGTAGATTTTTATAGCGACAGTGGGGTTTTTTTGGTAGTAGGTACTAGTAATGATCCTTCACGAAAATTTCTATGTCCTGAACAAAACAAGGATTAGGTTTTCATCGGTAGCTTTTTTGGAAATGGTATGCGAAGGAAACGGATAAGAAAATTGAAGGGATAGATTGTATTGGTTGGTTGCTGCTGTATTGGTCCATATGTGTTCACATCCGACAGTGATTTTCTACCCAAACATACAGAACACAGTATTTTGTTTTGCCTACGCCTGCTTATTTCTTTTAGCAAGAAAGGGACAAGCATATCGAAAATATAGGTAATATTTGTCAAAATATGTTTGCATTTATTCGGAGTTTTTTCATTATGTAGGTAATGAACGTTTTGTATTTAATTTTAATTTTCTTTTTTTAAACAAGTTTTATGTTTTCATTCAACATTATTGATTAATCTAAAACTGCAAAATCAAAACGGCCCGTGGTTGGCAAATGGGATTGTGCCGTCATAAGCCAGCATAAATAACCACTGTCGGTGAGCGTCCAAGCTCATGACGTCACACGATAGCCCCGCGCCCAAAATATCGTTTTAGCGGTAATTCAAAAATGGGAAACTTTGACTCGCTGTAGAAAATTTATTCGTCAACATAAAAATAAATTAAAAATGCTTTAACCATCGTAATTCTTTGCTTAATTTTTTTAAGTAATAAAAAAAGGAGTCACACTGGCTCCAGGACGGTTGCGGCACACATATAAAAAATAACAAAAATGCCGTACACAAGCAACGCATCTGTACGAGTATCCAAGGGCATAGCGAGGTACGGGCAGGGGGGGGGCAGCTGCCCCCCCCCCCCTAGAAGATTCAGGAATGGGAACAAACCGTAAAGTAATATTACATCGGTAGCCTATTGTTTGTGAGAATCAATTTAATTTTTATTATTACCTTTTTAGTTTATAATTTTTTGTGCATCGTGGAAAGTTGGGATAAATATTAGAAAAGCTTTTTTTTGTACCCGCATAACTTACGTATCTAACTAAAGATTGTACGTTTATTTGTATTTTAATTTTCCTTTTTTTATGTATCATTTTTACGTGCATTTGTAAAACTTCAACCATGTACGGTTCAAAATGTTTTCAAGCAGTTTAGGTATTTATACTTTATGACTTAATCCATAGAGGCCCTCGAACCCTTTCCTTAGAAATATGTATTCTCGAAGTAAAAAATGTGTCTTTAATTGTTTTATTATTGCTTCTTTTCTTATATTTTAAAATACGGTTAGGGCCCTGAGGGCCTCAGACACAGAATTAGGACTTATACTCAAGTTAGTCAGCTAAAACTTTTGTTAGTTCCTCATTAACAAAATGCCCACATGAGCTAAAGGGCCATCCATGAATTACGTCACACGAATTTCATGATTTTTGACCCCCCCCCCCCCCCCCGTCCCTATCGTCACATTTGTGAGACCCCCTTCTCCCCCCCTAGTGTGACATCACATATCTTGCAATTTTACATCTAAAAATAGTCACAAGAGTAGTTCATTTTTTTTCATGTAATGTCACAGAGCTGGTGACCCCCCATACCCCTTGTCACACTCACCCTACCCCCCCCCCCCCCTAGTGTGTCCCCCCCCCTTAACAAAATCCTAGCTATGCCCTTGCGAGCATCTACTGGGTTCGACTCAACACTGGTTGCGATACCAATACTCAAAGAAATGTATTGTGTAGAAATGTCGATGGTAGGTACCTACTACATATATGTACTACTGTTATAATGCCCTGCATACGTAGATAATGCTATTAATAATTATTAATTTAACGGTGACCTTTTTTATTCACACGTTTTGATATTAATCTCCAAATTGAAATGGTTCCTACTCTCCTTGCCAGAGAGCTAAATGCGTTTTGTGTGACGCATACCTCTGTTGGGGAATTCCCGACCAACCGGATATCCAGTACGGACAAGGTCTTGTTCAGAAACCAGTCAAGATATTCACGATTATCAAATATCTGATGAAAACTAACTGTTAAATACGAAGATATATGAATAAACTGCTAGCTAAACCACATTCAAGAATGTATGAACTTAACACTAACGCAGAAAATATGTGATTCATTTTGACAAAGTCATCACGTTTCACACAATAATTCGAAAAGCTCTCGAACTCTTTGCGTTTTTCAAATAAAATACTAAACGCCTTGAGCCGGGCGACCGAAGAGGCTCAGCAGCAGGTGCACTGAATTGAGCGGAAAGCTCCCTGGGTATTTTAAAGAGTTTCGGCAACTAAAGTGGCTCAGTGGTAGGAGACTTCTTTGGAACAAGAAAGTAGGCGATATGGGTATCAAACTACGCCCATCAATCTACACAGTACAGTACAGCTCCTTTGTACCTTTTTGCGAGAAAAGGCCCATGCTGAATACCTTGACCCGGGCGATTGAAGTGGCTCTGTATCACGTGTAGATACTTAATTAAAGTTAGAGTAGTTAACTCCCTGGACCATTTTTGCAGGCAAACAACCTTGCTTCATTCACATTCAAAGATATTTTTTTTTTTACATTTATTTTTTATTAAATTGTAGGAACACACTCCTTGCTTCATCCACATTTAAGCATCAAATCACTTAGTAGTTTTACCAATTAGTTGCCTGCAACGGGCAAAATCTAGTATAATATACCTACTTAGGTACTAGTTCTGAGTGATTATTAAACATTTTTGTAGGGTACGTACCTACACGATATAAGAGATTTTTATAAAATTTATTTTGAGCTGAAATCATAGACAATATTTTTCATCAACTTATTTCGTTTGTCTGTACGTCTGTGCGGGAAATGTTAGTTATACCAAATTTCCGCGAGAAATTTTTCACGTGCAATGAACTCAATTTTGCTTTGACTTACCTAAGTGTAATTTAAAAAATTGAACCTGATCATGTAGTGATAAAGGAAGTAGGTAGGTCCTACCTACATTCCTTAGTATTAATAATTTCATATTAATAATAAGTTAATATTCGAACAGGATAAAAAACTGTCTTTTTCTAATTCGAAATTTAGATATCCCGTGATTATTCACGTAACTTTGTTAGTAATATCATAACATACACGGAAAATGTGTAAAAGTAAAAAATATAATAATAAAATCACCATTAATTATAATAAAATCATCATAACCAAACTTATTTCATTGCACTGACGCGCCAGTTTCGAGTTTGTACCTTCTTACGAGTAGTGTATCTACCTATTTATGAGTACCTACTTACGAGTAGGTACCTAATTTTGAGTACGAGTACCTACTTACAAGTACCTATTCATTCGACATTGTCCAAGAAGGTATTTGAATGTTGAATAAAATAAATATAAGGTTAAATAAATAAGAAGGTTGAATTAAAATAAATAATTTGATTTTGTAATAACTGTAATGAGTCTTCAAGATCGAAATAATATTCAGAAAGGAAGTTAATCGAGATCATGGACTACTGGGAACAAGGACTGGAAAAACCAACATTTTGGAAAGGTAAAAGAATTATTGCGAATAATGATGGGTTTTTAGGTACCTCTACCACCGAATAATGAAATAAGATGATAATTAGACGTTCGTATTATTTATTTATTTACTCTTTTATACGCCCACGGGGCTTTCTCAATGGGTTCCAACCATAACGCACGATGTTAATTGTAAACAAAACAAAAAGTTTTCAGAGAATTATCTTAATTTTTTTTTATTATGATACTGTGTAACAAAATTTGAGGTTCAATGTCATCTGAATGTCGCCGAATTATCTCATCCTATAAATTAACGTTACTATTTACATTTTTTTACACACGAGTTAGTAATAAACTATTAAAACGTTAGGCTGCAAAAATAATTTCTTTCAATACAGTGATTTACAATTGGAGAAAATTTTAAAGAAAAATGATAATAAGTAATAAAAATAAACTGAATTTTTAGAAATAATCTGATTATTTAAAACATAAAAGAACAGAACTCTATTCTTTACAAAGAAGTAGGCAATCTCCTCCCAAGACGAGTTGGAGAACTGTTTGTGTGAACACAACAACTATATTGTGACGTATGTCAAAAGATAGTTACTGAACTCTTGATAGGTTTTATTTTTATTTTTTATATAAATAACGCACAAGAGTCCCATCTGCTCCCGTCTGAAGCCAGTGAGACTATGGCATCCCCAATTGGGGTATGTTGTGAGGCTGAAGGTAGTGGGGAGGGGAAGGTGACATTGAAGATGTCAATGTTCAATGTGTACTTAATGCGTCGATGACACAGGGCGAGTTTACAAGCTACTATCTCGGAAATTCACTCTCTGTTAGTAAACTCGCTCAGTGTCATCGTGTTACTTGCTAACTAGCAGATTGTTGACAATCCACGGAAAAAGTTGAAAGGTCCTCAACTACAAGCCGACTCGTGATTGGTTTATTTGTGTTTCCAATATGGTTGCCAAAAACCAGCTGATTTCGACTGTCAACTGTCTGAAGGATTAGTTCACGTTATTTCCGCTATTGGCGCTAGCAGCTACGTGCGAGTCCAATTTCCTACAAAAATGACGCGAGTTACTGAGCGAGTGGACAGTTTTGTGTGTCATTATGACAATCTCACTCGCCGATTCACCCGCTTTTAAATTTATTAGATAGTAGCTTGTAAACTCGCCGTGTGTCATCGAGGCTTAATATGAATAGTAAGGGTAGACTGGGGATGGTTGAAACACTTTTACTCTAACTAGGTGTAGTAATATTTCTTTTGTAATTATGGATAATGTTCTATGATCTATCAATTTATCAAATTAAATTTATTGGATGGCCACAACTCGTACAGGTTAGCTACAATGACCACTTAAAGACGATGGGGAAAACTGTTTCAATTATCCCCATAGTGTGGACGATTGAAACAGTATGTGGGGATAATTGAAACACTCTAAATATCTATGGAATAATTGGAACAATTTTAATCAATGTTTAACATTTTCATTATTAAAACAGTACTCAACGAGATCATGAATAGTGATTAAACATATCACAAGTATTTTAAAAATTATAAACATAAATGTCTTGAAATGAAACAACTTTAAATATATTTTTTATTATTTATGTTTACGTGCTCTTAGTTATACTTATTATGAGTATTTGGCATAATCAACATACTTTTACTGCGATATTATCCGGGAGCAGAATAGAACGGTATTAAAAATAAGTTTTTTGCTTTCATACAAAAGTGCTTGTTTCAACCATCACACTGTTTCAATCATAACAATGTAGAATTTACCTCTGAATTAAGAGCATTTTTTGTGTGTAAAATTCAACAATTAAGAAGTCGGAAAAATAAAAATTTATTGATTTTATGGTTTGGGATGTGACATCATTATACAAAATATCGCAACATTTTAGATTTTTTTTTTTTTAAATCTATTAAGTGGCATTAAAATCTATTAAACAAGTAAATATTATCTATTAAAAGAAAAGAAAAATCTGGGTGTGCAATTCACATGCGGTAGAAGTGAATTATATAGAAAACCAAAGTAGACAAGAGTGGAGACTACGAAGCACTTTTTTTTATCAATGTGAAGGGTGATTTTTTTCATATTTTTGTCCTCGGATTCCAGTGCACCTTTTCCTATACATTGGTCATCTTATTTGTGGTTTCTTCTTCGGAGTCTCTAGGTGTAGTTTTTTTTTGCCTGTTCATTTTGGAATGGTTTGAAGACTAAATATTTATTTTACAAAATAATATTCTTTTTTGTTTTCGTAGGATTCGGCCGCGATGAATGATTATCAAGTTATAAAAGAACTTTGCGATCTAAGAACGAAATGGTGTATTTTTGAAAATGAATAAGAAATTTGACAGATTTATTCGTGGTACCGATACTACCAATCGGACTATCTTTTAAGAAATGGCTTAATTGATACGTAGAAATGTGAACATCGGCGGAATTGAGTTGCCAATTGCATATGCCGCTACAGACAGTTATGAAAGTTCCTCGTTCGGCCGACGTTACTGCATCTACTTGCTGAGTTCTTCTCCTGGCTATAAACCGATTAGGTTTTTGAACAGTTGTGACACCGGTCTCATCTACGTTATAGACGTCCTTTGGTTCAAATTTAAAACTATCCATAACGTTCGCTAAATTGTTGAAAAATTCATCAACATTATGTCAATTAAAACTTGTTGCTTGTGCCATACTCGTGGCTTGGGCACATCTTATAGATAATAAATTCTGGATGGCGCGCAAAAATCCCCGGAGCCATTCTATTCCGGCCATCCCATTTGTGTACCATGAATCTGGCCTTGTGTGGTCAAATCAATTGCCAATTGTCTTAAATCTTTTGAAGATTGAAGACCCAAAATAGGTAAATTTTGGCTGTTTTTTTAGCATAGTTTGCAACCCCGGTTTCTTGAGAAGGGGAACACACTTTCTTCATAACATAATTTTTTTCTCTGTTGTTTTGTACTTACATAATTGATAAAACAATGTATACTATTAACGTTGATTTTTTTTTTAGTTATAAATGTAAAAAAATCAATAAAGATATGTTATTACGAAATTGTCACGTGAGGGTGTGTGGCGTCGAATGTGGTCGAATGAGATCGACTTCATCAACCAAGATCACAGAAGTTCACCATTCAAGATCACAGAAGTACATTAGACTTAATGATTTGAATTTGAATCATACTTAATGATTTAAATTTCTGACCTTTTTTCATTATAACTTTTAAATTTTCTCTCAGTGTGGACGATTGAAACATGGTTATGATTGAAACGTTGCAATCATCCCCACACGAGTTGTTTCAAACATCCCCACCCTGCATTTTCTGCTTCAAAGTCAAAAACATGCCTTTTAAATAGACATTAACGCCACGCAAATGCATTATAAATACTCTTAAATAGATAAAGAAGAGAATGTAATGAAACATTTCGTCAAGCTGCGAGAGTAAAATGAGTTATAAGATAAGCAATAATGTCTTAAATATTTACGTTTTAGTGCGAAATTCAATAATGTCCCCTATGCACGATTGAGTCACTCGCCGGCTACTGCGCTTTTGTAGAAACGTCCCAACAGACCTGACGGAGTTTCGAGTGTTGTATCACACTCTTAGGTATTATAGTTTTCGAGTAAATTGAGATGTTTCAATCATAACGTGTTTCAATCGTCCCCAGTCTACCCTACTCTTAAGTTGACACATTCAGAAGTTCGCAACAGTCGAGTTGCGAATTTAAAATTTTTAAAAAGATACATAGGTCGCTTATCCTTCGCCGATCCTCTATATATTTTTAAGATATGTATAATAAAATGTGTACTTACTTAGTTATTTTATTTTAAGGGGATATTTAACCATAAAATAATAAATGGTAGAAATTTTCGCCGATTTATTTTGCAATAACTATTCAATACAACTTGAAATTTTTAATTAAAGAAAGACAAATATTCGCAGGTTACGAATAACCTGACAATATTTGAAAATCTCCTACTACCACAACAGTTAGCGGAAAATGTTGCTTGTGTCGTGATGGAAGACTTAGCCAGCCGAGCCGCACGGGTGGGACCCAAACGCGATGCCAACTCAGACACTGACCAGACAACGCAAAGGCTGTAAATCATATTTTAATGGTGTAGGTAGGTACTATACAAGAATTCAGTCTTCCTAGAGCCTGTAGAACTATACCTACTATGAATGGCATTCCAATTTTTATTTATTTATTTAAGGAACATTATAATATAATATTTATAGGTATATAAAAGGATGACAAAAAATAGACCAATTATTAATGTTCACAAATAGGTATTTAGAAACTTAAAACTAACTGAATGTAACTAGAATATTAAGGGGAAAAAACAGATCTAAGCAGATATTTTTAAAAAATAATATAAACGTAAATACAAATATAAAATTTTTGGGGAATATTTTGAGAATGAAGAAAGTAGGATTAATTAGCTCAATTAAATAGGTTAAAATAAACAGGATGGTTTGGAAGTTACTGGCCATTCACTGATACTACTTGTCTAGTCATCAAAATGAAGCTTTAGTATTTTAAGACTAAATGTTTATTAAAATGCAGGGTCAAGACCCAAATTTCTACTACAAGGTTTCTGCAAAATGATTTAGGTTCCTACGTAGAATCCATAACGGTAAGTATCTAGTTAAAATTCTAATTTAAAAAACAACTAAACTATTCTCAGAGAGAGTTCATATGGACGTCATCGACGTTCGTCCTCTTCTTTCACACGCGTCTTGTTTAAAGACGAAAGATACAAGAACGATGACGTCACGTACAATCTCTCGCTGGGACAAGAATACTTAACTATTTTATGGGTGAATGATTTTCAAAGGGGTGATTAATTTTTTTTATGATATCGATTAGTAAAAACTTAGAAAACATTTAAGAGAATTTTTAAATGTTTTATTCTGCCTAGAAATAATAATATTAAAATTCTATAGGCTTGGGAACTTGTAACAATTCAAAACATCAACATGAGAGATGATTTCTCTATTTATCTAGACATTTTCCATTTCAATAGTACAACCTTCTGGAACTGAACAAACAACTTGACCCACAAAATCACTTGCAGGGCTTCAAGCTGATTTCCTGTAGAAACCCATTCAGGAAATTAAAAGAAAATTAAAAACACACACACGCATTTGTTAATACATCACACTGATGTAACGAAAATAGAAAAATCTAACTATAAAAACCCCAGCATCTTCCAAAATAATCATCAATCAATCCAGATCATCCAACCGTAGCACAAGATTGATTCAAACGAATCGATCAACACCGAGTTCTTTTCATTGCTCCCGTTGAAGTTTAGACACATCGCAGTTATGGGTCGATTCCTGAACATGTTTCTGTTGATCTGCGTGATCGTGGGGGCTACTGCTCAGCTCACCTTCACACCGACTTGGGGCAAGAGAGGGCTGGGGCAGCCCGGCGCCGGGGGCCAGCCTGAACAGGGCTGCAAGGCTTCCGTGGACTCCCTAATGCTCATTTACAAACTCATTCAGGTATCTATCAAAACATTTCTTTCCTATCTACATTTTGGTTTATCATATCTATATTTTCCATGATAAAGTGATAAAGCAGAACATTGAAGAGAAGTGAAGAAAAATAACAAACCTAATCTAACTTAACTAACTAACCATCCTGCAGTTTTACCGCAGGAGAAGGTAGAGACTATAGAGCACCACACCTGTCTAGGCACACACCCCTTGCTCCATTCACATTCAAACATTGTTTTAATTACTCTTCTGTTATTTTGATTCTTGGTTTCTTGCATTGATATACATATGTACATAGATGAGACATTTAGCGAATAAATTGGTTCAACGGAATCGTAGGTTAGTACCTCCATTTCTCTATTAGTACAACAACCGTCGACCGTGGCTGGTGTGTGACGTATCAAAGTAGGATGGAAAAGGATGAAACATGGGCTTGATTAAAAGGAAAGGACGGTCTGACGGCCGAGCCTTTCGACACGGTGGCTTCAGTTGGAATTCACTTTCCCGAAGGCCTGTTCGTGTATGTACGGGATAGTGCCTCTATAGTATATCTCTATGGTTTCTTGGTACATCCAGGCTCGAATATTTGATTCACTTGATCATGCCTTGTCAAAAACCTTATTCTATCAATCTGTTTGTCACTGTTCTGTTTTATCCGGCTGCCAAGTATTTTACTTGTTTTTATGTGTACATATTATTTTATGGTGCTGCCACTGATAGCTCCATTGTAACTTCGCTTTCTTTTATGTGCGTCATTTGTGAGAAAGAGGTAAAAGTTACAACAGAGCTGTCAGTGATACGTCTTAACCAAAACATTTTACTAAGCAGAATCCAATACTTACCAAGGATATTACTTTTTACCACGAACTGATTCATGTCAAGATTGCGCTAGGTTAGAACATTTAGCTTTCCACTCTCAACAAATAAGTGGCAGTGCCATGTTGGTAGTGATAACAGTTTCCTCAGTCATAATACTATCTACTAAGAATGGTGCTTTGAAATATCTAATTTTATGTTTTCAGAGCGAAGCCCAAAAGCTGATAGACTGCGAGAAATAGGAGCTAAGGTATTCTCCTCCATGATCCAAGAAAATAGCTTCTCATTGACGGATTGGGAATGAATAATAACAGACCATTTATAATGATATTTTAATTAAATAAACAATTCAAAGAATATATCACAATCGATTTTTTAATTTATTTTATATTATATAAGCCTTACACAATATTACAAAAATATATACATATATTAAGTCTATCCAATATATTACATACTACTACTATACACACATACATATTTATATAGATTTTATGTTGTGGAAAAAATTGAAAAGGGATGTTTTCATTTTAAATTTTGAACACATAAAATCATACACAATTGAAAACTATTTTTTTATGAATAATTTGGGCCTTGATACCTATCCAATTTTACAATGATTAATCATTAGTTTGAGTACAAAAATCAACCATTATTAAGTATATTATGCTAACCGAATTCGAGTAACAAAATTTCCAAAAAATATGAGTTATATCTGAATATTTGAGAATGCTTTTAGAATTTAAAATACCTAATTGAATAATGAAGGTGAAATATAGAATACAGCGACTAGCAAAACAAAGATCAAGAACTTAATAAATATCTTTTTAAAACTTTATTGCGATGAATTTTTATTTAATTTTACCACTGAAATTGAAACAAACCACAACAATTCCTTGGTTAAAAAATTCAATAGATAAATTGGTAAATCTTTTGAATCATAAGTTGAAAAAAACTTAACTTTAAAAATTGGTTGCAGAACCATATCCTATGAGTAATATTTTACACTTATAAAGAAAATTAAAACCATAAGTAATAAAGTAATTGACAATGCTGATACAATGTTAAAACGCAGACCGTTTCAATGCAATAAATCCCTAATTTGAAACAATGAAACAACTCCGCTACAACACAAGCATGGTGGTCAAAAAATTCTCAACTAATGTAATTAATGGTTCCATAACAACTCAGAATCATGCAATTTCAACACCCCTATGAAAAGTCATTAATAGTTATGAAAAAAAAACTGAAAAATCGCCCATAACCTAACCTAACTTAACCTATTTAACCATTTTTTTCCATTACTTTAATGACTTTTCAAAGGAGGTGCTGAAGTTGTGTGATTCTTAGTTGTCCGGTCACCGTAATTAACAATGAAATGAATAAAGAAAAATTAAATTAAAATTTTTTTTTTTTAGTGGAACTTTGTGGATCATATATGCAACAGTGTCGTTATCAGGTTAACTTAAGATCAATAATTATGAAATAAAACAGAATAAGTAAAAACTTTTCTGTTGATTTCTTATTGTTTAACTTTTAATCAAAAGTATAAATCCAATTAACCGCCCTACCCATATGCCTGAACGCAACAATTCGGATGCCGTACATTCAGGTAATAAAATAACTATACCCGAAACCCACAAAACGTTTGTGATACATTTGTACAAATAAAGTTTGTTCCTGCGTTATCGTGAAGCTAACGGATGTGTTCGGGTATTTTCGTCTCTCCCATACAAGTCACGTCGCTAGTCAGTGGTACTCTACGCAAGTGGCGCGGTTTATATAACATCATTTTTTTAACCCAATGTTTTTTTACCTATTTTTTTAACAATAATCCAAAGCTAGGGCGATTAAAGTAACCTAAAAACAATAAACAAATTTCAGTCGGGTATTCAAAATCAGATAGTGGCGAGATTGAAAAGGCATCGTGAAATGATATTTATAATAATTGATGCTAAGAATAACATTAATTTAATAACAATTAACTTTACGTAAAATTACAAATCACACTTTGATAGATGAATGTATCAATTTGGTTATCTTTACCTGGAAATTATGCTAACTGCACACAGGAAGCACTGAAAGAAATTATTTCCTTAAGGGTGATAATGTGGAGTATGTTTTTGAGGAAAGGAAGGAATGAAGCTAGGTCTTGGAGAGACCCAGATTGTAGGAGGAAGGAAACACAGAGACGGGAAAATCATTCCACAGGCGGGTTTTTGAAACACGAGAACTAGTCGTAGAGGTGACGGGTACTTTACAGTGTACCAATATTGGGTGCGGATTTGTTTCCTATTTAAGAGAGCTTTATGCGTATGTCGTATGTAAAATCTTCAATGTGGTAGTTATCACTAAACATCAGATTATATACATTATCAGCATGCAGAAATATTGATGCAAATATCCACTAAAAACACTAAAATATATGCCTAATTTATACAATAATAAAACGGATTCGTCCTTTGGAACGGGGAAATGAGCTGGTTCCTCAAAAAAATGCAAACATGGACATCTCTACTACAAATCTAAATGTTCAAAATTTAGAAAAAGAACCGGATTCGAAAATAGTCTTTTATCTCAGAAAATTCAAAAATTTTGACCATTTCTAGTTAGAAGAGCTGATATTTTGAAGAATTAAGTGGTAGAAATTTGTAATAGGGATCAAAAAGGCTCAAAAACATACTTGGCCGGCCACACACACTCAGTTTTAAATATGTGATCGGACTATACAGTTAAATCTCATTGCTTTTGTGCCTACACGCATGCATTTTATGAACAGTAATTGAGGTACTGACCAGAAAATTTAGTTCTACTTACCTACAAAGATCAGACGATTCTGAACTGATTGCACAGTTTTAACTGAGCGTGTAAAAGGCAAGGTAATGCGATTTAACTGTACAGTCTGATCGCACAGTTAAAACTGAGTGTGAGCAGCATGCGTCATGCGCTTGGAAATGCATACAATCCAAAGCCTAGTTTCTATTATTTTTTAAAATCCTTCTTCACACTTTGAGCACATTAGGTGTAGATTCCCCGCTACATATTTACACACACCAACTTCACACAAGGGAGGTTTTAAACGTGAATTTGATTTAATTGAAAAGTTCATCAGTCCAACAATCCTACAGTGCAGCCCTGTTAACTTAATGCGTAGGATAACTGAAATAAGGCAAAGGGAAGTAAAATCTTTAACTTTTGTTATAGTATTAGACAGTCTCGTCTAGTCAAGAAAGATGGTTGACTCCCATATCCAGCGAAGTGTTGGTGATGCTCATGAAGGATACATCATCTTCCGACTCGATGGCTTCTCGGAGCTTCTGCTTGTAGATATCACTGTCAGGATTATTCTCCTGGTTCCGACATTTCTCTAGTTTCTTCTCCAGGACCTTGACTTTATCCTTGGGTGGAGGTTCTACAGACTTAACCATGGAGCGGATCTTCCTCACAGCTTCGATCAAGATGGCTAACTTGTCTTGCCCGGCATCTTTGAAGAGTGTATCAGTCACGTAACTGTCTAGATTCTCTTGCTCTTTACTTGCTGCATGCAAAACTGCCGCTAAAGCAATCTGAGATGGCGCATACAACAAACAAGCGTCTGTCAGGAATGTTTTCTCCAAGAACTCATCGATCCCTTGTCGTAAACGTTCAGGATTGGATAGTGAACAACGTGTTTTGATATCAATTAGGAAACCTTCTATAGGCCGGAATGGATTATGCACAGTGAGGTGATATTTCAACTGCTGCATCAGTAATAACTCGTTGTTCAGTATTATATCAGATGCTTTTTCTCTGTCTCCTTTTATGTTAGCAACAAACTGGCTCATGGATACATTGAATTCTTCCACTTTACAAGACAGATACACACAAGTAGCGAGAATCTCTTTGGGATGGTAGTCCATAGCAGAATTATACAGGTAAAACCGTTTGAAGTAATGGAAGGCCGTTCCGACTACGCACTTGGGCATTGGTGGATTGAACCTTTTACAAAACTCTTTCAACGCAAGTTCATACTGTTTGAGGAGAATCCTCTCTTCTTCTGCAGAGAGAAAATATTGATACCACATACTTTGCTCGAGTTGTGTACCGTGCCTCCCGATGAAATCGAGGTTATGTTTTTCACGCAAGCGAAATAAATCCGATTCGTCGCCAAAAGTCCAATACTTCTTCTGTGAACTTAGTGAAAACATGATTCAATATACTAAATGGTTTTTCATACACTTTTATAGAAGAAAATTTAAAAAAATGACACTAAACTAAAACTTGAAATCCACCGCAAATTATTTGCGATAAGATTTGAATTTTGACAGATGTCAGTGCAGGGTTGTCATGTTTTGTATTTTCAATAGAATGCAAATAAACAGTACCTAACTAACGTCGTAAAAATACAGTCCCTTTGAAAAAAAATGTATATTGTTACAACTGGCTTCTAAGAAGAGATTTTTCTAAGATCACAACTTTTCAAGTATTTGCTAGATACCTTTGTGTTGGCTAAAATTTTAGCTAGATTATTTATTCATTTATTTATTTCTTTATTTACGGACAAATAGTCCACACTATAACAATAACACAAATAAAAAATAGAGATTACAATGAAAGGATAGTACATATGGAAAATAGATGAATAGCATTAACAAAATAAATATAATATCAAAGATAACTACGAGTAGCTTGAAGATGGATTTAAAAATACTTCACATTGCGTATCGACTGCCGAAAGTCATTTAAGCTTACACAATACATTATAAAATAAAGCTGGGTAATTCTTCGAAACAAACGTCAACGGTTAATACGCACTTTTTTGATAAAACTTTTAAATTCTTCTTAATTACCATAAAAGACAGCTATTTGCATTGGGGGAGGTTGAAAATGTTACATTTTTAATTTTAGTTACGTAAATTGAAAATTTGCTTTACACTGTCAAATCACTCTGTTTGCAATATTATTGTTATTTTAATATGTTGGTATTACTGATATTTTACAATCCATGTTTCACAAACCTAGCGTAGCCGCTAAACTACTTGAAAACTGGGATGTTTTTCTTGCCTTGACGTGAGTAGGCGTTATAAAGGGGCACTTTCTTTTGAATCACAAATCATGTTACACAAACCTAGCGTATAGATTTTTTCGGTTACGCGCCTTTGAATATATTGCCATGAAGTCAGTTACGGTATGATGTAGCCTTCCATATAGTATCAGTAATACCAACATAATAAAAATAAAATGACAAATGACAATAATCATTACAAATTGCATATGGTGAAGCGTTGTGTCTAAATACGAAAGCAAGTTTTCAATTTACGTAACTAAAATTAAAAATGTAAAATTTTCAACCTCCCTCAATGCAAATAGTTGTCTTTTAGCAATGCAAATTGTTGTAATTAAGAAGAATCTAAAGGTTTTATAAAAAAAAGTGCGTATTAACCGTTGACGTTTGTTCCGAATATTTACCTAAAGCTGTTCGGTTATGAAATTTTATGTTACATGTGGGTAACAATAAAAGTACACTGGAAGCAACTGGAAGTTCTACAAACAAGATGACATGAGGATGAGCGGTTAGATGCAATAGCATGTCTAAAAAAATTATTGTTTTATTGAGGGATCTTCACATGCGAAGGTCGGAAACTAAAAAACTGCCATCTTTGACTTTTTTGTATGAAGTGACGTTTGTCAAAAGGTTCTGCGTTAATTTAAAGACAAATTATTTATAACCCAAACTTAGAACCTAATCATTTATTTTGTGCGTGTTTTACCAGACGTTAACCTTTTTTCTTGTGGTAAGCCATGTGGTAAGATCTTTTTCGTCCTTATCGAATATTTACCCTTTCCAACCTTACCGACCCATGGGACGACGGGCTAAGTTGGGTCTCCAGCGACCAAATATTTTCAAAACACTGGACAAATACATTTGGTAGGGGCTATAACGTTTTTTGTTGTTTTTCACCGGCTACAGAAGACAAAAACTTTGCGTCCTTGTCCCAAAGTTTCAGGTTTGCACAATAATCAATGTTTATGGTAATATTACCGCTGGAGACACGGCTTTAGAAGTAAGCGGAATATGGAAATTTAACCGCGAAGAGTTATAAATCAGAAAAAGATCGATTTTCCAGCGTGGTTTTTGCTGTTATGAATTATGAAAAGACTAACCCCGTTTGTATAATTCGAGCCAAGATAAAATATATAGAAGAAAATATTTTATCATGAGCAATAACCATAGACAAGATTTCAAAAATACATGTATTTATAACCTACAAAATAAAATCTAGAAAAATTTATTCAGCTGTCACTTCGACTTTCCGTTTTCCCGTTATTTCTTTAACACAATATAATTAAATATAAAAGAAACTGCCCGTTTCTTAATTCAACATGTTTCGGTGTTCGCTGGGAGATGTGACAAAATTGAAATCATTAGCCTGTTATGTATATCCTGTAACCACTACTCAGTTTACACAAAGTATCAGATGGAAACGTAAGCCCCGATGGCTCCCGGTAGCTAAGAGCAAGCTCTTTAGGATACCTGTGAGACCTGTTATCCCCGCGGAAGAGAAACTCGAACTCTTCAAACTTCACTCTCACTACAAAACACAGATGAGAGCAGTCAAAAAATTTATCAGGGAAGAGTTGGCCGCTGAAACCACTTCTTTAGAAAACGTTAATTCCGAGAAAAGTTTGCTAGAAGAATCGATTGATTTTAAGCGGTGTGAAGAAGAGAATAACAAATGGAATGCAGAAGTAGCGGTAATTCGGGCGCAGAGATTGGAACGGGCGTTTGCTAAGAGAGAAGAGGATATTCTCAATTCAATGGTGCGCAAGGATCTCCAAATCCAAAAGTTGAAAGAGGTTTCAGAGGAAAAAATCAGATTATTTAAGGTCAGTTTCTATTCTGCTATACTATTTAAGTTAAAAAAATACTTTACGCAATTATAAATATCAAACACGGCTATAAAATATAAAAGATCATCGCACGCCAAATAACGCTCTCCATACAATCCCTTCCCCAATAAATACTAGAGTATTTTTCATAGTTTGTGAAAATACTCTAGTATTAATTATATTTCATTTAAATTATTATTGGTCTAGGCTTCATCAAATTTTCCAATTTTATCAATGAAAAGTTGCAGCTACAGATAAGTGTATATGACTATCTCTAAAGAGCCGTTCGGACACGCCAAGTATTTTAGTGGAGTAGAGAGTATATTAGTAACTAAACAAGTCTGAACACCACAATTTTAGTATAGTGGGTTAGCCAGATTTTTAGTAGATTCAATCCATTTCGTTCTATTTTTTCGGCGAGTAGTACCCGTGAACCCGTCGTTTTAGCAGAGTTCATTCGTAGACACCCGGAAATGTCGTGGCAATGGAGAGAAAATGTTACTTTAAAATTATTTATTTACGCTTCTATTTAAAGGTAGAATTTTTGTTTCTCGCGCCTAAACTCTTCACAACACGGCGCTGGCCGATTGCCGTTGGTTGAAGTGCCGCCCTCCGTTGACTGACGGTTAACATTGATAAAAAAAATTACTGGAATTCCTTATTGAAGAATTAAAAAAATCTCCATACAAAATGCCCAACCGACGTGGTTTTCTCAGTTTAAATGACGTCACACCCACACCCAGCACAACCCGCTTCTTACCGCTCGGATTCTGCTCGTTTTGGCGGGCTTAATAAAATTTAAACTTTGAGAATTAATTTTACTATGAAAATGAACTTTAAAAAAAAAAAAATACCAGTATTTAAGTTTGAATGCGAACATTGATAAAAAAAAATTTAAAAAATGGACTCAACTTCCTTATTAGCGTATTTACTTTATTGTGTAGCAGCCCGTCATCTTACAACGGGCGGCGGGCAGTAATGAGCTCTACTTGAAAGTAATGCGGACGCTTTTCGGTGAGTCAAGTAGCAAGTTACTCGCTACTTGACTAAAGTACTCTACCAATTCGAACAAGCCAGAAGCGATATTAAATTGTAAATTTTTCCAGGAACAATCCAAGACGTTCATCACTCCGGATACTCTGGATGCGGCCATTGAGGCGGCAGTTAACAGCACCGTGGACTATAACTTTGCCATAGACAACGATGGTAACATCTACGCAGGACGCGAGGGCGGCATTCAGTCAGAAGAGGAGGAGAAAGCTCAAGCGACCTCTTAGTCTATGTTTTGTACCATAGTTTATTGTATCATCTTATAGTTTTTAGTCAAATAAATGTTTATTTACACTATGAGACTTTTTGTTTGCAGCCCGTGAGCACTTTTGGTGCGACCTGCTGAAAGCACCACACAAATTTACACTCAGAAAGCGAGAACGGTTTTCTTTCACGGTGTGCCAACTCCATTTTTAAGTTATTATTACTAAACCGAGAGAAAGTTATAACACAGTGGCAGGTATGTGCTTACGTATGCTTCTATGTTTTTACATAAAACAAATACATATGCGAAACAATAGCCTTTTTTTAGTTTCATTTTAATTTTTTATTATTTTATTCGTTTACGATATTACATAGGGGTTATAAAATATATATTATTGAAAAAATATCTCAGTATTGATGACAACTGACAACAGGAAGAAATTTTTTTTTAATTTTTGCCACACTTCTGCCGTAAAAAAAAGGTTAAATTAAAAAATCATTCAATATAAATTTATTGAAATTAGTTAAATAAATATAAAATTATACCATTTTTATTGCAGTCAATAAATTTGCTGTAAAAGGTAGGAAAACCTTTAAAGTATTCTGAGTACAATATAATTTAAGCTGGTGGACCCCTACACAGCAGTGGCGGTCCGTGAGTTTTCAGTGAGCTAGAGTGCTAAGATTGAAAAATACGACATTACTGATGCTGTAGCTGAAAACGAATTTTATTTTTTTTTTCAAAATTTCAACTTTTTGTATGAAGATCTTTCAGTATGTGGATTCGGCGCGATACAAAAAAATGAAATTTTAGAAAAAAAAAATTTTCATTTTCAGCTAAAACAATTTCATATTTTTTAGTGCTCTAGCTCACTGAAAACTCAAGGACCTCCACTGCTACGCAGATCCATTCCTAAGTTAAAACCACTCTTGTGTTCATAATGCAAATTCCCGTTAAGGATTCGTTTTTCGTGTTCAGATAGTGTAATGATCAAATTCCAGTTGTAAATTCTTCAGCTGACACATTTCAAAGGAAATCCTTCTCTTATTCGAAGTGCAGTTATAAAATTCTATCTGCAGACTGTATGTTTGCTAACAGAATCAAAGAAAAACAAATTTCATGTTCTGAGTGAAGTATTAATTCCCCGACATCAGTTTTAATTTAAACCAGTTTTGTGTTCAAATTATAACGATAAATTAAATAAAAAGTTGCAGGTTCATCAAAGGAAACCATTCTCATGTACCGAGTGAAACCTTACATTTGAGTTGCACACCATTCTGAGAAATGGACTTTTCCGTGTGTAACTATTATTTAAGCTTGTAGACTCTTACACAGAATCAATCAAGTTGAAACCTGCCTCGTGTTCTAAACACAATATATAATAATTTCCAAGATCAGTTATACACATGATTTTTTACTGGAAGAATACTTATCACATGTGATATAAAAATAAATCGATAAATAAAATTGGGATTTCAAACACCTCCCCGGCACTTGAAAATATGTGCGGTCCGCATAAACATCCAAATGGCCTCCGACGCCAAAAAGGTTCCCCACCCCTGATATAGACCAATAAACGCTGATTCTGAATATATAAGTTTTATTAAATAATATTAAACGTAGAGTTATCATACAACAATAACGGGTCAGATTGTAAACAACCTGCTTAACGTTGCTCTGTTAAAATTTTGCGTTAACAGTTTTAAACGGAATGACTCCGGATCCAATATGCAGAATTATATTTGGATACAGAAGGTACAGCAGCGCATCGACAATGTTTACAGAGCTAGGACTGCACGGATTCGCCAGTCGGATGAGACACCGGGTCACTGGAACCAGGATGCGGCTAATGGCCTCCGATAACACAGTGGTGACCGCAGCCTTCCAGCACCAAGCACCACTCCTGAGTGAGCGCTGGGCCCGAGCTCACTCCAGATCACGTCCTACATTATAATCATTATTTATTTTATTTTTATTATCGTAATGTGTAAATATAACTTTATGGGACGTATAGGATTACACTATCCTCCCCACATCCTGGAATAAAACATTAATATTAAGTTCTTTTGACAGATTGTATTTACAAGAAGCACTCCAAACAAAAAGGTATTTTTTCAGTGAAGTACCAACTTATCTACTTTTAATTCCTTTGAATGTTATTTACTTACATATATATGTATTATTTATTATGTCCGGTATTTAAAATATTATCCTTTTCACATGGGTATCTTTTTTTTTACATTAACTTCACACAGAGGCCCTGATTTCCCTCAGGGCCTATGTCATCTTAGGAGATGCTGTGTGGAGGGTTTTTGTAAAGAAAGGGAGGAAAGGAAGTTTTGGGAAGAAAATATGTATAAGGGGTGGGTAGAGTGACGGACATAAGACATATTCATCCCTTCAACGGGTCGAGAGATACTGGCTGGAGGATAAAAGATCTCCCTCAACCAGTCTCTCTCGATCCTGCCCACCACGCAGCAGGTATCACCCACCAAGACTTGGACAAACCTCACCTCATGAACCCGGGCACCCCTGATAAGTCACCAAACGTAGCAAAACACTTGGGGTGACTTATGGCAGAGGTGTTGGTTATCCATCTGCAGACAGTGCATCAAAAAGATTCTGGTCATACCAAGAAACTTTAGTCACAGTTTAAATAAGTTTCTAGAACCAGCAAATAACTACTCTGCCACTAATACCTTTGTTTATTGCATCTGCAGACAGTACATCAAAATGGTTCTGGTCATACCAAGAAACTTTAGTCACAGTTTAAATAAGTTTCTAGAACCAGCAAATAACTACTCTGCCACTAATGCCTTTGTTTATTGCATCTGCAGACAGTACATCAATATGGTTCTGAGCATACCAAGAAACTTTAGTCACAGTTTAAATAAGTTTCTAGAACCAGCAAATAACTACTCTGCCACTAATGCCTTTGTTTATTGCATCTGCAGACAGTACATCAATATGGTTCTGAGCATACCAAGAAACTTTAGTCACAGTTTAAATAAGTTTCTAGAACCAGCAAATAACTACTCTGCCACTAATACCTTTGTTTATTGCATCTGCAGAAAACAGTACATCAAAAAAAGCAATAAAAGGCAATAGTCCTAATCAAACGCGCTAATAAATACCTCATCCACATTCACCTGAGTCATATTAAGGGGTGACCGGACAGTTGATCCACCCGTCAATTGGCCCTACGAAATGATATTTACCATAAAATTATTATTTTTTGTGTACTATTTACCGATTTGAAACATAAATTTGAAAATACATTTAATAATAAGTTGGTATGAATATCAAACGAATTTATACAGTGTCCATTTTTTTACTTATATGCTGGTATTTACAGTTACAGTACGGAGAAGAAAATTTTTCCTTGATGCATTTGAATGAAAATATGTTTTATTCTTCGGTACATCCTCTGCAGATCATCGCTTAGTTATATTTTGTGTAATTAGGTATATACATTATCTATAAGTATGCCGGGGGGACAATTGTCGGCGGATCAGCCGTCAGGGAACCATATTAATGGTATGGGGCTATTCAATCAGTCGCCAAACTCACCGACTAACTTGGGTTCATCAAAACGCTTGACATCCCCTCTCCTCATCCGCAGGCCCACCCTTTTTAATTAAAAATCATTTATTGAGACACGTTTTGCATAGACTATGGGAATTTGTCCTAATTAAAGGAAAAAGTGTCCCAGATAACCGAAGTAAATTAGTGTTAGTTTCTTTAAATAGGTGGGGACTAGTTCACTATATCAAATTGAAAACCACGCTCCAAATAATACGACTGCTACTGACAGCCATTCAAGTAACTTCGTCATTATGATATGTACTTGTAAAATAAATTAAATTTTCGAGACACTTGTATTTTTGTTACAGATACACCATTTTTGGTGACCAGATCTGAATGTACCTATGTACTTCCCCACCTTCCCCTTCCCTATCTCCTCCTCACCCTTCAACCACACAACATACCCCAATCGGGAATGCTCGAGGGGGGGGGGGGGGGGGGGGGGCACTAGCTCCAGACGAATGGGAGATACTTGTGCATTCGCATTTAAACTTGGTATGTATTCATATTTTTTTTAAAAGTATACACCAAGACAGAGTTGTGCGGCTGGTTGTTAGTTATTGATCACAATGAATTGTTAGTCAATGATCACAATGAATAATGACCGGTCAGTGGTTGAGTGGGAATAGCGCTTGGGTCCCACCCGGGCGTCGCATGTTCGATTCCTCTGCTGGCTAAGTCCTCCATAACAACACAAGCAACATTTTCGGCCTTCTATGGTGGTAGTAGGAGATTTTCAAACATTGTTGGGTTATTCGTAACCCGGGAATGTTTGTCTTTCTTTAAAAAAAAAATACTATTCAAAATATATGTTAAGGGACCTACTTGACTTACTTTAACCGGTGACATTATTTGGAGTAAAAAATGTACATTTTTGATGTTTTTTTTTTCTACAAGAACATAAAAAAATGGTAGGTGTTGGACAGTTGGAGTGGAGGTAAGAGGTTGGTCGGTTACTCGGCTGAGTGGCCAGTTATTTGATTTTGAAGAAATTAAAAAAAAAATGTCATTGGAGACCAAAATTTAATTTATATTTTTTACTCGAAATAATGTCAGGAATCACTGGTTAAAGTAATTCAAGTACGTCCCTTAAACCCTGTACACTACCCTAAAAATGGCTATAAAACTTTCAAAATATAAAACACAAAATTGCATTTTTTGTACATCATTGTAGTTATGTATATTAAAAATAATTTATATATTTATTGTACACAATATAATTAAGCATTCATTTGGTCTCCATTTGCTGAAACATCCTCTCCCAATCAGGTGTGGCGGTCAGTTTGCTCTGGATACAGCCGAGGTTGATCATGGTGCCACTTCGTTCTTCCGAGTTGACCGAGACGGACATAACGTCCTGGCGGAAGCAGGCCTGCGTGCCGAGGGCCAGATCGTAGAAAGTGCCGCCGATCAGTAACTTGATCTTGCCGGACTTGTAGATGCAGATCTTACCGATTTGGCCCTCGGCTAAATGTCGGGCTGTGCAGGCTGGGTGCTGTAAATAAAAGAATACAGTTAATTCAATAAGAAACAACAACTACGATTAGTTCCAAAAACTTAAAAGCATTCACAGAAAAATGATTTATACAGAATACAATGTACCTAACTAACAACCATCTCGCTGTTTTCCGCAGGGGTAGGCTGAGAGGACGGACCGCCAAACAACTCGATTTTGGCAACACTCCTTGCCTCGTTCACATTCATACATCATCTCATACACGCTCTTCTATTATTCTGACTCTTAACATGGCCCGACTCTGATATATAAATATCTGATTCACTTGGTCGTGCTATGTCTTCTTCGAGCATCCCCGACTTCTTCTACCATTCGCATTTGCGTCATTTATTCTCCTTACACTCCTTTCCTCATTCATTCATTCATTCTACATGCCCAAACCGTCTGAGCGTCCCTTTCTTAATCTTAATCATCAAGCTTACACCAGCTTTGCGGATCTCCGCGTTTCTCACACATGGTTTCACCACACATAAGCCTCAGGAATCTCATTTCTACATAATTCTGTCTACTTTCATCCATCCTCTGCCAGTTCCATGCCTCACTGCCTTACATCAGGGTAGGTACCAGAACTCCATTCTGAACGGCTAGCTTCGCTCTTTGGACAGTTTTTTGTTGTCGCCAACGGCGTTCAGTCCTCTATTAATAAGTCAGGTACGCCTCCTACATCATACATATGCCTGGAAACAATGAATTATCCAGGTCCGAATGTGAAGTTACCTGCATTTACCCTTCTTTCAATATCTCTATCAACCTTCCCATCCCTCGTAAACATACTTCCCAAGTACACAAACTTATCCACCTGCTCCAAGTATTCATCGTTCACAACTATGCACATTGTTTTCGTACTCTATACTTTTTAATATTTTTATTGTTTAAATTTATTATCAGGACGTAACTGATGATTTAATCAGCAAATTCAGGGCTCATTTGGAGTAAAAAAAGTACTTGACTATTTTTTGTACACAGTTGATATTTATTTGTTATGTGAGAACGGGTCGTTTCTAAGACTACGAAGGAATTAGAATAAAGAGATTTTAAAAAATTACCATTGTTTTCTTTTCTGTTTCTGCACCATCTGTTTTTTTATCTTTATCTACAGGTTCTTCATCTGGTCCTCTTCCGGGAAAACTATCGGGAAACTGAAAAAAAGAAGAATGATATAAGTCCTACAAAATACCATAAAAAAATAATGTGTCCTGTTATATCGACAATCCCAAAGAACAATGTCGGATATGCTAAAAATTGAAAAAGGTTATTTTAAATGACTTTTGATGATTTAAAAGTCTGCATTTTCAGAATTTTGATCAAATTAAATGAAATGCAAAGCAATACTATATTTCTTAAACTCAAACACAGTTTTAATGCAGGAATTAAACTTTAAACAGCTCTACTGCAAAACTACAAATTCGCACATTCGCCATTGTTCTTCAGGACCGTCGATATAATGTATATCTATAGTAATTAACTACGAGGGTTGTCCAATTAACGACTGTTCCTTTTTTTCGGCGATGTGAAAATTATGGCTTTAATAACTTTCTTCCACTTGTTAATGACTGGAACGGTTTCACCTTATTGATGGGAATCTGAAGACTAAATCCCTAGAAAAGTCAAATTAAATAGAAAATGTTTAAAAACTTATGATTATGTGCAAAGACTTTACCTGTAATAAAAGTAAGGTGGGTTTTTCTGACTGCAATAAGTTGGTTGTATCACGGGTGGTATTGGCATTTTCTAATTTAACTTTCATCTCCATTTTAGTGGGCACATCCTCTGTCACTGAAAACAACACACATATTATTAGAAACGTACAAAAACAAAAATTCAAGCATTCAAATTTCTACCCAGAGTAGAATTATTCAGGTAAATCTGTCTTAAGTTAAATGGTTGCAAGGATGGAAACCGAAATTTAAAAAAAAAATTTATTGCCTAAATAAATTTTGTGTTTCTTTCATAGATAAAAGAAACAAAGGGAGATAAAGTGTGTCAAGCGTTTCGTTTATAGATAAAAGAAACAAAGGGAGATAAAGTGTGTCAAGCGTGTCTTTTATAGATAATAGAAACAAAGGGATATAAAGTGTCGTTTCTTTCATAGATAATAGAAACAAAGGGAGATAAAGTGTGCCGAGCGTTTCTTTCATAGATAATAGAAACAAAGGGAGATAAAGTGTGTCAAGCGTTTCTTTTATAGATAATAGATACAAAGGGAGATAAAGTGTGCCAGGCGTTTCTTTCATAGATAATAGAAACAAAGGGAGATAAAGTGTGCCAGGCGTTTCTTTCATTGATAGTAGAAATAAAGGGAGATAAAGTGTGCCGGGCGATTCTTTCATACGTAATAGAAACAAAAGGAGATAAAGTGTGCCGAGCGTTTCTTTCGTAGATAATAGAAATAAAAAGAGATAAAGTGTGCCGAGCGTTTCTTTCATAGATAATAGAAACAAAGGGAAATAAAGTGTGCAAGCGTTTCTTTCATAGATAATAGAGACAAAGGGAGATAAAGTGCGCCGAGCGTTTCTTTCATAGATAATAGAAACAAAGGGAGATAAAGTGTGCCGAGCGTTTCCTTCATAGATAATAGAAATAAAGTGAGATAAAAGTGTACTGAGCGTTTCTTTCATAGATAATAGAAACAAAGGGAGATAAAAGTGTATCGAGCTTCGATCAAGCTGCACGGACTATCAAAACGGCGGAGCCAATGAAAGTTATGTGTTTGTTGTGTACGATGTTGGTGACATTTTAGTGCTCGCTGTTTCATACTAGTAATGGTTTATGGCACATCTCCATTGTTTCAATTATTGATGGTTTCATATGTTATTATCCCAAAAACGATTTCATGACAACTCGACAAAGTGACATTTCAACACCCCTTTGAAAAGTCTAAAAGTGATGAAATAATTTTTTTTAAATAACCCGTAATAACCTAATGTAACCTATTTAACCAATTTTTTTAATCACTTTTAATGACTTCAAAGGATTGATGAAGTTGCACATTGTCGAGTTCCCAAAAGCACACAATTATTCAAACATATGATATGATATAAATTTATCGATCACATGTGCAAAAGAACCTAAGAAGTATAAAAATATATGTTTTGAGAGAACCGTGGCTAAAGCAAGATAAACTTAGATATACTAAAAATCATATGGATTTTTAGTTGTTCTAGTTTTTTTAAATATATATATTTTTTTAATTTATTCTAATGACCCTGCCGCATCATAAGAAGTGAAAAAAATCAATATAAACTAGGAAACTTTACGGAAAAATGTGATTGCGGGAAGTACAGATATGATTTAAGATGCTTGCGGTCCAACATCTGCCCTGATGACACCGCAGGCTGTTTGAAACGTTGGCTTAAGGAGGAAGAAGCCCAGCATGGTTAGTTACCCTAAAAATCATTGTGGTACAAGTGCAGTTCTGCTGAGTTGTTCCAGATTACAGCCTGCATTTTAACAGGAGAGGACACAAGATGAAGAGGAAGACGCAGATATCTTTATACGTAAACGAAATGGCTAATAAGTGGGTGCTGCAAGAAGCGACCACGAGGCAGACCAAGGATGAGATGGATAGACTGCAAATGATGAGGGACCACAGCAGGTGGAGAGCATATGCGGAGGAGGAGAAATAATTACCCCGGGATGTAGTACCGTATGATGATTATCGCACTTATGATTCTTTTGCAACACATGATTGTAATGATGACCGAATAATGAGAAAACTGAACATGGTAGAAAAATTGGCTAGGTTAACTGTATATTTTTGCCTCACTTTTCTTCAATATTATGTTTTATCAGCGAACCGATCGTTAGATGAAAATATTATTTAATGGTTTGTAGGAATAGTATTCTCTATATTGTGTAGCACCCTTGAACACTGAGAGTAATTGCTTTATACTTCAGGTACGGAATAGGAATGCACGGCATTACGTCTATTAGACGGGATGAAGCGTATCGTATAGTCCAGCTGTCTTACTCTGTGAGTCGTCCAATGGTTCAGGTTTTATATCAACCTCCCGCTTTATTAAGAGAGGAGGCTTAGCGATGATTCCTGGCTTGGAGATGGAAAGGGAACCTAAAATATGCATTACACAGTTGATACTCCAACACAAATTATTATTTTTGAAGAGCCCAGTATTTCAGCATTCCAGGGATCTACAAAGTTGATATTCCAATACAAATGGTTATCATTAAAGACCCCAGTATTTCGGGATCCAGAGATTTCCACAACTGACATTCAAATATAAATCATCATTTTCGAGGACCCTGTCTTTCGGGATTCCAGACATTAACAAAATTGATTTTCCAATTACAGATTAATGTGTTTGAAGTTCGGCAGATATACATAAAAACAATCCTCACTCATCTATAACAAACATACATAAATTCTATGAAAAAAGATTAAATACTCGCTGTTCTCTAAACAATTAAGTTCTTGTAACGCATACTAGATATGATCAACGAAACTTTAGATATCTTACAATAAGACTTTACAATATTCTTCCAAATAGAATAAAAAAATGTGATTCACAAAACAATTTCAAAGATAATATAAAAATTTGGATCAAAAGTAGTGATAGGGCTTTTACCGGTTACCGGTACACTCATCCAAATTCGAAATTTTATTATTGCAAAAAACTTATTGAGTGAATAAATTTTAAAACAAGTGTAGGTATTATAAATTAACTAGCAAAATGACTACCTCAACACAGGCTAGCCTTGTGAGGCGAGTTATGAGAAACATTAACTTATAACTATACATTTCCGTTTTGTAAACATTACCTACTGCTTATATGTATATCATTTTCTGTTGTTAACTTTATGTATTTATCAAATTTATATAACAATGTAAACTATTAAGGTTGAACATATATTTTTTAGTTACGAGTGCAAATTTCTTTTAATAAAGATTCACATATTAAAAAAAAACTTTTTTCACAATTTTACGGCAAAACAAATTAATATTTATGAATAGTCTAGTATTTCGGGATTCCAGAGATTTACACAGTTGATATTCCAATACAAATGGTTAACTTTGAAGGGCCAAGAATTTATGGATTCCAGGGATTTACAGAATTGATGCTCACCGAGTGTATTGATGGGTAATCTGACAGGGGGCAGGGGGCCGTCTGTCAGGGAGTCTATCTCATCATCATCATTCATCAGGCTCTTAATCTGCTGCTCCTCTGTATCCTTGTCAACCTACAGGATAGACACAGGTAAATTGAGAGTAGCATCACAACCTAATTAGGGGGAAGAGATTAAATGAACGGAGAAAAGAAGTATTGATGTAGGAGTTGGATTTTGGTTTTCTTCGTGTATGGTGAATAGCTGGCAAAGTTCTAGATCCACGATGCTGCACCTCCACAAATCTATCGGCATCTAAAAAAATCCATAGCATCTGGTCATCAAAGAACTGTAAATTGTCAAATGCACTACATATTTAAATTATTGTTGAAGTCCTCTGTGATAGTGGTATGTAATACTGATCAAACAGGCTGCAGCCTGGGAAAAAGTCAGTAGAACACAACTTGAATCATTCAAACAGGTTTGGAAGTCATGAGGTGTTGCCACTTTTTATGTCCTTAATGAATCTATCCCTTGTCTATCAGTTAGATAAAATATTATATGTATTTCCCATTTCTTTAATAACCACTCAAGCAATTATTGGCATATTATGGCAAGTTTGCAAAATGTCTTAGAAGTATCTACTACTAGGTTACTACATAGAGTTCTTATAGAACCTAAAAAATGGGATAAACTGTGAAATCTAGGATTCATTAAGCCACAGTAAGCAATTCATATGTTCCCATATTAACTATTTCTGAGGAATGATATTAATTAAATGGAATGGCCAAATCGAAAACCGAACACCAATCGCTCGAGTGAATAAGAGCGAAAATTACTTGAACTGATCTCCTATGAAACCATAAACCTATTCAAATTTATTATCTATGCTTGTAATTGACTGAGCGTAGCGAAATCCTGTTTTAATTTGACCGTTTGGTATTTCATCTGTCTGTAAATTTGTTTGTGTGTTCCATTTCCGTTTTAAAAATTCTGATGCATCCACTTTATTATCCAAGCAAACCATACTTTCACTAGGTGGCTAACTATGCCTATGGTTCACTAAAGATTTTTTTTTTCAAGAAATCGTTATTTGAACTTTCTTATTATCACTTATTCAATATTATGGTACATCCTGTCTGAATAGGGTTTGTAAAAGAATTGAAATTGAGATAGTGACGTTTCTTTTGACAAATTGTATAATTACTTAAAAATATGTTACATAAAGTAAATGGCCCACAATAGGTATTTAAGTACCTACTTACAAAATCTTACGATTTCAGAGGAAATAACAGAAAATTAGAAACATACTTTTTGGACGCAAGGTTTACTGTTTACAGAACCACCAGTTTAATTAAGTATACATATATGTATATCGTGAAAAAATTACGTTGCTTTGTCAATAAAAGTGTTTTTGATTATTTATTGTATATTTTGTACTTTTATTTACCTTCCATTCATTCTTGACTTTGAGAGTTGGTTTGGCGAGGGCCCCGCTCCCATCTCCCCCACCACCACCACCGCCCCCTCCCGCCCGTTCCCTTCCGTAGCCCCGCGAGGATCCGTGACGGACTCCCGCTGCAACTCCTGCAATTCATTGAAAAAACTCAAACACATATTTCCAAGCGCCAACATCGAATCGATCATTTCGCAAGAGATCATGCGCCAACATCGATTCGCCAAGAATCGATCATTTTGCAAAAGTAGTACAGCCTTACTAATAAAAAAATATTTCCTAGCCGATAAACGGTGTTTTAGTTACACATTTAATAAAGACTATATAGGCTCAGATTTGATTTGAAATTAATTAAAAAAAAACTTTAACTACGTTTTTTAAATTTGGCAACATTGCATTTGGCATTTAACAATGATCCCACGCATGCGCATTTGTAGATATTTTTTACCACCAGTACTGCAGGTTACAAATATTAATATGTTGACTTGTAATATCTTCATAAATCATATTTTTGTTTCATAAAATGGTCAATTAACTCCTTTATTCGTATACATTTACCACTTATTTTTGGTTTCTTTCGTCAGTTTTAGTCAAACAATTACACAATAATGGCATGTTATAAATAGTACAATCATTTTATGACAAGATGTGGGGTTATACCAATGTCACACAGTATTGAAATTGAATTTTACAGTTTAAATTTTGCAAGAATTTCATGAGAGTGATGTTTTTTCATAACATAAATGCCTAATGCATGTGTTGGTAAATATCTATCCAAGAAATAAACATTTTAAGATGTGCAAGCAATGCATTCCAAATTTCAGTTTTTTTTTTGTTATCGTTTTTATGAATTAAAAGAAACTAAAAAAAAACTAACCTTAAACCTTTCACGTGATAGCAATGACTGTCAAGTGAACAACCAATTTTTATTTTTAATGCAAAAACTATTAAAATGCATTATTTTACATTTCCGGTCACTGAAATAGTTGTTTCTCATTGTTATCTAACTGCTTCAAAGTGTTTTAAAATAAAAGAATCAAACAATCGACGTATGTACCGTTTCACTCGTCTCCAGGTATATGCAATAAATCACTAACTCGGCGAGATAGCAAATTTTCATTCTATATATCTTCTATCATTCTTCATTCTATGTATCTTTCTACAAATCTTCATTCTATATATCTTTATTGTACTATTAACCAATATTTAAATCGATTAGCGATAATTAAATATTTCACATCACAAACGAGGTACGGGCACACCCCGCTTCGCTCATTTAAACTTATTATTTTGTTGCCATATATATATCATAATTTGGTATTTGGACTTTTCAGCGACTTTAAACATTTTGCATTATACTATCAAATCACTGTCAATTTATTTACATTCACACCTATCTATGCTACTACATTGGGAATAGTTATTAAATTGATTAATATATTAGTGGAATACTGTTCGCTATTTCACGTACAACTTACATTTAATTATGTTTGATCTAACTTGTGATAATGGTAACCATTCAGGTATATTCGGTAACATGAATATTATTGATGATCTGAATGAAATAAAAAACTATAATTGGGGCTCTTACAGTCTAAAAATTATACATCAGAACATAAGAAGCATATCTAAACTTGACGATTTCCTAATTTTTCTAGACCAATTCAATTACTCATTCGATGTCATAATTTTATCAGAATGCTGGTTAAATAAAGATTACACCTCAAAATTAATTCACAATTATTCAGAACATCACACAAACATAAACCTAAATAAATCCAGTGGACTTGTAATTTACATCAGAGACGGTATACAAGCACAAGTCGACGAAATTGTACTACCACAAGCAAACTGTATGAAAATTGTATTGAACAATAACTTATGTATCTTCGCAATCTACAGATCTCCCTCTTTCCAAAATATTGACACTTTTTTGAACTCTCTACAATCAATCATCAATAGTTCTAAACAATTAGAACGGCAAATCATTTTAGGCGATTTAAATATTAATACGATTCCTGAGTACCACCGTCAATCCGACGATTATCTATGTCTGCTTACGGAAAATGGGTTTTTGCAGACAATTAACAGCCCTACTCGAGAACATGGTACAAGTAAATCTTGTCTAGACCATATTAACGTTAAAAAAATTAAACATTTCGACTCATTTGTTATCCACACCACAATTTCTGACCACTACACTACAGCTCTTTGCCTCAAAAATAACACTCCCACCGAAGCCAAAATTAAATGCATACCTCGAATAAACTACTTCAACCTACTTGAGGACTTAAATTCAGAAAAATGGGAAAACGTTCTAGACCAAAGGGATACTGACTCAGCAATGACGGAATTCATCACCAAATTACATGATTATATATCTAAACACACTAGTAATAAACTTATATCTAATAAGCAATTAAAACTCACACCATGGATCACCCCTGGCCTTGTCAAATCAATTCATAGAAGGAACCAACTACACAAAAAGGCAAAAATGAGCCCAGAGAATAATATATTACAAACTCGCTACAAAAAGTATAGGAACTTGTGTAAAAATCTAATCATTTCAACTAAAGAAAACTATTTTAAAAACATTATATACGAAAATAACTATACACCAAAAAGGCTATGGGAAGCATTTCGCAATATCACTAAAACCAAAATCAATAAATCATCTGAAATTAAATCACTGCACATTGATAACACTATCACTTCAGATCTAAAAAAGATGGTAAATTTTGCAAATAACCATTTCACGTCAGTGGGAACCACTCTGGCTAAAAAAATTCTGGATAAAAATAACACAACTGAAACTGATCTCGCTAAGAAAACTGGATGTAATCTCGAGCATAAAATAGATAACATTCAAACTACGTCACACGAAGTGATGAAAATAATTGACGAACTTAAGTCATCCAATGCGTGTGGTCCTGATAAGATCTCTTCAAACCTGTTAAAAATTATAAAATCCGCCATAGCATCACCCATAACGTTCATTTGTAATCTAAGTTTTAACTCTGGAAAATTCCCCAATCACTTGAAACAATCAATTGTCATTCTACATCACAAAAATGGGGATAAATCACAGATCAACAACTACCGACCTATTTCTCTGATCAACTCTGTATCTAAAATTATTGAGAAAATTGTTAAGAATCGGATCAGCCTATACTTAGAAAACAATAAAATCCTTTCCAATAGTCAATACGGTTTCCGTCCAGGTTTAGGTACTGAAAATGCCATTGCTAAATTGACAAACATTATCTCTAATAACATAGATAGAGGTACAAAATGCATTGCGCTCTTCCTGGATCTAGCCAAAGCATTCGACACTATCTCTCACAAAATTCTGTTGAATAAATTACAGCGCATTGGTATACAAGGTCAGCTCTTCAATCTGCTGTGTAGCTATTTAGATAACAGGAGCCAAAGAGTGCTTATAAATGACACTATAAGCGATTCAGCTAATATTAAATTCGGTGTACCGCAAGGAAGTACTTTAGGACCACTTTTATTTAATATATATATAAATGATCTATGTAACAGTTCCTTTGCCGACCACATTATAACCTTTGCCGATGACACAGTTTTATTATTCGAAGGCAAAAGCTGGAATGTTGTTCACAGTAAAGCAGAAGTAGGTTTAAACAAGGTTAAACAATGGTTAGACAACAATCTCCTCACTCTTAACTTAGACAAAACCAAATTCATCCGTTTCAGTGCAACACAATCAGGAAAACCAAAAGAAATACACAACATTCTTATACACCACTGTAATGACCAAACCACTTGTAAATGCTTAAACTTAGAATGTGTCAATAGTATAAAATATCTAGGAATCATCATTGATAAATCTCTGAGATGGGACGAACACGTAATTTCAACTTCCACAAAGATCAGGAAACTTACTCATCTGTTTATGTCTGTTAGAAATATTCTTCGCGTAAAAGATCTTAAACAAATGTACCATGCCTTGTGTAACTCACTGCTAGAGTATGCATCCTTGGGATGGGGCGGCTGTTCCAAAACAATAATGGATCCCTTAGCAAAAGCACAAAAATCACTTCTAAGGGTCATCCTTAAGAAACCCTTCAGGTATCCCAGTGATCTATTATTTGAAGAGATACGAGTTCTCGATGTACGGCAACTATACATAAGAAAAATTATCTTACATACACAAAAACACCGACACCAATATGCATCCATTGATCATCTCCACAACACCCGCCATGCAGGGAGGAATCCAGTAGTTCCACCTACTACAAACACATCACATGCCCAAAGACAATACTCCTACTTAGGGCCTAAATTGTTCAACATCATACCTGATGCATGGAAACTGAAAAGTGCAAGCACTTTACGGAAATGGGTTAGCAATTGGCTTCTAGGCATGGGGAGAGCCAAGAGCGAACATATGCTAACACAATCTCACATACCTAATATGTACTAAAAAGTTTTTCTTATGCTTAAAAAAAAAAAATTTTTTTATTTAATCTTTTGCTCTGTTTTTGATCCTTGTTCTCTGTTCTTTGTTTCTTGTAAAATAAAGACTAGCCATTTCAAAAATAAGTTTTGAAACTCTCTATATAAATACATTGGAAATTTATATGTCATATACTCTGGTTTATAAATGTGAAATTTCTATTACTTACTTATATTACTTTATCAAAATTAAATAGTCATAAATACATTGGGAATTAATATGTCATATATTGGTTTATAAATGTGTAAATTATAGTATGCAATTGTTAATGTTCTCCAAAAAGACCTGGAAAGTATTTCAAAATTGTGATCGCCCGAAAGAAGCCATTCACCTATTCTGAATGCAATTATTGATGTAATTAAATGTAATGTCTCAGTAAATTCTTTGAAAAAAAGGACTTAACTTCTTATATAAAAAATAATATTAAAATCCACGGTTCCGAACTCCTGCAACTAGCAGAGAGAGGTATGAGTACAGAAGGTAGGTACCTACCATCGAAACAGGGCGCTGCGGCGATTTACTACTCAGCGAAACATACTACGGTGTTATTAGACAAGGTTATTATCGCAATTTTACAAACCTATGATCACCTTACTTTAAATTTTTGTTGTATGTATTTTTATATTATGTATGTATTCTTTCTTATCGTAACTTATTGATAGTACCTATATATCTCACTGAACATAAAAATTTTATTACTCATATTTTTATTTCATTTAAATGCTTTTATTCCATCGTAACTTTATTTGTTCTATTTTTTTTTCTCATGGTTAAGATGAACTGCCTTTATTATTATTTATATAAAAGCCCTCTGGGCGTAAAATAAAACATAAAACAAATAAATAAACAACCAAATAAATTAATGTTCTCCAAAACGAGCCTGAAAATTTCACTTGTCATATATTGGGTTTATAAATGTGTAAATACTACTACTTAAGAAATTATAAAATTTGTAGTACTTTATTAAAGTCATAAATACACTGAGAATTTATATCATATATGTAAATCCTAATTATACAATTGTAAATGTTCTCTATAATGACTTGGAAAGAATCTCCTACTTGTGATATCACTAAAGAAACCACTCATCCACTCTGAATGCAAGTATTAATGTTCCTCAAAATGACCTTGAAAAAACACATCTTTGCGATTCTTTCAAAGGCATATAGAAACCATCGCTTCGTTCATAAAACAAAATTTAATGTTCTTAATAGTTATTTCGATTAATATTTGTTAAAAATATTATGAACTAAATATACAATTTGGCTGTCCTAAAACGGGTATCCTTCCCAGTTGGACAGACAAAGTACCACTTGTAATGTATTTAATAAATATGTATATAAATAAATAAAAAAAAAAAAAAAAAAAAAAAAAAAATGTGAAACCATAGAATAAAGAAAACACGCAAGAAGTACCTTGTGTGCGTGTTTCGTGATCCAATTACAGGCCCAATTTGGACCAATAATTCCAGGCAAAACTGTGCTTTCAAAATTCAAATGTAAGCAGGAGATAGAACGCTAGGGGTTGGACTAAATGGAACATTTGTTTCCTTTCAAAATTGTATGGAAGGGGCTTTTAGTGTTATATTCTTTATTCTATGTGTATCTGTAGATTTATCCTTTGCTTCATTCGTGCTCAGTTTGTTTAACAAATCAGACTTGGCCGACCCAAGTTAGAGTTGCCTATGAGCAAGATCTTCCCTCACATAGAGATCCGTCAAGTGTGATAGTGCCAGCACGTTCAATAGTACATCACGATACAAATATTGAGTCACAGCATGACATACCTTCCGAGAAGACTCCAGTGGCTCTTAGGATGTTGCTTCCTCTGCCAGCTCCCCGGTTGGATCCTCGCCCCGCCGCTCCTCCTCGAACGTCACGTTTACGATCACTGGATACTTCACTGTTCACCACACTACAAGTCAATTGAAAGCATAATATACGTATTAATCAGGTTCTGGCTCAATGACACCAGCGTTCCGTTATAACATCCACCAACATTACTCTCCTTTACCATAAGAAGAAAAGTTAAAATACTTACGACTTGTTTTTATTTCTGACAACATTGAGGTTAGGCGGGAATATTTTCTTTGCAATGGGTTTACTTCCTCCCAGTGTCAAATCTCTAGCACGCTTGAAAGAGGGAAGTCTGGTAGGCGATGAAAGACCTGGCTCCGTTTTGATTTCTATCCCCAGAGCCGGGTTGATCGTTTTCTTCTCCACATTATTACTCATTGTGAAAATAGAATATAAGTACCAGGTATTAATTACCATGAAAGCATGGTTTCTAATTCATTATCATTCAATAATTCCAGTTATTAAAAAGGTTCTTCTAGCTAATAATAATAATCACTGTTTATCATGTCCTGTTCACGATTTCCGGGCACAAAAACCATTGATATATATACACCTTCAATGACAAAAACGACAAAAACTATCAAAAACAAACCAATATTAATTTAGTATCGGGCTGTCAAAATTTGACAATAAGACCAACCCATAGATAAAAAGTATGCACTACACTTCGGATAAATTAGTGATGTAAATAGAAGAGCATGGACGAGTAGTTCGATTCGATTACAGCAGTTTCAGACGATTCAATTTTGCTTGATCAACTTGATTGACATGTTATGCGATTGAACGTCAAAAATTTTATGAAAAATCTTGTTGAACTCTGTAGGGAGATAGTTCACCCGTGTCAAAATGCTTACAAGGTATATTTATGGTTACAAGTGTCGAGTTGATCAACTAAAACTGAACCGTCTGAACCCCCTAATAGTGTGAAAGTGTGAACCTTCTTTCAACAAAGTTGAACAAGCAACACTAATTTTGTCGTTCAATAAAATTCGATTAACTAAAATTGAAACGTCTGAATACGCTATTAGGCCCCGTTTTGACGTTTCGGTTTTAGTAGAACAACTTTTTCA
Organism: Limnephilus lunatus; assembly: GCA_917563855.2. Classification (NCBI taxonomy): domain Eukaryota; kingdom Metazoa; phylum Arthropoda; class Insecta; order Trichoptera; family Limnephilidae; genus Limnephilus; species Limnephilus lunatus. The sequence continues at coordinate 84,501,694 of OU830596.1, read as the reverse complement.
TTTCGTTCATCAGTTTAAATTTAAATCGAATCGAATTTCAATCGAGATGGCGTCAACTGAAATTATTAGTGATTGCGTCACTATAATTTGTGACATTTTGCGGAACGATCTTGAGAATATGTTGTTCAAAAGGCACAAAAAACATCGTATTGTGTTAGAAATAGATTCTAAGAAGAAGAAGATTCTTAGGTGCATTTAATACTATTATGAGAGAGATAGCATTAAAATATTAGAATGTACTGAAAAAATCAGAACGTCGATTATTTCCATTTCGCTTGTTACCCACGACATCTGCACTAATATAATGCTACATCCACAGTGAATGTAAATAAAAATAAATCAACTTTGACTGCTAGCAACCACTGCTCCACTGGCAACACAGCCTTATCTTGACATTTGTAAATTTTGCGCAGGTCCGCTCGCGCAGTTTTGTTTACCCTGGTCGATTGTCCTGGCATCGGTTTCTGCGTTTCAGCTGTTTTGTCAGTCGCCGAAGGTTTTCTCTTTCGTACGGTGATATGTTCCAAGTCGCGACGGTGTAGTGCGGTAGTGTAAAAATATACCTTAACCAGTGTCAATCCCCTGTGAAGTTTCACCCCTTTTCTCCGTTGTTGTATATAAGTGTTATCTGTGAAAATGTTTTCTGGACTCACGAATCAGGTCAGCTCGTGGATGGGAGCAGCGAAGGGTGAGCCCCAAGATGAAGAAGTGCCAACCCCCACTAAGGACATTGGAGACGGAGGATCTGCGGAGGCTGGTGAAAAGACCCAGAGGTATCTCCCCATTTCCCTATTACCCATTCTCAATCAATAACCAAAGCGCAGACATAAGTTAGATCATCAAACATTGTCTCATGAAGCCTCAAGAATCCAACAAACCATTCTTCGAACCAAGACTGAATTCCAACACGACATTCTAAACCAATTAGAATAGGATTAAATACAGAATTTGCCTTGTTTATAAAATTTTCCACGTGAATTGACTCAATGAATGTATTATTGATTGTGGAAATGCGCCAACGCTTGTTACAGCATGGTCATAATACCTTACACAGCAGTTTTCAACGAGGAAAACATTCATTTGCAAGAATCAACGAGGTTTACACAAATATGAATAGTTTTGCTTCAAATTTTGTGTTTTTTGTTGCAGTCCTACAAAGGCAGGCAGCAAACTAGACATGTTCACCAATGTGAAGTCGCAAATGACAGGTTGGTTGGGTTCCGGGATCCCTATCCCTGGTCTGCGAAAGACCGAGACCACAGCGGAGGAAGCTGCAGCTGCCACCGAGGCTGCTGAGGCCATCCAGCCCGAGGTATCTTCCGCCCAGGACCTGGCCAAGGACGAAGATGACAATTCGAGGTACATTAGGTACGGGGTTATCCATGCAATGAGGTCACTGACTGATAACTATTCTTTATTTGGAAAATGATTCAAGCAAGAGCCATTAAAAATATTTAAAAAAATCTGACACCAGTAATCATCATCTATAAAAGAGGGATTATATCAAATCCTTGTAAAAAGATGGCTTTTATTTAAAATGGAATTAATTTTCCTCTGGTTTTCCTACTAATCATAATTCAAGCCTAAAATTCCATCATTTTATTATTCTCATTAGCTGATGAAATCTTTGGCTTTATTATTCAAAGTTATTTCAACCGAAGCTTGCTTAAATTTCTTTCCATAAAATCTGATCTTAGATGCGCCGAGCTGCTGGTGAGATAATATTTTAATCTTTCCGTTTATATAAATAATTTATTAATCTATATTCCTTTTCTAGTTGCATCTTATATATATTTAAATAAATCTTTCAATGTTTTCACGTTATATTATTACATAATTGCTTTTCATTGTTCTTTTGCATGTCACGAATATGCCATATTTTAATTTATTTAAAAAAAAATTACAAGATAGAACGCTTTTCATGATACACAATTATTATAAAACATTTTTTTCTTAACAAATTATGCTCAAAATAATACTTAATTTAATTCACACTAAACAATTGAGACGTATTAATGCATGCCAGCATGTTTTATCAATTCTATTAATTCTAATAAATCTTATTTTATAAGGCTTACATGATATCAGAACATTTTAAATCAGAATTCTATTATCATATTTTTATTAGTCAGCCTCATAAATGACATGTCATTAAATGAAAAAAAAAACTGTGCAAATAACTGCTCGGAAAGCAAACTCAAGAACGTCTCATTTCTGTTCAGAAAAACACCTTTCTGTTTGAATATTCTAAAAATTTCTGAAAGCAGAGTTTTTTTACAGGATTTCAGGTATTCGCGAATTAAATTAACTGACAGATTCATGATTATAACAACATATTCACATTTTTTCGGTTTTTCAACACAACAATTACATATAATTTTTTTTTAAATTATTGTTTATCATCTGCTTAGCGCAACTAATGGAATCAGCTTTTAAGATTATTTTATGTTTCAGTGACACCATTTAATGGATGGACCCCATTTTTCATATTTATCATTTTATTTATGCATACTTTTATTTTTGTCTTTGAGGTTTGCCATTTTTTTGTGAATTGCTTCCACCAACATCTTCGCATTCAAAAGCCTAGACACTGCCAAGATGGCCGCCTATCTTGTGCACGACTTTCATTTCAATTCGAGAGGCGGGTATGGGTACCGTCGCCCCGGGAACATTTTTTGGATAACCAACACCTTTGCCATAGGTCACCACAATTGGTTCCCAAAGTTTGGTGACTTAGCAGGGGTTCAGGTTGGTCTGAGGTCTTGGCGGCGAATGCGTTTGCCCACCTACTGTATGGTGGGCCGGATCGAGAGAGACTGGTCTAGGGATACCTCTCCAGCAGAACTCTCTCGACCCATCACCTGGCATTGCGAGGGATGGATTCATACGCCCTTCACTCCTGGACACCTTGACTCCTAGATTCCTACTCATCTCTCATACATTTTTCCTTCCCAGAACTTCCTCCAATTCCTTCCCTAAAAATACACACACAGCTTCCCCAAAGATAACTTAGGCCCTGAGGTTTTTTTCCGTGGGGCCTCCTCCTGTGTGGAGCTAATGTAAAAAATAAATTTATTTTCAATCTATCTCTAACACAGCAACAAAATATTAAAATTAGGAGAGTAATAAAAAAATATTTATCAGAGTACCGCACACGAGACAGAATAGCTCCCAAGAGACTATGGCATCCCCAGATGGGATATGTTTTGAGGTTACCTGACTATTTTGATCTGATCACCATATACGGCTAAAGCCATTTCAAGTAACATTTCGATTCATTGCTAAAGTAAACAAAATATTATAAATGAAATCCAAATGTATGGATTTATTGTAGGTAGATAGATGCTATTAATCACCGCTAGAGGCGCTGTCAGTGTCTGGGCTCTTATGTAAGAAGGTGTTGCTTCCACCCGTGTACCCACGTAGTGACTAGTGACCACTCTTTATGTTAATAACCAATAAGGGGTCGTCCATTAATCACGTGATGTTTTTTAGCAACTTTTTTACCCCCCCCCCCTAGTAATATGTGGTGAGGTTTTGGACCACCCCCCCCTACCCAAAATCACGTGTATTTTTTCAGTACAAAGTATATTGAAATTTTCAGAATATTATCTTTAAATAAAGGTATAATCTTATTAAATTTTGGAAAATTTCCATAGAGAGACATTCAGGTTGCAGGTTGTTTTTGACTGGCATTTGGTTTAGAAATCGTGCGTTTAACGAAAAATAAATACACGTGATATCTCATTATACCCCCCCCCCTCCTTGTGATATTTCGTGGTTTTTTTTCGAACTCCCCCCACCCTTTCGAGCCTCACGTGATTTATGAACGACCCCTAACTAGAATACAAACTAATAAAATAATAAGATACATTAACAAAAGGTATAAAATAAGATTACTTTACACCCCATGACAATACATAAACGTAATATAGTATACGTAATTTACATTAGAATATTAATTTAATCATAAACTTTTTGGTAGGTTTCATATTTTCCTTTATAAACATTAAATTATACTGTTTGTTAAGGGACGTACTTGGCTTAGGCGGGGTCCATTGCGACGGCAAACGCCAGAATTTTGCTTGACAGTCCTATACAACAATCAAGGTCACAATTTTTGCCTACACTCAAGGCCGCAGTGTTTGTGCTTCCCGTGTTCGGCGGAAAACAAAACTTAAACATCTCATCCCGGGTGAAGCGGGAAGGCAGGCGGGGTCGAGCGGGGGGGGGAGAATTCATTTTTTGACAGAAGTCGCGCGGTGCGGTCCGTGTATGTAGAAAAATCGGAACGGATTTTTGTGGTTATGTGCTATGTATGAGCGAACATAATCACGAGTTTAAAATATTATTATACCTAAATATAATATAATAATAGAAATATTTGATAATATAATATCAAATATTTATAATTATTCTGTTGTTGACGTAAATATTTACGTACTTTAGAGTAGAAATAGATTTTAGATAGATAATAGAATTTAGATTCTATAGTTCTAAATTAGGTCGTGCAATAAAATGACGTTATTATATAATGTCATTGGTGCAATAATCGATATTAGTCGGAAATCTTTCCTGATAAACCCTGATCTGTGTTTTCTTCCTGATGCAGGTAGCATCTTTTCTACATCGAACGCATTTTAACATTTATGCAAACGATAAACGTCAAATTTTTTGGTGCGCGGACCTAATAATTATGATTTTAAGTTGTAAATAAACACACTGTCGTAATGGATGATTATTTCTTTCGTGAACTCACTTGTAAATAAAGTCTATTAATTTATTAATCGGTTTCAGAGACACGGGAGAAATTGACCATTGTAAATCGATATTCTATTTTTGATGCTACGTAATTATTTACGTAGCAACAAAACGTATTCACTCTAAATTCTTAATAAATAGTAACTTTAGGTCGTGCGTATTAGTCGGAAATCTTTCCTGATAAATAAATATCTATTAAAATATCTGTGTTTTCTCCCTGATGCATCTCTTTTGTCATCAGAACGCATTTTAATATTGATATAAACGTCAAACGTCAAGTGTGCATGCCGTGGACACGTCCGTACCTCAAATCACTTGTCAAATCGTGTGGACCGCGCGAACTTCACCCCAAACGATGTTGGTGTAAAGTTATGGCCTTGAGTGTTGGCAAAAATTATGACCTTGATTGTTGTGTTGGACTGTCAAAACTCTGGCGTTTGCCCGCGCAATGGACAAAGCTTTACTTTAACAAGTGATTCCTGACGTTTGTATTAAAAAATGTAAATGAAATTTTGGTCTCAGATGACTTTTTTTTCTTCGAAATCAAACAAAAAAAATCTTCCGCGTGTCGTCACTGGTCACTCAGTCGAGCAACCGTCCAACTGTCTCATCTGTCCAACGTTTTTGTAGGGAAAAAAATCTAAAATATCACTTGAGCCCAAAATTTAGACTTTTTACTTCAAATAATATCATGAATCGCTGGTTAAAGAATGTCAAGTACGAAAACGAAGTTTTATTGTAAGGTAAGCTAACCAGTGAAATAAAAACATGTAGATATGTATTGCCGATTTTCATAAGATAAAATAATTTTTAAATTTTTAATTTGGTTGGGAAGTAAAGTATATTATTCTAAAATAAAAATACTCATAGGTATATTTTACGTGTTTAGGGTAAGTAAGTTGATGTTTACGAAAAGCTTTTGTATTTATTACCATCATAAGTGTTACTACCATTTCATGTGCAAACTTTTTGTTTATTACGATTATAAGTGTTACTACCATTTCATGTACAAACTTTTTGGTAAGTACACACCCTGTACACCAATTCACAAATTGCAAGTGGTTGGTTGAAAAAAGGGAGATTGATTCGAAAAATAGTGCTTAAAAATAAAATCAGTCGATACATAAAATAAAACTTGATTTTTAGAACGTAAAATATTATATTACTTGTGCCCAGTGAAAAATGGCGGGATGTTATGTTAATATATCTAGTTTGTTAATAATAATGCTTCCTTGAATACGTAAAAAGCGCCCACCCTTGAAAAAAATCGAAATTTGGCTTTACTTTGTCAAGAAACCCTGAGAAATTTTAACAAAATCGATTACCAAAACAAAAGATATACAGAAACGTTTTTAGATTTTCACGGCCACAAGAATTTTCGTTTTTTGTTTTTGGGGTGTTATGCCGTGTTGCTATTCGGAAAACTGTTGTAATTGTAATTTTCAAAATTGTAATTGATGTGCGAGAATTCAAGATTTCAGATAAGCGATTGAATACCTAATGGTTTTTTTTACCAGGAAAATATTTTAATTCTATTCTCGCACATCAATTACAATTACTTACAACAGTTTTCCGAATATTATATTATGAGTAGTTGCTTTACATAAAAACCGACAGATGGGTCTTTGACGTAATATTAACCCGATCGTAACATTCGTAACTGCATTGAATGACCCATCTCACTCTGATTCCTATAGCGCACCTTAACATTTCAAATAGGGTTCGTTAAACAATTTTGGAGGGAGGTATGGGTACCGCCATTTATTGGATAACACCTCTGCTATACATCACCCCAAACGGATCGGTACTTTTGGTGACTTAGCAAGGGTGCTCGTGTACACGAGATAAGATTTGTCTAGATGTTGGTGTTAGATGACCTGAACACACTGAACCTCAGATTCCTACCACCCCTCAAACCTTCTTCCTTTCCATAAAAAACCCTCCACACAGCATCCCTTAAGATGAAATAGGCCCTGAGGGATATTTTTTTCCCGGGGTTTCTTGTGTGGAGCTAATTGAAAAAATATATATATTATAAAAACGAGATAGTTTATATTTTAAATACTGACATTTGAATTAGGCACTGAATATTGTTAAAAAATAATAGTTTATTGAAGTTGCCTCATTGTGAAAAGTCAGTTCGTTGTCAAGCAGCCAATCAGCGTCATTTTGTTGTTTTTTTTTGCATTTTAAAGGTCCCTTTTGAACGCTGATTCTAGGTCTGTATCGGCTTTCTAACAAATTAGTTATTAGCAAAATAGCAAAACTGTCATGTTTTATGCTTGTCAGCTGATCAGAATTTGATAGAAAACTGAAACGAACCTAAATCGGAGTTTACGGAGACCTCTATAAAAACGCCAAAAAAAAACAAAATGTCGCTGATTGGTAATTTGTTGACAATGTTACAATAATTTGAATTAATCCAATGTTGGTAAGTCGGCAAATTAAATTAAATCTTTTCCATTTGTTTAACCCCTGAAATTTTTCCCCTTATTGTGGTAGTCTTTGGGGCTGATTCGTGCCCCTTTCACGAGAACATTAAAAAGGGGAATGTACTGACCTAACCTAACTTATTCCGGAATATCTATGTACATATGCAGAGTATTTCGAGATCTGAAAGTTTGAGAATTCTTGACGAGGTACTTTCTACATTTTCTGTTTCTCTTTTATGAACTCCCCTTGGGCTTTGCATTGTTGTATTTTTTCGAGAAATGTTTTTATATATTTGTCGGGTTTTATAAGGGAACCCGTAACAAAGATTTTATTCAGAAATGCTACTAAACTAACTTATAAAGCAGAAACTTTGTGACAAGTCTCAGGTATACCAAAATCCCTCAAACAGTAAGTTCTCGCGTCATGTTATTTGCAGTTTGCACAGATTTTAATAAAAAGTGAAAAATATTACGAAGTTAAAAAACTTAAGTATATCAACAAACGCTGATACTGTATATATTAGTTTTATTGTATTCAATTTTGCGTAGAATTAATAAATCTTCATTTAAAAACGATTAAAACCTTGAGATTTAAACGCTCTGTGATAGGTCGGAGGGTTCTCACAGAACTTACACCACTACCTCAGGAGTCGGGCGGTCGCAGTATGCGGACAATTTGGTTCAAAGAAGCGATTAGACTCTGTTTATACACTAGTTACCACTGCGGTATAAAAATTATTTGAAAAGAATTCACGTTTTTTGGAAATCTTGCTAATTTCTCAAATTGGGATTTGTTGACTTCATACCGCACGAGTGAGAATGACCTTACTGTAAAACGACAAAACCGAGGTACGTATGATGTCACCGTGTCCCGTCAGATTTCGATCGTTTTGGCGGGCTTTGAAAAATGTATACTTTGAAATTTTTTGGAGTGAAACTTCTGAGATTTGAAATTCGGATGAAACAGAAGTGCATCACTAAAATTTAATATTTCACAGGTACTCGCTTCTAATATAATACAGTAATTCCTCGGCCTGACGCAAGCCTGTCATAGTCCAGCGGCATAAGGCGCATAACAAATGTAGTGGCCAGACATTCAGGCGACCTGGGTTCGAATGCTGTAAAATCAAATTTTATTTTTGTAAAATCAATATCCAATCTTCAAACCACTTTAAAATAAACAGGCACAAGAAAAGAAAGCGACATCTAGCGACTTTCTAGTTTCACTTCTACTGCGGGTGAATTGCACACTCTGATTGTTTTAACCATGAGATCGATATAATTATTGTAAAAAAATACTGGTAGAATGGGAACATTAAAAAATGATACGTTTTTTTTACTCAAATTCCTTATTAAGTCGTAAGGTCTTTTTTCCACCATGATCTATGGAGATTTTTGGAGAGAGATGCCATGTTGTTTATGCTATATTTTTCAATTGTTGAACAAGTTAAAAAGGATTTTGTAAAAATATTGTTAAAACGTTACTTAAACTTCCACGACTATAAAATCTTGTGTCATTTTATCCGTGTAGATTGTAGATTGCTACCCTTCTAGATTATAATGTACCTACTCAAATTTTGATATCAATGTTTAAGGAATTTATCATTTTTGTCATTTGCTAATAATGTTGGTTGCACAAATTTTAAAGTTTTTGAGAAAGGACTTGGTTTGAGGGTGTAAACGCAAGAGAAATTTTTAAGGCGCGTCCAAAGAAAACGAATTAAAGTTTTCTAGGATTTCATTTGAAAGATGCCGAATGTGAATGAAAAAAATAGGGCGTTGACTCCGGCTGAAAATCTGGCTGCAGACGGATATGATAAAAATTATTCCCTTTTGAAACTCCTCGACAACCCAATTTGGACATGAACAATTAGACTCGAACGAATTCCACGTTTCGCGCAATATCTTGCCAAAAAGCATTGAAATGGCCAAATTTATGGATCCGTTCCAATTTTTTTCAAATCGTTCTCCAGAAGATAATGCGTTCCGTCGCCAGCTCAGACTGCTCTCTGCTCCAAAACTAATCAATGGAAGTAGGTACCTAACGTACATTCTGTTTAGCTTAAATCTTCCTATTTCGGAACTGGAGCGCATCCTTATATGTAGATCAATAAAATTATTGGATTCCTCAAAGAACACTAAAAAAACATCCAATGGCACTATCTACGTTTGTTTTGCATTATTTTCATTTCGGAGCTGAAACTGAGATCTAATAAACTAAATATAATAACTAGAAATTGAACTAATTTAATTCAGTATAAGTACCTTTATACATTATTTGGGAGCAGGAATGCTTGTTTTCAGCACCTTAGAACCTCCGCCGATAAATTTTTTTAGCTAAACATTTTTTAAGTATTAATCTCTGGAACTATGTTTCTGGGGGTTAATGCTAGAAGTTTGTTTTGCTATATCATTTTTTATAATTTCATTTATGTACTAGAGCAGTGGTGGGCAAACTTTTTTCATGGGGGGCCAGAAAGCTTTAAGAAATTTCAGTCGAGGGCCAGGAGTATTGCCAAAATGAATTTTGTTCTAAAATCTATACTTATAACGAAACTTTACACACAAACGCTAATATAAGTTACAGATTACAATTATTTAACTTTTATTCGAAGGCCCTGCTATGATAGGTATGTGATACATGTGCAATTGTTTTTGATTGGCCATAATATTTTTAAATACAGGTTTGAGCTGCGATGAAGTAACCTTTAGCAGCGAGAAAATGTGCTCGCCAGTAATCGATTTCTGACTGAGTTTTTCCGCAATTTCATGGTCGAAAAAGTCTGTTCGCGGACGCAAACATCGCTATTATTTTTTGGGTTTGATCAATTATCTTTAGATATTCAGTTTTCAGCAGTGTTCAATAAAAATCTAATTTTTCGGAATTTAAGAACAATTGTTTTAAATGGAGGCTGCACTGTATTTCAACAAGTTCCAACTGCAATTCCGCAGAGAAATTCTACGGGTCCACATTAAATGTCATTGAAAAAACATCAAGCGATGACCGAATATTCTTAAAATCTTGAAACCTAGTTTCAAATTCTGTGTGAAGTTTCTTCAACGCCTGACTGAATTTTTTCAGTTTGTTCTCACTCACTGGTGCCACGGATTCTAAGGGCGGAAAGAGAGTTAAATCATTCTTCTCGTTGCAGTTTTCAACCATATTTGGGGCTCCATCTGTAGTTACATTGCATAATTTTGAAATAGATGCATTTAAGTTTTGAAGACCTCCGGAAAATTCTTTATAAATTATTTGGCCCATCGTTTTTCATTTCAGTGATTGCAAGCAAGCTAACTCTTCAGTAATATTGAATTCGTCGTCAACTCCCCTAATGAAGATCAATAATTGAGCAGTGTCACTTCTATCCGTACTTTCATCCATAGTCACAGAAAAATATTTAAACTTTTCTATACGTTGCCTAAGTTGAGAAGACAAGTTTGATGCAATAGCATCAATTCGCGTTATTATTTTTCGCGATAAGCTGACAGACTCAAACGCTTTAGATAAGTTTTTTCTGGGCATAAAATGTTACTTATACTCACCACGCAATCTTTTAAAAACTCTCCTTCTGAGTATGTTTTGTTGTTTTTAGCTATTTTATAAGCCACAACATGTCCCGCCAAGGTAGAAGCTTTCTTGTTGTAGAAGATGGACGTATTCCGATGCTCAGACAGTCTTTTCTTTGGGTTTTCCGCATTCACCTTTCTTTCTGCATCACTCATAGAAGCATATTTGGTTTTAGCATGTTTGGTGTTAAAATGGCGAAAGAGGTTAAAATCTTTAAATACCGCCACTCCTTGATTGCATGTAAGACATGTTGGCTTACCGTTATATTATGTATAGAAGTATTTCCAAGCCCACTCTTCTTTAATTAGTCGACACTCAGAATCGACCTTATCTTTTTTTAGTGCGTTACACTTGCAAGCAAGCAAGAACACAAACAACTTCAAAACAAAGTTACCTTACTATTACTACAGCTTTGCTTGCAAGCAAAACTGTACCACACGTTGGGCTCGATCGGTGACAGTTAACTACGTGGCTAGTCTAGAAAAGGCTTATTTTTCAAATTCAAATAATTTACTCTATACAGTTGGCTATAATAGCCCGCGATATTTATATTTTGACGCCGATGAGCCTTCGAAATTAATAGTATATAATAGGCCTTATAATTTCGAAAGATCGTCGGCGGGCCGGATTAAATCCCTTTGCGGGCCGGAGCTGGCCCGCGGGCCGTACTTTGCCCATCACTGTACTAGAGCGAACTCTATAACGCCCCTTATTAAAATGATTTGAATAATTATGTCACGTGCTCTAGATTAATTAAATAGTGATCTTTCTAATATATAAGTCAAAAAATTGTTTCAGATTTTTTTACGCAAGGAAATCGATAAAAAATCTTCATTCTTGGGCGATTTAAAAAATTGACATAGGCAGTTCTAGCGTTGAAAGAGGTTAACTTATATGTGCCCAACAAGTATACTCTTGAGAGTTCCGTGCACTGTTTTATGCTCCGAAAGGGAGGAATTCTGACTGAACCTATCAACAGATTTTCATCGTGCCAGACACCAATATGTATAGAAATCTTCGTGTGCGTGCGCACAACCAATCACCAAAGTTTCATCACAAATCGGATTATTAATATTAGAAATAATTTTATAAAGCCAGAGTTCTCCATTATGTATATTAGAAACCTTTGCGGGCGTGCGCACAACAAATCGACAAAGTTTCGTAATCGAAAAAATGGTACTGGGGTGCTACCATGGTCGATCGATATAGCCCTATATCAATACGATATCGGTCATATCCGTCATTTATTGTCAGTTATCAATGTGTGCTAGCACGCTAAACAATTCATGAGGGATATTCGGACCGACGCCGACGGTTGACAAAAGCCCGTCAAATCGTATGCGTTCTTGGCTGCGACCGTAGCGCGGTCGATTGATAAAACCCCTATGTAATAAATCCGTTGTCTATGGTCAGTTTGCGATATTTGCTAGCACAGTGAACAAATGATTCCGACAGTAGGTCGACGTATGACGCCGTTTTTAGTGCGGCTTCCGAAATGACAGATAAGCTGTCAATGTACAGATTTTTTTAATTATGTCGTTTGTTACGCAAAATAACTGTATTAATTGTAAATAAATTAATGAATGGAGGTGAACAAACGAAATTCTTAGAATTTAAAGAAATCATATACGAGTCCCATAGACTTAATTAAATTATTTAAGAGGCGATCAATTGACTGCTTTCAAATTCGAGAAACGAAATTTGTTAAAATGTCATATTAACTAATTAACTCCCGTTTAGTCTCAAAAAGTACATGCGAAGCGCCAATGTACACAATGTACAGTGAGCTTAGTATTTCAATTCGAAATTGTCAATTTATTGGTATTTTTAAATTTTACGTAGCACATTTGAAATTTAGAAACGTAAATTCATTAAAAGATCCGCCAGTGTTGCCATTACGTGCCATGGTTATTTATTTATTTATTTATTTATTTATACTGGGTTTTTACAGATTGTTCACACACATGTGAGAACAACCCAGTTATAAAAACTCAGTTAATTATACAAATAAGAATTATATAATAAAGTAAGAATTTATATACAATCAACTAGATAATACAAATAATACAATCATAAATTTTGTAACCGTTTAAATAAAATTTAGATAAAATAAAACATAAACAGTCAGAATAGAAATTGTTAAAATACTAAGTTTACTCAAATAATAATTAAAGAGAGGCAAAATAAGAGACACAATTAGAGACACAATTAGAGACACAAATGATAGGTACATAATAAATTAGCACATATTTTTCAGCAATCTCAGGGCATTTTTTTTGAATCCATATAAATTATTATCGACAAAGATATCTATTTCAGCACACTCTATCTTATTATATAGTCGACACATTTGGGTCAGAGGGCTAAAATAGGCGATATTGTTTTTAAATATATTCAGGTGAAACATATTATGGCGTCTTAAACAGTGGGAATTGGGAACATTTATATCAATATTGCTAAGACACAATGAAGTATCAAGATGGCCGTGAATTATTTTATGTAAACATGTTAGATCAGTCAATTGCCTTCTGATTTTAAGTGTATTAATTTTGAAGTATTCAAGTCGCTTGTCGTATGTTCTAAGATGTTCATGTAATTGACATTTAAAAGATAACAGTCTTAGCATTTTTTTTTGAACTGATTCTACAATGTTTTCATACTTGCAATAATGTGGATTCCAAATAGTACTTCCGTAATCAAGTTTACTTCTAATTAAGGCATTGTAAAGGGTTAGAATTGATAGAGGATTTTTGAAAGGTTTACATATTCTATGAATAAATCCCATCATTTTAAATGATTTACACTTAATGTCGTTAATGTGTACATCAAATATGAATTTAGAATCAAGAGTAATTCCTAGGTCTCTTATGGAGGACACTTTTTTAAGAATGGTATTGTTAATAACATAGGAAAAATCCTTTATAATTCTATTCCGAGTGAAGTTTATAGTGTAACATTTTTCAACATTTAAGTGCATATCATTGACAATACACCAGTTATTAAGTGTGTCGAGGTCATTTTGAAGAAGTTGATGATCAGAAACAGACTTAATTTTACGAAAAATTTTTAGATCATCGGCGAAAAAAGCATAATCACAGTTTAATTTTGAACCAAGGTCATTTATGAATATTAGAAAAAGAAGAGGGCCCAGATTTGACCCCTGTGGTACACCAGAAGTTACATCTATAGGGGATGATTTGTATCCATTAATAAATACTAGTTGCGTTCTGTTACATAAATATGATTTCACCCAGCGAAATAGGTCTCCATGTATTCCTATTTGATAGAGCTTTCTAAGTAATATGGAGTGGTTAACTTTATCAAAAGCTTTTTGGAAATCGGTATAAATAGTATCTACTTGTAATCTTTCATTAAAAGAGTTACACACATAATTACAAAATTCCAAAAGATTTGAGGTAATAGATCTGTGAGGAACGAACCCATGTTGCCTAGTGCAGAGAAGAGGCTTAAAGTGAGAAAACATATTTTTATATATCAGAGATTCAAAAACTTTAGCAAAACATGATAGTATACTAATTGGTCTATAATTTTTTATTAAAGATTGGTCACCCGATTTGAAAATTGGTACCACATGGGCTTCTTTCCACAAGTTAGGAAAAGTTCCAGAGGTTAAAGATTCGTTGAAAATAATGAATAGTGGTAAACATAATGAATCAGCACAGCATCTGACAAAGAAAGGTGGAATACCATCGGGTCCGGAACCCTTATTGGAATCAATTTTACTCAAAAAATATTTTATTTCAACTGCACTAATATGAATTTTACCGAGATTGCTTTGGTTGTGTTCAAAAATATTTGACATTGAATCATTATCAGGTGATTTCGACTTAGTATACACAGATGAAAAATATTTGGAGAATATGTTTGCTATGTGTTCTCCATCGTTTGCGGAAATATCATCAAGATGCATTACTTTGGGAATACAGTTTGTTTTTCGCAATGATTTTGAGTATGACCAGAATACCCTTATATTATCTTGCAGACCATTTTCAACAGAGTTGATGTATGATTGATAACATTTAATTTGTACTATTTTGGCCTGTTTCCTTAAATTTGAGAATTCTCTATAATCTGAAGCGTTGCCATGTTTTTTTGCCTTAAGTCTAATTTTATTTTTTTTCTTAAGAAGAGCAATCAATTGCTGATTAAACCAAACAGGGTATTGGTTTTTTGATTTAGAAACATATTTTTTAAAATTTTTGTCAATTATTTCCCAAATTTTCTCATAAAACAATACAACCATACTATTCACATTTTTATTTTTAAAAAGAGTTATCCAATTAACGGCTAATAGATCTTGACGACATTCATCGTAGTTTCCCTTTCTGAAGTTGTACTTTGAGTCATTTTTATTAGTTTCTAAGAAATGATTTTTATTTTGTTTTACGATGATTTCAAATGAGGGGTGATAATTATCTAATTTTGTTAAGCCTGGGGCTACATGTAGATCTACGTTAATTTTATCAGATAAGACAAGGTCTAATACATTTTCATTTTTATTTAATAAATAGTTGAATTGACTCAAATTACAAATTGAAGAAAGGTTGACAAGACTGTGCGCCTTCTGACTTTTATAATCAGAAGGTGAAAGTACATTTTTTTTAAATGAAGTGTCAGGTAACCATTTAATTTCAGGTAAATTGAAATCGCCGATAAAAATAAACTGTGAATTAGATTTTGAATTCTTTAAATACAGGTCTTGTAATTTTTCAATCTGATTGCAATACTTTTCAACAGTTATACAAGGAGGAATATAAAGGACGCAAATATAAATGAGCGAGTTAGAATGAGAATTGGACTTGATCATAATCCACAAATCTTCATTTTCGCTCTCCCACTCAGTTTTTCTAGACACACGGAGTTTTTTAGACACGGCGATTAAAACACCGCCGCCTTCCTTAGATACAGATTTGGTGGACTCACGATCTCTCCTAAATATTACATATCTGTCATCAAACAGTTCTTCACTAAACACTGTTGAGTTCAGCCATGTTTCAGAAAAACAAATAATGTCATAATTATTGATTAGAATCTCATTGCGTACACTTGTGGTCTTTGTACGAATACCCCTTACATTTTGATAAAATATGCGCAATGTTTCAACACTATTAAAAGAAGGTACCTCACAATCTCTTGCGGTATGATCAGACGCCATAATCGATGGTGGAGAGGTCCTTTAATAACGCAGCCTTGTAGGCCGGGCAATCCTTGTCACCGGTGGGATGGGCGCGGGAAGCTGCAGGTTTTCCAAAACGTGCGCATGTGGCACAACTGGGTGCTGCAGCAGCAGTAGGGCAGGCGTCGTGCGCGTGACCTTCTACACCGCAGTGGGAACATCTTATTTTTTCTTTGCAGAACTTGTGTGAATGACCTACCATTTGGCAATTCAGACAAACGGTAAGTCCCACAAAGTCTCGTACACCGCAAACAGTCCAGTCCACGAATACTCGTCCTTGTTGTATCAGTGCATGACGAATGTTAGCGGGTACCAGGTATACTCTGTGGCAAGACGGTCCAGTTCGAGCTCCAGCCATATGACTGAGTTTGCACTTGGAAATATACTCTTTGAAATCATTATCTCCAGAGATTCCGGAAAATGCCTTCTCAAGAAAGTTCACATCTGATAGCTCTCGGGGTACGTTAAAGAATATAATTCTTGGGTGCCTCTTTACTGGAAGTCGGGCACTCAACAAGTCGGAGCTGGTTACAATAGGAGCATTTAAAAGCCGCTCTTGTTCCTGGCTGTTGGCAGTGTGGATGATTACTCCTTTATTTTTTATATTTTTTACTCCCGTTACTCGAACTCCCAATTGCGAAGGCTTCACGATGTCGCGTAAGATCTTTTTCGTGCCATCGCTATCATCAACCTCCGGTAGTTTGGGAAAAAAGCAGACCGATGGTCTTGGTTTTCCTATCTGGATGGTGGAATGAGTGAGTGGTGGAGGCAGAGGAAGTTTTTTCTTTGTAACTTCAGCAAAAGAGAGGCTGGCTTCAGTCGCATCGGCTACTCGACGCATCACTGGTCCCAAGTCTAACTCAAGTTGCTGAATTTTGTCCAGCAACTGTTTTGTGTAGTTATCCGCCATGGTTTTCTCGGCCTTCAAGACCTTGATGTCAGCAAGGGCCGAGTTGAGTTTGCCTCTGATTTCTTCTTTTTCCAGTAGAAGCTGGGCAACGGATCCGAGAACATTTGTCACATTCATGGACACTTTGAGCTGTTGCTCTTTTGACACTTTTGATGGCTTTTCGGCCAACGCATCCTGCAATGCTTTTAATGCATCTTGTGTCCCGGAGAGAATCGTACGTCCTGATATACTACTAATGGGGCCAGGGTCAATTTCAGCCTCAATATCCTCGGTGTCGGAATCGGATTCATCAGAGTGGGAGGTATACGGGGAGGCTACATTAGGGCGACATTTCTTATTTTTACCCATGGTTAGTGATTAAATATCACAAAATACGGTTTTACTAGAGTTTTAACAAAAAAAATAATATGTTCAATATGTAAACAGAGATATCACAAGTTCACAACACAATATCAGCCAATAGGAGCCTAGAGAAGTGAGCTCATTATTAAAACGGCCAATCAGCGCGCTAGCTCGCTGTACACAACGCTTCGGTTAACTATTGTACACGAAGAGCGAAATGAATAGTTTTTAACACTCAAAAACAATGTCAAAATGCTAAAAAAATCACTGGATAACACTGTCACTTGCATAACTTTCAATGCTTATCCCGACGATTATCTTTTGTCTTCCGGCGAATTCGTTAAAACGTTGTTTATCCGTATTTAAAGACAGCTTGACAGAGCGCGACAGGCAACAATAGTATGTACTGAAATTCCTTATTTATTTCCCTTCGACGTCGGTCTGCCTATCAATGGTTCGAGCATGCTAGGGCAAACGGTTCGATATCGATCCGAGATTGTAAATCACCCCGTGCTTTGTTTGACGGGCGATATACCCACACAACTTCTTTCTGCAAAATTACTGGTTTATTAATGAACGGAGGCAGATTATCAAAGATCGTAGGATTGAATTAAATTCTTTCGAGCTTGGAGAGACGGCCTTCAGACGTTTTCGTTTGACAGTTTCATACTCACAATTATATATCGTATTATGGCTAAAGATCTGATTGTCCAATTAACTCCTTGTTTATTGTCAAAAAATACATGCGGACTTCTAATGTAAAACAGTGTGTGTATTTAATATTATAGAGATTATTAGATCGATATGTAAGAAATCGGTAGAAATTCGGGTTGCCGAGGCTTAAGTCGATGTTCGAATTTGCCAGCGAAAGCACCTCCGTCGGGCGAGTGGAGGTCGGGCGATTGAGTTGGAGAGTCGGGTAGGTCCAATTTCCAATTTTTGCCACAAAAATTGCCATTTTTGCCCAATATTTTCATTCACTATACGTATACGTTTTCGCTGAGTAGTAAATCACCACACTGCAAATCGGATGGTGTGTAGGCTCACTCCCCCCACTCTACTTATCGAAATGCGATCGGATGATGAGTAGGGTCTTTAAGGAGAATATCTGATGCGAAGGGGAAGAAGTCAGGGACGCCCGAGGAAGCCACGGTGAACCAGATACTTGGTCTGGTCATGTTATGTCAAGAGTCAAGAATATGAATGAAGCAAGGAGTCGAGACCGAGTTATTTGGCGGTCCGTTATCTCTGCCTATGCCTACGGGAAACAGTGTGATGGTTAGTTCGTTTGTTAGTGACATTTTTCAATTAAAAGCCAAAAATATCGGACCTGATGCCGTCGTTTTTGTACCGTCCCTTACTTTTCGGGAACGGGATGGAACCCCAAAGAGTTTTTAAAAACTACATTTATTTTTAATCCTTCTGGAATATTCTCCACACAAACCTACACAAGATACATCATCAATTTAATATTTTCGCTCTGTTGGAATTCGCACAATAAAGCGAGGACGTGCTTTGATTTAAAAGCTCTACTGGATAATGAAACAAGCTTTGTGGCTCTGAAGCTAAAGAATGGTTTATCCATCGTGAATTTAATCGAGCTCAATCAAGTAGACGTATTTATTTTTGCAAACGTGCTGTAAAACAAAGCAAAGCCTAGATTGAAATTGTTCGTCCTGGAAGTTGTGCTAAAACAACCGTTTCTCCTACATTAATGGTTGTTTATCAAATGTGTAAAATTTAAAACACATGTATTATTATTATTATTATTACCCAAGGACCACCGCCCGGGCTTAATTCTATTTTAAGGGGTAAGTAAAGGGAAATGGGGTAGTTTTTCGTTCTCATTCAGACAGTGCCTTCCCCTTGTTTTAAAAGTGTGCCAATTTTCTTTAATCTCGGAATAAAACTAGTTTTTTATATTAAAAAAAAAACGAGTGTGCTTTAGACCAGTGTTCCGCGAACTTTTTGTGTTCAAGGTACACCTGCCAATTCAGAAATTTTAAAAGGTACACTAAAGAAAAAAACAAGTTTTTAAATATTTATTATTATAATAATTCCTTAATACATTAAAAATAACTTCTCTTTTCCAATAATTCTTTAACTTCTTCACCTTATTCTTGTAATCCAATATAACTACAAAAACTCTCTTATTGTAGATGAATCTGTGTGCATAGTATTAGTTAGTGAAAATTTTCAACCTATACTAATGAATGTATATCCGCAAACTGTAAACTTTACCCGCCATAACACAGGGTCATCCCCAGCATGGAGGGTGAAATATCATAAAAAACTATATGTTCTTTCGATAATTCATGTATTAAATAAATAAATAAATTATTAAAATCAATATAATAATATGAAAATATGTTTAATGAGAAATGTGAGCCTACTTAAGCGAGCACCGGCAATTTGGAGTAATCGTTAATAATGCTGCTCTTATCTCTTCGTCGATCGTCCTCAGGCATTTTTTATTATTTAATCGTAGTGAGAGTTAAAAACCCCTATTCGCGTAAGTAGGACGTGACAAATGGTAAGATAATTGGAATAGTATGATACTAATTTTTTATACGCAGCAAAAATGTGCTCTGTTTCGGAAAATTTTGGTTTTAATCTCTGATTAGTTTCTGGCTCCATGAATTCTTTCTGCTCGTTTATCGGCAAGTGTCCAAGGGAAACGCTATCAGAGATTGGATTTCGTACCCATTCCATAGGTTGCAGGTCAAACATAGGAAAATATTAGTTCAATTTTTCTGCTAATTGCTCCAAGGGTTTCACTATCAAAGCTTGCACTTTTTTTTCTAAATCGGCAGCCATGACAATTAGGAACATTTCATTACTATCTACCATGGTAGTGTGGCAGACCCATAACACCAACTTAGCGCGAAAGCTTTCAATCTTGTCTGATGACTTTAAAATATGTATTAGAATCCTGCCTTGCTTTTTTGTTTTGTTTATTTCAATGAGAATATGTCTGCAATATATGCAAGTTTTGCCACCCATTCTTCTTTTTTAAACAGAGAAGCAAAATCTGAACCCTGGGTCTCTAAAAATGTGGGACCGCTGGGACGACTAAGCGGGCGCAGCGTCACAATGTAACATTGCAGTGCGGCACACCTATGTATTAACGACCACGGTACACCAGTGTGCCGCGGCACACACTTTGCTGAACACTGCTTTAGACCACACGACTGAAGTAAAATTTCACTAACTTATAAAAGATGAGAGAAAGAAAATGGGGGTGACCTATGACCTAGGGGTGACATATGACATTAGTGTGACCTATGACCTTGCGGTGACCTATGACCTTGGGGTGACCTATGAACTTGGGGTGACTTATGACCTTGGAGTGACCTATGACCTTGGGGTGACCCATAGCATGGTTATTCAATAAATGATTCCTTGTGCTCGCACCTCTCTTGCCACTAAAGTAATATACGAAACGTAACTCTCTCTCTTTCTCTCTTCACTAACTTAATCTCCCTATCAACTTCCGTTCGCCTCGCCCGATCACACTTTTCGTAACGATCTCGTCACGCATTCACTAGCTTACTTCCCAAGTCAAGCGTGTGTAAAGAAGTTTTACTTCAAAAACTCACACTCTTCTTTACACTAGTAATATATAATGGACTAGCGCAAACACGCGAAACATCAGGTATAGTCTGAATTGTTGACGAATCAGTTCCAAATTTGAAGATGACAATAAAAATAATTATCGTTCAAAAGAAGCGGTACTTTGTGATGTGACATTATAATTTTAAATTAAGTCATAACTTTGTAAACATTATTTTCGTTTTTTTACATACATGACGACCGGGTTTCGCTACAACCGTAGCTTCTTCATGGCAGTGTAATTCTCTACTAAAATCTATCAGTTTAGTAAAATTTAATAAAAACACAGTTTTAACCTTATTTCATAAAGACGGAATAGGTATCAGATTGTATAACTTAGGGGGCATCCATTAATTACGTGAGCTCAAACGGGGGGGGGGGGGGGGTAAGTAAAACTTCTGCTCCATCTATATTATAGACGAAATAAATAATGATGAAATAGAAACGAAAATGTGCGCGCGCATTGCTCTCTCTTGCTCCTACAGTTAATAAACAAAGCGTAACTCTCGCTCTTTTTATCTTTACTAACTTATATCTCTCTCTAACTACCGTTCGCCTCGATTTTCGTAACGCTCTCGTCACGCATTCGCCAGCTTACTCCCCAAGTCAAGCGTGCTTAAAGAAGTTTTACTTCAAAAAGATTTTCTTGCATCTCTTTCACACACCGCACCTTGACGTCTCCGTAGACCCCTACAATACTACTTGCCGTGACGATAATTTTGGAAGTATGGAATATAGTAACAATGATAATATTGAAGTGTGAGTGAATTCAAAAAATTAAAAAACGTCAAACGCCAATGCATTTTTATGCACTAAAAACAGTAGAATATGAGCCGAACGGTGAACGTATGTCTGCACCCCCCACAAAACCTACAATCATTATCATACATCTCCCTCGCACGTATAAGAAAATGAAACGCAATTCCCGTCACCGTGGCTGAGCCGTAATAAGATATATCTGTTTCCTCCAAAGAAAAAAAAATAGTAAATTGGAGGAAATCAACATACGTTGGTAAATTGGGTGTCTCATCTTTTGTCTCACCATTATTAAATGTGTAAGAAAGAGCTGCAGATTAGGATAAACAACGCTCATTTTATGCTTTTTTTACCGTCACGGTACCGTAATCGTAGTAGAAATCGTAACCGTAGTCACGGTACAATAAAATTTTATCGAAGATATGTATAAAACCGTTCTTTTACATGCAAGCCCGCCATTAAATCTTCATAAATCGACGTCGCGACGTTTTGAAATAGGCCACTTGGTCGATGTGACGTCATACACCCCCTTACTTCACATCCCCTTCATTGTCCGTTAGAAAAGAGCTGGCCGCAGCACTCGATATAATGACTCGGGGGTGGCTCTAATGCGGGCTAATATCGCTTGGCAATCGCAATATCATGTGACTTGACGTGTAATATTGTTAGTGAATAAATGGGATTATTTTTTTTGTATCATTTGAAACTTGAGTTCAATTTAGTACGTCAGAATGACGCATCAAGCGTGAAAGGCAGTGTCTTGAAAGTTAATCTACTCTTATATAACCACTGCGCACTGGAGCGATTTCGGTCGAAAAATGGACCACTTCTATTTTTCTGCGATTGATTTCGGTCCAAAAGTGGACCACATTTTCCTACTATTCGTAAAACATTTAATGTAATTATTTAAAACATTTCTTGGGCCAGCCGTTTATTTTAACACGAACTATTGAAATGATTTATGACCATAGATGTCGCAAATCTGAACTTCTTAGACTATTAAATCGAAAATAATTTTTTTAAATATTTTTTCCCGCCGAATTTTTTAACAGCTGTTTACGGATAAAAGTAAGTCCTTTTTCTATAGATATGCATCTTTCATTATCAAGTATACCGCAGACAACATACAGAAACCGAAAATATTCTATGTTGACCCGAATAAGTATCCCTCACGACAGTTTCAAGTAAAAAAACACCCAGGATTCGCGCGATTATAAACTTTACATTTTTTAATATTTTTTTTATAAATCCTACAAATATAAGATAAACGGTAAAATACAGGTTAATTCATTGGCTATATAGCAATATAATAAGTTTTTATGTCTCCATGTTAAAATTCGAAGGTAGGTATGATTTTTTTAATGTGGTCGAATTTTAAAAATGACTTTCTGGGAAATCTCAACCTTTACTTTTCTCAGCACTTACAATGCCTTTCTCATACAAATAAAGTTGGTTGTTTGCAGGTGGAAAAATGTAATAAGCAGTAATTATAGAATGAAACACTAGTATATATTGAATAATTTGGCGGGTAGGAGATAAGCTGTCTTATTAAAATATTATCTTATTTTTATTAAGATGTCTTATTAAAAAATATAGCTGCGTTTGGCTTTTCCAAAAAACTTTTATTACTTTTTGCTTCATACTTCACTAATCGCAAACAATACGTTTTTTATAAGGGTTCTTGTTCTGCTGAATTCCTGGTTTTTTCTGGAGTCCCGCAAGGATCAATTCTTGGACCGCTTTTATTTTTGTTGTTCATCAACGATATTGGCTCAATCATCACTCATTCCTCTTATTTATTATTTGCTGATGACCTAAAACTCTACCGCATAATAAAAAATCTCGCTGACTGCGTCCTCCTACAAATCGATGTGAACTCTGTCGCAAACTGGGCTAAAATTAACTGCTTAAGCTTCAGTGCACCTAAATGCAATATAGTCTCTTTCACAAGGGCAAAACAGACGATCATATTTGAATATTTAATTAACGGTAACATTTTTCATCGCTTTAGTCAAATAAAAGATCTAGGGGTTACTTTTGACAGCAAAATGACATTCCACCAGCACACAAATGACTTATGCAACAGAGCATATAAACTGCTGGGCTTTGTCATTCGCAATTCACGCTCATTTCAAAACCCACTAACAATTAGGCTTCTTTATAACTCACTGGTGCTAAGTGTACTGGAGTCGAATTGTATTATCTGGGCCCCATTTGAAGCATCCTATATTTTAAAAATTGAAAGAGTTCATAAAAAATTCCTTCGTTTTTTTATTTTTACGCCTCTATGGAACATATCCATATTTATATCCATCGAGATTTATTCTAGGTATGACTAACTACCATTCTCTAGAAACTCGTAGATGTTTTGCGTTGCTAAAATACTTCTTTCAATTAATTAATGGCCTCGTCTCTAACGGTGAGATTCTGGCGCAAATCAATTTATTTGTACCAGAGTCTCACTCTCGGGGAAGTCACCATAACTATTGCCGATTGAGTCGTACAAATCTGTACCCGAATTCGCCCGTGGGAAGAGCGATATGCTATTTAAATATATTAGATAAAAATTTCGACATATTCTTCGAAAAATTCAATGAGTTTGTAAGGTTTTTGGCGCTACATTCTCACTGTGAAAATGGTACTATTACAATTAATTAGATAAAATATCTGTAATGTTGTAAATTTTTGTACACAAATAAAATAAAATAAAATAAAATAAGCCGAAGTAGCTCAGTGGTCAGAGCATTTGACCGGAAATCAGAAGGACGCGGGTTCAAGTACCGTCGGCGGCATGTATCTTTTCTCGGGAGATTTTTTCAATGTAGATGAGTGTTTCAGGCTAATAATTATTACTTATAATAATTGTTACAAAATGATTTAATTTCGTGGAGGCATGGCAAAGACAATATTTTATTATTAAATAGAACATATATTTTTATTCAAATTGGTTTACGCTACGTTTAACGTTTCTCCAACGAAAAGGGAAAGATTTTTTGCTCGTTTTCGTTTTATAATATTTTAACAATCTCGAAATTTAGTAATAACCTAAAGTTTTAAACTTTATGTTGATTAATAATATATTATAAATTGATTACAGGTTTTTCTGTGACCTTTCATGAGTCATGACACACGCTAACATGTAATTTAGCATTTTTGGGACATATTCACGTAAAAGTCACGACAAAGCTCGTTGTAGATCATCGTCAATCTTCGTCTGTTGTTTAATTAACAGTTATAAAAACAAAACAACGCGTTAAAAAAGGGCAAGCTAGCGCACACCCGTGAAAAAACCCTGGATATTTTAATAGTAGGGTTTGTGAAGCTGAGATTATTTTCAAAAATAATATTTTCCTCGGGATCAAAAGATCTTTTATAAGAAGAAATTTACCCACAGAATGTTAGTAAACTTGAAAAATTTTGACATCTCTCAAATGACTTATAAAAATACAAGACGTTTTATATTCATACTAATCGAATAAAAAATGTAGCACCGTTTATGAAAAGGATAGCCGTTTAAGGAATATGTATAAGAACGGGCCGCTAAAGTATGTCTACTAGGCTTAGTTCAGTGAAACTACGCACGTTGTCTCTGTGACGTCTTCACTCTGTTGAACTAAGCATATCTATGTACCAGATATCTCAACAAATACGCATTACGAATGAAGAATTTCGAATGTATAAAATAATTTTGGTTCCTATTTTATCGCTTCTCTGATATAAATAGTTAAGTTATTAAAAGTTCGTTGAACTTGAATAATGTTGCGCACTACGCAGAAGTATTTCACGGCACCCATGCACCGACTATTGAAATTAGTATGTTTGATTAAATAAATTATGGTCTGTGATTTGTTATAATACCTATGTGAAGTTGTAGTTATAAATTCAATCAATCGTGTTTTATGATATGACAAATGTTAAGTTGTTTTCATAAATTCAATCAATTACGTTTAGTGATCTGAAAAATGTCAGGTTGTAATTATAAATTCATTCAATTACGTTTTGTGATCTGAAAAATGTTATGTTAAGAGGCGGTTCTCCGAATTTCAACCGATTTCTTGCAAACCTCCCTTAAACATTTGAAGTTTTTAAGCTCTTAAGAAATATATGTTATTCTTGAAGATTGTCATACTTCCTGGGGCCAGGGTGATACTGAAGCCACGTAGGGTCCAGTGTTATACTTCTGGTCTCCAGAAATATGTCCCTCCCGGGGGGGGACAAGTGTTAAGCAGGCCCCCCGGGGGCCATATGCCTCGGCTTGGAAGGCTCAGCTCAGGGTCGTAGGGCTCCTCCGAGGCTGTCGATGGTTGACTCCAATGAAACAAGGTTTGGGCACAATTCAAATGTATTCAATAATGCAAGGGTGAACAGTACAGGCAACCAGGTAAGCTGTTTAAGGCCTAGCATAAGAGAGAGAGAGGCACTAGAAATACTACTGAATTTAGGCTCGGAAATACTATAAGAGGGTTTAAAATCTCACGTGGCGTCGTACGGATGCAGGCAGCTTCCTACGAAGTGGAGAGATCTAGAGCAAAGCTCATAGATCGTGTGCAGGAACGGGGCGGCTCGGGGTGCGTGGGCGGCTTCTCGGCGTCATGGTGGGCGGATTCGGTCAGCTTACCGAACCGGTGGGTGATAACGGTGAATTAAGCGGCTATCGGCATGGTAGGCGGATTAAAAGCCGGGCGGCCAGGGCTGCCATGGTATAAAGTAGGCGGCAGTAGGATTATACAGGCGTCTGTCGTGATAGCGCCATATTGATTCGTAGGAGGAAGACTTAATTAGCCGCGTCGAAGGGTGGCATACTGCCCGACAGTACGTAGTAGTACGTACGACTGCTCGCGCCGCTCTCTAGAATAGGTCTCATGCTTCGGTGAACGGTGGCCGGAGTTCTCTGTCCGTGATGAGCGAGACGGAAGACTCGAACGTGTGCCCTATAAGGTAATGTCTTCTGCCATTGGCTGGATTTCGCGCCGTGTGGCCATATATGGTAATGTCTTCTGCCAGCCTGAGAGGGACAGCAATAATCACGCGAGAATGTACATGTACTGAGCACGTGACACACAGCTGCCTGCCGCTTGTATAGTTCGTTCGTAGGATTTATGGGCAACTCATAACACTACCCTCCTCCCCCTGAAAAATGAAGGGAAAAGGCAGCGAGGCTGATGCAGGGGACCACGACCTTCCATACAGCATGTGATGCGATGATTGCCACAATGTGAGGTACAGAGCTACCTCTTCACCAGGATTTAAACACTCCCTACCTAAGAGCCAACAAAATTTTAACTACCTGTGAGCCAAGCTAAAAAAAACTAGCAATAACTGAACAAAGGTTGCCAACTCTCTCAAGAAATTAAAAAAATGTGACGTACCTAGTGCGATACAAGACACGCTAACGAAGGTGCATGAAGAAATAAAGAAAACATGACCCTTCCGAGAAGGATTACTACCATGTAAAAATCTTAAAATTAGACAAAAAATTTCCAACACTATTCCTGTTATGGAATATTGTACGCTGACCAATGTCATGAAATGATCGAAACCAACTCATATTCGCGTCTTACTATGGAATTCTTAAAATTATACAACTTTGTTTTTATACACTTTATTCCTGTTATGGAATATTGTACGCTGACCAATGTCATGAAATGATCGAAACCAACTCATATTCGCGTCTTACAATAGAATTCTTAAAATTATACAACTTTGTTTTTATACACTATGCTATTTTCACAATTCAATTCTAACCCAAATGTTAGTTTCCCGCACTCTCAGCTTGTCATGGTTTGTCTGGTTTGCATTTAATTATCAGGCATAAACGACCATCCTCTCATGTTCGCATATAATTGTAAGGTAATGCTACAAAACCTATCATGAATATTAATTTTCAGGCATAATATGAATCCTCTCATGTTTTCTCGACTCACCCTCGGTGACCCGTACAGCGCTGTACTTGGTATACTAGAAATATACCCTTGCCGCAACGACATAGACAACCGGATAGATCCCTTGGAATCCTCACGGTGAACTTGCGTTCGACGAAACCACATAGGACACCCTCTAGGTGTTCCCACCAAAATAACCAGACGAACCGTACTGACCATAAGTGCAATTACATTATTCTCTAATAAGAACAATACGACCCGAATGACATAGCTTTATGACATTACCGAGCTAATTTACTCAACTGGGTGCATACTCTTAAATCTTCTTACTACGAGAAGTACTACTCCTTATTTGAATACAGTGATATAGCAAGTTACAAATTACCGTACAATTGCGTCCTGATATGGCAAGGACTTTACACGCTGGCTTACCATATTGATACCGAAGTAATCAATTACGTGTTTACAAAATATTTATATAGTAATTTAATTAATTACATTTATCATAATTAAAACACTTGAATATACATTTGTTTACCCACCAAAAACTCTATGTGTGTGAGTACAATTTTGTTAAATAACTTTCAATTCGAGTTTGTTTCAACTCAACTTAAACTCTCAGGGTTTGACTACGTAAGGAGAGAAGAAAAAAAATTAAAATAAATAACAACAACGCCACGTATTTTTACACAAAAAATACGAAAATTTAATACTACCGACAATGTTATTAGAAGAGGAAAAAATTTTTTTTTTTTAATTGAGTAACGAATTTCTTCCTAACACCGGAATCATATATACTTCCATTGTTCGGAAATTCGCGTTTCCAACAATCCTTCTGCTCTAATTCTAAGGAGTTTAGCCATCCTATCACGCTTTGGATTATAGTTTACCTGCCGAATGACACGTTAGGTCGATACCCAAGTTCCATCCTATCGGACTTGTAACAGCTCTATAATACCACACAACGAGTAACCGTTGTTATATGATCGCGGAAGAAGGTTAAAATTCGATACCACCACAACCTATGTGAACCGAATAGTGTTGTCTATTGGGCCTATTCTGATAACAAAAATGTGGTAATATAATTATTACGTTGCCTTTTCATCGTGAATTCACTCCAACATACGCTAGAATTGAGACATACCCCGTTAAGGAGTGGGTAACTACCCGATTGTGAACGTTTTACCGCCCCAATTCCTCCTATATCGCAACGTGTGGGATGTCCAATACTATAACGATTTAACCTACATGTGAGAATAATTCGACAATGAAAGAGATTGAAAAACCCGAAAAAAAAAAAAAGGACAAAAAATAAAAAAAAATTATAATTGAAATGATATTTTCATTTATACATGACCTTATAATAATATATACACAAGGTTATTTACAACCATAAGGTTCCTAAGTTTCTTACTACTCAATGACCTACCCCAGTATGAGAACTAGGTGCCTTTATACCTACCACTTGTACAAGAATTTTCTTATGCCGTCTCTTGTCAACGAAAAGAAAAGAATATGCTTGCATATTCTTTCATTGCATCTAAAATTAAGTACTTTTTAGAATGCAAATTGTTCCACGAAAATAGAAATTAGGTCTCTACTTCGGTCCCGGGCAGGATACTGAATACCTAACGCAGTTTTTTCTAATGAAAAACCTAGCCTAATTTAGGGTTCCTTGAACTACGCCCTCAATCAGTGTATCGTGTCGTGTTTCTTAGACGAATTTATATACTTATGTAACCATATTCATATATAAATTTTAAAAAAATTTTTTTTTTTTAAAAAAAACAACCTAAGTGGCTACGCACTAGGAGAAAGTAATAAATTATTACTACCAATAATAGTCATTACAATAAATGAACTAAATATCGCATCAGTAATTTCACTAGTGTAAGGTGAGTTACCTCTTTTTTTTATAATAATAACAATAATAACACAAGTCTTCACGTGCAGACATACCGGCGTCCCGGATTGTCAACACTTGTGATGACGATCCATTAAGAAAGGAATTGTATACAACTCTAATAACAAAAGTTAAGTTATATGCGTTATAACCTCGTGAATAAATTTACAATTTTTTATTAAGGTCATCCAATGATGGACAATAATGCTGACTAAGTCATGTAATCAAATGAAAATGATACATATTCGCATTTTAAACCCTTATGTAGAGGACAATACAATACATGCACCTCGTGTTTAAATTTACTGTGTTATTATAATTTGTAACCAATTTTTTATCCTACTGATGAACTAATTTCCATACTCTGTTCTGTTTTTCTGTTTTCCTCTCCGTGTAATTCTCAGGATACGCCTCCTATAGCGTCGGTCATATTATAAGGATACCTCCTATAGCGTTTGGCATATTATAAGGATCTCTCCTATAGCGTCGTATAATTATCAGGCTATACTATAATCCTCTCGTGTTTTCAAGAGATACGTTTGCAAACGTCTATCTCCGTGTGGCCACACCGTTACGTTCAGAGAACCGTAACCTTGCCTTAGTTCACCAACACAAATGAGAAATTTCCTTCCTCAAATGCCTGTGCTTCGGCAAAAAAAACACATAAAAATAACACAATATCCAAAAAAACAGAACTTCATTAATTATTTTAAAATTTATGTTACTACAATTTCTATAAAATTTCTCTTTAAAAGGTTACTTTATATTTAACAGGAATCGTTTCCAAATTCTAACAACACAGATTTTATAACACCGCAATACGATGCGCAATACACACTGACTAAGTCGCTCAAATACCTAAGTATTCAATTCGTGTGTTTACCTTTAACATTACATGTTATAAGCTAACAATTTATATACATAAAAAAAAATTGAATCATAATTGAATTGCTAACGACGTTGCTTCTTACTTTAACTTCAAGAATTTAAAACTTTTAATTGTTTGACTGATTATCTGAAAATTCCTTTTTAAAAAAAATTCCATGTCTATTATTTATTTACTTCCTAATTTAACAATATTATCCGATGATAACTTTTTTTACTAATAACTTTTCACTATAAGTCTCAGATTAATCTCAACTTTCCTGTTCATAACTTTTTTAACTTTTGTTTACTTTACTATTATTTTGTTTAAAAAAAAATTCCATTGTATTTAACTATATAAGGCGCCATGACATTTTTCTAAAAATAGCTATGTCAAAACTATACGAATTTACAATTACCTAAAGCTTACTTGAGGGGTTAAGTCTCTATTTCCAATTCTTTCCTATATCACAAATTTCTTTTTTTTTTTTTTGTTCAAGATTTCACATCTTAACAATCCCACTACTTCTTGCCCTAATTCTGAGGAAGGCATTCCTATAACGGTTCGAAACCAGAATTGTATACGCGGGTACCTATGTATCCGTGGTACATTTCTTGAGTCTATTACTCAATATCTAATATGATATAATTTCCTTACAACGATCACGTTGACATATTTATGAATACGAGAAAAAATGAAGAAGACAATTTCTTATAATTTTATAACCCTTTTCTTTAATACAAGTAAGACATTAATAATTGGATTCTATTCACTATTTGTTTTTGTTACTAAATGACAATGACAATATCGATTTAACTGTCGTGGTTTACTTTTTAATTCTATGTTTTAATAATTTTCCACAGATGTTTCCAAAAAAAACTTATTTTATCTTTTCTATCCTGAATTTCATTATACTGTTATTCATTCACGTAAATTTGTTGCCGAAATCATTCCTACATTCTTATGAAAAAAAACTTAATTGAAGCTAACATTTAAATGTTCTTTATTCGAGAGTTTATTCTGTTAAATTTGACAAGGATTTCCCTTTAAAATTCTTCGTTATTTTTTATTTAAAACGATAATTTGAACATATGATGCTATTCACTTGTTCCCACTGAAGTGTCTTTCCCAACGATAGTTTATTTTATTATCCGCATACTACTATTTAGAGTGGGATAGTCCCGATTAAAAACAAAACATGTTCCAATACTGTCTCTATGGTAAATACCTATAGCATATACAAAATTTTATTATTAAACCTTCCTTAGATAATCCTTCGAAAAATCAAGTACCTAGTAACATATACCTTGAAGTTTGGAATTTATTCCTATAATGATGCTCTACTGTTTTTCACTAATTTATTTAATTTCCTACCACTTAGTACGAAAGCAATTCAGATAGATTTCAAGAACTTAAACTAACAAAAAAAACACTTAGCCAATTATATACATTGATATACACGTTGCCTTGTTTATATACATTTTATATACACGTTGCCTTGTTTATATACATTTTTATATACAAGTTTGTTCCC
The DNA here is from genome assembly GCA_917563855.2 of Limnephilus lunatus. Classification (NCBI taxonomy): domain Eukaryota; kingdom Metazoa; phylum Arthropoda; class Insecta; order Trichoptera; family Limnephilidae; genus Limnephilus; species Limnephilus lunatus. Next base: position 84,469,932 of record OU830596.1, on the reverse strand, counting down.
TTTCCCGAACGTTTATTACTTTAACAACATGTGTTTTTCTAATTTGTGAAATATGGAATATTAATTCAATGATGTACGATCTCTAACCGTGGGTTCATGACACTCATGATTTTCAAACGAAACAACATTAAACTTCTAAGAACTTTACTATTTTTCACCGATCTGTACCTAAACTTTTGTTTCTAAAAAAAACTTTTGACTGAATTTTGTTTATTCCTTTTTTCTCTACAATTTATGTTATTAATCTACATTTGTCCTGAACTGTTCATTAATCCAATACGCAGTTAGCTACTCTGTTCCTAGATCAACCAACAATCAAAATTACAATTCTAATTTATTCTAATGTATTAACAATAAATCAAAACTTCTATGAAGAAAAATAACAATTGTGGCTTTAACTAATATTACAAGGGAAGCTTTCCATATTTACTTATTCTGTTTTGAAAATTAATAATTTGTTGCTTTAAAATTTCTCTTTTATAACATTATGTAACGTCGTTTTCCATTTTGTGATTTAAAACTACCTATTGAGAGAAACGAAAACTAACTTTATAACTTGTACTCATTATTTATTGAACTTTTCGTTTGACGTTTATTTTATAATTCAACTTCCGGGATTCGTTAAACTCAACACATTGTTTTCGTAAAGTTAAAAAAGCTCTTTTGGGAACTACGCCTCTATTTATCAACATTTTTCTTATTACCGACGCGTTTGCTTTCTCGAAATTTAATATTCTATCCATTATTGGTATGGTGGCCTCCATGATTATGCGTTATTATAATGAACAAAGCAAAAAAAAATTTCGGACGAATAATATAAGACGAGAGCAGTTGCTGGCAGTCGTATTTACAACTTCCTATTACAGGGGAACGGATGTGAACGAGCACAATCCGACAGTAGTTACTACCTTTTATTGGAAACAACCACTGCTCTTCAAGGAAGAAATAACGTAACTTACACAGCAGCCACTCGGAGAATTTAAAATAACGAGATTCATTACTCAATTAAAAAAAATTCCGCGCGAATGACGAACAACTCTGACTGCCGCGATAGAACGTAATAGCTTGAGAATGCTACTGTAGTAAGCGATGTTTAAAATACCTAACACTCGAATAGCACTAGCCGACGGACTCGCGACGTTTAGAATAATTCACACAGAACTACCGTTGTTGATGGGAGCACAAATATAAAATATTTATAGCTAAGATTACATAATTATGTTTCTAGGGAGACAACAATCGACAAGACTTCGGCCCAGTTGGCGCGCCAGTGTCATACTTCCTGGGGCCAGGGTGATACTGAAGCCACGTAGGGTCCAGTGTTATACTTCTGGTCTCCAGAAATATGTCCCTCCCGGGGGGGGACAAGTGTTAAGCAGGCCCCCCGGGGGCCATATGCCTCGGCTTGGAAGGCTCAGCTCAGGGTCGTAGGGCTCCTCCGAGGCTGTCGATGGTTGACTCCAATGAAACAAGGTTTGGGCACAATTCAAATGTATTCAATAATGCAAGGGTGAACAGTACAGGCAACCAGGTAAGCTGTTTAAGGCCTAGCATAAGAGAGAGAGAGGCACTAGAAATACTACTGAATTTAGGCTCGGAAATACTATAAGAGGGTTTAAAATCTCACGTGGCGTCGTACGGATGCAGGCAGCTTCCTACGAAGTGGAGAGATCTAGAGCAAAGCTCATAGATCGTGTGCAGGAACGGGGCGGCTCGGGGTGCGTGGGCGGCTTCTCGGCGTCATGGTGGGCGGATTCGGTCAGCTTACCGAACCGGTGGGTGATAACGGTGAATTAAGCGGCTATCGGCATGGTAGGCGGATTAAAAGCCGGGCGGCCAGGGCTGCCATGGTATAAAGTAGGCGGCAGTAGGATTATACAGGCGTCTGTCGTGATAGCGCCATATTGATTCGTAGGAGGAAGACTTAATTAGCCGCGTCGAAGGGTGGCATACTGCCCGACAGTACGTAGTAGTACGTACGACTGCTCGCGCCGCTCTCTAGAATAGGTCTCATGCTTCGGTGAACGGTGGCCGGAGTTCTCTGTCCGTGATGAGCGAGACGGAAGACTCGAACGTGTGCCCTATAAGGTAATGTCTTCTGCCATTGGCTGGATTTCGCGCCGTGTGGCCATATATGGTAATGTCTTCTGCCAGCCTGAGAGGGACAGCAATAATCACGCGAGAATGTACATGTACTGAGCACGTGACACACAGCTGCCTGCCGCTTGTATAGTTCGTTCGTAGGATTTATGGGCAACTCATAACAAGATAATGTCTAGAAATTTGTCGCGCCGAAACGCAAATTATATAAAATTCCCTCGATAGAAAAAAATCGCAAAGTATGCTCCAAAAATGATTATAAACACGTTTGTTTCGGTTATTTTACAAGTTATATGTATGAAAAAATTCACAGCGTTTCTTTAAATAAAATTAAAGACAATTATCGCGAGATTTTTGCTCTATTTTTACTCTAATTTTTGCTCTAATTTATTATTCGTAATTTCATATCTCTCCATCTTCTTCTTTTTGGGGCCGGGAACTGAGCCTTAACCTCTTCAGCCGGAATTCATCGACCCATCGCCTTGCACCGCAGTTGAGGGAATGGATTCATACGTCCATCACTCCTGAACATATTGACCCCCAGATACCTACCCACCCCTCATACCTATTTCCTTCTCACTCAGAACTTTCTCTTCTTCCTGTCCTTTTAAAAAAACCCTCTACACAGCATCCCCACATAGGCCCTGAGGAGCGAATGCAAAAAAAACCGCTCTAACAAAAATTAACTCTCGCAGAGAATAGCCGATGTTATGAGACTGAAATAGAATTAGGCAACTTGTCCGAGACTACCCGATGTCCGGCACTAGACGTTTCACGTAAATTTTAGCTGAAACAACTGACCTCATATTGTTTCGAATAAATCAATTATTATCGGTTTGAAAGAAGCTTTTCAGAAACATCATCTTTTGCATGAATTTAGTGATGGGACAATTCACACCTCCACATTGCGTGCTTGCTTGCGAAATAATATTATTAAATCGTGCTTCTCTGTGTTTTATATTTGCAGTGCGACGGGAGGGGCCGACAGCCGTCCGATTTCCCCATCCGGCACCCCCACAGACGAGAATGCCGGACAGATCGGAAACGGTAAGCATCCGGCCTAAACCTTTATTCATTTAATATTTATTTTTATGATTAATAAATGTGGTGTTTTCTCCCTTTTCCTGGTAAGTTGTATCATTGTCCGTAGCCTTTTTCTGGACTGTATTGAATTACGCGCTTTTGTTAGATTATGTTCCGTTACGGACGTCGGAATCATTTTCTATAATTTGGGAGACGGGCATGACTACCGATGCCCCGAGAACAACAAACACCTCTGGACAACCAACACCTCTGTCACAGGTGTCACCCCGAGTAGTTCACTGTGTTTGCTACTAACACTTTTATCTGAATACATTTTTCGTCTTCTACATATACAGTCTACTTTAAGATTCACAAGAAGACTCAACCAATCAGACCGGTAATTTCCAATTGCAATGCTCCTACCTATAAATTAGCGTCAAATTTAAATACTATTATAATTGAATCAAATATTTTTCAACCTAAGTATACAATTAAGAATTCCCTACAATTAGTTGAGCACTTGAAAGGTTTGGAAATCCCCGATAATGCATTATTAGTATCTTTTGACGTCGTTAACCTGTTTCCATGTGTCCCAGTTGAAGAAAGCAAAACAATTATAAATAACTTACTTAATTCCTCAAAATTACCTAATGACTTAGCCCAGGATTTACTTAAATGTCTTAATGTAGTTTTAAACCAAAATTTCTTTCAATTTAATAATAACATTTTCAAACAAAAAGACGGATTGGCAATGGGGTCAAGTACCAGTGGCTTGGTAGCTGATATATTTTTAAACCATATAGAAAATAAAATCTTTAATAGTTCTGCCTTATTACTTAAATATGTGTATTTTTATAAACGTTACGTAGATGATATTTTTTGTATATGGACCGGCACCAAAAGACAACTTCAAGTGTTCCTTAATTTTTTGAACAAAATTCATAAAAACATTAAATTTACATTAGAAATAGGAATTAATTGTAGCATAAATTTCTTAGATTTAAACCTAACTGTAATTAAAAATAAGATTGAATTTAATATTTTTAGAAAAGAAACATACGCTGATATAATTATACACAACTCATCTAACCATCCATTTTCACAAAAACTCTTAGCATTCCATTATTTGATCAATCGATTAATTAATATCCCGCTATCCCCAAATAATTTCAAAGCTGAACTTAACACAATTAAAATAATTGCATCTAATAATGGTTATAACCCTAAATTAATAGATGACATATTGAACAAAAAATATAAGAAAAAATTTCATTTGTCCTACATTTACCCATTGCTTAGTGATAATATCAAAAAACAATGGAGAAAAATATTGTTCGTAAATCATCAAACCTCCAATTTAATCGGGAAAAAAATCCCTAATACAATACAGCCAGCTTTTTATACCAATAATAAATTGAAAAATTATATTTTAAATAATAAGGACAAAGACCAAAAAATGAAAAAATCCGGAGTTTACCAATTGAATTGTAATGATTGCAATCATTTTTACATAGGTAAAACTTGCAGAAATTTTGAAACGAGGATTAAGGAACACTTGAGATGTCTAAATAGCAATAATTATTCGGAATTTGCAAACCATCTAATTGAATTTAACCATTCATTTGATATAAATACTGGTTTTAAAATTTTACATACTAACATTAGTGGTTTTCAATTAGATCTTTTAGAAATATTAGAAATTAGGAAAAATGTCAATAGAAATTTAAATATTATTAATAACCAAATTAATTTTGTGAATAACCCTATTTTAAACATATTTCCATTGTAATTTTGTCTATGATCTTCTAAGCAACCCCCTCCCCCCTTGTCTATCTTCTAAACTCCTCCTCTTTCCGCCCCTCCCCCCCCCCTCCAACTAATTCCATTTCCACCCACGCCTGTCTTTCTATGCTTGATAATTTAGTTTTAGTACATATAATGTCCTGATGAAGAGAACATCGTTCTCGAAACATGTCGACTTTTTAAATAAAGATTATTGTGGTAAAAACAAAGTGTTTTAATAATTTAATTAATAATTATTACTTATAATAATGGTTACCCTTTGTGCTATGCATAAAAATCTTGTCTTAAACATTAGTATATCAATTAAAACATAATAAATAATTATTTGCTCTAAGAGCAAGTACAAACGTATTCCTTGATTTCCTCTCTGGATTTTGAGGCTAGTCCAAATATCTTTTAACATAGTATAGATATCGACCACTAGAATGTTGGTACGTTTTTTTTTGATAAGTTACTTCTTATATGAGTTATGACCCTCCAAAATCGTTCAAATTGCCTGGTTTGAACGCCTTCAACGGACTTTCACTAGCAAACTAGACAATTTATTTAAAAAAAAAGCAAAACGTACAGACGTAGAGTATGTTTTTCGAATACAGTTGGTAAAATGAATATTTAAAATAAGTCCATTTTTGCAGGAGAAAAATGGGGAATGCAAAACCTCGATTTTGATGATTTTATTTTGGTATTGTCAGACTAATGTGCAGTTGTCCCTTTCACTCAATATTCGGGAGAGTAAGAGCGACAGTGACAGCAACAGTTTGGTAAAATACATATTGTTCAAATTTCTCTCAAAATCTCAAACTGTCACCAGTGGCGGCCGCTACCCTGAAAAATTGGTGGTTCACTGATAATCCGTTCCTATGAGATAACTAAGCAACTTTAGGTAAAAATGATTCCACTAATCTTATTTGGAAATAAGGTCTATTCTAAGCTGTTTTCAAAGGGCGAAAACTTCCAAATATCGCTTTTTAATTAATATTTAAACTTTTTTGTACAGATCTTTTTCTGTACTACGAAAATAAAAACACAACGCAAATTTTTCGTAAATAAATCTAAAAATTCAACCCAAAAAAACTACCCGATATTCGATACAAAAACATAATTCGTTCCGCTTGCAAAATCGGACTGCACACGGGCACAGGGCAACTTCGCGCGGAACTTGCTCTCCCTGATTCATATTATATTAGGCATTATATTGGTAGGTGATGTTTTTAATGAGATTCAAAGATTTTATATTTTTATGTAAGATATTATAAAGTAATTTTAGGTGATATAATTTACCAGTGCTGCACATGAACACACTATGCAACCAGCCGCCCTTGACTGTCACGCACCCGACCTAAAATTATATTTTACATTATGTGTGCTATTTGAAGATAAAGGAAAAACGATTTACAAACCAAATCAGCTTTTCGCCAACTTCTAAGAAGTTTAAACCAACTTTTATTTCAACAAACTTTGGCATCCCAAAATCCCTTCTCAAGACTCTTCGACTCTCGAAGACATTTCTAAACCAAAATCGCTTTTCAACTGTCTAATACACGCCAGAACCCTAAGCCTTCTCAAGGCTTTCACACTATACACTTCAAAACGAGGTTTCCGAACAGGAAGCCGGTGTCAATTACTACAGTCCAACGCTTTTATACCAGGTTCCACGCTCATACCGCCAAATTTAGGGGATTCGTTATAATAATGATAAAATCAAAAAAATATATCCTAAATAAAGTTTTTCAAACAAAGCTGTTGTAGTTACAAAAATTCAAGTGTGTAGTTCACACGCGGTATACGGGAAACCTTTAGAAAACTAAAATATACAAGAGTAGGGAGGCTACTCAGTACCGCACAAAGAGGACACCGATAGACTACGAAGCACCAAACAAAGAGGAGACCGATTATTCCGTCTCATTCTCTCGCAGGCTAAATCCTATAAATGTACTTATGTGTATTCTTTTTAGTGTCGCTTTTTAGTTCCATCGGGTTTCAAATCACAACGGTGATAAAGAAGTTTCGGTGTATGTATATACTACGCCTCGTTCTTTACATGTCCATTTTTTGCCTTACTTATTGCACAAAATTTCTGCGCAATCTGTCAAATGAGAGAATGGTTGTCTTCTTATCAATGATGAAAAATCTGTATATTGTTGTGTATCTTGTTAAGATTCTGTATTGTTAAAGATTCCTGGCAGTTACTGCGTCATTAGGCATTGGGTACCTATTTATCACACTTTGATTAAAGAGTGTAATAAATCTCCCCCTTTTCTGACCTACATAGAAAATATCCTTTTTGCCTTCTTTTGCTAAAGGAATTAATTAATAAGGCTGAAGTATTTTACGACTTTATGGATTTTTCTTGAGTTACTAGTTATTTATTTTAATTTTGCAATACCTATATATTTTATAAAACCAAATAATATAGTATTTCTTGGCGGTTATCCCTGGGCGTTGAAGCTATAATTTTTTTATGAGTTTAGAACCTTTTTAATACGTTTTAGAATATTTTACAATACAATAACTCTTTGGTGGATAGCAGGTACTAAACCTGCTAAAAGGGTTTTGTAATTTTTCCAAGTGTTTAAGAGCTATTATTTAGTTTTGAGTGCAGTTCTCAGTTTAGCTTCTCCATTAGAGTAACTCCCGTCGACTCTTGCCAAAGAACAGAAATGTTAATAGTGATTGTAGAAATCATTTCAGATATAAGTTATTACCTCCCATTACTTACATATATTTTTGGACATATACTCCCTTTAAAAAGTGCTTACGCGTGCTATCATTATTCTTCTTCTTAAGCCTTTTGATGTCCAACTTTCTACATAGGCCTTCGTCAAAAACGTCTTCAATTTTCCTGATTCTTGCTGGCTCTCTCGCCCATCCAAAGCCGTCAGTTGTCGCTTGATAGATAGTCCGTGCAGTCCTGGGGTAGTCGCAACATTCGGCGCGCTACCATACCATGTCTCCAATTGTTTCTATTATCTATATATATAATTTATTATACGAGTATATTGTTGTCCATTCAGTGACACAGGATGCAGTGGCCTGAACCAAGTTCATCGGGAATTTCCTGTACTCCGCCGCTTTGATAGTCCATGCATTTTTGTCCTACAGTTTTCATGCTATTTCTCCAATTGTTTCTATTTGGAGTTAATACTTAATATGTATTTTGTTGTCCATCCAGTAACCCAGAAGGCAGTGGTTGGAGCCAAGTCCATCGGGAATTTCTTTCACTCCGCCGATTTGATAGTCCATGCAGTTTTGTCCGACAGTTGTCAAGCCACATCTCCCATTGTTTATATTTATTATCTTTTGGTTTAATTTTTAATATATATTTTGTTTTGTGTCCAGTAACCCACAAGGCAGTGGCCGGAGCCAAGTCCATCGGGAATTTCCTGTACTCCGCCGTCAACAAGGCCGGGGCCAAGGTCAGCGAAGCAGGCGCCAAGATCAAGAAGACAGTTGAAGAAAATGTAAGTCATTATTTTATTTATTATTCTACTGATGTTTTTGTTATCTATTGGATTTATTATCGAGTTTTTTATACTACCTGCTTAAATTAATGCTTATTCTCGAGTTTTTTACCTTTAACGTGCGAGTGACGGGCAACCTTATCTTGCGTATACATTTGCGAACAAAGGTAAGCGCGAGCCCAGCCACGGATTGGATTGGGAAAGGAACGAAGCGTTTCGCGCTGATTTGTTTGTTCAAAAAATTTTGTCAAGAAAATTTTGGTTTTTTATGAAACAGAAACCTTTAAAATGCATCAATATAGATTTTAATAATAAATGCGCTGCAAAGGTGATTTTTTCTACACTTAGGACGAACCCCAAATTTTATCTTAAGAAACTGTAAGTAAAATATTATTATTTTGGCGGCTGATTCAAAACTTTGAAGAAAGACCAAAGTTTTCCGCACAATTCTTTTTAAAACAACAGAAACTGTTGAATATTCTTTACTGCAAACAAATTTATTTAATTTTTTTAGGGAAGGACGAAAAGGCTCGCGGGCCACACGAAATGGGCTCGCGGGCCGCGGGTTGTTCATTACCGATCTTTACACGATCATTATTTTCATACCTTTAGAGAAGATGTAATATTGTAATATTTTGGGACGGTACTAAATCGTCAAAAAATGGCAACAGCTTGAACATCACCATAGATCAGACGAAAGCATCTGTCATTTGCTTTTGTCGTCAACAAATCATCAAAAATAAGGTTGGGAATAGTTGTGAGTATTGGGCAGTATTTACATAAAAAAGCCTCAATTGCGGAATCCAGTCTCACTGGCTCCATACAATTGGGAGCAGTTGGGATTCTTGTGCGGTAAAAAAGTCATAATTTCCCCTAAAATAAGATAAGTGAAAAGCTTTCACCGTAGGCATAATTCACAATTCTACACTCCACGAATCAATAACGTAATGTAGAACATATAGACGCGTGGTAGAAATCTCAAAGGTGGCAAGCCAAAGACAAGGCAATTGTATTGGGTACATATATATTTTTTTGGTACATCACATTAATTTCCTTTTTTACTTTTATATTACTATTTATAACGCTAATAAGTATTTACTGAAAAGAAGAGAGTGTTTCTTACTTGCCACATCGTATCTTGAGTTTGTGAGTCTAGGTGTAATATATAACACGAATAGATTTTTTTCCATTTAAGTAACCTCAACTTTCAACCGAATTTGTAACTCATTTGCTCCGCGTCGCGTCGCCCCTCCAAAAACAGTTTTCAAAGAGTAACCATTACTTTATTTCCAAGCTACAATAGTGTTCTCGATTTATTCGTTTTTTTTTCTTTTCCCTTCGTTAGTTAAAGTTGGAAGTTTGTTCTTCTTTGTGTAAAGCGGTCCTTGAAGTAATGTTCTACAAAATCGACGCTGAACGAATCGACAGACCCTACGCAAAGTAGGATCTCTATTTTCAAAACTGTTACTTTACAGGAGCCAACTTTAAAATTGTTTTCGTATTTTTTTAATGTAAATTATCCAGGTAAATTGATATTTGCAACAGGCATTCTAAATTGTTAATTTCAATTACAGGATTATTTGTTACAAAACTACGAATAAAAAAATCTGAATGAATGAATCCGCACAGTTTTAAATGTAGACTACTTTACATCGGAATTATTTTTTAATTCATTCTTTCAGCTAAATAAAAAGCTTTACCGTGTGTAGTTTAGAATTGTCTAGAGTGAAGGCTTTTAACTAATGATACGGATGTCGCGGATTGAAATCTCGGCATGAGCAAGTTGTTTCACAATTAATTAATTTGGCGTCACCATTTGAGGTATGTTGTGAGGCCGAAGAGTGTGTGGAAGGAAAGGAGATGGAAAAGTTTAAGGTTGGGAAGCACCTGGCTATTAATTTTTCTAAATTTTTCCGATCCCTAAGGGTTCTTTGACTGTCCAAAATTGTCTTAAATCTTCAATGTACTTTAATTTGCCCACCCTCAAAATACCTCAAGCCAGGCCTGAGCACTGAATCAAATCGGCCTCTTATTTAGCCTGTAAAGTCATCATATAATTTTTTTTTTTATTATTTTTATATTTAAAAATTATAAGCCTAATTTCAGCTTATAATTCCACACAAAACTGTGTTTAACTATGATTACAAAATTCAAATGGGATGGCGAAATGTAAGAGAGACAATGGTATTTAATGGTCTACAACCAACGTGTACACCACGTGTACAACCAGCTGAATGGTCTACAACCAATGTGTACACTAAGTAATTTGTTTTCATTCAAATTTGAACAAAAGGCACTTCGAGAGATATCATTGGTTCTATGTATAAGGTAGAATCATAGAATAAAGAATGGTATAATGACTTATAACGTAATAATACTGAATTCTCTTATAGAAATAACTGGCCGATTTATTTCGTTGTCCTGGCCTGTTTTAAGATAGTTTGCTTCCCTCCACCCACCCTTACGATACTGGAGGATCTTATAGAAATAACTGGCCAATTTATTTCGTTGTCCTGGCCGGTTTTTAAGTACTTATGCTTCCCTCCGCCGCCCTCACGATACTGGAGGATCTTATAGAAAATACAGGCCGATTTATTTCGATTTCCTGGCCTGCTTGCTTGCCGATTTATTTCGTTGTCCTGGCCTGTTTTCAGAGAGTTTGCTTCCTCCACCCGCCCTTACGATACTAGAGGATCTTATAGAAACGACAGACCGATTTATTTCGTTGTCCTGGCCTGCTTGCTTGCCGATTTATTTCGTTGTCCTGGCCTTTTTTCAGAGAGTTTGCTTCCTCCACCCGCCCTTACGATACTGGAGGATCTTATAGAAACGACAGGCCGATTTATTTCGTTGTCCTGGCCTGTTTTCAGTTAGTTTTGCTTCCCTCCGCCCGCCTTTACTTCAGTTTCCCATTTACCGGCGTCTTTATCAGACTTTTATGTGCCAATTACTGCGTTGGAGATCTACGGCGGAACTTTCTCCTCGTTTTGAGAATTTTTCTCGAGGAAAACAGGCGGAGTTATTCCAATTACGCATTTGAAATTTTATTTCAGCTTTAATTGGGAAAGTGTTCCAACTTGACCAACTCGATAAAAGAATAAATCAAATCAACGCCAAGAAGATTTCAAGTTTTTAAATGATGTTATTTCTTTTAGGTAAGCTCAGAATAAACAACGTCCTTGTGCTTTCTTTGGCTCCGTCGCTATGATCGGTGACAGTCCACACTCTTCCATTCCGTACTCCCATTGTTTCTATTATCGACGCTTTCATGTCAATAGTTTATAAACGGTGTCCAGAAACTCAGGAAACTATCGAATCTCCATCACATTTGGAATCTGTCGTTTTCGAGTAAATCGAGCCCGGAGTTAGAATTATTTAGGTTAAATTAACCCCTCAGGATAATTTGTTTGCTTTTCAGAACGAATCGCGCAGGTCTCATAAAAATAGTTGTGTCTCTCTTACTATCATGGTCAGAAATATGATCTAAAAGGCGTTAGAAAGAAAAAACACCACGCTTTATATTCAAATCTAAGAAGTAAAATATAAACCTATGAAAACAAAATTTCGGATCGCAATTTATTATGTTAATTGTTATAATTTAATATGTTATTGAAAAGCGGAAATATTTTGTTCCGGCCCGGCTTTTAAGCTTTTGTCGAGGCCTGAAATGTTAATAAAGAAAAATCGATCGCTGGGGCTTTATTATATTATCGGCTGTTTAACCCTTTAGTTACCGAAAAAAGAAACAAGTTAAAAAAATGCTCAAAGTGTTTTGGGTTCTCGATGTGTTTGACCAGTTTCCCGTTTGTACTACCAATTTTCCGAGTTTCCGGACACCATGATTATAATAAAATAATATGTAGGTATTGTTACCCACTCTTACACCGTATGAAAGAATTTTATAATTTAATTTCCACTAACCTACGCCATTCAGGAGACGCAGTTTTCTTTTTTCAAAATTATAATGGTAAGTTAGATACTGTAATTTCCCCGGAGAATATATTAAGTTTTCCTCTGTGAGTCGAGAAAAACATTTATCCTTTCGACTGGCGGAAAAAATAAGAATTATTACCACGTATTTATCATGTCTATTATCTTCTGAAGAAAACCCTTTTATTTTTATATTAAACGCTTTGAAATGAATTAATGGAATTTATTGGTAATGTAAAAAGAAAACACTTAATAAATTTATCACCTTATATTATTTAGTACCTAATTGCTACCCAACTTTACCAGAGTTTTAACACTCTTTTTTGATGTGTTACGTTTTCGAACAGTAAAAAAATTGACGTTAAATTTTTTACCGTTAAAATATTTATTTATTTAAAGCCATATTTCATTTCTCCACATTTCATGATCGATGCCTCATTTTGAACCGAAAATATTTACGTTGGCCGGGAAATTCTGGACACAAAAGCTGTACGTTTAATGACGACAGAACACTCCGAACGCGAGTTTTTGCTGCTTCGTGCAATCATCAGCAATTTGGAATATGGGAATGGGTACCGCCGCTCGAGAACCATTTATTGGATAACCAACACCTCTGCCACAGGTCACTCCAAGTGGTTCGCTACGTTTGGTGACTTAGCAGGAGTGCCCGGGTAAGGTTAACAACTAAACCCCAGATTTTTACCCACCCATCACACCCTTTTCTGCCCACACCCACACTGCTTTATAAATATTATATATTATATAAATTATATAGAAATTCATTGTATTTGCCTCTACGCCAGGGTTGAGTATCTGAATCCTGGCATAGACACCCTCTACGATTTCATCCTAATTCTCATGCAAATCTTCTGGCTTATGTGAGAATATCTGAATATGCTCCATATTTCGTTATCTCCCCCAGACCTGTACTTTACATGCATAAGGACTATCTGGCAAGGGATGGATATGGCTCTGTTCAGTCTAGTGGGTGGGGGTGATAGTCTACTCCCCGAGGATTTCAGGATTTGATTATTTGGTTATTTGGATGGTGTGGTAGTCTCTCTAACATCCATTTATAAGCAGCGAGTGGATATCGCGCTCTGATTAAAGTTTCCTCCGAACACTATTTAATATTATTAAATTTCTAAGTCACGTGATTAAAATTCAGCAATTTAAAATGATACGCTTATATACTTGTTATAATTAAGTTATGCTACATATAATGTAAAAGTTAACAAAATAATACATTCCGAGGAGATTCGTAAAAACCTCTACGTTTGCATTCTAGTTTAACATAATTCCGTTCTCATATCTGTACCTTAAAGCCTTTAAAGCTAAAAGGATAAACCAAGTCCATAGCAATTGGTATGGAAACGGTTTATCCTTTAAACCTCGGCAACCCGAATTTCTACCGATTTCTTACATATCTCCCTCAAACATTTCAAGTTTTTAAGCTCTTAAAAAAATATATGTTATTTTTGAAGATAATGTCTAGATGCTGCCCACGCCGAAACGTAAATTATATGAAATTCCCTCGATAGAAAAAAATCACAAAGTATGCTCCGAAAATTATTAAAAACAAGTCTGTTTCTATTATCTTATATATTATATTTGTGAAAAAATTCACAATGTTTCTTTAAATGATACTTAAGATGCTTCCCAAGATATTTTTGCTCTATTTTAAACGAGTCGTGTTTTGATAAACATTTTCGCAATTTTCGCATCCATTTTGTCGCTGTAAATGTTAGCGCGCTCCTCTAACATTCGTAATTTCGTATCTCTCCATCTACTTCTTTTCGAGCCCGGTTGCGGAGCCTTAAGATACAGATATTATTAGGGGCCGGGAAAATGTCACGTGGGGGTAGTTCATCAAAATCTCACGTAGGCAGTGATTTTCGTCTTATTTTGAAAGTCAAGTTTTGTAAAATTTCTTCAACGTCAGAATAAAAGTACAGATTTATATAAAAATAAACCCACAGACAATTTTTTTCTTTGTATAATATAATAAGAAGAAGATTAAAAGTTCGGCGTTTTTATAATTTATTGAAACATAAATGCTACATTTTTAAAGCAATTATTCAGTTTTTCGCTTTTAAGTTTAAGGGGGTGGGTAATATCGCCCACAAATATATTTTCGGGTATTAGAAGAATAAGTAAATCTTAATCGATTTAAATAGAGCTTTGAAATATGTATCTGGCGGCCTACGCGTTGGACGATGGGTAAGGCTTTCGACTAGGAATCCGGCGTTCAGTCCCGGCTTGCACAAGTTCATTTTATTTGAATTGAATGAAAACATATCACTTTTTATACACCACTTTTATTTGATTAATTTATTTTATTTCGAAATTTATTTATTTCAAAATAATAAACAGTGTATTAGCCGCATGCACTACTCCCCACTACCTTCAGCCGAACAACCTTTCACGATGGGGATGCCATAGTCCCAGTCGCTCCAGACGGTTGGGAGCAGTTGGGACTCTTGTCCGATTTTCACATTTTACTGTTAATAATAGGACAAGACTCTATATTGTTTGTTATTTTTAATCCAATGCGTAGATAATGAATGCCGCGGTTATTAAAGCTTGTGTATTTATAAAAGCATTATGCTTTACCTTTATTATCTAGCTTAACCCTCGGCAACCCGATTTTCCACCGATTTCTTACATATCTACCTTAAACATTTGAAGTTTTTAAACTCATAAAAAAAGGTTATTTTTTAAGATAATGAAATTCCCTCGATAGAAAAAAATCGCAAAGTATGCTCCAAAAATTATTAAAAACAAGTCTGTTCCTTTTATCTTATAAATTATATTAGTGAAAAAATTCACAATGATACTTCAGATGCTCCACATGAGATTTTGCTCTATTTTAAACGAGTCGTGTTTTGTTAAACATTTTTGCATCGATTTTGTCGCTGTAAATGTTAGCGCGCTCCTTTGACATTCGTAATTTCGTATCTCTCCATCTTTTTCTTTTCGAGCCCGGTTGCGGAGCCTTAACCTGTAGCGACAAAAAGAAAGCTTAAACCAATATTGGCATATATATATAGGTATAAAGCTCAAGGTTTAGAGAATATTGGCCCATAAAGCTGAATTGGGGAAGTTATTTCTTCGTGTCAATTATAAAAAAATCTTACGAAGAAAAATGGCTGGGCTTTATTTAAAATTTTGCGTTTCAACCATCTTCGACGAGGAAGATTATTGGAAAAAAATACGTACCAGCAACATTTTATGGCTGTTATTATGATTAACTCTAGAATTTGGACTTAATTAATTCATTTTTAGGCAGCATAGCGTTCATTGGTCAAAATATTGTACATATATTCTCGTACCGGTGATCAATGAACCGGTGTATGCAATTTTTAGCCATAAGTTGTTTTTAATTGTTTGTCTAGCTTGTAGTCTTTCTAGATTTTAGGCATGTATGGTAAGTTTGTACAGCGCCCTTGAGGTGATTTTTCACAAAAACGGCGCTATATAAATCGTCCAAATATTATTATTATTATTATTTTACTTTGAATTTAAGTGTCATTTTCAAAATTGGAACTGGTAGGCACCGAAATTATTTTATTTTATTTATTTATTTATTCAACGCCCAGATGGTTTTTTGATACATAAGAAAGAAATAATAAAAATAAAATTATGCTAAATAAAAAATACAAGAAAGAAAAACTACAAAATACGGCGATTAGATAGAATTACAAAAATATAACTTTTGCTTATGAATAGTGTTGGAACGAATATTTTACATGATCCGCAAAACTCAACTCAACAAAGTTTATTATAGGTACAATTTTAATTCATGAATTAATAATTCTGTTTACTTAGTGTTCTTTCGAAAGGTAAACTTCTGATCGTCTCAAAAATTATCAATGTTTGTTTTTGATAGGCAATGATCCCGAGGCGAATATTTTTTTTATTGAAAACTCTTCTAAAAGCCTCACAAAAATGACAATTTAAAAATTTGTTTTAAATTGTTTTTATTTTTGTTTTTGTTTAAAAAAAATGACAATAATGATATTTTTATGTTAAAGAACAAATTTCTGCATGTTTACAAAGGATTATATTCGAGGAATATATATGCGTAGGTTTGGAATCATTAATGATGAAGCGAATTTTCGTTCTCAATTTGTAAGAGTCATGCGGTCTATCGATTTGCGATTTGGCGGCGGTTTAATAGCGTAATACATTTTAACCAAAATTACAAAATTGATTTCGGCACTGAAATAGGTATCTAACCTTAAATATATTTTAGTAACCGATTAGAACCCCTCATACCTTTTTCCTTCCATTCCTAAAACTTATGTTTTTCTGTGCCTTTTCTGAACCTTTTCCTTTCCTTTCTAAGAACTTCCTCTCCTTCATTTCCTCAAAAAACCCTCTACACAGCATCCCCAAAGATGACATAGGCCCTGAGGGAAAATATTTTCCTCAGGGCCTCTTGTTTGGAGACTGTAAAGCTAATATAAAAAGTCTAACTCTATTTGAAAATATTTTTTTCTAACTTGAAAAATATGGGGGAGGGGAAGGGTCAAAGATGGCCGCCAAGTAGTCTGGCGTTCCATTCTTACATTATATTTATAACTCGCGTTCACTGAATTAATTTCAACCGATGTTTATTACCGGCTATACACGTTAATTGGAGTTAGTACTTAATCGTATTGCGATGGCTCTCTCCGGTGAACGACAGCAGAACCGACTGTTCCGTAGATTGCCAACAAACCGTTCTGTCGGTTTAGTATCGAATTACGATTGAATCGACATTTCGACTGCCACCCCTCGCCCCAAACCAATAAACCCGACCATAACTACTCCGGCTGGTTCAAAACTCCAATACGGCTTGTATCGCTTTGAATAAGAGTATCGGATGTCGATGGGTGTATTAAGTTTTAATTGGTCATTTGCGGTTTCGTATTCGTTGTCAGAGAGGTAGACAGGTGGCGCCTTGGTTCACGTACTTGTTTTTGTTTGTTTAGTATTATTTCTTATCAGAGGGTTTTTTTGATGAATGAAAGGTTTATATTGGAAAAATAAATGTGTCCTTATACCCGTGCCTTGAAGGCGCCTAGTTCGGTGTCATGATGATATTTCGCAGGCGCATTTATCGTACCAATATTGTATACAATGAGATCTAAAGCACGACTGAAAACAATTACGCTCGGTGTGCAATTCGAACGATTTCATCAATTTGAACAGTTTTTTTTTTTTTAGGACAACCATTTCAGCTCCATCCATTTGTTTTTGAAATATCCATTAAAATTTAAATCGAATGGCGCTATTTTAATTATTGTAAGAATAGAACACGTTTTGCAAGTTTTGCTATAAAATATTAAGATGAATTAATTGTTTGCGCCGGCATACATACCTACGCAATATGAATATGAACAAATAGTTTTGTAATAATAAACTTAAATCTTTCAAGAAAAGCTTACAAATACAATATTGGATTAAATCACCGATACAATATTGTATTTGTAAGCCTTTCTTGAAATATTTTAATTTGTTTGTGGCGAAAACTGTTTGCACATAATAAATTCATCTTAATATTTTAAAGAAATACTTTTAAAAAGCGTTTTTCCCAAATATATTGAAATATAAGACAAGTGCTATTCGCAGTTTTAACTGGGTGGGACTGCGCTTCCAGATGTCGCCGATATTGTTTACCAATTAACGAATATACTAAATGAATGAATAATTAACGAATAAACTAAACGAACGTTAAACTAAATGAACGAATTCTTTCCGTATTCAAACTTTATTGTTAACCAATACTAATGCTAAACTAAGCGAACGTTAAACGAAATGAACAAATTATTTTCGTATGCAAACTAATCCGATTAGGTAGTAGTCCGCCGACAGTCGCGCGGACATCCTAGCGTACCTCTTTTGTATTTGAATATCTTTGGTTTTTCCCTAAAATAATTATGTATGAAAGATCTTTCTGTAATGCCGAACGAAGTCAAGTAGTAAAGCTAGTTGCCTTATATAGAGAAGATGTAAGTATTTCACAATTTTCCGACTCCTTTTCAAAAGCTTTAAGCTCTTACCTAGTATGTACCTACTCCTAAATATCATAGCAACGGACAATTCTGGCCGAATGGTGAACCCGACTCTAGGCGCATTTTCCAATAAAATTCATTTCCAGTCGGCCCGCGGGCGTAGATGCTCCATTTAGGTGCCGCTCCATGGAAGGGTGGGTCGCAGTGAGGGTCGTCCGCACGGAACTGGGTCGCGCAATAAGCCTCTCATAACTAGGTCACCGGGTCACGATCCGTCCGCAAATCCGCAACGCGGACGCGAATAATGCTGATTCACACGTATTAAATTGATAATGATTTTTTGCGACGTAATAGTAAAATGTTCTTGACACGTTTTATATCATGAACTTCGATAATGAACTATGTACAAAGATAGATTATTAATATAACTTCGAAATCTTTGCTAATTTCCAGCAAATAATAATTGAATAGCAGTTAACCCCGCTTTTTTACTGCTAGGCCCTGCGGGCGGCTTTTGTTTCGGCTTCGCCAAGTTAGTGTTGGTGATCATTTAGTAAATCCAATAGGAACTGGTTCCAAAATTAGCCCGTGTATCCACTGTCAACAGTGTCAACATGTCAACCAGTGATTGCAGTGATGGCAAGTCACCGCGAAAAAGTACCGCGACGTCGTATGTAATATACAGCCGCTTTATACAACTCAGAATTACCGTCAATCTTCCGAAATCCGGGAGATACTCCAGGTTCACAAATTCGTAGAACTTATATCGTGTGACAAATTCTTGAATTAGAAATTGAACTACAATGGTAGCTTTGTTTGAAACTCCACGTACAAAGATGTTATTTTAGGCGCGGCCGTTAAGCGTGGCGTCGACATGAACTCGTGGCTGGGTTCTGAAATTCAACCACACACAGATCCTAGGGTATTAATACTGTTTGATGATAAATATGAAACAAATAATACGGTGTCATATTAACTTATTTTTCTCAGTCAAATGGATTTACATATATCCAATGCTCAGATAACTAACTTGGCACCGAATCCTTGCTTCATTCACATTCATACATAGTTATACATATTCTTCTGCTATTATGACTCTCGACGTAGTCAAGAATTTAATTTACTTGATCGTGCCACGTCTTCCTCGTGTACCCCCAACTTCTACTATTTCTTCGCGTCGTAATATATTCTTCCTCTCCTTTCTTTGTTCATATTATTGAAAAAATGTATTATAAAGCTTAGATCGTAATGGAAATGTCTTGGCAACCTTTTCATTAATGCAGTTTTTTTTTAAAATATATTTTTTTATAAATTCATCGTTTGACTATGTGCATACCTTACAAGTCCCAACTACTGGAGCAACTGAGACTATGGCATCTCAAATTGAGGTATGTTGGAAGCTGAAAGTAAGTGGGAAGGGGAAGGAGATTGGGGGGGGGAGGTAAAGCCAACTCAAGCAACGTTTCAATTCCGAATGGTGGTCATACCAGGGCGATACTCAGAGTATCTTACACTCTGAAACGTGCCGAAAATATACCTTATGTTATTTAAAATGATTAAAGAATTACTGGATTAAAACAAATATTTGCAAATTTCACGACGCCAGAGCTTAATGTTCGAGGTATATTTGCGCTTCAGAAAACAGATTTCTGCTTTACAGTAAAGAGAACGATAAAATTCTGAATGTTAGATTTGAAATCATTTAAGTAGTGGATAATTTATATTTGGTTTATCAAGTTACTTATTTATTGTTGAATATTTTAAACATCCATGTGCCTCTTTTTATTCCACTGTCGCAATTTTGATAACTAACAAAATATTTAATTAATGAAGACAATATTAGCGACTCAATCGACAATCTGAAACAAAAATCAGAAAAGGATACGGTCACATCTAGGAATCGAACCTAGGAACTTTGCCTTGCCGGGGAGGAGCTCTACCGCTGAGTAATGTGACCCTGAACGATTCGTTCATATTTACCTGTATGCTGTATCATACTTATGACTAAGAACTACCAACATTATCTTCATTTTTTTAACGCATATTTTTGTGAGCTGCAATATTTATGTATGATTGCAAAATTTAACTCGAACTAAATACTACCTAGATAGTAGATAGTGTCTTGGCTAAATTTGTTCATTTTTATTTAAAATGCTATATCTATTGACTTTTTAAAGATCAAAATATTATTACGTCACGACAATGGACCATCATTAGATAAAGTTTTTTTTAAATCGTGAATGTCTATGCGTTCTGTGATTCTTTTTATCGGCAATACAATAAGACCAATTTGTCCAAAAGTTTCGAATGTAAATGTCCCAAGGGTTGTATAAAACACGGTGAATAGAAACCAAAAAACTTCAAAATGTAACTCGGAACCTCCATTTGATAAAAGTTTACGGTCTGCTACGCAACTTTTTAAACATCTTTGTTGAGACATTAAGCGGGAAGTCTGTCCAACCCGAGTTTTCTTTTTGCTACATTCACCAAACTTTTGTTACATGTAAAAGGTACATTTGAACAAGAAAAAGCACTATTGAAAGTTGGATTTTAATATCTATATAAATAGATATATCGGCCGCAAGCGGAGGGTCCGACCAAATCGGCTGGATTCCTGGAGTCCTTAGAAATCATTTGAAGCTTAACACATAAAAAAATATTCTTTACTAGCTTTTGCCCCCGGCTTCGCTCGCATATTCGTCCCCCCCCCCACTCGACCCCCTCCAACCACCCCCGCACTACTCCCCCTTCCCCCCACCTCCCCCCTCCTCTTCCCCCAATCAATCAACAATCAAATACGCGCCGTTTCGCATTCATAAAAGTAGGTCAAAATGTAGTTTTGTACCTATTTTATATTTGACATTCATATTAGAATACTCGTATTTGAATTTTTGCTGTCAAAGAAATCTCCACAGCGACCTAAACTAATAACAAAATGACAGCCCACGTCAAACATTTACTTAGCAACACGCTTTGCCAATAAACGTATAATAAATAATTTCATAACGCCAGAGCTACCAATATATATATATCCTATTTTACTCGCAAATAATAATAATAATATCTATAAGATAGTATGAATGTAGAATTCGCATGAACACAGTTAGCGAAAAAACTTGTTGATACGAGTAGCAAAAATGGCGAACATAAAATGAAAATGGACGGAAAAAACGGTCTTAATTTCGCAATAACTTTATCCTGTAATAATAATTTCTCATAAGTCGAGATTCATCCGCATATAAGTTTAATTTTATTTAATTTAAACATTGAATGAAATGAATCGTATGAAAATTCGTCAAGCTACTTTTCAGCCAACTTGAAAAACGTAGTTTTTTGAAAAAGGCATTTAAAGTTTTCGCTTGTAACCGGGCCGTTCCGTTTTCTTGTCTACCTGCTTGGCGCGCACCGCTCCTAACTTTATTTCAAGGTTGAATTTGATGCTATAACTTTAGGAATCTATTCTTCAGATGTACCTATAGGACGGTTTATAAGCAACAATAAAAAAAGTTACTTTTTTGGATCGGCTGGACCAGACCTCTCCCCTTAAGAGGCCACTCTCTGAATTTCTACCGATTTTCGACAAATTATACGAAATTCCCTCGATAGAAAAAAATCGCAAAGTATGCTCATTAAATACTGTTTTAGACAGCCCCCAAGAGATTTTTGCTCTATTTTAAACGAGTCGTGTTTTATTAAAGATTTTCGCAGTTTTTGCATCGATTTTGGCGCTGTAAATGTTAGCGCTCTCCTCTAACATTCGTAATTTCGTATCTCTCCATCTTCTTCTTTTTGGGGCCGGTAACGGAGCCTTAAGCCGCGGCATTTCGATTTTCTAACATAATTTCTCTTGTCACTTCATGTTTTTAAGTTTCTAAAAAAATATGCGTTATTTTTTAAAGTTAATATTTATACATTTGTCATGCCGAAAC
The DNA here is from genome assembly GCA_917563855.2 of Limnephilus lunatus. Lineage (NCBI taxonomy): Eukaryota > Metazoa > Arthropoda > Insecta > Trichoptera > Limnephilidae > Limnephilus > Limnephilus lunatus. Next base: position 84,447,687 of record OU830596.1, on the reverse strand, counting down.
GGTAATTATATGAAATTCCTTCGATAGAAAAAAAATTGCAAACAGTGCGCTATGCATGAAAAAATTCGCGGTGTACATGACATTAAGACATTTTCCTCAACATTTGTGCTCTATTTTAAACGAGTCGTGTTTTATTAAACATTTTCACTTAATTATTATAGTTTTTAATATTAGCGCGCTCTCTCTATTAAAATATTTTCGTATCCCTTCTTCTTCTTTTTGGGGGCTCACTACCGGGCCTTAAATCCACAAGTTTTATTTCAACGTTGTGACATAATGATGCTGTTATTCAACATCTGGTATCAAATGAAACAGAGCCGGTTATTAAAAGGGGATAATGGCAGGATGAAATATAATATTATAATAATAATTAGCTGAAGGGTGGAATTCCGAAATCATCCCCGCTAACAATACCAGATTAATGTCAAACATTTATCGATATTTAAGACCGTCGGCTGTATCAATACTTTGACGATAATACTTTTATTTGTTTTGTGGTTATTTTTGGTGCCGAAACGATTATGATTATAATAGCATCAATATATTAACGTTTTATAGTTTTGATAATTAAATTATCGTTTTGATAAAATTATACTATGTTATTTTCTTTACGTATCAATTTGCCGATAGCATTACCAAACCGGATAAAATGTAGATTTTCATTAATTTTAAAAGCACTTGTAAAATGTCTAAATTTTAGTGCCAAAATCAGTGAGGGTCGAACTTTCTAGTCGGAGGCCTAATTTATACATTTTCAATCTGTTCGTGGGCCGTGGGGCATTGTTAAATTTTCTGGTGATGGTGTCGCAAACCTATTTGTTTTTAAAACGATATATTTTTTAAATAAAAGAATTATAGAACGGATCAACGCGCCGTATGCGAACGATTTATATCTCCAAGGCTAAACCAAGAAATGCTGTAGATTTTTTCATTCGGAAATATGTATTAATATGTAAAAATTACTTTCTTGCAATTTTGGGGCAGTAGTTGTCGATTTGTATCATTCGGAAAGTAAATAAAATTTAATCAAGAAACCTTTTGGTATTTTATTAAACGGAAATCTTTACAATTCGTCAAACTTAGATCTCATAAAAAATCTGAATTTGAATGTCGTTAATATTTTTTATACACTTAATCGAACCACGAATTTTTCATTTTAAGAATATTTAAGATTTTTATTTATTATTTAGAGTGGCTGATTTAAAACTTTGAAGAAATACTGAAGTTTTCCGCTAAACCCTCTTGCAAAACAGAACCGAAACCGTTGAATATTCTTTGCCGCAATTTTTTTTAATGTTTTATTTAGTCATGTGGGCAGTGCGAAAGGCTCGCAAGCGGCCCGCGGGCTGCGAGTTGCTCATCACTGGTCTAAATGGTTTCTTTTGTCATCCTAAAAATTGAAGTCTTGCTATTGAAGTCTTTACAAATGTTATATTGAATAGGATTTGATTGAACAAATATTTCAAGCCCAACTTTTTCTGCCTATAGTTAAAAAGATTTAGACGTTTTATAAATTTCAAATGAAATATCCCGCTAGAATTCATAAATTATCATTTCTTATTAAATACTCTAAAAGTACATACATACTCGTACATTAGAGGATACAGGTAGAATAAATAATTTAACTTTTTTTTTAATATTTGAAATTCTGAGAATGGGTTGTTTCCAAGCATACAATTTTGTTCACGGCAGAAATTTGAACGATTCATCAAATTTCAAAGTCGAAATTCAAGTTCTGTAAAAGTTCTTTCCTCCTCATCCCAACTCCATTAAAATACATCTCTGGCTTGCCATTGAAGTAAAACCATGTATGGTTTCAAAGTGCTTTCACACAAACGAAGTATTGAATAAGTCTAAACTTAAACTTTAGGTCGCACAGTTTTCATCCGCGCTGTGCAAACGGGTTCCCCACAGAGCGTTGGACCATTCCATGATACAATATACTTTTATCGGTCTATTTCAAGACATATTGATTTTTGTCGATGTTATTGTTGTGCTGGTTTTTACTTCGTAATTTTATGTAAATTATATATTGTGGTAACGTCAAATTTTCTCTAAAAAACGTCCGCTACTCTAAAACGTTGGTATGTTTGCATTTGAATATTTTTTACTGAATAAAATTATTAAAAATTCATGTTATTATATCGGCTAGTAATGTTAAGGCACATTTAAAAGCAAGATTTTTTAATCAAATAAATACCCCTTCAAGCAAAAATGCTAATAAGTTTTTTGCGGCATCAAAGTTTCTCTTTATACTTATATTCTTCGAAGGACTCTGCCGTCGGGCGTTTAATATTAATAATAAATCATTCCGGAAAAAAGGGTTGCTTTGAATAAACCGAAAACGATTATGTATTATAATAATCTCGTTTGCCCTGCAAAATAAATCCTTTATTTCCTTTCTGGCCTTTTTTGGATGAGGCGTTTTTCCGATAGCAAGTAAAATATGATAATGGCAGAAAATCCAACGAAATTTGTAGTTTTTTTTTCAGTAATCTGTTCCCCAACCTCAACTGAACGTTTTGGCCTTTCATACAACCCTTTTTTTCACTTTTTGAAATGTTTTTCACTGTAATATCTTTAAAAAAAAGTTTATTGGCGTCCATGATTTTTAATAATTAGTAGGTACAATACAACGTACAAAAAAATTGGATCTCTTTTAGGCAGATTTATCTTAATATATAAAAATGATTGTTTCTTTGTTTGTTCCTTACGAAATTTATGAAAAATTATATCCTATCCAATTCATCCGATTGCGATGAAACTTTGGTGAGTTGTTGTGCGCACCCCAACGAAGGTTTCTATATGTATTGATGAGCTATGGAATTATGAAATTTTGTATAAAAAAATAACTATAGGTTGTTTGAAATATGTATTTCATATAGTTTGGCGGTAGAGAGCAAAGAGAATGAAGGAAGGGAGTTTGTGGGAAGGGGAGACGAGGCAGGGGGAAGGCAGGGAAGGTTGAAGAGGAACGCAGGAGGGGAACGGGGACACAAAGGAAAGGACAAGCAGGGGAGGGGTGGGGGCATAGTAGCATTGGGGGAGAGCAGGGATAAATTTTGATAATCCATGCTTCTCACACGGGCAGCTGTATATGGCCTGCTCACGGCCTTTGTTCTTTGAGTGGCATTGCAACACACGCCGGGTACTCGCCAGTAGTTAATAAAATGCATTGAAAAAAGTATGTATTGTAGGCCTAACGGTACTCGCAAAAATAATATAACGATAACCTAATATTTAACAAGTGAAAGCTAATAAGAGAACAAGAGATACCAAATGATGGATATTATTTATATGAAATATGTTATTATAACTAAACGTAAGATCCTCTATTCGTAGTATAATATTTGTTGGCGCATTTTCCACGTTTTGTGAATTTAAACCCTACGTCTTCTTTGGAGGTACAAAGGGGTTGAAAGAATTGAGAATTTCATTTCCTTTTTCTATTGGAGTCAGGGAAACATAGATGCAATAAAATGCCCCTTTGGTGGCTTCGGTGCGTTTCCACCCATTCTCTCATTCATTTTTGCTTTCCTTTATATTGTTTGGGGTTTCTGACTGGAAATCTTGCATCTGAAATTGCCGATGAATTTGTGTACAATTGTTATTTTATTGTATCAGGGCTGTTGGCTTCTAGGATTCGTCCTTTTTCTATTGGAGTCAGGGAAACATAGATGCAATAAAATGCCCCTTTGGTGGCTTCGGTGCGTTTCCACCCATTCTCTCATTCATTTTTGCTTTCCTTTATATTGTTTGGGGTTTCTGACTGGAAATCTTGCATCTGAAATTGCCGATGAATTTGTGTACAATTGTTATTTTATTGTATCAGGGCTGTTGGCTTCTAGGATTCGTTGAAGTTACATCATGAGCGTAGTGGTACGGTTAGGGTTTGGAATCCCGCAATCCCACGGGATTTTAACAATATTGCATCCTGCGGATCTGCGGAATTTTCATGTGCGGGATTTGCGGGTTTACGGGACTGAATAAATCTATATTTACACTAAAATATACTGAAACGATGCGGAAACTTCAAAATCTGAATGACTCTGGCGGGCGGGCGTGCTTTTGACTTTGTTTTTTTTTTTTTAAATAATAATCTTCAGTTTAATTCCAGGATTGAAAATATTTTGCGCACTTGACGTTCCAAATAAGAGGAAAATTACTGTCTACATCTGATTTAGAAAAAAATGCGTAAAGCCCGGGCAACACCGGAGGATTCAGCTAGTAAATAAATAAACAAGCATGTATCTACAAAAATATATACTATAGAAGAAACAAAAAATTGTTCTTTATTCACAAATAATATGCATGAACTTGGGTATTGCTCGTAAATGATCGTTTCCTGACGTAAGTAGTTGTACCCTGTCGCATAAAGTACTGAAAGTATCCCTTTTCGTGGCTGTAAAACGATACCGCAAACATGAAATAAAAACCCTTCGACATATATTCCCGGAATCGTGGAACCGTTAAATGCGAAGTTTGGAATATATCGCGTGCTTATCTTCAACACCTGATGGAATCATTCCAGAACACCTGTGAGTTATAAATGATTCTGATAATGGTAGAACTTTTTCTTATTACATCGCCTAAGGATTTATTTATTTTTCTCTCTCGGTAAAATAAATAAATTTCAAAGCTCTTTCTTTCTTTAGTTACTACCCGAGTTTAAACACACGCCTTTCTCTTACTGAAATAATGACATTTTTGTAACACATGTACTTATAGTATTTTCTTGTCAGTTAAATGAATATTTCAATGCTTCGTATTTAGTGATAGAATGGATGGATGGATGACACTATTTAGAACTTAAAATTGTTGAGTTGGTCTAAAACTTTCCATGAGGTAAGGGGGGTTTGAGTGGTTTTGAATTGAACAGATTTTCATTATATGTACCTTCATTCCTACATAATTCTAAGGCCTGTTATTGCTTGTGGAGGAAATTGACTATCAAGGATATGAATGTCTTGAATACTAACCCTTTGGTGTTATTTGATGACTTATATTTGTCATAGATAATTTAAAAAAAACCATTTACCATCATTAGTCAGTAGTCATTAGTAAGAAATCGCGCACACGAGTGTCTAAACATCGTCACTAATACTACTCCAAATAAAATTTACACAAAGCGGCACATCATTGTTTCTACCCCTACACAACAAAGCACATAACTTTCATTGGCTGCTTTGAAAGTCCGTGCAGTTTAATCATAACTCTGCAACAGTCGGTACGCTTCCATGCCTTATCTCTGTTTTTTTTTTATTAATTTTAATTATCTGTGAGTGCAGGTCAGTATGGTTCTGTATATTTTCTGCCTGGACAGAATATAAATAAATAATAATAAATGTACATTTTAACGCACTGTACATATAGTTTTGAATTAGTGATCGACGAACTGGTGATATCAATTTGATAGCGATAAGTTGTTATAATAGGTTCTCTAGTCTGGAGTTAGAAGTATGATAGAGCATGTTAGACATCTATATATATAAAAATCTAAAAATGTTTGTATTTATGTCCGCTATGCGTTGCTTTAAGCATAGGAAATGTTTCTCAAAATACCCTTTTTCCACCCTCGCGAAGGTTTTTGGATTATTACAACCACACGACAATACATCTGAAAAGTTTTTTTAATCATTACAAAAACGTCACAATTTGAAAATGACATTTTTAAAACATCGATTGTTCTATCAAAATTGAATATTCTAATAAACTTTTTAAATTAATGAATTTAATCGAATTACTCACTTACGGTACTAATCAAAATCGAATATTTTGAATCTAATGAAAATTACATTATTTTAAATAGGTACCTTTGTTAGGTACCAAATTTGATTAATTGTTCTTTATACGAAAATGAATGTTTATAACATGTAAAAAAAATATTAAAAAAAATTGCAATAGGTAGCACGCGAGCTGTTTGAAAATCTGAATGTACCGGGACTGAATATATTGAACGCGGTAGAGGGGAGGGGACCGTGGAGAGTGAGAGGAAGGTGAATTGGGACGGGAAAGGGAGACGGAAGGGGAACGGAACGAATGGGAAAAGACACACAGGGAGAACAAATTTCTTTATTAGTGGCATAGCGACGCATGCCAAGAATTCGCTAGTATATGATAAATTTGTATATCGCCTTTGAGGTAATTTTTCACAAAAATGGCCCCATACAAATCATCCAAATATTATTATTATTATTGTGAAAACCCTAAGTTTTTATTATCTAAGAGTCAACTATAGAAGTGGACTGATTGATCTCATTTTTGAAAAACTTCTTATTCAGTATGCCTGAAGTTAAGGGTAGGAAACTTTGTTCACGTCTGAGGACAATCTGCCTCCCTCTCTCTGGGGGGTTCAAGGTTGGGTCGTGACCCCGGACGTGCCGTTTAATAATTCGTATGTGTACATAAGCGACCGGATATTCGTGTGATTTTAACCCGATTACTTGATTTGCTTAGTGAAAAGTTGCTGAAAAAGGGAAATTGTTTAATTTTCTTTCTATAAAAATATTGTCAAAGACAAATGAATTAACATTTTGATGTTTGTAACAAACAAATTACTGAACAGTCGTTCATTGTGATGGTGATGGTGATAGTCATTATTTTCTGTAACAAAGTTACGACTATAGTATCCACAGCACTTTTTTTAGATTAGAAGTATGACTAATGATATTGGAATCTTAAAATGTTCATGCATTACTCAAAATTATGCTAATATTTCGTTCACGTTATTTAAAATGGTAACAATGGATGTCAAATTAAACTTTATCCAACACACTGATGAAATAATTAACAAAGCCAATAAAATTCTGGGATTTATAATTCGTATAGCAAAACCCTTCCACAACATAAACACTCTATATTCCCTTTACACCTCATATATTCGCCCGCACTTGGAATACTGTACACCTTACCAACTTACCAATTTAATAAATTTTCATATTCCGTCAAGATCAACCCGGCAATCCAAAAAAAGTGCTGTGGATACTATAGTCATAACTTTGTTACAGAAAATATTGACTATCACCATCACCATCACAATGAAAATTAAAATTAAAATTGGTGGTGAAATTATTGAAAATGTAATTGAAATGAAATACTTAGGAGTTATATTAGATTCCAAACTAAACTTCAACAGACATGCCGAATATACCCAAAAGAAAATTGGCAAAAAGATATCTTTTTTTGGGAAGAATTCGGCCTAAAATTTCCGGAAAAACTGCCATCACCATTTACAATTCAATTATTGCTCCACACTTCAACTACTGTTCAAGTATCCTTTTCCTGTGTAATGAAAGAGAACAGAATAAGTTTCAAATTCTCCAAAACAGAGCAATGAGAATAATTCTCCGAAGAAATAGATTTTCGAAAATAAATAAAATGTTAAAGGAACTCAATTGGTTAACAGTGAAACAAATGCTGACCTTGAACACGTTGATATTTATTCACAAAATATTAAACAACATGTTACCAAAATACTTCTCAAATAAAATCGTATACAATAAGGACATTCACAGACATTACACAAGGACGTGCAAGGAAATAAGATTAAACAAAAAGGACAAAACGAATACGCAAAACAGTTTGCTATACAAAGGAATTAAGTTATATAACACACTACCAGAAACTCTAAAGTCCTCACCAATTGAAAAGTTCAAGATGTATTGTAGGAGCTACATAAAACAAGAAAAAAAGAAAGAAAAAATATAGTGAATTTGAAATATTATAATTAATTAGCTGAAATATAAAATATTATAATTAATTAGCTGAAATATAAAATATTATAATTAATTAGAAATTTGTAACCTTAAATGTACAAATTATTAAAATAAAATTCAAATAAAAAAAAAAATCCGATTTATTTTATTTACCCTCTTGTAGAACAAACATTAGAAAAAACTCCCCAATTCCTCGTGTATGTGCACAATATAATACAAAATTTCACAGCATTGACATTTTTAGTAAAAACCTTAATAAATTTCGATATGAAGTAACGCGTACGATCGATTATTAATATGAGAATATATCGTGAGCATCTCCTATCCTTTTCCTATATTCCTCTTCCTCTCCTCTTCCTATAACCCAACATTAATTATAATATAATAAAACTTCATTTCCGATGTACTTTAGCATAAGAAACCTCTGTGGCTTGACTCCAGTTCAATTATATATTTATCACTGTATAATATGTATTATGTAAAAGCTGTTTGTTTCTTACAAATAAATAGATAAATAAAATATAAGGTGCAGTCTGTCAAAATTATCGAAATTTCACCCCTCATTCCTCGGGCCTATTTTGTGGGAAGGCTAAAATATTTCTGTTTTGCTCCAATCCAATCCAAATAAATGGAACATTTCTGAACGCATCCAAAACTAAGAACTGTGTTTGAAAAGTGATGAAGTACGCTACCAAATTTTATAATTCGAAATAAACATGTTTCTTGAAATGTAAATTTTTTTGATTTCAAACATAAACAAGTTTTTAAATGGCTCACATTATATACATATTTTATCAGGCAAATGTGTTATAAACGTTATCGTCAACTCACTTGTTGTTTGAATTTTCAAGAACGTTCTTTTTATAATATAAGGAAAATAATCTTTTTATCTACTATCTACTATCTACTTCTACTACACTATATAAAGAGGTAATATTTGTTTGTTTGTTTGTTTGTGTGTTTGTTTGCATCGAATAGGCTCCGAAACTACTGAACCGATTTGAAAAATTCTTTCGCTGTTGGGAAGCTACACTGTCCCTGGGTGACATAGGCTATATTATATTTAAAAAAAAAAATAGGCATCCTTACTAAAACTTCAATAATGTAACCCAGGGTGTAAAAAAATTACCTAAAATATTCTTTAAATCGCGTGCGCTGCGAAAACTATTGATGATAGAATAAAATAATGTACCACGACTTTATAGAACACATCATTATTTACAAAAAAGGTCGTCACAGCATATGTCTTACTATTATGGTTATGCCACAATAAGTATTCTTTTATTTTAAAAATTTAATTTAAATGTCGCTGCTTGAAAAGGCACTTTATTTGTATCTTGGTTTTAATCCTTATCAAAATAAATTACTTCATACTCAAGACAGATTCAATACCTTTATTTACCTTTTTGAATTTTTCAATTCGGATTTTTTATTAGAAAGAAATCACGAGTTTAAAATTGTTAGTATTAGAAAAAAGTAGAAAAAGAGAGGAGTCAAGAAATGCAGTGCCAGGGGGGTTGGCGGGACGGGGGAGCGGGAGAGCGGTGGTGGGGAAGGTGGAAGTGGAACGCTGGAGGGAAACGCACGGGAAAGGACATGTAAGGAGTAACATTTTATTTATTTGAATATGGCATATAATATAAAAGAAAGTCCAAAAAAACGTGCAGCTCGCAAAAACTCAGAAACTAGTCCCGGTTCGATCAAGGGAGTTGTATGGTGTGGTAGATCTCTATCCCCCCTAGGGAATAAGGGTATCCGTTTTTACCCAAAGGGCGTGCTTTTAAAGATATAAGGGCTGAAAGTTTCGCCCTCTTGAAATTTCTAGAACAGTCTTCCGGAAAGTTCTAGAAGGTTCCATAGAGCTGTAGAAAGTTGTGGAAGGAGTGGTGGAGTATGTCGTGGAATGATCAGGAATAGGGAATCGGGAACATCATTGTGCAACATTCCAGAACACTATCTTATTTTCCTGAGCGAAGCCGGGTAACCCAGCTAGTAATATATAAATTAGGAAACTAACGTACTGTTACGCATATAATCGTAACTAAGTAGGTACTTCTCCTTCCCCACATATATGGAACATTGTGGGATGTGACTGGCAACACCTTTCTGCAAGGTTGAGGGATTTTTCAACGGAGGAGGACCGGGCGGATTTGAAAGTAGTAAGAAGGAAGCGAGATTCCTTATTTTAAAGTTCTACGGCTTGGAGCACCCGTGGACTATAAAACGACGAATCAAAGTTTGATCGCCAGATTTACAACATTAAAAAGAAGATGGTTTAAATAGGCAAACAAAATATCTCGGCGAGGATAATCCTGACATGGGAAGATCAATGGATTCATAGAAATATTCTACAAGTATTCAAGTAAGGTGTAATCCTACCTACCCTCAGAAATAAACCATTTTTGCTACCAATGGAGTCGATTTGCAAGGATGATCACATTTGAGGCCATCGCTCATCCCGAGCTGCATAACAGTTGTCAAAGCACCCGGAAGGCGCCGCAATTTGATATAAAGTGAAGATTCAAAATGCCCTTATCATGATTCTAACCTCTCGCCCAAAGCTAGCTTAGGATATATTGATTTAGCCTGTTCTTTGTGCGACTCTTTTCCAATTACAATTATCTATTTGTACTGATCAATTTAAACATCTTTTTATTGCAAAACCTAACCTATGAATGCCAGCACCAAAGCGTCCACACAATCCCTGAAATTCCAACATAATGGTTTCCTGTTTCCTTATTTAAAAAAAAAAAAAAAAAAAACAGGTGGTGTCCAATTAATTAACATTAATTTACACCCCATGTTAACATCGGCTTTAACAGTACCTATATATTTAGAAGTTTAAGAGATATTTTAAACAAAACATTACTTAAAACCTCATATTTCGCTTTCTGACAATCAATTATACAATACGGCATTATAGGATGGGGCGGTACATATACAAATCAAACACAAACAATTTACATATCACAGAAAGTTATAATAAAAACAATTTAAAAAAAAAAACCCTTCTCATATTCGTCAGAGCTTTTATTCAAACAATTTAAGGTCAGAACTGCACTATACATGCAACATTACAAATTTATAAAGATAATATTTAAAATAAAATTGCACCCTTACAAAATAACAGAAATCTTAGACAAACATCAATACTTCCTACTCCAAAATGTAAAAAAACAATTTGATAGTTAAATCATAAATATCTCGGAGTAAATGATTTAATTCACTACCTGTAGAAATCAGAAACATGAACAGTAATGTAAAAAAATTTAAAACTCAGCTTAAAATTATACCGAAAATTTGACTGCATAGCAAAAAAATTAAACCAATATAATAACACCCCCCATACACACAAGCTTTGCTTATTTATGGGGGTAAATCAAATACATATATTATGTATTTAATTATAGTATAAAATTTATTGTAATTTATGTATCTTTTTGTGAATAAAAAAAAAAAATAATAATTTAAAAATTTAAAAATTTAAAAATTTAAAAAAATGTTTACTACTTCCACACAGTTTTTATTTCTATTTAACATTTAATAAATTTAATAGCTCTAAGCGTTAAAAAAATACCCAGTGAAAAATAACAAGTTAGAATATTGAAGTTTCTTGGAATATGATTTAGGATCATATTTAGTTAATTTGTGAACACCGGTTGATGTTGATAAGAATAAAAAGCACTCGGACCAAAGTGCTATTTTAAAGTTACTACCACAGTTTCTTTTTCGTTGTTAGTTTTTGGGGTGTTATGCCGTGTTGCGCTACCTCCTTCTATATTCGACGTTTCGGACAGCGTTGCAGTGTCCATCATCAGGGCAGATCGGGTAGATCCGACGATACTATCACAGTGTTGTAATTTAAACAATTCCAGCGCTCTCAATTTGTGTCAACAATTTCTCGACAGAATGTACATAAAAAATGAATTGAAAAAATAGGAACTCGAGGTTCCAGTATTCTAAGGCCTTATGCAAATATAAGCGTAGGCACGATGCATACAGTTTAGCTAGGAACACAGAATGATAGGGAAAAACTGCATGCAGCACCGCGCTGCGCTCTAATTTGGAACTATGTTTGTTCAAAGACGGGGAAAAGTTTACAAATAGTTCCTTCGCCGAGACCGCCGAGGGAGAAGTAAGGAAAATTTACATTCATATGATAAACAACTACTGCAGTCTAGAACAGGGGTGGCCATAAGGTTTTTTTTTGATTTTCGTTATTTTTCAGGATTTAAAAAAAATTATTTAACACATCGCAACAGCCCTTATCTGTACAGTGTGCAACAGCTATATCGCCCGGTTGGGAGATGCAATGGAGCGGATTAAGGAAAAAACCGTGGGAAGGTATTTGATGTGAATGGAAAGACGGTCTTCTAAAAATAGGAAGGAACTTTTATACATAAAAAAATACAAGTGCGCAGTTCACACGCGGTAGAACTGAAACTTTCAGAAAACTAAAGTAAACAAGCGTCGGAAGGCTACCACCGCACAAAGAGGAGACTGATTATTCTATTTCATTCTCTCGCAGGCTAAATCCTATAGCTGTATGTGTTTTCTGTTTTTAGTGTTGCATTTTCGTTTCATCTAGTTTCAAATCACAACGGTGCTAAAGAAGTTTTCACTTTAAAAATTAACATTTTTAAAATTAATGTTTTCAACGAAAATATGACGATAAGTTGCCACCTGCTCTTGCAACCGAATTTGCTGCGTGTTTGCTTAATTTTAAAATTTAAAAAATTCTAGTGGTAGGATATTTTTTGCAATTTGCCATTTCCTGTTAAACTCCTAAAACTATAGAGCCCCACGTGTTTATAAGTACCGCTGACAAATTGAACACGTGAAAATATCACCTCAGCGTAACGGTATACGTATTTGGCGTTTTGTTTATATTATAGGTAGAAAATTTAATATTGTGGGTTGAAAAATTCTTTGACCGTTTTTCACGTATCACGTATTAAGGCTCCGTTCCCGGCCCCAAAAAGAAGAAGACTGAGAGATATGAAATTACGAATGTTAGAAGAGCGCGCTAACATTTACAACGGTTCAATCGATGCAAAAATCATGAAAATCTTTAATAAAACACGACTCGTTTAAAATAGAGCAAAAATCTCGCGATAATTGTCTTAAACAGAATTTAAAGAAACGCTGTGATTTTTTTCATACATATAACTTGTGAAATAACTGAAACAAACGTGTTTATAATAATTTTTGGAGCATACTATCGAGAGAATTTTATATAATTTGCGTTTGGGCGCGACTAATGTTTAGATATTATCTTCAAGAATAACATATATTTTTTTAAGAGCTTAAAAACTTCAAATGTTTAAGGGAGGTTTGCAAGAAATCTGTAGACTTCGAATACCGGCCTCTTAAAGTACCATCTCTTTCTGTTACGTTCTCCCTTTACGATAAAGAGGGAGCAGCTTTCAGCTATGCGCCTCTAATAGCATATTTCAATACAAAATATAAATAATAGAAATAGCGTTCGTGAACATCGGTTCTAGAAAATACGAGTGTAATTTTCATTTGTCGGACTGTGTGCCAAGTCTGAGTCAATGGGCGGGCGCCAGGGCGGCCGAGGCGGTCTAGGGCGGCTACACGAGGGCGGCGACTCCCTGCCACTTCCATAACAAGATTAATAAGAACTAGAAACTATTTAGCATAAGGACCTAACAAATACAACTGTCAGGTCTGTTAATAATTAATCTACCGATCGGAATTTACCATAGATTAATTATTCATGTAATCAATGGAGATAGGCCAACAAATTATCGGCATAAAAATGTATTAGGTGTTCAGGTCCAATGTTAACCCTCCAGGCTTCGGCCATATTTCGCCAGAGGGTCAAAATATTTTCGCTTTGCAATAAAATCCAAATAAATGGAATATTTTTTAACATATCCGAAAATTCAAAACTGTTTTTGAAAGATGATGAAATAAACTTTTAAATTTTATAATATTAGAAATAATAAACATCTAATTTATGAAATACATAAATTTCGCATGCAAACGTAAAAAAAGTTTTAAAAATGGTTCACATTACGTTTTTTTAATTTTTTTTTTTTTTTTTTTTTTTAAAAGAAAGACAAACATTCCCGGGTTACGAATAACCCAACAATATTTGAAAATCTCCTACTACCACCACAGAAAGCCGAAAATGTTGCTTGTGTTGTGATGGAGGACTTAGCCAGCCGAGGAATCGAACACGGGACGCCCGGGTGGAACCCAAACGCGATGCCCACTCAACCACTGACCGGTCAATTTTTCTAACTAAAATTACTGATATCTAAAAAAAACACGAATGTACATATTCAATTAGATAAATGTATTAAAACTTCATTGTCACCTAACTTTTTTGTCGTTCAATGTAAATGTAATAATTTAAAAAAACGAGTGTGCTTTAGACCACACGATTGAAGTAAAACTTCACTAACTTATGCCGTCCATTAAAAATATAACAATAACATGAATAAAAATATCCCCACCCCCTCAATATCCCCATCAACTCAACCCAACTCAACTCAACTCTTTCATTAGCGTTCGCTTTAATTAGCGTTCGCATCGATTAGCGTTTCTTATCGATAAGCGTTTCACTTTCATTAGCATTCGCTTTAATTATCGTTCGCATCGATTAGCGTTTCACTTTAATTAGCGTTGGCTTTAATTAGCGTTCGCATCGATTAACGTTTCATATCGATTAGCGTTTCACATCGATTAGCGTTTCATATGGCGAAATATGGCGAAATATATGGCGTTTCACATTAAATACACGCGTTTCATAGCGTTTCACATTAAGTATATGGTTCTTTTGGTCCCAATTATATATTATATGTAATAATATGGTCCCAAGTGTCGATCGTGCGTAAAGAAGTTTTACTTAAAAAATTCCCAAGGTTTCATTTTATTTCAAATTTGCAGTCCGAATTCTTGATTTCATAGAGGAGGACATTTTACTTCTTTTGTGGTTAATTTTTCGATTTCAATATAAAGCGTGGTGTTCCCTCTTTAGGTAAGGTTAGGTTCGTTTAGATCATCTTCTTCTTCTTCAATGGCGCTACAGCCCAATTCGAGCCTTGGCCTCCTTCAAAATAAGCCTCCACCGCCCTCTGTCCTCGGCCGTCGTCTTCCAATCTGCAACATGGAGTAATCCTCTTGCATCCTTCCTGACATCATCCTCCCATCTCAGTCTAGGTCTGCCCGCCTTTCGTTTACCTCCCGGGTGTCCTGTCAGAACCTTCTTCGGTACTCGTGTGCTTGGCATTCGGTGCACATGTCCGGCCCATCTTAATCTTTGGAGCCTTAAATGTGTGGAGAGTCTGGGAGCTTGATAAATTTCATAGAGCTCATTGTTGTGGCGGATTCTCCATGCCTCTCCCTCTCGTACCGCTCCTAAGATTCTTCGCAGTACCTTTCTTTCGAAGATGTCCAGCTGTTCTGCTGATTTTGCTGTCAGTGTTCCCGCCTCACATCCATAGGCCAAGACCGTTCTGATAATTGTTTTATATAAGGTTATTTTGGTTTTCCTATGGACGTTTCGTGATTTGAACACTGGCAGCAACGCGAAGTAAGTGTTGTTAGCGGCTGTGATGCGCTTTCTTACTTCTACTGGGTCTTCATTGTCCTGCGTTATGATGGAGCCCAGGTAGGTAAACTCTTCGACCACTTTGAAATTATAATTGTCTTTAAATTTCGCTTTATCTTTTATTCTGCGGTGAGGGGTTCTGGTTTGCATCATGATTTTTGTTTTATTTTCATTGATTTGCAACCCCACCTCTTTTGCTGCAGTCTCCAAAGGGTCAAACACATCTCTTACAGCCTGTAGGGATCTTCCGACAATGTTAAGGTCATCTGCGTAGCCAACTATTTGATTGCTTCTGTAGCAGATGTTTGAATCGGTACTGATCATTGTCTTCCTAACGACGTGCTCCAGTACAATATTGAAAAGGGTAGGTGCTAAGCCATCACCTTGTTTCAGCCCCTGGGAGACGTTAAAATCCTCCGTTGTTTCACATCCTATCCTTACTCGACACCGTGAGCCGACCATTGTTGCTTTTACAAGCTTGACTATTTTGGGCGGTATTCCAAAATTTAGGAGTATTTCATAAATCTTCTCCCTATCTATGCTGTCATACGCCTGTTTGAAGTCAACAAATAGTTGATATATATCTATATCGAATTCCCAGCATTTTGTCAGGATTTGTCGAGTAATGAAGAGTTGATCAGTGGTGGATCTCCCCCTCCTGAAACCTGCCTGATATTCTCCTAGTAAGTTCTCTGAGTAATATTCTAGTCTTTCTTTCAAAATCATTGTGAAAATTTTATACGCTGTGCAAAGTAACGATATTCCTCTGTGATTTTCACACTTAAATTTGTCTCCCTTTTTATGTATGGGGCATATTATGGTAGTTTGCCATTCTACTGGTACTCTTTCGGCGGTCCATATTTTCACAATGAGATTGTGTAGCAGGTTCTTCAGTTGTTCATTTCCATATTTATAGAGCTCTGCAGGGATATTATCTCCTCCCGGAGTTTTATTGTTTTTCAGTTTCTTTAGTGCAGCCCTTAATTCTGCCATTGTTGGTGCTCTCGTTGTTTCATCACTATTTAGCTCGTCCGGAATGTGAGTTGGTTTGACTGTCAGGTTGTTATTGGGTTTTAAGAGCTGTTGGAAATATTCTTTCCACCTAGTCTTGATCTTTTCCTTATCTCCTATTATGTCTCCATTACTATCTCTACAGAGAGATGTGTTGGGTTTGAAACCCTTTTTAAATACATTGACGCCTTTATATGCCTCACGTGGATTGTTATTTGCAAAGTCATTTTCCATTTTCAACAATTTGTTGTTAAAATACAATCTCTTCTTTCTTTTAATTAAATGGTTAGCATCTCTTCGTGCTTGTTCGTAGGCTTGTCTTTTTGCTCTAGTTCCTCTTTCTATACATAATTTTTTTAGAACATTTTTCTTGTGGACGCTCTGTATGCACTCCTCATCGAACCAGGGATTTCTAGCCTGCCTTGGTCTATTTCCTATGCCTGATTCTGCCGCTGTCAGCAGTGCATCTCTCAGATTGGTCCAATCCTCTTCTAAATCATTTGGGGAGAGCTGATCACTCAGTTGGTTTGGTAGGTTTGTTGACAATGAGTCATGATATCTTTCCAATCCTTCTGGTGTTTTAAGAACATCGATGTTTAGCTTTGGGATACTTGGCTGATTAGACCTTTTATCTCTTGCTATTCTGCATCTATAGGATGCTACTACCAAATAGTGATCCGAATCACAGTTAGCTCCTCTGTAGCTTCTTACATTTGTGATACTGGTCGCCCCTCTTCTTTCAATTAGGATATGGTCTATTTGGTTATGGTATCTGCCGCCAGGTGATGTCCATGTCCATTTATATATATTCTTCCGTGGGAACTGTGTTGATGCTATTATCATATTCCTTGATTCTGCAAAGTCAATCACTCTTGATCCATTGTTATTGCTTTCCGTATGAAGACTGTTTTTTCCTGTAACCTGCTGGTGTGCCGGATCCTGACCAATTTTCGCATTAAGGTCTCCAATTACCATTTTTATATCATTGGATGGTATGGTGTCATATATCTGTTCCAGTTTATGATAGAAAGTATCCTTAGTTACTTCATCTTTGTCTTCTGTCTCAGCATGAATGTTTACGATGGAAATGTTAAAGAATTTAGTCTTTATACGAAGTATGCATATTCTTTCATTTACAGCCTTAAAACCAATTACTTGATTTTTTAATCTTTGGTTAACGATGAAGGCTACTCCGAACTTATGGTATTTTTCGTTGCCACTGTGCATTATTGTATGCGTTTTAGTATCAAAGGTATCAGTGCCTGTCCATCTTGTTTCCTGCACTGCTAATATATCTATTTTGTACTTTTCCATTTCACCAAGTACTTCTCTGAGGGCCCCGCCTCTGTACATTGTTCTTACGTTCCATGTTGCCATTCTCAAGTCCATATTTCGATTGCCATGTTGTCTGCCGGGTATTTTCGCTGCCCGAGGCTTAGTTTCCGGTTTCGTAAAAATGCAATTTTTACAGGGAGTGGTTATTAGCCACTCGCCCAACCCCTTACTGGAGGCGAGGGTTTTTCTGTAGGGGTTTTCCTTCCCTTAGCTGGGAGGTTCTGGTTTTATGGCGCCAGAGTTTCGCCATTCGCCCCCTCTCTGTCGGCTATGAACCCGATGGGATGGACGTCCCACACCGGTGATCACATTGCCCAGGGGTCGCGGGGCCATGACGACCGCTCGTGGACGCCAGAGAGTTGGACTTGTTGGTAGTGCTGCTGATGCAGCTATGTCCTTTGTAGCAATTTTTAAGTAAAACTTCCTTACGCACGCTCGACACTTGGGGGTAAAATGATGAATACGTTACGAAAAAATATGAAACGTTACGAAAAAATATGAAACGCTAATCAATGTGAAACGCTTATCGATGTGAAACGCTAAACGATATGAAACGCTAATCGATGCGAACGCTAATTAAAGCGAACGCTAATGAAAGAGAAACGCTAATCGATATGAAACGCTATAATGAAAGTGAAACGCTAATCGATATGAGTTGAGTTGAGTTGAGTTGATGGGGATGTTGAGGGGATAGAGATATTTTTATTCCTGTTATTGTTATATTATTAATGGACGGCATAAGTTCGTGAAGTTTTACTTCAGTCGTGTGGTCTAAAGCACACATGTTTTTTTTTTTACATTAGCTCCACACAGGAAGCCCTGAGGAAAATAATTGCCTGCGTCATATTAGGGTATGCTATGTGGAGGGTATTTTTAAGGTAGGGAAAGATTGGAAATTCTGGGAAGGAAAAAGGTGTGAAGGGGTTGTAGGAATCCGGGAGTCAGTATGTCCGGGAGTGATGGCCGTTATACACAACATCATTTTCAGCCCGATTCCACTTGAACATTTTTCGCTTTACGCGATCGCTATTTTCATCTCTATTTTCACGCGGATGCGACTGTCCACCTGCTGCATGGCGGCCGAATCGAGAGAGACTACATAGAGCCCCCCCTTTGGCCTTTCCAGCCGGACTCTCTCTCGTCCGTCAAGCCCGCAATATACGACACCTTTTTTCATCCCGATTCCAATTAGAGACAAAAGTCAACATTTTTCAGTCAAGTCAACGATCGCTTTTTTCATCTCGATTTTCATATCTACGAGTTAAGTAGGCATCACAACAAACAGTATGGTTCATGTGTTGTTTGCAGTGATGAAAATTGAAATCCTAGATATGAAAATAGAGGTGAAAATAGCGATCGCGTAAATCGAAAAATGTTGACTTTTGTCTCTAATTGGAATCGGGCTGAAAAAAGGTGTCGTGTATAACGGCCATAAGAACACCATTAAAAATTGAAACGTTGCTTTAAATGGCTTTAGCCGTGTTTGGTGACCACATCTGAATAGCCAGGTACTTCCCCATCTTACTCTTCCCCGTGTCTTTCTCCTCCCAAAAAAAAATGTATGTAAATATTTGGGCATCATGCCTGTCTTGTACTGAAATAAATAAATAAAAAATGACGTCGCACCTCATGACTTTCTAATCTTTGATGACTGGTAACAAATGAAGTTCTGCTAGAGGGTGCAGTCCGCAGGGTGAAAATTGATAATCCTATTCAATCTCCGATGAATCTACTTGAAAATACTACATCGAATTTGAGAAGTTAGTTGCTATCATTACATAGTATAAAATGAAGTCGCTCAAAATGTTTGAGCGCTTAGATCTTTTAAACTACGCAACGGATTTTCATGCGGTTGTCATCATTAGATAGAATGATTCAAGAGGAGGGTTTTTTTTGTATAATACATGCTTATTATAGTAGAGAAATTCCAAGAAATTCAAATTTTCATCATTACATCATCATTACACAGTTTAAAATGAAGTCGCTCAAAATGTATGTCCGCTTAGATCTTTTAAACCACTCAACGGATTTTCATGCGGTTTTCACCAATAGATAGCGTGATTGAAGAGAAATGTTTATATGTATAATCACCGCCATCTTTATTTCCAAGCCGTGCTGTAGAAAACCAACTGACATTTAAAGAGTCCTATTTTTGGGACTTCATAGTAACTTTTTTCTACGCGCCAGTATGGATTGTGTAGGCGTCAGAAGAGTGTGTGCTACTGATTGAAGCAGATATTTAAAAGTTTTCATCACATTTCTGTAATATTAATACTTAAATTTTGTAAAACAATACGTTGGTGGTAATATAGGTAAGACATTTTTAATATATTTACGATTTTAACGTAGTAATAATGCTTTCAACCATTTTTCATAATGGCGGATGATGCTTAGCTTTGGAGCTGTACCGATTATCATTAGAAATTCTATAATTTACTAGATAATATAATGTAATCTACATAATAGTACTATTTTATAACATGTGTAGAGCTTTCTGAGAGAATAATAGGATAATTAATCCATAAGCCGCGACGTTTTTAGTTGGAACTTAAAAATGACACTTCCTTTCGACTCGATTGTTGATTTGTTTTCCAAGTGAAATTTTATTGGTTTTGAAAATACGTAATATATTTATCAGTGGATATTATTTTAAGATGCCTCATAAGTGCTGTGTTCCGGGATGCAAAGCGAATTACACCAGTTCTCTGAAGAAGAATGTGCTGTTACCATCTTCAAATTTCCAGCTGAGGAAGAACGCAGACAGTCATGGATCAGGGCTATTCCTCGCAAAAATTGGATTCCAGGTGCTTTCGCTGCCGTTTGCATCAATCATTTTGATAAAAAGAATATCATAACTCACCCTAAAAAACCAAAATTGGCTATCGGAGCTACACCAAGTATTTTTAAGGGTTTGCCAAGTTATTTAACAAAGAAAAAGGCAACGGAGAGAATGAATCCCGAAAATCGGAAGTTAAAAATAAAATACCGACACGAGGAACAAGTTGAACTTTTCATTCAAAGTGACACGATAGTGGATTACAGTGATTTTGTCAGAAATATGCAAATTAAAATTAAACTCAGTGAGTGGAATGTAAAAACTATAAATGACAGAACATATTTTTATGTCACAAACTTTGACAATGTAGATAAACATTTGTATTTAAGTTCTCAGGTTGTAGTTGACTATCATCTGAATATCAAAGTGTTTGTCGGAACAAATGAACTTTCTCATAGTGAATTGAAGTGGCTATTCCCTAAAACTATGATATTGAGTTTATGGTCACAACTAGAAAATTTGTTGGTACGATATCATAATATTAATATAGATGACAATATGAAGACAGAAGTGAAAATACTGTAAATAATCATTTATTTATATTTTATATTAAATACATACTTCTAAAAATAATTCTTTTGCTATTTATCCATGAAATTCTAAAATATCTACTTCCCACAATAATTATTTTACTTTTTACCCATGAGATTTAGGTAAGTACCTATATATATTCATTAATATGAATCAATGCGATTTGTGTAGGTGAAAAAGGTAAGTATTTATAAACAAGAAATATACATGCCATCACTGTTAATTTAATTCGCCAACATTTTCTATTAGAACCTTTAAAATCAGAGCTGGAATGATGTATTTGCTTCTTGGGGAAATAGGCCTCTTTACTTTGAATTTTGATTTCCCGCCAAGTCTACAGCATGGCTTGGAAATAAAGATGGCGGTGGTATAATACATGCTTGTTATTGTAGAGAAAAGCCGAGAAATTCAAATATTCATTTCAGGCAGCGGGCAGCTGGCAAGCGGGTGGTGTGGATTTTATAATGGTTGGGTAATGGCATTATGTTTCGTTAGCCACAGCAACGTGTAGCCGGGTCTGCTAGTTATTGTATAAGAGTGAAAATATATCTTAGAAATAATTAGGTAGATTTCTCACACGAAAATGTTTTGGTCTTTATCAGAAATGACAAGAATCTGTTGATTTCGATCAAGATCAGACATTCTGTTCCTACCCAATTATTATTATACTCTGACTTATTGTGTTTTTTCGAAGTAGACAAAACTGACACTTCCTTTTCTCCCGCAAATTGCCAAGCCAGCTTTTCTGTTAACGTATCATTTTTACGACCAGAATCTTTGACGCTGAAATTCGAGACGGCCAGGGTTGGAATGGGAGGGACGTGGGTTCAATTTATTCGCCACATAGTCTTTGTAATTCCACCGCTTGCACAGTGGGACGGGTGGGATACATGCGGAGTGTTACGTAACTCGGGAACCGTATCGATCCGCCCACTACCACCCCTTTCACTCTCCCACCTCATTTCCCACCCCGCATGGCGGAACTTCCACGGAACCTCCATTAAATCTTCCGACCCACACCCCCGTAGCCTCCGTCTGAAGCCTCCACACAAAGCCTTCCGCCTCCTCCCTCAAAGTAGTCTGACGTTTTGGGGGAGGTTTTCTTTGACTGGATTGTAGACGCCTTATAATTGTCCGGAGGAAATGGTCAAAGGAAAATGGACGTACAAAAATGGGTTTAGAGAAGAGTCAAATGGGCAGGGCGTAAGTTTCGAAATGAACCGTTGTTTGCGGCTGTGCGCTGTATGCTTCCGTTTTTGTGCGCTAATCGCCGAGATCGCTTTTTCGCATCGACCGCTATGTGGTCGGGCTTGCTTGACGACAAAAATGTCAGCCAATGTTGCGTGAACGGAGTGTAGATTTTTCTTTTCTACAACATAAATATTAATTTCTCAGAGCCTACCTACATCTTTCCTCGATAATGAATTAAGTGCCAAATTTCCGACGAAACAAATGATTTTTAAAAAATTCTAACGTTTTTGTAGATGTTATTTATCTAGTTACTAGCAGATCCGGTCACGCGTTGCTGTGGCTAACGAAACACAACGCCATTACCCAACCTTTATAAAATCCACACCACCCGCTTGTCAGCTGCCCGCGCCTGAATTATTTGAATTTCTCGGCTTTTCTCCACTATTTATAATATGCACGTATTATACATATAAACCTTCCTCTTGCATCACTCTATCTATTGGTGAAAACCCCATGAGATTCCGTTGCGTAGTTTAAAAGATTTAAGCGCACATACATTTTGAGCGACTTCTATGCCGTTTTAATCGCACACAAATATATTTTCTTTGAATTTCTCGGCTTTTCTCCACTATAATATGCATTTGTTATACATATAAACCTTCCTCTTGAATGACCCTATCTATTGGTGAAAACCCCATGAAAATCCGTTGCGTAGTTTAAAAGATCTAAGCGTACATACATTTTGAGCGACTACTATGCCGTTTTAAATCGCACACAAATAGATTTCCTTTGAATTTCTCGGTTTTTATCTACTAAAATGTGCATGTAGTACACATATAAACCTTGCACTTGGTGAAAACCGAATGAAAATCCATTGCGTAGTTTAAAAGATCTAAGCGCATATACATTTTGAGCGACT
Source organism: Limnephilus lunatus (assembly GCA_917563855.2). Lineage (NCBI taxonomy): Eukaryota > Metazoa > Arthropoda > Insecta > Trichoptera > Limnephilidae > Limnephilus > Limnephilus lunatus. The sequence goes on along the minus strand of OU830596.1, from coordinate 84,424,567 downwards.
TCATTTTATACTATGTAATGTAATGGTGATAAACACAAACGTAGGAGAGAAAGACATGGCACCCCATAATTTATAAAAATTACCTGACGGTACGACTGCAATTTTTCTTCCAGTCTAAATAACCATGTAACCAAAATGTTGAGCACCAGTAGAAGCAGAAAAATACGAATAAATACCTACTACTTTAATTTTTTTTAAATTATAGGTTTATTTTGATTCGTTTGTCTTAGATTTTGATCTTGATATCACGATTATCCTTTGTATAAATAAATCGGAGAATTCTCTCAAAACGAATTAAGCCGTCCGGTTTCCCAATCTCGCCTTTAATTATTTCAATAAAACTTCCTAATTACAACCCTTCTGAATCTCCCAGTTGTCTGACAAAAGTCCCGGTACATATTTTCAACTTCCTCCGTAATTCAGTTCGGATAACCTTTTCTCAACCAATGTCGTTAGGTGCCGCCCATTCATCACAAATGATTTATGAAAACTTGGTTTTATTCGGCACCTTTATGGGAACACTGTATATTTTAAACATAGTAATCAAATCTCATTTAACTTGGGAAGGTAAAGTTCAAAAGTTGACGGAAACAATTTATTATTTCCAGCCCTTTCACAATTTTCCAGTTAAGAGTAAAATCGTTGCAACGGATTTCAGCCAAACTCAATTGCCTCTCGTTTTTTGCTATTTTGACGTGTTGTAATAGATTTATTTTACTTTTCCTGTATTATTTTAATATCTATTTTGTCGGCTTGCACTAATAAATAAATGAACTAATAAATTACTTTACAAGTGTCGTAAAATCCACCGATAAACAAGAATATTATTTATTGAATTGTTTCTATTTATTTTATTCAATATTTTTTACATTTTAATAGCGAAAATTCAGTTTCGTGTCGATCTCATAAATTTTGTCCTTTTCGGAGTTCTTTACGTTCTTCAGAAATTCAGTTTCGTAATAATGGTATTTCGACGTCGACCCCTTTTTAGTATTTGGTTGTACAAACTTGTCAAATGTGGGTACTTTTTTCTCTGTCTTACTGTTATAATCATTTAACATATAGATACATTTCATACAAAGCCAAATTGGATGTTTTTTTTAAGAAGTCTCATTTTGTTACATTTTAACCCCTCGGGCTTATTTATTCTAAACTCTTAACAATCTTAGAAACAGGAAACACCTCGCTTTTTATTCAAAACTAAAAGTTAACCACAAAATAAATAAAATGTTTTCCTTTATGAAACCAATGTTTCCGATAGCAATTTGATAAAAAATATGAAACGTTGGTAATTTCTTATCAGTATCTTTTTCGTTTTTCGTTATCAGTAATTTTGGTTAGAAAAAATGTAAGGTGATCCAATTTGAAAACTTTTTTATGTTTACATTCAAAATTTTATATATCAAAAAGTACATATTTATTACCAATTATAACATTCTAAAGCGTTTTTCATCCACGTTTTAAAAACAGAATTTAGTTTTCGGATGCGTTCAGAAATATTCCATTTATGTGGATGTTATTGCAAAGCGGAAATATTTGATCTTCTGATAATACCTTTGGAAACAGGCCCGAGGCCTGAGGAGTTAAAATCATTATTTTAAATATATATATGTATACCTTCCTTCTAACATTGCCATTCGTGACATAATATTCGTTAATGTTGGTTCGATATTATATAGGACTATAGGTACTTAATTATTACTAGGCACAATGGTATTTTATTTTAAAAATAGTGGTTTCATCTTATTGGTGAACTAGTTGTTCATTGTGAAAAATCACGGGACGTAACTTGTCCACTTTTAAAATTGTCTACGTAATCCATATGTATGCACATTTCAAACATAGAATAGAATTTAAATAATAGTCTGCTAAAATATATTATACCTACTAAATAAGAGATTTTAATATTCCCACGTTTACGGAACGGTGACGGTACAAAAATGCAATACTTTCCTTAACACAATAATACTGCAGCTCTTTCTTACACATTATAAATAACGGTGTGACGAAAGATGAGCACACAATGTACGTATGCGTATTCCTTAAAAGGAAAAAAAATAGTACTTTGGAGGAAACAGACACACGTATTTGTGTGTCTCATCTTTTGTCTCACCATTATTTAATGTGTAAGATAGAGCTGCAGCATTATTGTGATAAGGAACGTATGTTTACTAAACGTAAAAGTGGTAATATTAAAAGTGCCTATTCGCTTGCCTGGATTATTTGAAAAGAATCTTCTCTCAATTTAAAATTTAAAAAATTCACACTTGCCAGGAAATTTTATTGTTTAGTAATATAACGTCTCTGAGATTAGTACCTATACAACAATTTGTTTGAAAAGTGCCCGAGGACTCGGGCCTTACGGCGCCCGTTCATCTGGAGATTGCGCCGCCATTAATTATAATAATCTAGATGGATTCGCCCAACGGTTTCCCTAGAGAGGTCGCCATGCCTTCCAGCAGTACCTCCGCCACCCTTCTGCAAACCACCACCGGAACTCGGAATATAAATCACCTTTTTACTAACACCACCAGAGCTCGGAAAATATATCACCTTTTTACTAACACCAGCAGTCTGGACTCTTACCACGAGTCGCCTACTGAAACCGAAGAGCACACAACTCCACCACTGCTGGAGAGCTTTGATTGTATGGCACTTTACGGGTCCAGATGCATTCTACCCCTTTGGTAGACTTTGTTCTTTGGTGGTTTATTCGTTTTGTCTGGGTACTTCGATTTGGTTTCCTTCTCGGTTTGCGGTCATTTCGCAACTTGATTTAAGCGCCTAGCGTGCGAAGATGGCGATAAATAAATAGATCTTTGTTTTTGTTCAATTTATATTTATTTTATTACTTAGTTTTGTTCACGCTTTATATTATTTTAATCCCTCAGGGTAATTAGTTCGGTTTTCGGAACAACTCATAGAAATCGTTGTGTCTCCCTCATTATAATGGTTAGAAATATAATCTAAATGGTGTTAGAAAAAGAAAACACCACGCTTTATATTCAAATTTAAAAATTAACCACAAAATAATTAAAATGTTCCTCTTTATGAATCCAAAGTTTCCCACCGCATTTAGAAAAAAAAAATAGAATTTTGTGAAATTTTTTATGAATTATTTTTACATGAAACTACAAAAAAGTGATTACAAAAAATAGTTAATAATAATATTGTTGAATATGTAAAAGAAATAAAAAAATAAAATTAATAACAATAAATAAAAAAGTGAGTTGACGATAACGTTCATACCTAATACCTAATAAATTACGTATTTTTTTCGTTACCAGTAATTTTAATAAGAAAAAAAGGAAGGTGAGCCGTTTTTAAAATTTATTTATGGTTTCATTAAAAATATATATATGCATGTAAAAAATTATAGGTAAGTTTATTTTAAAATATTTGAAAGCAGATTTCATAAATTTTCAAAAACAGTTTTTAATTTTCGGATGTGTTCAGAAATATTTAATTTATTTGGATTTTATTGCAAAGTAATATTGTTTTAGATAAAAAAATAATATTTGTATTAAAATATATATTTTGACTTTCCGACAAGGTAGGCTCGAGGACTGAGTGGTTAAAGCAAATATCTACTTACAAATCGTAAATTTATTTTTGATTGTATGGTTTTTCTATTGGTTTATTTTCTTACATTTTTTTCTATATCCAACTCAATATATTTCCTTTATAAATAAAGTTTGCTTTAAGTTTTTAAGCACACCTTTTCATTACACAATTAAAAAAAAAATGAAACAAACAGTATATTTTCAAGTCCTAAAAATCGTCGTATAAATACACATTTTTATTTCAAAGGGTCAAAGTTCGTAATAGAAATAACAGCGAGCTGTAAATAGTAGCATTTGTTTTGAATTTCCAGACAGCTGTGCAAATTTGACGACTGCAGAGCTTACCTTTTGCGTGTAACACGTAAACAGATAGTTAAAAAGGGTAGTTGCCCGTAATATGGAGAAAAATAATTAGTTGATAATAATGTTAATTCTAAAACTTGAAAATATGAGATTGACAAATATGACGGTTTGACAGAAGGTGGCAATAGCGAAATTGGTTAACGCGCTCGTCCCGGTTAGACGGAGAGGTCTGGGTTCGAGTCCCAGTTGCGACCATTGTCTTTTTTCTGTTTTTCTGTGTCTTGTTCTCTTTCATATTTTCGTTTAGATTATTATTGTTAACTTATTCTAATATCATAAACAGATTCTCTTTTTTATACTTAAGGTAAATTCATCGTTCTCAATCAGAGCACACTATAGATAATAGAAATAACGGAGATGGGTCATAATATTTGTATGAAACCAAGCGCACCGCAAGTGTTGCTAACATCGCTCACCCACCCTACTGAAAATCCCATCTACGTGTAGAGGCGCCCCGCCTTTGATTCTACTTATTTTTACATTAGCTCCTCACAGGAAGGCCCCAGTAAAATAATTCACCTCAGGGCCTATGTCATCTTCGGGAGGGTCTTTTTAAGGAATGGAAGGATATGAATTTCTAGGAAGGAAACAGGTGTGAGGTGTTGGTGACAATCTGGAGGTCAGTATGTCAAGTCTGTAGAGTTCGGCTGGGAAGGTCAAAATACCTCCCTCAATCAGTCTCAATAAATCTTTTAAAAGCTTCAAATATTTAACTCTTCTATTCTCCTGTAACTTGATTGGTGCAAAATTAACTGCATGGAACTTAACGTTGATAAATGCAAAATTTTGTCATTTTATAGAACCAAAAAACCTATTCAGTTTGAATATAAACTAAGTAATGTTTGTCTCTCTACTGTCACATCTATCAAGGACCTTGGGGTCACTCTAGACTGCAAAATTTCTTTCCGTGATCACATTAATAACATTGTAAAGAAATCACTTAAACTACTCGGCTTCATTCATAGAATTACCTCTGACTTTAAACATATAAGTACACTTAAAGCTCTTTACTGTTCGCTGGTTCGCCTTCACCTTGAACATGCTAGTGTCATTTGCTCTCCTTTCTATGCTGTCCACATTTGTCACATCGAATCTGTACAACATCGCTCCCTACGAGGAATTGCTTGGAGGTTAGGACTTGAAAGAGGCGAGTACTCGTATTTGAACAAACTTTAAACATTTCTTCTTTAAAAAATCGTAGAAAGTACCTAATCTAATATGCATTTTCAAAATTATAAACAGTATTACTGACACACCTGCTTTGTCCAGTTCAACATCCCTTCCGGTAGACTGCGAAATAATGAATTGCTGTTCCTCAATCCACATTCTACTAATTACGGATATCATTCTCCTTTATCCTGAATGTCGAGACTTGTCAACGCAAATCAAAGCATTGAATTTTTTGGTGTAAGCCTAAATGACTTTCGGCAGTCGATACGCAATGTGATTTTTTAAAGTCTTTTTAAATTCATCTTCAAGCTACTTGTAGTTATCTTCTATATGTACTTTTATATTATATGTATTTTGTCAATGCTCTTCATCTATAGGTATTGTATTGTAATCTCCTTTCATTGTCATCTCTCTTTTTTTTTATTCGTGTTATTGTTATATTGTTAATGGACTATTTATCCGTAAAATAATTAATAAATAAACTTTCCCTGATAAAACCTCTTTCCTTGAGAATAATTGCGCCAAGTATCGTGTATGAAAATTGCAGCTGAATATCACATCATGGATAGGAATATGTGAAATAAATCGCTTCGAAGAGAAACTTCTCCCGGGAAATCAGCAGGAACTTGTATGGTGGAAATCCAGCCAGCCACCCCAGCCCCCTCCTGGAAGCTTTTAGCTTTGGGGAAGGAAGTTGGACGTGTTAAAACGCCGGCATAAATATCAATGCTTACTCGAAAATTCAACAGTTAACAATATGAATGATGCAACTTGTGAAAGTAGCGGTTCAAAGATGGAATCATGGCGCATTTATCGAACTAACTTCTTCATTCCTGGTAGTTTAATACACAACTGCTTTAAATTTGTTGACTTTTATGCAACATTTTATACTCAAACGAGGAGGGGATTATAACTTTAATAATAATTATTATTGGATGATTTTTATAGCGCCATTTTCGTGAAAAAATCACCTCAAGGGCGCTTATAACTCATAAATCTCTGATTAAAAAACGGAAATACAAATGACAGTTTTTTTAAACTTTTTTTTTGTGTGAATTCCGAATCCCACTGCTCTCTAATTGGAGCCGGTGGGTCTAGGGTATCTCCAAACAGAGCATGTTGTGGAGGTTAAAGAAGTGGGGAAGGGAAGGAGATGAAGAAGAGAAAGGTTGAGAAGTAAGTGGATATTCAGATCTGGTCATCAAACACTGCTAAAGTTATTTTAAGACAATGTTTCCATTTTAGATGGTCGTTTTTCACCGGTAAACTGAGAATATTTATCACTCTGAAGTACCTACATATATGTAGATATTTTTTAAGAAAACACAACAGCGTTACGTGGGCGATGTCCATTAGTGTTGTTTTTCCTAGAGCAGCCTTTTAATATAATAAAATATCTTGTTACAAAAATTTATAATTAAAATGTTTCATCCACAAAAAAATACATTGCAAGGTACACGAATGTTAGGATGTTAAAAAGGATAAAAATACAATCCCTCTTACCAATAAATGTGTTTTAAATTTAATTATGTAAATGGTTGTTTGTCAGTGTAAAATTTAAAATGCGTTTATAATAATGGGGATTTTTAATTATAGCCTTTTTAACATCCAAATATTCGTGTATCGATGTTAATGTACATTAATTTAGGACTAGGATATTTTTTTCGTACAATTCCAGTTTGCAAATAAATATCCGACGATGCTGCAAAGTTTCTATACAAAATGCGATCCGAATGCCTCTGGTATCGATTTTTAATTACGGGTTCCCGTGTTTTCATTTGTACCGCAATCGTTTGTATGACATCTGCATTTTAGCGGCGTTTCTAACAGGATTTACGAGTTTATCGCTGCAGTTTTCATGACAATATCTACTTTTCAAAAAATGTAATAAATGTTCAATAACATCAATGTTTTGTTGACGACAGTATGGGAACAATATGTGCCGCAATTTACACTGTATATTTATACACTTTCCGGCAAAAAGTTTCCATCTATATACGTATAACTAGTAGTAACAATATAACTAGTAGTTTTGAAAACAGAGTAGACTTCGCATCTGAAATGTACCTATGCTTTCGATTTGGGAGGCGAGAATGGGTACCGCCGCCCCGGGAACCATTTATTGGATAACCAACACCTCTGCCATTGGTCACCCCAAGTGGTTCGCTACGTTTAAGTACTTACCAGTTCATGGGGTGAGGTTTGTCTAGGCGTGGCGGCGGATGATCTGGACACACTGAACCCCAGATTAGTAACCAACCCTCATACCTTTTCCTTCTCAGAACTTCCTCTCCTTCCTTTCCTTTAAAATACCCCATACAGCATCCCCAAAGATGACATAGGCCTTGGAATATAAAAAAAAAAATATTTACTGAATCATAGATCCGCTTGAATAATAAGGTAGATGCAGCAGATTTTCGAAAACGGAAACGTAACACACAAACAAATTTGCGGACAGATGAAATGCCTAACGGTCGGTAAGACAAAAATATGGATTATACTTATATATTTTTTATGTGAACACCGCATAAGAATCCCAACTGCTACCGACCTCCTGGAGCCAGTGAGACTATGGCATCCCCAATTGGGATACGTTTTGAGTCAGGAGATGGGGACAGGAAGTTAGGGAAGTACCTGGCTTTTCAGATCTGGTCACCAAACACGGCTAAAGCCATTCCAAGCAACGTTTCAATTCTGAATAGTGGTCTTACACCAGGGCGATACTGAGAATGTCTTCCGCTCTGGAACGTGCTGCTTATATTATTTTTAAATAAATAAATTGTGACACAACACAATAAAATGAAGTTTAATTGCACACGTCGGAATTTGAATCCGCGACCTTCGGATCGCTAGTCGAGTTTCTTATCCTTCGACCACGGAGGCCGTATGCCCATATTCGTTTTTTATTTATTTTAAGTTCTGGATATTGGTGGTGAAGTATTTGCTAAATAATTCACAATAAGTATGTAAAATTTGATTTTATATGCCGAATTTGTAGCTTTGGAACATACTTCATAAATGATTTCGTTTTGTAAATTGTATTCCTTATTTATATTTTGGGTGCGATGTGACGACATTCATCATGCAGTAATTTATTAACAATGTGAACAATAGGTTGCGTACAATACCAATGCGAGATAATATTAGCTTACCTTTACATAGAAATGTTCAAATATATTCCATTACCACCCAAAATTCACGAAAATATCCACCATAAGAATTACGAACCAAAAGCCATTTCTCTAATTAATCGAACAAGTGTATAAATACATGGGCTGGAATTCACGTTGTTTCGTTTTATTTCATTGTTATAACATTTTTATGGTGTTTTTAATAGCAGCTATGAATTAATTGCGCGATAAGAGTGTTACGCTTTAAATAATAACAAAGAAAAGTGTTAACATTGATGTAATTTTTTTTAATGATTGGAATTTTTATTTGATAAGCGAAAATATTACACTTACAAAGTTCTAAGTTGCAAAAACACGTCGCCACTGATCACACTCCAACATGCCGCGAAGTGTTTTTTCGGGTGTTTCCGTGCTGGTGGAACGAGGCAGAGGGTTTATCAAGTTACCCGCCAAGATATACCTACCCGGCTGCATATTTCAAAAACCTGTTCAGCCGCGATAGCGACAATTTACATTTTAAATACAACTCTATATTGGTTAATTTTTAACACTTTGCAAACACAAAAATTGTTATAAAATCTAGATAAAATAATCTTTACAATGTTTATATTAGAAATTAATCATTTTATTTCTAAATATTAAAATTTTGATATTAAAAATGTAAATTGTCGCTACCGCGAGTGAACTGGTATAGGTTTTGGAAATACGTTATCCGGCTACTCAGTGGCGACGTGTATTGGAAAAAATTGTATTGTTTTTAATTGAAAAAAAAAAAAAATTATCGGACAGCTAAATGACATCTACATTTTTACTCCAAATATGCTCAGGAATCGCTGGTTAAAATCCTTCGGGTACCCTCTACATCTTCCAAGGTCGACAACTTCATAAAATTAGTTAAAACCCCATAAAATAGGGAGATATTTTCAAAGAAAATACGATGTTTATTTTCATACTATCCGTGGTATATGCTTCGGAATAAAACCAACTTTTCTTGAAGAACCTTTCCTTCGATCAGTCTTAAACGAGATGAGCATAGTTTGAGAATAGTTTGAGCATAGTTTGAGGATTGTTTGATCCAATCTCCCGGGAGGCAGAGACGATAAATAATAATTCCAATATTTCTTAGTTTGTCCAACTGTATAAAATGAGATATATGGCTTTTCTCGTGGATGCGAAAATTGAGAGAAAAGTAGTTTTATTGCCGTTACTGAATTTTTCATCCCTTTACGGAAAGTTGTAGAAAATACTCGTATAAAAGTTTTGTATTTTATATTAAGTTTGCAGTTTTGCTTTTGATACTATTTTGGTTTACCTTTATAGAAAGAAGGAGATGAATGTGGGGTCTTTCGAAATTATGAAAATATCTTTATGTATTTCGATATGAAGACAAAAATTGCAAGCTTATTAATAAGAATAATTATTAAATAAGAACCAGGGTTTTGGGTTAAGGAGAAGGATTAACAACTCAGAAATGACGTCATCATCGAATCCAGCCTGACTTTAGGATGGAGCATCGAAGAACATTGGAGAAAGATATTGGCTCCTACAATCTTTAATGCGGTGGACCAATACGAAATCAATATATGATCTTATTTCATTTTATTTATTATGTAGGGTTGGCCATCCATTTTTGCACTTTTGAAATAACTATGAAAAAAAATGTATTTAAGTAAATGGTTATTGATAACAACAAAACGCTGGAACATCATTTCGTCAAAGTGGCCGCCATCTCGCCGCTCATAAATCTGGCCCTCAGATTTTCGCAAACTTTTCGACACAAAGCTTGAGGTTGTTGACCATTTATTGATGGATGTTCTCCTTTGATTGGAGTATAGTCGCTGGTTTATTTACGTGGACTCGACTTGTAAGATAACCTCATAAAAAATAAATCAGCTGGAGTTAGATCCGGGCTTCGAGGATGTCATGGATTATCTCCTCTGCGCGAGATCAGCTTGTTAGGGAAAATTTCCTTATTCACGGTTATACTCTCTTTGGAAGTATGGCAGGTTGCTGCATCCTATTGTTGTAACCAACGAACTGCTGCAACTGTGGTTGAAAAAAAATTTATCGCCAAAGCATCTGAAAGCATGCGCGTCTGCGTGTTCGGATCGTCTCGTACAGACCTGTTTAGATGCGCCACGTTCTCTTCGTTCCTCCTGCTCCATGGCCGCCCTGTTTATTTTTGATTGAGTCGTGCCGGCTTTTTCGGAGTTTTTAACCCATGATTTAATTAAATTAAAACTTGGGCACTGATTAAAACTTCTCATTGGTGATGCGAACGAAATAGGCGGCGTGCAGCGACGTAAGAATTATTATTTTTGTAAAGATGTTTTACCCAGAAAGCGCGTTGCTCTCCCGTAAAGCTGTACATTGTCACTAAATTTCCAAGAAGCGAGAAGCCGTGCATAAGTGGCCCCGCTCTCCTCACCCGTTCGGTATCCCTGCTAGCACGACTGCAAAAGTGCAAAAATGTATGGCCCAACCTATATTATAAATATCTACGTTCTTACATGTATCCCTTGTGTAACTGCTTAGGTACTTACATATACTCTATCGGATGCGTGGGATTGCACTTATCTCCCCACTTTCATTCCAAATACCATTATTATTATAATTAACTTTAATATTGTAAAACAATATCTAAAGATGTCGGTTAACTTCAAATTTTAATTACTATAATTACTGGTTTATGTGATGTGGTTTCATTGTTTTTATCTGCATAGCATTCATTGATAAAACCCGTATTATTCTAAAACGAGAATTCAAATCAATCACAACCACCTTTCAGACCCTCGAAATACCCTATTTATCTCATTCGTGTCATTCAAAACAGATTTCCCTCGAGCTTTGCGGTATTTTCTCTCACCTTTGTTGATTTTGTAGGATTTTTATTTATTTTTTGTATAGAAAAGGGCTAAATAAAAAAATGACTCTATAACGATACTGTCTTTATCCTTGCCGTCTGAAAATTCAACGGACTTAAATTTCGTCAGACTTTTTCTCACAATGCTTTTCTATTTAAAACCTAATGTTTTTTGCAAGTATTTTTCACAAAGTCACGGAAACCGGAACGTACATACTTAACAAAATACTATATTTTTGTTTTCGCCAAGACTTACGCTCAAAACAGAACGAAATATGTTTTTCCCAATTTTTTTCATTAGCTCCCCTCAAGAGGCCCTGAGGAATATAATTCCCCTATAAAAAGGGCCTCTGTCATCTTTGGGGGTGCTGTGTGAAGGTTTTTCAAAAAATGGTTCCGGGGGCGGCGATAACCATTCCAGCTTCTCAAAACTGTAGACATAGTCCCCATTACATTACCTGCCTCGTTTAGTTTGTTTTCGACCATTCTGTCCAAAAATGGTATTGGAAAAATGTCTTACATAACACGGTGTATTTTTAAAGCTTCTAAAGCGCGCTTTACCGAAAATATTTATCTATTTCGGTATACGTACATGTTAAATTATTTTTTTATTTGTTTGCGAGTCTAATGTCTTATATGCTTTACTCGAAAATCTTTCATCGGTATCACGTTTTCTTTTGAAATTTTGTTACTGAATTCATGGAATGGATTATTATCTACCAGCTCAGACTCGTGAAAAATCACGGGATTTTACAACATAAAATTAAATTACATAAAAAAATATCTAACGTATTTTGAAAATAAAAGTAAGAAAAAAAATTGCCACCACCGATAATCGAACTTCGATCAACTGTTTGGAAGGCAATTGTGCTGATCATTACACCACCAACTATTTTACTTAGCAACACTGAGTGGTAGAAAGGGGTCTCTTGACAAGGAGCATCGCAGAAACATTGTAGTACGGAAACTCACGTTATAGTGTCCAGTTGCGTGAAAGCTGTGGGCAAAAAATCCTGCCAGGTGCTGCGATCCTATTTTTACTCACGGAAGGATTAACACCTACAAGAAAAAATGTGAGGATTTCTGAGCTCTATTTGTGACTGGAGATACTAGTGGGTGACTCATTCCACGCCTGAAAAAAAAACAGTCGTCAAACAAAAAAAAAAAAATTGTGGCATCAGTGTTTTGGAACCGAAAAGGCATCATTTTGTTCGAATTTCTGCCTCAGGTTAAGACCATCAATGCACAACAATATTGTGATACCCTAAAAAAACTCAAAAGAAGCATTCAAAACAAAAGGAGGGGAATGCTGACCAGAGAAGTGTGCTTGTTTCACGGAAACGTCCGTCCTCACATAGCCACCAATACGCTCTTGGACTCATTTGGTTGGGATGTTTTGAATCACCCCCCTATTCCCCTGACTTGGCGTCTTCAGATTAAAGTCTTTTCACCTTCCTGAAAGCATATATGGATGAAATAAATTTTCAACCGACGAGCAGGTGCAGAGAGTGGTACTGAAGTGGGGGAAGGAGCTGGCGGGAGAATTCTTCGAGGAGGGCATAAAGAAACTTGTGCCACGGCCCACCACATGCATTGAACGAGTTGGCAATTATTTGGAAAAATAGTAAACAAGTGTATCAACAATATCCTCTATTTTTTTTCTAATGCACTTGAAAAAAAATCAGTACACTTACTTTCTGAACAAGCCTCGTGTTCGTATATAATAACGGCGGCATAAACTTTGTGATGATCTCGCCTTTAGGCCTACGAAATAATTCTTTTAAAATTGAGAGATCGATTTAGAAATATATTTAATTTTGTAACAGGGTATGGTTTCAGAATACGATTCTCTGTTCTTAACTCTTAAGGGTGATTTATGGAATCCGGGCCAATTCTAGGATAAACACGTGTGCCGAAACACTTTGGTTGGAGGAGGAATCCTAATGGATATATCATTATCAAGTCAGGGGCGGCCGATGAATGTTTGCCCGAGTGGTGATTGATCTTAAAGCGAGCAGATTGATTTGCGAAACAATTATCTGGTGAATTTTCTATGGCAGTGGGGAATTGAAAAATTAGGCAATAAAGATTGATCGTTGGTGCATTTAAATATACTAGAGCGACGCGCCGATTAGGGGTTAAAATATTTAACATATTTGTCAAAATAAGATTGCAGAATTCGGTAAATAGTGACGCACGCAGAAAGAACGAAAACGTGTACAGACAATGCTTATATAATGTTATTATATAACCAATAGAGTCAACGCAAGTATTGAGAAAGAGTATTAGATTGAAGTACGCCACTGAGCTCTTCTTTTAAGCGTTATTGGGATAATTTATGACTCCGGCGCAGACAAAATTAGTTTGTATTTTGTTATGTAAGGTTACACACAAAAAAAATAGCAAACATGAAAGTTGCACGGAATTCTTGAAATTTGGGACCTAATGTGACAGAACACTATTAAACGTTGAAATATGCATATTGGGAGATGTGCCCACTTGAGGTTTTAAAAAAAGTGACTAATAAATTATTGAAACCACACCAGTAGATGGGTGGGAGTCAGGGGGCAGGGGGTGGGGACGAAGACAGTCGGGGTAGAGAAGTGTTGGTGGAGAGTCGGGGAAAGAACCTAGCTGCATCTTGGAATAAATAACTGCATGACGGGTTGTGTTTTAGAAGTGCTTGGTTGAATTAAATATTATTGTAGTGAATTGATTTGTGAAATTATTTTGTGCAACATGGCGAATTTGGTAAGTTTGTATAAAATTATTAACATATTTAGTACGGGCCTTGCAGGAAAGAGTCAATTAGGGTTTATATACAAGCCTTAGGAATCTAGGACCTTTTTTTTTGTCGAGCGGAGCTTTGCACGTTTCCGGGTTGACCGGCTAGCAAGTACCTTTGTTGGGTGAAGTTATTCTTGAGACAAGACCGTTGTAAAATAATAATTTAGTTAACTAAATAGCATTTGAAACACAAAGTGCGCTTTCGGGCAATAAATCTTAGACGAGAGACTTCATTTAAAAGACGGGATTTTGAAACCACAAAACAATAATAAAATCCTTTAAAAGTGCTTTGTTGGTGATCTAGAAAACTAGGTTACTGGGTATTCTCCAATACATAACGGGTACCAAAATACATAGGTATAGAATGTAGGTATAAATTAAAGTGTAAAGCGCCTTTGAGGTGATAATTATTATTTTCGAGTCTCGCATTAATATTTTAAACGTAGCTAGGGGACTATATTCAGGAAAGGGTTTTGGAAAAAAAAGCATTAGGTGATTTAACGGTTTATATAATGGTGCATAGCATGGGCACCTTTGATTACTAACAAAATCTGACATAATTAAATTCCCACTCCAAAAAATTTCCCATATCTTATTCCAAATTTTAGGTATCACAACAAGTCTATTACATAGGACTTTGCATAAACTTGGTTCGATATCTTATCATATTATCACCTTTGGTTCACGTTCAGGTATATTTCTTTCGATATTCGATTTAGCAAAAAACTTCCATATTGTCGGTTGAATGAAGCCGTCGGTAGGTATTCACATTTTAGCGTAATGCGCTATATCCACCTACTTAATTAACAAACTCTTTTTCTTCAAACTTAATTGAGCGGGTTACGACTCGAGAATGGACGGCGGTTGTCGAATGGATTTACAGGTCCAGCTTTCCTATTCCACCATGAGGAAGTATCTCACGCGACTTTATCGGGGGGCGATGTGATCGAAATGCAGGTGGGCTTACACTATTTTTCTAATGTGGAGGCGAAGTAAGCGAGGGTCGTGTCTGGTCCGAGCAAATTGGAATCCCTTGTGATCACATCTCGGTAACGTGGATCTCGTACCCGCTCTAGACTGGATTGGAAGCGTGGCCGGAGCCATTTCATGATGTCGACGTATGTACGTCACTAAGGCATTGGGGGACTTCAGGAGAACAAAGGACGTGCACCCATTTCCCCCTCCCTCTACCGCCGCTCCGAGGTACCAGCGGATAAAAGTTGTCGTCGCGGGAGGTCAATTTGATGCAGGACGAAGATTACGATCTGGCCGGACTACCTTCGTCATGGGGGAAACGAAGTGACGAAATTTGCGTGGGCTTCACTACCTTTTAGGTTACGCTCGTGTGGGGTCTGCCTTGTCGGCGGAACGAAGGGAACATGACATATGGAATCGTTTGGCAGCCGATCGGCGGTTCTTTGTTGGAATCCGGATAAGTTTTCTTAACTACCTTTTGGTTTACGATTTAGGTATATTCGATATTCGATTTAGCAAAAACTTTCACATTGTCGGTTGAATGAAGCCGTCAGTAGGTATTCATATTTTAAGCGTAATGCGTTATATCCACCTAAATAAGTAGCAAAAGTTCTCTTAACTCCCTCACACTAGGAATAGGGATCATCCAGCATCAGGGTGGGAATGTACTCTGGACGAAAGCGCAGCCGGGGAAATAGAAGGGAGGGAAGCCAGATTCACGACCTGGTGCCTTTCATTCTTGGACCCAGCACCCTGGACGCCGAGCTTGACCTTCCTTCTTTGAGCTGATATTTGAGTTTGAGCTTGGGGTACGCCTATCGTAGAGCATATGCCCGTGACACATATAGGGGAAGGTCCCAAGTTACGCTTGTGTATGTTATGCGAGAGGACGTATTTTTCATTCAAATCAAATACCGATGACCATCGCGATTGCAGGCTGGCGCATGTTTCTGTAACGTGCCTAGATAAAACGTAATCAATATTTCTACTGGTTCGACGTTTCTTTGTTGGAATCCAGATAAGTTTTCTTAACTCCCTCACACTAGGAATAGGGATCATCCAGCATCAGGGTGGGAATGTACTCTGGACGAAAGCGCAGCGGGGGAAATAGAAGGGAGGGAAGCCAGATTCACGACCTGGTGCCTTTCATTCTCGGACCCGGCACCCTGGAAACCGAGCTTGACATTCCTTCTTTGAGCTAATTTTTGAGTTTGAGCTTGGGGTACGCCTATCGTAGAGCATATGCCCGTGACACATATAGGGGAAGGTCCCAAGTTACGCTTGTGTATGTTATGCGAGAGGACGTATTTTTCATTCAAATCAAATACCGATGACCATCGCGATTGCAGGCTGGCGCATGTTTCTGTAGCGTGCCTAGGAAAAACGTAATCATTATTTCTACTGGTTCGAGGCGGCGTGCTGGACGGAGAACGGGACTATTGAGGACATGAGTGACTGCCAAGGCGAGGATCGGTGACATCAAAATCTTCCTTAATTAAATTCATACATCGCCAGATCAGAGGAGAGAGCGGCCCCACCGATCTCCTGACATTGCCGATTGTCTAATCAACTTCGGTTTAATGTTTATGCCGGTGCTTTAGGAGTAAATGGAACTCAAGTCATCGGCATGCTGAAGAACTTCAAAATCATCATCATCATCATCAATCCAGAGTAGGATGTCACGATCTAAAACCTCGTGCCACCCACGCATTTCCTGAACAGTTCCTGACATCGGCTATCACGCCATTAATCGGAGCAGACCCTCATATCAAACGGTATGAGATGACCTTTCATCATCATCATCAACATAGTTATAATTTGGCTGCGTATTGGTTGATATTATTCCCATTACCACCCTATGATCCCGAAACACACATCAAACTCTCCTGACAGGAGGCAAAACATGTCGATTTTCATTCGTCGCTTACGACCTTAACATTCTCTGGAGGAGTTGGAATTGGAAGCTGATTTGGCGGTCTATGACCGTCACCTTATCAGTTGGGCTATGGAGGAGTCCAATTATTTAAACAGCACATGTTCTGTCTCATGTTAATCCAAAATACCTACCCGTAGAATCAAATTAACAAAATAAAACAAGCTAGCTAACTAACAAACTGCATCTAGAACTGTGAGTGTAGAATTATTGCACTCCGTACTGCTTTGAGGGTAAATCTTTTGTTAGAATATACATAAATGACAAATTATTTTCATGATAGCATTTTATAGAGCTGCAGAGAGTACGCGACATCGCATCGAAAGGTAGGATCTTCTCAATTCGCCGTTTGAATGTAAATTTATATATTAGATGCTAGGAGGGAAAATGCAGATTACTTCAATAAAAATAGTCGTCGATGAGCGTAGGTGTATAACAGGTGCTAGGGGAGGAAGCTGAACGAATATAGATAGATAATTAGTTAATTTTCAAGCTAGTTAGACTCAGTCATTGTTATTCGAAGCCTTGCAAATTGTAACACGCCATATCTAAAAGAACAAGGGTTTACCACAAATAAATTATTAATTAAATTGGATTAACTATACCAAACCACTAAAACAAAAAAGTACACAACGTTGTGGGGTTAATAACAATTGATTAATTGAGAGCATCTCGTCACGTTTGCATAAAAGTATTACGTGATGGGGTTGAAAAGGCGCTGCAAAAGAAATGCAGGGGAGAGACGCGAGGACGGGCGAGCTACGAGCTTTTAAAGGCCGGCCGGGGTTGCGCCTGTAGCTGTAGCACTGTAGCAGCATTTGGAAATCAAAAGGTAGGTTTTACTTCGTTAGGGGGGGGGGGGCTTATCACAACTTGTAACGGTGTGAATTTAATCTAACAGATGGCGTTGGTTATAAAGGTTTCGTCAGCCACAGCAATGTGTGTTTGTTCAATACCGTGTCTGATTCTAAGTATGAATTTTATTTTCTCTTTCATCATTCACCATTTTATACGGCCTCTAAAATTCTAAAAGAACCCATCTGTCGCCTTCTAAACTTTTAACACCATCTTGTTTAAATTATAGGTTATAAAACGTTCTATTTAAATTTTACATTATAAAACGTCCTGTCTAAAACTCCCCATAGAAGGAAACTTTCACGCTTCTCGAAAACGTCACGCTTTTTTACGGCGATGTTTTCTTTCAAACTCTCGAAAGTTTCAGTCAATAAAGTTTAATCAAGTTTTCTCGACTCGCTTCCAAGACTTAATTTAAGATTACCGATGACATAGATTAAACTAGATTATGGATTAATCTTCTTCTGGAATAAATTCGACGATATTGTACAATCTGATTTACTTTTGACGCTTCAAATAATGTAATGTGACTTAAAAATTTATGTGGATTAACGCGGTGACATTTTAACCTTCGATTTACCAAGATGTAAAATAAAACTCGTGTTTCATGGAGGGTCACTCCCATACCCGACGCATTTGTATCCTTCTAATGCTGTGTTTATAGGTTATGTGGGAATAAAAAAAAAAACAAAATTATAAATTCACCATTTTAAATTATACATGGATTTACGGTAATTTAAAGAGATTTTTGTTACCCCTGTTTGCAACGGGAAGTTGAATAATTCTAACGTTCTCCGCAGGGGTAGCCAGTTAGGATGAACCGTACACTACTTTGTCTTGACACGATCTTTGCTTGACATACGTAAGTAAATAAAGCAAAAATTAAATAAATTAGCTATGTGTTTCGACTCATGATATGATCAGACTCTAATTCGCTAGTATTTGATTCACTGTCTCAGTTGACCGTGCCATGTCTCTTCTCGTCAATCTCTTCTTATCAACTCGCCCGTCATAATTTGTTAGTGAGTTCGAGATATCTAAGGGTCCCTTTTTACATCTTGTCCATTACGTTTACATCGGTTTTGCATTATTTTCTGACCGCCGCATTTGTACTGGCCGACGCGACGGTTGTTAATGTTTTACCACACGTATGCTTCAGGGATCTCATTTGTATCCTGTTCAATGTATGTTCGTTCTTCCTCGGCCATTGCTTTCATCTACTGCCGTATACCAAGGGTAGAGAGAGGATTTTAGGAAAACCTGTCTAGTTTTCAATGTCTATCTGAGGCTGTTATAACCCGCTGTAGTTCGGTTGAAAACACACTAAAGTTGATTGAAATTTTAGTTAGACTGTTCCGAAATAATATCAATTTTATTTTTATACTGCAAATACCGGTTTGGTCTATTCTATATCGCTGGAAAATACACAAAAAGATAATTGGATATTTGAGTGAAGTCGAAGGATTTTTAAGAGGTAAAGATAAATTACAAGAAGAGTGGATGGAAAACGACGAAATGGTTTTTGATAATGATTTAAGAAGACGATCCTCACTTAGAGACGTAAAGTCGAAAAGGCTTACCTTAAGTGGCCTACCTTGCCACCGAAAATTAAATATATTTTTTGTATACCTTTCGGCAATTATTATCTGTGAAATGGAAAATGAATTTAAAGGACTTAAGGCGTGCTTTCTTAGGATAATGATTTGGGAAAGAGTGTTTTCAAATTGTACGACCTCTTAGACGGTTGAAGGTTTTACTTATAAATCATTTTCTTATTCAGTGATTATCTCGGGGAGATCGCGTACCTCTGCTCCTATTAGAAATATATAATCCTTTGAATTTGGACTGACATTGATTTTTTTTTGTATTTTAGAATAACTAAGTTCTGTTGTGTGAAAACCAAGATGGGCAAACATTTTCGCTTGATTTGTAGTTTAGCAGGAAAACTTGAAAGGATGTGAAACATTCCTGGGTTGCGAATTTTCAGAAAAAAAAAAATAAGCGCAGATTTAATACTATTACATAAAATACTGCATTACAAGATTGAGTCAATTTTAGTCCTGAATTGCTTCGATTAATCAACATCCATATATAGAAAGATCTTGCCGACATTTATTACCCCTTTACTATAACAAAACCAGGACACTGGCGTGACAAAATTCCCATAAATAAATATTCTGATCTTGAAGATATATTTCATCTTAAAAATAATCAGTATAAATGTGTTATAGTTATTTGTTTTTGAGGTGTTATGCCGTGTTGCGCTATATCCTTCTTTAGCCGACGTTTCGGTGTGTGTCAGTATAAATGTGGTTTATTCCATTATTTTATTTATCTGGACACAAATAGATGTATTTCCTTCTACGTTTGTTATATTTAAAATTTATTTATTTGATGATTCTTAGCCTTTATTCACAGTGTTACCAATGTATTTTATTTTATGCTTTTGTCGTTACATTTTTTCTTATATTTTCACTAACAGTGATGCAAAAAACTTAAAAAGTGTATGTAAATGCTAATTAGGACGTGTAATAAATAAATAACCAGACAGTGTTTAGAATTCTTTAACTCCCACCATTTAGAGGAAAATTTGGATTATATGTTGCGTTCATATAATAATCACATTAAACCGAAAAAAAACTCTTTTAATTAGAAAATCGGGGAAAGTGTACACTTTACTGAACTGTAATGAATAATTATGCAGGAATTATCGACCCACCTCTTGGAATATAATTCACGGCCTGGCCTTGTAGTTTTCTAGTGCAGGTAAAGTACTTGTACCGAGTGCCCTTTAATGATTCCAGAAACATTTAGCCGGTGGCGGGGGAGTGGGGAGTGAGTGAAGTGAACACGGTTTATGGGAAAGCGTTGGTGACCGAGGAAATTGGATCTGTTTAACAAATTCAGGGAATTATCGTAGCACTGGACGAACATCGATTACGGGCGTTAGTGGAAACACGAGTTCCATTTCAATTTGATTAGTCGGCAAATTACGTTGTCATGCGGTCTAGTAAATCACTTTTAATTTATGTAAATGGAGAATAATAAAAGTACTAATTTATATTTTTTGCGCTTGACTGAAAGTTTACATGTTATTGTGTATTCGAGAACTTTTCTTATTACTGATGTCTTCTTATTGAAGTGAAACTTATTTACGCACGCTCGACTTGGAGGGTAAGTTGGTGAATGCGTTAGGAAAAGTATTATGCGTTACGAAAAGTGTGATGCGAACGGTAATCGATGCGAACGGTGATCGATGCGAACGGTGATCGGGCGAGGCGAACGGTCGGGTCTTTACGCACGCTTGACTTGGGGAGTAAGCTGGATAAGGATAAGGATATGGAGGGTAAGGATAAGGAGGGTAAGGATAAGGAGGGTAAGGATAAGAGGGAGATGTAAGTTAGTGAAGTTTTACTTTAGTCGTGTGGTCTAAAGCACACTCGTTTTTTTAGCTATATTTTTGTGTTCATGCAATTTATTTTTTTAATTCACTTCTACGCTGTAAACAAAGCGAATAGAAAAAAGATCTTTGCCGGCTTACCCTTTTTTCTCACTCTATTTTTAATATTTTTATTTTCTTTGTCTTTGCCTTGTTGTCAAGAAATTGCATTGATGTTTTGACGCATGTTTTCTAAATTAAACGCAGTTAATCCAATATTTACTTATTTATTATTTGGTGTATTCATAAGGTTACACCGATCACGATCATGTACAGTGCGTGGGCCGTCATCTTGGACGCTTCCCCCAGCACTACTTTTTTGATCGTTAATGAATCTTGCACGCTAACTTTTAAAATATAGGTTCATAATATAATCCAATTATAATGAAGCAAAAATAGTTCCATCTGAAATCTGTACGTTGTTTTATTTAGTTGTGACATTTTACTCCGTTTATTATACCTTCAGCACTTCAGTATCCAGCAGATACTTTGGTGTATGTAAAGTGTAGTCACCAGGGATTACTGACGGGGTTTCCCTGTCAAAGAAAGCTAAAGTATATTTAAAAAAAACAACCTTAATTCATAAAGCTAAGCGTTTAATGCCGCCAGCGTTTACCATGACTCGCAAACTCATAAATTTCAGTGGCAATGTTTTTATCCCACATGTAAATTTCACAGCCTCTTCTCTTCTGTGCTCCCGATTATGCAACGATTCCTCGGCAGCCTTACTACCCTTAAGATGTCACTGATATGTCGTGCCTGTTTAAATAAAGGCTCTCGCGACGGTTACTGCTGAGAAGACCCCGCGCAATAAACACATTTAGTATCTGTCATAAAGAATTTTATTACAGGACACTGATGTTTTGTTTTGGCTGATGTTCCGTGTTTATTTTCTCTCCAAAAATGTGGATGTTTAAATGGAGCGGACAAAGTTACTCTTGGTTTCCTAGTTTTTATCTGTTCATAAGAGAACTGAACACTTAGAAGAGCTGATTTTTGTTAAAAATATTATGCAGTATTTTTTATAGCAATGAGATTGAAGACTCGATTTGAATTGATTGTGAGCTATTAATTAACCTGTAGATATAAATTATGTGATACAAAATTTCAAAAAAATATTTTGTGTTTAACCACTCAGCAACATAAGCAGATATACACGTTAATATGCCGACATCAGTTAAGTACAATAAGCGTGTTTACACGTCAACGCGTATGTTTATACAGAAATCGTCATAACTCCGTTATTGTTCTAGTGACATCCCTAAAACAAAAAGGAGAAGCTCCATAATAAATCAAGCTACCCATCACTATTCAAGATGTCCATAGAAACAGATAAAAAAAATCTTTTCTGTCAGATACATGATAGACCGCCAAATTGCCTATCCACTGTTCGACATCGTTATTTTTTTATTAAATATTCTTGTATGAAATGATAAAAAAGCGAGGTGACCAAATTGTTTATTATACATTTATAAGATAGAATAAATATTGTATTTATATAATCCGTGATTTTAGTACCGTTTTCACATAAAAGCATCACGTGAGTCATTTTAAATTTTTTTTTTATGTTTGCATTCTAAATTTTAATGTTTACAAATGTTAATATTTATTTGTAACATAACTATTTGAAAGCTTATTTCATATCCTTTCAAAAACAGTTTTTAGTATTTGGCTAAGTTTGGAAATGTTTCATTTATAGAGCTTTAATTGTGAAGCGGAAATAACATAAAGTTTTCGTAAATCTGACATGTCGTTTAAGACGTAAAAAGTCCATATTCGCGATGTATCGGAGTGGTTAAGTTTATTTTTTATAATTGAAGGTATTTATTGAGAGAATTCGACCAAGCGATTAAGTACCTATGTACCTACCAACCTTTAATATAATATTTCAGCCCCTCGAGCCATTTTTTGTCGGAAAGTCAAAATATTTCCGCATAAAATCCAAATAAATGGAATATTTCTCTACGTATCCGGAAGGTTTTGAAATAGGCTTATTTAATTTTACGATTCGAAATAAACATATCATTTTTAAGTATAAATTTTTTTAATGCAAACATTGAAAAGTTTTAAAAATGATTCACCTAACGTTTTTTCAAACTAAAATTACTGATAACAAAAAAATTACAAACACAAAAATATTTTATTAGTCAAATGTATTGTAAACATCATTGTCAACTCACTTCTACGTCGTTTCATGTAAAAAATATTAATACAAAGCTTGCAAAGTTTTTTTTTTTTTTAAATTGCGGTCGGAATCTTTGGTTTTATAAAGGTGAAAATTTTAATTTATTTGCTTTTATCTTTTAGATTTAAATATAAAGCGTGGTATTTTCTCCTTGTAACACCGTTTAAATTATATTTCTGACTATGACAGGAAGGGAGACGCAATGATTTCTATGAGACACAAATGAGTTGTTCCGAAAATCGAACAAATTTGCTTAGGGGTAAAAAAAAAATGTTTTTATTTTCAAAATTCGAACTGATTAGTCAAGAATTTTGACTACGTCATTGATATAATTTATTGATGAGACACGAAGAGAACCTTATTTTTAACCTTCGATTAGTGTAATTTGACCTCTAACGCCGAACGGCCGGAAGCTAACGAATCCGGTTCCCGCGCACTGCTCCTTGTATAGTATACCGTGATTTTTCACGGGTCTGTGATATTTTTTTTTTTTTTATTTTTTATTAATTTATACATAAACTTATACATGTAATATATTTATGAGTAATTACTTTTTCAGGTTACTTTCGGATCATTAAATACTAACATGCAACATTGATCAGAAACTGTATAAACATATATATGTATATAATATATAACCTTTACGAGAATGTAAAGGAAAAAAAACAATTTTATTTACTTTTTCAAACTTAGCAAAAAATTAACATCTTGTCGATGAAGATAACATTGTTTTTGAAACATGTTGATATTGTTAATTATATAGTGGTTTAAACGAAGTGATGTATTATTCATTATATGAAATAAACAATAATATTTATATAAAACAACGTGATGATTACATAAAATAATATACATGTAGGTACCTACATATAAATACTCTAAGTATAAGGTCGTGTTTGAAGTATATAAAATATGTGGCGCAGCGCTTTTCTTAAGAGCACCTTTTAATAAGTGCACTTGAAAAGTGTCGTACAAGATTATAAACCACTCAAAAACGAGTTTTCGGTCACTGTCATAAAGGATGAGATTTGTGTTTTAAGCGTCAATTACATTGAGCGAGTTTACAAGCTACTATCTGGGAAATTTAGTAAACTCGCTCAGTGTAGTCGTATTACAATCTAACTAGCAGATTGTGGACAATCTACGAAAAAAGTTGGAAGGTAGTCAATTTTACTCGTTAGATGGCGGCCTACCAACAGCTGATTTCGCAACTGTCAGAATTAGTTCGCGCGGGAGGCGTTATTCTCGCTACTGGCTAGCATGTGGCGCTACCTGCGGCTTAAGTTTTTTTACAAAATGTCGACCGAATTGGTTCGCGGGGGAGTCGTTATTTTAGCTGCTACTGTCGCTACTGAGCCAGTAGACAGTTTTGTGTGACATCATGACAATCTCACTCGCCGATTCACCCGCTTTTAAACTTACCAGCTAGTTGTTTGTAGACTCGCTCAATGTAATTTGCTTTATTTAGTAAGGCTCGCTTTAGCCTGTCTCGCCTAGCTAATAGCTTAATGCCTTGTACCATCTATCCAAGATAATAACACGGGAGTTTATACCCAAACCCCTCAATCTCCACATACAAGCGGCATCTAGCGGAATTAGATTTAAGCTAAGCGTTCGTTTCGGCCCGCAGAACCGTTTACTGAAATATTAAACTTGAAACTGTTTGAAAACAAACTTAAACGGTTTAATTAAGTAATTATCCACATTGAGGTGTGAACGTCGGCTTTACTTAGTGAAATGTAGTTAAATAACTTTCTAGTTAAATTAAAACTAGGTAATGGAAGTGGAAGCCACGGTTTTTCGGGATGTGTTTGTTTTGTGGGAAAACGGCTAAAAGCTTTGAGTTCCTATTTAACTACATGTTAAAACTACGTGGTTATTATATCACGAGATTTTTAAATGCTCTGAAAGGTGACAACTGCGTTACGAGACAAATAGGCAAAATTCATCGGATATCGGAAGGCGTCCGTCATCGGATGTAAAATTTCTGTGATTTTTCTATGGTTTGTCTACGCCTGTCGTTGTTTTAATTACCTAATTAAAAACACGTATTACGGTTTATTATTTATAAAAACTGCTAAAAAAAATTAAATGGAGTTCTACGAATTAAACACGAAAACAATTCATTATTGAAAAGAAGAGTAGAAAAGCAAACAATAAGATATTCAAATTATGTCAAAATTAGGAAAAAAGTTAGATTTGTGCTACTGAGAGGTCCTATGTTAGGTTAAAAAGGTTAGAGTGGAGCTATCACTTATCAGCAGTAGTTACACCTATAATTAACATTGAAACTGAACACCCTAAACTTTTTTGGAAAAACACCCAGTAAGTTTACCCTTTGAGTCATACGCTACAATTTACACTTTCCCTCCGCTCTAACTTCTATTATTTCTGCTATTTGCGTCGTTATGAGAGTAGGCAGGTACTTACTTACATGGAGCCATTAGCGGCATGCCTGTAATTAACATTGACACCGAACTCCCTCCAAAATCTAGTTTTTGTTTGTCGTTATATTCTGATTTTACCCAGTAATTTTAAACGTCTCGTTAATCTATTGTGTTTTAAGCCTCAATTACATTGAGTTTACAAGCTACTAGCAGGCGAATTCACTATCTGCTAGTTAATTCGTTTAGTGTAAAATCTGCTACTTAGAAATAAATGTGATTACACTGAGCGAGTTTACTAGCAGATAGTGAATTCGCTGGCTAGTAGCTTGTAAACTCGTTCAATGTAATCGAGGCTTTACACGGTTACCGCACAACTCAAAAATGTAAACTTTATCATTCTTTTGAAAAGTCATTAAAAGTGAATATATATTTTTTAAAACACTTCTTTAGAAACGTTAGGTTAGATTATGAGCTATGATCATAAGAATTTTAAAATTTTCAATAATGTATAAGCAAAATAAGTCTGTAAAAAAATCTGAAGTATGTTTTTTTGATGTTTTATTTTTTATTATGCATTTTTATTAATTTATGACATTCAATTTATTTTATTATATGCCTGTCTCACTAGGAGAACCTGTAATGAGAGCAGTCGCTTAGCATAAGTAGTTTATAATAATAACACATACAAAATACAAATAATAACATAATATTACAAGTAACAGTTAATCATCAGAGTGTTAATCATGTTAGTTTGTAAGACCGCAAATAAACAGATACACTGAAGTATTTTCGTCAAAAACACGTGCGCGGATTTTTAAAAATGATTTTATATATAATATACTAAAATTAAAATTCTGAAAAGTAACTTTCTTAGATAAATTATTTTACTGTATATATGATTATATGATTTGAAATGTGTGTGGTTTAATACCACATTTTTTTTGAAATTTTAACAAATCTGCCAATGACCAAAGGTATAACTTTATTATAATAAAAATAAACATACTTTTTAAATATTTAAACATAGCTTTACTAGATAAATTAACAGTATATCGAAATCTATTTATATTTTTTTTTGTAGAAAAGATCGGTTCGTCTAGAATTTGATTTAATAAGTCAGTTACGCCTCATACATCATAACATAATATGTCTGCCAATGTTGTAGATGGCTTGAAAAAACAAGCTTATTCCCTCTTAGTGTAAATAGAGCATCAGCAGGTGTAATAATAAAAACAAACATACTTTTTCAAAATTGAAAACATAACTTGACTGGATAAATTAACAGTCTATAGAAATCTAATTAATTTTTTTGTAGAAAAGAGTCGATACGTCTAGAATTTGATTTAATAAGTCAGGTACGCCTCATACGTTATTACTAGACATCGGATTATATGCACTAACAAAGTGCCAAAATATGCATGCAAATATGCACTAAAAACTCTTGATATGGCCAAAATATGCACAATGAAAAATGAAAAAACCATTTTTATTTGTAGATATATATTTTAATTAAAGATGGTTCAATAACAGCGAAGTATTCTTAAAATTGTGCATAGTTTTTGTGACAATATACAATTAACTGTTTTTCCAAATTTTCGAGCCCTAATTTGTGACGTTTATCACCCAGTATTCATTTGTACGCCGAAAATTGACGTCATTGTACAAAATTTAAAAATTGGCGCCATTTCTGGAGATACCTGTTTAGGCAGTATATCACCTATACCGTTGATGCAGGCATTAATGTTCTTCATGTCTTCAAGACTCGGGTTCTTAAGCAAAATAGCGTCTAACTTTTTACGAATCTTTTCCGATATTGAATTAAAGGGCGTTGGCAAGTTCGATCATTGTTTCCAGTATTTCTATTGATTTAAATAGATGAAGATTTTTTTGTTTCCAATTTAACTATGGCATCTGGTAACTTGCGGAAATGTGTTGAGATTAGGGTAATATTCTGTTTAGTGGATGCGTTTTCAAATGCTAGCTTGCGATTGACCGAATTGCGATGGCCTCAGGATTGTCAAATTGACGAAAACGAGACGAAATATGCACGATTGGGAAAAAAGGCTTAAAATATGCATTAACGCCGTAATTAGAGAGTTATATGCATTTGCATATGCAAATATGCAAATGCATATAATCCGATGTCTAGTTATTACATATATCTGCCAATGTTGTAGGTAGCTTGGAAAAACAAGCTTATGGGTCCGAGTGGGTAAAAATGACATATTTCCGGTTGTGTCTGGTTATTCTTAGTAAATATTATAGTAAATGGAGTTTTACTTTTAATGAATTTTCAAAGGGTGTTGAAATGCCACGTTGTCGAGTTGTCATGGAACGTTTACACAAATAAAATTCACACATCAAGTCCTTTATGACCTCACTTTCGATTGATGGTTATATTCAAACGGTGCTATCAGCGATTCCTTCGCTTGAACCGAACGCCCTCGAAAATCTTTATTTTTGTGATACTTTCTTAACGCCCTGTACCGCCTTTAAGCCTCAAACCGCTTATCCATTTAAGGTGTGTTTACACGGATACAATTTACGCATTCCTAGTGTGGCGTAACCTTTTGTAAGGTGAAAAGTCCCCCGGGGGTACGGCAGGTCGCCGACCGTTAAATCACACCCGGCTCGTATCGGATCACGGGCGTTAATCCGCCCCCGCCCGCCCGTGGAAATGGACCTTTAAACGCTCCATAATGCCGATTCTTGTCCGGCATTATCGGAAAATTGACGCCGTTTTCACGTAGACGGCTTTCCGAGAAAATTGAGAAAAAATTGAAAAGAAAAATGTTTCTTCACATCTTCACCTCGTATTACTCTCTTTCACTTAACTGTAATGATTTATTTTTCTCTGGTGCAATCTTCAATCATGTGCGGTATAATAGGATGGGGTGGTGCGCTTGTAACATTAATAAAACCTTTACAAACAATTCAAAATTATCTTATTAAATTATGTATGATAGAAATAGAACATTTTCTACAGTTGCATTATACAAAGCATCTGAACTATTCAGCCTCCGAAAACTATTTATACTGCTAACTATTTATACAAAAACAAAAACAAATTCGAAAAATGTGAAATCAGAATGAACATTAGAAACAATAATGTATTTTACACCCCCTAAACGAATACCAAACAAATGCATGCTCATTGCAGTTTTGTAGGCCCTCGTACTTTCAATCTTTTACCGAAAAAAATTTAAATGACAACTAAACTACATCAATACTTAAATGAGTTTAAATTATGGCTTAAAAATATAGATGTTGAAACTTTAATTATTTAATTTAAATCACTATTTGTTTCTCACAAACTAAATAGGTACTGTATAAAAATTATTTCTGTCTCTGTCTCAATCGTTTCGTTCTCACGTTGCAATTATTTTAACCCTCCTCTTCCTAGTGGGGTCCAGTGGGACCCATTGCTTCAGTAAGGCACCTCGGGACGCCATTTCAATAGCCTCGGTCCGTTGCAACCTAGTCTCATTTCGAACAGCCTCTGCATTTGTTATTCGCTTCTTTGTCGGAAGCGACCAACTGGACGTCTTCCCTCTGGAATTGCCGCTAGAAATCTATACGCTGGTCGTTCTGCTGGCAACCTTAATACATAATTTAAGTCACCAACTGGGCTGTGGTGGTAGAGGGTAGAAGGATTTTAATAATACAAAATAGAAACAACAGAGGTAAGCCATGAACCATTTTTAAGATGTAAAAATGTATAAACATACAAATGTCGCCAACATCGTGCAAATCGCATCTACGCACAGCGGCTTTCTACCCATA
This sequence comes from Limnephilus lunatus, assembly GCA_917563855.2. Lineage (NCBI taxonomy): Eukaryota > Metazoa > Arthropoda > Insecta > Trichoptera > Limnephilidae > Limnephilus > Limnephilus lunatus. The sequence goes on along the minus strand of OU830596.1, from coordinate 84,395,133 downwards.
CACCAAACGCATAACTTTCATTGGCGCCGCCACCGCTGTTTTAGGCTGGGCGCATACATCAGGTTTTGCTTTCCGGTTGTCTGATCAGACATTCGGATTGGATAAACACCACACACATCCGATTCGAAAACCGGATAAGTAATAGAACCGGGGCCACGCCCTTTTTCAGACCATATTGCCGGTGCGGAAGGGCGTGGCCTATTTTTATTACTGATCCGATTTTAGAATCGGATGTGTGCGGGCTCTCATAAGAAATGTATGCCGCGAAGACCTTCCGGTTGTATGATCAGACAATCGGATGGAAAAACCTGATGTATGCGGCCAGCCTTAATCGTCCGCGCAGTTTGGTCGTAGTTCGTCGACGGTCAGCACTCTTCCACGTCTTTTCCTCATGTCATTGAATTCTTCTTTATTTTGTGCCTATGTAGAACAAAAACACTAAAGATTTTTGCCAGTATGACGTAGATATGACTAGTATTTTTTTGACGAATTTTCATTATAAACATACTAAGCTCCTTTATTAAATGTGAGTTGGTAACTCACAAGAATCCCAACCATCTGGAGCCTGTGAGACTATGGTTCAATTCTGTATTCTTCTTGATTAGCGGAGTTTCTCGTACCTCGTAACATACTATGAATCTGTTTAATTTTTATTACTTTTTATTTTACTAGTATTTTCTATTCAAGTAGGATTATTAACTTTCACGCAACATTAAAAACATTTTGTTCAACACCCTGGTTAATTCTAACACTAGTCAAATCTCATTTAACTAAGAAAGGTAAAATTCACTCCCAACAGTTTATTATTTCAACCCATCTCACAATTTTCCAGTTAAAGGTGAAATCGTGGGAACAAATATCCAACAAATCCAATTACAGAGCGATTTTTTCCAGTTGTAAAAGTATTTTTGTACTTTCGTTTGAAGTTTGTAGGATGTTATTAAACTTTTCTACTAATCCGCATTGACGGGTTACTTTAGCTCTGGAAGGTAACTAAGGCCCAAATCGGAAAATAGTTTGAATTTCTCGCTACATCGTAACCGTTTTAGCCAGTTGTGGTTTCAGCCGAAAATTATATACGACAGAATATGTATACTCAGCACCTTTTTGTTCACTTTGCATATATGTATGCATCTATCAGTGTCCTTAGAAGTTTTTGTAGTTGAACCGCGCGTTTTCATACTTGCAAACTTTGTTGTGTAACTGTGATTTCTGGTAAGTTTATAATGATGATAGTATTTTTGTTTTTAGACGTGTATTTAGGAGTGTGACATTTGTAAATTCAAAAGGTTTTACTTTAATTAGTTGCCTAAATTTAAGAATGAAATATCGGTATATTTTGGCCCTTGCCTCGGGTAACTTTGACCCACTACGAGAAATATCAGAAAGGTAGTAATAAGTAATTGGAGATTACCCTTTTATCACATATTTATGGAAGAGTCTTATCAGAATGCTTGTCCCCCAATACAATTCATATTCTCCAGCCTCTAGATTTTGCTTATTTTCGGTGATTCTGAAATGCAAGTGGAGGGAAGCAATACTATACTGGAAAAGCTAAATTGGAATGAAATTGCCAACGACATCGATAGAACATTTTCCTTGTCTATTGAAATAGCTCTGAAAACTTTAATTGGAAGCAAGGATATTTCCATTCACGAGGAAAAACCATAAAGTAGATTTACAAGACAGATTGCATTGTACTCATCGAATTCATTGCTGGGTCTTTCAATGTATAAGTTAAAAAACCTGCCAATGGGGTATTTTCACGTTTTTTATTGCTTAAAAAAATTATGCAAAAAATTACAATGATTACAGCATTTTTATTTTATATTGACAAATACATTTTCTACAGCGAGTCAAAGTTTCCCATTTTTGAATTACCGCTAAAAAGATATTTTGGGGCGGAGCTATCGTGTGACTTCATGAGCGTGGACGCTCACTCACAGTGTTTATTTATGCTGGCCAAGCTGAGCGACGCTTGTGACGTCACAATCCGATTTGCCAACCACGGGCCGTTTTGATTTTGTCAGTTTTAGATCGTTTTTAAATCAATAATATTGAATGAAAACATAAAAGACAAACATTTTAGTAGGATGATTAAAATCAGAAAAATGATCTTTAAATATTCTGTACATTTTCAACTGAATCCCTCGTTTGTGGAAATACCCCGTTGATTGTCAGATTGTCAAGAAAACTGAATGTTCCTCATTTTACTAGATATGATTTTACTACCATTTTCTTTGTGTAATGGTTGCATTAATGGTCAAAATTAAAAGAAATTGAATTTGTTTTGAAATTTTACTTAAATTAATCTGTACTATTGTACGAAAGTCATCTTACATTTAATTTTCAACCTCTCATGGGGATGACATTAGTCCATGCAAGTAAAAAATATTTTTCTTTCTATAAGGATAATCTATGGGCCAAAGTAACCCTCTGAGTCCAACATTGACCCAAAATTTAAAAAAATATATATAGACATGCAATTTAACATATTTGTTTGAGCATATCTAATACAACAAATTTTTTTATTATGTTATGAAGAAAATTGAAAATATTGTTTGTTTTTTATGTGCAATGATCCCGAGTCAAATATTTTATAAATACTTTCAGCGTGTTCACGGGTGTTCGTTAGTAAATGTAATAATAATATTCTAAACATTGAATTTACCTAAAACATTTACGCAGTACAATTATAACCACCCATTCGTTTTGATTCATAATCCACGTGGTACATTTACGGTACAACGAGGAGGAACCCCGTGGCTTTAATTACTTATTTAAAGGCATTCGCGTGAGAGCGATACGCGCTGGAGGCAAATAATGTAATTAAAATTTCACTTTCGGTCTACCTACGCCCGGAATATATATAAGTTACGAGTATAGAGCGTCGGATAAACTTTTGCTAGAAATAAATGAGTGTGCATGGGAATTACAAATGTACAAAGTTTATCAAAGAGAGTTAGCACTTTGCTGCTTCACGATTTTTTTACTTAAAATAAAGACGAACATTCCCGGGTTACGAGTAACCTGACAATATTTGAAGATCACTACTACCATTACAATACGCGGAAAATGTTGCTTTTGTATGACGGAGGACTAGAACTTACGCCGCCTGGGTGGGACCCAAATGTGATGCCAACTCAGCCACTGACCGGTCAATTTGCTGGGTTTTACAAGGGAAGGCGTAACGTCACGTAAAAGATTTTCAATGTTGCATTTTTTTAATGCTTTTTAGTTAATTCTATAATAATAATATTAATTGATTCAATTATCATACATTTTTTTCAATGCTTCTTCTTCTTTGTGTGCCCTATCAGGTCCCCCCGATGTCGGCGATCACTCTTGAAAATGTCTCTCTGTCTTGCGCTACCCGGAATAGCTCCTCCACACTTCTAATGATGGTCCACTCTCGTATATTTCGCAGCCAAGACATTTGTCTCCTACCAGGCCCTCGGCGACCCTCTATCTTGCCTTTAAATATTAAATGGAGCAAGTGATACTTCTTCCCTTGAAGTATATGACCCAATTTTTTTTATATGAATACCGCACAAGAGTCCCAACTGCTCCCGTCTGAAGCCAGTTAGACTATGGCATCCCCAATTGGGGTGTGTTGTGAAACTGAGGGTAGTGGGGAGGGGAAGGAGACAGGGAAGAGGAAGGTAGGGAAGTACCTGGCTATTCAGATCTGGTCACCAAACACGGCTAATGCCATTTCAAGCAACGTTTCAATTCTGAATGGTGGATATGAAATTTTCCTGATTTTTATTAATGTAAGCAGTTCTCCATCTGCTCTAGCCCGCCTGATAATGATTGTGTTGGTGATCATGTCGGTCCATGGGACCTTAAGCATTCTCCGGTGAAGCCACATTTCAAAAGCCTCTAACCTGTTCATGGTATTTACTTTCAAGGTTCATGTTTCACATCCATGCAGCAAGACCGATAACACATAACATTTTAGCATTCTCTGCCTTAGTTTTGAACTGATACTGTCATTGCAGAAGAGGGATTTTATTTTACTGAACGCAGTTCTTGCTGCTTCAATTCTGCACCTAACCCCTACATCTGGGTCAAGAGTCTCCGTGAGAATTCAATGCTAGAAAAATAATATTTTCATTTAATATCATGTAAAAAATAATATATAAATACCGTAATAATATTTTTGTTGACCTACGTGACAGAACTGTTAAATCCTTATTATTATATATGGGTTGTTAAGGGAAGTACTTGACTTACTTAACTAGTGACTCCTGACATTATTTGTAGTAAAAATATAAATGAAATTTTGTCTTCGGTGATTTTTTGTGCTTCTTTTTCAATTTTTTTTCTTCAAAATCTTATAAAAACAATTTTTCCCCACGTAACATCACTAGTCACTCTGCCAAGTAACTAAACGAACCCTCATTCGAACCCCAACTGTCCAATATTGATTTTTTTATGTTTTTAAGTTGAAAAAAAAATCATCAAAAATATCACCAGATATCAAAATGACGGGAATCACTGATTGAAGTAAGTCAAATATCTTCCTTAACACCCTGTATATGCAAGTACATCTATGTTATCGAATTTTATTAAACTTTCAGTTCTTCCTGTGAAACTAAAAATCATTATAATGTCACCACAGACCAAAATTTCATTTACGTTTTTTACTCCAAATAATGTCAGGAATCACTGGTTAAAGTAAGTCAAATACTACCCTTAACAGTCTGTATACACAAAGTACATCTAATTTATCGAATTTCATTAAGCCCTCAGTTCTTTCTGTAGTTTTATTTAATTTCAGTGGAATATTTGTATACTAAATTTAATTGTTTAAATATTCCCTACATGGCCCAACTGTCACCAGAGCCGAGCCGAGCCGACCATTTATGGCGATGAACTTTGGGTGTTTTTATTACAAGGCTCAAAGGATGATAAATAAAAGCAACCCAGAAAAATTAACAAAGCCTTTGTACTTCCTGTGGAACTGTTTATATGTTCGCACAACACCCGAGGCGGTGACCTTTTTTGATTTTAAGGTTAAACGTCACGTACGTCATAATCTACGCATTCACAGATGGCGCCAATCAAATTATTTTAGGTTTTTAATGCTTTTTGCACGTTACGCTTTAAAATATTAGGGTAAATTAATTGTTCGCGATCGTACATATTTAATTAGAATATAAATAAATAGTTTTGTCCATAAACAAACCCATATCTTTCAAGAAAGGCTGAAAAATTCAGTTTTCTATCGGTGACTCAATCCAATATTGTATTTTTCAGCCTTTCTTGAAAGATTTGGGTTTGTTTATGGACAAAACTATTTATTTATATTCTAATTAAATATGTAGGATCGCGAACAATTAATTTACCTTAGTATTTTAAAGCGTAACGTGCAAAAAGCATTTAAAACCTAAAATAATTTGATTGGCGCCATCTGTGAATGCGTAGATTATAACATACGTGACGTTTAACCTTAATAGGTATGTCTATTTTATCGGTATTGAAAATATCGGTGTTTTTTTTTTTTGAAGTAAAACTTCTTTATGCGCGTTCGACACTTGGGGATAAACTGGTAAATGCGTTACGAAAAGTGGTGATTGTTACGAAAAGTGTGATGCGTTACGAAAAATGTGATGCGAACGGTAATCGATGCGAACAGTGATCAATGTCATTAAAAAAAGAAACGGAGCTTGCAAAAGGAAACGGAGCAACTTTTGCTCAGCGAAAAAAAGACGCATGAGTGTGTACTACTGTGCGAAATGCAACAAAACATATTGTCTGGAATGTCAATATCATCCCAATGTCATATGTTATTTTTAAGATAGTGAAGTTTTACTTCAGTCGTGTGGTCTAAAGCACACTCGTTTTTTAATTTAGTTTGCTTGTTTTCATTTTGTTTTGAAGAGTTTTATTTCATATATATATTTGTTACTTAATTTTTATTTATCCGCTAATCAAATCCACCATCTGCTAACCAAATCATTCCTCACCTAATAAAATCTTTTCTGTACTTGTATAAATTTAAACACTCCTGCCGTAGGCCAATCCAAGTGGTTCGCTACGTTTGGTGACTTGGTAGGGGTGCCGGGGTTCAGAGGGGTGAGATTAGTCTAGATCTTGGTGGCGAATGCGTTTGCCCATTGGTTGAGGGAGACCCACCCTAGACCTCTCCAGCCAGACTCCCTCGAGCCATCGCTTTGCACCGCAGTGGGAGGGAGGGATTCATACGTCCGTCACTCCTGGGCACGTCGACGCTCAGATTTTTACTCACCCCCCCATACCCTTTTCTTTCCCAAAACTTTCTCTCCTTCCTTTCCCTAAAAAGACCCTCTACACAGCATCCCCAAAGATGATATTGGCCCTGACGGATTTTTTTTCTCAGGTCCCTCTGTGTGGAGCTATTGTAACAAGAAACAAATTTATTTAAAAAAAAAATAGAAACAACATTTTTTTATTTATTTTTTTATATAAAGCAGTCTCTTTGTGTTTTCCAATATTTAATGAAATAAAACAATAACGTTGTTTATATCGACGAAATTTAATTTATTAATACCGATTGGTTTCTCTTAACACAAGCATTGTCAGGGTACAAAATAAATAACTGATTTGAACTGACTACTAAGTTTTTAATTTTGTACCCTGTTGACGCTTGTCTGCAAAACCAGTCGGTATTAATAAATTAAATAAAAAATCGTGGTTATTAACAGAGTTGTTGTTTTATTTTATTAACCCCATAGGCTATTTTGTTCGCTTTTCGGAACATTTCATATAGGTTTCATAGAAATCGTTGTGCCTCCCGCATTTCTACCGATTCAGTACACATTTTCCTTAAATGATAAAAAAAATATATGTTATTCTTGAAGATAATATCTATATATTCCCCACGCCGAAGCGGCAATTATATGAAAGTAGCTGGTACCCGGCATGCGCTACTATGCCATTTAATAAAGAAATTGTTTCTCCCTGCGTGTCCTTTCCCATCCGTCCCATTCCCCTTCCGTCTCCCCATCCTCTCTCGCGTCCCCTTCTCTCGCGTTTCCACTCCGTCGCCTCCACTTTCCCTCTCCCCACTCCACTCCCCCTTTCCACTCCCCCGCGAACCTCCCCTTCGAGTTCCCCTCCCTCCTCCTGCATTCCATACATTCAGTCCCGGTGCACTCAGTTTTCAAACAGCTCGCGTTCCACCTATTGCAATTTTTTTATACAAATTTCATAATGCCAGAGGTCACCAGTAGTTTTATACAAACCTTGTCCTGACAACAACGAACACAAAAAAAGGATTATCCAATTTGGCGCAGTCGTTCGGAAGTTATGCGCGTACATACATATCGGCGATTCATTTTTATTTAGATAGAATATAGATTCCCTCTCTCGAAAAAAAATCGCAAAGTATGCTCCGAAAATTATTACAACCACGTTTTGTTCAGTTATTTTACAAGTTACATGTGTGAAAAAATTTACAGTGATTCTATAAATGCTATTTTAAACTAGTCTTGTTTTATTAAACATGTTCACAATTTTCGCTTAAATATTATCGTTTATAATATTAACACGCTCTCTCTGACATACATATTTATATATCTCTCCATCTTCTTCTTTTTGAGCGGGTATACCGCGCCTTAATACATTGTGAGAAATAATCCAACGTTATTGAAAACAGAAAACACCATGCTGTATATTCACATCTAAAAGTTAACCACAAAAGAATTAAAAAGTACAACTTTACGAAAACTTTGTGAATTTAAAAAAATATGTTTTTACACGAAGCAACAAAAAGTGAGGTGGTGGAAATGTTTAAAATACATTTGTCTAATAAAATATGTGTGGGTTTTCATTATTATTTTTTCTGTTTTTCATTGTATTGATATCACTACCTGCTTGTTACTTGGATGTTATAGTAGCTGTATCTGATATCCCTTTTATGCAACCAAGATTAATTACTGAGGCTTAGTAATCCCCTCACATACAGCCCGATTCGATTCCATTAAGGAACAGAGCTGATAATTGATAAATCCAACAGCAGAATTCGGTCCATGCTTTACTATTATTATTCATCTCGCCCAGCATCTCTCTCGCTCGAGATAACTCCGTCCTTCTTCTGCCTTTGTATTGATCTGGCTTTCCCTGGCGTCTCTTCCGCTTGCCTCCCCCCTGTCCAGCCGCTGCCATGTACGGTGTACGCTCTGAGCTTTCAGATGTCGTGTGCGGGTTCAATATAAACGTGGAAAATAAATGTCTAAGAAAAAACTGACAAAATATTTATAATAAAATAATAAATATCCAAATATTTTACCTAAAGTAACTACCTACACGACCTATATATTTTTATTAACAATTTTTTTTATTATTTATTTTGAACTTAATGAGTAAAACCTCACATCTTAATATTTTAATTAAATGAAGGTAATATTAGCGAAATTCAATCAAAATCTGAAAACAGAAATTTTTAAAAAAAGATACGGTCACATCTAGGATACGAACCCAGGTCCTACGCCCTGCCGGGCGGAGTTCTACCAACTGAGATAATGTACCCCTATCCGATTCGGTCATATTTAGCTTATCTAGATAGCCTATTGATCGGATTTGGATCTTTCAATCATACGTAAAAAACTACATAACGCCAGAGCTCACTGTTGTATATAGAAACCATCCTGGGCATGCGGACATCAAATCCCCAAAATGTGAATGTTTTAGGAACGCATAAGAGACAAACAAAGAAACATTGGTTTTTATATTAGAGTGTTAAGATTTCTACAATTTTACTTCTAACTACAGACTGGACAAAAACAACGTATGTCTAAAAAAAATGCATCCATCGATTCCGGTTCATAGATCACTGATACAAAACTATATGTATAATGCATTTGACCAATGAACCCAATGCAGCGTAAAATGTACGTATGGGTCAACCCACAGTCTCCTCCTTGACAATATCAAGGAGGATACGGTTTTTCTACTTTTGTCGTCAGAATTTCAATTATTCTAAAACATGGGAACACCTCAGCACAGGTTCGCCTAGTGAGGTGTTCACAAAATACTACTAGGTACTTACCTATATACAGTTACGGATCATTATCATTTTTTTTCCTTATTACTTAACTTGATATCTATGTATACCAACATAATTATCTGTAATATATGTATGTTAAAGAATAGAAATAAATAAATAAATAAATTGTTTTAATAATTTTCTGTTCAGGCAAAAAATATAGAGGGCCATACTTACCTCGGAGGTATACGCCAAATTGTTAGCAATAAACAAAAAACCAACATAAATATAATGAAAAATTAACTTTTGCAAAGTTCACGTTCGGACATATTTTAGGCATATTTTTTTTAGCTGTAGCCTCCGAGGTTTTATGAGTGTGTCTGTTGCGAGAGATCTTCTTTCAGATATGGTCAAGTGAAATTCTTTTGTGAAAAACAAATATGGGCGGGTGCTGAAATTTGTTTCATCGTTGGGTGGTTTTTTTCAAAGAACCGTATGATCTAAGAAAGGCATTTCAAAGGACCTTTAATGTAAGGATCGTTAGCCTTTATTTCTTAACACTGGAATATCTATATTTCTTATTCAGGATCGTAAATAGGCAACCATATTAAATAACGCTGAAGCCATGGAACATGGGACCAAAGAAAACCTTATTTCTGGAAATTGTTTTTAATGTTTGTTGTGTCTTTTTCTCGGTGATTTTAATTTTTTTATAATTTTCTTGACACAATATTTAAAAATAACCCATTTATTTTCGTTTATAACCGGACCAAATTTTTCCCAGCTCACATAGGTCTCACGTAAATTGTTGTCTCCCTTAGTGTTATGATGAGATGTATGATCTTAACGATATTAGAAAGAGGAAACTTCACGCTTTATACTAAAATATTTTAACCATAGAAAGAATTTAGCCATATTTTTTTTATGTGCCTACTGTATGAATCAAGTTTCCATTAGCAATTTTAGTAAAATGTATAATATTTAATTTATGAAATATAATATTAATAAATGTATAATATTTCGAGATTTATTTTATTAAATGTTTTTATGAAACGACAAAACGTAAGGTGATAATAAAGTTTATAATGCATTTGCCTGATAAAATATTTGTGTATTATTATTTTTTTTCGTATCAGAAATTTTAGATAGAAAAAACGTAAGGTGAGCCATTTTTAAAACTTTTTTTATGTTTGTATTAAAAAAATTATATTTCTAAAACTATATTTTTATTTCTAGTACAAATATTTGTAAACTAATTGTATCACCAAAATAGATTTTTTTTATTTAGGATATGTTAGGAAATATTCCATTTTTTGGATTTTATTGCAAAGCGGAAATATTTTGAGCTTCTGATAAAATACGCCCGTTTTCTGAGATAGCATAATTATTTTACCTAAACCACACAGGAAAAAGTTATTCAATCTCTTTTTACCTATCGTATTAATTTTCCTTGCCGCTCATTCGAAGTTTCATACTAACTTATCAAAATTAATGAGATTGATGACTTCCATCTCATCCAAAAGGATTCATTTTGCAGTAACTAAAGTCCGTCAGCATTAAGCAAATGCTTTTTGCCTTTTCACCCGGTGGATCTATCTTCCTTAACCATCTAAGCCAGGTTAAGATAAATTGATCCGAGTTCGCAAGATTAACCGATTGATGACTTCCATTTCATCAAAAAGGACTCATTTTGCAGTAGCTAAAGTCCGTCAACATTAAGCAAATGCTTTTTGCCTTTCCATTCGGTGGATCTATCTTCCTTACCCATCTAAGCCAGGTTAAGATAAATTGATCCGAGTTTGCAAGATTACCCTCACGTAGAGCCTAACGTGTTGCTTCCCTTAAAGCCAGGAAAGAGAGAGAGAGAATTTCTCCCCCTCTTCCCGTTTTCCGGTAGGAACGCTTTTCTCTCCTCATTTCCTTTATTTTACTTTTATTTCCTCGACCAACTTTAGTCAGCACAACTCTGCTTTCTGGATAATTAGATAAAACGAGTACGCGGAACAATAGAATCTGAAAGCCTTTGAATTTATTGTGTTAAACCTTTTAATTTAATGGCAATTTGTGAATTGCTAGTGGTTTCCCAAAAAATGTTAACATTGCGTACATTTAAAGAATTACCGTTTGGTTGGGCGTTTATACAATATATTATATAGCTACACTTACCGACATACATCTACATATATCATAGACTCTGTGCTTGTAGCTTGATTGTCACATGTTCCTTTCCTATCCATCCCTATCATGTTCTTTTTCCTACCCATCCCTTTGTACCTGTCATCTGTCATTTAACGCTACCATAACAATCAGTCGTCAATCGAAACTCGCCGCCTAAACATCTCTAATATTCCGCAAACCTCATCCGCAAACTTAATCCCGCATATCGAAGTAAAATACCGCGATTGATAATTATACGAGTGCATCAACAAACCCAGCCAAGATAGCAGAGAGTGCCACAAGGTTCCGTAGTAAATCCCTTCCTTCCTTTCCTTATGCGCTTTTTTTTTAACTTGTGCAGTGGTCTTTCATGCATTTCAAGGTCCTTCGATATCCGCAGACACATAAATCACACATCACCGTTATTAAGTACATTCTTACCTCCTTCACACGAATCACACAAGATTTTCCGGTACTAATAGCTAACTACCTACACTTACTTATATCCTCATTTCCTTTAAAATATTTACCATGGCAATATGTTAAGTAAACACTAGGGAAACTTTGCGAGGTAGTCATTAATGAAATTATATAATTTACTAGCTTGTACCCGTCATGCGTTGCTATGCCATTTAATAAATAAATAGTTTCTCCCTTCGTGTCTTTTCCCATTCGTCTCGTTCCCCTTCTGTCTCCCTTTCCCCTCCCATGTCCCCTTCCTCTTACGCGTTCTCCCTCCACCTTCCCCGCCTTCCTCTCCACTCTCCGCAAACCACCCTGCCGTGATCCCCTCCCTCCCGCGTTCAATATATCGAGTCCCGGTACATTCAGATTTTCAAACTGCTCGCTTGCCACATATTGCAATTTTTTTTATAAATTTTTATTTTTTACATGTTACAAACATTCATCTTTGTATATTATAAGAACAATCAGTCAAATTGGGTACCTAACATAGGTACCTATTTAAAATAATATAATTTTCAATTAGATTCAAAGTATTCGGTTTTGATTAGTATCTACCATAAGTGAGTCTTTCGACAAATTCATTAATTTAAAGAATTTATTCGAATATTGAATTTTGATTGAACAATCGATGTTTTAACAACAAAGAGTGACAATATTAATGACCTCGAACTTATCGGAAGTTCAGAATTTAATAGCCTCAACCGAGTTTCATGCCATATCGAGAATAATGAAATTTATTAGATCATGTAAACTGGAAAATATTTGAAAGTGAATTTTTATATAAAATGAATTTACAAGGACTATGTACCTTTTAAAGATCATTAGAGATTATAATGATAATATTATAATTTAAAAACAGATGAGGCAAAAAATGACAACATTGTGTGAGTCAGAAGCCTCGATAATATACATGAAATAAAAAAAATCGATGTTTTAAAAATGTCATTTTCCAATTGTGACATTTTTGTAAAAGTAATGATTAAAAAAACTTTTCAGATATATTTTTATGTGGTTGTAATAATCCAGAAACCTTCGCGAGGGTGGAAAAATGGTATTTTGAAAGTTTGAAACATTTCCTATGCTTAACAGGGGCGTGCACAGAGTTTTTGAACAGGGTAGGCAGTAGGAAAATACAACATGTTTCACAGGTTAATATTTCCATATTTTATCAGATAATTTCAGAATTAAAGTACGACAAACGTTTTTAAACCGACAATTAGTATTTATGAAAGACAACTATTTGATAGAAATACATAACAACAGATGTCACTGTCGTCACTGATCGCCATTTTGCTGATTTGTTCTAGAAAGCAGTGCTTAATACTAACAAAAAAGCCTCATAGAGGCAAATTCAAAACGACAGTTCTACTCTATGGTACGTGCATTTCGTAAACATTGAATTATACCTTGTATGAAGTTAGCTCTAGTCAGAAATAATTCCTGCTTAGGCCTCATTTTAGTGAGGCAGTCGGACTGCGCGCGTGTAGTTTCTAGTTAAAATTTTTTGCCGTTAGATGTGGTGCTCGCGTAGTTTCGGTTTCTCAGCTTTTTTGCGCTTGTTTTTGAAAGTGTGTATTTATTTTTAGCAATAACCTAATAAATTATAATATTATTTACATGCTTACGTTTTGCAAATACGGCAGGGTAGGCAGTGCTTATGTGCCTATATGGAGTGCACGCCCCTGATGCTTAATATAGCAACGCATAGCGGACATACATATATACATACAAACATTTTTTGATTTTTATATGTGTAGATTTAGTAGTTAAATAGTTCGTCATTTAAATATTGGGCTCGCACGAAATAAAACTATTTAATCATTACGACTTTTTTTTTCATTTCTAAATGGTGGTCTTACCAGGGCGATACTTAGAGTATCTTCCACTCTGGAACGTGGCGCAAATATGCCGTACATTATTTTAGAACCTTACGCTTGGATCACGGAGGCTGTCAAATGTGCCAAACATAACAACTTACCACGATTTTAGACAATGATAGGTTAAGTTAGGTTAGGGTTTAACATTTTTTTTTTTTTTTTTTAAAAGAAAGACAAACATTCCCGGGTTACGAATAACCCAACAATGTTTGAAAATCTCCTACTACCACCACAGAAAGCCGAAAATGTTGCTTGTGTTGTGATGGAGGACTTAGCCAGCAGAGGAATCGAACATGCGACGCCCGGGTGGGACCCAAGCACTATGCCCACTCAACCACTGACCGGTCTTATTTGCTGATCAACCTTCTTCTATTTGCTGACCACAAACGGCTACTCAATTGGCTTATTTCCAGGCAGATTTTAGAACTGACCAAAACCTCAATATTGTGCTGATCATTTAATTGATAGCCTATTTTGATTAAGAGCGAACTGGAAATATCTCTAGATTTTATTTAAAAAGATCATCGATGGCTGACTGACTACAGTTTGACAATGACCTTGGAAGGCGGAACAGCTGTCATGCATGAGTATAACTATACTTAGCAGACCCGAAAATAGATAAGACATTTCCCGGACACCTACAAGAAACAATTATCAATTTATTCCGTTCATGGAAAAAAATATAATTTTGAGATTTCAATAAAGTAAAATAAAAAAAAAACGAGTGTGTTTTAAACCGCACGACTGGAGTAAAACTTCACTAACTTATAACTTAATTTCCATGGTGAAATTCTTCCCAATTCAAAATACATTCAAGTGACGTCATGTGGGTAACGTTCCCAGTTATGTAGTGGCACGATGTTTAGTTGTCAGTCCCAGTTTTACCCTTTCACCTATGCATAATCCACATTGAGCATAATTATTTACATTTTCAGGAAATAATAACGAACTGGCCAAAAGGTAAATCACAAACCTCTGCTGAGCGTTCCCTTAGAAAATAAGATAGGGGCAACTGCGGTACAGGACATTACCTGTTTATGTTTCACTTTGTATCTATTCGACCAAGCAAGCAGAATCTGAAATACAAAAGGTGTCAATCGTGGGGCTCTTAATTTGTTTCTGTTTCTTGATACAATAACTGTTTTTTCCGATATTATTTATGAATGTGGTTGGTTCTAACTGGGTGCTTACCCGTACTGAGGACACAATTTCAATGTCATTGCCAGCCCGGGTGTTTATTATGGTTCTGGCATCATAAAACTTGCACAGCTTTTTCTGTCTAGAACTTCTAAGTCAACGCATTTATTTTAAGCTCGCTATGTAGTTTCTATTGTGAGCTTTTAAATTTTCATTGATTTGACAAAAATTAAAACAAGACGCTTGTTGTTGCTTCCATGTTTTTCATTTGATAAGATAAATGAGCCTCTCAGAAACTGGGCATGCTGTATAGGACCCGCAGATACTTTAATAGTACACAACTGCCAACCCTGTAAAAATGGCAAGTGCGCCCCATGATTGAATTTGGCAGCCACCTCTGGAATCTCAAAATACATGAAAAACCCTCGACCATCCAAAATCGGGCCGTCCGTTCAGATCAGGGGTGTTCAGTCAGGGGTGATACGGCCCTTTTACCCTATTAATACGTCCGGCGACCATTTTATTCTTCCTGATATATAATCATCAACTGACTTGAACAATTCTCAACTATTTATGTTCTCCAAAGAAACATAAAAAAATACACAAGCCGTTTCGCAGTGGAGAAAAACCTTTTGTATATTCCGATTGCAATTATTTATGTGCTAGAAAGGAGACTTTACAAGTTTACTCATAGTGAATAAAAACCATGTTCATGTTCCGACTGCAACTATTCATGTTCTCAAAAGAAATATTTAAGAGTCCACAAGCCGTCTCAGGCGTAAAGGAGACTTTAAAAACTCACAAGTTTATTCGTAGTGGAGAAAAACCATTTTCTTGCTTCTATTATGGATTTGCCGGCCTCTGTGTTTCCTCCCTCCTACAACATGAGTCTCTTCAAGACCCATGTTCACTCCTTCGTCTCCTCAAAGAGACCTTCCACAGAGCATCTTTAAAGACGACGTAGATCTTAACATATGTCTATATATGACATCTTCAAAGATTACATAGGTCTAAATATAAGTCTATATATGATAGAGCTAAATTATTTTCCTTAGTCTCGAAAAAAGGGTCGAAGCTCTTATGAAACCTGTTAGCAACTATAATACCAGTAACATAGAAACCCTTTTTGTCTTTATCTGAAAATGAGTCTTTCTGTTTATCTGAATGTATTTTTCCCTTTGTTTCAGGTAAGTGCTACATTCTTTCATTCCAGTTTTCTGTATTTTTCTTCAGTGTCGTAACCAGGTAATTTTTTCTGCTTTCATTTATATACTAACGTAGATACGTGAACAATCACGAGATAGTTGTAGAGACGCTATTGCGTACTCAAATCTCACCGATACATTTTCCACGCAAGTAGTAATGCGCGGGGCCGGGCTTCGTTAGCTTATAGTTATATTAAAGATACATAGGTAATTTCAATTTTAAAAAGGTTTCCCATTTAATTGAAAATCTTCTTAAACAACAGTCGATTGAAAGCTGATATCTCTTGCAATTAATATCTTCTGTGTTATCGATTTGGACGCTTGAAATAACTTCCAATTTCCAATAATGGCGTTTTACCCATATAACTGCAGTATTTGTACGTATTGCATAACTATTTTATGAATAATAAACTTCAGTTTCGAACTCAAGCTAAATTTATAAATCATATGATCGAACAAATAAACTAAGTTTATCGATTCTCTCTTAAAATTCGAGAGAAATAAATACCAAAGCCACTATTCTATTGGCAAAACTTCTGCCGTGTGTGGGTACCGATACACGGTGTTCGGAAACTGGTGAATCTAAATCACACAGAGAACACAAAAAAACTTTTTTTCCATCTGAGCACTTCAGATCGAAAAACTTTTGCATTTTAAAATACAGTTGTTATGTAGTAACCCCATTGCAATCAATTTTTTTTTTCTAATTTGACATAATAATTTCCAACTTCGGACTTGATTTACTCTAAAACGACAGCTCATGAAAAAGTTATGCCACAAAACGTGATCATGTAATAATAATAATAACATAGAATTTATATAGCGCAGTTTTGTGATATTTCACTTCAAGTGCGCTTAATTATAATAAACTTAAATATAGTGTTCTTACGAGTCCTAACAAAAATTGATTAAATAATGTAAAACAAAGAATTTACAGTATATATAGTTTTACAATACATACAATGCGTACATTACAATATTACAGTATTACAAAGCAATTCCAAAAGAACAATATTGAAAAAATTGTGAGTGCTGTTTTGTCACAGGGCATTAGATAATGATAACCATAACGGTGCCATTCAACAAGAATCATTAAAACTAAAATATAATATAGAACAGGAGGTAGTTTAAGTTTAGAAATAATACAAATTCGGAGTGCATATAAAACTATATTGAGGAGGTAATCAAAACCAAACAATTACCGGAAACTTGAGGAACATGGCTTATTATAGTATATTGAAAAGGAGTTAAAATTCATAAAAGGTATGATTTTTTAAATAAGTTTGTTTTTAAGGCCCTTTTGAATTCAGCCAAGTTCTGGATATTAGTAAGAGCTGAGGGAAGTTTGTTCCAAATGAGCGGGCCAGTAACACGGAAAGATCGATCATAGTAAACGGCTCGATTTGACCTAGAAAGTTCGATTAAACGATTATTAACATCAAGATCTGCTGACCTTAGAGTAAGCTGTCTGTCGCTTAAGTTTTGTCGGACACATAGTTCCGATATATAGGCTGGTGCCATTATACCTACATACCCCTTGTACCCAATTTTCCGGACACCGTGTATTTTATATCTATTTGGGGGTAGTTTAGAAGCAACGAGCAAAGAATCATGTCAATCGATTAGTTATTTTTTTTTATTTATTTGTTATGTAATGAGTAAAATCTCGAATTGTAATATGTATTTAGTTAAATGAAGACAATGTTAGCGAAACTCAATCCAAAATATGAAAACAGAAAAAGATACGGGTCATCTAGGACTCGAACCCAAGACGGGGCGCAGCTATACCAACTGAGCTAATGTGTCCCTATCCGATTCGGTCATATTTTAACTGTATCATACTTCGATAAAGACCTATAATATATATTTTTATTAGCTTCTAACCATTACAAATATATATAAATGCAACCTAACTGTTTTATATTATATTCACTATTAAAAATGTAAAATGAATTTATGTATAAATGTGTTTCATAAAAATATATTAAAATAAAAAAAAATGGTCAAACTTGCTGTCCCATCAAAATTTCCGACAAACACGTCAAATAAAGCCGTAGACGTTTAAGACGCAGTTTGTAAAATTGTTTGATCGTTACATGGGCCTCCACAATTTTGAAATATTATTTTTCTAAAAATAATAATAAATTGGTGTTTTGATAGGTATCTTATTACCAGTTTTCAATGGTAGCTATTGGTTACCGTTACCATTATCCTAATAATCTCACATTAAATTATTCTACGAAGTAAATGTCAATTTTTAATATGGTGTCATGTTTCTTTCCGAATAACAAATTTAGAAAATTATAATCCATTTTTTTTCAATTTTCAGGCGGTTTTGAAATGGATACGTGGCTTTTTTACAGTCTCAATTTTATTTATGCTATGGAAGGCTGAAAAATAAAGCGCACATGCTTGTAAAACACGAACAAAAACAAATAGCTATATCGATCAATTAAAGCATTAAAGTTCGATTCTTAATCTTCAAAATCATTTATTTTTCCAACAAGGTCACCGTAATGGCTAACGTATTTGTCCCAACGTATAACAAGTTCTTTCATTACGTAACTGAACAATTCTTCTGACATTTCTCGAATCCAGGATTTAGCTGCCTTTACCTTATCGAAATAGAGGAAAAAAATAAAATTCGCAAGGCGAAAGATCGGGGGAGTGAAGGGTGTGGAAATGGTTCAACCTTCACGTTTTGCAGAGGCTCTAATCGACGCTGTTTGTTCTCGTCTGTGAAACGGTGTGGTACCCATCGTCCACAGATTTTACGGTATCCTAATTGTTCAACCATGAAGCTGACACGTTCCTTAGATATTCCAAAATGGTTTGTGATACCTACGCTTTTGAGTGATTCGCGGGTCATTTTGAATCAAGTCAATGTTACAATTAAATCAACGTTTCAATTTGAAACGTTGATTTAAGCCATGTTTAGTGAAGTTACTTATAGGTACTTTCAAACCTTATTCTATTCTCATCTCCTTCCTCTCCACAATTTCTTCTTCGGCCTCACGAATTCTCCGCATTGGGGATGCCATTGTCCCACTCACTCCGGCAGCGACTCTTTGCAATAACCCAATAGTTTCAGGATGGTAGAAACTGTGAATATCGCCTTGGTTAGGGGCTACCATTAAGAATCGAAATGTTGCTTGAGGTAGCTTTAGCCTCGTTTAGTGACCAGTTTTGAATTGCCAGGTACTTCTCAATCTTCCTTCTACCATCTCCGTCCCCTTCTTACTTCTTTCAGTGACTCGAAGTATTGCTTCTTTTGCGGAGATCGTGTAAAAAAACCATTACCCTAAGATGTTTTTCTTATGGTATTACGGAGTCATGTTTCTTACCGAATAACAAATTTAGAATTGCGTTTCACCCTTATCCACCCTTGAGGCTGTATTCCGCTCGAAGGGGTGGTTTAACCACAGCCCCGGGTACTTTCTTTTCGGCGGTAGAAATATTTTCGTACGTCACATTATTTTGCAAGTCTTTTAGCCCTAGCTCGAACAGGTGCGTGAGAGTTCGCACTTATACTCCTTTGTAAATTCATATCCATAGCAAGGTGATTTTTTTCAGAGGGGGTTCTTAAATAATAATGAGAGTACGAAGTGGATGAAAAGACTATGCCACTAGTTACTTTACGCTTTTTTCTTGTGGAATATTTATGTTGGTTTTGAAGATACTTGCAAAATTAATAACACGTTTTTTTATTACATCGCACAGTACACGTAATTATTTTGTAATAAATTTTGTAATAAATTTTGTTTTTTTTTTCACTGGGATACGTTTCGCAGACCACCTTTGAAATATACAGTACACTTATTATGTATAGGAAAATGGGGTTCCATTGCAGAAAAAATAATACAGGATGTTAAAACAGTAAAATACATTATTGTTCATTCCTACTCTACTACTGCCTTCCACGAGCAAGAGCCCGTGACCATCAAACCTTAGTTATTTTATAAAACCTGAAAGTTTCTCTGTGTATGTCCCTAATAAAGACGATCCCCGACTATGAAGTTTGGAACACGGTGGCCTTGAAAGATAGCAGGTAACAAAGGTGTACAAAATTTGCACTTCAATTTCAAGAGCATTTTGCTAGCACTTTTACAAGGTAGTAAGTAGTCTGCTAGCGTTTAAATTTCGCACTATTTCACTCCCATTCGCTTGCATGTATATATCGCGCTCGCACTTACGGTAGACTTTTAATGTCTGACAAGGTGAAGGAACCATCGGAACTGTCTGATTATTGAGAAAACATATGTTGATAGATTCTCAAGTAACATATCTAAAATTCAGCTTTTATACTTTAACGTAAGTACAATTATAATTAATTAATATAATATCTTTCAAAGCCACCGTGATTCAAACTTCGTAGTCGGGGATCGTTTTTACCTGTATTAGGGACGTATACACAGAGAAACTTACGGGTTTTATAAAATAACGAAGGTCTGATCGTCACGGGCTCGTCTATTAGTGTATGATCGGGGTAGGGGAATTCTAAGAACAGATATTTCACTATTACGCTTTTCTGACCATGTTAAATTAAATTCGTATAAAAACTGAATTGATTGTATTGAATACCGACACGCTTTTCTGTACGCGTGAAGCTTTGTTTCCTAGCACTGAACATACTTTTTTCTTTGTTTTCGAGAAAGAGAAGAGTTGGATAATGCAATGTATTATGATGTCGTAATATAATGAATATGTTCGATTTTCTACACCAAGCGCAGTTGTTTTCTGTCGTGCTTTAGAATAATCTACATTTTGTTAGTTATCTCAAATATTGAGACCGGACAACTCAGAATGAACTGAACTAATAATAATTACTTCCTTCGAAAAATCATCAGTAATGAAAAAAAAATATATATAAAAAAATTGTTGAATGGGTTACGATGGATTAGGATTAGGTTATGAACTAGTTTTTTTTAAATTTTATGTTTACCTAATGACTTTTCAAAGAGGTGTTAAGTTGAGTTGATTCTAAGTTGTCATGGAACTTATCGAACTGGAAAAATATCGCCCGCGACTCTACAGTGAGATGACTAAAAAAATTAACTGTATGTATTTGTGTTGTCTGATTTATAATGGTATATGCTTTTAAATTACCCTCTAATAGCCAGTGTTTTATGAAAACAACGCCACCTTCAAAGATTTTTGTTTGAAATAAAACTAAAGATTTGTATCATTCCGGAGCTGTGAGCTCCGTACATTTTATATATCTACTTATTTTTATGTCTTGTTTGTTCCCTGTGGTGTCTTCCTACAACAAATTAGGTTGCGTCTTCTATTACCAATGACGCGAATCTTTTTTTACGTATAATTTAGATACGGTTTTTGTCTAAAAATGTTAAAAGTCTGCGTTATCTTAATACTGTGTTTTTTTTTAGAGAAATGCTAATGTGTTTTCTTACAAAAAATGTCAGCACTGTCTCAAAAGCCCATTTTTATTCGAATAAATGTTTATTCGTTTCATTAATTTTAGTCCCATTTACCACGTATTTTCTTTGATAAAAGCGTCTGAGTTGTTATAATATTGTATTTTTCAGGGTCGTTTTTTTCTCTGAGTAAAAGTTTTTAAACTTTTCTAAAGGTAAAAATTACGCATCACCCGAAGGCGGGTCATATATCGCCATATATCGCGAGGCGCTCGTGTCTCTTAGTTTTGCCTTTTCTAGTAAAACATTTATGTGAATAAAAAACTTATACTGGACATCGCCCCTCTTCGCCGAAGTCAATCATTAAGTAATGCAAAACGGTAAAACAGATATTATGAAATTGAGATCGAATTATTGTTATAGGGCTAATAATTCAAATTATGGTAAATTGCACCCTTCACGACCGCACATAATGAGGATCCGATTAAAGAGGGGGGGGGGGGGGGGGGATAAATACTTCGGAATTCGATTATAAAAAAAATAGTAATAGGATATATTTTTTAAAGCAGATCAATTGCCGAGTAGTTTCTAGGATTACCTAAATCTTATGTGATGTAAAAAACAGCTTTGATATCGCACAAAACTTTTGTTTGGGGGAAGCATATTACCCCCCTCCGGTGCGGGAGGTTTACGGTCTTATTTTTATTAAAAATTCTTCTTATTGGCACAGGGTAGCAGGGTGGTACCTTTTTCTGAATCGATTCATGGCTTAAGGCTGTTAATAAATTTTCACTCATCTCAGCTTGAGCAATTGGTTTTACGACAAATTAGTTGAATTTTAAACATAGATTCTAAGATAATATAATTTTCCCCTTTGAGCAATAAACTTGCGCCACGTGTGCCGTTTTGCGTATTCCTATTAATTGAATCGTTTTGTAACTCATACCCGCGATCTGTGTTATTCATTAATTATTTAGGGTTATGAAAGAAAAGAGAATTAAACAAAAGCGATGAATTTATTGTAAACGAGTGAAGTTAACAGTTTTTTTTAAATACTCAATTCACCCTAAAGAGTGCTCTGTGAGTTAACAGTTTTGAAGTTTTAAACTTTAATCCTAGATTAATTGACTCTGAATTTGATTGTATAATCAACTTGAGGGTGAGGGTGAAACTAAAAGAGTTTTTCCATCACATCAAAATAATTTCAATACATTCACTTGTGACTAATATTGTCACCAATATCAAGTATCGAAATTTTGGATCAAAATCGGGGTTTAAAGGTCCAATACGCTAAATCATTTGCATTAAAACTCACAAAAAAAAAATCACGAATGACTAGATCTTCGCTGAACATTGTTGGAATTTATTTAGATAAAAGACATGACGGTAAAATTAATCAGAAAATAGCCCTCCTCATATTCAGTACAAGTACACCTTATTTCTCTGAATCACAATTTACCCACAGCACATAATTTTCTCTTTCGTCCCTTACCAAATATTTTTCTTCTTTCGCATGAAAGTCCACTGATTTGTCAATATGTTTTCGTCAATATAATCAATTCTGCGTCAAAAATCGACTGTACAAATCTATAAGATGGAGACGTCTTTGTCGACCTTCGAATGAATTTAATTATCTCTACGTTTTGCTTACCGATCAAATATTCATGAAAAGAAGCCTTTACGCCTTCCCTCGGAGAATACCAAATTACCCTAATCGAGGTTCTTGCTTCAGGAGGCAGTAAACAGGGTAAATTTTCTTCGTTCTTTTATTAATGTGGTTGTTTTTGATGCGAAGAAATGCCCTGAAAACTCAAAAATAATATTTTTTAAGTATGATAAGAAAAATGTTGAGTTTTTAACGGTTATTTTTATGCATATTGTGGTTTATATTTCAACGAGTAACTGTGTCCCATTTTTTTACGTTCGAGGCTTACTTATTGTAAATTTTATGGTTGACCGTTTGTTTTGTGACTGAATAAATACCATTATTACTGAACCATTTTCAACGATACCTACCGCAGCAAAAATGATTGCCTTTTAAAAAAAGCAACGATTTTTGGAGATTTTAGGATACATCCAAAATAATGATAAATAAACGCTAAGTTTATTATTAACCTAAGTTTATTATGAACCACGACATTATTGATTTAAATAGTAGTTCAATAGGCCACTTGCATTACATTTTTTGAATTTTTTTTCCGGTTAAGGCAAATATTCTAAGACATTCCGTATTTTTTTTTTTTTAATCGTATTTTTAAAACCCTGGCGATTTTTTGAAAATTTCAATCCGAAAAATCAGACCATTTTTATAAACCGGAAATCCGGGACATAATTTTATGTGTGCGAAAAAACGATAATATAGCCGAAAATCATTTAAAAAAAGAATGTTTTCCAAACGAATAGCAATAAATTGTACGGGGTTCTCTTCGTAACATCTGTAAAAACACCGCCATCTATATCAAAAAATCAAACCAAAGGATAAGTTCGCATAGAACAAACAATAAATCTAGTGAACGTTAAACGCAAATTCAAAAATTCGCCGGAAATCAAAGTGTTGCCATATAAAAAAAATTAATCAGTGTGGAATTTTACAAAATTAAGGGAACATAATCGGAGACGGGACATTTTCATGTAGTGACGTCACGAGCTCAAATAATGGATTTATTTATTTAAAAATAAGAAAAACTATACATTTCTTAAAATTTTTACTAACATTTTCGTAATCAGAGTAAAAAAATCTATCCACAGGATTTTTTTCCAAGTCGTTATGAAATCCATGCAAGTGGCCTATTAATGACGAAAATATCAGCGATACTCAATCGAAAATCTGAAAAAGAAAAATCAAAAAAAGATACGGTCCATCTGGGACTCGAACTCAGGACGTATGACTTGCCGAGTCAGTGTTCTACCAACTGAGCTAATGTGTCCCTATCCGATTCGGTCATATTTAACTGTATCATTCTAAGACCAAGCACTACCGTATTTTTATTGGCCGCTATCTTTATGTATGATTGCAATATTCAACCAGAACTAAATGCTTACTAGATAGTGTCTTAGATTAATGTATCATTTTTTAACTTAATTAGTTAAGTTTACTCATTAAGTTATTCATAAAAATTCCTCATTAAGTTAAAAATAAAAATAAATATTCATCCTAGACTTGCAGAAAATCAGTAGATGTCGCATATTAAAAAAAAAGGATTTATTTATCCAAGACGCTATCTAGATAACATTTAGTTCTGGTTGGATCTTGCAATCATATATAAAGATAGCAGCCAATAAAAATATGCGTTAAGAAAAAAAAAGATAATGTTGGTAGTTCTTGGTCGAAGAATGATACAGTTAAGTCTGACCGAATCAGATAGGGACAAATTAGCTCAATTGGTAGAGCACTGGTCCCAGATGTGATCGTATCTTTGCTTGATTTTTGTTTCAGATTTTCGATAGAGTTTCGCTAATTAGTCCAGTCAAGGAAGGAGGTATAGAGTGCGTGAGCAGGAACCTAAGCGATTCCTTCAGAAACCAAGTTCAATTTGAATATTTTATTTTATCGAAGGAAGCAAATTCTTTTTGGTGTGACATTATATATTAAATGAAAAAACACACTTTGTAAAACACCACTTTATTTGAATTAATAATTATTTAACAGCCGGCTGTTATATAGGCAATAGGCTGTTAAATAATTATTAATTCAAATAAAGTGGTGTTTTACAAAGTGTGTTTTTTCATTTAATATTAAATATTTCATACGATATGAAGGAATGTTTGAAAAATGTGAGGTAAAATGATGTTTTTCGAAAATATCTACATTTGTGGTGCGTGTAACTAAAAAACGACTGGGATTTCGAAAATTACGTATAGAATAAAAGTTGTAGATAATTTTATTGGTTTTTACTTAGTTTTAAAAAGTTTTCCTCTGCGACACACCGTTTTTGAGATATAAACGGAAATCTGAAA
Source organism: Limnephilus lunatus (assembly GCA_917563855.2). Classification (NCBI taxonomy): domain Eukaryota; kingdom Metazoa; phylum Arthropoda; class Insecta; order Trichoptera; family Limnephilidae; genus Limnephilus; species Limnephilus lunatus. The sequence continues at coordinate 84,369,989 of OU830596.1, read as the reverse complement.
ATTGTGACCTTCCCCCTCCTCCCCTCCCTCCCCTAGCTCACCACCTATGTAGACATTAGAACTTTTAGTATATTCACACCCTAAGCACCCTAAACAAGTTTCTGAAGGAATCGCTTAGGTTCCTGCTCACGCACTCTACACCTCCTTTTGGACCATTCATTGACTGGACTAAATATTGTCTTAATAAATTAAATATTACAATTTAAGATATTACTCAGATAAAAATAAATAGATGTAGTTCAGTTTACTGGGGTTGCGTTCAATTAAATCTTTACTTTAAGCCCGTCAAAAAAATGTAAACGCTACTGATAATAATAATAGTATATAACCGGTGAAAAATATTTCTCTTCTTTTGTTTAATTTTTCCACTTCGTACATTAATTATAAATTTATACAAGATACAATGAGCCCATTCATCTCCATCAAAGAACTCATTAGCAGTTATTGACAAAGCCTCGCGGACCTGCTTTTGGAAAGTTTAAAAAAAATTCCAAACTTAATTTCGCGCTTTGAATCTGTAATTTTTCCCTTTGAATTTAAAGTGAATTGTCCCGCGGTATTTGTAAATTATTTAACGATGCTAAAATCGGGACTTGTTTTAAATTTTTAATAAATTTCTGTACCTTTTACACGAAAATATTATACTTTTATGGTTTGATGGAGACATTTTTCAGACTTTTATGTTACATTATGTTACATTTGGAATGCGGCTGGCGGAATTAGTACCTACAAATTAAATATTTTCTTAGTTGCCTCGTGAGATAGCATCTAGAATCAGAGCATCAGAGCTATCTAGAATCGAAATCGATTCAAATGGCTTTAGTTATTTTAAGTGACACGATCTGAATAGACAGGCCTTTCAGAGTTAATCACCGAGCATGGATCTAAGCCATCAAGCAGTATAACATTGAACGGTATTCTCGATAAGGGGGCATCCATTAATTACGTGAGCAGTTTTTCTTCCAATCTAGACCCCCCCTCCTCCCCCTCGGTGGGATAAATTTGGGCCAATTCGCATATATTTTTTAAATAACGTGAGATTTTGCTGAACCCCCCTCCCGTTTGTGCTTACGTAATTAATGGATGCCCCCTGAAGGAAAATTCTTAGCGTATATCTTCGCTCGTATGCCATCGAAATAATCGAATCCCTAAATGATGATATAATTTTATTTTTTCGCATGACTTCAACAATTGGCTGCCGTCATACAATCGAAAATGGACACTTATTTAAGTCATGAACCAATACGTGTGTGGGCAACTTCTGTTCCTCTTCCCCGACCTAATCTTCGCCATAATCGCCACCCAAAAACGTTTGAATCCCAACTACCCAAGCCGTAGATACTACAATCCCAGCATAGTTTAATTTGTTTGCGGAATCTCGTGACAGCAATGTCTGCTATCTCTGTCTAGCTTCTAATCTACTATTTGTCTCTCTCGCAAGGAAACACCTAGCAATAGTATTTGCGTGATTGCAATTTATTCAACAAAGCTCTTAGTTAGAGCTTTTATTTGCTTTATCTTTATAGCTTTATCGTTATATGCTTTATCGTTTATGCATACTGAAAATGGAATCTACCTACTCACAACGACTTTATACCTACACACCATTAATGTTCTATACCAAGATTCGCCCTTAGGCCTTTAAAATGACCCGTGTCTAATCGAATCTATCTCAACACCATACGCATAACTTTCATTGGCTCTGCCGCTTTGATAGTGTAGTTTGGTGGTAGCTTGGCGAATGTCGGCAGGCTTCCATGCTATATCTCCCTTTGTTTCTATTATCTATTGTCAGTTAGCATATATCGTTTAAATATTTAAGATTGAAGAGTTTTTGGTAGTCTTTCAAAGTTTGATATTAATTGTTTTAATTTTTCCAAAAGGGACGAAGATTTTGTTTCCCCTCTAGGTTCCAAGATTTACGAAAGTAGTAAAAAATACAATTCAATTATAATAAACCTTTCTGCTTTACGTTTGTACTTACTTCTTGTAAGGTTTATTTAATCAGAAAATGTGAATTAACGCGTAAAAGTTCCGTGAATTATAGCTTGCCGTTCGTCCCACGCACTTTTCGCCTTTCATTCATCAAACCCACACAGTTTCGGGGTGGAACTTCTATCTGTCGTACAAGTTTAACAATGATATCATTAAAGCCTGGATCAATGCTGAGAGACAGCATTGAAGATAGTGATAAAGCCCACGGTTCCGGTTTAATATTGGATAAATGTCAGAGAGAATTGATGTTTAAAATTTTTCGACAGACAATATTTGCGAAATGATTTAATTAAGTTTTGATATAGCCCTTTTATCAATTTAAAGTAGTAGTTCTGCCAGAAGTAGGCATAACATTTCACACATTCGCCAGATCGAGAATCAAAGCTCTTCAACTTGTCCAAACCGACTAGCCTGAATAAGTAATTTCAGTCTAATATGAATGTTCACCTTCTGAAACTACATTTTTTTTTTACAAATGTTGGTATAATTAAAATGATTTTCGAACTTTGCATTTTTCAAAGCCCTCCAAAACGAACGATATCTCGCGGAGTTCTCGTGATGTTCTCGGTTTTATCGGTTAACAGTAAGGTCAATCCCACTCGTGTCGGTATGAAATCAACCAATTTCAATTTACAAGATATGCAAAAAACATGAATTCTTTTGAAATCACTTGTGTACCTCGGTGGTAGGATCCGAATTGGTAAAAAATTATCACGCGGCTGAACGACCCGTGAGGTAACGGTATAAGTTCTATCAGAACCTGCCGACCAATCACAGGGCGTTTAAGTATCTTCTGTTGTTATTCGTTTTTAAATGAAGATTTATTAATTCTCATGTAATATAGTATAATAAAACTTATATATTCCAAATTAGCGTTTGCTGATCTGTTTGAATATATATATATAGTCAAAATAGTTTCGTATTGCTTAAAAAAACGGAATTCATATAAAATCAGCATTCTTAGAAAGGTAACCCCTGCTTATACAACGTCAGTTCAACTCTAAATTCTCATAAATTACAGATTACAGATTGCACAACGTTAATACTAGAGCAGGTAGGGAACACGCCCCCTTCTTGGGTAATTCCAAGTAAATTGCGCAATGCCTCGGTGCAAATTTGCTCCCTCATCGCTGTTAAAGCACTTTTCAGAAGTTGTCCAGACGTTCTTATTGCTCTAATTTTCGCGCTAACGAGCCAACTTCTTTGCGGAGTGCGATTTTCTTGGCGTCTGCTCTGTTTGGTGCTCGATCTGGCTCATCAACTTGTGTTTATTAACAAATTTTGTTGGCATGGCGGTAATTTAATGTAAACACTGCAAAATAAGTTGTAAATATTTACCTTATATTAAAATATATAATGGTTTTTCTGACAAAACCGCGCCTTCTTCGGAGCGGTATTACAACCAAATTAAAATTTCAGAAAATGTGCAATATAGTATATTAAAATATAAGTGGATTAACAGGTCTTTAAAACACGCGCGTTTTTTCGAGCACGACGGCGTAGCCGAGTGCTCGAAATGAAGCAAGTGTTTTAAAGACCAGTTATCCACGAATATTTTAAGCTATTTTTTTTTATTGGTACACTTTGAAATCATAAATATTGATATTATTATTAAAAATTTGGAAATAAGAACTATTAATGAATTCGTGATGTGACATCACAATATCTTGTTGTCATGGAAATGAAAAACACAAACATTAATTTGCAATCTGTCACATAAGATTAATAGTTGACATCACAGTTTTTACTAGTTATTGTGTGTTGTAAAATGAGTTCTAACATTGATAATTTAAATACCAAAGCAGAATCGCGGTTAATACCTGAAAAATCCAAAGACGTTTATAAAAAAGAATATGAAAGGTTCATAACATGGATGGAGGAGCAAAACGTAGTAGATGTAGATGAACGAGTTGTGCTTGCTTACCTTCAGAAAATGTCGGAACAGTACAAAGCATCGACTATATATTAATAATTAGAATGTAAACGATGTAAAAAAGAATGTAAACTTTGAATAAAAATTTTGAAACATTTGTAATGTTTTATTTGACGTTTAAAATATTCCTGCCAGATTTATAGTTAAAAGTTGACATTTAGAGTTCACATTTTGTTGATTTGTTGATGTTGCCATGGTAACTTTAAAAAACGCGCGTTCCATAAAGTGCGATTTAAACACGCTAGAGCGTACTTTAAATGAGTAAAAAAGGGCACCAATAAAAAAAAATTATTATTATTATTGAATATCGTGATTTACAATAAATTACTTATGAGTACCATTAACTATAACTAAAATAGTTATCATGTGAAGTGAGGCGAGAATTAATTTGGCAGGCGGGTATGGATACCGCAGCGCCCGGAATCATTTGTTGCGTAACCAGCACCTCTACCATAAGTCACCCCAAAGTGGTTCGCTACGTTTGGTGACTTAAGACGGGTTCCAGAATTCATGCTTTGAGGTTTGTGTCTAGATCTTGGCGGCGGATGCGTATGCTCACCTACATCGTGGCGGTATGAACGGAGAGACACTGGTTGAGGGAGACCTTTTGACTTCTCCATTCGGACTATCTCGATCCATCGCCTTGCACTGCAGTGGGAGGGATGGACTCATAAGTCCGTCACTTCTGGACGTAATGATTCCGAAGTGCTATCCACCCATCATTCCCTTTCTCTTCCCAGAATTTCCTCTCATCCTTTCCATAAAAATAACCCTCCATACAGCATGCCCAAAGATTTTATAGTTCCGCAGGTAATTTATAAAAATTACAATTTTAAAAATTAAGTCATAATTTTGCTGTCTTACTTCGCGTCGTTTCAGCGTTGGCATAGTTATGTTTTAGTTTTTCACTATTCCCCGTGTAGTGTTTACACCGCGTTTTTAAGTAAAGGGATCTAAGTTACAATTAAAATGCAGCAATGTCCTATTATAGTGAATAAATAAAATAAAAATAAAATACAGAAATTTCATCTATTTTCGATTGTATCATAAACAGGTGCCTTCGTATATAAGACATATCTATTTATAGGAGCATTAAGGGGAGCCGTAACTAAAGCTCCCAGTACGTTTGGTTTATAAATTTAGCATTTTCCTAACATTTCCTTTGTTCGGCTTATTTTTAGAAAAATCCCTATTCATGTAATAACGATTACGCATTCTGTCAAACTTTATTTATATCTGTAGTAATGAAAATAGAAATTAATTAGTGTGCGAAAATAGAAAATGTTAAAATAATAAGCTTTCAACTCAATTTGTATGGATAAAGGTTAAAACGAAAAAGAACAGTGGAAATAAATGAAGGGTTTAAATTAAATCATTTTATTATCTCCTTTTACGAAAATAATACATATTATGTAGGTGTAGGACCGAAGCAAAGATAATAGAAAACAGTTCAAATTATGTCGAAGTTTTTTTTTTTGTACATTTTTTTAGAGAAAAATGTGTTCTTACTGGGCTACCCCGTTCTAAGGACACATTGTACAAGTTGTTTTGTTTGAATATAAGTAAATATAATCGTTTTAGTTGTAGGTTGGTGGAATATATGTTATAATGTAAATCTTGTGAATGGGCTCGAGTTTGTCTGTGTAAAGTTTTCCTGGTTTTTGAATGCGTACATTAGAATATCTTTTGAATATAATTGTTTCAGTGTCATTAAATTCTGCGCTTTAAAAACATAGTCTGTAGGGGTTCTGATGGGGACCTTATGTATAATTTTCAAAATTGCCCTTTGTGCTATGAGGACTGGTTTTATAGTGGAATCGCACGAGCTTCCCCATACGATAATACCATATATTGTAGATGAGATTGGGCTAATGCGTAATAGATTTTAATTAGCTGTTCTTTATGTTTTGAAGTTATCGATTGAGTAGCAGTCAAATTTGTGGAGTGTTAGGCCTTTCGCTCGTGGAGAAACCGAAATCAAACTTAAACTGGTTGGCAAATCAATTCACGGCGCAACTCAATGCACGGAACAATCAGAGCAGGGAAGCCATTTAATCTTATGTGTTCGGTGTGTAGGTAGTGGCTGAGTTGGCATCGCGTTTGGGTCCCGTTGTCCCAGGCGTCCCGTGTTCGATTCCTCGGCTTTCTAAGTCCTCTATACGACACAAGCAACAAAATTCCGCTTACTTATAACAGCATCGATATTTTGTGCTTATGCGCTGGTATACACGGTAGATATATACATAGACAAGTAGATTTTTCCTTGATGCAATTCAATGAAAATATTTTTTATATTTTGCTATTCGATGGTACATCCACTCTGCACATCCCTTAGTAACCCCACTTAGTTATGTTCTATTTTTCCTAAACCGACTGCATATTATGGAACCGTGCGTAGATGGGATTTGCAGTTGTATGAGTGAACGATGTAGGTGACATGATACTAGCACTTAAAAACCCGCTTCGCAGGTTTTTGCTACTAGGCCCTGCGGGCGGCTTTTCGTTCGGCTTTGCCCAGTTTGGTAGTTGTTGACCATTTTATTAATCCGATATGAACTTGTTCCAAAAATAGCCGGTGCCTCGGATACACTGTGAATTCAGTGACAGCTAGTCACCGGGACAAAGTAACCAGGCGATGACGTCATGTGTAATATATAGCCGCGTGATACTATTATTCACAATTCTAAGTATTACCGTCAATCGTACAGATACTCAAATCTATATTATATATTGGTTCTTAGCAAGTTACAGGGAGAAATTAACCCCTTTGTCTTGCAAACTGTAGTAATGTCACCTGATGGATTTTTTTTTTAACCCGATGTTCGGGCTGCCTTGGGCAAGATGAAGGGCATTCATATTTTTTTATTGCTTGTTTTAAATCTGCGAGTGGCATATATTTTGTATAGATATATGCACACATACAGACATTTTTACATACACCCATGCATGTATGTATTCATATACCACAAATATGTATACCTTAATAAATATATACAAGTATTTAATTTTTTTATATAAGAATATAAAGGTAAATTTTGTTATAGCCCGCGCATCAAGGTGGATGAAGGATGGATATGGGCAGGCGGTGGAGGGGATTGTCATCGGGACTTGAATGCCCGAGACATGAGATGCTTGGGTTCGGATTTGAAGCAAGTTTTGAGAAAAATGTTTTGGCCAGGTCTATTATGTGTTTTTTAAGTGGAGGAGTTTTCGTGCCTGAATTAATAATGCTATTTCGGACGAACCAAGGGCTTTTGGTGAATCTTCTAAGCAAGACATTTTGGAAGGTTTCTAGACTCTTAGTATTGCTTGTGGCCCAAATTGGAGCGGCGTAAGTCATGATGGGTCGTAATTTTGATTTGTAAATGAGAAGTTTGTTCTGAAGCGACGTTTGACTGTTATAATGTAAAAGCGGGTAAAGGGATGAAGCAGCGTTTTTGGTTTTTTTAATTGTATGTTTGATGTGTGTGTGCCATGTGAGTTTTTTGTCGAGTGTGACTCCAAGATATTTAACATTGTTTTGCCAGGGTATTGCTTGGCCGTACATATAAACTTGACCCTTAGGAGTGCTGCGAACCTTTCTTCGTGAGAAGAAAATAGCAGCGCTCTTGGAAGGGTTCACATCTATACGCCATTTGTTATAAAAGTCTTGGAGTATGTTTATGTTATGTTGTAAGCGAAGTGTGATCATCCTGGGTGAACTGTATCGAACCATAATGGCGGTGTCGTCAGCGTACAAGGCTTTATACGAATGTTGGTTCTCCGTGAGTGGAATATCGTGTAAGTAGATATTGAAGAGGGTAGGGGAAAGCAGGGATCCTTGCGGGACGCCTGCTGTCATGAATCTGGGCGTTGAGAGTGCACCTCGGATCTTTACTTGAAAAGTCCTGTGCTGAAGAAATGATTTTAAGATACCGAGGAGTTGGGGATCGATGTCCGTGTTGTGCAATTTGAGGAGCAGGCCGTTTGACCATACTTTGTCGAAGGCTTTGGCTATGTCCAGGAAAATGGCGCCAGTGGACCGTTGGGAGTTGAAGCCGCCGAGGATTAGTTCGGAAACTCTGAGCAGTTGATGAAGGGTTGAGTGTTGAGATCTGAAGCCATGTTGTTCATCAGGAAGGGTTTTCATCTCGTGAATGTGCTTTAAGAGCCGGGTGAGGAGAATTTGTTCGAATATTTTACCAACATTTGAGAGAAGGCTGATTGGACGATGGTTCTCACAGAATTTTGGGTCCTTCCCAGGTTTTGGGATGAGAATGACGTGCGCGTGTTTCCAACTTTTGGGGAAATAACGCAGTCTGAGAGCGGAATTTATAAGGCTCACAATGGTGAGAATGCTTTTAGGGGGCAGGGCTTTAAGGGCAAAGTTTGTAATGCCATCTGGACCGGGAGCTTTTTTGTTGCTGCGGTGTTTAATGGCCCTTCGGACTTCTGATGGGGTGGTGAAATGTACATTTGTTCCGGGAAGGGAGTCGAAAATTATGTCTATTTGGTGGTTGACATTTGTTATATGGATTGGGTCGGCGTGCTTAGAGCTGGGGCTAAATTGAAATTCAAGATTATCGGCAAACGCCTCCGATTTATCTTGATCGTCAAATATGAGGCCATTTTCGGTATGAATGGGATGGCTTGGGGATGGGGTAGTTTGGAGAGATTTGCATAACTTCCATAGGGAGCCGTCCTGTGGATTTATATCTTGAATTTTTTTGTTCCAGGTGGAATGTGAAAGCTCGGAGAGTTTTTTTCTAATAAGTGCTTGAATTCTATTGATTGTTTTTTTAACCGAGGGATTTCGGTTTCTATGCCAGTGTCGGCGAAGATTGTTTTTTGTAGAGATCAAATCCTGGATGTCGGTTGGGAGGTCTCTTTTGAGATTAAGGGTGGAATGTTCAGGAAGAGTTTTAGAGGCATCGGTGATGGAAGATATAATTATCTCGGCAAAGTTGTCAACTGCCTTGTCTAGTTCAGGGCCGTCGGAAATATTTTGAGGGATGATTGTTTTTTCCCCAACTCTGTGAGTGAAATACGTCCAATCAGTTTTTATAGATTTGCGGGGTGCCATTGGAGTGGAAAGTTGATTAAGAGTAAGCAAAACAGGATTATGATCTGAACTTAGGTCATTTATGGTTTCGATATCGTAGACCCAGGGTAATTTGTGGAGAAGAGCAATGTCCAGAACATCGGGTCTAGCCCCGCTGTTTGGGAAATGTGTGGGTTCAATTGGGCCCGCGATGGAGAGTTCAGGATGAGTGCTAGCGTACCTGCGTAAGATACGTCCATTTGTGTTAGTAATCCTACTATTCCATTTGGGGTGCTTTGAGTTAAAGTCCCCAGCGAGGATAGTAGGAGTGTGGCTATCGAGGAGAGTATCAAGGTCATTTGGATCAAGCTTATCTTGCGGACGGTGGTAGATAGAGTTTATTCTCAATGGGCCTGAATGTTTTGTATAAATTGTGATTGAGGTTGACTCGATTGACGACAATGCAGGTGTAATATTGTATTTGTGGGCGATTTTCGATTTAACGAAAATGGCAGTGCCACCGCCTCTAGTGTGTTGTCGGTCATTTCTATATAATGTATAGTTCGAAAGTTTTGGCGTTTGTGATGGGTTGAGGTGAGTTTCATTGATGAGTAAAACGTCGAGAGCGTGTGTATTTGCAAAAATACGTAATTCATGTAAATTTTTGAAGAGACCATTAGCATTCCAAAATGCCATGCGTAGCGCGGAGGGCATGGTAGTAGAGCTAGCCATTTACACTGAAAAAAGTGAAAAAATCTGAGGGGCAGCGGAGAAAATGATCGATATGTAGTCTGCCGGTGAGGTGGCAGACTGAAATTTGGGGATGAGGTCGGAGAGGAGATCGCCAACCTTGGAGAAATTGAAATTTTTGAAAAATTCAAAAATATTGAAGGGGGTGGAAGGAGGTGTATGGGAGGTTGAGGTTGAGGGAGTTGAGGAGGGGGGTGTGGACGTTAGTGGGGTTTGGGCAGTGGCCCGCGCGTATGATAAAGAGGGATTTGTAGTATGTGAGGTGAAAGTGACATTACGTACTGTTTGTAAGATGGGTTGTGGAGATGGTCGTTTCGGACATTCCTTGTAATTTGCCGGATGGGCTCCAGAACAGTTTGCGCAGGTGGCGGGTCCATCTTCTCTCTGCTTCTTGCATTCCTGCGTAAAATGGTCACCCGCGCACTTCACGCAGCGGGCGGGCAGGTGGCACATCATTGATGAGTGTCCAAAATTCTGGCAACGGTGACACTGGGAGGGGGCTGTCTTCTTATTTAGATACTCCACTCTTATCATTAGGTGAAAGAGGGAAGTGAGGGAGAAGATTTTTTGTCCCGCCTCACCATGATCCAGTTGTACGAGGACCAGTGGAATATTTTTCCTGTCTGGCCCGGATCTCATTCGAGTTACTGAATTAACAGGGAAGTTGAGATCTATTAGTTCCAGGCGGACCTCTTCTTCGCTAATTGTCGTCGGTATTCCTCGCAGAACCGCCTTTGTAGATTTGTCTTCTGCGAGTTGGAATGTGTGGAAGGGAGTTGTGTCCTCTTGCAGAATTTTTGTTGCCAGCCGGAAGCTGGTGGAGTCACCGGTATTGAGGACCACACCTGTTGGGATGGCCTTTGCGTTAATTATAGTAACCCCAGCATTCAAGAGGCGCTTTTCCAGGAGGCTCCAATTTTTTTCGGATTTTATAAAAATTGGAGGGATCTTAGCAGGTCTAGTTCTTGTGATATCAGTGATGTCATTTGCAGTGGAGTCAGACACGGTGTTTGTAACTGGCAGTGGTGAGATTTCATCGTCTGTAGCGAGGGCGGAGAAACGGTTTGAAGTTTTTATTACTTCGGTGGAGGGAGGAGGAGAAGCGCACGCCCTTCGTTTTTTGTGAGCTGGAGTCACCCATAGCGGGGGGAATGAGTTTACGGAAGAGGATGGAGCGGTTGATGTTGAGCTGGAGGCGGTTGTCGAAGTGGTGGGAGCTGTTGAAAAAGTAGCAGAGGTCGAGGTGGAAGTAGAGACGGAGGTCAGAGATGTAGTGAGGGTGGGAGTTGTTGTTGGTTTTGAGGAGTAGTCGGAGACATCTTCTTCACTTCCGAAATGCTTTAAATATAGAGCAGTTGAGCGTCTGGACCTCGTTACTTTTGATTTTTTTGCTAAAAATTCTTCTAGTTGTGCTTCTGTCGCACCCACAGCGGCAAGTTGTTGGCGGAGAGTAGACATCGAATCCAGGATCTTGTGCGTAGGTTAATAGTGAGGAAGGTAAACTGTGAAAGGTCAATGTGTAAGCGGGGGTCTGCAGGCTTGGATTTGGTTAAAAATGAAAAACACAACACTGCTTTGAAAGCTGACAGCTCAATATTTTGTAACCATGAAAATTTGTTTTTGTTTGGAAACTTATAGAACGAAATAACTATGAGAATGGAAGGAAACAAAAGAACCAGATGACGCGAACAATGATTAGAAAATAAAGTGTTCGGAACGCGATGCACTATTCGGAGCTCCATTTTTGAACTGTTGCTTCCTTGAGTAACAAAAGCGGACTGGAGATACTCAAATCCTACAAATCCGTAGTACTTATATCTACGGAGGACATGTACTCATGCGACCTGCTAACGTAAGTGGCGCCATCCTTTGACGAATTCTTGAATTCGAAACTGAATTTCAAAAGTAGCTTTTTTAGCGTATTGATAATATTGAAATAAAACAATGCCTTTTGTTTGTAACCACGATTTTTTTTTTTCAATACCGACCGGTTTCGTTTAGCACAAGCATCTTCAGGGTGTTTTTATTTTATTTATTACATTACATTTGATACATTTGTATAGCAAAAATAAAATTGCAAAATTACTATAGATATTAAAATGTGTACAAGTGTTATTATGTCTTGTGGGTCGATAATAGTTCCTAGCTAGGCAGATTGCCCCTTCCAAGGAACCTGCTGGTGAAAGTGCAAAAAAAATTATTCTGTATCAAAATGATTTTTTTTTTAAAAATTAAATACTTATATATTAATAAAAATGCCTAAAATTTATTCTGTAACAAAAAAAAAAAAGAAAAGAAAAAGAAAAAGTTTTTTGTTTTTAAATTTAAATATATACCTACTAATTTTTTACTAAATGTGCCGTTAATAATAATTCTCTACGATCAATCCTTGATATAAACACTCTAAGAACTGTATATTTTACTCTATTTCAATCGATAGCAACGTATGGCATTATAGGATGGGGAGGTTGTGCAGCATCCATCCTCTACCCTCTAGTTAGTGACCGTTCAAAAACTTTTGCTAAGGGTCATCTTCAAATGTTCCCCCTCTCATCCATCAGAGCCACTTTTCAAGAAACTCACAGTCCTTGACATTCGCCAACTGTATATCAAGATAGCTCTTATCCATATCTGGAAAAATGGATTGATAAACTCTACGCAAACGGACATACATACACGCTACTCAAAGCATGGAAAATGCATAATTCCTGTAACAAAAACCACTTTTTTACAAAGGCAGTTCTCATACATCGCACCCAAAATATTCAACACGTTAAATAACGACATCAAAACATCACAAACACTTACTCACTTTGCAACCGGTGTGCATAAATGGATATCTGAAAAGGGGCGAAATTTCTTTAAGGAACATATGAACCTATACCACCAGTAAATAATTTAAATAACTTATATATTACAGAACAATATATTCCTCTTTCATATTCATCATTAAAAAATGTTTAACACCACTGACATGTTTCTTATACTCAAGTATTTATTACGAAAAATATTGTGACAATAATTCCATATTTGAGTACATATTTTTAGCCTTAGCTCAAACGAGGATTTACACAAAAATTGCTGATAAATATCTATATACCTATGTTACCATAACACGCACATGCAAATCACTCATCAAGATATAACTTATCCATACTTTCTTACCAAATAGTACTTTCTTTGATTTTATATTATATTTCTATTTTTTTACAAATACACTTGTACTTAATGTACTTGTATTTTTATTATATTTTAATTGTATTTTAATTACACAAATGTACTTATATTTTTTTATTTGATAAATGCTCTTTGTATTATTTTTAATTCAATAATACGTATCTTCTTTCATATACTTTTCATATTATTTTAATTTTTCTGTTTTCCATACTTATTTTTATATTCATATATCTTAAACGTATGTAGATGTTTTGTATTATTTTTAATTCCTTTATACTTCATACTTGTTTTAGATGTATAAATTATTTTATTTTATTTTTATATTATTTTGTTTTTCATTCAACTTATTTTATACTTAACATAAAATTGGCCACTACAACACGGGCATGTGCCTAGTGTGATGGCCAAAAAATTACCCATTTTCTGTAATATACATATAAACTTTACTGAATAAAGAACATTAAAAAAAAAAAAAAATAAGCCATGTAAAATTCTCTGTGACATTATTTAATAGTTTTTCAGATTCCACCCTACCCAAGCCAGTCAACCATTTCGTTATTATTATATGGTTTGAAATTAAATTATCTGCAGGGCGATATCAGGGTATTATAATATGATAATTCATTAGATATCACCCGTTTCTTTCTCTCTATCACTGTGTAAGATGTTAATTAACCCTCTTACTGTTCATTTATATTATGTTTTGTCTCTTTCTATATGTACATATACCTGTATAAGCTCACACATTGTATATTTTTGGTTAGTTTAATTTTATACCCTAAAGATATTTTATACTTGTGTTAAGCGAAACCGGTCGGTATTGAATTTAAAAAAAATTAAATCGTGGTTACAAACAAAGTTATTGTTTTATTTCAATTAATATGTCAAACCACAAAGTGACTGCTTTCTACCACAATATCTAACACACTATGTAAAGAGGTAACATTTGTTTGTTTGTTTGTTTATTTGTTTGTGTGTTTGTTTGCATCGAATAGGCTCCGAAACTGCTGAACCGATTTGAAAAATTCTTTCGCTGTTGGGAAGCTACACTATCCCTGGGTGACATAGGCTATATTATATTTTAAAAAAAATAGGCATCCTTACTAAAACTTCAATAATGTTACCCAGGGTGTAAAAGATTTATCTGAAATATTCTTTAAATCGCGTGCGCTGCGAAAACTTTTGATGATAGAATAAAATAATGTACTACGACTTTATAGAACTCATAATTATTTACAAAAAAAGTAGCGACAGCATATGCTATTATGGTTATGCCACAATAAGTTTTCTTTTATTTTAAAAATTTAATTTAAATGTCGCCGCTTGAAAAGGCACTTTATTTGTATCTTGGTTTTAATCCTTATCAAAATAAATTACTTCATATTCAAGACAGCTTCAATACCTTAATTTAACTTTTTGAATTTTTCAATTCGGATATTTAATTAGAAAGATATCACGAGTTTAAAATTGTTAGTATTATAAAAAGTTTCGGCTACGGGCCGCGCGGGAGAGGAGTCAAGAAATGCAGTGCCAGGGGGGTTGGCGGGACGGGAGAGCGGGAGAGCGGTGGCGGGGAAGGTGGAAGTGGAACGCTGGAGGCTAAGAGTATGGATATTAAGTTCCATGGCTGGAGGGGAACGCACGGGAAAGGACATGTAAGGAGTAACATTTTATTTATTTGAATATGGCATGTATTATAAAAGAAAGTCCAAAAAACGTGCAGCTCGCAAAAACTCAGAAACGAGTCCCGGTTCGATCAAGGGAGTTATATGGTGTGGTAGATCTCTATCCCCCCTAGGGAATAAGGGTATCTGTTTTTACCTAAAGGCCGTGCTTTTGAAGATATAAGGGCTGAAAATTTCGCCCTCTTGAAATTTCTAGAACAGTCTTCCGGAAAGTTCTAGAAGGTTCCATAGAGCTGTATAAAGTTGTGGAAGGAGTGGAATGACCAGGAATAGGAAATCGGGAACACCATTGTGCAACATTCCAGAACACTATCTTATTGTCCTGAGCGAAGCCGGGTAACCCAGCTAGTTAATAATATAGATGGCAGCACTTCCGTTCGTATCTATTTGTGAATCGAGTGTGTACGAATGAAGCAGCGTCATTAATACTGTTTGATGATGGCCCATCTCCCTTGTTTCTACTGTCTATTCATGTAGCAGATATCAGGAAGGACGTGTGATGCTATAGAACTGTGTATTATATTATCTGCGCATTGTTCTCTTCTCTCGCATCAAATTCAATTAAACTTTAAATTGGACAATGTTTCAATTCATACAAAACTGACACAATTCACCATTGAAATAAAACTTAACCGCTCACCGCTGAAATTACCTGAAAACTATTATTTTCAGCTGAAATTCTTTGCTAACCCAGTTATTTCGTTCAATTGTCTCTTAACCCGCTTAATCACAGGGGACCAAAATTGTCCCAGCTCACATACGACTCATATAAATCGCTCCCTTACTGTCACGGTGAGAATTATGAACTCCTTTTTTGCCACGATTTTTAACCATTTACAAGTATAATGTTATTATAATCAATTATACAATACGGCATTATAGGATGGGGCGGTACATATACAAATTGAACACAAACAATTTACACATCTCAAAACTAATATTAAAACAATTTAAAAAAACCCCTACTCATATTCAGAACTTTTATTTACACAATTTAAGGTCAGAAAATTAAGTGCATTATACTTTTATCATGCAACATTACAATTTTTTAAATACAATATTGAAAATAAAGTTCACCCTTTAAAAATAATAGAAATTTTAGATATACATCAATACTTCCTACTCCAAAATGTAAAAAAACAATAAAACAGTTAAAAAAATAAATAAACCGATATAATATCACCCCCCATACACACGAGCCCTGTTTATTTATGGGGGTAAATCAAATACTATGTAAAAAATATTAATTCATTATTGTATAAAATTTATTGTAATTTATGTATCTTGTTTTTAATTTAAAAAATGTAATAAATAAATTTTGTATAATTTAAAATTATTTTTTTCAGTTTGTTCATAAATATTATATTCATTTTGATTTTATTGCAAAGCGGAAATATTTTAACCTTCTGACAAAATTAACCAATTTCTGGGAAGTCAATTTTAATCATAGGACTAAAGTTTACTTTTTCTTCTTTTACGCACTACCGACTGAAAGGGATCGAAGTGACAATCTGGTGTCCTTTAACGGAAGATGCCTTCCATTAATATGCTTAGTGTAACGCTTGGTGACCAGCTCAGGTTCGGGGGCTCCATCGATTTCCGTTGGGGCTACGTCAGAGTCTAGTTAACTTCTCAGAAGCTGGGCGTACTGTACAGGGCCCGCAGTTACTGCGGATAGTACGCAACTGCTGAACCTGTACAAATCAAAAGTGCGCCCCAATGTTGAATTTGGCAGCCACCTCTGATATTGATCCCCAAAATATCTGAAAAAAAACCCTTGACTCTGTGCAGAAACGGGCGGTCCATTTGATAGATTCTCCTCCATTGACAAGCGGATTGCAATCTTTTGAGCACAGGCGTCAGGTAGGTATGCTGTCCTTGTTCTACCGGAGTTACAATGAAAGATGCCCCGGGGAACTAGCGGCATTAATCCCTTCGGCACCGGTGCATAGTCGGAAAACCCGCCAAACGCGCACCCAAAAAACACGGTTGACATTTGTCACATTTGAACGGGTCGCTTCTACGAATCGGTTCAACAGCACGGCTGTGGAATGATTTGCCGGTCTCTGTGTTTCCTCCCTCCTACAACATGGTTCTCTTCAAGAAATATGTTCACTCCTTCCTCTCCGCAAAAGGTTTTCCACACAGCATCTTCAAACATGACATAGACCTGAGGGCAATTATTTTCCTCTGGCCTACTGTATGGAGTATGTGTAAAAAAAAATCCAATTTGTCAAAAAAATTTCACAAAAATATTTGTTGTACTTTTCCAGAAAAGTTTACACCTAGTGAGGTAGGTAATGTAAAGTATATTATTAGATTAAGTAGCAAATTCTGGTATGCATATTATGTTTTATTGTGTATAAGCTGTATTTCAACAAAAGTCGATTTATCGGCACTGAAATTGTGACTGAATAAATGCTGAAAGAATTGATTGTGTTCATTGAATTGTTTTGTAAAAATTGCCGCGTAGCAATCAGCAATTCGTCCGAAGTGGAGATTTTATATTGGAAGTGTTTTTGACTCATTGTTGCCCGTTATTCAATATCCACTTTTCGTTTCACAAAATTGTAATATTATTCAGTTTTGCTTTGTGAAATTATCGGAATATTGCGTAGGAGATTGTGATTAAATTTAACCCTTTCAACGACGCCTTTGTTTCTAAATATGGAACACATTTTATGATTGATAGCACATTAGATGATTATTTGACTTTTCTTATTTAGTCCTTGAGATTTTATTTGATTTTTATTATTTTTATATATCAAAGTATAATTTTTTTTACTATGAAGGGAAAAACTAACACAACAATTGTTGTCGTATGGGTTTCGTAGAAATCGTTTTGTCTCCCTCAATATTACGGTTACAAAATTGATCTAAACGGTTTTAGAAAAAGAAAACACCACGCTTTATATTTAAATTTAAAAGTTAACCACAAAATAATTCAAATGTGCATGATATTTTTTTACTGAATTTTTTCTAATTATTTTTACATGAAACAATAAAAAAGTGAGTTGACGATAACGTTTATAATACATTTGCAAAATAAAATATGTGAGATTCTTCATCAGTAAATTAAATTAGAAAAAGCGTTAAGCGAACCATTTTTAAAACATTTTTATGTTTGCATTAAAAAAAATTAATAGTTTTATATCTTGGGGAAGGATTTTACGGAGTTTCAAATCAATAGAAATTCTGTTTTTTCCACATGTTCCTGAGAAAGAACACCGATATTTAAAAGGTTAAGGACCTCTGCACAAGCGATCAAATTGTTGGTAAAATATGTTGATATTATCGAAGATATTGTATAATCATATTGCAAAAAAATCGATAGTGCAGTTTTGCCGCACCAACACAAATGAATGTTGCTGTCAATTGCCATTAATATCTCTTTATTATCGCTAAATTAATAAAAATAACGATAACATAATACGCGAAAGTAAATGTCAGAAGTAAATCATTTCAATTCATCACAATAGAGTGAAAGATACTCTCATTATCGTCTTGGTGTTAGATCACCGTTCAGGATTATTGAAAAATTGCTTGAAATTGCTTTTTGTTTGGTCAGATCTGAATAGCCTGGCACTTTCAAATCTTCCTCAGGGATGACACAGTCTCACCGGTTTCTGACGGTACACAGTAAAAGTAGGTGGGCGGTTTCACAGTAAAAAAAACTAATACTTAAGTCCGTTCTTGTCAACAATCAGAACAGTTACAGAAGAGTATGTATGTAACGAAGCATGCTTGTGTTTTAAGCAAGGAGTGTGTTACAAGATAGAATATATGGCGGTCTATCCTCTCTGCGTATCCTTCCAGTAACCAGCATGATGGTTAGTGAGTTATTTTTATGTATTCCATTAAAATCACAATTTTTGTTCACGAGTTCACGAATTTGAAACGGTTCGATTGTGAATTTTGAAAAAGCCTGTGTTGAAAGGTAGTTCCTACTGCCGGAAGCCAATAAAATAATATTTATTTGGAAGTAAGATTGCGGAAAACTAATATTGGTTTTAATTACACTATTGTTAACTTTTATGGAGCATCGAGATCGCTTTACAAAGTTAGAAAAAACTTGAAACCATATTTAAATAACTTTTATTTCTCATTGATAGATACTTGCATAAATTAAATGCGGTATTATTAAATAAACGCGAACTTTTGCAAGTATTTTTACAGCTGTCGTGTATGTTATACCTACTGTTAAAAACTTTAAATTCGGTAAAATACCGAACACCTGGCAACCCTGCTCCCAAGTGATTCGCTACGTGGTGACGCTACAGGGTCTTAAGATTGGTTGAAGAAGACTTCTCTAGTCAGACTCTCTCGACCCATCGCATTGCACCACAGTGGGGGTGATAGATTCTGTCACTCCTTGACACATTGACCTCCAGACTCCTACCAACCCCTCATACCTTTTTCCTTCCCAGAACTTCCTCTCCTTTCTTTACCTAAAAATACTCTCCACACAGCATCCCCATAGATGACACGGGCTCTGAGGGAACGTTTTTTCCTCAGGGCCTCATCTGTGCAGCTAATGAAAAAAAAAGTTTATAGGTGAGTAGATTTGAGAAATTTGATTTTTGGTTCGGCATATTTTGATAATAAAGCTGAAAATAAACACAAAAGGACCTGGGAACATTTCTGCCGCCATTCTGAATCGGATCTCATATTAAATTTTTTTAGAGCTCGTTCTATCTGACAGATGTTTAATTTATTCTAGTTATTTTATATTTCTGAAAATTCAGTATTTTTAGTCCAAGTTAGTACCTACAATTTTAATTTGAGAGAAGTTTTTCACGACGTCATTATATTTCAGGATTCTCGTGCAAAATATGGTCGCGTCTAAAATTCTCGTGAGAGTACTCTGCGACCCACTTTGGTCAGTCGAAAGGCACTGTGAAATATCTAAATATCTGCAAATGGAGCTGAAATTAAATTAATAAAACTCATCTTAAATTAAATAAATAAAGCCCAGAAACTTTTCAATATTTATTTTTTATATTTATATATTTTTATATGAATACCGCACAAGAGTCCCAACTGCTCCCGTCTGAAGCCAGTGAGACTATGGCATCCCCAATTAGGGTATGTTGTGAGGCTGAAGGTAGTGGGGAGGGTAAGGAGATAGGCAAGAGAAAGGTGGGGAAGTACCTGGCTATTCAGATCTGGTCACCAAGCACAGCTAATGCCATTTCAAGCAACGTTTCAATTCTGAATGGTGGGCTTACACCAGGGCGATACTGAGAGTATCTTCCACTCTGGAACGTGCCGCAAATATACTTTATTTTATTTTTAACGTATAAATTGTGAAAGAACACAAATCAAACAAATAAAATTTATTTACCACGCCGGGATTCGATCCCGCGACCTTCGGTGTACGAGTCAAGAGCCTTACCGCTGGACTACGCCGGCCGTCAAATATATTTATTTTTCATTGCAAAAAGTTGGTACCTTCCTATGCACTCCTGAAATGGTTTACTTTAAATGAACGTTAATCCCGCTATCAATAATAGTCTACTCATTTTTTTACATTAGTTCCACACAGGAGGTCCTGAGGAAAATAATTTCCCTCAGGGCCTTTGTCATCTTAGGGGACGCTATGTGGAAGGTTCTTTTAAAGAAAGAAAGAAGTTTTTGTGAAGGAAAAATATCTAAGGGGTGGGTTGGAATCTGGGAGTCAGTGTGTCCAGGAGTGACCTATGAATCCATCCTTTCATTTGCGGTGCAAGGCGTTAGGTCGAGAGATTCCGGCTGGAAATAAGGTCACAACGCCTTCTTCAACCAGTCTTTCTCGATCACTTCGATTCTCTTTCTCCCAAACCTCACCTAGACAAACCTCACCCCTCATGAACCTTGGCACTCCTGCTAAGTCACCAATCGTAGCGAACCCCTTGTAGTGACCTACGGCAGAAGTGTTGGTTATCCAATAAATGGTTCCCCGGGCGGCGGTACCCAAAACCTCCCAAATTATATGATTTATTTATTTTTAATATTAACGCCTTTCGGCTTTTACATAATATAACATAGTTTACAGCAACAACATGAAAAATTGTATATAATACATGCAAATAATTTAACTTAACGAGGATAAATGATTTATTATTTTATATTAGAATAAGTCAATAATAATAATCTAAACGAAAATATGAAAGAGAACAAGACACAGAAAAACAGAAAAAGACAATGGTCGCAACTGGGACTCGAACCCAGACCTCTCCGTCTAACCGGGACGAGCGCGTTAACCAATTTCGCTATTGCTTTATTGATTTATTATTTCATGCTTATATTTTATCACACATTACATATACATCTATTGTGTGAAAACATATTGCCTAAGTTTTGAATTCTGTGTAGTGGTATATTGAAATGGGACATGGTCGTAGTATTGCCACAATAAAACGGTAGTACTGACCTTGTGTTTCTGGCTGGTCAATTAAAATTTATGAGCGCCAAGACTTCAGGGCTGTTAATTTTATTATGCAAGATTTTAAATAAAAATACTAGGTCGAAAACAGTTCTTCTGTCACTCAAATTTAATAAATTAAATAAACGCAGAAGATAGGTGTAGTTTAATTGTTCTTTCGGTATTTTTAGTTTTTTAATTTAAAAAGCTAATTGCAATTATGCAATTGTCATTGATTTCTAATCTTAGGTTATTATTTATTATGCAGAGATCTGTTTGAGACTGTAACACTTTTAAAATGGGGAGTGTTGTAAGGCTGAAGAAAGTAGGGAAGGAGATATTAAGAGGAAGATTGGGAATTGCTAGGAAATTCAGATCTTAAGCCGTTTAAAGCAACGTGTTTGTTTCTGAACCATGGTCTCTCGCCAGAACATACTGAGGTTAGATACCTATCTACCGCTTTGAACTCTGCACTAGGGGAATGCATTACTATCAAGTGATTTTGGTTTGAAAATTAGATAGTTTACAAATATTTTAAATACTTTGATTAAATACTGCGAGTAGAACATATTATTTACATATTTGTAAAAAGCATTAACTTTGTGGCTCGCCATAATTTACAATAAATACACATATAAATTTGTTGTAGACCACTTTTATTCATGAACACTCTACCGGTTTCGGAAGCACCCTTCCTTCATCAGGAGAATATTATAACTAAACTATTATACACAATATTGACAGATATACAAATTTTAGGTGTTCGAGTGAGGGGTAAGCAACGGGGTGGGGGTAATTGCGGGATTTCCTGGAATAACAGAGCGGTTTATTGGAAAAATATTTAGAATGGGACTAAAAGATAAATTAATTTGGTTATTTAAAATACTAGCATTATTATTTAGGGATTTTCTGATTTCAAGTGCTTCTAAGTTATCTAATTTTTTGCTTTTATTTTTACGGTGAAGAATTTTAACCCCTGTGTCCTTATTAAAAGTGTGATCTGTGGAAATTAGGTGATTAGCAAACTCTGAAAAATTATTACTATTTAAGCATCTTAAATGTTCTGTGACTCTAATATTTATATTTCTATTCATCACTTTTGAATAATATTCTTACAAGGAAAAGATACGTGGACGATATATTCTGTATCTGGACAGGAACAGAGCGGCAATTGAGTAAATTCCTTCTTCTTATAAATTCATTCCACAAAAGCATCCAATTCACTTTAGAGGTAGGTAGTAACGCATCCATTAAGTTTTTAGATATAACACTAACTTCAGTAAATAACAGAATTGACTTCAACATTTTTCGTAAACCAACATACACAGATATAACAATACATAATATGTCAAACCACCCGGTTTCACATAAACATTCTGCCTATCATTCAATGGTGCACCGGCTAGTAAAAATTCCTTTATCATCTGTTAATTTCGCGATTGAACTTTCAAAAATTAAACAAATTGGTCTAAATAATGGTTATTCCACAGATTTAATTGATAAAATCCTAAATAAGAAACTTAAACTCATTTCTACTAACACATTTTTATTTGGTACACCTGAAAATAATAATGAATCCCGTTCAATGGCGCAGAATCTTATATATATCCGACTTTTCCTCACTTAGTACAAAAAACTTGCCTGCCCATATTAAACCCGCGTTCTATACTGATAACAATTTAGGTAAATTATTAAAAAACACTAAAGATAGAGATCATAAATTTAGCCATTCAGGCATTTACCAACTATGTTGCAATGATTGTCCTTCGTTCTACATAGGTAAGACATCTAGAAATATAAATATTAGAGTCACAGAACATTTAAGATGCTTAAATAATAATAATTTTTCAGAGTTTGCTAATCACCTAATTTCCACAGATCACACTTTTAATAAGGACACAGGGGTTAAAATTCTTCACCGTAAAAATAAAAGCAAAAAATTAGATAACTTAGAAGCACTTGAAATCAGAAAATTCCTAAATAATAATGCTAGTATTTTAAATAACCAAATTAATTTATCTTTTAGTCCCATTCTAAATATTTTTCCAATAAACCGCTCTGTTCTTCCAGGAAATCCCGCAATTACTCCCACCCCGTTGCTTACCCCTCACTCGAACACCTAAAATTTGTATATCTGTCAATATTGTGTATAATAGTTTAGTTATAATATTCTCCTGACGAAGGAAGGGTGCTTCCGAAACCGATAGAGTGTTCATAAATAAAAGTGGTCTACAACAAATTTATATGTGTATGTATTGCATATTATTTACCTTTGAAATAATCGAGTATATGTTTGATTAGTCTTTTTATAAGCCAAGAAAAAAATTAAGTAAAAGGCCTATAAAATCTGTTTTAATGTTCAAAATCTCGTTGCTTCTGAACCCCTTTTCGGTTATGGTTTTATTATATAATGTGTAAAATGATAAATAAAATAAATTCTTTAGAAAATGGTCGTAAATATTTGTGCCCGATCTACGCAAAATAAAATAAAACTCGCCCTTTAGAAATGTTTTTTTCATTTTACTCTGAATTAAGGTTTTCTAACTAAAATTACTCACAATAAAAAATTAAAACATACATATTTTATTACACAACCGTATTAACAAACAATATTGTCACCTCAATTTTTTATTATTCCATGTATAAATAATAATTAATTAAAATTCCCATAATAATTTTTCAAATTGCGATCCGAAACTTTGGTTTTATAAAGCTCTACATTTTATCTTTTTGTGGTTAAGTTTTATATTTTGAATGTAAAGCATGGTATTTTCTCTTTCTAACACCTTTTTTAAATTATATTTCTCACTCTGACAGTAAGGGGGGCACAACAATTTCTATGAGACCTAAAAGATTTGTTCCGAAAAGTGAACAACTCAGCCTAACGAGAACTAACGCTAACTATTTTTATAATAAATTAATTTCTATTGTTTTAAGGTAATTTTATAATATAATTACTCATAACTTCAGTTCCTTTTTAATATAAAACTTTTTGTAACATTGCCCGAAGTATTCTTTATTGTTTAGGTCTCATAAACTTTTTAATCCGCTTAAAAGCTCACGTTCCTCTAAGTTTTAACTTGTGCTTAAATATGTCGAAATAAGGCTCGCTTGTCTTTGTGATTCTAATCATGTTTCGGGAATAATGCGAGATTTTATTTTCCAGTCACGTATATTAAATTTGGTATTTAATTCGTGGTTTTGGTACAAGTTTAACAATGTCAACAATTCTTTGAAATTGTTAAAGCATGTCGTGTCAACCTTGCTCATTTGCGTTATGTTTTATGTTATTTTGCGGTATAGACAGTTTAGTAAACAATTTGCACTATATTTGGAAAAACATATAAGGGTTACTATTATTTATGAGCGAATAAAGACTAATTCACAAGAGGGATTTCTTTAACGCGCAGCAATTTTCGCTATCGTAAGTTTTTATGTATTCTGACACTTCCAAAGAGCGTCTGAGCAGCGTGCACAGGGGAATCGTAAGGTATGTAATATTTCCGAACAGTTTATGAAAAAAACACGTTAAAATATATAATAAACAACCTCAGTCTCCGAATACGATAATATTTTTGTATTACCCTTGCCTGGAAAAGTTTTTCCTTTCAAACATTTGACATACTCGAAAATAAATATATGCAAATACTTTGTTTACCCGAAAATTCACGATTTCACCCCTCATGCTAATCTGCCGGCTTTTGGGTACAGCTAGGTATCATATGTAGTAAAAGCCTTTTGTCTCCTTAACTATCATTTCATAATTTAAAAATTTAACATTTCAAAAATTATAGATATGTTTTTTTTTTCAAATTATAAAATTTAAATTTTATATTTTTTTATGAATTTTAAATCACCTTTTCAAAACAGTTTTTTTTTGGTTTTGGGATGAATTTAGAAATATTTATTATTATTTTTAATTGATAAACTAATCTTTAAGTTATAAATATTAGCCTGAAACACTCGTCTACATTGAAAAAACATCTACCTACATGGAAAAATATAATAAGCAGTAATTGTTGAATGAAACACTAGTATATATTGAATTATTTGGCGGGCATGAGATAGGTCGACGTAGCTCAGTGAATAAGAGCAGTTGACCAGAAATCAGAAGGACGCGGGTTCGAGTCCCGTCGACGGCATGTATTTTTTCTCCGGAGATTTTTTTCAATGTAGATGAGTGTTTCAGGCTAATAATTATTACTTATAATAATTGTTAGAAATTTAAATTTTATTGCATTGCGGAAATATTTTGATATTCTAACAGAATATGCCCGAGTCCTGAGGGGTTCATCTACAGCACCGTGTAAAATCGAACTGAAAAATGTCGACACGAATCACTATTTGTAGCAAAAGTGCGCCGAACTGGGTTATAGAGGTTATCAGTTACTTATACGAATGGCGGGGCGCCAATTCCCGCACCAAAAGCTTTCGGCGCCGAACATTTCGCCCTCTTGTCAATAAGGCTTAAGAATTTCTAACTTAACTCCATCAAATTCTATTATATTGCAAGTACAATTTATTATTTTATGATGTATCGAAAATGTTCCAGCATTTATTAATCTCCTCTCTATAAAATTGAGAATACAATTTGGTAGCAGAAATGAATTCTCGAGCAACAGTGTATTGTAATTGAACTACTGTAACAACAAATAAATAAATAAATAAACACACACAAAGTTCATATTGATATCCCGTCTCTCCACCTACGACAATCGATTTCAATTTATTTCCAAAGGAAGAAAAACGAATTGAAGTTTTTATAAGTTTCTTTCTTTTCCTAGCGATAAGGAGCGGATAGGTATCGGTTTCCACTGGCTGCCGTCCTCGTGTTTCCACTGGCTGCCGTTTTATCCAATTGAATTTCCCACTCCCCCGGAAAAGGCTGCACTGCGAAGGCTTCGTGGGTTCTCTGGGCTCGCCAGAGAGATTCGATTTTATTTTTATTCGAAGATAGGGGTCGCCCTAACGTACTCCGTCGCTATTCCTTTCAACTTTTTAGGAGTGGAACTTAATAAATATTCCACGAAGATGCTTTGAGTTGATTCGGTGAATATTTTTATTAGGTTATGAATACGTCGACCTCCATTAAAGAGAGTGTGAGATTCTGTAATGTAATTTCTTTCTCACTTTGACGACATATTTATTTTGCATTTATCGTACATATTTAATGTTTATTTATTTCTTTGCTATAAAACAATTTAATATTTGTGCTCGAACTTCAATAAATAAAATAAAAAGTGCTTTTTGGCAATTTTTTTTTGTCTAAATCGAAACAGGCGGTTGGTGTTGAGCGTAATTTTTAACCTTATCATTATCTACATAAGAACTGCCTGATTTCGCCCGATTCCTAATGTTCCCCGCCGCGGTGCATCGCCTCATTATTTATCACCTAATAAGGTTTTTTTTTACATTAACTCCACACAGGAGGCCCTGAGGAAAATAATTTCCCTCAGGGCCTATGTATATCTTTGAGGATGCTGTGTGGAGGGTCTTTTTGAGGAAAGGAAGGAGTGAACATGGGTCTTGAAGAGACACATGTTGTAGGAGGGAGGAAACACAGAGGCCGGTAAATCGTTCCACATCCGAGCTGTTGAACTCAAGAACGAGTCGTAAAAACGAACCGTTCCGACCGGTTACAATATTCAGTGAAACAGCCACCGCCACCTCTATGCATCGTAATTAGTCTATGATCAGTTCTCGTATATGAGCTATTTGGGTCACATAGTCTCTTTCACGAGACGTGCCGAAAGTAACCGAAGGCAGGTGTGCTTAGTTATAATACAGGAGCCCGCCAGACAAAATCTAGCTTTACTAATTACTAACCAAATTCTAATTGTACATTACGAAACGCCAATAAAGTCATTAATCTTAAGAACCTTAAGTCTTTTAATAATCGCATTACAAGTACTGGAGAATTATTTTATTTATTTATTGTTTTGGAACATTTACAGAGTATTAACATAAAAAAGTCATTAGATTAGCATTGTAAAAAGCGTAGATGTTAATAAATAGTTCACTTAAAAATGTCCACAGAATGCACAGTTTAAAAGTTGTTTTTTCGCTATGTATACATAGAAGTTAACAGAATTTAGAAATAGAAAAATGTAAACAGAGGTATAAAAAGAGATAACAAAAATAGTGATGATAATTAAATTATGGTCCCAGTACTTTTACATATACACGATGATGTGTAATTCTGTAAGCGATCTTGCAGGCACTTGCTGTCGTCGTGTCGTCAACAGAGTAATTTCAAAGTTTTTTTAAAGTAAAACTTCTTTACGGGGTAAACTACTTTCGGGGGTAAGCTGATGAATGCGTTACGAAAAAGAATATATATATTTAATGCGAACGCTAATCGATGCGAACGCTGATCGATGCGAACGTTAATCGATGCGAACGCTGATATATGCGAACGGTGATCGATGCGAATGGTGATCGGGTGAAGCGAATGGTCGGGCCTTTACGCACTCTTGACTTGGGGAGTGATAAGGATAAGGATGGTCACTCTAAGGTTGTAGATCACCCCAAGGTCATACGTCACCCCAAGGTCGTACGTCACCCCAAGGTTGTAGGTCACCCCAAGGTCGTACTTCATCCCAAGGTCGCACGTCACTCCAAGGTCGTAGGTCACCCCAAGGTCGTAGGTCACCCCATGGTCATATTTCACCCCAATGTCCTATGTCACCCCATTCGCTACGTTTGGTAACTTAGCAGGGATACCTGGGTTGATGGGGCGAGGTTTGTCTTGTAGTTTTACTTCAGTCGTGTGGTCTAAAGCACTCGTTTTTTCTCACAGACAGTAAACGAAAACCATCTCGGATGTTCCTAGTTCCAAGAACACGACATAAAACCTACATAATAATTATGTGTTCTGTAGTATAACACAGGTAGGTACCATAGCCCGGTTAATAGCCTTAATGGAGCGTGCATGAGGTTTCTAGCCTTTGTCTCCCATTTAATCGGGTGTGAGATGTTAAACTGAGCCTCGTGACACTATGAATAGGTTGGCTATTATCACCGTACTACGTTAGTCAACCCCCCACCGTGTTCCTCAATAATACAGTCACCCTCTGTCAAGCGGCACAGAGAGACTACGTGATCGGTGTATTGTCATTATTTTGCAATCATAGTAGTAGCACGAGCATTTGGCACAATTGTCTGTATGAAAGTACAACAACCGCGTTGTCACGCTCTTTGGGAAACGCGCAAATAGGAAAATTACTTTTTTGTACATTAGATGCAAATAGGATCCACACAGGAAAATAATTTCCCTCAGGGCCTACGTCATCTTAGAGGTTGCTGTGGGGAGGGTCTTTTTAAGGAAAGGAAAAAGAGAAAGTTTTGGGAAGGAAAAAAAACGATTGTGCACACGACTGAAGTAAAACTTCACTAACTTATGCCGTCCATTAACAATATCACAATAACAGGAATAAAAATATCCCCATCCCCTCAACATCCCCATCAACTCAACTCAACTTTCAACTCTCAGCTCTCAGCTCTCAACTCAACTCAACTCATATCATTGATCATTTGATTGATAACGTTTCATATTGATTAGCGTGTCACATTTTTTCGTAACGTTTTATATTTTTTCGTTACGTTTCATATTTTTTCGTAACGTTTCATAACGTATTCATCATTTTACCCCAAAGTGTCGAGCGTGCGTAAAGAAGTTTTACTTCAAAAACGTACGAGTGACGGACGTATGAACCCATTCCTCCAACTGCCGTACAAGTGGATGGGTCGTGAGGGTTTGGCTGGAGAGGTCGAAAGGTCTCGATCAACCGGTCTCTCTCGATCTGGCCCGCCACGCAGTAGGTAGGCAGGAACATCCGCCGCCAAGACACAGATAAACCTCACTCCCAAGAACCACCAAGTCACCAAAAGTAGCCAACTAAATGGGGTGACCTACGGCAGAGGTGTTGGTTATCTATTAACCTTCCAAATTGATAATACGTCAGTGGTGTTCTTGTTTGTTTTTGGTTTTTATATGAGACTTGAAGTTAACCCTCCGCCCGTCGCGCCTTTTTTGTAACGCGAGGTGTCGCGCGGGGTCGCTGAGGACCCTAAAAATTAATATGATTAAATTGTTTTTATAGCTTACATTTTATGTATTATTTTATCTGATTATAGTCAGGTGATAATGACTGCATTAAAATAAAAAGAAATATTTAAAATTAGATATTTATTTTCAATGTAAAAGCTTAAAAATAAACGAGGAACATTTTTTTTATAATTCTGAATCAGACTTTTTTAATAGAAAACTTTAAAAAAAATCTAACCCATTTCTATCAAACTTATAACTATTTGAGATAGATACAGACTTATTACTTGACTTGTTAAAATACAATGAAAAAATATATAAACTTTTTTCATTTGTATTTTCTTGATTTTTTTGAGTCTCACATCGAAACACAAGTCTGTATCTCACATCGCACATGCGCAGACTGAATGTTTGCGGCACTAGCGTTAAGTATAGTCCCTTTTAGGAAGCTACCTAAAGTAAGGAATCAGTGGGAAAACCTGGGCTTAAAACCTGGGCTTTTAAAGACCCCACGTGACGGGTCGAGGGTTAATGGAGTTTTTTTAAAGAATATTTTTATACGATAAAACCAAAAAATGAAATGTTTTTTCTTTATTCAACTTTTTACAATGAAATTAAATGTAGATTCATTGTGTAAAATGTAACAATTTGATATTCTCGTAAATAATCAAATCGGTAAATAGACGTAGAAAGAAAAAAATGTGGTAAAGAAAATTGACAATATTTTTGTCTGAAAGGCAACGAGTTTCACAAATGCTACAATAATTATTATAAACTCCCTCGATTTTTCACGGGTCTACGATAGTTTTACTGATAAAACACAAATCAAAGTTTTCCCACGGTATATCATAACGATAGACATGTTGATATTGAAGATCTAAATACATATCTACGCAAATCACTGATTCATCATTCGCCTTCTCAAATATCTAAACCATCGGAATATACCCTGTACACACATCCCACGTCAATTCAGCTTACAGCATCCTTCCCGGGTTCTGAGCTCGCTACCATTCCCGCTATTCCCAGGGGCACCGTCCGACTTTGAACTTATTATTGATAAGTTTATCCGCGAGGAAATATGTCATGTCCCCGCCAGTGTTGGGGTTAGAGATACCCCCGGGCAGTATTATTTGATTGGTTCGGGTGTGTAGGTGGATTATATCAGAGTTTAGGGATGGGAATACGATATGGAGAGGGTGTAGTCATTAACCTAAGATCCATTTGATTAAGTTTTGAAAGCGGTTGAGGTGGGATTAGAGTTAATACTTTGCGCCACGTGTGACCTTTTTAATTATTATTGAGCGAGTTAATATTGTCTTATCTAACAGAAAACATATTGAACCCTTATTATTTATTTTTATTATAAACAAGCGCAGATCCGTGAAAAATCGCGGGATAGTCATAGTGGGGCTATTGCGTACTAATGTCTCGTCGAAATGTGTTACCACTATTATCACGCGATCGGGACCGGATTCGGCAGTTTCGGTGCGTTGCAGGTAAAAATTTTACTAATTGGCGGTAAAAAGTTGGAATCAATTTTTCGCTTCGTGTCTCATCAAAATGAAGATGATCTGATTTTTTGAAAAATCACTACCAATTTTTAAAATTGCAATTAAAATAATTTTCTGTTTAATTTTATTTGTATTACTTTATCACTTTTCTGAATTCTCCCAACAAACATTCCCATTTAAAATTAAACTTAATTCGAAGCAAAAGTTCTACAGTCATTGAACCGGAATTACAGACGAGTCACCGCAGATATTAGTATTTTTAATATACATTAAAAGAACTATATTGGTAATATGGTGATTGTGCTTTGGTTCCCACCAAAATATCTGGTTACTTAATGGTTTCAGTGTAATAATAAAGTTGTTAATGACTCGGAAAATTTATAGTTACATGCAGCAATGTCAGCATAATAATTAGTTTGTTTGTGGCCCGGAACGTTTATAGTTCGTGCAACAATTTTAGCTTAATAATAAGGTTGTTTGTGACCCGAAAAATGTATAGTTAAATTTGGCAATCTGACTAAAGCCATTGGCAATCTGACTAAAGTTGTTTCTAATAACATCGATCGAGGAATCAAAAGCATCGCGCTCTTTCTGGATCTGGCTAAAGCTTTCGATACCATCTCGCACAAAATCCTTTTGAAAAAATTACAGCTAATCGGTATACAGGGGCAGTTACTTAAATGGTTAGGAAGCTATCTAGAAAACCGGAGCCAAAGAGTTAATATTAATGATGCTCTAAGCGATCCAGCCAATATCGAATTTGGTGTACCACAAGGAAGTACTTTAGGACCGATATTGTTTAATATCTATATCAATGAACTTTGCAACAGTAACCTTGCCGATCATATCATCACTTTTGCTGACGATACGGTCTTAATATTTGAGGGCAAAAACTGGTACGAAGCGCATAGAAAAGCCGAAATTGGAATAAACAATGTCAAACAATGGCTAGACAATAATCTCCTTACTCTTAACACGGATAAGACCAAATTTATACGTTTTAGTGCAACACAAGCGGGACAACCCAAGGTAATTATTAATATTACTATTCACATTTGCAATGAACCAAACACTTGTACTTGCAATAAACTAGAATGCGTTGATAGTTTAAAATATTTAGGAACCATCATAGATGGGAAGAACACATTACCTCAACTGCCTCAAAAGTCAGAAAACTTACTCACCTTTTTATTACCATCAGAAATATTCTCTCTGTAAAAGACATGAAATCAATATACTATGCCATGTGTAATTCTTTACTCGAATATGCATCCCTAGGATGGGGGGGATGTGCCAAAACAATATTGGACTCCCTGGCTAAAGCACAGAAATCTTTACTAAGAGTTATCCTTAAAAAACCATTCAGGTACCCCAGTGATGCATTATTCACGGAATTAAAAGTTTATAGTTACATGCAACGATTTCAACGTAATAATTAGGTTATTTGTGACCCGTTACGTGCAACAATTTTAGCTTACTTAGGTTGTTTGTGACCCGGAAAGTTTATCTTTATTTTAACATAATGTATATTTGACGAGGTGTTATACCTAAACCAAACTTACGTATTAACAGATGTCGCGGGCCGTGAGAAGATTTGAATTTGTCGTATAGACTGATTAGAGTGAAAAAAAAATTCTGTAAGAAAAAAAATTCGTATATTTCTATAACTTTCTGATTAACATTATAATATTATGAAGGGCTGTAACCTTGCGAAGGTACATCAGTTTATTCACCTGGTTAGCTTTTTATCATAAATAAAGTGAATCTCGGCAAGTAACATTTAATAATATTAGTTCGATAAGTAACATTTAATAATAATAGTAGTTTCTGATAAAACGGCTGAAAATAAACCTTTATATTAATTTAATGATGTCTACGAACCTTCTTAGATAATTATGTGAATATATTTTATGCTAGAAAATTATTAAGAGAGAAGGTAAATAAGTTGTTCAGGAAATTGTAGCATAAATAAGAAAATCTCTGAAAATAAACTAATTGTGCAAACGCTGTGTTGACGCTGTTCTTTGATGGTTTTGAACCGAACCTTTGATGTGAGTGGAGACAACTGTGTGTTCGGTTCGCAACAGATGGCACTAATTATATCGGTACGGAACATACTTGCGTACATTATGTGTTATTATTATTTTGAATTGATAAACTACTGTTTAAGACAAGATTTTTATGCATAGCACAAAGGGTAACAATTATTATAAGTATCTAATAATTATTAGCCTGAAACACTCATCTACATCTCCCGAGAAAAGATACAAACCGCCGACGGGACACGAACCCGCATCCTTCTGATATCCGGTCAAATGCTCTACCATTGAGCAACGTCGGCTTATCTCCTATCCGCCAAATAATTCAATATATACTAGTGTTTCATTCAACAATTACTGCTTATTAATTAAATTTTTCCACCTGCAAACAACCAACTTTATTTATATGAGAAAGGCATTGTAAGTGCTAAATCTCCCACTAGGTGGCGTCGAGACAAATTATGTTTACATTTTTTGGTGAAATACTTTAACTCGTCAAATATTAATTATGGTTTTTAATTGATAAACTACTGTTTAAGACAAGATTTTTATGCATAGCACAAAGGGTAACAATTATTATAAGCAATAATTATTAACCTGAAACACTCATCTTCATTGAAAAAATCTCCCGAGAAAAGATACATGCCGCCGACGTCATGTATCGCCCGTCGGCGGCATGTATCGTTTCTCGGGAGATTTTTTCAACGAAGATGAGTGTTTCAGGCTAATAATTATTGCTTATAATAATTGTTATTATGTATTAGTGCTGCATTATCTTTGGGAGGTTTCGCAGCAATTCCAATATAGCAGCCGAGTGATTAACACCCCGTTAACTGCCGCACGCTCCCGCTTAACTTTTCGCCGTTGCCACCGCATATCTCACCGCTTTCTTAATTTATTATCGCCTAAAATCGAAGTGAAAAATTACACGTAATTTCCTCAACCTACAACTTTTAAAAACAGTGTATTACTTGCTGTACCAATCACACATCGAATACTTTGACTATTTTCGAAATTTTAACTTGGGGTAACACTTATTCTAGTGCCCTCGGCCCCATCATTAAAGCACAAAAACTAATAATAAAAATAATTCTAAAAACTTCCTCTTACTACCAGCATTGATACGATCTTCAATACTTTCAACGTTATGGACATTAAACAGCTCTACGCAAGATCCATTTTAGTTAATTTACATAAAAACAATAAAACTTCATACAAAGCAACACAAACCATACACAATACCCGAGCCACAAACAAAGAACTTCTCCAAACTCCTTTTTCTAAAACCACCTTTGGACAAAGAAATTTTAAATACATAGCTTGCAAACTACACAATACACTACCAGCTAAGATTAGACAAACCGAATCAATGACCAAATTCAAACAAGATATAAAGAAATGGATTACAAGTATTGGACGTCACACTACTGCAAACATCTGTAAAATAAATTACAAATAGACAGAAATATCAATTTACATACGTCCTCCTTACCCATATAAAACAAATTAAAGTAATAAAATCCTATATAATCTAACTCCATAAATAGATTTGACAGGATTTACTACTTTACTGTATCTCTTCCTTCATTTATAAGATAACTCTTTTTATAAGATTTACCCACACTCTCAATCATCTTTATGTTTAATTGTACTCAAATTTATATGTATCTAACCTTTCATAATCTTATGATATTCTTAAATACTCTGTGATATATGTTTTAATTGTATTAAAATTAATATGTTTTTAACCTTAAATATTCTTATGATATTCTTAAATACCCTGATAATCATTTTTGTGCCTCTACGCCTGTTTCAACACATGTATACCCTAGAGAGACAGGCATCGAATAATATAATGTAAACTTACCTTATATAGATCAATAAATTAATAAATAAGTAACCTCAATGGGAGAACACCACCGTACAAAGTGTTACATATGAGATGGAGAACACCGATTAGTTATATCATCTTAGGATCAATCTAAAGAGATCAAAGAAGCAACCGACGATTAGTAATTTTACTCGTGTTATTGGTGAAATTCTACTGCCTTGATTTCTATCGATCCGAAGGTTGCACAAAAATTTATCTGGCAATTCTGACTAAATAGGTTGTTAACTTACTTCGTCTTTGTGTCTTGACTTAAGAGGCCGCTCTCCGAATTTCTACCGATTTCTTGCAAACCTCCCTTAAACATTTGAAGTTTTTAAGCTCTTAAAAAAATATATACGTTATTTTTCAAGATAATATCTATACATTCCCCACGCCGAAACGCAAATTATATGAAATTCCCTCGATAGAAAAAAATCGCAAAGTATGCTCCAAATTTTTTTATTTTCAAGTCTGTTTCCATTATTTTACAAGTTATATGTATGAAAAAATTCACAGTGTTTCATTAAATACTGTTTTATATAGACAGCCCCCAAGAGATTTTTTCTCTATTTTAAACGAGTCGTGTTTTATTAAATATTTTCGCCGTTTTTGCATCGATTTTGGCGCTGTAAATGTTAGCACTCTCCTCTAACATTCGTTATTTCGTATCTCTCCATCTTCTTCTATTTGGGGCCGGTAACGGAGCCTCAACTTTATTTCCAGCGCCTTCAACTCAGAACATTCTAAAATCGTTAGGGTCGGTGTGAGGGTTTGGCGGTTACTCGGCTGAGTGACCACTGATGACATATGGAATATGATAAACCATTTATTTTTTTAAATCTGACAATGGAATCTATAGGTAAATTTTTTATTTTTTTTTTTTATTTAATGACAATATAAGATAAAGTAAAATTACACAATAAGTAAAAATACCAAGTTATGTGGTTTGTTTACAGTCCTCCTCACTAGGTTTTTCTGTTCCGAGGCGGACTGTATGTTGCTGAATGGGTGCTGATCTTTATTTCCTCATCTTCTAGTTTCTTGATTATAGATAAACAATATAAACAAAATAAACAATAAATAAAATAAAAGTATTGGTTTGTTGTCTGCAGGTTGCATTGGGGTTACTTCATAATTTTAATGATTTCCTCATCGTCCTGTTTATTTAACCATAATTTGATATCTTTTTTAAACTTTTGTATCTCCATGGTGTTCTTAGTTTCAATTGGAAGGGCATTATATAATTTTGTCGCATGGAAATTATGGTTTTTCTGGCCAAAAGATGTATTTAATTGCGGGATGTTAAGTAGTTTTGTGGATTTCGACCTTGTAGTGTAGGTGTGTTGGTCCACAGGGTATTCATATTTTTCTTTAAATTTGAGTAGTGCATTTTTTGAGTATGATTTAATAATGCTGAACACATTAAAGTTTTTAAAGATTTCTTTTGATGGAGTTTTTATGGGTACTTTTATGATTGTTTTTATTATTTAAATTGTGGATTTTACCCTTCAGGCTAATTTGTTGTGTTTTAGGAACAACTCATACAGGTCTCATAGAAATAAATGCCTCGATAATATTTGTGATATAAAAAATCTATTTTATTATTTTTATGCTATCTGTAATTTAAAAGGTTTCTGATTTTTTCCTTCTTTTTCTATTATCTATTTTTATGTATTTTATGCAAGCTAATTTGTTCGATTTTCGGAACAACTCATAAAAGTCTCATAAATAGTTGTCTCCCTTACTGTCATTGTTAGAAATATGATCTGAACGGTGTTAGAAAGAGAAAACACCACGCCTTTCATTCAAATCTAAAAGATAACCGCATAATAATTAAAATGTACACCTTTGACCGGTTAGTGGTTAAGTGGGCATCGTGTTTGGGCCTCACCCGGGCGTCCCGTGTTCGAATCCTCGGCTGGCTAAGTCCTCCATCACAACACAAGCAATATTTTCGGCTTTCTGTGGTGGTAGTAGGAGATTTTCAAACATTGTTGGGTTATTCTTAACCCGGGAATGTTTGTTTTTCTTTTTTTTAAATAATTATAAAACCAAAGTTTCCGACCGCAGTTTGAAAAAAAAAAAATGAAACTTCGGGAATTTTTGATTGGTTATTTTTACATGAAACGATTAAAAAAGTGAATCGACATAAATAATAAAATATGTTTGTTTTTTTTTAGTCAGAAAAAACGTAAGGTGAGCCATTTTCAAAGCTTACTATTGTTTGCATACAACATATTTATATTTCAAAGTTATACGTTTATATCGAATTATAGTATATTTGAAAGCGTATTTAATCACCTTTCAAAATCTCACAATCATAAACGGTTGAAATTTAACTATGACGCAAGTTACGCTACTGACCGTTAAGACATTTGTCACCAGGACACCTTGACCGGTGTAACGACATAAACGCCCTCCGCACAAACATATAGTTTGTGCGGAATATTCGTCACCATAAAAATACCATTTTAAAATAAAGTGAAAATTCCCTATTCATTATTATGTTATCTCGAGATTCGCTTGGTATTATTATTTAACTGAGGCAATCGGCTTACGTCAATGCACTCGATTAATTTCTCTTTGTACCGAGCGCAATCTCTGATCTCTATACTATATCTCCGTACACCCTCTGCGCTTCTTTGTGAACTTTGCTCGTGTTCGCTCGTGAAATTTAATAATACTATTTACTATCTTATGATTTTCAAACAAAAAATGTTCATTGGAACACTTCAGTTTAATTAGAACCTCGGAATGGGCTTACCCTAGTGAGGTGATTTATGTTTATATCTACAAATAAAAATGTATTTTTATTTACACGTATATTGTATTAGCAAATGTGTTAGCAAAAATTCAGATTTGTTTGTTTGCTTTAAACCTTTGCTTTGACCCCTCCCAATTTTATGTTATTTTATACTTCAGATACATGAAGATTATTTGATAAAAATTTTAAATATATTTTTTTGTAAATTTAGTTAAATTAGTGCACTGTTTTCCCCCATCTCTGGGTTATCACTTGGGTAAATTTAGTATCTTTAATTCAAATAAAAAAGGCAAGTCCAATTGAATTTTTTAATTTAATGATAATGACACCTATCGTGAAAAATATAAAGATAATAATATGAATGATTTTTAAATCAATGTCAATAACACTCGTCGTAAAAAATATAAAGATTATAATGTAGATGATTTTAACATTATTTTTATGAATTTTCACCATTTTCCAACGATCTTTTTTGTTTCTACATGTCCTTTAAGGCCCTTCAATATTTCCCATCAAATATCAGTCACTCACTGCCTCCCCTTATGGAGAAACTGTCATGTACAGTAATTGCCTTAAAATATATGATAATATTGACAATAATTTAACCTAACTTTCCATCAGAAAACGACAGACGCTCTGTTCGACGTTCTACCCACTTGCTGGGAACTGTGCTCAAGATGA
The DNA here is from genome assembly GCA_917563855.2 of Limnephilus lunatus. NCBI lineage: Eukaryota > Metazoa > Arthropoda > Insecta > Trichoptera > Limnephilidae > Limnephilus > Limnephilus lunatus. The sequence continues at coordinate 84,332,111 of OU830596.1, read as the reverse complement.
CATACTTTTTGTTTGGAGGCAAATATTTGGTTAATCAAAGGTGATAAAAAATAAATTTAAGGGTGCATATTAAAAACTTTTATTTGCGAAGCACACAAAATTATCTTGACGCTAGAGAAAATTGCATAATTAAAATTAAATTTAAAAAAAAACACCGATCGTGTCCAAGTGGGTAAGTTGACACACATCAGTTTAAGTTGACATACCTATTTATCGGTGCATAAATAGTTGTGTCAACTTAAACTGCGGATTCATCATCTGAGTCATCCTGAAGGATAGCACGCTTCACTTTCTTTCGAGCTCTAATGCTCTTGCGATTTTCCTTCTCTTTTTATTTTGGACTTAGGCTTTTACATCTTAAGCCGACGGTTGCTATGTCATCTTACCCTGCGAGGTAATATTTATATTTGCCGCCTTTTATGATTATAAACTTTGAGGTTACTTAAATCATTCCTCGATATTCATAGCCCAATTTAATCACAGTTCATAACAAAGTAGTAGTAAAGTAGTCAATACAATACAAAGCGTACCTAATACAAATTTATCGGCAGAAACACTTTCACAACAAAAATATTTTTGAGTCACGAAATCACAAAGTTGCACACCACATTCAAACAACGCGATCGGGCGGTCACTAAAGTTTTGAGCGGTGACACTATCTATGAGCCGGAACGTAAACGACATCTTGGGACTTGTGGCGCATATAGTTTCACAGATGTAAACACTGTGTCATCTTACCTAAGTATGTCTTACTGTCTTCCTATTGAAGTCAGGACTACAAATAGTTGATAGCTATGTTTCCGATTACTGGAGACCAAAATGGTTCTTTATCCGGTTACTTTAGGAACCGGTTTAGTGACAGCAAAGTCACTAGGACAAGAATATCAACCGGCTCTAGTCGGGACTTATCGTTTTTTCCTTCCAAAGTTAGACGAAACCAAATTAACTGCTTGGCATCATGCATACGAAAATAATATCTTCCCTGTCTGCAAAACTTTTTCAATGAAAGTATTATTTTTCTAGAAGACTTCTGATCTTGTTCTACAGTCTTAAAACAACATCCAAATTTATAATTGAATTGAAACTTTGTATTTTTTTTTTGCTTTTCTTGTTTTAATTTTATTATAGGCGCCTTGTAAAAAAAACAAGTTAGGGAATAAATTGTGAAAAATCTTTTGGGTGGTTAATAAAATACGTCACGGAGCAAGGAAGGGTAGTAGATATTCGCTTGAAATTGCTATATAAAGTGTGGGAAGGGGTTCGGCATGAAGTAACGCATATCCATATCGACCACCATAACAATCAATTTGGGAGGCGGGAATGGGTACCGCCGCCCCGGAAACCTTTAATGGATAGCCAACACCTCTGCCATAGGTCACCCCAAGTGGTTCGCTACGTTTGGTGACTAAGCAGGGGTGCCCGGGTTCATGGGGTGGGGTTTGTCAAGGTCTTGGAGGCGGATGACCAGGACACACTGAACCCCAGATTCCTACCAACCCCTTAAACTTTTCCTTCCCAGAACTCTCCTCTCCTTTCTTTCCTAAAAAAAACCCTCCACACAGCTTCCCCAAAGATGACACAGGCCCTGAGAGAAAATATTTTCCTCAGGGCCTCCTGAAAAAAATTTATGAAAAAAAAACACGGGCGTGTGCCTAGCATGGCGGTCGAAAAATCCACAATCTCACAATTCAGAATCGATACCTCGCTTAAAATGCTTTGTTTTAGTTTGGTGACCAGATCTGACGCCAAGTGTCTGCACCCCAACCTTTCTCTTCCCCGTCTTCTTTTTATTCACGTCCATCAACCTCAAAATAGTCTCCAGTTATTATGGACGGTTGGGTCTCTTCTGCGGTAATCACAAGTAAAGAGGTTCTACGCAAACTATGCAAATACTGCCATGGGTTCACCACTCCTACTACTTAACTACATGCGAGTTGGTATAAAAGATAGGTTATTATTTTTTATTACTTTGAAGTGGGATTCGGGCCTGGATTTATATATCTAATTTAAGATGAGCAAGTCCAAAAATGAAACAAAAAATGCTTTATTTTAATATTTTAATTAGTGAAGACAATATTAGCGAAACTCAATCGAAAATCTGAAACCAAAAAAATCATAAAAAGATACGGTCACCTCTAGGACTCGAAACTTGTTCCTACGCCTTGCCGGGGCGGAGCTCTAACAACTGAGCTAATGTGTCCCTATCAGATTCGGTCATATTTAGCTGTATCATACTTCGACTGAGAACTTCCAACTTACCTATCTTCATTTTCTTAACGCATATTTTTATTGGCTGCTAACTTTATTTATGATTGCCAGATTCAACTCTGAACTAAATGCTATCTAGATAATGTCTTGAATAAACTTTTTTTTGTATATGCGACGTCTATTGACTTTTCTGCAAGTCTAGAACGAATATTTATTTTTATTTTTAACTTCATGCGTAAAACCCCAAATTGTAATATTTTAATTAATGAAGACAATATTAACGAACTAACTAATTAACTAACGCAGGGGTAGGCAGAGAGGACGGACTGCCAAACATCTTGGTCTTGGCACACACTACTTGCCTCGTTCACATTCATAAATCGTCTCATACATGCTCTTCTATTATTCTGACTCTTGACATGGCCCGACTCAAGTATCTGATTCACTTGGTTGTGCCATGTCTTTCTCGGGCGTCCCCGACTTCTTCTACCATTCACATTTGCGTCATATATTCTCCTTACACAAATCTATAACAGAAAAATCATAAAAAGATAGGTCATATCTAGGACTCGAACTTAGGACGTAAGCTTTGCCGGGCGGAGCTCTACCACTTGCGTACTGCTATATTTTAAGTTCTAGATATAGTAGTATGAATGACCAATTTTAAGTCGGGAAATATTAAACCACTTAATCATTACCACATAATATTAAACCACATAATAATTTTTCTGGTTTTTTATCACCGAATTCAATTAAATATTTTTTTCAAAATTTTTTCGGGGTTATTTCTCAGTAATAATACTTCATTATGCCCGCCGGTTTAGAAGGATATCCCCGACTTTGTCATGCAAATGCCTAGGTACTCTCTTGTTGATTGTTCAATTATTATCGCTGGAGTATTTTTCTCGGCCACGCGGTAAGAGCAGAGCCTCCCAAATATTCCAAATGAATAAATTTAATAAAAATGTTGGTTATCCACTGCAAGTAGGTAAGTGTACAGTTCTGCATTTTTACCCGAAGAATTGCATTAGTTTGGATGAAAGATGTAGGCGACACTTTAGTGTGCGTGTTTTCACGAATAATTGTTCATAGCCTATCTTCCTTATCTATGGGGATGATACGTAGGAGATTACCTAACTATAAACCCAGGGAAATATTGTAGAAAGATGTAGTGCCGCTAGACGACGCACGTCATGATTAAAACTATGTATCTGTAAATTTCCGCGACTGGCAAATTACAATTCGGCTAAGTTGTTCCCGGCTTCAGTCTGCAGGGTTTTTGACAGCTGGTTACATGATGAAATTAAACATGTGTTCATTTCATGTACCAATATTGCATTGCCACAATTGCAAAAGGACGAAATTACACATGGAGAAAATTACACGAGGAGTTAATTACATCTACTTTAATTTCACCCACTGAAATTACCCACATAAAACAAACCTAACTGTTATCTCTTTTCCAACAGGTACGACATTCATTTAGCATGCACTAAAAATGATCAGTCTAAATTTTAAACCTACTAATTAAAAACGGTTTTGATTATTTCATTTGTTGTTGTAATATTCTTTTCTGTGGAACTTATCTCCTACTACAAGTTACTTGCAGTAGTTTAGCGGGTTTAAATTCCCATTGTATGTCATTTTTATTCAATAACTAGCTAACCTGGCAAACTTCGTACCGCCTCGGACTCAATAACTGTTGTTTTAACTTATTAGCTGAATTAAATTCAGTTTTTTTATTAAGTTAAAAATTACACAACGAAATAATTGTCGATTCGCAACTGTCCGTGTTTTGTTTTTGTCAGTATCAGAGATGAAGTTGTGTTAGGATTTGCGATTTTCTTACTTTTTCACTTGCTTACGGGAATTGCGTTTCATTTTGTTTATACGTGAGATTTATTATAATTATTGTATTTTTCCTTTGGAGGGGTGGAGACATACGTTCACCGTAAGTCTCATTTTCGATTGTTGACATTTAGTGTGGAAGAAAGAGGGGCAGCATTATATGTTTAAGAACAAAAGAAAACCAATCAGCGCATTGACATTTGAGTTTTTGAATTTTTTGGAATTCACTGACTATTTAATATTATATTTATCACAATATTGCTACAGCTCTTTTGAAGGATGAGAATTCGTTCCATACAAAATGTATGAGGAAAAGATTTTTTTTTCGTGAATTTTTTCGATGTTTTAATAGCTATTTTGCTATTCGTGGCGGAAACAAATCCAACAAATCAAAGATCATAAAAATTGATCCAGCCGGTCTTGAGTTATAAATGGTGTAACTAACCCGACTTTTTTAAATATATTTACATAAAAAAATGACATGTGTATTTCCAGTACTTGTAATTTAAGTAGATGTAATTCTCTCCATTTGTAGTTTCTTCCAAGTGTAATTCCGTACGTGCTTAATTCTGGCAGTGTAAAATATTGGTACGTGAAATTCATGCTTGTTTAATTTTATTCTGACACAGGAGATGGCTCCCGACGTCTAAACACGTTTTTTTTTATTCCAACTCCTATTTATAATTGAACTTAAGCCATACCAGCTCACAATAATTTATGTTTATCTAATAATTAATCGATTTCGTTATTCAGACACGTCCCACCATTTAGCATTCCCTGGTTCTTCTGCCCTTCCCGAATTTTAGAATTTCCTCGAAAGGTTCATTTGTATTTCGGAAGCCCGCGATGGCCCGCTTTAATTTATTCAGCTCCCCACTAACCCGGCGGCGGAACCGTTTTGTACTATCGGAACATCTACATTAAAGGACCTCGATTTAAAAATTTAAGGAAATTTTCGTAATGATCTTTTGGTAGTGATGGACATAACCAAAACATTTTGTTAATTTAAACTCCCAAGACGATGAATTTCAGCTTTGTTTGTGAGAGGAATATTGTCATCGATGATGCTTTTGATGTTTTAACCTTCCCATTGGTAACATGGGGTAACCGAAATATCTTAAATTACTGTCTTATGGGTATCAGATTAAATAGTGTTGGCCTCGTTTGTATTCCTAGCCTATAATGGTGCGTGGGGTATCTCATTGACCTCTCTTGGTAATAATTTTTTTGCATCTTGGCATGCGATTTTTTTCTTCGTGCCCCCGTGTCTAAGAAATTCATTACGAAAATTATTCGATTTTTGATTATTTGCTTCGAATGTATTTTAAACATAACGTACTAATACCGCTTTACCAATTAAAATTAAATGACCGCTTAAAATACATTTAGCGGAGGGCTCAGTGAGGGATAACAAATTTTTAAAAATAAATATTTAATTCTAATATGATTACTATGAATTCAGATAAAGAAAACGTTTACTTAGTAAAGGAACGTAATTTAAATTGATACTGTTTTTTTAAACACGTCTTTTATCCTAGTGATAAAAAACTGAAAATGTATACACTAGATCATCGGTTTTTAAAGTGGTACGCGTACCTCTTGGCGTACGCGGAGCAAAAATTGTGGGTACGCAATATCGTGGCACGCATGTAGCATCATTGGTTAAAAATGCCCGAAGTCGTGTTGCATTCTGTATAAAATTGCTTTAATAATTGTATTTGTGTGACTTGATTGTTAAATTCATGTAATAATGAAAGTATTAAAAAAATTACAAATGAAACATGTTTTTCATTACACAAGATAGAGTTTATGAAGAATGAGTTAATGATGAATGTAAGTAAGTCTAAAGTCATGGTGTTTGAAAGAGAGAGTACGAAAACAATATGCAACATAGTTGTGAATGATGAATACTTGGAGCAGGTGGATGAGTTTGTGTATCTGGGTAGTATGTTTACGAAAGATGGGAAGGCTGATAGAGATATTGAAAGAAGGGTGAATGCCGGTAACTCCATTAATGGAGGACTGAATGACGTTGGCGGTAATAAACTGTCAAAAGACGCGAAACTAGCCGTCCATAATGGAGTGCTGGTACCTACCCTGATGTATGGCAGTGAGGCATGGAACTGGCAGAGGAAGGATGAAAGTAGACTGAATGCTGTAGAAATGAGATCCCTGAGGCGAATGTGTGGTAAAAACATGTACGATCGTGAGAGAAACGTGGATATCTGCAAAGAATGCAAGGCTAATGTAGGCGTGATGTGTAAGATTAAGAAAGGGATTCTCCGATGGTGTGGGCATGTAGAGCGAAAGAACGAGGAAAGGAGTGTAAGAAGAATATATGATGCAAATGTGAATGGTAGAAGAAGTCGGGGACGCCCGAGGAAGACATGGCACGACCAAGTGAATCAGATACTTGAGTCGGGCCATGTGAAGAGTCGGAATAATAGAACAGCATGTATGAGACGATGTATGAATGTGAACGAGGCAAAGAGTGTGTGCCAAGATCGAGTTGTGTGGCGGTCCGTCCTCTCTGCCTACCCCTGCGGGGAAACGGCGTGATGGTTAGTTAGTTAGTTAGTTAGTTCAGATAGAGTTTACGGGGTACAACAAATTTGTAGTAAGAGTCAAGGGGTACGTAGTCTCTAAAAGGTCGACAACCTCTCAATAGACGATGTCAACAAGTGTACGGCTGACAGATTCATCACGCTTAGTCTTGTTCATGTCATGGAAATTCTATATATGAGCATAAATTACTACTTGGCTTTCGCTCAGTTTGATTTGCGAGTGTTTCGAAACATTATCTCAATAAATCGATCATTTTGAAATTAAATCTCCGCGTTCCTTTTTTTACCGATTTTTAACTTGATAAACACTTTAAGCTAAGTAAATTCTAAAAAAATATAATATTTTTTAAGATAATATTTGTATGAAATTACCTCGATAGAAAAAATTGCAAAGTATGCTGCGAAAATTATTAAAAACCTTTTTTTTCTATTATTCAACATGGTATGAAAAAATTCACAGTGTATCTTTTAATGCTACTTTAGACATTTGTCGAGAGATGTTTGCTCTAATTTAAACGAGCCGTCTTTTATTAAATGTTTTCACAATTTTAATTGTAATTATAGTGGTTTAGCGCGCTCCTTCTAACATTGGTATTTTCATATCTCCCTTTCAAACCATCTTCTGCTTCTTTTTGAAAGCTTATTACCGGGCTTTAAGCCTCCGCAACCCGAATTTCTACCGATTTCTTTCATGTCTTCCTTAAACGCTTTAAGTTTTAAAGCTCTTAAAAAATATTTGTTATTCTTGAAGATAATATCTAGACATTCCCCGCGCCGAAACGCAAATTATATAAAATTCCATCGATAAAATCAATCATCATCAAAGTATCCTCCAAAAAATATTATAAACACGTTTGTTTCAGTTGTTTTACAAGCTATATGTATGAAAAAATTCACAGTGTTTCTTTAAAAGCTGTTTAAGACAACCCTCGGGAGATTTTGCTCTATTTTAAACGAGTCGTGTTTTATTAAAGATTTTCACAATTTTCGCACCGATTTTATCGCTGCAAATTTTAGCGCGCTCCTCTAACATTCGTAATTTCATATCTCTCCTTCTTTTTGAGGCTGGTTACGGCGCCTTAATATCTGTGCCCCACTTTTTGGTAATCACACAATCACTTGACTTAGCGGGGTGTATAATTAAATACCATTGACAGGATAATTATTCTTCATTTTACGTCGTAAATCTATAGCTTTAAAAGCTCGCTGTTTACGGAGTCGTGTTTAGTCAAGCTTTTAATCGTGCTTACGGAAATTGTTTGAAAATTATTCTTTTCTTTTTCATTATCGTTTAGAGACCCTTGACAGAATAATTGTAAGCAAATATATGGTTTAATTTAAAGCTAGGTACATTATGCTTTAAAATATAATCAAGTCTGTACACCTGGATCACGGGAAGGTAGGGGTAAAATGAATTGGTTTCTGTGGTCAGCAAAGTGGTCAGTTGTTGCAGGACACTGTTGATCGGCGACCGGCCAACTCAGAATGAAACCAACTCAGAATCACCTCAGAAAGGTCATTAAGTGATGATAAAAAATCGTTAAATAGGTTAAGTTAGGTTAGGGTTACCGCTACATTAAAATAATTTTTTCATAGCTTTTAATGACCTTTCTGAGGTGGTTCTGAGTTGGTTTCATTCTGAGTTGGCATGGATCAGAGTTATTTAAAAATTTTTTGCATACCTACTACGTGTTAAACTCCATTCAGCAATCCAAGAGGGGGTTTCCAGATACTTTTTCGTTCTGCAGGTTTAAATTACTTCAGTGGTCGGATCCATCATTCATTCATCATCATTTACATTATTTCTCCTGTTTCCTTCTATTACCTTACAGGTAGTACGTTAGTTCTACTGGATTCTGACAATTATACTTTTGTGAAAATCCGCTAGATCCATTATCTTTCATTTTACCGAATTGCAGAACATAACACCATCTCTTCAATATTATGAAAATTCGCAGAGTGTTCACAATATTCAACACAAAATTCTGTTTCATAATTAAAGCTATAAAAAAGTTTGCAAAATATTATATTACCTTAAAATATTAAATTAAACAACTAAACGCTCTTAACACTATCAACAAAAAGCGGTAACTTCATTAATAAAATCATATTTATTTTTAATTGTTACCTCATCCCTAGCAGCCTTACTAAAAAAAAGTCCTGAAAATTTTATTCAATTGGTAAACGACCGTGGAAGTGAAAACACTACTAATTAAAAAATGACAAAAAATTGTTCATGGAAAGTTATGTATGTTGCTTACACAGCCAGAGCTGGTTGTTTATCCATGATATACGCTTGTTTTATTAATAATTCCTGAACGAATTTTGGAATTTTTCCAACCTTTTTTGCTATCTTTTTTTTATCCTTAACCACGGAAAATTTTTGAAAAAAAAAGCTTACCTACCACAAATTTTTTAATCAAAATGTAAAGAAATTTAAAAAAAAGATTTAGAGTGAGTCATTAGAGTGAGTGATTTGAATGAGTCATTTGATTTAATGAATTTGGAAGGAAACTCACTTCATTTATATCTCGTTCATACATAAAAAAAAATGAAGTTTGCTTTTAGTTCCCAAAAAATATCCTAATATTTTCTTACATTTCGAACGATTTTCTCTCTTGAAGTTCCATAATTATAAAACATTCCAAACAGTTTCACAGATTATTTCAACTGTGTTTAATGTTGTTACTATTGGATTTCACTAGTGATAATAAGATTCGACAACGGTCGCCCGGTCGTTAAGCACAGAACTCGCTCCTTGGTCCAATCAACCTACTGGTAATCGATGTCAACCCAAGCGAGATACCCCCCACATCTCTCTTATATCCCCTTAGGTTTAATGTGGTGGAGGTGGGCCTACCTAGTGACTTTTATGTGCTGTACCGAGACTTGGGATGATCGGGTGTAACCATCAAATACCAAAATTTACTTTGACAAGTTTCGCAAGTCACAAAGCGCCTTGCGAAGGGTGACTGAAATGGAATGTCCGCAATCGCCAACCCTGCTGCAGTATGAAATATAAGAACACGTCTATCAAATTCGAATGGCACACTTGTCGTTCATGAGTGAGAAAGGTCAAATCAGTTATCAGCTGTAGGAATTTTTATTTTATTCATATTTTATTTTATTTATTAATTATAATGGTACAATTACAATTACAAAGTTGGTGATCCGTTCCTCGAAATATTAAAATGCTAACGAGATACTAAAATGCTGCTTTTAATTTAAGTGTCATTCTCAAAATTGTAAGTGTTCGTTTGGAAAATTCAGTCAAGTGATAAAGTACCTACCTGAAATATAATGTTTTTAACGGAGAATTATTGTCAACTTGGGAAGCTGGGATCTAGAGAGATTGGTTGAGGGAGACCATTTGGCCGCTTCAGTTGGCTTCTCCCGACCCACCGTCTTTCACCGCAGGGGGAGGGATGGATTCTTACGTCCGTCACTCCCAATGATATTGAAATATGAGAGATGTGCTATCCGCCGTTTTTACTAGGTTGGACTGCGCTTATCGCCGATATTGTTTACCAATTAACGAATAAACTAAATGAACGAATAAACTAAACGAACGTCAAACTAAATGAACGAATTCTTTCCGTATTTAAACTATATTTTTAACCAATACTAATGAACACCTTAAAAAAACCTACGAAATGAACAAATTCTTTTCGTATGCAAACCACTCCGATTAGGTAGTACCTAGTCCGCCGACAATCTCGCGGACCACATATGGTCACTCCCGACCGGTTCCTACTCACCCCTAATACATTTTTCCTTACCAAAAATTTCTCCCTTCCCTTCCTTTAAAAAAACCCTCCATACAGCATCCCCAAAGATGACATCGATCCCGAGGGAAATGATTTTTTTCAGGGCCTGCTGTGTGGAATTGAAAATTGCCATTTTCAAGATTATTACTGACTTGTTTAGAACTCAGACTTCCGTAAGTTTTCACGGGTCTGCTCTAGTAACTTTAATAAAATTCGTGTTAAACCAGTTTCTCGTTGTTTATACAAAACTGCTTTGTAATAACTCTTTTGTCTAAAGTTTGTGTGACGTTATAAAGCTGTTCCACGTTGTGAACACAAACGCCTGGTCACCCCACTCTTTACAACTATGTGTGAGTTTCATACAGAGAATAAAGTGCCATAATTTTATGTCTCTGTTCTCTCTTGTGAAAATTCAATGGAATAAAGATTATTTTATGTCATGTTTCTCTTTATCTCATGACTTCATACAAAAAAAAATCCCCATGTTTCGTGGAATATTTTTATGTTCGATGTTAAGAAAAAAATGTTTTTTTTTTCAATAGTATTTCGAATGGAAATTTAATAACGATTATTGAATTTAACAAAATATTTGAAAGCGTGTTATTTTAGGTTAATTTTATATTTCAAAGCTCCGTGGCTCATTGTGGAAAAATTAAAATGTAATAACAAAAAAACTAGGCTAATCACATGCTCACTATCGAGAGTTCGTACTTCTCTGATCTTAACTTTTTTCTTACAATGTTTTTTTTTTTCGTAAAGCAGTAAACAGATTAATGCGAAAACTGATATTAACTTTAAGTATTTTTTGCAGAATATAACAATCAACACTATAACAAATTACATGACAGCAGTTTTTTGTTTTTATGAAAAAACATTTTGGTAACGAATTTTCCTTATCCTTTAATTTAAGCTTACAAAATATTTTCCACACTAAGAAAGTAATCTAAAAACCGAGTCAAATCTAGCACCTATCAAGTCTCATAATCTTTCCTATTTTTGTTTTGACTTTAAAGCACGCTGTGATTTTAGCCTTGAAAACGCACAAATTACCTAGCTTTAGAAATATAATATCATCAGCCACACAGAGAGGGTGAAATATGGAGTTCGGAACGACAAGAAGGTTACCTTTGCTAGCGTTCGATATTTCCCAAAATATAGGCCAAAAGTTTTGTGGGATAGCCTTTTTTACTTTAGTAGTTTTAATTATTTTCTTTACAATATTTTATATTTTTGAAACTCGCAATTCATGGGGGGAATTCCATTACAATATAATATACTAGCTTTTACCCACGGCTTCGCTCGCATGGTATTAGTGGGAAATTACTGGCATAATTATTGCCATAATTGTTATTATTCTTGCTATTTTGTCTAATAGAAAATAATTATTGTTTAACAAAAAATTTCAAAATTTGAGAATGACATTTCGCAAATAAAAATTCTATTTAGAAAATATTTAAATTATAGAAATAGAAATTTATTTTAAGTACCTACTCCCTTTATTAGTATTTTATTCATATTTGAATCCAGAGTAACCTAAAAAATAAGAAAATGACAGTCCACTTCAAACGCTATGCTTCATAGCAACGTTATGCTTTTTGTTCGGAGAATAAACATTTTTAGAGATATGTAGATATTAACTACGACGCCAAAAAAGTACTCTTTTTAATTACAACAAAGCACTCTTTTTAAGCCTAAAATTTAAAAAAAAAACATTGTTTCCAAGGTAACAATTTGTTTGACGTTTGCAATAATTCGATTTTGTTAGGGACAGAAAACGTATGATACATAATTTCATAACGCCACAGCTCATTCATAACGCCAGAGCTTACCAATATAAAAAACCGTTGTTACTCGCAAACAATGTAGCTTTCGATTAGTGAAAGAATTTTTGAATACCATTTGATATTTATTGCGTGAAAGAGTAAGGACCATCCATACTAACTTTCGCATTTATAATATTAGTAAGATTAGTATGATTATAATAAGACAAATATATTTTAATTTTATTTTTTATTATAATATATTATTTTCTTTAGAATTTTCTAGTGGGGGTGAGCTGTTTATTATCTTTTGCGTTAGCCTCTGGGTTTTGCGTGTGGGCGCACTCGATATTTTTGCTCTTCTTGGAACGAACTCAAATAATTCGAACGAACTCAAATTTAAGTAAGAATTCGAATTGAAATCGCTTTCTTTGCGAATTTAACGTAACGCAAAACATAGAGACTCACCCTCAGTGTTTCGTGAACACCCCCACTAAGAGAAGACGTGCTAAGATTTTGACATTTTCTTAGTATTGAACATAATTTTTTTTTGTATTATAAATAAAGACAAGTTTTTCTCCTATCAATTTCTTTGTGGTCAGCCTAGACACAAAGAAACTGATAAGTCATAAAACATTGAGGGGAATTGAAATACTAGTTTCATTGCGACCTTTTTGGGTTTGATTACATCTGGATGGGTTTTTTCTTTGAAGACACATGCACCACGCTAATGTATTTCTCTTCCTATAATTTCTGTTTTTTTTACCATCTCCTTTAAGCTAAGTTTTGGCTTCGCTGTGTCCATCATCAAGGCTGCTTGGTGTAAGTAACATATATCATTATCTACCCTGATTTTTATTTATTTATTAAAATTCAAACCTGTTAAACTATTTATGTAGTTTACCATCCCGTACACATTGACAACATTTCATGCAATAAAATGGTACATTTTAAAACGGTTTATGTGTGTAAAAATGATGATGACATACAATGAATCAGAGAATATAACATGTTGACTAACAATACTATAAATAAGAAATTTCTATCTGGTAAATACCTTTCCAAGGCCTTGGCACCGATGTCTTGTCAACAAACTGTATTCTTACGGACTTCCCATATCCTTGTGTACGTAAATTGCTCACTTTTTGAGGTAGAGGTCGATTCAGACGGTTGTTGATTGTTTAATGTTTACCCTCTTTCTCGCATTTTTATTTATTTATTTTTTATTTATTTTTTTTATTATTTTTTTTATTCCAGTTAAAAGAAAATAGCGTTTTTACTCATTTAACCAGAAATAATAATACACATTAAGATAAACTAAATATTTCGATACAGCGCTATTCTATTTCATTATTTTGTTTACCTGGAATTAATATTAATTATAATTTTTTAAATTTACCCAGCTTCTTTTCGTTTTTAATGTCGTTTGGGAGCCAATTATATAAGTTGCCCTCCTCGTTACCAATGGATGGTTCACCATAGTTAGTGTGGATGGTGTTTAAATGTATGTTATCGTGTTGTCGTCTTAAGTGTTTGTGTACTTGGGACGTTTTAATGAATTCCGTGTTAGTGTGTACGAGTGTATTGTTTATTTTGTATAGAAGGAGACGTGTATTGAATTCATATAGTTTTCTTAATGTTAATAGTTTTGTTTCCATATAAAAAAAAATTGTGTGTGTTCTGGGCTTGTAGTTAAATAGTTTTTTGATTACCTTATTTTCTATAAATGCTAAATTCATTCGATAAATGCTGGTGTCCTACAGAGATCAGTTCTATCTCCGGCTTTGTTTTGGTTGCACATCAATGAACTTTTGTCGTGTGCAACAAATCATTGTTACGCGGATGACAGTACAGTCCATGATTGCTTTTTGTTTTACAATCCGCCAAAGGTTTCACTAACTCCAACTACTCGGAGGGCTTTGAAGCAAAGAATGGATGATTATCTTGAGAGTGTTTTCTCTTGGGGTAAAAAATAATCTCGTTGAATTTAATGTTTCTAAGACCCAATCATGTCTGGTTACGTCTAAAAAGGATCGAAATGATATTATAGTCTCTCCAAACGGAAGCAATCTTCCGAACAGGCCCTCCATTGACACGCTTAACTTTACTCTGAGTGACCAGCTCAGGTATGGAGGCTTCATTGAAGTCAGAGTTACGTTAGCCTCTCAGAACCTGTACAGTGTACAGAACCCGCAGATACTATAATAGTACACAGCAGTCACCTTTGGTCTGCAATCTCAAAATACCTGCAAAAACCCTTTATTCCGTACAGAAACGGGCGGTCTGTTTGATGGATTATTTTATCTTAACAAACGAATTGCAATCCTTAGAGCACTTCAATGGAAGATGCTCCCAAGAACTAGCGTCATTGATCCCCTCGGCACCAGTGCATGGTCGGGAAACACAATAAACACTCGCCCTACATATGCACACGTCGTTCTTGAGTTCAACAGGTCGGCTATGGAACGATTTTCATCCCTCCTGGTCTTTTCAAGACCCTTATTCACTCCTTCATTTCTTCTAAAAGACCCTGCACACAGCATCCATAAAGATGACACAGGCCCCGAGGAAAATTATTTTACTCAGGATCTCTTGTGTGGAGTGAATGTAAAAAAAAATTCAGAGATTTAGTATATATTTTTTTACATTAACTCCACGCAGGAGGCTCTGAGGAAAATAATTTCCCTCAGGGTCTACGTCATCTGAGATGCTGAGTGGAGGGTCTTTTTGAGGAGAGGAAGGAATGAACATTGGTCTTGAAGAGACCCATGTTGTAGGAAGGAGGAAACACAGGGGCCGGCAAACCGTTCCATAGCCGAGCTGTTGAACACAAGAACGAGTCGAAGAAGCCACCCGTTCTCATGTGACAAATGTCAACCGTGTACAAATGTTGGCGTGTTTCCCGACTATGTACCTGTGCCGAAGGGATAAATGACCCTAGTTCTTTGGAACGTCTTCCATTGTAATACCGGTAGAACAAGGATAGCATTCCCACCCGACGCCTGTGCTCTAAAGATTGCAATCCGTATTAATTTAATGTTACTTCTGTGTGCATTGGTATATTTATGCATTAACAATTTTGTAATGGAGTTTTGTAATGTTTAGAATGATATAGATATTATACACTTAATCCTCACATTTTTTATTTATAAAATTATATTATTTTTTTGTCCTAATCGTCGAACTTGTTTTACCATCCTTGTCTTACCGTCCTAAATTTTTCGTTTCCCGGGGTGAAAATAATTACTTTTGACATTTAATGAAAACGTTTTGTGACCACAAAGAAAAATTAGATAATAGGTATCTTTATTTATTTGTTGCGGTGGGGTTTTCTAAAAGAGTCTCCCGTTAAGAAGATTTCGGGATTTGAATGAAATTTAACGCCGAAAAGCATAAATACCCATCACAAAAAATCGAAATGAGATGAGATGAAATTCTCGGAATGTCGTGAATTTAAATCAGGTGATAGGTATCCCAAGGAAACCAAGAAGTACATGATTTATATTCTGATCATTTCTTCACTATATATCTGATTATTTAACTTTATTTTTAAAATATCAGTGTTTTTCACTATCTGAAATGCGACCTTCACTAACATCATTTTCCTTGCCTCGTACACTTTAACCCTTAAAAATTCTATTAGGTTGCTACCTGAAGGTGATATGAACACGTAGGTATTTCCGCGAACCGAACCACGCGACGTTTGGCGCCGTTTGCCTTTGCTTCGTATCTTTCCCATAATTCGTGTCTCGGCTCGCGTTCATACTCATGCATGTAGGTATATGCAATATAACATAGGTAATGAACAATGAACCGTTTTTAGTATGAATCCTCCCGCGCAAGGGTCCGAAATCGTTCACTGATATACTACTGCAAATAGCATGCAACCACGGCGGCGCCTCGCCTCTGTTTCTACCTACATTCAGATAACTTTCATTTGTTCCGCCGCTTCGATAGTCTGTGCAGTTTGGTCGTAGCTTGGCGGCAGTCAGTTCACTTATTCAATATTTCAGTTATTTCTATTATTTATAGGTGGTACTAAGGTGGCACTACTTAGAGTCTAGCCCTTTGAATAGCAGGGGACCGTATTTTTCCCAACGCACATAGGTCTCGTATAAAACGCTGTAACTCCCTTACTATCATGGTGAGAAACATATTCTAAACGGTGTTAGAAAGTTACGCTTTATATTTCAATCTAAAAAATAGCCACCAAAAAAGTAAAATGTACACTTTTATGTATACAAAGTTTTGAATCGCAAATTGAAAAAAAATTTTGAAACCTCGAGAATTTTTTATAAATTATTTTTACATAGAGCGACAAAAAAGTGATATTAAAATATGTGTTTGTTATACGTTTGTCTAATAACATATGTATTTATTATTAGTAACTTTAGTTAGAAAAAACGTATGGTGAGCCATTTTTAAAACTTTTTTATGTTTGTATGCAAAAATTTTATAATTAAAAAAAATGTATTTATTTCGAATTATATAATTTGAAAGCGTATTTCATCACCTTTCTAAAACAGTTTTTAGTTTTTCAATGTATTCAGAAATATTATAAATATTTTTTAATTTTATTGTAAAAATGCCAAATTTTTGATGGGCTAGCTTACTTCCGACATCTTTCAACCATACTGTTCCCATAATTTAAAACAGACATGAAATTAAACGTGTGAATCCGTTCCTCTTAGAGGATTCCGTACGTAGGTTCGATTTTAATGGAAATTTATAATCTTTTTTTTAACATCTGATAGTAGTAATAGCCTACGATTTGCGTGTGGTTGAATTCCAGAACCCGACTTCCATTGCATGTCCGACGTCACGCCTTATACGCTGCGCCACAAATAACATCTGTGTTCGTGAAATTTCAAGCAAAGCTACTGTTGTAATTCGGGTTTTAGTTCAAGAATCTGTCAAAAGATGTCGCTTCTTCCGTCAGCAGCTCGCATATGGACATTATGGCGTCATTGCGTGTCTCGGTTACTTTGTCACGGTTACTTTGTCTCGGTGACTAGCTGTCACTACTCGCTGGATCACAATGGACCGAGGAACTAGCTATATTTTAACCAGTTCCTACTCAAACTAGGCGAACGCGAACTAAAAGCCGCCCGCAGGGCCTAGCAGCGAAAACCTGCGGAGCGGGTTTTTAACTGCTAGTTCAAATTATTTTCCAATCCGATTAATGTTTTCCAGGGCGATATTTCTTTTTGATTGTAATTTAGGACGGTGTGTGATGTTGCGAGGTTAAGTTGGTTGTTGGTATGTGTATGTATATTTTGTTTTATGGAAAAATGCCAGCGAAAGTTTGTTTGGTCCTATGCGCAAAACTCTTTCGTGCCAGTTTTTAGACGCAGTATATCTACAGTAGGAAAACTCTACAGTTTATTAAATCGTAAAAGTGATTTTTTTTTTGCATTTTTAAAATTGAAAAAAGAGTAAGTAACCCTAAATCCTCGTTAAACAATTGTTATTGCCATTTCCCCAATTACCTCTTTTGTCAAACCTAAAATCGTTTTTAATGTAATCTTTCCTTTAAACTTTACTATAACTTAACTAAATTACCGTCTTCGTACAAGTCTAGGCACTATCCGTTTTTTTCTATAAACCAAAACGGTTTTTATACATAAAAAACGTTATTAAAAAAAACGATAATGATATGATGAATCCGAATCATCTGTATAATCTGAATCCTCTTCTAGACCGTGTATACATAGACATGCATAACTAGATCGATTAAAAATGATATAAAAAATATTCCAAATTATAAAACTACATTCGGACAAAGAAATTACACATACTTTGCAACAAATCAACAGAGGTCAATGAAAAACCCTAATGAAGACACTAGAAACGACATAGAAGACAATTATACAACATATCTAATAACTTTAGTCCGCCTCGGCACAGGACCGCCTAGTGAGGAGGACTAAGAAATACAATATTTATACAAATTATATACTTAGAGAAAAATAAAAAAAAAACAATACTTGCATCAAAGTTTATTTCTATCCTAACCGTGGACATATTTATAATTTATTGATGATTTTTGCTATATTAGTTGGTGACTGGCCAACTCAGAATGAAACCAACTCAGAACCACCTCGGAAAGGTCATTAAGAGTGATGATAAAAAATGGTTAAATAGGTTAAGTTAGGTTAGGGTTACCGGCTATTTAAAAAAAATCATAACTTTTAAAGGCCTTTCTGACTCGCTCTGAGTTGGTTTCATTCTGAGTTGGCATGAAACCATTTTAATTCAGTAAATGCCAACTTCCAAGTTTTCGTGTAAACAGTCTCATTATACCTGGAAAGGTACGACAAAACATGATACAAATTTATTCAGGTATCGGTTAAACGTGCGGTTAAAGGTACGCTTCTGTCCGTCACGTCACGCGACCTCCCTATTGAGTGACACAGCTCGATAGAGTTCCTTTTCTGGTTTATTCCTCCAACAATATAATCCAAATTGACAGTTATCCGGCTGTCGCGTAGAGATATGAGATTGGCGAGCCTAGTTTGTACTGTATCGAGTGGTCTAGACCAGCGGTTCTTCAATTTGATCACACATTATTATTATTTTTTGCATTGTCTCTTGAGTAGAGGAAAACATAAATATCGCATGGCGAAAGATCGGGTGAGTATGACGGGTGTGGAATAGATTCAAACTTCAGGTTTTACAGAGGCTCTAACAAGGGCGGATCCAAATTTGGCGCCAGGGGGGGTCACTTAGTCGTGGTCAAGTCACAAGAAGTTATAATTTAATTTTGATAATAATAGTTACAAGTAAAAAGTAGGTATTTTATTAAGTAGGTAAATAAAATCTATATTGTGACAAAAATATATTTAAAAAAAAAACCTTATATTTAACAATTTTAATTAGTGGTCCACCTAGGTCCTGGACCCGGCCCAGGGGGGGGGGTCATGACTCCCACTGGATCCTGGATCCGCCCTTGGGCTCATCAACGCTGTGTGTTCTCATCTGTGAAACGGCGTGGTACCAATCGTCCACAGATTCTACGGTCGCATGATAGTTTAAATATTTGACGCTAGTTAGAGCTTAGCAAAAGATTAACTTTGATAAAAACGATCATTAAGACAAGTGTGAGCGTAAGATCAAGATACTTCCAGTATCGCTTTGGTGAAAGACCGCCATTCAGCCAACATTACAATGTTCTCAGGCCAGATGAACGTGAGTGACGAAGTGACGTAACTATGACGCCTTCCGAAACGTTGGCTAAAGAAGGAGGCAGCGCAACCCGGCATTTTAACCCAAAAATTAAATACGATAATCTCTACAAATAGTTGATGAATTTTCGCAGCAATCGTTTGTTTTCTAATATATGATTTGAAGTAAGCAATTGCATCCGAAACTGACAGACTTTAAAGTCAGATGAATTAGTTCAGGTACACAAATTTGTAGTTGTTTTTAAGTTAAACGGAGGACTGAACGCTGTTGGCGCTAACAAAACACTCCAAAGAAGTGAAGCTAGCGGTCCACAATGGGTGCTGGTAACCACCCTTATTTAAAACAGAGAGGTATGTGACTGGTAGAGGAAGGATGAAAGTAGGCTGAATGTAGAAATAATGAGATAAAACCATGTATGATCGTATGAGAAATGTAGAGATCCCAAATGAATTCAAGGTTGATGTAAGCGTAATGAGTAAGGGGCGTTCAGGTGGTTAGAACACGTAAACCGAATAATAGAAGAATGGAGTGTAAGGAGAATTTATCTCACTCAAATGAGGATGAAAGAAATGGAATAAATGAAGTCGAGGACACCCAAGAAAGACATGCCACGATCAAGTAAATTAGATACAGTCAAGTGTATTTATCAAAAGAAGAGTATGTATAAAAAAAAAAAAATTTTTTTATACATATACTTCAACTCATCTCTATTTTATCGGTTAATAATTAACTTTTCTTATTTTTGTTCTTTTCATAAAACCTCCTCTCATTTAAAATCTTACCAGTAATTTATAACCTTATTTTATTTTATTTTGCTGTTCTATTAAGTTCTGTTTTATCATCGTACATTATTATACACATATAATTGTTTGTTTATACCTACTAACTAGCTTTTACACATTGCACTTTATTGTATTTCTGGTCTTATTACTGATTTTTTCTTATTACTTATAGTATTTCATTTCTTTTATGATGTTTAATTTTTTTATGTTTTTAATTTCTGTTGTAAAAGCCCACTAGGGCGTAAATAAATAAATAAATAAATAAATAAGACGATGTATGAACGAGGTAAGAAGTATGTGCCAAGACCGAGTTGTTTGGCGGACGGTCCTTTATGCCTACCCCGGCCTTGGAAAACGACTTAATAGTTAGTTAGTTTAAAAAAATTAAAAAAATGGTTCCGGCCGGGATCGAACCGGCGACCTTCTGCGTGTAAAGCAGACGTGATAACCGCTACACTACGGAACCGTTGGGAAAACGGCCCACTGTCCATTACACTAGGCCGATTATCATTACTTTCGTTTGTGATTTGAATCTGATTAATATAAATAATGAATATGAGGCAAGCCGGTATTACTATCACACATGCAATGCGTGACAAAACTAGGCTATTGGTCTGGTTTCTTACCCGCCGAATAGGCGACTAATTTAACTTACGTGAATCAACATGGAAACTACTGCTGTTGAAAGTATTTGTATAATGGAATTAATTAGGCTTAATTTACTGATTTAAAAAATCCTTATGTGCTCCAGTCAGTTTTTTTGTCTTTTGACATGAAAACTGTGGGTTTTCAACGAAAGTAAAGTACTCGTATGTCTACATATTCAGTTGTGTTGAAATATAAATTGAAAATTATCTTTTTAACTTTTGTTAAATTAATATAAACGGTAATTTAAATATTTATATATATAGTGTTTACAATGTTTAGGGACGTATTTGACTTACTTTAACCAGAGATTCCTGACATTATTTGGAGTAAAAAAAAAAAATGAAATTTTGGTTTCCGGTGACTTTTACGATGAAAGTTTTTTTTTTCTTCAAGATCAAAGTTTTTTTTTTCCGCATGCCGTCACCGGTCACTCATCCGAATAACCGCCAAATCTCTTACCCCGCTTCCAATTGTCTAACACCTACCATTTTTTATGTTTTTGTAGAAAAAAAAAACATCAAAAATCTCACCGGAGACCAAAATTTCATTTACATTTTTTACTCCAAATAATGTCAGGAATCTCGTAAGTCAAATACGTCCCTAAACATTGTCTTCATTTAAATTAAAATATGTATTACAATTTGAGGTTTTACTATTTATATATTTATATACTATCTTTTTTCGCTTTTTTGTGATTTTTTTTGCGAACCAAATAACCATACAACTTTATTAATAATTTGAACATCCTTTATTTATTTATTAATATTATATTTATTATATTTTGAACACTCTTCACAATTTTTTCAGCCCGAAATCGTCGGTCATTGCTGACGTACACGCCAACTTAGCCACTCATCAAAAAAAAAATTTGCGTTGACCACGATTGCGAGCGTACTGCAAAAAAATTAAAAGGCATCTTAATCTGTGAAGCATGAACTAGTTTTTGAACTTGGATTATTAAAAAATATTGAAAGGTAATTTTTTAAAAATTCCGTTCATTTTGGTGTTTTTTTTATGTTCAACAAGATGCCAAAAATTAACCTTTCAATATTTTTTAATAATCCTTGTTCAAAAACCAGTTGATTATTCACAAATTTAAATGCCGTTTGATTTTTTTATTTCAGTTAGGCAGAAATCCCGCTATTTTCATACAGTTAGTATTCATTTCACATTCTACTACCTACTCGCACCATGCTTTATGTTAGGAATATTTTTTGTACCATTCCCACTTATCATCTATTTACGTATTAGAGTATAGAAATAAATAAAAGAATTCGCTTAAAAATCACAATTCTTTCTTATCTCATTGCTTTTATCTAATTTACTGTTTATCTTTGTTTCAGGTGAGTTTTATCTACTTTTATATGAATAACTACTTTCTTATTCATTTGGGAACAGGTAAGTCCTTGATTCATAATATTTAAATTTTTATTAAAGCCTTATCAACGTTGATAAGATGTACATTGTCCTTTGCCGCGCGATGTCCCAAGCGGCGATAGTCCCAATTGTCTTAAGAACAATGTACAATTGCATATTATATACATGAACGGTTCTCATTATCTTATCGTTGCACTCGCAAATTATTTCAAAGTGGACCCGTTTTTGTATATCTGTGCACACCAATAGTATGGAAAGTTATACGACATAGTTTGGAACACCCGCCCACAATCCCCTCTTCTTCTTCCTTGAGCTGTCCCAACTCATTGCCTAGGTAGGCTGTTGGGGTCAGCTCTTCTCGTTCTCAGGTTGTTGCTTCGTCGGTTCTGAGTATCGCCTTCCAGGCCGTTTCTCTGAAGTATTTTGGAGCATTGAGTCATCCAGGAGTTCTTTGGTTTTCCTCTGGATGACTGTCGATGAAGCTCCATCGACATTGCCTGCTTCACTGTGTGGTCTGATAGTCGTTCCTCCACAATCCCCTCTTACAAAGATAATGGTGCGTATGTTACTATTGTTCCATTTTTGGTTCAAATTAATATTCGTTATCAACAATGACCTTTATGAGAATGTTGTTCTCAAACAATGTTTGTTTACCGGAGTAATGAATCTTAAAGATATTAAGTAATTTTGATCCCACCCATCAAATTTAACCTTTTGTTTCTAACCCCCTAGTTTCGCAAAATTTATCGCGAACAGAGAGATGCTATCTCGAACCGTGGAATTTTATGAGCGAAAACAAACAGTTTATTTAAACGTTTTACTGCGGGAATATGATCCTGCACGATTTTCTTTATGTTTCTTGTACCCGTAAAGTGTCTTGCAATGGGTAAATTCGGAACTCTACGGGCATTTAAGGATGTTAGAGCTTCAGTCTGGGTAACCCGAGGGCTCTACGCTCCCCGAGCTTCCAACTGCTGTAATACGTGATAGGGTTTCTAACGGTATTGAGTGAACAATGCCATGAATGTGGCAAAATTCACTTTGGCGGGGAGCCTACATTACATTAATAAAGTTGTGTTTTTTTTATTCATCTGAAACGAGCGCCGGAGGAAAATTTCATTAACGCCTTCCCATGAAAAGTTAGTTTATCTTTTCTTTAGTGAAATCGAAAAGGATTGTTCTCTCTGCCATTTTTTTATATATAATAGCATACTGAAATACGTTTTCTCTTTAAATGATTCAAGCAAAACGACATTAGATTTTTTGCTATGATAATTAATACAATTAAGAAGTCGGCAAGTACGATAGAGATGGTCGTTATGTTGATATTAAGTTTTTCTTCACTTAAATTCACAATTTTTATTCAAGAACAGGGTCAGCCCTAGCGATGTGTAGGTTAATCTGGAGTGGGCTCTTAAACTCGGGTTCTTCGCGAGAAGTGACTCCTACTCCCTTTTTAAATCGACTACTCCCAAAGAACCCGGTTCAGTACTTGTACTCGGAACTCGGCGGTAGTCGGCCACTCGCACTGGTCAAACCCGTGCGTCTCGGTCGAAGAAGGTCGCGCTTTCGAGGGCTCCGGCTACGGTGGAACCCGAGCGTCTCGGTTCGAGACATTTGCGAGTCGGGAGCAAATTGCGCGTTCGAATTCTTTTGCGAAGTCGGGTCCAAGGTGCGAACCCGTGCGTCTCGGTCCGAGCCATTCCCAGTCGGAACCTGCTCCAAGGAAGGAAGCACGTCTCGGAGACCTCCGGTAAAATGTAGAACTTACCCATCTCTAGCCAGCACCTTATCTACAGATTGAAAAATGTAACTTGGGAAAAAATTATTAAAGCGCCACGGAATAGCTTTTTCCAAAATTAATTTGAAATGCATAAAATCTAAATGTTGATATCGTCTATGAAAAACAGAAAGTCACTTCAGAAATTTGTAATATCTACCAATCAGTGGAGTCTCGTCAATTTTGGGTGTGCTAGAGTGCCTGTATTAAAAAATGGCATTATTGATGTTGTGGACACAATTTTTTTTTTCTTTTGAAAATCAGTTTTTGTATGAAAAATTTCGGGAAGTTTCAGTTTGACCGCTGTGCGATGTGCGCCGTACGGATTTCCTGAAAAATCTCCATACAAAAACCTGGGCTTAAAATTTTGTATGTACGACCCCGAACAAAGTAAACACAGAACGACGTTTTCAATAGAAAACTTCACCTTAAAGCGTTTTCCTCTCTAGATTATTGTTTAAAAACTTCCATGGCCGCCTTGAAGTTGATTTTTACGTGTTATTTCTTTTCCCTTATTTTCTTCTGCGTACGTTATTATTTTCTTTGGAATTTCTCAATATGTTTTGGCATACAAAAGACACAATTATTTAGCACTGAAGCAGTAAGCCCACATTACATAAACTACCTTGTGTAAGGGCTACATAGGTGGGGGGGGGGGTACAATATTGATCTTCAGCACTGATTTGATCCTTTGAGTTCACAGTTGACTGCCCCATTTGAGGTTTTTAAAGCCTCTCTTTGCTTTCAGGAAACTGCCGACAATTTATTTTATCTTTCTCATTTTGAGATAGATAAGACGACAAATTATTACCGTTCTGTATTTTCAACATTTTCTGGAGATTTTACTGGTTTATTCTGTATGTGCTTATCTTTTACTGGAAATCAAACAATTATACTCTTTTTTCCAATTTTCTTCAAAGCTATACATCTTCTACACAAATAAATAATTTAACCAAATTCTGCTTTCTTTTGGGCGATAATGGTAACTTACTTAATGTATTTTTTATTTCTTTTATACGTTAAATGATATTATTTTTTAATCTATAAAAGCACTTTATTATAAACAAGTTCTGCTATCTAATTATTATTATGCGTGACAGCTGTTTCGCCCTCTGAAGGCATTACTTATCAAATTGTGGTCACACCACTTACAGACGATGTATTTATGCAATTTCTAGATGGGTACTTATGATGAAAAAAATATTGTTTTTTATTTTTATTACCTACGGCCCTTATTAATTTCCGAGTAAAATGACTGAAAATATTAATAGTTCATTATCCTTTTAAAGTTTCCCCAATTACTGAATTGTTTAAATTTGATTCAAATTAATAAAATAATGTTTAAATTTGATAGAAGGTCGTTGGTCCGGTCATGCTGTCCGCGTAATAATAATTCTATCTCTCTCTCTGGTTTCAATCCTGGGATTGGTTTGCAGCAATTTCCTCTAATTTTCTTTTCCATTCTTCTCTGTCTTGTGCGGCTCTTTTGAATTCTGCATATGATGAGCAGCGCACGTCCACCAGCAGGTCGTCCAGGTACTCTCGGCGTGGGCGTCCCCTAGAGTTTGTCCCCTCGGTCATACCCTCCATTATGGTATGCAAGAGACCTTCTTGTCGTATAACATGTCCGATCCATCTTGCACGCCTTTCGGACAAGGTCCTGAGCAGGTGCCTTCCTCCTTCGATACTTTGGAGAACCTCCTCATTTGTAATGTGGTCTCTCCAGGAAATTCCTAATAATTTTCTATAGGACCACATCTCAAAAGCCTCTAGTCTCCGTTTATCTCTTTCGGATAGGCACCATGTTTCGCAGCCGTACATCAAGATACTCCACACATAGGTCTTGATGAGGAGTATTCGCAGTTTTAGGTCTATATTATTTGATTCAATTACTTTCGACCTTTTATTGAATGCAAGCCTAGCCTGGTGTATACGGCTGTCGACCTCGCTCTTAGACCGACCGTCCCATGTTATTTTGCTCCCGAGGTAGACAAACTCCTTGGTGTTCTTTGGTGGAACTCCTGCCATCTCTACTCTCATCTGGTGTTGCGTTCGGCCTACAGTCAGCAGCTTTGTTTTGTCTTTATTTATCTTCATGTTGTAGTTGTTTTGAAGAATGCTTTGCATGGTTGTTAAGGCCTCTTGTAGTTCTTCTTCGCTTTCAGCAACCAAAGCAATATCGTCAGCAAACCTTATCATATCCACCTTTTGCCCGTGTATCTTTACACCTTTTCTGTGACTCATTCTCTCTCTCAAGTCGTCAATCGCACTCTGTATATAAACGTTAAAAAGAACAGGTGACAGAGAGCATCCCTGTCTCACCCCTTGTCTTATACTGGCTTCTTTTGTATCATTGTCACATCTTATTATAGCGGCCTCATTCTTGTATAGCGCCTGGATTATTCGTCTATCTCTATATTTGATATCAATTCTCTTCAGAATCTCGAAGAGTCTTTTCCATTCTACTTTTTCGAAAGCCTTTTCCAGGTCTATGAATGCGATTAATGTGTTTTGGTTTCTTTTTATTCTTTTTTCTAGTAGTATTCGTAGCGACAATATTGCTTCTCTGGTTCCTACACCTCTTCTAAAGCCATACTGGTCTCCGGAAAGGATGTTCTCTACTTTTGGTTTGATTCTTTTTAGAATGATATTAGTCAATATTTTTGAGGCATGGGATATTAGGCTAAGAGTTCTGTGTTGTTCACATTTCGTCGTGCCTGCCTTCTTTGGTAATGCGACAATTAGGCATTTCTCGAAATCCTCCGGTATCTCTCCAGTCTTATACATTGTCTGTATCATTTTAAACAGGGCATCTGTAGTTCCTTTTCCTGCTGGCTTAATGAGTTCAGCCGGAACGTCATCGATTCGAAAATTCTATAGCAGAACTTATTTATAGTAAAACTGTTTTTATAGATTAAATAATCATATTATTGAATGTTTAAAAGAAATAAAAATTAAAATGGAGTTCTACAAAATAAACTTGATAACAATAAATTGCTTATTAACACTTTTATATTTTTATTTAGGTTACAATTTTGTACCTTATTTTGTATTATAAGAGGGTGCCCCTGTACCTTATTTTGTAAATTCGAAAAGATGGCCCTTGCACTCTATTCAATTCTGTGTCTACTTACACTTAGGGCCGGTTTTATAACCATCCGTTCCTCATGCTTGACACCGTTTTTAACAAATATTTGGTCTACCGCCCTATTTTTCGTTTTATAAACATGCCAGGTTACCGTTCGGTTAAGTAGCGGTTAAAGCTTTATGGAACGATTTCGGTCAGTTAAATGGATAACGATCCGTTTGCTGACGTTTTTCGACAGTAACTTGTAGAAAGTAGAAAGTTGTTCCCGGAGCTCGGTTATTTGGACCGTGCACTATGCATATATTGGACCATTTCAATTATTTTGCAAACGTCGATCTTAAAATGAGATTTTGTTTGTCAAAGAGGACCGTAGCTCAAATTTTAAACACAATTGGAACTCAATCAATGCCGGCAACATATCGATATCAGTTAGTTACGCCAGACCAGCTTTATTTATTTTAAATATTCAACAGTGTTATTATTCAACTTATAAAAACAGCTTATTTATAAACAAGTTCTGCTATGTAATTATTACTTTGCGTGACAGCTAATTCGCCAAGTTTGATAATGCCTTCAGAAGGCGAAACAGCTGTCACGCGTAATAATAATTACATAGAAGGCTTGTTTATAAATAAACTGTTTTTATAAATTGAATAATATATAATATTATAATATATAAAAGCAATAAAAATTAACACGGAGTTCCACAAATTAAACTTAATAATAATAAATAAGTTATTATTAACACTACGTTTCTAAGCTCTGGGATCAGTGCTGCAAGCAGCTGGCGATTTTACAGGAATCTCCAAGTCGACGGCGTGCATTGTTATACGGAGAGTGACCCGAGTAATAAAACTTTCGGACTAAAAGTAACCGATGACCGCTAGCACCGCCATCTTTATTTCCAAGCCGTGCTGTAGAAAACCAACTGACATTTAAAGAGTCCTATTTTTGGGACTTCATAGTAACTTTTTTCTACGCGCCAGTATGGATTGTGTAGGCGTCAGAAGAGTGTGTGCTACTGATTGAAGCAGATATTTAAAAGTTTTCATCACATTTCTGTAATATTAATACTTAAATTTTGTAAAACAATACGTTGGTGGTAATATACGATCGTTAAGGTAAGACATTTTTAATATATTTACGATTTTAACGTAGTAATAATGCTTTCAACCATTTTTCATAATGGCGGATGATGCTTAGCTTTGGAGCTGTACCGATTATCATTAGAAATTCTATAATTTACTAGATAATATAATATAATCTACATAATAGTACTATTTTATAACATGTGTAGATCTTTCTGAGAGAATAAGAGGATAATTAATCCATAAGCCGCGACGTTTTTAGTTGGAACTTAAAAATGACACTTCCTTTCGACTCGATTGTTGATTTGTTTTCCAAGTGAAATTTTATTGTTTTTGAAAATACGTAATATATTTATCAGTGGATATTATTTTCAGATGCCTCATAAGTGCTGTGTTCCGGAATGCAAAGCGAATTACGCCAGTTCTCTGAAGAAGGAAGGTGCTGTTACCATCTTCAAATTTCCAGCGGAGGAAGAACGCAGATAGTCATGGATCAGGGCTATTCCTCGCAAAAATTGGATTCCAGGTGCTTTCGCTGCCGTTTGCATCAATCATTTTGATAAAAAGGATATCATAACTCACCCTAAAAAACCAAAATTGGCTATCGGAGCTACACCAAGTATTTTTAAGGGTTTGCCAAGGTATTTAACAAAGAAAAAGGCAACGGAGAGAATAAATCCCGAAAATCGGAAGTTAAAAATAAAATACCGACACGAGGAACAAGTTGAACTTTTCATTCAAAGTGACACGATAGTGGATTACAGTGATTTTGTCAGAAATATGCAAATTAAAAATTAAACTCAGTGAGTGGAATGTAAAAACTATAAATGACAGAACATATTTTTATGGGGATAAATCAAATATGTACACATATTATGTAATTAATTATTATATTGAATGTATTGTAATTCATGTATCTTTCTCTGAATAAAAAAAAATAAAAAAAAATATATTTTTACGTCACAAACTTTGACAATGTAGATAAACATTTGTATTTAAGTTCTCAGGTTGTAGTTGACTATCATCTGAATATCAAAGTGTTTGTCGGAACAAATGAACTTTCTCATAGTGAATTGAAGTGGCTATTCCCTAAAACTATGATATTGAGTTTATGGTCACAACTAGAAAATTTGTTGGCACGATATCATAATATCAATATAGATGACAATATTAGTTATGAAGACAGAAGTCAAAATACTGTAAATAATCATTTATTTATATTTTATATTTAATACATACATCTAAAAATAATTCTTTTACTATTTATCCATGAAATTCTAAAATATCTACTTCCCACAATAATTATTTTACTTTTTACCCATGAGATTTAGGTAAGTACCTATATATATTCATTAATATGAATCAAAACGATTTGTGTAGGTGAAAAAGGTAAGTATTTATAAACAAGAAATATACATGCCTTCACTGTAAATTAAATTCACCAATATTTTCTATTAGAACCTTTAAAATCAGAGCTGGAATGATGTATTTGCTTCTCGGGGAAATAGGTCTCTTTACTTTGAATTTTGATTTCCCGCCAAGTCTACAGCACGGCTTGGAAATAAAGATGGCGGTGCCGCTAGTAATGCACATTTGTTTATAGTACGCAAAATAAGATAACGAACGGATAGCGGTCCGTTAACGAAAAACGGTTCATTACGTAACATAAATTTGGTACTTCGTTTATAAAACCGGCCCTTTAGTGGATTACATCGCTACCTAGAAACCATTCTACCCGCAATTGAATACTTTGAAAATTGATGATTTTTCCGTTTAATACACGTTATAACATAATACAAGTGTTATCTTTTCGTTGCAATATGCGAAAAGGAAATCATAATTTTCCCAAACACCATTTCAGTAAGCAGACCTTTGTTGATCTGCAATATTGCTATATTAGTTTAAATTGTGCTTCTCAACATTCTGGTCACATTGCTTCGTTTATAAACACCATAAACGGGATAGTTCTGCCGTTTTGAGTAGATGCCGGCTATCTATGTTACGGGGTATTTAACTGCATTTCCGTTATAAAGTGCTTTTGAAGTCTGCCGCAGTGCTCCAGAGCGGAAATGACTCCTTTCGTACATTTCATACCCATTCCGTGACCTATGGGGAGAATATTCTTCCCATTTAGGCGTAGTTCCTCCAATTCAACGATTTAGAATGGAAGGTGTACATCTTGAAAGAAGCCTGGAAACGTCGAGATACGAGAATCAAATTATTTCTTTTTTCATTCTTCGATTCTTCTGTCAACGAAATTGATTGTACGTAGTAATATCAAAAATAATAATTCTGTAGTGATTCAATTCTTGGCCATTTTTAGAGTGCCTTTTCTCAGATATCGTCTTTAAAATTAGTTACGTTTATTACTTACATCTATTGTTAAAGTACCCTTAAAATATTTTTAGCTGTTCCTGTATATTAAATTAAGCGTAATATTGTACTATAGTTTTTCGAAATTGGATTGGTTTAAATAACAAAAATAAGACGCCATCTTGTTTCAATTATGTTAATGGTGCAGAAAGGAAAATAAGACGAGACGCCATCTTGTTTCAAATGTTTTAATGGTTCAATTAGAAAAATAATACGAGAATTCATCTTGTTTCACTCGATGTGAAACAAGATGGCTTCTATAAGAAAAATAAGACGAGACGCCATCTCGTTTCACATACTGTTATAGTTCGATAAGAAAAATAAGACGTAACGCCATCTTGTTTCACTCGATGTGAAACAAGATGGCTTCTATAAGAAAAATAAGACAAGACTCCATCTTATTTTACGTGCCATAATGGTTCAATAAGAAAAATATTACTAAAAACAGAATAAAATAACTGCTGGTAGGTATTCATAATAACAAAAAAATATTCGCAATACCTTTGATGCTTTTGGTTGTGTATTTTACAGTGTAGGTTACCGGAAAAAGTAAAACAAAACATTTGTTTTCGCTTCCGCTGAAAGACCTCTGATGGATTTATTTAAATATATATCCGGGGTTAACAATTCCCACGCGGTTCACGTCGTTAGTTCCCAATAAATAGATCGTTACGCTTATCGTAAGTATTTACATAAATATTATATTCATGATTATAAAAACCACCTCCTGGAACAAGGGTGGCCTCTGCAGAGGTCAGCTGTAAATAATATCCGGTAGCGAAACAATCCATGCGTAGGCCGTGAATATAATTTTGTAGGCTGCGAACATCATATTATCATCATCAAATTTGCGTAGGTGCAGCTTGAAATATATATGTTTATATATTTTTACATTAACTCCACACAGGAAGCCCTAAGGAAAATAGTTTCTCTCAGGGCCTGTGTCATCTTTGGATATGCTGTGTGTAGGATATAATTCAATAGAGCCTGATCACGCGTGTCTAGGGTATTTTTTGTGTGTTGTTATTGTTTGGTATTTTATTAAATATCAATGTGCGTAGGTGTCAACGGGGTATAACTACTTTTTAAAATTATTTATTAATTTTTGAAAATTACATCGAATTTACATTGATATTAGTTTGTGATGTTTAAACATTTTATAAAGTTCATAATGTTTTAAATATCTATTTTTTTATTCACGCCTTGAAAGCTTTTACAATATCACGTTATTATAGATACATAAGTTATTCAGGAGTACAATTATAAACATGTAGTATATAACATAATAAAGTGAACATTAAATATATAAGAAGAATTAAAAAGAAATAACAACAAAAACAATATTAGAAGAATAATAATAAAATTTACATAGGAATTTTAGAAATTTCTGATATAAGTTTAGGTAAGGAATAAATTAAAATATCAACCAAACTGAATTTATTTCCAAGCCTATGTAGTCTTTGGATTGGGGATTTAATGAAATAGTTAGTTTTTGACGGATAAACAAAGAACAGCTCTGGAAGTCTCGTGTCACGATTTGGTACTCGGAATTTTATTAGTTTTGTTAAGTCAGGTGCGTCAAGTAATCCATTAACTAATTTGAATATCGATATGATGTTTTCACCAATAGCTTTATTATCCGGTTTCACTACATTTTTTGTCTTAAATGTTACAAAATATGACATACGAGCTTTTCAAGGAACTAGGTCATCATTAAAATTACGTTGCCAGCTGATTATGGTTGCGTTGATGTTCAACTGAAATTCCAGACAGAAAAGTTGTGTAAATTCCATGATACCACAGACCACCGTTGGAGAGTTCTACGTAAGTACGTCGCTACGTACAAACATGCATATTTTTCTGTTTTGTAATTAAGAAGAATTATTCACTCAAAAAAAAAGTTCTCGATAGCGCCATAGTTTCTAAATTAAGTGCCTATGGTTTTCATTGTAACTGTTATTAAAAAAATAGAGTGTGCAATTCACACGCGGAAGAAGAGAAACCTTCAGAAAACTAAAGTAGACAAGAGACTACGCAGCACTTTTTTTATCAATGTGAAGGATGATTTTTTTTCCATATTTTAGTCGTCGAATTCCTGCCCACATTTTCCTGTACATTTGGTCATCTTATTAGTATTTGTGTTTTCTTTCTGTGTCGTTTTCTTTTGTACTTTCTTTGCCCGTTCTTTTTGGAGTGGTTTGAAGATTGGTTATTGATTTTAGGTACAATATATTTTTTTTTGGATTTCGTAGGATTTGACCCTTGGTCCGCTGAATGTCTGGCCACTAAGGTTTATTAGGCGCTTTGTACCACTGGTTTAAAGGAGACTTGCGTGGGAAGTGGATTTATTGTATTATATTGCAACCGAGTACCCGTAAAATAAATTTTATTGCCATATCATTCTCTCGCAGGCTAAATCATGTAGATGTATATGTTTGTCTCTTTTTAGAGTCGCTCGCTTCCGTTTCAACGAGTTTGAAATCACAACGTTGCTGAAGATGTTTTCATTTCAAAAAATATTTTCTGTTTCAAAACCATCAACGTTAAAAAGTAATGCCTAAAAGCGTTTTAATTTATTTTCCAAATTTTACTCTTGAAACATCTACTGGCAAGTAATTTTGATTTGTTTTCATTTCAGATTTTCCAAATGAAGTGTGATTGTGTTTTAGATAGATCGTAAATCCATCTTTATTAAGCATGATCCTTCTCAGTCGACTTCACAACTTTCTAATTAATTTAATAAGTTGTGGAAGTATGGCGTTTAAAGGCAGGGCGAGAGGTCTTTTGTCCTGAAATTAAAGTCAATCCTTTCACTCCAACACAACAGCCTTCGTGAAAATAAAGTGGAAAGCAACTTTTGATGTTGAAATTTAAACAAACCTTCTCTGAGATCGGTACACAAGTTTGGTGTTACATCGTGGTAATAGATAATATGCAGAAACAACAAGATATAGTATGGAAGTGGAAACACTGGGCGGAATATCAAAGTACCGGAGCCAATGAAAGTTATGCATTTGATGGGCAAGTAAAAACAAAGGAGAGACGCGCGCCGCTCTGCTTAGATGCGATTTCCAGTAGTATTTGTGAACGATGTTGGCGACACGAGTTGTAATGCTTATAATGATTAATGGCTCATCTCCACTGTTTCTATTATCTCTGGTTAGGTTAGGGGGTAAAGCTCTTGACTCGTAAGATAATGCCGTCGAAAACGGTCTCCGGTCGTACGTTGAAATAATTTTGATGGCTTTTTTATTTTTTTTATTTTAGCGACTATATAAAATAATTGTTACATACAAAATATAATGGTGAAATTAAGTATAAAATATTGTATTTCTTAGTCCTCTTCACAAGGGGGTCCTGTGCAGATGCGGACTAAAGTTATTTAAATATGGTTTATTTGTCTTCTATGTCGTTTTTAGTGTCTTCATTAGGGTTATTTCATTGACCTCTTTTACCCATATTTTTATTCTTGATTTGTATTCATTAGGATTTTTTATTAGTTTTATGTCTTGGGGAAGGATGTTATGGAGTTTTGTTGCAAAGTATGTATAATTTCTTTGACCGAATGTGGTTTTATAACTTGGAATATTTTTTATATCATTTTTGTTCGGTCTTGTGTTACGCATACATGGTCTAGTAAAGGATTCATTATTTTTGAAAAGCTTCAATAATATATTTTTGGCATATATTTGCTGTATATTTGGTACGTCAAAGATATTAAAAATACCATTAATGAAAATGGTTTATGGTTGTATTTAAAAAAAGCTCGTCAACGTTTTGTAAAATAAAATGCAGTGTGCTAACATTTATTTATTATATTAAAACCTTTCGGCTTTTACATAATATAACATAATGTATGGCAACAACATGAAAAATAAAGCTCTAGTGAGTTTGTAAAACAGTAAGAAATAGTTGAGAAAGACATATGTAGACGTTCAGATGACAAAACGAAAATAAATGCTATGATATTTAAATATTAACAATAAAAAAAATATTTTTATATATAATATCCATATGCAATAACTTAACTTAAAGAGGATAAATTATTTATTATTTCATGCTTATATTTTAACAAAGACACATTCCGTCTATGTGAGAATACATTATTATTGCCTAAGTTTTGAATTCTGTGTAGTGGTATATTGAAATGGGACGTGGTTCTAGTATTGCCACAATAAAACGGCAGCACTGACCTTGTTTTTCTGGCTGGCTCATTAAAATTTATGAGCGCTAAGATTTCAGGGCTGTTAATTTTATTATGCAGGATTTTAAATTAAAATTTATTTATTTTTATTTATTTATTTATCTATAATAAAAATATATTTACATTTGTTTTGTGTATATGCCTGTCTCACTAGGGTATACCTGTGTCGAGACAGGCGTACAGGTATATAAATGAATATTGTAGTTACAAGGATATTGAAGGTAAAATACATATCACTTTGAATAGAATTAAAACAGAAAGGTGATTGGAAGGGTGATAAATCTTTTGAAGAGAGTTATTTTATAAATGTTGGAGATGAAGTAGAGAAGTAAATTCTGCCTAATCTATTTAAAGGTCAATTTGAAAGGATTACATTATTTTCATTTATTTTATAAGGGTTAGGTTGTATGTGCATGGTAATTTTAGTCTATGTGTGATTTATTTTACAGATGTTTGTAATAGTGAGGCGTCCAATACTTATAATCCATTTTTTAATATCTTGTTTGAATTTTGTAAAGGAGTCAGTTTGTCTGATCGTAGTTGGTAGTGTATTGTATAGTTTGCAAGCTATGTATTTAGAGTGTCTTTGCCCGAAGGTGGTTTTGAAAAAAGGAGTTTGGAGAAGTTCGTTGTTTTTGGCTCGGGTATTGTGTATTGTTTGTGTAGCTTTGTATAGTGTTTTGTTGTTTTTGTGTAAATTAATTAGTATGGATCTTGAGTAGAGCTGTTTTATGTCCATAACGTTGAAGGAATTGAATATAGTATCCGTGCTGGTAGTAAGTGGCATTTTAAGAATTATTTTTATGATTAGTTTTTGTGCTTTCATGATGGGATCAAGGGCATTGGAATATGCATTACCCCAGGCTAAAATTCCGTATTCGATGTGAGATTGGCACAGTGAGTAATATACTGTTTTTAAAAGTTTTAGGTTAAGGAAATTGCGTGTTTGTTTGAAAAAGTATATAGATTTGCGGATTTTGTTTGTAGTATTATGTATATGTTGCTTCCAATTTAGGTGTGTATCGAAGGTTACTCCTAAATATTTGATAATGTTTACTTGCTCTAGGCATGGGCAGTCACAGTTCCGGTTTAGAGATGAATTTTTACATACGTGTATTTTTAATGGCGGGGGTAGGTTTGACTTTGGGATATTGGTGAGACTAGACAGTAAGTATTTAGTTTTCTGTACATTTAGAGTTAATATATTCGAGTCAAGCCAATATTTTACCTGTTGAATTCCTTCCTCCGCTTTGGAATAAACGGTAAGCCAATCTTTTGCTTGGAAGAGTAGGACAGTGTCATCGGCGAAACTGATAATAGTGGCATCGACATCTAGGTTGCATAACTCGTTAATATATATTAGAAAGAGGGTTGGACCTATAACACTGCCTTGAGGGACCCCGTAACTAATGGGCAAATTTTGGCTCTTTGTGGTACTGAGTTTAACGCATTGGGATCTGTCAGATAAGAAGCTGGAGAGGAGGCCTAATTCTTTGTTCCTAATACCTATATTAAACATTTTGCGTTTTAATTTGCTGTGTGAGATTGTATCAAATGCTTTACATAGGTCGAGAAATACCGATAGACATTTCAAGCCCTTATCCAGGTGGCCAGAAATATGGTCAGTGACTGTGGCTATAGCATCGTTGGTGCTTTTATGTTTTCTGAATCCAAATTGCCGCGGCGATATTAAGTTATTGGTTTCGAGATATTCCATGAGACTATTATTGACGATCTTTTCGAATACTTTTGAGAGGGAATTTAGCAGCGTAATAGGACGATAATTACTAATATCAAGTTTGGAGCCAGTTTTAAAAATAGGGATAACGAGACCTTGTTTTAGAATGGAGGGAAATAGCCCTTGGCGGATGCTAATATTAAGTAGATGCGTTAATGGTTGAAGTATACCAGGGGCAATTTTTTTAAGAACATTGTTGGGTATTTCATCAATGCCGGTTGATGAAGAGTTTTTGAGCGAGTTTATTACAATAGAAACTTCCTTCTCTGTGATCGTTTTAAGAACAAAGCGGGTTGGGAAATCATTATTGGTCGCGTGGTCATTTGGACCAAGCGCATCGTTATTTATTTGGATTTTTTTTGCTAGTTCCGGACCTATGTTTGTAAAGTAATGGTTTATGTAATTGACAATTGTGTTGGGGTTCGATGTAAAGTCTACAGTGATATCTTTGATATTGAGAGAGTTTAAGGTGTCGGTGGCTTTATTTGAATTGGTAGCTTCCTTGAGGACTTTCCATATTTTTTTAGGGTCATTGTTGCATTCGGAAATTTTTTTGTTGTAATATAGATTTTTGGCTTTCCTAATGACTTGTGTGCAGATATTACGGTATCTTTTGTAGAAATTATGGAGTGTGATATCATATGGGTTTGTAGCACATTTTTTATGTATGGAATTGCGTTTCCGAATGCAGTTGATTATAGTATGGTTTATCCAAGGTTTGAGAGGTTGGATCGCTTTAGGAATGGTGTTTATGGTGATTTTGGTGTTTTGGACAAGGATGTCTTGTAGGTAGGTAGAGAAGTAGTTCCAGGCCTCGTCTATATTAGTTTTGTTATAGAGTGTGTCCCACGATTTGGAGTTAATCGTTTTGTTAAGATTGTCATAGTTAATTGTTTTCTTCGTTATTTTAGATGGAGGTTTGTTTTGTACGTTGTGTTTGGAACTCATTGTGAAAGAGGTGGCGTAGTGATCTGTAATTGATGACATGTGGATTTCGGAGGTATATTGGTTGTTTGATTTAACCATAATATGGTCGAGGCAGGAGGAGGAGTTTGGTGTACATCGTGTTGCTGAATTGATTGTGCTTTCCATTCTACAGTAATAAATAAATAAATACTACAGTACTACAAATATAAACAGTTCTTCTGTCACTCAAATTTAATAGATTAGATAAACGCTGTAGATAGAAGTAGTTTAATTATTCTTTCGGTATTTTTAGTTTATAATTTTTGGAATTGACACATTTTTAGCTAACAGTGTAAATAACTCCTACTGACTAATTCGTTCATTTTACGAATATTCGTTCATTTTACGAATACAACAAAATACGTGTAGAAGAAAGCGATTTTAGATGTTATGGATTATAATTGCGTGTTTTTTTTGGAGTTATGCGTTGCTTTATAAAGGTATTTTTTCGAAAACTTTTATGAAGAATGGTTTTCATTTTCATTATTTTTGCCTAATATACTAGTGACCAATGACTTCAGTGGTTTCGGGAGCCTGTTCTGAATTCCATTTATCAAAATTATTCGGGGCATTAATTACACGAATAAATGTAATGGACTCGCGAGATAAAATATCAAAACAATATTTAGATACATTAGGGAAGGAAAACATAACTGAACAAAATACAACACAGCCAAGTTCGTGTGGATTCAGGTAGATGCGAGCGATGTAGCTCAAATTGTGATGTGATATTATGTTGTTTTCTAGGCGTTATTTTTAATTAATGGGCGGTGTTTCAAGAATTTTACGAATTGTATGACCAAACCCGCAAAATAAACAAATTTTAATTTAGATATATTAGCGACTCTCAAACGAAAATTTAAAACGGAAAAATCTGAAAAAAATCGGTCGCATCTTGGAATTGAACCCAGAATCTTGCGGGGGCTCTGATCTAACTACTGAGCTAATTCGATCCTATCCCCTTCGTTCGCATTAAACTGTATCATACTTCGACTAAGAACTACTAACATTTTCTTCATTTCCTTAACGCATATTTTTATTGGTTGCTATATTATGTAACGGCTGTGAGCTCCGCTCAGGTTTGTGGGGATTTCTGTCAGTGTAAGAGGGATTTTAGATAAATAAAAGAGTATGAACTGTTCAAAAAAACTATATTGTCGGCATCAAAGTTAGGGCCATCAATCACGGCCATCAAAATTAATCAAAACAAACAAACACTAAAACATACCAGATGGACTCCGGGAAAAAGAAAGGCTATCCTAACTAAACACTGGGTTCGCGGAGTGCGACGATATCGGGACGTTTCACGCAGAAACCAGGGAACCGGGGAGCCAGGGTCATCCTTCTATGTGATTCGGTGCCGCTACTTCCATCCCAGGCGGCCTCCACCCTTTCCACACCAACAGCACGTGGCCCCAAATAGTCTGCCAGGCCTACAGATATCGTCTCACGGAGCTTACACCCATCCGTGGCTTCGCGACGCGGGGGTCACCCAAAGGCATAATCAAAAGCCACTGCCAGGACCAGTCATTTAACGATATGCTGTCCATTCAAATACTTTTCACAAAACATGGCGATCCGCCAACACAGTAACAGGTGAGATTCACCGATCCACCAAAATAAAAACGTGCACGAACTTCTCGTGACACGGTAAAACGCCCCGCGACCTTTACAAGACAAAATCCACTTGGATTCACATGATATTTTCAATAAAAGACTTTCATAGTCAGTGACTAATTTTTCAGCCGGCCAGCCCGTCGCCAGGAGAAAAGGAAGTCCCCATAGACAAACTCGCATTTTTTCTTCCCAAGAAAAATTGCCAGTCTCCAAAAAAATTACCATAGACAAAATAACCAAATAGGCAAGAACTGCACCAGTCACATAATATTTATGTGACAATTAATGGATGACTAGCAGTTAAAAACCCGATCCGCAGGTTTTTGCTGCTAGGCCTTGCTAGGCAGCTTTTAGTTCGGCTTCGCCTAGTTTGAGGGTTGGTAACCATTTTATACATCCGATAAGAACTGGTTCCAAAAATATCCAGTTCCTCGGATCCACTGTGATCCAGTGACAGCTATGCACCGAGACACGCAATGACGCCATATGTAATATATATTGCATATAGCCGCTTGCACAGAATATGTACAGTATTTATAAAGTTCACGATTTAGTAGGATTATCTGGGTTCATGGTGTGAGATGTCCAAGTCTTGGCGGCGAAGACGCCTGTCCATTCTGTCCAACAACTTCAAGGCAGGCCGCCTGAGGGAGACCATTTGATCTCTCCAGTCGGACTCTCTCGACTCAACTCGTTTAAGGCGCCGCAACCGGGCTCAAAACAAGAAGGTGGAGAGATATGAAATTACGAATGTTAGAGGAGCGCGCTAATATTTAAAGCGACAAAATCGATGGGAAAATTGTGAAAATGTTTAATAATAATAATTAATTTAATACGACTCATTTAAAATAGAGCAAAAATCTCGCGATAATTGTCTTAAACAGCATTTAAAGAAATAATAACGTATAACTTGTAAAATAACTGAAACAAACGTGTTTATAATAATTTTTGGAGCATACTTTGCGATTTTTTTTCTATCTAGGGAATTTTATATAATTTGCGTTTCAGCGCGGGGAATGTCTAGATATTATCTTCAAGAATAACATACCTATTTTTTTAAGAGCTTTAAAACTTAAAGTGTTTAAGGGAGATTTGTAAGAAATCGGTAGAAATTCGGGTTGCGGAGGCTTTACCACATTGCATGGATTTATCCTGCCGTCACTCCTGGACACAATGACCCCTAGATTCCTGATTCCTACCCATCCCTCATACCTTTTCTTTCCCAGAACTTCCTACTCACGCCGCGGTAGCAACTATTAGTTCTGTGAACAGTAAACCTCGCGTCCAAAAAAACGTGTTTTTATTTTTTTCTTGTTTAAGAGGCCGGTATTCGAATTTCTACCGATTTCTTGCAAACCTCCCATAAACATTTGAAGTTTTTAAGCTCTTAAAAAAATATGTTATTCTTGAAGGTAATATCTAGACATTAGTCGCGCCCAAACGCAAATTATATAAAATTCCCTCGATAGAATAAAATCGCAAAGTATGCTCCAAAAATTATTATAAACACGTTTGTTTCAGTTATTTTACAAGTTATATGTATGAAAAAATTCACAGCGTTTCTTTAAATGCTGTTTAAGAGCGCATAACCAGCCAGCGGACGAAAATCCACATTTCGTCGAAAGATGTTCTTACGATCGTACAGGGCGGTTCCAATGAGAAATATAAGGTATTCTCCGTACCAGCTTTTTAAAATTATAACTCAATATCGATTTTACTTCATTCCAAAGTTGCTTTAATTTATACCTGCATACAAAAATGCTGAAAGGCGTGACGATAAAACTATTAAAATTATGTACTTTTTGTAATTATTTTTTTATCATAAGTATTTATCATTTTTCAATAATGTCTTAGCAAAATTAGAATGTAAAAAAATCTGAAATATATTAGTCTGTAAGTGCGCAAATAAATGCACAAACGGACCAATTTTCGTCAAGAAACACATGTACTTATATATTTTTTAATAATTTTATTTAAACTAAAATTAAAATTCTGTTACATACGTTTACCAGATAATATATTGATTTATTTTACTGCATGATTATATGATTTGAAATGGGTGTTGTATAATGCATGTACTTTTTTGAAAATTTAACAAATCCGCCAACGACCTATGGTATAACCTTATTTTATTAAAAATAAACATTTTTTCTGAAAATTTATTACATACGTTTACTAGATAAAATAACAATCTTTCGAAATCAATTTATAAATTTTTGTGGAAAAGAGTCAATACGTCTAAACACTAATTTAAAAATGACATATTTCTGGTTTTCTCTGGTTATACACTCTTAAGACAATTATCGCGAGATTTTTGGTCTATTTGAAACGAGTCGTGTTTTATTAAAGATTTTCATGATTTTTTCATCGATTTTATTGTTGTAAATGTTAGCCCGCTCTTTTAACATTCGTAATTTCATATCTCTCCGTCATTTTCTTTTTGGGGCCGGGAACTGATCCATAATGAATAAATCCAAAATTTCCTTAGGAATCATAAGATTTGTTATTAAGTACTGAAATACGTACCTACTTAATTATAAACCGTATATAATATTTAGAAAAAAAAAAATCAAATGAGGAATTATACAAATTTTTCAAAGAAACGTCACTATCTTAATGACAATTCGTTTTTCCAAACTTTATAATTTTGGAAAGCTCACTCAAAGTTAGCTATCTAGTCAAAGGCCTCCTTGAATAATAAAGTCGATGCAGCAGATTATCGAAAACGCAAATCACTCAACTACCTATCTCGCCAAAGTAAGTCACCTAGTCAAGGTAAGGATTGCTTAAAATAAACCGCTATCATAAGTAAGGCGGGGTTGTTTCTGTTACGTTTGCTTTTGTAATACACGCGGAATTAATATCTATTAGAAAGTTGCATTAAAAAAAAAAAACACTGAAACTTTCATCTGGTCTTAAGCCAACACCTACAAAAAAATAATGGTGATAATAATGTTTAGTGATCGTGTTTTATTTCACCCATACTGCTTGAAATGGTGACATGTTTTCCTGATATAACGGCTATTCAGCTATTCTCGTATGTTTATTAATTTTTAAACACAAGTTTTCCGAAGCAGCAAATGTTGAATAAATCATTCGTGTAATACACGACTTTCTGACATGATGTAGTGTACAGCAATATTGTTTTAATATATTCACAAACAAGCGAGAGAGGCTCTATTAAAAATATTTCAACCCTTTGATGATAGAATTTTAGAGGGTGCAGCTAGGTCTACATCTATAATAGATGTTTTTCGGTTCCTGGAGTTATGTTGTTATTTGTAATTTTTTTTACATTATTCAATAACTGTTAGCCACAAGCGTTTCAAAAAAGAAGATTACTGAAGATGTTTGAAATGTACATAAATACGAGTGATAAGAGAAAGAAGCTATTATTTTGAATAGGCGTAAGCAGCTGTTAGGACATTGGGCGCTTTTAATATTCTCACGAGACGTGCAGAACGGCAATAAACATATGTTCCTTATCACAGTTATGCTGCAGCTCTTTCTTACACATTAAATAATTATGAAACAAATGATGAGACACACATTTACCGTATGTCTCATCTTTTATCTTACCATTGTTTAAAGTGCAAGAAAAAGCTGCATTGTGATAAGGAACATGTGTTTATTGCCTTTTTTGTACCGTCGCCGTTCCGTACACTAG
The DNA here is from genome assembly GCA_917563855.2 of Limnephilus lunatus. Lineage (NCBI taxonomy): Eukaryota > Metazoa > Arthropoda > Insecta > Trichoptera > Limnephilidae > Limnephilus > Limnephilus lunatus. The sequence goes on along the minus strand of OU830596.1, from coordinate 84,289,451 downwards.
GGAATATTAAAAGCACCTATTCGAATTATGAATCGTATCGAATCGTGTCTGGTGTGACGTCACAAGACATTGTATGTGTTTTACCCAAGTTCACCTTGAAAGATCATAATTTGGTCGTTTTTGGAGATTTCGATAAACTAATTTTATTGTTTTTTTAAGTAAAACTTCTTTACGCACGCTAAACTTGGGACTTAAGCTGCTGAATGCGTTACGAAAAGTGTGGTGCGAACGGTAATCGATGCGAACGGTGATCGATGCAAACGGTGATCAGGCGAGGCGAACGGTTTGGCCTTTACGCGCTTTGGCACGCTTGACTTGGGGAGTAAACTGGATAAGGATAAGGATAAGGATAAGGATAAGGATAAGGATAAGGATAAGGATAAGGATAAGGATAAGGATAAGGATGAGGATAAGAAGGGTAAGGATAAGAGGGAGATATAAGTTAGTGAAGTTTTACTTCAGTCGTGTGATCTAAGGTACACTGGTTTTTTATAATTTTTATTTTGGTTATTGAGTCTTTAAACAAAATAAAAAACGAGTGTGCTTTAAACCACACGACAGAAGTAAAACTTCACTAACTTATGCCGTCCATTAACAATATAACAATAACAGGAATAAAAATATCCCCATCCCCTCAACATCCCCATCAACTCAACTCATATCGATTAGAGTTTCACTTTCATTATATTTATATATCGATTAGAGTTTCACTTTCATTAGCGTTCGCTTTAATTAGCGTTCGCTTTAATTAGCGTTCGCATCGATTAGCGTTTCACATTGATTAGCGTTTCATATTTTTTCGTAACCTATTCATCATTTTACCCCCAAGTGTCGAGCGTACGTAAAGAAGTTTTACTTCAAAAATAGGATACAACCTCATTCTCCATAGTTACACTATCACAGTGTTCAGTTTCCATCGGCCTTGATAAAAGGGTAGATTGACTCACGCAATGATTGTTTCGCCTTCCCAAATCCCAACTTACTTTCTGCTTTCGGGATTCGTGAACACTGGGTTCTAGTTTGAACATTGGAATATTAATAATAATACGTAGGTTCTGTTTCGACTGCCATTGTGAGCACGACGGTAGTCAAGCCTCGTTAATACTCGGAAGGTTATATTGTGAGATACCCAGTATTGATTGCTTGTGTTTATGAGATATTCGGGATCTGTGTATTAATAGAAACGATGACAAAATAGTATTTATCGTTACAGTTTAATAAGCTCTAGATTGGAAGAAAAACTGCTCACGTAATTAATGTATGCCCCCTAATAGAAACAAGGGAGATGGGCCATGAACCATTATAGTAGTATGAAACTGCGCGCATAAAAGTTTCGCCAACATCATTCACCCATACTAGTGCAAATAGCATCTAAGTTCAGTGGCGCCCCGCTTTTTTTCCTACCTATACACCAAACGCATTATTTTTGGCACCTCCACTTTGATAGTCCGTATATTTTGGTCGTAACTCGTCGATAGTCGGTAAGTTTCCATGCCTTATATCCCCTTGTTGAAGTGAAAAAAATTGAAACTCGACGAAACGAAAAATAGCGACACTAAAAAGAGACACACACATACATCTATAGGATTTAGCGTGCGAGTGAATGAGATAGTATACCTGTATCCTCTTTGTGCGGTGTTCATAGCCTTTCGGTCTCCTCTTTGTGCGGTGCCTTCCCACTCTTTGTCTGCTTTAGTTTTACGAAGGTTTCACTTATTAATATCTAAACATTGTAAACATTTCTGTACTTGCACAATTTTAAAGTAAGTTTTAAGAACGTTAAAACCGGTAGCAAATAAATAAAAATAAATAGCAAACGTATATTGTGAATAAAACTCTTCAAAATAAAATATAACAATTATCTTTTTTTCTAAATCCTGTACATTCTACTATGTTCATGTTCCCGTCGGTTATATATATTTTTTTAATAATATGTTTTACATGGTACATAATGCTAATTTTACATCTTAGGTTTTTTACTACTTTCCCATTGAAAGTATTTGCTTGTGTATGGAAAGGGAGTGTACATGAATGTGGTTATTAGTTAGTACTTAAATAATTCATTTACATAAATATACGTGTGCTGTAGTATTTATTTTGATAATAGTACGTATTTAAAGAAAAGTAACTATGTTATGGAAAACTAAGGATATTTGTAAGATTAATTAGGTGGCAGTAGTTTTTTTCTTAAGAATATTTTTAGAATGTCTCTTGACAGAGAGCAGTATTCGGGTTTTATCATTAATGCTTCTGATTTCTTCTGGTAGACGATTGAAAAAGTTCTTCCCTGTGTAATGATGTTGTGCAAAAGACGTATTTAGTTTTGGGCATAGAAAAACATGTTTAAGTCGCGTTCTGTTTTCATTTAAAAATTAATATTTATTTTTTTCTTGTATAATTTGAATTAATGAATTTTTAATAAATAAATCTTTAAATGTATGTACTTGGAATTCATCAAATAGGCGTTCTGTTGGTTAGTCCAAGGATTTTTTTAATATAATTTTAGTAATTGTTCTTTGTACAATTTCTATACAATATCTTCTGTCTGTTCCGCTATGTTCTTTGAATATTCGCCTTTGTTCCCACTATCCGTCTGTTCCGTATCGAATGTACTCTCGTATTTCTAATATCTGACTGTTCAACTATGTTTCTGTCTATTCAAATATGTGTTATATAGTTCTTAAATTATATTACATGTGTAAAATTTTCGTGTACCCACAACACGCTATATTCGGTTGTTTGTAAATTGGATGAAACTTTGGTAGAGCTCTCACAAAATACTAATTAACTCTTGTTTGAAAAGTCTGGCAAGAAGATAAGTCATCAAAGGCAGAAAGCAAGCTTCTATGTTAAGATTTAATGCTCTAAATACGAAACAAATAAAGATTGTTTCGGTAACTCAATTAGTACGTTCGGCGACGTTAAGTTGGTAAATTATAATTGCTTGATACTCCTTGTAAAGATAAATCCAAATGAACGACTTTATTAAGCTACTTTAAAGATTTTTTGACTTTATAGTTGGGGCTTTTTTATAAAACTGGCGAAACTTTGAAAAATCTCAAAACTAAATGGTTTTCATACCACGGCCTGGTAGTTGAGGAACAAGGCTCTTGACTACCGATCCGGAGGTCGCGGGTTCAAATTCCGGGTGCGCAAATCAATTTTATTTGATTGACTTGTGTTTTCACAATTTCATCATCCAAAATAATATACTTAAGGTACCCATATTTGCGGCACGTTCCAATAGTGTGAGATACTCTCAGCTCTCAGTATCGCACTCGTGTAAGACTACCATTCAGAGTCCAAACGAAGCTTGAACTGGCTTTAGCCGTGTTTAGTGACTAGATCTGAATAGTCAGGTACTTCCCCACCTACCTCTTCCCCATTTTCTTCCCCTTGCCCATCCACCTTCAGCCTCACAATATACCCCAATTGGGAATGCCATAGTCTCACTGGCACTAGGTGGTTGGGAGCAGTTGGGACTCTTGTGCGGTTCTTACATAAAAAAGTCTTCTTCTTTTTTACAACTTATAATACTGAAACGTGAGGTCTTTTCCCGTTTGAAAACTTAACAATCCAAACTATGCACTCTTCTCCCGTTTGATAACTTATCGATCCAAACATCACAGTTTTCTCCCGTTTGAAAACTTAACAATCCAAACTTATGCACTCTTCTCCCATTTGATAACTTATCGATCCAAACTTTGCAGTCTTCTTCCGTTTGATAACTTATCAATCCAAATTTCGCACCTTCTTCCGTTTGATAACTTAACTATCCAAACTATGCACTCTTCTCCCGTTTGATAACGTATCGATCCAAACTTTGCAGTTTGATAACTTATGAATCTTTTGATATAAATTTATTAGTCTTCTCCCGTTTGATAAATTGCTAATACAAATTGCACAGTCCTATCCCCTTCGATGAATTATGAATCTGGTTGTATATTATTCTTCCATTAAATTCCTCGTCTTATCAAGTTTCCGAGCCATCACTGAGTCCTTTTCTCCGTCGTACTTTGTTCGCTTTTAATGATAATAAATTGCTTTTAGTCATCCCATGTAAACACAAATTTTCGTTTATGCTCTTTCCCTCTTCCGGGTAACGAATTTATACCTTAATGGTATAATGATTTACCGTCCAGATCCCGCTTTAAACCCTATTTATGTTCAGAGAATCTTATAATGTGTATACAGGGTGTCTCTGCACGTACCCTGAAGACTTTAACTACCGATTTCTGATCATATTTGTAAATTTAAAAAAATAATGTCGTTTTGCTGTCCGAAGACTTTTTTCAATTAAAAACAAACAGAAACATGTTTTCTATCACACGTCGTCACCGAATACATGCTAGCCTTAATTGATCGCCGATGCTAGCGCATCGCGTGATATGCACTCCGTCTCGATCCGACAGCACCGTACAGACGAGACTCTTATTAGGCCAGAATCCTGGATCCATAAACCTTACGTCATCGATTGCACGGATGAAACTATTTTTAGTGAGGATAGAGGTTTAGTAAGCCTTAAAAAAGCTGGTCTGCCGATGCGCGTCTTGGCAGGTTCGCGCAGTCATGGAAATAGTGAGCGATTTTTCCGAAAAAATTACGTCATCGAGTTCACGAACGGGAATGGTTTCTTACGACAGGGGTCGAATAATAGATGAGAAAAGAGCAGGTCTGCCAATCGGCAGCCTGGCACGTTCGCAGGCAGCCGGTATTTTAGATCATTCTATAGATCTATTTTAAAATTTCTTGGTGTACCGACCAGCAGCTTGGTATTTTTTTGTGTAAGATTGTGAGTTTTTTTTGTTTTTAAATTTTTCCTTTGTTTAATTATTATTTCTATTTCATTATGGTTTTAAAAACTTGGATTGCAAGATTTAAAAAAAATAAACGATAAAGATAATAAAAAATAATTTGATTGTTTCGAGTGTTCCGATCGTACGATCCATTCGTCGTTCCATCGTAACATCCATTCGACGCGAACCAACTTACGAACCCGGCCGCAGAGACCCTCACCGCTATTTGCGTATTTTATCACATTTCGAAAACAGTTTTTACTTTTCGGATATGTTGAGAAATATTCCATTTATTTGGATTTGGTTGCAAAGTGGAAATATTTTGACCCTCTGACAAATATAATCGAGGCCTGAGGGGTTAACTGAAAATGGTAAAAGCAGATAGGGTAAAATTATACTTTTTGTAAACGTAAACCGCGGATAAATAGGTAACTACGCAGCTACGTCGATCAATAGGTAATATTATAATATAAATATACGAACAAATATTTATTATTTATTTATCTACATACTAACCTTGTTAGAATGTATTTATAAACCGATAAGCAGTCTATAATATTTCTGTTTCTACGATACATTTTGTCTGATAAAAATACTAGGTTTATCTTCACACTACGTCACGATTGCACGAATTTTATAACAAAAATTGCGCATTTACTAGGTTTGCGAAATAACGCCAAAATGATATAGTGCAAAATTATGCCGCTTTGCTCACAAGCCTTCGTGGCGCAATGGCAGCGCGTTCGGCTGTTAACCGAAAGGTTGGTGGTTCGAGCCCACCCGGGGGCGATATTTTTTTTATATAAAATAAGTTAATTATTATTTTTTTAATGCAATATAAAGAATATGAGTACCATTATTTATACAATGTATTTTACAAAATATTATATTTAAAGTCATCGTTGGTCATGCACACCTTATCAGAAAAGAGGAGCTCTTGTGCCTGATAAGGGAGCCACGATTCCTTGGGTTGAATGTTATGTAATATGTTTTGTGTAAAAAATTAACTTTTTTTTCAATAAATTGTTTAATTTTATTTATTTGTTCTGATTGCTAATTAATGCAGCGCAACTAAGAAGGGAGGTTATTATAGTTTTTATGGCTTGGTAAAAATAATGGTTTAGCATTCGAGTTGTTTAAATCATGTCATCGAAACAATTTTTTTTTTATACTGGAAACAATTTTAAAAGAGTTAGAAGGTAGATTTTTTGAGTACGTATTACTTTTTATGATTTTGGCGAAACTCGAGTTCAGAATATACTTTTCGTTTTAGTACGTAGTGATTTTTAAAAAATCTTTAAAATATAGATATTGTTCTTTGAAACAAAACTTTTATTCAATTTTTACAAAACTTAATTTTTTATTTGAGGCCAAAATACTTAACGAAATCAAAATATATTTTTATAATAAAAAAATTCAAGCAAATATCTAGTACGGATGCGTGCTATTTTGATTGTTTGTGTTTTCTGTTATAAAATATAGGTAGATAATTAATGAAATCAATTTTTCATGATTTTAAAGGAAACTTTTGCAATTATTTGTGAGTTTTAAAAAATATGTATTTTTTCTTTATTTATTACAGAAATATGATGATATAACAATTATTAAAAAAACATTTTGATGGTCGTAAGTAAATGCTAATTACAAATTATTACCGATTTGAACCCAATAAAATTTCTACCCAAATAATGCGTTTTTTTGGGATTTTTAATTTTTGATCATATTAAGTCGGTAGGGTAAGATTATTTTTTAATGATGGTAATTATTAACTCATAAAAATGCCAAAGTTACCTCTAAAATCGAGAAAAATTTATTTCAATGTTTACCTATATTTTATTAAAAAAAAAAATAATAAAATAGCACATATCTTTACTTAATATTTGCAATATCTTTTGATTAAAAAAATTTTATTCAGTTTCGTTTGGTATTTTGGCTTCAAATCCATTTTTTTTATGAAAAAGGCCGCACAGCCGTTCCTAGTATTTTTAATATAAATATAATATCTACCATTTTTATTCCGAATTTTCTTTGGTAATTGTTAATAGTTTATAATTGCAGAGATTAAACGATATAACTGTATTCTGGGCGTGTCCGGGTTTGTTCGTTACTTGAAATATCCTGGTAAAATTTTTCACACGTACTAAAATTTCTAATTTATTTTGAACAGATTATCACTTATATTATTAGCCTGGGGTCTAGGAGTCGAAAGGTATTTTATAAACAACTAGTCGATTGCTCTCAGTGGCAGTACCTTGTATGGTTTGAGAATATTTTTGATAGTTTATTTTTTAATTTCGCCTTACCAAAATAGCATTACAGCATTGGTTTTAAAATTATGGTCCTTACTAATTAAACACGTTTTAAATTTTACACAACTAATAAACTACTTGGGGTGTTATTTTTTTTGTCTACCAGATGTGTTTAATTTAAAACGCGTTTATTGGTAAGGGGGGAAGTTTTTCGTGTAATCTGCACAAAACATCGACATACAAATGAAGCATTTATTATATAATATAATATTTTTCTATTAAATTGGTGTACCATCCATTCCTTTCCCTTGCAAGACGATATCTCTCGTTTCTCGTTAAAACTTTCCTTGAGTATATGCTATTTCTTACTTGTTTGGCAGTATACATTTCTAGATACATCACCCGCTCTCCCCCTGATTCGATATCGATACCGAATCGACAAAAACCCTTCGCAGAAAACGAAGTCCCACGACGACAGTGAACTTTACTTTTCTGCGTAGTTTTGACCGTTTACAGTAGAACAAAAAGAGTTAATCGAATTATCAATTCGGCATCTTATTTGGCGTCCCAAGAATCGAGTAACTTTTCGATCAACTCCCGTGTAATTTTCGAACAACTTTTCGATCAAATCTTACAATTTGCTAATGGCTCCCGATGATTCCATTAGGTACTTCTAAAGGAGAAACTTTTGATTTTGAGTTATGCAAATAGAAAATAAATTCATTTAGTTGATTGCGTATACATTTTAGTGTGATAATTTAATTATCAGTATAACCAATGATTGTGATTTTTATTTGTTTTGAAATTTGCGGATTTCGTATTAACGCCATCTGTTGATTATATTCGCAAGTGTAAAAAATTTACTTTCAGTAATAGATAATATAAATAAACACTTTTTTATTTGAATCCCTCTAAAACGATCGCTAGAGTTGCCATCATCGGATGACTGTAAAATTATATTTCAGGCTAATAATTATTGCTTATAATAATTGTTACCCTTTGTGCTATGCATAAAAAATCTTGTCATTAGTTTACCAATTAAATATAATAATTTATATTTGAAACTTCGTTTTTGGAATAGGCCACTGCATGGATTTCATAACGACTTTATCTTTGACTTTATATAACGAAAATCGTTTGGAAAGATTTTTTTATAAATTTTTTTTTTGAAATGTTTATTTTATTTTTTTTAAATAAATAAATCCATTATTTGAGCTCGTGACGTCACTACATGAAAAATTCCCTTCTCCGATTAAGTTCTATCAATTTTGTAAAATTCCACACTCATTTTTTTTATATGGCAACACTTTGATTTCAGGCGAATTTTTGATTTATTGTTTGTTCTCTGCGAACCTATCGTTTGGTTTAACGATTTGATAAAGATGGCGGTGTTTTGACAGAATGTTACGAAGAGAACCCCGTACATTTTATTGCCTTTCGTTTGGAAAACGTTATTTTTTAAAAATGATTTTCGGCTATGTAATTATCGTTTTTTCGCACCCATAAAATTATGTCCCGTCCTTCCGGTTTATAAAAAATGGTCTGATTTTTCGGATTGAAATTTTCAAAAAATCGCCAGTGTTTCAAAAATACGATTAAAAAAAAAATACGGAGTGTCTTGAAATATTTGCCTAAACCTGAAAATTAAAAAAAAGTGATGCAAGTGGCCTATTGAACCTACCCTTGGACTTCAGAATAATTCGTTATTAATATTTTATGTGTATGATTTTGTTTGCTTTATTATTTTTTTATGGCTAATGAACTTAATTGATTTCAGCATTATAAAATTAACAAAATAATGCTTTAACTACTCAAACTTAGGAAAAAACACCTATTCTAAAAGGACGAAAAATCTATTGATCATGTTAAAATTAAATACCTACATCATTTGGCCCGAAAAACCATAAATTCCTTGCTACAAAACTACACAATGCCCTTCCAACTGAAAAATACCATAAAATTATTAGATAATTCCTATAGCGCCATTTTCGTGAAAAAATCACCTCAAGGGGGCTTGGGCCATAGAGATAAAAAGTTAAAAACTACATCAAAACATGGCATAGTAAACATGATGACGAGGAACTCATAAAAAAATATTAAGTAACACAAAAACATCCTACAGTCAGCAAACATGATGATGATGATGACAAAGATGAGGATATTCGCAAACATAGTAAAAACACGTGAATATGAGTATATTCACAAACGTAGTCAACAAATGTGAACATGAGGATTTTCACAAACATAGTCAACACACGTGAATACCATGATATTCACAAACATAATTACCAAACGTGAATATAATAAGAATATTTACAAACATAGTCAACAAACGTGATGATGAGGAAATCGTAATGTACAACCAACAACCTACAGTCCGCCTAGTAACAGAAATCCCTAGTGAGGAAGACTGTGAATAAACTACTCTTCTTTGTATTTTTTAAATACCCATTAATAAATAAAAATAAAAAAGAAAGAGAATGGGAATGGGAAGAGTATGGTTGAGTGATCCCTTACTTTTCAGATCTGACACTTTTAACATCTAATCAATGTTTAAGTTCTCACCAGGACGATACGGCCTGAATGTGCATATTGTAAAATAATCCGCACAAATTAAAAAAAAAAAAAAATTCTCCACTGGTTTTGAACCCGTAACCCCTGAGCTCATAAACAAGTAACTTTCCACTCGGAGGTTACATTGATAAGAAGTTAACTATTAAGACTTGTCTCCTCCAACAAAAACACGAACGCATTTTGTTGATACTTAGGTTGGGACCGGAATGTTTTTTGTTTTCAAATAAATTGTGGTCTTTCACCATTGTTTTTATTTGGAGAGATATTTTGTAAAGCATTTTATCGCTGGAGACCCGAATTTATACGCACAAGCTAGCAGTTGATATAATATGGACTATTCAAAATTTCTCCATAATGTTTTAGGTATCGATCGTAGAAGTTATAAGAGGGCCATACCTATTCATAAAACTAATGGATATCCTTGTGAGTGTAAGGTAGAAGTATAAGGTTTTGAGTTGAAGAAAAAGGTAGGAGTATAAGCATTTCATTTTTTTCGTTTTCATAATGATTATAAACTCTGCTTGTAGTGTTCAGCGCCCTTGAGGTGATTTTTCACGAAACCGGCGCTATATAAATTAGCCAAATTTTATTATTTAATCTCTCTCAGTAGTCTCAGTTCCACAACATCTTCAATCGCTACAACTGATCACTACATGACTGAGTCTGCTACTGACCACACTCGAAATTATTGAAGGATATCCTTTTTATTTAGAGTAAAAGGTAACGTTTATGAATAACCAAATACTTTTTGTGAAGGATATGCTCATACTCTTATAAGTATAAGGTTTTACTCGGAATATTATGAATGCGAACTGAAGGATTTCCTTTATTTTCTGCAAATATAAGCATAACTTATTTTTTATGAATACGGCCCGAATCGAGCCTGCAACTTGCTTCCCACAATGTATTATTTTACATTACATTAATACAACTGCTCCAGTTACCTTTGTTACAATTTTGTATTGAGGTTTGCCTCAATTGTTGCAATGCAACTATTAGTCCCAATTCATCATAGTTACAGTAATATTATGCGGTTATATAAAATGTAAAATAAAGCTCGTGAAAATGTTCTATCGAGCAGTTATGTATGGTAACATGTACATATATTGCACTGCAACCGCATGCCATTCCTAGCACCATGCCGCCGCAGTGTGAGGAAATTCCCCGGAAAAGAGCACGTCGTATAAGTGTGATTCAGGGTGAAGGACAAGAGGAAAGAAACGAGGGTGGAAGGGGTGACTATTGATCCATAGATGCATCCAAGAGTTTAGTGACACAATGTACGGTAAAAGTATTTTCTCTTCGTAAACGAAATTTCCTGCTAAACAAGACGTACGATTATGAAATTTCCCGCTAAACAAGACGTACGTTTCTAAAATTTTACAAGCAGCGTTTGATTTCATTTTTCGTTCTGATATACCCGTTTAGTGACATCAAAAATTCAAATCGAGAATTAATAAATTGAGTTATAAAGTTTCACTTGTTATCTAAGTGTTTACAACTTTGTTTTAAGTGTAAAAGTATCTTCCACTTCGGAGGCCCTGAGGAAAACAATTTCCCTCGGGGTCTATATTATCTTTGTGGATGCTGTGTGGAGGGTCTTTTTAGGGGAAGAGGAAATTCTGGGAAGGAACAAGGTATGAAGTAGGTAGGAATCTGGGGTCGATGAGTCTAGGAGTGATGGACCTATGGATCCATCCCTCCCACTGCGGTACAAGGCGCTGGATCTTCTGGCTGCAGAGGTAAAATGTCTCCATCAACCAGTCTCTCCCGATCCCACAGTAGATGGGCAAACGCATGTCAAGACCTAGACAAACTTCACACGACGAACCCGGGCATTCCTACTAAATCACCAAACGTAGCGGACCACGTTGGTAACCTATAGCAGGGGTGGGTTGGTTGGTCATCCAATAAATGGTTCCCGGGGTGGCCGGCGATACCCATAAATGCCTCCCAAATTGAAGAAATTTTCAGAATTTTTTCAATTTCGAAGGCAAGTAAAAAAAAATCCTATTTTTTCATATTTTTATGCGTAGTGTAACTCCCTATTATTCCACCAAATTATTCCAAAGCGTCCAAGGCTCATGGATTAGTAATATAGATCATTACTTTATTATTAACTAGCTGACCCGACGAACTTCGTACCGCCTCAGAATCAATAAGTTGAATTAATTTCAGTCTTTTTATTAAGTTAAAAATTACACAATGAAGCAATCATCAATGGGCAACTGTCCTTGTTTTGTTTTTATCAGTATCAGAGATGGCATTGTGTACGGATTTATATTTTTTGTGATTTTCTTATTTTTCTACTTACTTACGGGAATTCGGGAGGCGGGTATGGGTGTTGCCGCCCCGGGAACCATTTATTGGATAACCAACACCTCTGTCATACATCACCCATAGGTCACCCCAAGTGGTTCGCTACGTTCGGTGATTTAGCAGGGGTGCCCGGGTTCATGAGGTGACGTTTGTACGGGACTTGGCGGCGGATGCGTCTGCTCACCCGCTACGTGGCGGGCCGGATCGAGAAAGACTGGTTAAGGGAGGCCTTTTAACCTTTCCAGATTGACCGTCTCGACCCCTCGCCTTGCGACGCAGTTGGAGGGATGGATTCATATGTCCGTCACTCCCGCGGACACACTGACCCCAAATTCCTACCCAACCCTCATACCTTTTTCCTTCCAAGAACTTCTTATCCTTCCCTTCCTTAAAAAGACCCTCCACACATCATCCCCTAATTAGACATAGGTCCTGAGGAAAATAATTTTCTTCGGGGCCTCATGTGTGATAAAAAAAAAGGTTTTCATTTTCTTTATACTATTGTAACTATTGTATCTTTCCTTTGGATGGGTGGAGACATACGTTCACCGTTTGTCTCATTTCGACTATTGACATTTAGTGTGTAAGAAAGAAAGGCAGCATTATATGCTTAAGAATAAAAGCAAAACAATCAGCGCATTGACATTTGACGTTTTTGAATTTTCGGAACTCTCTCACTACTCAATATTATAGGTACTTATCACAAAATGCCCGCAGATCTTTCAAATATGAGAATTCGTTCCATACAAAATGTATTGGGAAATTTTTTTTCTCAATAACTATATTTTTCGTTAATTTTTGTGATGTTTTAATAGTTATTATCCTATCCGGGGCGGAGACAAATCCAACAAATCAAAGATAATCAAAATCAGTGGGGCCGTTCTCCAGTTATAAATAGTGTAACTAACCCGACTTTGTTTTATATATTAAGATTCGACAAATCCGTGGAAAATTGTGACACGATTTTGCTTTTCTTTGATCTGAGTGTGAGTATGTCACTAACGCAACTCAATACTAACTATTATTGTAAATACGACTAAAAATAAAATGTACATCTCAATTCATAACTTTAAAAAAATTATGAAACCTCATGTGCTATTTTTCAGCGTTGCTATATTTGTCTAGGCATCTACCAATGCAAAATTCGCTTGAACCGCTAGATGTTATAATGTGGCCTGACTTGTTTGTTCCGATGTAATTCAATTCCCTTATTCATGTGCAGACCGCGCTTCTTTCAAAAGAGAAGAGTTAAACCAGTTATGGTGCCCGCCTAGCGTCTATCACCTAGCGCTTTGCACGAGCCTGAAGAGAACCGAGAGTAGTTCGGTATACCTCAGGGACGCCTCGTTATCCCCGTAGCTGCAGCCGCTTTACATGCATCTCCTTTTAACTGCATTTCCATTTTATGTAAACATAAAATAAAGTGCTGCCGCTTCGAATTTACGGATATTGTACATGAGCTCTTTTGATAGTTTTGAGAGCACTGTAAAGTTACATTTTATTGCTTATAGTGGCATTTGAATATATTCCACACTAAAGAAAGTTGTTTGGAATTAACTAACTTACTCAGCTTTTATTGTTATGACATCGTAGTTTAAATATTAGTGTTACAATATAAGATTGTGAGAAATTGTCTGGATCTTGTCGATCTTTCGAGTATGTAATCTTCAAAATAATATTAAATTATTTATAAAACATATGTTGCATTGGATAAAATATGTAACTTTAAATGTTAAAAATAAAAGTGAACGAAATGTCAGCCTTGAAGTACACCAGATATATTTTGCTATTGTATCAGTCAGATTATATCTATAAGGCCGTTGATGGCTATTTCTTGAGATCTGTATATGTATATATATATAATGTTTTGTTTCCATATTTTCCTCATGGCCTATCTCATCTTTGGGTATGTTGTGTAATGCAAAATCTTATTGTTGAACAAAATAAGACCTAAAGTTCTACAACGAGCGACTAACGCAAACTATACGACTTTTTAGGCAATCTGTATTTTCTTTTTTTTTCACGGGCTGTATAAACAATTTTAGAAAATCGAGGTTTGCGGTACAATAGTTCACAGCTGTGGAAAATAAGTAAACATCTTTTATCTATGCGTAGGCCATTGTGTCTTTGTTTACTTTGCGGAGGGCGAGCCTTCAGCAAAACATCTTTGTGGCAAGAAACCTTTTATCATTTCCAATGTTTCCAATTTCCAATGTCAACTCATTAGTTTGTTTGGTGGTACTCCTGACATATAATACTTGTTCGATGGTAGTAGGTACTTGTTTGTTGCTTTGTTTTGCTTTTACGTTGCAGGTTCGATGAGCTATAGCGATATAGTAGTACACATTTTGATATTTTATTAGGAATATTTTTTGATTCACCAAACCATAAGAAAATATCACTAGATTGACTAAACAAAACTTATTTCGAAATTAGTAACTTTGTAGACAAAACTAGATTGACTAAACAAAATTTATTTCGAAATTAGTAACTTTGTGTATGTTTATAAAGTAGAGAAACATTCATAAAAAATTAAATCTCTCTAAGAATTACTCCCTTTCCTCACATATTATCTCTGTCTCTATTGCTTCTCTCTCTTTCATCTGATATTGTTCTTTTTTTATAAATTATTATAAAATATTTGGACTTATTCTGGTATTTATATGCCAATGATACTTATTTAAATTTCCATGTATTATATTTTTATTTTTATTTTTTATTTTTTATTTATTTCAAGAATTTTGTTTTTACAATACAAATGGTTACATGTGCAAGGTTATACAATAATTCATTTTATATTACTACTACTCCATAAATTGAGCTCAAGAGCGATATTACAGTTCAAGTAAGGGTAAATTAAATTAAATTATTTGTTTACACACTGCCCCCAAGAAAATAAAGAGCTGAGTAACAAGCGTTTATTTCACACAAATAATCCAAAATAGGTGTTGGCACGTAGGCATGTAGTGTCATATTCTATCCAACATTATTAATATTTATGATTAAAAATTTATGTTGTTGAAATTGAATGAATCAATTTACCACTGACAAATGTCTTCAACAATCCATTAATTTATCCTTGAAAAATGTCCTCTAAAATCTTTTAATTTACTTTTGCAAAAAGTTTCTCCACAATCAATCTATTTACCCTTGAAAAAATTGTAATTTTATTGTGTTTAAATAATGGTTTTAATTGTCTTTAATTATTTTATTGTAAATTATTTTTCTAATTTTATTTTCTTCCATTACTTACTGGATTGATTTGTCCTTTCAAAATGTACTCCACAACACTGGTGTAGTTATAAAACATGTCTACTTAAAAAAAATCAGAGCGTGCAATTCACACGCGGTAAAAGCGAAACCTTCAGAAAATAATAATAATATTAATTGTTGGATGATTTTTATAGCGCCATTTTCGTGAGAAAATCACCTCAAGGGCGCAATAAAACTAAAGGGGACCAGAGTGGGGAGGCTCCGAAGCACAACACAAGGAGGAGACCGATTGTACTATCTCATTCTCTCGCAGGCTAAATCCTATAAATGTATGTGTTTGTCTCTTTTTAGTGTAGCTATTTTTCGTTTCATCGAGTTTCAAATCAAAACGGTGCAAAATAAGTTTTCACTTTAAAAAGTCGTTTGATAGATTGAGGTCTATTAAAGTTGAGAGGGCGAAATTTTAAACGAATTGCTTTGATTTCATCACTAAATGAATTTTCAACATCGGTTTTTAAACAATTTACCAAACTATGTATTTACTCTTAAATCGTACTAAATTAGACATTGTTTTCTTAAATAAATATTATTTTGATTATCCAAACCACAGCAACCTTTAAGTGTTTATTCGTTATAATTTCCCATAATGTTCCGCCAAATTGTTATACCGCCAAACAGAATTCCCTTTTAGATGCTTTGGTTCCGTTGGAATTTAGTGAGCAGGCCGGAAATGTCTACCGGAACTAATCAACCGACTCCTGGCTCACAAATTGAATTTTTATGAACTTACCCGCTGCGAGGACCGAGTCGAGTAGGTACTTTAAATTACGGGCGAAATAAGGGATGAAATATGAGATACGTCCATCTTGTGATAGAACAAGAATATTCGTCGGTATATGACAATCGCCGGGTTTTTCTTCGCTTCATAGTTCATGATGAAAATGAAAAAATCTTAATATTTAATTAATGAAGACAATATTAGCGAAACTCAATCGAAAGTATGGAACAGAAAAATCAGATGAAAAGATACGGTCACATCTAGAACTCGAACTCAGGACCTATGACTTGCCGGGTCAGTGCTCTACCAACTGAGCTAATGTGACTCTATCCGATTCGGTCATATTTTACTGTACCATTCTTCGACCAAGAACTCCCAACATTATCTTCATTTTCTTAACACATATTTTTATTGGCTGCTCGAGTCCCTAGATGTGACCGTATCTTTTTATTAATTTTTTCTTTCAGATTTTCGATTGAGTTTCGCTTATATTGGGCCGTATTCATAAAAAAAGGTTATTGCTTATACTTGTAGCATATAAAGGAAATCCTTCAGCTCGCATTCATAATATTCCGAGTAAAACCTTATACTTATAGAGTATGAGCATATCCTTCCCAAAAAGTATTTTGTTATTCATAAACGTTACCTTTTACTCTAAATAAAAAGGATATCCTTCAATAATTTTGAGTGGACTCAGTCGTGTAGTGATCAGTTGTAGCGATGGCAGATATTGTGGAATTGAGAGTGATTAAACACTGCAAGCAGTGTTTATCAACACCTGTTCGTGATTACAAAGTTTTTTTCGAAAATCACGGGGGCGTTGGCAATTTCATCTGCTATGAACTGCAGTTCGGTTGTGCAGTTTGGATTACATGGGATTTTATTCTTTAAAGTCAAACTAAAAAATCAGAACGTGCAATTCACACGCAATAGAAATGAAACTTTCAGACAACTAAAGTAGACAAGAGTGGGAAGGCTACGAAGCACCGCACAAAGAAGAGACGGATTATACTATCTCATTCTCTCGCAGGCTAAATGCTATAGATATATGTAAGTGTTTGCCTCTTTTTAGTGCCGCTCATCGAGTTTCAAATCACGACGGTGCTAAAGAAGTTTTCAGTTCAAAAACTTTCTTCCGCATGACATCACTGGTCAATCAGCCGAGTAACCCCTAACCGCTCACCCCGACCCAAACTGTATAACACCTACATTATTTTTTTATGTTGAATACAAAAAAAAATCATCAAAAATGTCACCGGAGATCCAAATTTCATTTTCAATTTTTACTCCAAATAATGTCAGGAATCACTCGTTAGTTAAAGGAAGTCAAGTGCGTCCTGTAACACGCTGTATACCTCGAGTCGAGTATATACTAGAGACGCCACGAATAGTGATTTTGTCGAATACCAAATATCGAATATTCCGCTAGGTTCTCGGCCAAAGTGCCGAATATTCGGCGACACTTTTCGCGGGTTTTGAGGAAGTCGTTACAGAAAATATGCACACAGATGAATAATAATAACGTAGTATTTATATAGCGCAGTTTTGTGTTATTTCACTATCTGATGTGGAACAGAACATTCATTTGCAAATGAAATTGATTTTTACGTGAAAACTGTTCGTCTAGATCAGACAGCAGACCCTTACAAGTGGTGGTTAGCAAACGCAAACAGTATCCAAGCCTGACAGAATTTGATTTATTTATAATCTCTCGGTGGCAGTGTATATAGCGAGCGGTTATTTTCGGAAGCAGGTATAATTTATGAGGATAAGCGCAATCGTTTGCTATCAACAAATGCTGAAAAAGTTGTTTTCATTAATGATAACTAGCCACTGATAGATTTTAAGAATTATATGTGCTGTTTTTTTGTTAAAATAAAAAAAATGTGATTAATATGTATTATGCGTTTTTTCATTATTTTGTATTCGGTATTCGGCCAAATGGTTTCCAATATTCGCCCAAACACCGAATAGTAAAAAAAATAGCCGAATAGGCTGAAACCGAATATTCGTAGCATCTCTAGTCTATATTATAATATTAACGTTTAAAGCAGTCGCTTTTCTGTCTTATGACGATATTAAATAAAGTAATGAGATTGAAGGCAGCGATTCGAGATGTTCGAGCTTTACTAGAAGGTAAAATGAAAATGTAATCAATTGGAATTTGTCCGCTCTTAGCTCTTCGGGCGCAGGCGAAGAAGCTTTAACGGGGGATGGCATTAGTGCCTATTCTCCTTGAATTATATTCACTCTTCAACTTTCATTCTCTCGTTTCAGATTTATTGCTTTAAGACTTATCTATTTTATTTATTAACCTTTCTTTAGTAGGTTCCTATACACGGTGAACAGAAATTCATGGTAAAAGCGAGAAACTGGTGAATTTACATCAAAAATTAGGGGCGATTTTGTGGTATAACTTTTTTGATTTGAGCTTTCGTTTTCGAGTAAATCGAGTCTGAAGTTGAAATTGAAATTTTTGTAAGACATCACTAACTTTTTCAAATTTGAATCTCTGAAATCAAGTGTCTCGTATCACTACAGATATCTTAATGGTGACTATTCTAACATGAACAAATATCTTTCCCAGATTAATTGGACAATACTATTTTTAAATTCTGATGTTAATGACGCCGTATTTAAATTTAATGAATGTGTAACACGTGCTATAGATTTGTTTGTTCCTAAGGGATGTTACTCTCAACCCAAGTTTCCAAATTGGTTTAGCTCGAAACTTAAACAGTTAATAATTGAAAAAAAGAAAACTCATAAGATATTTAAAGACACTGGCAACTTAAAATTTTATCAAAAATTTTCTCAATTAAGGGAATTGTCTAAAATCGAATCAGCCAAATGCTATAAATCTTATGTAGAAGTTACAGAGACAAAATTACTGCAAAATCCTAAACAATTTTGGCAATTTGTTGCGCAAAAGCGTACAGATAATGATCTCCCTTCAAGTATGTATTATTATGAAACTCACGCTACAAATGGTCACGACATTGCCAACCTTTTTGCTAAACACTTTTCCTCTGTATATTCTGATGCTTCATGTACCATCCCTCCACTTAACTATGATTATAATATTGATTTGAATGATTGCCAAATTTCACTTGCAGAGGTATACCAATCCTTAAATAATCTTTCTAACAAAAAAAGTACCGGAACTGATGGCATTCCAGAAATCTTGCTAAAAGAATGTAAATGTTCATTATCTAACCCAATTTGTATGTTGTACAATTTATCACTCTCATCCGGAACATTTGCTGACTCATGGAAAATTTCATTTATTCGACCCATTTTTAAGTCCGGAAACAAGTCAAATATTGGAAATTACAGACCAATATCAATTATATCTAATATTCCAAAGATATTTGAGTCAATAATTACAAAGAAAATCACTCCTATTTTCAAAAATGTTCTGATTGAGGAACAGCATGGATTTAGATCGGCCAAATCTACAACAACTAATTTATTGTCCTTTACAAATACCATTATTAAAGCCTTAGAAGACAACACTCAGGTCGATGTCCTCTACACTGACTTCTCCAAAGCCTTCGACCAAGTTAACCACCGTATCCTCATGGCTAAACTTTATGCTATAGGCATTAGAGACCCATTTTTATCATTCATTCACTCTTACTTGATAAATAGAAAACAAAGGGTTAAAATAAATAACTTTGAATCCTTTAACATTGATGTAACCTCTGGCGTTCCGCAAGGAGCCCATTTGGCCCCGCTTCTTTTTAATCTTTTTATTAACGATATCATTAAAGTTTTTTCTCACACACGTTTTTGGCTTTTTGCCGATGACAATAAGATTCTTAAGATAATTAAATCCCATCTTGATTGTTTACTTCTTCAACTTGATATTGATTCATTTAATGATTGGTGCAAAATTAACTGCATGCAACTTAATGTTGACAAATGCAAAATTTTGTCCTTTTATAGAACGAAAAAACCTATTGAGTTTGATTATAAACTAAATAATGTTTGTCTCTCTACTGTCACATCTATAAAGGACCTTGGGCTCACTCTAGACTGCAAACTTTCTTTCCGTGATCACATCAATAACATTGTAAACAAATCACTTAAACTACTCGGCTTCATTCATAGAATTACCTCTGACTTTAAACATATAAGTACACTTAAAACTCTTTACTGTTCGCTGGTTCGCCCTCACCTTGAATATGCTAGTGTTATTTGGTCTCCTTTCTATGCTGTCCATATTTATCACATCGAATCTGTACAACATCGCTTCCTGCGAGGGATTGCTTGGAGGTTAGGACTTGAAAGAGGCGAGTACTCGTATGATGAAATTGAACAAACTTTAAACATTTCTTCTTTAGAAAAACGTAGAAAGGACTCTGATCTAATATGCATTTTCAAAATTATCAACAGTATTACTGACACACCTGCTTTGTTACAACTCATCCAGTTCAACATCCCTTCCCGTAGACTCCGAAATATTGAATTGCTGTTCCTCAATCAACATTCTACTAATTATGGATATCATTCTCCTTTATCCAGAATGTCGAGACTTGTCAACGCAAATCAATGCATTGAATTTTTTGGTGTAAGCCTAAATGACTTTCGGCAGTCGATACGCAATGTGATTTTTTAAAGTCTTTTAAATCCATCTTCAAGCTACTTATGTTCTTTTATATTATATGAATTTATATTTACTATCTTCTATGTTTACTTTTATATTATATGTATTTTGTCAATGCTCTTCATATATATGTACTTTCCTTCCATTGTCATCTCTCTATTTTTTATTCGTGTTATTGTTATATTGTTAATGGACTATTCGTCCGTAAATAAATAAATAAATAAATAAATAAATAAATAAATAAATAAATAAATAAATAAGACAAATTTGAAAAAAAAAATCGATCGCTAGGGGTTAATGTCGGCTTTTTAATGTCTTAAAATTGTTCGAAGCGTAGACCCGGCTCCAAAAGTTTCTATAACTCCTTATTTGCCGAACAAAAAATTGAAAAACGAAAAAAATATATTAATGCTTAGATCGAAAAAAATAAGCTTTTTTGAGTTCGTACGTACCTACGTTTACGTTTGTACTGTTCCGTAAGTGTTTCCGGACACCGTGTACGGAGAGGTGAAAAATAAATTTACAAATATATTATCCGACCGTATCTTTTTTTGATTTTTCTTTTTTCAAATTTTCGATTGAGTTTCGCTAATATTGTCTTCATTTAATTAAAATATTACAATTAGAGGTTTTACTCATTGAGTAAAAAATAAAAATCAATATTCATCTTAGACTTGCAGAAAAGTCAATAGATGTTGCATCAATCCCCCTACCTCCGGTTTGTGAATCATAAACCTTACCCCTCGACCACGGAGGCCGTCAATTAGCATTGTCAACGGTTTACATTACAGGATAGTTCCTCTCTTATAACCCAAAGATCCCTTCAATACGAGCAGTCTTTTTTGAATTTTTAAATCTTTAAACCATTAAAATCCAACTAATAAGAATTTATAATTCACCAAAGAGGTGCTACTGGAATTGTTTTACGAAATTTGCTAACAGTTTATCTAATGGTTTTAATAATAATAGACCTCTATTCACACAGTTTTATGGAGATTCCATTAAATTTGCTAATGGGGTAAAAATTAATTGAGGTAATTTTAAAGGCTTCCTCAGGAAGAGGTTGAAGGAAAATTATACCGTTAAATTATGCGCTTGGACGATTATTCGAAAACGAAAAATTCTTAGGTAGTAAATTTATCTTTAGTTATGTATTTATTTAGATTTCTTTTAAATTTTCACATTTTTTCAGGTCAGAGGCCAATTTTTACGTTTTACAAAAATGTATCTACCTACAAAATTTCTAAAAAAAATTGTTCACTCCGGCGAAACCGAAAACGTGTTCTTGTGTGTTCGATAATAATAGTACAAAAGCATAACGACAACACCGACACGACTTTAATCAAACCCACGAGGCGTGGATTATTATTTTATGTCAATTTGATCGCCTGTATTATTAGTTCCATCATCAATACCAGGTTTTCCAGACTGTAATAATTGAAATTGATCCATGTTTTTGTGAAAGGCAACATTTCTTTTTTTCATGTTCAGTTCGACTTTAAAAGCCCCAATTCTTGTGGCTCCAAATCTTTTTGCAACATCCTGGCAAATGAATGTGATAAAACTAACCATCACTTCGTTTATCCGCAAGGGTAGGCGTAGGCAGACAAGATAGCGGCACACACTCCTTGCTTCATTCACATTCATATATAGTCGCATACATACTCTTCTGTTATTCCGACTTTTGGGTCTCAACAAGTTAATTTGTTATTTGCGAATGTCGCAGATCTTTTTTTTTGTTGATTTGGCCCAAAGTACACATTTTTAAGCGATTCCGATTAAGAGGTAACGCTTCGTTACGTGTAAAACATTGTGGTGTTTTTGAAAGCTTGCTTAACCTTATTGGCGATATACTAACAACAGATGTAAAAAAAATATAGGTACATCAAATAATTCTCTTTTTTTTTCTTCTTTATTTATAAGATAACTTTTATACAGTTTTTTTTATAGATTTTTCGACTACCACACTAGGCACATGCCCGTATTTTTGGTTTCTCTAAAGATATAATGGCCTACGTTTTCAATTCGTCAACGATTTCTGTAAATGCTTTTAAGAGGAAGCCACAAGCTAAAAATGTCTTTTTTAGCTTGTGGCTTTTTGTTTATGGCCGTTATACACGACATCTTTTTTCAGCCCGATTCCAACAAGAGACCAAAGTTAACATTTTTCGCTTTACCCGATCGCTATTTTCACCTCTATTTTAATATCTAGTGTTGTTTGCAGTGATGACAATTGAAATCCTAGATATGAAAATAGAGGTGAAAATAGCGATCGCGCAAATTGAAAAATGTTGACTTTTGTCTCTAATTGGAATCGGGCTGAAAATCGGGTTCGTGTATTACGCTCATTAGTGGGCCTTATATTGCCACGAATATAGTACTTAAATTGCTTGGCTAACGGAGTCTAGAAAAGCTCGATTTCAAGCACAAAGGTAGTTTTTGAAGTGAAAACTTCTTTAGCACCGCTGTGATTTGAAACTCGATGAAACGAAAAAAGGACACTAAAAATACACAAACACATACATGAGACAGAATAATCAGTCTCTTCTTTGTGTGGTGCTTCTTAGCTTCCCCACTCCTGCCTACTTTAGTTTTCTGAAGGTTTCACTTCTACCGCCTGCGAACTGCACTCTTGTAATTTTTATTTATTTTGTGAATAATTTTATACGAAAAAAAATAAAGGGAAACTGTCAGAGATAATCTTAGCCATTATCTCATAATATTGTCTTTTTTTAAAGTTCCTTTACGCGTTCATGTATTTTCGGTGAAATATATTTTTTGGTTTACGCTTATATTTTTTTGTATAGTAGTTAATAATTTTATTTGATTTCCACTCAAGCGAAACGATAGGAAAGGCTTCAATTTATCCAGAGCATATCTTTTGGTATTCTTAATGTAAACAGATTCGTGTTAAAGTTTAATCTAAAATGGTTATTTGACGTCAAGATCCGCCTTCAATTGTTGGGAACCTCTGCTTTAATGTATTTCTGATTATTTAATTTTTGTAATAAGGTTAGGTTTTAGTAGATATTTTGTTGTGGGATGTTTTGTCCGTAGGATATTTTGTCGGGGACATTTTGTCGGGAATATTTTGTCGCGGGTTGAAAAGTCGCGGAACCCAGTAGGTATCTCTCTGGTGAAAGGAAACTTTCATGGCTTGAACCATGTTTTGTTGCCAGGTCTGAATAGCCAGGTACTTCCCAACCTTCCTCTTTCCCCACCTTCCTTTCTCCACTTTATTTAGTCTCCCAACCTACCCCAATTTGGAGAAGTCGTGGTGCCACTGGAAAGTTGGAAGCAGTTGGTGCTGATATAAGTTTTTTAATAAAATAGCTCATATATTGATTAAATTAATCACCCTTTTTAAACTTTGAATCTCATTAAAAATTGTAGAATTTCTGCAACATTTATTAGTTATAAGCCTTCGTTTACCTACCCGGCGTTGTTTGCGGTTGTGGATGGTTTGGATAAGAGTAAATTCAATGTAGTCCACCTTTTTAAGTAAAACTTCTTTACGCACGCTTGACTTGGGGAGTAAGCTGGTGAATGCGTGACGAGAGCGTTACGAAAAGTGTGATTGGGCGAGGCGAACGGAAGTTGAGAGGGAGATATAAATTAGTGAAAATAGAAAGAGAGAGAGAGTTACGTTTCGTATATTACTACGTAGGGGCAAGAGACAGAAATGCTAGCACATATTTTATTTCTCTCTTTCTCTCATAGCCAGCTATGTTTCGTATATCTAAGACACAGTGCAGGCCTATTGCCTGTGTCACACTGTAGGAGCAAGAGAGAGCAGTGCGCGCGCACATTTTCTTTATCTCTTCTTTTACAAGTTAGTGAAGTTTTACTTCAGTCGTGTGGTCTAAGTCTAAAGCACACTTGTTTTTTACCGACAGGGTGAAGAGTGCTCCCTTTTACAGCCAACGGTGAAATCAGCGTTTACTGGCAAACCAATCGTCAGTAAAGTTCCCATTTTTACCGACATTTTGTTGAGACATACAAACTTACATACACATTTGTCACTGTAATACTTATTTGTTTTTCTTCAAATTGGATCAAAAATATTAGACTTTATTGGTTTGAAATAAATTAACCAATGTTTAATTTATTAATGGTAAAAACAATAATTTAAAACGCGTGTTATCATGTCGTTACGTTAATAACTTGCTAATAACAAATTTATTTTCATACAAGTATTCATCTATTTATATATATACAAATCTAAAAATGTTTGTCCGCTATGCGTTGCTATATTAAGCATAGGAAATGTTTCAAACTTTCAAAATACCTTTTTTCCACCCTCGCGAAGATTTCTGGATTATTACAACCACATGACAATACATCTGAAAAGTTTTTTTTAATCATTACAAAAACTCTTACCAAAATGTCAAAATTTGAAAATGACATTTTTAAAACATTGATTGTTCAAACAAAATTCAAACAAAATTCAATATTCGGATAAACTTTTTAAATGAATTAATCGAAGTACTCACTTAAGGTATTTATCGAAATCGAATACTTTGAATCTAATTGAAAATTATATTATTTTAAATAGGTACCTATGTTAGGTACCAAATTTGATTGATTTTTCTTATAATATACAAAAATGAATGTTTGTAACATGTAAAAAATTAAATTTATTAAAAAAGTTGCAATAGGTGGCAAGCGAGCTGTTTGAAAATCTGAATGTACCAGGATTGAATATATTGAACGCGGAAGAGGGAATCGCGGCAGGGTGGTTTGCGGGAGAGTGGAGAGGGAAGGCGGGGAAGGTGGAGGGGGGACATGGGAGGGGAAAGGGAGACAGAAGGGGAACGGGACGAATGGGAAAAGACACGCAGGGAGAAACAATTTATTTATTAGTGGCATAGCAACGCATGCCGGGAACTCGCTAGTTTAATATAGCATTGGTTTTTTTCATACATAATTAACTAATGTAGTATTGTATACCCATTTTAATAGGGGCAGTCTACAAGTAATCCGATAAGCCGGTTGATTAATGTTCCGGACCAGTATAAGGTACCTACTCTAAACTACCCACCGTGAAATATTATAACACCTAAGAGTTGTTTGAATCGCTTTAACCTGTGACATTTCCCAAAAGCTTTTAGCTTCGACCCATTTATTTCACGTGTAGATTGGCTGTATCGATTTTGTCACCCCATTCGCCTGTTATTCGGCGTGTTTCGTTCCCGCTTTTTGAATATCTGTTAAAATGGGAGACCCGCCGCATTGTTTTCCTTTTTTGTTTTTCTTTTATTACTGAAATAGCGCAGACCCGTGAAAAATCACGGAGTGTTAGGTGATTGTAGGATTTTTGAAACTAATACCTAATATTAAAAAAAAAAAAAAAACTATATTTGTCTCAGAATCATTGTTTTTCTAAAGAAGAAATTTGTCTTTCGGTTAATATATTAAAACTAATCTAGTTTTTGGATTGTCAATTCGTGGTGGAATTCCATTAATAACATCTTATAATTATAAAATTCTTTATTCAATGAAATGAGCAACATTATAACTAATAAAAGTACATGTTCAATGTAGTTTACAAATAGATTACATCAGTACAAATAAGTAATGTAAGAACGGTTATAAAGAAGTAGCATTTTTTAGTTGTGCATAGCCTGCCTCGCTAGGTGAACCTGTATTGAGGCAAATTTTTTTGTGAATTGTTTCTCGCATTTTTTTTTTTTTTTTTTTATAAACTTATAATGCAGGTTTCTATACAGCAAAACTTTATTTAAGTTTACATTATTGTTTGCATATATTATACACAATACGAAAACTGCAAGGTTATTACTACAATGACAAGGCGTTTGGGTGAGGGCACCTGTAAAGGCTCGATCATTAGAATATATCCAAATTTTAACATATTTTTTAAACTCTTTCTGTGTTTGCCTCAGTTTGATGTTTTCTGGGAGCATGTTGTATATTTTTGTGGCAAAGTATCTAAAGCTACGTTGACCAAAGGTGGAAGAGAGTGCTGCATTGTATTAGAATTGAATTTAATTAAATTAATAGATTTGAAATTAGTTAATTAATAGAATTATTGAAATTAATAAATTAAGAGAATTAATAAAATTGAAATAAATTAATTGAAATTAATTACTTGGTGCCAAAGTTTTTTTTTAATTTCAATTCTAATAAAACAAATATTAAACTTATTTCCACTTTAATTTATTTGACCGTAACCGGTTTCAGCCTGTTAAGGCCATCTTCAGTCTGATATATATACAAATCTTCAGACTGCTACAAAAATGGTGGGTTATTAATAATTTGTACCAGTCTGAAGATGGCCTTAACATACTGAAACCAGTTACGGTCAAATAAATTAAAATGGAAATAAGTTTAAAGTTTGTTTTATTATATTATTATAATGAAATTCCACCATGAATTGTCTGTTTCAAAAAAGAGATACATTTCAGATGTTGGTAAACTTGTAAAATTACGACAACAGCGTAGCAGGCCGGATCGGGAGAGACTAGTTGAGGGAGATCTTTTGACCTCGCCAGCAGGACTCTCCCAGGACAGGGAGAGATAAATTCATACATACGTCCTTAACCTCTAGATACGCTGACCCCAGTTCCTACCCACCCCTCATACCTTTTTCCTTCCCAGAATTTCCTCTCCTTCCTTGTCCTGAAAAGACCCTCCACACAGCATCCCCAAAGATAACATAGGCTCTGAGGGGAAATATTTTCCTGCGTGGAGCTAATGCAAAAAAAAACTGTCCAATGGCACTAAAAGAAATGCAATTACTTATATTCATACTAGTCAAACAAATACGTAGCACTGCTTATGCAAAGGATATTCATTCAAAGAATATGCGTTTACCAATGAAATATCAATGTGAACGACCCCCTAAAGTATGTTCACTGGACCTAGCACAGTGAAATCACGAGCCTCCTAAGAATGTGCGTATGTGTAGAATGTTTTTTTTTTTTAATTTTAATTATATTTTTATAAATGGATGAAAAATTTTCTTTGGTCAGTTAGGATTTTACTCCAAGAAAAATATAGTTATGAAACTGTTAAGTATGCGTAATTAAGCGTCGATTAAGCGCTGGATGCTGTTACAAATGTTCCATAACGCCATTGATCCTGACGTCTTTGTTCTGCTTTCGTCAATGGTGGAGTTTGATTCGACCATTGAGGTTGGGTCTGCCGGTGTGGAGTAGGTACTTCAAGACTGACGCAAGCTGGCACTGACGAGCGGCCGGTTGTACGCGTCGCGCAGATCCTATCTCAGTGAAGCAGAACAAAGTCATCAGGACCAATGGCTTCACTGAACAACAACCTTTTCACAGAAGGGCCGCATTGCCTGTCTACATGAGGGTATACAATGCGGAAATGAATGGTAGAAGAAGTCAAGGATGAGAAAGATTAGGAAGATGAGCAAGAATAAGAGTATTTTGCACGAGACGATTAATTATTGTGGATGAGGAATGGAGCAAGGATTGCATGCCAAGATAGAGTTGTGTGGGTTTATCTAATATGCCTACCTCTGCGGTGAGAGCGGATTGTTAATTTTGATAGAATTATGAAATTATTATTTCAAAATCGGGGTGAATAAGAAAATAATATAACTCAATTTTGTGGGCCTAAAGTGTTAAAGTAGCATATTGCGATTATAATATTCTGGAGTGTGTGCTTTGATTATATCAGAAGTGGTTAAAATTATTATTTATTTAAGCGAGTGGATTAAAGTCCTCTTGAGTTTTGGCGTAAAATCAAAGCCTTGTCTGTCGGGGGAGATACTGTTAGTAACTATACCCTCGGAGCGCCGTTAAACGGGGCACTAACATTTTAAAGCCTTTTTTATTGCACCCCTTCCGCAATAGTAATTCACGAAGGACGATTCGAGGTTATGGGTATCACGTTTCTCAAGCTGGTCTTGTTGTTTATTTCACCCGATAAAAAAACAACCCCGACCAGATGTGGTTGCTATTATTATTCAAAATACCTACAGAATTGGGGTCGGAAAACTTTTTTTTAATTAAAACCTCTTTACCCACGCTCGACTTGGGGGGTCAGCTGGTGAAAGCGTTACGAAAAGTGTGATGTTACGAAAAATGTAATGTTACGAAAAGTGTGATGTTACGAAAAGTGTGATGCGAACAGTAATCGATGCTAACGGTGATCGGGCGGGGCGAACGGTCGCGCCTTTACGCACGCTTGACTTGGGGAGGAAGCTGGTGAATGCGTTACGAAAAGTGTTATGGAGAGGTGCGAGCACAAGGAATCATTTGATGAATAACCATGCCATAGGTCACCCCAAGGTTGTAGGTCACCCCAAGGTCGTAGGTCACCCCAAGATCGTAGGTCACCCCAGGGTCGTAGGTCACACAATGGTCATATGTCACCCTAATGTCAATGTCACCACAATGTCATATTTATGTTCTTTTATGAGTTAGTGAAGTTTTACTTCTGTCGTGTGGTCTAAAGCACACTCGTTTTTTTATATTATATCTGTATATATGTATATTTTATCGTTAGCATGTAATCATAATAAACCTGGGATTTGAAGAGACCCATGTTGTAAGAACGTGGGAATACAGAGGCTGGCAAGTCATTTCGTGGTCGAGCTGTTAAATATAGGAACAAGTCGTAAAAGTGACCCATTCTTTGAAAATTTGTATTGAGAATGTTTTATTTGATTAATTTGTATTATTTAACAATTTAATAATATGAGTTATATTTGCGGCACGTTCCAGAGTGGAAGATACTTTCAGTATCGCCCTGGTGATGCACCTGAGAGCACCATTCAGATTTGAAACGTTTGTTGAAATGGCATTAGCCATATTTGGTGACCAGATCTTAATAGTCAGGTACTTCTCACCTTTCTCTACCCCACCTCCTTCCCCTCCTTACTACCTTCAGCCTCAAAACATACCCCATTTGGGGATGTTATAGTCTCACTGGCTCCAGAGGGTTGGGAGCAAGTTGGGACTCTTGGGGGAAAAAAATCAATAATATTATAAAATATATTTCGATAACAATTTCTGTGGCATTTTATTTACAGGCGCACTATAACGTTAAATATTATATATGTACATATATATAATATTTAATGTTTTCTTTACAATTGAGAAGACTTGTGGACGTGTTTCTTAATCCAAATACTTACCTACCCGATCGGGTCTTGATTTTCCAATACAAAACCGTATTTACGAAATTCAAACGGGATGGAGATCTACAATGTCAGGCGAGTGCAAGTGAGGCAGAGAGCTGGGCTATTGGACCAAATGGGACAACTGTTTCCATTCAAATTTGAGCTATAATTTGTAAGCAGGGTACTTCTCGTTCTCTTCTTTAGTTTTTTTTTTTTTTACATTAACTCTACACAGGAGGCCCTGAGGAAAATAATTTTCCTCAGGGCCTATGTCGTCTTTGAGGATGCTGTGTGGAGGGTCTTTTGAGGAAAGGAAGGAGTTAACATGGGTCTTGAAGAGACTCATGTTGTAGGAGGGAGGAAACACAGAGGCCGGTAAATCGTTCCACAGCCTAGCTGTTGAACTCAAGAACGAATCGTAAAAACGACCCGTTCTCATGTGACTAATATCAACCGTGTACAAATGTTGGGCGCGTGTTTGGCGTGTTTCCCGACTATGCACCGGTGCCGAGGGGATCAATGACGCTAGTTCCTCGGAGCATCTTCCATTGTAATACCGGTAGAACAAGGACAGCATTCCTACCTGACGCCTATGCTCTAAAGATTGCAATCCGTCTGTTAAGATGGGAGAATCGAAATAAATGAGTTACTTACTTAACCCTAATATTTAAAGTTTTGACTGTCTATATACATATTTATTTTTTTTGCCCTATTTCCCGACCCCTTCTATTATCAATGTAAATATATAGGTATTATAATTTATGTAAAAAAAAACGAAGACACGCTACCGAATTGGTAAAATCAAGAAAAGAAATTTTTCATTTTACGAAAACATCACAGTGATTGTTTTATTTTTCCGATTCCAAAGAAAATATCTCCTAAACAGTTATTTGCGTTTAGAAATATCATATCGAAAACCTTCAAAATTTTCAACCAATATTTTCTGCAATGAATTTCATTTTGTACCCAAAAGCTCGACTGTTCAAACAAAAATTAAAAGTTTGCTCTGTGGATTCGCATCGAGAAATAATTGATTAACAGGATTATGAAGCGATTCTCATTCAGTTTTGATGGAATTTTTTATTCAATTTAAACCTTTGTAAACTTTTTAAAATGTAACGACCAATCCGATTAGCTTTGATTGTTTCTCGTTAAGGATGTGTATATTTAAATTAATTTTATTTTTATTCTGAACCTTTGGATTTAATTTCATTAAAAATAACCACGGGCATAATAAATGCTTTTCTACTTTATTTTCCTTTTCAATTTCGAGTTTTATGTAATGTGATATCTTTATGTTTTTTTTTCAATATGCACTTTAAAGTAGTTACTGTTAGTTTGTCTAAAGAGTGTCCTTTATGTAACATATATCTTTTTTCAAATCCACAGAAGGCCAAACAGGTATGTACACACAACAAACTTATAAGATACATGTAGGAGCTTCTCTCATAGAATACTCGTAATATAACCACTTACGTAATTTAGGTCTGCTGCGTTTGGTTATTTTTTTTACACATTTAGTAGTCCATTTCATAATATTACACAAAAGAAGCTCATTACCCATCATAAACTTTGTGGTTGCACGATAGAAAATAATTCCACAAAACATTTCATACATTCCACAAAACACACTTATACATGTAGAAGCTTATCTCGTTAAATACTTTAACTATTATATTAGTGATTGTCATTCAGTTTGTTGCTACACAATTAGTGACAAACCCCATTTTAAACTTTACATAAAAATATCTTATAAAATCATTCATTTTGAAGCTTCTCACATAGAAGTATTAAGAAGGAAGTATTACACAGTTGCTGCATTTCATAGATTTTGTTGTTACATATTAGAAAACAAGTCAACTTCATACATTTTTAGTAGCAAAATTAGAAACTAGCCGATTTCATACGTTTTTTGCCACAAAATAGAAAACATGTGAATTTCCACAGAATACTGGATTTATTACATAGTTCCTGCATTTCGTACATTTTGTTGTTACATATTAGAAAACAAGTCAATTGATACTTTTTTTAGTTACAAAATTAGAAACTAGCCGGTTTCGTACGTTTTTTGCCACAAAATAGAAAACAAGAGAAAACAAGAAAACAGCGCAGGTACTGAACGTGTTACATAGTTGCTGCATTTCATACATTTTGTTGTTTCACATTAAAAACCAGTCAACTTCATACATTTTTAGTTACATACACAATTAGAAACTAACCGATTTCATACGATTTTAGCCATAAAATAGAAAACATGTGTATTTCTAACGTCATACCTACTGACGTATTATATATTTGCTGCATTTCATACAGTTTGTTGTTACACATTAGAAAACCAGCCAACGTCATACGTTTTTAGTTACACAATTTTAAACTAACCGATTTCATTTTGCCGCAAAATAGAAAACAAGTGAATTTCTTACATCATACTGGACGTATTACATAGTTGCTGCATTTTATACAATTTGTTGTTACACTAGAAAACAAGCCATCTTCATACATTTTTATTTACACAATTAGAAACTGGCCGATTTCATACATTTTCTGCCACAAAATAGAAAAAAAGTTATTTCTAACATTTTCTGCTAGACAATTGGAATAGTCCATTTTCAATATGAATTTTATCAGAACTCTGGACTAAAAGCCGGACTTTAACCGTGTTTGTATAACGGCCTGAAAATATGTGAAAACGGAGTCAGGTAGCGGCCTCCTCCCCCCCCCCCCCGACTGTGACGTCATAAGGCTTCCCCTTTGATGCCACCCTGTTCTCTAGCCGCTGTGCTCGTAAATTGTGGGTTTTTGGTAGTTGTACTTTATTCCAATTCAACCATTATTTATGCTTTGTCGAAGGATTCAGAAAATGAATAGTGTCAAAAAAGAAAAGTGAAGAAAAGTTATATACGTAACCTATCACAAACAAACTTCACCCAACCTAATCTAAACTCTCCTAAATTAACCTAACCTAAGCTTAACTAACCTAAACTAAGCTTAACTAACCTAAACTAAGCTTAACTAACCTAAACTAAGCTAATCTAACCTATGTTTGTTTTTTCAAAGCTCTGTTTTGTCTAGCTTCCCTTTACGAAGTATCGTTAAGCCGCCGCTACCCGAATTTCTTACATATCCCCTTTAAACATGTTAAGTTTTAAAGCTCTTAAAACATAACACTCTTTTTAGAGTGATTTGCCTTAAACAACAACAAAAAAGCTCTTAAAAAATATATGTTATTCTATCTTGACATTCCCCGAGCCGAAACGCAAATTATATAAAATTCCCTCGATAGAAAAAAATCGCACAGTATGCTCCATAAATTATTATAAACACGTTGGTTTCAGTTATTTTACAAGTTATATGTATCAAAAATTCACAGTTTTTCTTTAAATGCTGTTTAAGACAACCCCCGCGAGATTTTTGCTCTATTTTAAACGAGTCGTGTTTTTTTTAAACATTTTCACAATTTTCGCATCGATTTTGTAGCTTTAAATATTAGCGCGCTCCTCTAACATTCGTGATTTCATCTCTCCATCTTCTTCTTTTTGAGCCCGGTTGCGGAGCCTTAAGAGGAAGGCTTGCGCGGCCTATTTTGCACAAAACTTCATTTTAGATTTGAGGCCAAAATTCCCAACCAAACTCGATAATTCAACAAATTTTAATATCTAGTACGGATACTACGAATATAAGCTATTTATATTTAATTCTGTTTTAAATTATAAAATACAGGCCATTAAATAATTCGGTTTTAAACGATTTTATAGGCAATTTTTAACCAGTTAATGGTAATTATTTAAAAATAGTGATTTTTTTTAAATTAGCTCCACAGAGATAATGTAAAAAAGATAACGTACCGGAGGAAAACAATTTCATATTTGTACTATAACATCTTTGGGGATACTGTGTGGGGGGTTCTTTTAGGGAAAGATTTTCTTTTAGGGAAGTTCTTTCCTTTAGGAGGTTCTTTTAGGGAAGGAGAGGAAGTCCTGGGAAGGAAAAGGGTATCAGGGATGGGTAGCAATCTGGGGGTCCGTGTATCCAGGAGTGACGGACCTTTGAATCTATTCCTCCCATTGGGGTGCAGGGCGATGGGTCGAGAGAATCCTGCAGAAGATGTTAAAAGGTCTATCTCATCCAGTCTCTCCCTATCCATCCCGCCACGCAGTAGGTGGACAAAAATATCCACCGCCAAAACCTAGACAAAATTCATCTCATGATCCCTTAAAACATGAACTTTTAAAACTATTAACAGATTTTATTGGTGAAGGTGCTAGCTACCTGGTACCTGATTTTTCTGATTGACCTCACGTTAAGCACGCTAGTATTCCAACACCCTTCAACTACCTAAAAACTACTTTCAAATTTAAAATACCTATACCGCTCAAAATACTAGTCTGTTCAAAAAGTAACGGAAATTTTTAAATTTCGCTGGTTTGGAGAGTCCGATTTCATTTTTTTTACATGCCCCTGTAATATGATGAAATTTTCAGCTGTTTTCACTGTTTAGTTTGTCTGTGGCAGCCGCTAAGGTTAGACGTATTTTTGTATTTTTATGAGCTCGGCGATTTTTGTTTTTTTTATTTGTATCAAATTTTGCGTTAAAAATGAAATAAAGTGTAACAAAGCCTATGGTGAGTGCTATGAATAAAAAAAATGATTTACGAGTGGTATAAGCATTTCCAAGATGACCGTGAAGATGGCCAACGCCCCGGACGCTCCATCAACCGATGAAAACGTGGAAAAAGTGAAAGAAATGGTTATGAACGATCGCCGAATCACAATACTGATTGGGCCTTAGTTTAGCCTCCCCATAGGCCTTTGTTAACATTTAACACACTTTCTTACAATTTATTTCCTTTTTTTACGCTAAATTTGATACAAATTCATTGATTCATTTAAAAAAAAAAACAAAAATCGCCGAGCTCATAAAAACACATCTAACCTTTGCGGCTGCCATAGAAAAACTAAACAGTGAATACAGCTGAAAATTATATAATATTTCAGGGGCGTGTATACCAACATAACAATAAATAAAAAAATTTAAAACAGACTCTCCAAACCAGCGAAATTTAAAAATTCCCGTTACTTTTTGAACAGCCGACGTATTATCTACACTCAAAAGTGAGACGCACACCCGCCAAGCGGAAGATATCTATCGAGTTTTATTCGAATCATAGATTTCCATACAAAACCCAACGCAGAGCGACTTATTCCTGCGATTCAAGGATTTTCTGAATAAGGTATGAATAAAAGATTATGAACAAGTCTTCCCAATCTTAAACCGTCTATCCATCCTCTATCTACTGAGTTTCTTTATTGATCTACGGTTCTATTTTGATTCCTTTGAGAGTATATCACAGCTAAGCCGGGATTACGGGATATCGAGTTTTAGAGTTTTTCATACTCCAGTGGCATTTGAGACTTAAATCAGTGCTTTCCAAACGTGTTCCACCATTACCCAGGAATATAGATACTTTTTACTATATACATTATTTTTTAAATATTTATATGTAAGTATAATATATATATATATATTTTTTTTTCACATATGGTCCTTAGGAAAATAATTTCCCTCAGGGCCTATGAAGTCTTTCGGGATGCTGTGTAGATGATCTATTTAAGGAAGGGTACCTATTAGAGGAAGTTCTGGAAAAGATAAAGGTGGGTTGGAATCTGGAAGTCAGTGTGTCCAGGAGTAACAGACGTACGAGTCCATCCCTCACACTATGCAGAGAGCCCGGCTGGAAAGATCAAAAGGCCTTACAAAACCAGTCTCTCGATCCGATCCGCCAAACATTGAGTGGGCAGACGTATCCTCCTCCAACAGATCTAGAAAAACCTCACCCCACGATCCCAGGTACCCCCGCTATGTCACCAAACGTAGCAAACCACTTGGGGTGACCTATGGCAGGGGTGTTGGTTATCCAATAAATGGTTCCCGAGGTGGCGGCACCCGTACCCACCACCCAAAAATCATATTTCCTGCCGCCTTATTAAACACTAAAGCCCATTTTCACTATTCAAAACTGAGCAAACGCATAATGAATAATCTTTAATACATAATTTCCCTTGGCGGACGACCCAGCTAAGTGTTTCTTAAATCCATTTCACCAGTACTTTTGACTGAGTGTGCACACCAATGTATACAGAAATTAAAGAATTTCGTTTCAGTAAATCTTTTAAATAATATGTAATAAACAGACATCGTTTAGGTAGATACCTTTTGTAGATAACTTTGTTTTATTGTTTGTTCTAAAATACAACCAATCATATTTATGGCCCAGTACTTCCAACGGTTTCGCTGACCAAAGATAATAAAGTAAATCGGGTTACTTAACTTTTATTCGTACGGCTTAAGCAGGCTACACACCTTCAGTTTTAACTGGGCAGTTTAACTGTACAATCGAACTGTACAGATAAATCGTAGGTCCATACAGCCTACACACATTCAAGTAAAACCGCGACAACTTTCAGTTTTTATCATCATAGCCTCCATAGACGACGCATTAGCCATTGTATGGCTATAATGTGTGTATTAAAAGAAAGTAGAAGAAAACGGAAAAAAAAACACATGAATTATGGTGTAAACGTTGGCTTCTGTTGAGAAAATCGTATTCACACACATCCTTGATAAATGAATTGAGAATTAATCTAAAAGATTACAATAATTATTTGAGAATGTATGAGGATACATATTTGCACTTTAGTGACACCATTAATAAAAAGGCAAGATACCATATTATGAAGAAGAAAAAAAACGTGTTCACTTCACGCTCGCTGCGACAAAACTGATAAAACTGCGCAGTTTTCGACTACACACTGTCAGTTTTTACTGTACAGTTCTATCTGTACAGTTTTATCTATTCATATTTCGTTAGATCTCAGTTAAACTGCACAATTCAACTTTATGTCCGACACACCTAACGATTTATCTGTACAGTTCGACTGTACAGATAAATTGCACAGTTAAAACTGAAGGTCTGCAGCCTGCAAGCAAAATTTTTACTCAATTAAATTGGTGACACCAAGACTGTGGATTTGCAAAGAATGAAAAAAATGTGTTTTTCCAATATTAGGTCATATTCCAAAGTTTGGAAAGCATTGATTTAAACGTATAAAATTCAAGTGTTTAGATTTTATACCAATCAAAACCTTTATGCAAGACGGAAGTCTTAGTACCTACTCTTTAGTCGCTTTAGAAGTTTTTTTTTCATAGTTCAGCATTTTTTCCGGACTCTGGTGGAAGTTTCTTTTGGAGTTTGGATCGGGTTTGATTCATAGTACCTATGCCTTCATTTATTGAAGAATTTATCTCCATGACTACTGAATCCTTGCTTATTTTTCATACTCATTTTTCCGTTCGATAAAAGACCGCTTGCGGATTATGTTCAT
This sequence comes from Limnephilus lunatus, assembly GCA_917563855.2. NCBI lineage: Eukaryota > Metazoa > Arthropoda > Insecta > Trichoptera > Limnephilidae > Limnephilus > Limnephilus lunatus. Next base: position 84,252,418 of record OU830596.1, on the reverse strand, counting down.
TTTCGTATGTTTGTTGAAAATTATTATAATTGATGTTTTTGGATATATTTTATATAATATGAGTAATACTTAATCTTGCGACCTGTTGTTTTTACCGTACCTAGGGCCGTCTGCTTCAGCAGAAAGCTAAATCGTGAACTTCAACTGTCAGTTAAAGTAGCGGGAATGTTAAATAGGAGACCACGCGGTGTTTCAAGTGTAATTTTGCTAAAGTAATAATCGTTAATGTGGCCAGTCAAAAAAGCAGAATATTCCTCGAAACGGGCGGTTAAATTGATTGTAAAACACATTTTTGTGATATTTAACATTAGCAATTTCTTTTACTCTTGCTTTTACTTTGAAACAGACGGCCCTTGTAGTGTTATTATTTAATATATTGTATTTAGTGTTGATTCGATGTTAAAATTATTAATTAGTTTGGTTCACTTTATTGTTGTTGAGGTAGAGTTTGCTAGTCCTGTGAACTTTGTGTAATCATTTAATAATAATGAAATTCTTGGACAATGATGGTCTCAAGATATTAATGTTACAACCAAAAGCAAGAGTAGCGCGACTCTGACGACTGTCAATCGTTAAGTATACATTCTACCGGACTGGTTTCTTTGGTCTGTGTACCGGACTAAAAATTTTCTCAGACCTTTTTCGACGAATAATACTTGCCAACGGTGGAAATAATTTTTAACTTGTGGCGCTATCTCAGATAATTTTACCAAACTGCCCCCATTTATCTCATCCCTATTAGTTTAAAAAGATTACTACCTATATTGTTAATGTTTTTTGATCACGGTTGTTTTGATTAAAGTAATATTTTACATGTATTTCTCTCCTGTTTATTATCTTCAAAATTCACATTTTCATCAACACATCATTCAGTTTTTAATGTTCCCCGCACGTTTTCCTAAATTGCATTAAGGTACCTTTAAATATTCCATCTGTCAGAAACAATTCCTCTGTTTTTGATTTTCTAGGTACAATTATTTATAAAAGGAAAATAATTCAAATGCTGAGAAAAAATTACCCCCTACGTATTATATTTATTCTCTTTTGTCAATCTTATGCGGATATTAATTCCTTCTTAGGAATTAATATAGAAAATAGAAATTTCAAACCGTTAAATATCTATGTTATCTACAGAAATCCTACCTCAAACATTAACGAATTCTTAATGTATCTTGAATCTATTTTAAATAACTGTAGAAATGATACCCTTATTTTTGGTGATTTTAACATTGACATTCTTCAAAAAAATAATACATCTCTTAAGTACATCAACACGCTAGACTCTTACAACTGCTTCATATGTAACACATCCTATCCTACACGAGTAACAGATACCTCTACTTCTCTAATAGACCATATCATCTCAAACAGACAAAATATTTCCTCAACTACTGCAAATATAGATACCTGCCTAAGTGACCATAACATTTTGATATTAGATTACCAAAACAGCTTGAAACATCACACTAATAATAGAATACATTCTTCTTCAAACAACAGCAAAACCGATAAAACCATGTTAAAAGCATATTTCGAATCCCACAACTTTCCACACGAAACCACCAGTAATGCCAATGAAAACTTTAATAATTTTAATGAATACATCAAAACAGCAATAAAATCATCCCAACATAAATCTGAGTTACGTATAGGAGACCAACGGAGGGGTAATACTCCATGGTTTGATGCAAAATTAAATGCACTTATCAAACAGCGCAACAATGCGTTTAAACTCTGGAACAAAAATCAGCAAAGTGATATATTCACAGCACTGAGAAATAAAACAAGAAATCAAGTTACCAACTATAGAAGATATGCTAAAACTAAATACTACACGAATATATTTAAAGAAAACCTGCGTAATCCGCGACAGACATGGAAAACAATAAATGCAATTCTTACAAATAGTTCGACACCCCAGAAAGATGAAATTAAATATCTTTTAATTAAGAATGAAGAAATAACATGCCCAACACAGATAGCTTCAACTTTTAACAACTTCTTTATATCAGTTGGGGAAAACTTAGCAGCTACAATTGCATCATATCCAGATGATTCTATCACTATAAACACGGATCAAAAAGCAATCCAGTCCCTATATATGGCCAAAACAAATAAAACAGAAGTTCTCAGTATCATCTCTCAACTAAAGTCTAATGCATCTCCAGGTTTAGATGGAATTACACCCGTGCACCTGAACTTTTGCAAAGATATATTAGCTGACCACCTTGTTTTTCTTATTAATCAATCCCTGGATAGTGGAATCTTCCCAGATCAACTAAAGATAGCAAAAATAATTCCGATTTACAAAGATGATTGCAAAAAAAATCCTTCTAATTATCGTCCTATATCCATCCTCTCTGTTTTCTCTTAAGTTTTTGAAAAGGTTATTAAGCTTAGGCTCACTAAATATCTCTTATCAAACAATTTACTCGCATCCCAACAGTATGGATTCAGAAACCAATCTAACACAAAATGTGCTGCTTTCGATTTTGTATATGCCCTCCAAAAACATATAGACCAGGGTAAGCATACTGCAGGCTTATTTATAGATTTAAAAAAGGCTTTCGATACGGTTGACCATGAGATACTACTAAAGAAGTTAGAACACCTAGGCATAGTAGGCACTCCCCTGAAGTTACTGTGTAGTTACCTCTCTAACCGACACTGTCAGACCTTTGTTGGAAAAGGGACAAGCAGTATGGGAACGATAAAATGTGGTGTGCCTCAGGGCTCCGTACTTGGACCATTACTATTTTTAATATATATAAATGATATTGCTAAATGGAGACTTAAGGGTACAATACAACTTTATGCAGATGATACAGTGATTCTTTATCACAATAACGATTTAAACGAACTAGAAAAGGAAATGGAAAGGGATATTTCTTGCCTGGCAAACTGGCTGCGATTAAACAAACTTAGCCTAAACATAAAAAAAACACATTACATATTGTTTGCAAATAAAAAAAATGTAAGTCTTAATATAAATCTTGATAATAACCGCCTTGAAAGGGCTGATGTTACAAAATATCTTGGCCTTTTCATTGATTCACAACTCACATGGAATCACCAATTTAAACATGTTCTATCCAAAATTACTCCTATAACTGGTGTTTTATATAGACTTCGCGGGTTACTTCCTCCCTCTCTATTAAGATCGATTTACCATGCTATGATTCACTCACATCTAATATATCTCGCCGGAATCTGGGGATTTGCTACAAAAAAAATGATTTCAGAAGTCCAAGTCGTCCAAAATAGAGCCCTGCGAAATATATTCAGTTTACCTTGGGATACACACGTCAAAGACATTTACAGAAACACCCAAATACTTCCTTTTAACACCATTCCCACTTTTGAAATAACAAAAACTATATTACAAGTAATTCAACACTCGGCACATTCCAACACTAGACTCAATTACAATTGCGACGTACACCAACACAACACAAGAAATCACAACAAACTTCATATACCAAAAATCAAATCAACAAAATATGGACTAAGATCCCTAGAATACATAGCTTACACAAAATATAATCAACTACCCAACGAGATCAAATGTGCAAGTCAATGTAAAAAGACCCAAACTAAAATGCTCAAACTTCATTTTATGAATGACTATCTGAAATAATAATGTTGTGTATGTCCTATGATATGTCCATTTAATACATACAGCTATATGTTTCATGTAATGCGTATCATTCCCGCAATGAGTTTATTAACTCTTGGGAGTACAATGCTTTATATAATATACTATATTCTGTATTGTATACTTTTAATAAAAAATAAAAAAATAAAAATAAAAAAAAAATCAGAAAAAAATGAGATCATTTTTTCGCAGAAGCGTGTGATAATTTTTTTTTCAATTCTCTCAAGTCAAGTTTAATCCTATTTCTTTTGACCAAGTATATGAGTATCTAGAAAATGCGTATATGGGTCTTAAAAATGACACTGGAACCAAAAATATTGGTTGACGAAAACATTTATCATTATCTCAGCTGGAGCTAATTAGTTTTCCAGCAAATTCGCGGCAACGAAATCAATAGCTTTGTGAAGTTCATTTTTAAAACACAAAATTGAGGCAGTTAGAATTTTTAATAATATCTTGGTGTCAAAGATAATTGATAACAAATAATGAAAAATGTTGGTATCATTTTAATTTATTTCTCCTTAATAAAAATTCCGTAAATCCGGTGGAATTTGAAAATGGTGCGGGTTTCGCAAACCCTAGTTCCAACCCACGACATTCGCTCAATTTTAATCTGAGAGTTCAAATAACGGGTGCGACTTAACTTGTCAAGTTTATTGTGTAAAGGCTAAAATGCTTTATGGGGTTAAGTTCAGCATTCAACCTTTAGACATGACACGGGCATGTGTCTACTGTCAACATGTAAAAGAAAGATGAGACTTACAAACGTCAATTCTTTTTAACCACAAGATGTTTAATTATTTATCATTTCGCATTTATCTGAAACATGATAATTTTCCGGAAAAAAGTTATTTTAGCCAACTTACTGTAAAGAAGAAGTGTACTAGCGTCATAAACTCTGAAACGGTTCATGAAAGTTTCTCAGCTTTTTCTGTATTTCAGCTTGCAACATAATTTCCACTGTAGAGCCTTGAAATATGTACCGATTTAATTGTCAAAAATGAAGCCTTATACAGTTTAGTTTAGTTTTAGTTTAGTTTAGTTTATTCTACGTTCCAACTTGACAAACGAAAAATGCTTTCAAAAAAGGAGTTTAAATCTTTAGGAAATCCGGGCAGGAACCATTTGTAATATAAAAAAAATTGTCTATGATTATCATGTAGCTCCTTGAGTACCTTGGCGCCTTGCTAAAGATTACCGTAAATTGGCCAACATACAACATTAAATTTAGCTGCTATCTGAGGGAAGATAAACCAGGTAACAATGTTTGTATGGAAATCTGTTCAAAGTTTTCCCTTTTAATTAAGTTGTACGACAGGCCTCTGCATACGATTAAGTCTAATTTGGCGAACTTCGCGACTGAATTAGTATAATCTGTACCGCATGAGCCCCTTCAAGTCTTCTTGTTTATGACTTTCTACCATGTACGTACATATTGAAGTCATAATATGTTAAAAAAAGCATTGATTAAATTCATAGACGGAAGAAACGAGGGAGATGGAACATGAACCTTTATTATATAGGTTAAATATGGAATGTATTGCATTGCACTACCCCTGCATACATTCTGGAATAAACTTTTTTTTAAAATTATTATTAGTATGAAACTGACCTCACAAAAGTGTCGCCGACATTGTTCACAGATACTATTGCAACTCATATTTACGCACAGCGGCGCCCCTCCTTTGTTTCTACCAAACGTATCTATCTTTCATCGTTTAGACCATAGATTCTCAACCTTTTTTTGCCCACCGCCCCCTTTGACAATATTTTTTTTTCTGGCGCCCCCCAACTGCTTTTACATACCATCTAGGGGGGGGGAGGGCGATGGGTTATGGCTCCTATCCTATTTCTGAGAAGAAGATTGTTAATTAAAACGCGTACTTAATTATATAGAGAAGTATTTTTATTAACATAGAAAAGGTATTGAATTTATAACTTATTTAATGAGATGGTTGAATTTGATGCGTTTTAAGAAGTTTGTTTATATTAGGCTCGATTTTACTTAAAAACAAACGTAAGTCGCCGCGTTCAGTAATATGGAGCCTATTTCTCTTTTTGGTTACTAACGTTGCTACAGCACTGAATCCACGTTCAGCTAAATAGGACGATGGGAATGCTATTAAAAATCGTTGAACTATCGACCATAATCCTGGGTACAGTTGCGAAATCGGATTCTGCAGCCAAAACTCTTGGTAGCCATTCTTAAATTTAATTTTTAATTCCTCATTTGTCGTCAGTTCTATTAGTTCTTCTTCTAACTGGGATGATTCTGCTGTGTTGACATTTGAAAACCCAATCTGGTATGTCCATGTTTAAAATATCCTGGAATCGTTCCTTGAAATCACTGTGGAGGTTTTCCAAGTGTTGACTGTAAACAAGCAAGTCGTCATTCTTGAATGATAATGCTGATAAATTTGGGAAGTTATTAAATTCCAGTCTGCCTATATTTCTTTTGTATAATAGCAGTTTGGATACAAAAGCTGCAACACAATTTTTTGTCTTAATCAAATTTAAGTCGTCGCCTTGAAGTTGTAGATTGACATCATTAAACAATTTATCCAGGTCTGTCAAGTACGCAATATCGTTCTTCGATGAGGTGAGGTTGTCGCGCAATTCTGTGTCTTTGTTTCCTAGGATCACAGACTCAAACAGATTGTAAAATCGAGTCAAACATGAACCTTTTGACAGCCAGCGCACCTCTGTGTGAAGCAGCAATCGGTTGAAATCTTCATCATTGGCAATGCAAAGCTGTCCAAATAATCTGTCATTCAATGAGTTACTTCTGATTTTATTAACTGCTCTGAGGCGTTCACTCAGATTTTTCGCAACCAAATGCTGGCGATGAATTACGCAATGCACAGCAAGCAAGTCAGGAACTTTATTTTTTAAGCACGCTATGAAGCCTTTGTGATGCCCTGTCATAACTGGGGCGCCATCCATAGCAGCTGATAAAATATTATTTAAAGGAATTTTCTTTTCGTCACAAAACTTTTCCAGTGTATTAAATATGGTTTCTCCTTTTGGATCTGTTTCCAAATTTGTAACAAACAATAATTCTTGACATATTTTCTCATCTTTGATGAATCTCACGCATGACAATAACAATGCTTCATTGGTTGGTAAAGTGGACTCATCCAGCTGAATTGAAAATCGACAAGACTGCAGATGATTGCACAATGATTCTTCAATGTTTTCAGCCATTTCATCAATTCGTCTTTGCACAGAACTATTGCTCAAAGAATTTTTCGGATAATATCTGCAGCTGGTTTATGGAGCACAGTGGTTATTACTTCTTTTACTGCTGGTAAAATTAAATCTTCCCCAATAGTATGTGGTTTGCCTGTTTTAGCAATCAACAATGAGATATTGTACGAAGCTCGAAGTCCATCATCGTCTTGCTTAGAAGCTGTCAAAAATTGTTTTGATATAGTTGGCTGAATTTCGTACTTCTTTTTCATGTCTTGAAAATAGGTCACATTTTTGTCTTTCTTATCCGGGTGGATTTTATTAAAATGATCTTGAAGCCTAGAAGGCTTCATCGCTTCATTTGAAAATGTTTTTCGACAAATAAGGCACATTGGTGATGATGGATTTGTAGGATTTTTGATAAATCCGTATTTAATATAATCCACACAATATTGTCGTATCTTCTTTTTTACTTCCGACATTTAGAGACACGTGAGTAAAAGATTAACGCTTAAAACCTTGTTATTAATGGCGCGCGTTAATTTAATGAACATAAAATGATAAATCAGTGCCTTCAGGTTGGAGACATATAACACGCTTTGACAGGAATAAAATCAACACCCAGTGACTCGCTTTCAGCACCCGGTCGCGTATTTACAAAACCTATACCGGTTCAGTCGCGGCGGCCGCAGCAGCTGAAATGGGATAGGGTTTGTTGTGCAAAATCATCAACAAACTGCACTTATGATCCAATATAGTTTGAGTTCACCCATGAGTTTCATACCTTTTGAGAATATAATGCAAGCTATGAATTGTACACGTTTTTATAAATTTACGAAATAAATATATAACCACGGAAATGCACCAGCACCAACACCAACAGAAGCTACTCTATAATTACGGTCCCCACAGTCTCTGAAACAGATAGATAGAGCAACGAAGCGCGTTGGCGACTGAAATGGTATTAGGTTTTTTGATGATTTTGCACAACAAAACCTATCTCATTTCAGTCGCCGCCGTGACTGAACCAGTATAGGTTTCGTAAATACGAAACCCGGCGCAGAAATAAAACGCGGACTTGTTGCGGAGACAAAGGCGACGCAGGAACAGATTAGATCGGGGGCTAAGGGGCTGTCTTGTCGACGCATGTAAGCTCACTCGTTGACTCCCGAATGCATTGACGACACAGAGCAAGTTAGATCAATATACAGATAATACTGTCAATTCTTGCAGGATAGCAAAAATCCCGTTATTTAACAAAAAACGTTATAATTTAATAGCTACAAACTTTTTATTTATTAACAGGCTTTTATTAACTTCGCCTGTATTTATGTACATATGTATGTAAGAGATATTTCACGTGAAATCGGAAGATTTAAATTAAAAAAAAACAAATTATTTTAATCAACAAATTAAACTTTTCATTCTTAACATTTAATGTAGATCTGAATGTAACGGAATCTATCAGTTCAATTTTCATTCACTTCCCGAACTCTCGAATGAATTTTCACAAACGTGATAAAAATGATTAAAATACACAATAACAAAAATTACCCATTAAAGTTTACTTTGCTTTATTAGTATGTGATTAGCGTGTTTTGTTGTCTTTTTTAGACCATATTTTTTTATTTGCCAACGCCCCCCTGTGCCATCTCAACGCCCCCCAATTGTCTCTGGATCTTCTACCGCCCCCCTGAAGGTCTCAAACGCCCCCAAGGGGGCGTTATCGCCCACGTTGAGAACCTATGGTTTAGACCATAGGTTCTCAAGGGGGCGTTTCTTACCTCAGGGGGGCGGTAGAAGACCAAGAGAAATTTGGGGGGCGTTTCAGACTTTCAGGGGGGCGGTAGGAGACCCAGAGAAACGCATCCCACCCATTGGCGAATTATCCCTAAGGGAAAGTAGGCACTTGCCTAGGGGCGCAAGATTTCAAAAGGCGCACCTAGAATTTTTAAATAAAAATTATAAAATTAATTGTGTAAGTAAGTATGCTACTACTTACACAATATAGATTCTTTTGAATTGTAAAAATTGATTTGAAGTATTTTCTTGGATAAATACCGGAACTTCATCACGCCGCCGTGCTGAGCAGAGAGGAAAGACCACGAAACAACTCTGTCTCTACACACACCCCTTGATTCATTCGCATTCATAAATCTTCTCATGGTGGCGTTGCGTTGCACAGTATCGGAGGACTGCTGCGGTGTAAGAGATACATTCAAACGTGCGCTCCTTAAAATGTACAATTCTGTTATTCTGTCTCTTTGCGTGGTCCAACTTGACTTACTTGATCATGCCATGACTTCCTTGGCTTTCCCTGACTTCTTTCACAGTTCACTTCGCACCATATCATTTTTTTTTTGATTCCCTAATCAAATAAGCGCACCTTTTATTCCTATTCACTAAGTGCACTTGACGTGATTTTATAACTAAAGGGCTCTATATAAAAATTGGAAATTATTTTTGGACATGTATTCCTTCCAGATCTCCACAATTTAACACGGTCATACCAATAATATACCTACACTAGCAGTCAGAAACCCGCTCCGTAGGTTTTTGCTGCTAGACCCTGTGGGCGCCTTCGGTTCGACGTCGCCTGGTTAGTGTTGGTAACCATTTTATAAATCCGATAGGAACTGGTTCCAAAAATAGCCCGTTTCTTGGATCTACTGCTATCCAGTGATAGCTAGTCACCGGGACAAAGTAACCGGGACAGGCATGAAGTTTCATGTCCCGACTGCAACTATTCTTGTACTACAAAGGGATATCTAAAAAGTCACATATTTACCCGCAGTTGAGAAAAACCTTTTTCAGTAAATTTTCGTTTTTTTTCATTTTTCGTTTCAAGCAATCGATTTTAAATTTCTCGTTTCAAGCAATCGAGGCAAATTTATTTATCCCATTACGCCCCCTTTGTCGTGGTATCCCGCTATGCCCCTCCCCCCCGTTTTGGTCAATTGTTACGGATTCACGAGTTAGGGGGCGCTGGAAAAAAAAATATTCTCAAAGTGGGCGGTGGGCAAAAAAAGGTTGAGAATCTATGGTTTAGACGCTTTAATAGTAATTGCAGTTGGGTCGTACGTCGGTGACAATCGGCACGCTTTTGTGCCATATCTCCCCGTGTTTCTATTGTCTGTAGAAATCTTCGCATTTCACTTTGACTCTTGTGGTTATCGCAACCACAATGGCACTTGGGAAGGGAAGATAGATAGGAAAGATGAAGGTTTGGAAGTGTCCGAGTATTCAGATCTGACCAAAAACGGCTAAAGTTATTTCAAGCAACGTTTTGCTTCTTAACCGTGGTATTCTTCAGGACAATACTGAGAGTATCTACTAGTCTGATTGTTAAATCATAATAATATGTCATTGACATTAGGGTGACATATGACCGTGGGGTGACCTACGACCGTGGGGTATCCTACGACCTTGGGGTGACCTACGACCTTGGGGTGACCTACGATCTTGGGGTGACCTTCGACCTTGAATTAGTATGTACGCCTTACCTTAGTTGTCCAGAATGTACGCCTCGCCCGATCCCGGTTCGCATCGATCACCGTTCGCATCGATTACCGTTCGCACTACACTTTTTCGTAACGCATTCACCAGCTTACCCCCCAAGTCGAGCGTGCGTAAAGAAGTTTTACTTCAAAAATAGGTGGCCTATTCAAAATATTGTTTTCGTTGAAAGGTAACCTCATATTTTGAGGGGACGTCGATTCAGGCGGTTGCTGACGGTTTCACCTCTTCCTCGCATTTGATAAATGCTGGCGTCCCACAGGGATCGTTTCTGTCTCCGACTTTATTTCTGTTGTACATCAACGACCTCTTGTCATGTGCACCGATTCATTGTTACCCGGATGACAGTACAGTCCATGATAGCTTTTTGTTTGACAAGCCTCCAAAGACCACACAAACCCCAATAGCTCGGAGAACTTGGAAGCAAAGAATGGACGGTTACCTCGAGAGTGTTTTCTCTTGGGGTAAGAATAACCTCGTCGAATTTAATATTTCAAAGACCCAATCATGTTTGATAACGTCTAAAAGGGATCGGAATGATAATCTAGTCTCCTTCAACGGAAGCATTCTTCCGAACAGTAGTACCTCCATTGATATGCTTGGTGTAACTCTAAGTGACCAGCTCAGGTATGGGGGCTCCATCAAAACCAGAGTTAAGTTAGCCTCTCAGAAACTGGGCGTACTGTACAGGGCCCGCAGATACTTAAATAGTACACAACAACTGCTAACCCTGTACAAATCGCAAGTGCGCCCCGCGGTTGAATTTGGTAGCCACCTCTGGTCTGGAGCTCCAAAATACCTAAAAAAACCTTGACTCTGTGCAGAAACGGGCGGTCCGTTTGATAGATTCTCCCATCTTAACAGACGGATTGCAATCTTTAGAGCACAGGCGTCAGGTGGGAATGCTGTCCTTGTTCTACCGGTATTACAATGGAAGATGCTCCGAGGAAATAGCGTCATTGATCCCCTTGGCACCGGTGCATAGTCGGGAAACACGCGCCCAACATTTGTACACGGTTGACCTTAGTCACATGAGAACGGGTCGTTTTTACGACTCGTTCTTGAGTTCAACAGCTCGATTGTGGAACGATTTACCGGCCTCTGTGTTTCCTCCCTCCTACAACATGGGTCTCTTCAAGACCCATGTTCATTCCTTTCTTTCCTTAAAAAGACCCTCCACACAGCATCCTCAAAGATGACATATACCCTGAGGGAAAGTATTTTCCTCAGGGCCTCCTGTGTGGAATTAATGTAAAAAAATATATATATATATATATTTTCCGATAATATTATCAACTGAGTATATTGACCGAGTATCATGTTTATCTTTCTTATAAAATAAGATTTTTTCCTCAAATTGTACCCCCCGTGTTGAATTGTTGTGTCCCACAATAGAGGCTTTACTTTAACGGCAGGCTTTCTTGTTAGTATGCAAAGCCCGCTGTGCTTGAAGTTACCAACAAATTCTTGGAGAATTGTTGTTCTCAACCCTTGTAACCCAATCCCTTGTAATAACAACTTCAATTAGCATTAGCGACTAGGGGATGAGTTACCTTCTAATCTTTGAAAGGGGCATGCTACCTTTCTGGATTAAGAGAATCTTAACCTTGCCCTATATTATTACTGATCCGTGGAAGGTATGCAAAGCTCTGGTAAGCACTCTGGCCATAAATCAATATTTGTTTTATCTCTCATGCTTCAAATTATTACATCACTCTCTTTACAGCATCCAGGTTCCTTCAATAAGGTTTGATTTGATTTAAGAACATAGCTCTCTAGTTATTTGTGCTTTCTTTCCATGGACAATATGGACATGGCACCATAAACGAATCTATTTTAAACTCGTTGAATTTCGATTTTGTATTTTTTTATGAATTTCTGTCAAACGCCAAAAAAAAAATTAATAGTAGACACGAGTGCAATTCGCGTAGAGCGCTATCAGCACTGTCGATAGCGTGCAACTGATGCCAAACCCGTAGTAGGCGCGTAGCAAAATAGCAAAATAGTATGGCGGGTACTCACGAGCGGCGCTTGTAAGTATCTCCGTGTATGGATGGCTTAAGTGTTTTCAATACATTGTGTTAACACTTTCACGGTGTTTTATTTTCATGTTCTTTAGATACCACAATGTGGTAGGTGTTTGGTTTTTCGAATCTCTCGTAAGGGGCAGTGGAAATGACGTTTGAATTAAATCTACCGTGGCGCGTCGGTATCTATCTCGACATAAAATCAACTCCACATTCTGAAAATTCTCATTTCCGTATTGAGTTTACCAATACAGAAGTTCCTCCCTACGCGGAAAATGAAATATTACGTGAAAATGGAACCAGAATCAATTTGCGAAATCAGACAGGACGTTTTACGTGACGCGCCTAAATTTTAGAGGAAAAATTCAAATTCTGTTTGGAAAAAGAATAGAAGACATGGATGATGGATCTTTGCTTCACATTTAATAATGCTGCGGATTTAGCATTTGTGTTAGCATATATAGATTTTTTTGTTCGGTTTTTGGGTTGACTGATAGGGTGTCAAGCTTTTCTAACATCCGACCAAAAAAGCTTTCGGAAAGAGTGATATTTTAGGATGAAAGCAATGCTTTGGAAACATAGATAATAGAAACATGTGTGGCTTATTCTGAGTAGCTTGTTACTACTAATACTATATTTAATGGCTTTATTGCTTTTATAACCATTTCCTTGACTGTGAATCTAACAATTACAAATGTGAACGGCACTTGTGCCCTCATTCATTTAGTATTAAGTTCTACAAATAACAGCTTGAACCTAGTACCTATTCCTACCTAATGTGAACTAAACCAGGCAATTTGACTGTCCTGAAACGGGAAATCTCCTAGTTGGACAGTCAAAGGTTTCTTATGATGTATATATTTTTTTATAGGTATAAAGAAGGGCGGAGCGCCGCTGTATAAAGTTGGCGACACACGTTGTGCATCATGCTTATGTTCATTCCCCATCTCTGTTGTTTCAATTATCTATGTTTGCAACGGAGAAGTGGAAGACGTTCGTGGACCAGAAAATTTGCTCGTTTTATTTTTTCAATTCTCTTAGAATTTTTTTCGCTGCAATTAATGAATAATAAAATTCTCCAAATTCCAGGATCAAGTGCTATTTCCCATTTTCTGTTCATAAAACATAATTTCAAACTAAAGTAGACAATATTAAAACTCAATCGTTTTATAAAATGATAACGTTTATGCCTATAATGTTTGTAAATAAATGTAAAGATCTTGGTGTTTACCTTGATAACAAACTTATTTTTAATAATCACATCGACTCAATCGTTCACAGGTCATATAAAATGCTTGGTTTTGTTCTTCGTATAAGTAAAGTTGTTCAGTAACCCGCGCACAGTAGTTATGTTATATTTTGCATTAGTCAGAAGTACACTGGAATATGCCTCGCCAATTTGGAACCCGCAGTACAAATTATACATAGATAGCATAGAACATATTCAAAACAAATTTATAAAATATCTTAAATTCAAATTCAACAATAATTATGAATGCACATTTCAAACTTTGCAACAAAGACGAGTAATTGCTGATTTGACATTTATACACAAAATTTTAAATAATAACATCGATTGTACCGAACTACTTTCCCTAATTAAATTTAACATACCATTAAGACGTACACGCCATACAGAACTATTCCACACGCTTAATTACAAGACAAATGCAGCAACTAATTCGCCAATCAATCGTGCTCTTCATATATTCAATAATATTAATCTAAATTATAACATCGACTTTTTCTCCGATTCACTGCCCAAATTTAAAAAGAGCATCATGTCAATCATATAAATTGTTTAATGCGCATACTTACATACATACACACATATTCACACACACACACACACACCCACCCTCACACACACCCTCACACACCTCTCCCGAAATAATTTACTAATTTAAAATAGGTAAAATTTATAATTTGTCACATAAAAACATATATTATATAACAGCGACATGTCATTGGTACCAATTATTGTATTAATTCTACAACTTGTAACCAATTTATAACATGTAATTGTGTACTGTTTGTTTCTGCAAAATAAAATAAAATAAAATAAAAATAAATAAATTTAGTTTTCGTATAAAAGCTCTTACTATTCGATACATAACTCTGAACAGAAAAAAACTAGCGAATGGTTGTCTCTGGCCTATCTAAATTTGCCCACATTTATATGCTTGGCATTTCTAGGTCAACGCGTCTTTTTTCAGCAAGAAACGCCGTTTCCATCATGAGCTAACGTGATTGGAAATATTAATTTAACTTCAAAAAGTGTGACCAGGCGTTTGTTGTATTTTTAATATTTTTCACCTTATACCTCAGGCGAAGCCGGGTAAAAAAATGGTTACTTGTAAAGCTGCGGATACCGGTGCGATGTCAAGTTTATCCGGTGCATGTACAAACATTTACTATAAGCCATGCAACACTGCAAGTCCGGCTTAAAAAACGGTCCGTGGCCGGTGAAAACAACGGATGTATCCGCGTATACAAACGGCCTTAGGAATCTACAACAAAGGCGCTTCACAAAGTTCGGTAAATAACCAAAGCTGTACTTTAAATTACATTAAAAATAGTAGTGCGCCATTCTGCGCTTAGATTAAAATAAGAGTTTATGAATAAGGTGAAAATAATTGATATTTTCAGATCACAGACTGTGAAATGGATCGGACTTGTAGTAACCCCGATATCTGACAAATTAAAAAATATATATATGTTTCAGTTACCTAATGCTAGCTTTGAAATAAGGTTCTCAGCTCGACCTATATTTTTATGAATATGACGTTGATTGATGTTCTCTTTGAGCCCTGTTTTTTGAGTTGTGCAGCTTTACCTTAGTAATTAAAATTTCAATTATTTTTCGTCAATCAACCCGCAATCTCCGCTGCTGGCTCCGGCGGCCATTATTCCAGTGGCGTCCCGTTCCGGGTCGAATTATTCAGCTGTTAATTGTCGCAAAACATTTCATTATTTTCGTCAATGACCGGAAATTATTGGGAAATTGTGAAAACGGAACGCGATCCATCGATGCGGTGAAATTCGACACGTTTCATGACAATAATAGCATTTTTTCCAATACAAAATCATAATAATTTTTCATTTTGATTGCACGCAAGTCGAACAGTGAATGATTGAAATCAAAACGTTGTGAGATGGGTCAGTGCATTCGATTATTCTATTTCACTTTTCACTGGTGCTGGGTTCATTAAGTAAACTAGATATCATTATTTTAAATATAAATTAAATATTCAATTTTTATTGGATTAACTTTGAGGGTTAGTCCCATCAATGAAATGTATCATTAAAGGATTTAAATATGAGTCCGACAAAAAAATATAGGTCCCAATGACCGAGTTGGTTACGGTGCTGTGTCCCGGTAAGACAAGAGATCCTGGATTCGAATCCCAGTTGAGACCGTTACCTTTTTTTCTGTCTCTTGTTCTGATTTATGTTTAATTTGTTATCGTTATTATCATCTTCTTCAATGATAAATTTAATACTTTCAGAACAAAGAAGGAAGTTAATACAATTATGATTAAATTTCGAACCGGTAAAATGCAGTGTTGTCAACTCGATTTTTAATATAGCCAGACGTCAACCGAAAAGGAGCTAAAAAGAACTTAACTTCTAGTATAGCCTGTGAGTGGTTAGGTTCTTTCGAATTTTCGAGAGAAATTGTTTTCGTTTCCTCGGAGGGGACAAATTAGAGAATATCCAAGATAAAACCAAGTTTTCTTTATAACCGGTTCCTAAAGAAATAACTCTTAATTTTTCGTTCAGGAGTTAGTACCGTATTAAAAAAGGAGCTTGATTATCTGAAAATACGAGCTTAAAAGCTTTTTATGGATTGACGTAGGGATGTGTGACATAATAATCGATTATTTTTAAATCGATTTTTCATGCTATAAAAAAGAACCGATTATTTAATTATCGATTCTTTATGTAAAAGTCACACCCATAGATTTAAATTTTCTAAAAAAATTATTAATTAGCCATCGATTTTTTTACACTGCCGATTTTTTTTCTTATTCCTGAGCTCATTGCCCACGGATTTCTATTATTTAAAAAACAACTTTTAATTTTTTTAATTATTTTAAAACTTATAATTTCTGTTGAATATTTTTTTAATCAATAAAACTGTGGAAAATTTGGGGAAAAATCGGTTATTAATTGATTATTTTTCAAGATTATTCAATAATCGATTATTTATGTAAAAGTAACATGCCTAGATTGACGGCCTAATTTTGGAGTTAAATCAAGCTCTAAAGCAGCTGAGTTGCAATCACTGGAAAAATGACTTTAGTTTAATCTTAAATATTCTCGCGAGAGTTCGGATTTCAGCGTGTTGTACGCTTTAATAATGCCTTTAATTAAATTATCCATCAAACTCGGATCGTAGTCAGATTCGATTATATTGTTATAATAATAATTCTCATATCTATTTTAGCACGGAGTTAATCCGGATCCCTTTATTTACTTAGGCAAGTCTAGTGCGAGACGTAAATTAACATTGGATCCAATCATTATCTCACCTTATTAACATTTTAGAAAATTTACACCAACTTGAATATAATTCTGATTTCCCGTTTGCGTTATTTGAGTATGACTAACATTGTAAGTTAAATATTGTGAGTATTCAATTAGGTATTGAAATTGTTTTTAATGGTGTGTAAGCTGGGTCATAATACATAATCATTGCGTGGCAAATACGCGGCTGTCGCACATTATATGACCCGAGAAATTTTGGTGAACTTTTGGGCGTTTGTCCACCGCACATTACCACCGGAAAAATGGTTTTGCGTCATCTCGACCGCCGAGATTGATTGCCCAAGTCTGATCAGACTATCCAAAACAGGCCACACCCTTCTGCGGCGTGGCCTATTTTGGTCGGAGTGGATGTGTGCGGCTGGCCTAAATGCCGGCTATACAAATCACGTCTGAATTTGTCCACTACAGCCGAGATTACCGGCGCCGGCACACGGTTTTTTTGTCTTGTTGGTTGTGTGTCGAAATTACCTGTGTACGTCGTAATAAACCATCGAAGTCGGTCGCGGTGGACACGCGATCGCCGTCACATCGTACCGAACTCGGTCCGAAATGTTTCTCAACGACGGTAACGGTGGACAAACGCCATTTCGGTCCATATTAGTTATACCAGTGATACCCAACAGGGGTGGCACCGCCTCTTGGGGGCGTTGGTAAGATCTAGGAAGCGGTGGTGGCTTCGAGGACAAATGGGGGCGGTAAAAGGTTCGACCACGAATTAGCGCGAAAACACACGCACTGATTTTCCCAACCGGTTTTCGACGGCCGGCCAGTGCAATTTGTTTAGCAATAATCCCGTGTTTGTGTTTCACTGTGGAACACGCCTTATTATTGCCTTACAAATGAACATTGGCGCTGTCGTCGAAAACGCAAAACCGGTGATTGTGTCTCCGCGCTCGCATTTCGCAAATAAAACATTTTTCCCGCATTGTTTTTAAAATGATTGTTGTGTGTTTCAGAGCTTGTTGGGCGAGTTCAACAAGGAGCAGGACGCCTTCATCCGCAACCAGGCCGGGGGAAAGGGACAGGTGGAGCTGCCGTGGGCCGGCCGGGCCGACGAGGCCGCGCTCAAGGAGGAGTGCCTCTCTCTCTCTACGGTCAGTCCCTCCCCCCTTCTCTATTCTTTCTTCTCTTTTCCCATGTTGATGTTGATGGTGGAACTGGATCGTTTAATTCGATCTGTATTCTTTCTTCTCTTTTCTTATGTTAATGTTGATGTTGGAACTGGATCGTTTTATTCGATCTGAATTCTTTCTTTTCTCATGTTGATGTTGATGTTGGAACTGGATCGTTTTATTCGATCTCTATTCTTTCTTCTCTTTTCTCATGTTGATTTTGATGATGGAACTGGATCGTTTGTTTATGATGGAAGTTGGAGGATGATTGTGCGATTAATGGATGATGGTTTTTACTGGTGGTGTTGGATTCTATTCTCGTCATTGTGTAAAATTATATTGTGAGGTTGTCAAATTGCATTATTCCTTCTACACTACTTTCTTATATGTACCTATATTTTTTTTCTTGTCCAATTTTCAATGTTATATCAAGCATATCTGCTAATCTGCTACACTGTTTGAGTAGGTATATTGTGTGAACTATGTAAAAGCCTTTAAACCGGCGTAAGTACACAAATAACTGCAAGGGGTTATCATAACACTTTTTTAAATCCCGCAATACACGACACCTTTTTTCAGCCCGATTCCAGTTAGAGACAAAAGTCAAAACTTTTCGCTTTACGCGATCGCTATTTTCATCTCTATTTTCATACCTACGATTTCAGTTGGCATTACAACAAACAGTATGGTTCATCTGTTATTTGCAGTGATGACAATTAAAATCGTAGATATGAAAATAGAGGTGTAAATAGCGATCGCGTAAAGTGAAAAATGTTAACTTTGGCCTCTAATTGGAATCGGGCTGAAAAAAGGTGTCGTGTATAACGGCCATAAGAGTCCTATTGCGTCCAGCTTTGAACATTGACCTCCATAATCTTTTCCTGGTTTGCCAATCCTGAACGGCTCTCATAAATCCTAACCCTGATCGTGTCATATTTTTGAGTCGAAATTCTTAGATTTCGTTCAATTTTTTTCCAATAAAAATGATTTTGCGTTTGATAAACATTCCGTGATGTATTCACTGTTCAATAGAAACTGTCCCAAACCACAACATCTATATTTGTTCCCGGTTTTAGATAAAATAGTGAGTAGCCGAAACGTGCGCAATGGTATTTGTAGCCAGTTGACATGCAGGGCATGTAGACAAAGCCCTTCCCTTTCGACTTTCCATTCTCTCTATTTCCCCCCAGACCTCTGTGCAGCTGTTAGGGGGAGTTGGGTTGAGATGGGATGGGGTGGATGTCCCACGTCATCCTCCCAAGTATCCACTCTTTGACCTGTTTATTGCGAAAGCGTTATTCACGGTTAGAGTTTAGAGGAGGAAAGAGTAATGGCTTGATGCCCGACCACCTGCCCGTAAAGTGAATATACTCGTTTTTTTTTTTAAATATGTTTATTCAGTTTTAATTTTACAATATTTTATTTTACAAATCTTACGAAACTGATCAATCATTTTTATTGTAAGAATCGTAATCGCTTAGGTGATTTAATATGTTCACGGGTAGTCTTATGTTGATTGTTTGTTGAGCTGTGCTTGGCCTTTTTTTGATTTTTTTGTTAATTAATTAACATTGCACAGGTCGTGCGGATTACATCGGGATTATTGAAGTAAAACTTCTTTACGCTCGCTCGACTTGGGGGGTAAGCTGGTTAATGCGTTACGAAATGTGTGATGTTACGAAAAGTGTGATGCGAACGGTAATCGATGCGAACGGTGATCTATGGCGGGGCGAACGGTTGGGCCTTTACGCACGCTTGACTTGGGGAGTGATAAGGATAAGGATGTTCACCCCAAGGTCGTAGGTCACCCCAAGGTCGTAGTTGACCCCATGGTCGTAGGTCACCCCAAGGTCGTAGGTCACCCCAGGGTCGTATGTCACCCCATGGTCGTAGGTCACCCCAAGGTCGTAGGTCACCCCAAGGTCCTAGGTCACCCAATTTCGTAGGTCACCCCATGGTCATATGGGACCCCAATGTCATATGTCACCCCAATTTCATTATGTTCTTTTATAAGTTAGTGAAGTTTTACTTCAGTCGTGTGGTCTAAAGCACACTTGTTTTTTTAAATGAAATGCTTATTTTCCTTCAAGTTAAAATATTTGCATTTCATAAATGTTTTTTTTTTTAATTATTTATTTTTGCATATTGAAAATAATAAAAATTTATTCATTACTATCTGATGTCCTAGGCTTTTACCTCAGAGTATTTTGAAATCATATGTGAATAGTAATTTTGCTTTGATTTTGATCGCCAAGTGTGCAAAAGATATGTCACAATTCTGCTTTAAGGGATGACAAAAGGGGTTGGGGTGGTTTTTTGAAATCTCATGTAGACAGTGACTTTCCTCTTGTTTTGAGAGGCGGGTATGGGTACCGCCGCCCCGGAAACCATTTATTGGCAATCCAACACCTCTGCCCTAGGTCACCCCAAGTGGTTATGGACGTTTGGTGATTTAGCAGGGGTGCTCGGGTTCATGGGTTGCGATTTTTTTCGGGTCTTGGCGGCGGATGCCCACTAGCTTACATGGCAGGCCGGATCGGGAGAGAATAGTTGAGGAAGTCCCTTTGACTTCTCCAGCCGTACTCTCTCGGAACATGGCCTTGCACCTAAATGGGAAGGATGGATTCATACGTCCGTCACTCCTGGGCACACTGACCCCCAGATTCCTACCCACCCTAATACCTTCTTCCTTCCCAGAACTTCCTCTCCTTCCTTTCATAAAAAGACCCTCCACACAGCATCCCCAAAGATGACATAGGCCCTTAAGAGAATTATTTTCCTCAGGGTCTCGTTTGTGGAGCTAATGTAAAAAAAAAAATTTAACTCAGAATGTGACTTGTATAAAATATAAAGCCACAGACAATCTTTTTTATGGATAGATATAGATTGAGAAGATTTCCTTAAAATTGAATAAACTTTATTTAACTTCAGATAATCGTGAAAAAGAAATCTGACTCCTGATATGGTTTTGATGATTCACTATCAGGTAACCCTCTGCATGACCAAGTCGTGATATTGACTGTTAATTGATACATTGCTGCTATAACCCTTTCAGGACCGGAGGAACTTTGTGCGTGCCCCTCCAGCTGGGGTGGAGTATAACTTTGACTACGACGTTTCATACGCCGTGGCCCTCGCCATCATGGCTGAGGACCCCAATCTAGAGAAGATGAGGTTCGACCTGGTCCCCAAAGTGTAAGTATATTTTTAAAAAATATTTACGTTTCCAGATAATGTGCAAATGACATAAATCGATCATCCAGTTGATTAGTCAGACATCTCTGAAAAATCGCAATTAGAGTTGAGAATAATAATAATAATATTTGGCTGATTTATAAAGCGCCGTTTTCGTGAAAAATCACCTCAAGGGCGCTGTACATATAAGCATACAATAAAATAAGATTAATACGACAGGCTTACAACTAAGATTCAAAATTATAACTAGGTACTTACATTTAAGACTTATATATTATTATGTACATAGCTAGTGACTTACGACTAAGACTTATTACTACTGACTGAAAACTAGTGGCATACATATATATTTACAAATGTGACCTAAAATTAGAGATTTACAATTAAAATAGGTGTTTACATATAACAATAAATATTTTTTAGTTTTGCGAGGTGTCGAAGCAGTTTGATGATTTTATATATACATGTATTCATACAAACATATTTTATTCTACACATTTTACAAATTATTTTATACCCCTTTTTAATATTAATATTGTTAGCGCCAGAAGAAGAAGGAAGTTCGTACATAATATTACAATTTTATAACACGGTTTTGAAAATGCTTTTAATGTGTTAACTGTATATAAAGGAAAGCATAGGTATCTTAAATGAATGAATGAATTCAATCGTCATCTCAACCGCAATAAGATAATTCATCGCTCAACAACAGATTGGATAGCAATATTTTAATGGAAAGCGAATTTATGGAAATGAGTGTTTAAATAGGTGAGTTTTAAGTTTGGATCTAAATTCTGTTGGGCTGGTTATGCATCTTAATTCCATGCAGTTATTGTATGTAAAAGTGTACCCTTTATTTAGCTGATGCACTCAGATTACTCACAAACCAAATCAATTGTAATGCAGAAAAACTTTTAGTTCAAAAGTTTTTCTGCATTACAATTGAAAACACTCCCTAAACACGAGAATTTCTCAATTAGGGAGGTATTGTTACCACCAATATTGTATATTATATATATTTTGTTTAATTGTATATTATATGTATTGATTGATAACAAAAAAAAAAAAAAATTATTTGATGTTTTTTGGGTCAGTAGTAGGATTATTTCAAAATGTCATACTAATGTACCAGACCGTTATACCTCCTGGTATTATTTTATAGCATATTTAATGTCTAAAAAACAAACACATGTAAATAATATCTGATTTATGGTGAGCATTCGAATATTGCTTTCCTCATTATCTCTAATCTTAGTATTTAAAGATGTCTGATTAATCAATTGGAGGATTGAAATATCTACGAAGCGTTGTGGTCCAAGCATTTGATTTTTAGTTGTAGGATTCGATTCCCCCTGCAAGTCAAAAATGATTTCTAAGGAACATCGGGGGGCATACATTAATTACTTGAGCAGTTTTTCTTTCGATCCAGAACCCCCCCTCCCCCCCCCCTTGTTGAGATAAATTTGGGCCACTTTGTACATTCTTTTTGCTGGACCCCCCCCCCTTTTGAGCTCACGCAATGAATGTATGCCCCCTTGGTAAATTAATCGTACTAATTATATTTAAGTCGAAATATACATTTTAACTTTTAGGGAGAGTATAAAGTGTCTCCATTTTTAACAGTTTATTTAATTTTGTTTTTAAAAATATATAATATAATTCATCAAAAGTTGCTATCGCCGCAAAATCATGGTGGTTTCTTGCCGTGTCAACTGTTGATACGATCGCGGCCAAAGGGTTAAATATAAAAAACGTTTTTTTTTAGAAGGGATTGCCATCTGGAAAATTAATTATCTATCAGTAAGACGCACTTTTCGTATACCACTGCAGCAAATGGTTGCTGACTTGACTGCACAGTCAACTACACAGCATCATAGTTGATACAATTTACCATGAAAGAGATACCTACTTGTGTTTGTGTTTTTTATTTATTTTGAATTTTAATTTTATTTACGAATTTTATTTGAATTTCGACTGTTATTTTTTTGTATCAATTTAATTATTTATTGTATTTATTAATATAGTCTGTCAAATAAGAGTAGAAAATAAATGAGGGCGCCACCGTTGCCCAAATGGCAATACTAAAAGTATAATCATGGTGTTAATCTAAAGCTGTGTAACCTACATTTTTATTAAAAATTAAAAAGGCATTAAAGTGAAAAAAAAAATTATTGCAATACAGATACCCACTGATCTCAAAATTAGAATTGTATATAGGTATACTATTATTATACGTTTACAATTTTGTGTTAACATAATGAGGAATAACGATATTGAAATGAAATATGAAGCACACTTTAGAAATTACTCACATTTATTTAATACTAGCTGGGTTACCCGGCTTCGCTCAGGACAATAATAATAATAATAATAATAATGTTTATTTCAGCCGAACAGAGCGGTGGGTGCAATACTCTGTCAGCCATAAAAAAGTATACAAGATAGTGTTCTGGAATGTTGCACAATGATGTTCCCGATTTCCTATTCCTGATCATTCCACGACATACTCCGCCACTCCTTCCACAACTTTCTATAGCTCTATGGAACCTTCTAGAACTTTCCGGAAGACTGTTCTAGAAATTTCAAGAGGGCGAATTTTCAGCCCTTATATCTTTAAAAGCACGGCCTTTAGGTAAAAACAGATACCCTTATTCCCTAGGGGGGATAGAGATCTACCACACCATATAACTCCCTTGATCGAACCGGGACTCGTTTCTGAGTTTTTGCGAGCTGCACGTTTTTTTGGACTTTCTTTTATAATACATGCCATATTCAAATAAATAAAATGTTACTCCTTACATGTCCTTTCCCGTGCGTTCCCCTCCAGCGTTCCACTTCCACCTTCCCCGCCACAGCTCTCCAGCTCCCCCGTCCCGCCAACCCCCCTGGCACTTCATTTCTTGACTCCTCTCCCGCCCGGCCCGTAGCCGAAACCTTTTTCTAATACTAACATTTTTAAACTTGTGATATCTTTATAATTAAATATCCGAATTGAAAAATTCAAAAAGTTAAATAAAGGTATTGAAGCTGTCTTAAATATGAAGTAATTTATTTTGATAAGGATTAAAACCAAGATACAAATAAAGAGCCTTTTCAAGCGGCGACATATTAATTAAAATTTTAAAATAAAAGAATACTTATTGTGGCATAACCATAATAGTTAGACATATGCTGTCGCGACCTTTTTTGTAAATAATGATGTGTTCTATAAAGTCGTAGTACATTATTTTATTCTATCATCAATAGTTTTCGCAGCGCACGCGATTTAAAGAATATTTTAAGCAATTTTTTTACACCCTGGGTTACATTATTGAAATTTTAGTAAGGATGCCTATTTTTTTTTAAAATATAATATAGCCTATGTCACCCAGGGATAGTGTAGCTTCCCAACAGCGAAAGAATTTTTCAAATCGGTTCAGTAGTTTCGGAGCCTATTCGATGCAAACAAACACACAAACAAACAAACAAACAAATATTACCTCTTTATATAGTGTGTTAGATTATATAGTGTGTTAGATTAGATATAGTGTGTTAGATTAGCTTAAGTACCTAGATTAAACCCGCGTTGCCCGGGCTTTAGATCATGCCTCTAATTTTAGATCTGAATATATTTAACTCATTCAGATCTAAAAGTAGTGTAACTAAACTCACCATTAATAATTCTTCCTTTCCGCCTACTGTTAAATTCAAATCTATGTTAAATTAAATGAAAGCCAATCACTTTGTAAAACACAATTTAATCAAATTTATGTCATTTTGAAGGTACCTTCACAACAGTGCTTCTTCGATTTAATTTTTTTTTTAAGAACAAAAACATTTTTTTTAAATGTGTGTACAGTATTTTGAATTTTCAGTGTCATTGCACTTTTAAAGAATATTTGACAGAAAAATTGGTGTTGCCAGCCTAAAAATTTCTTAGTTCAATTTTTTATATTTTCTACTCTTATTTGACAGACTCTAATTATATTAGAGGTACTGCTGAAAACCAGCTGCATTCAGGGAAAAATCCTGAATATATAGCTGAGCAGTGACCCTATTGTCAATAGAACCAAAAGAAAACCACAGAAATGTAATGTGTAATAAAAAAGATGTATAAATATATAAATATCTATCAATATCAAATTAATGTTTTTATTATTATTGTGTGTAATAAAGAAATAATAAGTAATGCTTGTAAATAGAAGATGAATAATTCACAACATTTTCTGGGTTCCGAAACAACTTTTTCCTTTTATGATGATTGATGATAAGGCAATCATGATAGATGGATGTCTATTGAACAGAATAAATCTTTTTATAAAGCTTCATGTGGGTGTACATTTATTTGGAACCATTTAGTTCAAAAAGATAATTGATTTATCTTGCCTCCAGTTTTTGTGAACTGTTATTTTTTTACATTTTTTATTTTGCTTCACAGTTTAGTCAGTGGGAATCTCTTTAATTGATTCACAGTTTTTAGTCAGTGAGCAACTCATTAATTGCTTTACAGTTTAGTCAGTGAGAAGTTCATTAACTGCTTTACAGTTTAGTCAGTGAGCACCTTATTAATTGCTTTACAGTTTAGTCAGCGAGCACCTTATTAATTGCTTTATGGTTTAGTCAGTAAGCACCTTATTAATTGCTTTAAAGTTTAGTCAGTGAGAACCTCATTAATTGCTTTACAGTTTAGTCAGTAAGAACCTCATTAATTGCTTTCCTGTTTAGTCAGTGAGAATCCCGTTAATTGCTTTACAGTTTAGTCAGTGAGAACCTTATTAATTGCTTTACAGTTTAGTCAGCGAGCACCTTATTAATTGCTTTATGGTTTAGTCAGTAAGCACCTTATTAATTGCTTTAAAGTTTAGTCAGTGAGAACCTCATTAATTGCTTTACAGTTTAGTCAGTAAGAACCTCATTAATTGCTTTCCTGTTTAGTCAGTGAGAATCCCGTTAATTGCTTTACAGTTGTGATAAACTCGTTTTCTCGTCTCTTCTTTTGAATTCTTTTTTTTTTAATATTTACTATTTTAAGTTTTCTTAAACTTTTCTTTTGGCTCTGATCGATATTTAATTTTCTCAAAGGCTTTATATGTATGACACACAAGCCTTCATGAAAATGTGACCCTTATTTTCTTTGATTACTACAGGAAGCTATTTAAAACTCCCTTGTACTACATATCTTTATAGATATAAGTACTTAATTAATTAATACGTTATCTACGACCTTGAACGTAAATTTTCGTATTTATGTTGTAAATAAATTCCACCAAACGTTGTGTTATTTTTTTGATTTATGGTGTGGGAACTTAATTACTTTTGTTTTGTGGTACCCTTTGATTCTGAAAGGAGCGTTGAGCATCGAATTTGATTGGTCTATTTCTTGCAATTCTAAATTTTATTTTATTTTCTTTATGAACTAAACTTTCCCTAAACACTATTTCGACTTCCTACCTCTAATGAATTCGTAATATACCTGTAATTAATGACATTTACCTGTTCAATTGTTTGTGTAATTAAGAATGACTCAAATGGTTAATTGTTAGTGAAGACTTTTGTTACTTAAGATTTATTTACTGCTTGGCTCTTCCCTATTTTGGTCCTGATGCTGTAACGTACATATGACATTGTTTTAGTAGATTATTGTTATTAATTGATTGTCTATTAGAACGAACTCAGAAATGCTCTTTTGCTTGCATAATTTGGCTCCATTCCTCCTGCAGATAAACAGGGTGGTCAAAGATCAACTAGAACTTCGCACAGTCAGCCGACGCGATTTTCCAGAGGGCCATTATACCTTGTTCCGTCAATCTTCCATGTCGTCGTGTACGTTACTCAGGTCTTTCTCTAAGCCCCGAAATCTCCAAATTCCAACTCCTCCGAAGTCTACTATTTACTTAGAGCGAACCGGTTTCGTTCTATACACAATCATATACTCACGGTCTTTGTGAAAACTCGGGGCGTGATTCCTCGTTCTCACGCACAAGAGACGATGTGAAAGTGCCTCTGTCGAGACTAAAGCGCTAGCTGTAAGCAAGTCCACATCATCCAATGCACAGTACATAAGAAGATATATATGTATACATACGTTTGGGAAGGATTATAACTCGCAATGTGAAGCTAGCTAGCCTCGCATTCCAAGCTCTGATTTCGTGAAAAGGAATTCTGCACAAAACCTTAGCCGATGACCGAATATATATGAGGGAGCGTGCAGCGATCGGCAGAGACGGGTAGGACGATGGAATGAAAGGCGTCAGTCGATGTATGAGTCAGTCTTTATTGCTGCTACGTAGCGATGTTGAATTTAGTAAAGTAACAGTGTAGACAGGTCCGGCACGTCGCCGTGATGCTCGTAGGTGTTGCAGTGATGAAGGTCGGTGATGCAGTGGTGTAGCAGAACTCGTGTCTGCATGTCGCCAGCATGTTGTTCCGCACCGTGGTGGTGGAGAAGACCTTGACGTCCAGGATGGATGCTCGACGCGGTGTCGCGGAGATGGCTGCGGTGAACCTGAGGAGAATGAAGTCTCAGTGGCTGAGAAGTTGCTGCCTGCGTGACAAGAAGGTGCGGCGGGCCTTATGTCGCGGGCAATTGTGTCGCTTGTTGCGTCCTCAAAGATTAATGATGCACCGGCACAGTCGGCAGTGGGTCGCCGAGAGTCTGGCCGGTACCGCACTGGAATCGTTATCACTCGATGCACTGTCTATGTGTGTTAGTGATGTTACTTGCACTAATGACTGGAACTGACTGACTGACTAGCGCGGTGTCGCTGCGCTTTATATAGCCGACCGTGTGAGTACCCGGAACGCCAAGTAATGTTGAGCCACCGCGCAAAGCGGAGAAGCCTCTGGAACATTCCGCGGCCGTAAGAATGTGACGGCTGTTGTGTCGAGGCCTTTCGCTGCGCTTCCCGAAATGTTTAGCCGTGAGCGGCGTGAAACACTACAACTGTAGGTAGTATGTACATTTCGAGAATACGCTGGCTGTATCAGTGGCGGCGCAAGGATTGTGGCAAAAGGGGGCGACCGTTCTGGTCGCCACATATACATATTAAGAGTAGGAAATATCAATATATAAGAATAAACTAAGAATATTTATTAGTTTTATTAATGAAGACTAATAACTCCGGTTTTTGTTTGTTTGGTTGACAATTTTATTTAAGAGATTGCCATCTCTATTATGTGTTTGGTTAATGGTCCTTGTTTTAGGAGCGACCACTGCCTCCTATTGTTGAACTGTTTTTCTAAATATCCCCCCTCCCCCTAGGTTCAACTCTTTGATATAATTTTTTTCTATCCCGTGATTTTTCAAAAGTCTCATATAAATGATTGATACGTGTGAGGTTTTTATTCCCATAACTTCAAATGTTTTCGTGTAATTCCTCAATTCATTTTTATACTACTATCCCGTGATTTTTCAAATGTCAAATGTAATTATAAACTGCAATTTAATCTTCTTGTTAATTCCTCAAATCATATTTCGCTGCTATCCCGTGAATTTTCCAAATGTTTCAAATAGATGATTTATATTTCCTTTTTGTAAAATAAATACTAATTTCATTTTATATAAATTGGTTTTTAATCCTTTTGTATTTTGATATCGTAGTAATGTTAGCCCGAAGCAATTTAAGAATGTCAATTGTTTATGTTACCTTAGAATTCATAAACAAAACGTCACTGACTTCGTGACCCACTAACCCAATAACATACTCTCGAATAAGTACATGAAATGACACGTGTTTTTGTTTACACTATGCATTCCAAAACAATTTGCCCTAATTAAATTCCTTTATTTCATTGTAATGGTTTCACTTTATATCTGATCGAAGCCCCATCTGCTGATTTATTATTCAGTATATATATATAACTATATTTATATAGGCTTTATACGTAAATAAATGTGGTTTATATTCTAAATACACATATACATATATTACTTATATAGAGATAATTTAGCAAAGAATAAGATTTACATAAACTACATATTTTTTTAATAAATTATATATATAAGATTTATAACTCTATAGGAACTCGGAAATTTATAAGTGTAGATATATTTATAGGTAGGTATCTGATAGATATCACTCAAATTTAATATACTTAAAAGATGTTTTGTTTAATTAACCTCTTTTTTCTGGGAATGAAAATATATATATTTAATTACCCATATATGGATAACTTATCAATATAAGACATATATGTAATAAACATCTAATCATAATTGTGCAATATCTCTCCGAGATATTTTATTTCCGGAATATATATAGAAATACATATACATACATACAAGTATAATTCGAAATACATATTAATATACATTATTTTTAATATACATATATAGCACAGATTTGGATCAAGTAATATTTTGTCGTAATAATATAAATTTTTATACCGATGATCAGCTGTTCTCTCCTCGTCCATGACTCTGAAAATATTTATACTTATGAAAAACTTACCCCTACATGTCGATTCCAGTCGGGAGGTAGACGACCATTTCTTTTGTTTATATATTCTTTTTCTCTAACTAATTCAGCTATTGTCTAACTAAATCTAAATTAATCCTTTCGATTTATTATTCCGCTATTTTGTTGAATCTAAACTGAATTAATTGACGACTAATCTTTATTACTCAAAATGTATTTTATTTTCAAAACTCATTGATTAACCTAACACTTTGTTAAATTAAGTCTAACAAATTAATTCATAATTATTATCCGGAGTAATATTATCATTATTTATTTCGTGTTCTCTTTTTTCACCGAACTTTTATCTAGCAACAAAGTATTATACAATTAAATACCGAATAGATTTTTTTATCATTTATTTTTTATCTTAACTTCCAGATTTATTATTATAGTTATTCCATTATTAAAATAACATTCTGCTTAAATTATAATTTTTAAGCAATAACCACTTCACGATTATTTACGAAATGATAGATTTATTATGATTTAATCTAGCAATAAATTAATACTTTGTGATAGAAATGTTCCGTTCAATCGTACGTTATCTAGCCGAATTAACTCAATGTTAATTTTTTTTTTTTTTGATTAATGTGGTTCGACAATTATTCTCTAAACACTATTAATTTTTTTTAAATCGTTACACTATATTATAACCTTTTTATTTTAATGATAAGTTGAATTTATAAATAGATATATTATTATTCAATGCTGTTATAAAATTCTTTAAACACTGTTGTTTCTTTTTAAATTCGCTACACTATATAAACTTTTTATTTTAATGACAAGTTGAATTTATAAATAAATATATTATTAATCACTGCTGTTATAAAATTCTTTAAACACTGTTGTTTCCTTTTAAATTCACTACACTATATAAACTTTTTATTTTAATGACAAGTTGAATTTATAAATAAATATATTATTATTCACTGCTGTTATAAAATTCTTTAAACACTGTTGTTTTCTTTTTAAATTCACTACACTATATAACTTTTTATTTTTAAAGACAAGTTGAATTTATTGTAAAACTATATAAAACACTTTATTTAATTTTCAACACTCCACAGATTTAATCACTAACACTGACTGTAATTTTTTATAAGTCCCAGAATTCCCACTCCGAATTTTCCTAAGTCCCAAAATTTTTACAACACTTAAGAAATTTTCAACTAATAACCGTTTTAGACGCTACGTCACGTAACTTCCTCGATTTTAATCCGACGATTGGTCCTCGACGACTCACCGAAAACTGACCTCGATTCTTCTAAGTCCTAAGTTTTATATGTACCTCCAGGATTAGAACATCTTAATTACGCGTTCATTGATTTTCTAATTCAAACTCTAACAACTCGAGATTTCATATATCAATTCTGTCATTTTCGTATCAACGCGTTAAGTCCGGCCCCCTTGATTTTAGAAATCTTCTGTCTCTTACGTAAATTGTTCCAGTGTCGAACCTACCATTATGTCAAATTTTGCCCCGTCGTTCCTTTGTCTTCTGGTCTTACGAATTTAACTAGAATATCATGATTTTTGTGTCCTTTTTTCTCTCAATATATAATAGGTACGTCTTCAATAAACTGTATATAATTCTCAATTTGGTTTATCGCTACCAGAACACGAACAAACTCATGTCGAAATCTTTATTACGCATTTTCCAATTCCCATTTTCCAAAATTTCCCCACATTTTCATGTTTCCTATATGAATCAATTCAATTTTAAGCTGTATTGTCTCTACTTATGTCGTAGACTTGAATTTTCTTATTTTTCTTCAATTATATTTTATATACGACGTTATTTTTATGATTTCTCTGCTTCATTCTTATGTCATTGTCCATAACTATATGATTAGCTATATTCCAAGCCAAATTTATTATTTTCATCGATGTTTCGGAATTTTCCGGAGTTTTCCTTCCGAAATCATCTTTTAATTATCTTTACTTCATTCTTTACCATCATTTGTATAATTTCCAATGTTTATCTTCTCTTAGAAAACTTCACCTTCTAGTGATAAATATTCAATCTGCTATTTTTTCATAATTTTCATAGAAGAAAATTCCAATTTGACTCTGGGATATGTGTCAGGTTAATTGCTTCGTATAAAAAACGTATAAAATTGTGTCTCGTTTCATCTCAAAACCTCATAAAGTATCATCGCTGACATATGTTTATGTTTTCGATTTCTACGTACTTGATCTCAAATAAGAAATTAATATTAACTCGTTAAATTTAATCTCTTTTATCTTATCCAAACATTGCATAAGTTCCATGTTAACTTTTATTGCTTCAAAAGCAATAAAGACTATTCTAATCACCCAAAACCATGTCGGAAATCTTATTGTTTAAACAACAAAATCGTGTGTGAGCTCGACAACCTTTTTTTTCATCAATTGCCTCAGCAATTTGTTCTATCGTCTATAGTATTTTCTCATAGCAAATGACGTAAAAACGATCCCTTCCTTTGAATTAATCTAACGTAATATAACTAGAATAACCATCCTATTTCAAATATATAACGATATCTATTTAAACTCGTCTGAAAACGCAAAATTAAGCCGAAATCTTATATTGTTCAATAAATACTTCCGTTTAAATGTCCGTTTTTTCCATTAGATTTTCTTTCCAAATCGTTTTCCCTGACTTTATTGCTTCATCTAAAAGTGACATTCCTAATTTCCATCGTTTTTCTTTCTTTTAAATATCAAACGTACGTTTTCCTCTGAATCTGGCCTCCTTTTGTTCTTCACGTTTTCGTTATGCAATTGAGTATCCCTACAGTAGCTTTTCCCACGTTTTCCAGGTCTTTTCTTCAATCTTCCGTTCATTATATTTCCTTGCTATTTTATTGCATCATTTTTTCAACATAATATGGATTTATTTGTTCGTTAACTGCGGTTGTCGATTCCTCTGTTGCACTCAATATTAAACATACATCTAGGGTCATTGTACCAAATGCACCGAACGTGGGATTGTGTTTATCTTAAAGCGTATTGATCTCTCGGGTTGATGATGATTTTTACCCCATAAATCTCAGACTAATGGTCTAGTCCAAAGTCCATCTCTTTGTCTTGAAAAAAGGTAACCTCCCCCTCCTCTGATTGGTTGATCAATCTTTAGTGTTTATAATTGGATCCCTCTGTGTTCTATTTATCAAAACTTGACATGAATTTAATAATTATAGATCTCTGCAGTCTCCATGGCCCAATCAAACTTAATCCGCTAGGTGTCGCTAGTGTGTTGATTTCGTTATAATTCTGAAATATTATTTATTCATTCGTAAGGTGGAAGCTAATATATTTTCGTATCCACTGCGATTCATCACACAGTTTAGTCAGTGAGAACCTCATTAACTGCTTTACAGTTTATTCAGTGAGAATCCTATGCATCGATTCGTTGCGTTATTAGTGGGAATCTCATCAATGACTTCACAGAGCAGTCAGTGATAATTGCATTCTTTTCTCCTAGTGGGAATATCATTTGCTGCGTCACAGTTTAGAAACGAGATTCTAAGTAATTGTTTCACAATTTAGTCAATGGGAGTCTCATTTGTTATTTTCACTGTAAAGTTTACAGAGTCGAAAGAGCATTCATAGGGAGGGTGCTTTGTTATGAAGACGGTTAAATCACTGCCGTTATTATAGCAATTTCTTATTCTTTATTTGAATTTGTTGCTGTGCACCATTCCAGGATCACGGAAGAAAACTTCTGGAGGAACTACTTCTACCGCGTGTCGCTGATCTGCCAGGCCTCGGAGGCCACGGAGGGGCTCAACGACAGCCAGCCCGGCTCCCGGCTTGCCAGCGTGGACGAGCCCCAAG
This sequence comes from Limnephilus lunatus, assembly GCA_917563855.2. Lineage (NCBI taxonomy): Eukaryota > Metazoa > Arthropoda > Insecta > Trichoptera > Limnephilidae > Limnephilus > Limnephilus lunatus. Next base: position 84,218,916 of record OU830596.1, on the reverse strand, counting down.
GTACCCTCACCCCTTAACCTTATTTGACCTTTGGTTAGAGTGCAGAGTAGGCAATACCATAGATATTAGAAACAAGTGAGATGGGCCGTGAACCATTTTTATTGTGAAACTGTTCGCACTAAAGTGTCGCCAAAACATCATTCACTCATACTACTGCAGATCGCATGTACGCACAGTGGCGCTCAGCCTTTGTTTCTACCTACACATCAAACGCACAACTTTCATTGAGTCCGTCGCTTTGATTTGCAGTTCTTTTTTTTTTTTTTTTTTTTAAAAAGAAAGACAAACATTCCCGGGTTACGAATAACCCAACAATGTTTGAAAATCTCCTACTACCACCACAGAAAGCCGAAAATGTTGCTTGTGTTGTGATGGAGGACTTAGCCAGTCGAGGAATCGAACATGCGACGCCCGGGTGGGACCCAAGCGCTATGCCCACTCAACCACTGACCGGTCAGTGGTTGAGTGGGCATAGATTTTAACTCTGCGACAGTCATGCCTTGTCTCCCTTGGTTTCTGTTATCTATGAGTAATCTCCAATCATTTCTGGAACAGAACTCAATTATGTACACTGAATATATTAGTCATTTTCTTTGACCTTTCAAGCTTTTTATGTTGTCTCCCATATGACAGTTTATTAAACTTTTTATTTCTATCATTAAAAGTGACTGTTCCGAATAGAACTAAGCGAGCATAAAGTTTTAAATATTGCAATGATGTGATAAATCTTTCACGTAATTTTTTTTCATGATGATAAATTAATCATGGAATTGTAAAAAAACCCAAAAATAATTGGCTTTCATGAGCAACTGACTTGAAAAATTCGAGACAGTCATTTTATATTATAATGAATTGTTTTCTTTCATAAAGATGGTGAAAAACTTCTAGTTTGACCTATTATTGTCCCCAAATCTTAGCTCCAAAATTTGCCTTGTAGAAAACAACACAACATAAGGCATATTATTTTTATTTGCCTCCACTCCAGCAAATTTTAAGTTAGAGCATTGCTATTATTTAAGTGTCTACCGTTAAATATAGAAAGGTCTGAAAGTGAAATTAAATTATTCAACCAAATCAATCAGCATCGAAAAACTGTGGGTTCAATATTAACACTGCCCAATATCATGTAATCTGACACGCTGAACTCAGCCGTTGGTGCTGGTGTAGTTGGATATCACGCCGGTCATTATTCTTACGCAATGGAAAGTTTTTTTACAAAAGTTTAATAATATTGATAAATAAAATATCTCAATGCTGTATTGTGCCTTTATGCTCCTCGAGAACATCTGGACATAGGTTTTCAAGGGGTGAACACTGAACAGTTAAGAAAAAAGTAGATTGTGTCACACACATAAATATAAACCGTTAAAAAGATTCTCATTTGTTTGCAATAAATATTTTGTTCAATAAGACTATGTGATGCTTTGCCTCTGGAATTTGGAAAAGTCTAATTCGAGCAAAAAACTGTTTTAACAGCAATATAAATATAATTAAGCACTATTTCAAAACTTGGGTAAACCCATAGACATACGAATAGACAGACGAGAACTTACAGATGAGGGGTAAAAACCAACTATGGCGGGACGAAGAGAGGAAAGAGACTGTGATTCGCCAATAAATCAATCTAACAGTATATAGGCACCATAATATCACCATTTAGCTCTTTAAAGTAAAATCTGCTTTTGAATGAATAGACCTTTTTATATGGGAGCGCGAATTGCATGCCACGTTTTGAACAAATGTGAGAAGTCCAACGGCAAAGTAAGGTTCGCATATTTTCATAGTCGAATATTTTGTTGCCGTAGACACTTTTACAAATGTTTCATAATTTACTTACCCCAGTAAACAGCGGCTTTGTGTTTCGCGTCGCCATGTATCTCGATCTCATAGTATGTGTTGTCATATTATGTGATATGAATAAACTTAAAATAAAGTAAAATAATGCTTACCTATGGAATGTAATACGACAATTTGGTTTATTCTCTTTTTCACTTCTATTTTTACACGTTTTGATAGCACATGCCACAATTTTTGCCGTTTTATTTCATAAAATGTACGATAAGAGCTTGACACTGGTCCAGACATGAATGATGACGTCACATTTTTTAGATTCAAGCGAGGCTCTCGCAAGCCCAGCCGGTTCCAATGGGAGGGGGAAATAATACGCCTTTTATCACTTGGGGCACGTCCATCTTTTTGTACGTCCGTGGGTTAACTTGTTATTTCTGTCGTAAGCCGTCAATCTGAAATTAAACAGCAAAATTTATTTCTCATCTTGTTTTGTTAAAAAGTGTGTTTAGATACATATTATCATTGGAAAACAATCTAAAATAGGTTGCGGTTATAAACAAACAAATTGTTAATTTTTTCCAATTGCTTTTCCATTTATATTTCTCAATTCATTTTTTATAACTCTTAGGTACTCCAACCACCATATTAATCAACCGTTTATTTAAATCCGTAAATCCGCCCCGGGTGCCACCCATGCTAGCTACGCCATTGCGTACCACATAGCTGTTGTACATGCAAATGACTTCCAACCACACCAGCGCCATCTTATATTATAGCTTCGAGCTTTTCAAATTACCTGCCGTTCTATTGTTATACCGATGTCGAGTTTGAATGAGTAATTATTTTTTAACTAATTTGTTGTGAGGAATCGTGTTGAAGTATAAAATAAATAATATAAACTTGTTCACATCATTTTCAGACCTTTGTATTTTGCAAATTTAAGCTACACATCACAAAACAATTATTTGCAAGGCTTACTTCTTATAATTTGTAATTTGATTATGTACCTGCATGCTTATGTTTTATTTACTTTTTTATTATTTTTCCCCATTTCACAACATCGTTTGACACTGCCATCTGTTGCACATAGTAGAAAGTACGGCTGATTCTTCCAATAAGAAAAATGAGGAAAAGAAATCGAGTGCAGATCTGATTGAATCCGAAAAAAAAACTGAAAAGAAAGATGGCACCGCAGAAGACTTGGAGGAAAGAGTCTGCGGAATGTCCATAGACAAAAATAACAAAGACGGTGAGAATTCCTTTCATTGAATAACCAGAGACAAAGCTGACTTACATTTGATGTTTTTTTTAATAATATATTTTTGATAGAGAGGTAGGAACATGTTTTTTTATCGTCATTCAATGATACATAATTTTGGTGAATTTACAATTTACAGATATTTTTATTGAAATGGAAAAATGCCACATAATCATAACAAACATGATTCATTTAACAATGAAAAATATTAATTATCATCTACATTCATTGTTTTTAATGTCTTTATAACCTGGAGCAATAGAGGTTTATAGAACTCCCCCATATTTAGAATCATTCATATTGGCCTGATTGCATGACTTGCACCATACACAATATGAACCCCTTTTTTTATAATAATGTGTTGTTTAGTCTCCATTTTGTGGATTCCCTGAAAAAACAAAACTCTGACAAAATAGAACACGGAAGAAAGTGAAGAAAAACAAACAAATGCCAAATCTAACCTAATCTATTCTTTTATTAAGTTCTGTCTTGTCATTGTTCTGTTTTATCCGGTAAATCGTTTTGTATTTTCCTGTATGTTATAATAAAATATGGATACGGCAAAAAGATAATGTTTTAGACTGAGTGCCGCCTCATATACATTGCCAAATACAATGTGAAAAGTTATATTTGACGTTTAAAAAGATTTTTTAGGCCTTATCCATTATTTATTATTACATGGTTAGGTTTGGTTAAATCCAAATATTTAACATTTTGAATTCATGTTCTACTTTATTCAAAATCTTAATCTTAATTATATTTCATATTAAATCTTAATATGAAATATAATCTTCATGAAACACTTGATCATTTTCTTCGAAACATTTCTATAATGCTTTGATAAGCTTTTATTTTAAAATATTACATTAATAATTTTTAGGCCTATATAATAACTATATAGGTACAAGAAATAAACTTCGCACTTTTTGTTTTCAATCCTCAAATTTTAGCGGGGACTGTTTTAATTTTTTAGTGGGACTTTTCATTCAACCAAATTGATAATTTTTCGTAAAATATTTTTGAAATCTGTTTTGACCCATTCCATTTGAGCGGCGCCATTTTATCTCTACTATCTTGCTTCTGAGAGGCATCAATTTATCTCTACAATCTTGCTTCTGAGAGGCAACAATTTATCTCCACTATCTTGCTTCTGAGAGGCATCAATTTATCTCTACAATCTTGCTTCTGAGAGGCAACAATTTATCTCTACTATCTTGCTTCTGAGAGGCAACAATTTATCTCCACTATCATGCTTCTGAGAGGCATCAACTTATTTCCACTATCTTGCTTCTGAGAGACATCAATTTATCTCCACTATCTTGCTTCTGAGAGGCATAAATTTATCTCTACTATGATGCTTCTGAGAGGCATCAATTTATCTCCACTATCTTGCTTCTGAGAGGCATCAATTTATTTCCACTATCTTGCTTCTGAGAGGCATCAATTTATTTCCACTGTCTTGCTTCTGAGAGGCATCAATTTATTTCCACTATCTTGCTTCTGAGAGGCATCAATTTATCTCAACTATCTTGCTTCTGAGAGGCATCAATTTATTTCCACTGTCTTGCTTCTGAGAGGCATCAATTTATTTCCACTATCTTGCTTACGAGAGGCATCAATTTATCTCCACTATCTTGCTTCTGAGAGGCAACAATTTATCTCTACTATCTTGCTTCCAAGAGGATTCAATGTATTGCCCCTCGACAGCTTCTTAATAAAAATAAATAAGGATTAATTAATTTGTAGAACCATCGTTTATTACATTTTTTATATATTTTTTTAAATATATGTTATTCACAATAACTTACTTTATAAAATTTATATTATTTAAATACGATAACATAAAAGTTATGGCATTTTTACTACATTAATAATAAAATAAAACAATAAATTCAGATCAAGTTCGCATTCAAAATTAATTCAGTTTCTGTGTTCCATTTCAGTCTAAATAACTTCGAATGGGATGGATAATGATTTTTTGATGATTGTACAATCACGGATTGTTCATTCTTTTGCCCATTTCTATAAATTTCTGCATTTCAGCCCCTCGGTTTCTTATTTTCTTAATTTGATGTATATTCTGAATTTTTTATTTAACCCATACACCGTTACATGTATACATGAATCTGCAAATATACTGTGCCCCAAGCACTTACATGTCTGTTTTCATTTCTTTATGAAACACATGAATATCACAAAAAGTGCCATGCACAAGTTATTCTATATTCATGAGTCATGAGGAACGCGGTGAAAAGGTTAAATAATGTCAAAGTGTTTCTTAAGTCTAGTGCGCACATTTGTTCTTACTCAATCTGGTAAAATCAACGAGTAAGAATGAAGGCTCGAGGCGATGTCCGTACACATGGGTTTATTCGACAAGTTTGGCTCGACGTTTTGTGTTTGCCAAACAGTTCGGGCCTCAGAATGTCTATAATGCGGAAGAAACAGTGGCTTTGTTTAGCGAGTCTCTTAGCCACTACTAACTTACTCGATGTAATGTACACACTCTAGGATCCTTCGGTGATAATTACTTGATATGAGTAAAAGAATGAATGTACCTACTACGCTTTACCTGAAGAAATAACTTTATTGTTTTCATTAAATCAATGATTAACTAGTGATGGGTTGTGCCGGGTTAATACCTAATAATTATTAACATTTCCTGGCTACTAGGGCATCCAAAACTTTTAACATTTTCGATGGGCTCATGCTTTGTATTTTGTTCTTGGTGGTGTTCCTTCTTCGGTGGTGACCCCAGCCTAAGGAAGCGGTGCTCTAAAGCAAGTTAACCAGTTAACAATACTGATGACAAAAAGCATTCCTTTCACTCAAACAAACCCCCCACATTACTACTTGTCAATGAATCATTTTATTACACTACAAAAACACTACTGTACTAATGAAAAATTACTCAATTCAAACATTGTATACTCTATTTCTGTCATTCATTGAATATCATAGATGTACTAATTAGTGGAGATACTTTTTACAAACTTTAAATGTTTGTTATAAGAATAAACCACCTGAAACTAAATTAATCTCAAAATTTGAATCACCATATTGAAATTGTAATTTTTTGTTTCAACTTTTGAAAACTGTTTCTTATCTTCTTATCACCGGAGATAGATTCAATAAAGGGTTGTTCATTTTTTACATGCTTTGTCAATTTCAAATCTGCATGTAACGAGTTCCAGTTAGAGAAATATTGGAATATGATTATAAGTGCATCTATGGTATTATTTTGTACATCTAGGTTGATTGATTGTAATTTCCCCCAAAAACTATCATACAAAATAATGTCTAACAACAATAAATTCTTCCATTAATATTGATTGTATTTGTCCCTCATTATTATTACTTTGAAGGGAGTTAATTTATTGTAATTTTAAGTGGTTAGGATTGATACATGGTGAGAATTGGATTTTCCAATGCTTATTATTGCACTGTATTAAATTATGGAAGCACGTAATGTATTTATAATCAAATGACTCGCTTTTCACAATAAACCATTTTAACAGCATGGGGACAATAAACATTTTAACAGCAAGGGGGCAAACATTTTCCAGTTTTTCTTCCAATTCATACTAATGTTATGTCCATTTCCATCAATCAAAAATTCTAGGGTTTATTTAACTGCATTTAATATTAAATAAATGAATATTCTAGAATATTCTGTTCCATAAATCGTAGGTATTGTATTGATGATATTCATTTGTGATTTATCAGACATTTTAAAAGACAGATTGCTATTTTTCTGCTGAGAGTTATTTAGTTTATAATGTCAAATTGTAGATATTTTCTTTTCATGTTCATTATTGTGTAGGAATTTTAGGTTAAATTTTGGCAATTTTCACATTCATGCGTAATATGTTAAATCGACTTTCGCTCACTTCAATTAATAAATATTATACCGCCATCTTAAATAATAATATTTATTAATTTTTTTAAAAGAGAGTTTTGCTATTATTATAATAATATGACAGACATTCTCAAATATGAAATCAGTATTGTTTGAAAAATGTAAATATTCAACCGAGCAACAAGTTCGTTCAGAGGGAATCATTCAGATATCTCAGGAATACAAAGCTATTTGAATATTTACAAATTCAGAACCAATTATATAGACAACTCTCCATCTGTGTACAGAAACGGGTAAATTGGACAGTCGTGAATTCAGAAATGACATCTCTGTATTCAGGAATATCTTTTGTGACATATGATAAAAGCCATTTGACTCTCTGAATGAAAGAAAAAAACATTTTTCTTAACTCGGTTAACTTAATATTATCTAGCTGTGTTCAAAATTATTGAAACTGTTACTATTATTAAAAATGATCTGTGTATTGATTCATAATACGTTGGCTAAATTGAAAGTCGAATCTTCACTGGAAAGCTTCAAATAATATTAACAACATAATTAATACTATTTTTTCTTGAATTTAAAAGCGTTTGGGAATGCTTTAGATAGGTTTGTATCTAAGTGATAAGTATTTTCAAATTTGTGAGAAACTTCTTACTTTGTGAGATGAGCTAGACATTGGAATAAACATGATATTAGTTTTCTTGTTGTTGGTTTTTGAATAAATCAAAGGTGTGAAAGATTCTTTGCAGACTAACAAAACTATTATTTACATCGCATATAATACACGGAGCCGGCTTGCGGTATTTTGGGACCTGGGGCATCCATTTTAAAACACTTAATAAGGTGACAATATTTTTCTTAATTAACACTCCGGGAACGAGTAAAATTGCTGTAATATTTTTCCCTCGTTTTAAAATGGACTTCCAGGGGTTTACTCAAAATTCTTCCAAACTTTTTAATTTAATTCTATTTTTTGGCACCCTTCAGACACTACCTGGGGTTCCTAAACATTCCTCACATCTCTCTACCCTGATGTATGTATGTATGTAATGGTATAGCAATTCTTGAGCATTCAACTAATTTGACTAATCAATATTTTAAGCTTCCTTTGAAGATTGAGTAATGTCGTGCAGACTTAACTTTGAAGAGAGGCTTCATTGACGACCTAAGTTGTTATAAACATGTGTACGTATGTAATTAATAGTTATATTATCATGATTATATTAATATAATGGTTATGTACTTAGATGATATTATGTAGGTATTGCATTTTCAATAATTGCAAATCACCAAAATTAGAGTATCATTGTAATTTGACAATACATTTGAGAAACACTACCTAATAGTTGAGGTATGGGGAGGGGCGATTGTGGCTGAGAAGAAGCTTCCTTCATTAATTTTATTTTAAGTAATCCAATATCTTTTTATGGTATCATTAAATTTTATTGGGCAATAATCTTGTGAATGCTGTTTTATGAGACATTTATATTAGCAAGTTTTATGGTTCTCAAATAATTACGACATAAATGCAGAAGTGTCAATAATATCAACCCTTTGCATGAAGTCTTTATGTGATTTATTTTGCTAGAATTTTCTGAAGTATTTTGACCATACCAAATGATACCAAGATTCCATATAATACAATGTTAACATTACCTAGCATCTTTCGGAAATCTTGCACGGTAATAAATATGTTTAAATGATAAAAAAATTAAAAACTGTTGTCCCTATCTAAAGCTATTTGAGATTCCAGCTTAAGTTTGTGCTTACAACTGATTTCTTCTTGGAAGTGTTGTCTCCAAAAAGGATGTTGGGATACATATAAACTTTTATTATTTCAAAAATAATATATTTAATTCGGTCATCTGGTTAAAATGCTTGAGAGAGTTTAGTACCATTATGTGTGTGTGTCTGTAGTTGTATTATTTCCTCATGCTAGTAATTGTTTAGAGGAAGAATGGGAGACGGAATTGGAAGCTGAACTAAGAGATTATGAGGTGTTGGCAGGTGACAAGCCGACCTCAACTGAAGACATCAAATGGGAGAAGGAGTGTCAAGATTTACTCGGGGAAGATGATGACGATCTTAAATGAATCTGTTCTTAACCCTAAAGACTTTGTGTAACTTTTGAATCAATCCAAAAGATCTTATGTAACATTTGAAACCAAACCAAACAAAAAGATCTTGTGCAACTTTTGAATCAATCCAAAAGATATTTTGCAACTTTGGCATTAATCCAAAAGATCTTGTGCAACTTTTGAATCAATCCAAAAGATATTTTGCAACTTTGGCATTAATCCAAAAGATCTTGTGCAACTTTTGAATCAATCCAAAAGATATTTTGCAACTTTGGCATTAATCCAAAAGATCTTGTGCAACTTTTGAATCAATCCAAAAGATATTTTGCAACTTTGGCATTAATCCAAAAGATCTTGTGCAACTTTTGAATCAATCCAAAAGATCTTGTGTAGCATTTGAAACCAAACCAAACAAAAAGATCTTGTGCAACTTTTGAATCAATCCAAAAGATATTTTGCAACTTTGGCATTAATCCAAAAGATCTTGTGCAACTTTTGAATTAATCCAAAATATCTTGCGCAACTTTTGAATTAATTCAAAATATTCTGCGCAACTTTTGGATTCATCTGAAAAATTTATGCAACTTTTTAATAAAATATTGTAAATTTTTTTTAAAGGCTTTGTGCAACTTTATTGTCTGATGTGAACTAAGCATATTAAAGTCTCAAGATGTAATATTATAATATTTATGAAAGCCTCGCGGTAACGCTTTGGATTCAACAGTGATTCACGCATTTAATTGTGACCCTTACATGCAACTTGGCGAAAGCTTCGGCATTATTTTTACTTTGCCAATGCTGTCTCTAATTATTTGATTATAACATATCATTTTGCAAAATGTCTGAAAATGGTTATTCATTATTAGCATAGAATAATTTAATTCTTGAAGACTTTAATTTTATTAATGATTGGTTTATCAAAATGTATTAATATTACTCAGAATCATTTAACCCTAAAAATGTACACTGTTGGGCAATACACTATATCGTACGGTAGGTAGTTATAGATAATATATTTTATAGATATACCCTTGTGTGTTGATTATTTAAATATGATTTTCATTTTTGTGATACCTGGTTTGCAAAATGCGTGGAATGTCTGTCTATAAAATATGGCAGACAGAGAGAGATTGTGGTAGAGGAATTGCTTTCTCGAATTTCTCGGGAATTTCCGAGAAATATCTGGGGAATTTATTCTGTATCACAATTTCTTAACGGACATATAAGAAAGGCCTCAGCGAAATTAATAACAAAAAACACATCATTTAGATGTAAATTTACCATATTGTTAATGTTTACTAAATATTAATCATTATTTAAACTATATTCTGTACAATAACGTTAAAACACTATTGTGTCTTCAAATTTTTCCTCTTGGTGTTACTGAAAAACTGTATCTTAAAATGTATTTTATATTAGCCTAAATCTTTCCCAAAAAGGTGTTTGGAATCATCTGATTTTGTTAAGAGGTTGTAATAGGGAAATCATGTTCCTTCTCAAATTTCTAAAAAAAATTCCGTACAAAATTTCGGGAACTTCTTGAGAATTTTTATGGTTGGGTAACCTAATGAGAATTTTCTATCCATACTTCTTGTTTCGGCAGATATTTTCACTTTAGCGTGACAATTGCTAAATATCAGGCAAATTGACGAAATAAGAATTGAAAGATACTGTTTTTCATAATAAAGGCAAAATATCCTAAATGTAATTTATCTTTGGGAAGTATCTCTAGGTGTTGTCTATGATAATATTATATATATGTCTTTTCTCTTTTGGTGAGTCCAAAATTTCTATACTTTGTGTATCATAAATGCATATATTATAGCTATAATGAAAGTCACTTAATATAAATATATATTGATAAAAATATGTATTTGTTATGATATTTCAGATTTTATTTTCCACTAGATTTAATTTTGCATGACAACAGAATCCATTGAACATGCTTGCTTCCTCTTGATTTATAATATAGCCCTTGTTAAACATGACGTCATAGTATCGCATATCCATGATAATTGGTGTTAATAATACAATATGCTCAATTTTATTTCTGGATATGTGCACATATAAATAATATGTATTTTATTTTAGAATATGTTCTAATATATATAAATATGTTTTGTGAGCTCGATATGGTAAACATAACTAATAATTATCTTTTTGTGTAAAGATTTTATTTGGTATGTTTGTAGTTTATTTAAAGGTCCCAATGAAGTTGGATAGTAATAATGGTATAAAGATGAATAATTATCTCATTGCAAGCTTGTTGATCGTTACAGAATTTAGTTACATATTGAATTCTGTGAAATTCTGTTGTCTATGTAATTATGTACTATTATACTGTATTTAAGTGTACGTAAATATGGTAAATAAACTGAAGAATCCATGTCCAGTGTTTTATTTTTTTAAATCACTATGTACCTTTTATTTGGCAGGCAGATATGGGTACCGCCGCCCTGGGAACCATTTATTGGATAACCAACACCCCTGTCGTAGGTCACCTCAAGTGGATCTCTACGTTTGATGACTTAGCAGGGGTGTCCAGGTTTATGGGGTGAGGTTTGTCTAGGTCTTATTAATTAAAAAGAACATACATGTAATATTTGCAAAAACAAAAGAGGGAAGTGAAAAATGTATGTAAAAAACAAATATAGGCATTGGTGAGGATGGCATGAATGAGGACAGATTCTTTAAAGAATCAATAGGATTTCCCTTTGAATCTGTCCTCGCTGACGCAAAGGACATCGATATCGGAAGAGATTTGGTTCAGGAGCAATATACCTACTCCTTCCCACCGAGAGAACCAATGGCCAAATGGAAGAAAATAGAGTAATCTATGTTGATGCTGTCTACGATAGTCATCAAGAACATTGAGACTCACGCACTACAATATAGCTGAGTTTTCAATATAACCTCTTAGCAGTCTGAATAAGTGGGTGGCGGCATAACCCTCTCTTCAGATATAATTTTTTTTTTTCTTTAAAAAGAAAGACAAACATTCCCGGGTTACGAATAACCCAACAATGTTTGAAAATCTCCTATTACTACCACAGAAAGCCGAAAATGTTGCTTGTGTTGTGATGGAGTACTTAGCCAGCCGAGGAATCGAACATGCGACGCCCGGGTGGGACCCAAGCGCTATGCCCACTCAACCACTGACCGATAATCCATGTACTTCCTTACTTTTACTCCATGACTCCATCTCCTTGTTCTCCCCACACTTCTCAGCCCAACAACTTGCCCAAATTGGGAATGTCATAATCTCCACTGGTTCCGGGCAGCTGAGACTCAGGATAAAAAAATTATAATCCTTTAATATTTCGATTTGCAATGTCTCCTGGTTTCACAATACGACTCCAGCTAGTATTTGAGCATTTTTTCCACCATGACAGGACACCGACAGCACAGGTGAATAGGTTTTTCTTCATCCCCTTTGAATTTCCTGCAACCATTGGTGCTTTCGGCGCATGCGAGCTCAGACTACTGTGTTGATAACCTCAGTTAAGTAATAGTATTAGTAATAGTATGAGCTATGTTCACTGCGCGCATGCCGGAAACAGATGCGAGTAGGTACATGCTCGGTTAGTGCGCGCGCTGCATCCACACTAATGAAATGTTCCCCTCATGTTACGTTACAGCAATCTGTATCCGGCTTTAGTAAAAAAAATGGAATAAGTCAGTTTTGCAAATATACCCCTCATTTTATGGAAAAATAAAAAATGGAGGCAAATATGAAAACAGATTTTAGATAAAAATAATTACCATCAAAGCACCAATTATTTTTATTAACTGATTGAAACGATCAAATAGTATTTTGGACACACAGGTAATGTATATTAAATTGTTTGTCTATTTTAACCTCCATTAAGGAGGCAGCATAATTGCTGTGATGGATCAATTGTTATTTGATTCAGTATGAATTGTGATTTCAAAGGAACAAATAAACTAACACTGTAGTGATGTGCCGGTACTTATCGATTTTGATATTTTATTTTATGTTTTGTGCTATTTTTTCTCCAGGTTTGTGTTTTCAATTCTTTTTTTTGTTGTACATCAGAGTTGGTATCAGAACTCCGCTCGTCGCCTCAGTTCTTGTTTGTTCAATAGACCATTTTAGTTTTTGTTCAATCTCCACTTTAAAATTAAAAATAAAGTATGAAAAATTATAGTTAATCACTTAACTAAGAATTATTTAAACTAATGAAACCTTTACCTTTACGGAAATAGCATTATCTTAAACACCTATCATAATGTTTCATTGAAGTAATGAAATAAAACCTTCTCCTGTAAAATTTTCTAATGGTCTATTGAACATACAAGAACTAAGATACATACTAGATGGCTAACCTCTTACCGAATTAAATCCTTCATTAAAAAGTCATCTTTTCATAAAAAAAATTTACTCAACAAATAAATATTAAAAGAAAATTGATTTGCAGCCGCATGTCGGAGAGAAAATGATGTATCAGAACTACAATTAAAATTCTACAATGGGTAAGTAATAATTCTAAAAATGGTTAAGATTTCTCAACACTTTTACAAGAGTGTGCAGGCCAATGACCAATGACGTTATATATAATCTATAGACGTTTGGTAGAAATCTCAAAAGTGGTAAGCCAAAACCAAGGCAATTGTATTTGTCTTCGATTTCATAATTTTAGCACACAACTGCCACTAACTATGATAGATAACTATGTACCTAATTTAAAATACCGCAATAAACAATAAACTAAGTAAGTGCTACTAGTCAGTAAATTGCATTAAAAAAGTGCCAAAATGCCCTCGTGTGCGATGAGAAAATGTTTCCATTACACTGCAAACACTAGTAAAAGCCAAGGAATAACATTTCATTCGTAAACACACGCAAATTATTTATTATTTAAAAAAAATAATTAAATTTTTTATAAGAAAAACTCTCTTTTTATAACTTTTCAAGGTTATTCCCATCAATGTAATACAATTATTTCGTTTGTTTCCGGAAGATTTTTAACACCATTAGAGAAATAACAAATATTATAATCAATAATTATCAGCCTGAAACACTCATCTACATTGAAAAAATCTTCCTAGAAAAGATACTGGCCGCCAACGGGAATTGAACCCGTGACCATCTGATTGCCGGTCAGCAGCTCTGACCACTGAGCTATGGCGGCTTATCAAATACCCGCCAAATAATTCAAAATATACTAGTGTTTCATTCGACAATTACTTATTATTACATTTTTCCAACTGAAAACAACCAACTTTATTTTTGTGAGAGAGGTATTTTTAATACTAAATCTCCCGCTAGGTGGCGTCGAGACTAATTATGTCTGCAAACTGCTATTATACAAAAGAAATATCGGCAGACGGGAATTTAATAACTTCCCAAATTTATCAGCAAATTTATCAACCTCCACAGTGATTTCAAGGAACGATTCCAGGATATTTTAAACATGGATATACCACACAGAGTTTTGGATCCTTTTTCAAATGTCAACACAGCAGGATCATCCCCGTTAGAAGAAGAACTAATAGAACTGATAACAAATGAGGATATAAAAATTAAATTTAAGAATAGCTACGAAGAGTTTTGGCTGCAGAAGCCGATTTCACAACTATACCTAGGATTATGGTCGATAGTTCAACGATTTTTAATAACATTCCCATCGTCCTATTTATCTGAACGTGGATTCAGTGCTGTAGCAACGTTGGTAACCAAAAAGAAAAATAGGCTCCATATTACTGAACGCGGCGACTTGGGCGACTTATGTTTGTTTTTAAGTAAAATCGAGCCTAATTTAAACAAACTTTTTAAAACGCATCAAATTCAACCATCTCATTAGATAACTTATAAATTCAATATCTTTTCAATGTTAATAAAAAATACTTCTCTATATAATTAGGTATGCGTTTTAATTGTTCTCATTGAAACAATCTTCTCAGAAATAGGATAAGAGTCATAGCCTTTCTTACAATTACGTAATATTACAGTGTAATTACACGATTAAATATAATCACTGTTAGCTGTTTCAGATTAGCGACTATTTTTTACATACTAGGTACCTAGTATGTAAAAAATATAAATGGACTTTCAGGAAACCCAGAGAAACCCATCGCCCTCCCCTCCCCCCCCCCCTCCAAGATGGTATGTAAAAGCAGTTGGGGGGCGCTAGAAAAAAATATATTGTCAAAAGTGGGCGGTGGGCAAAAAAAGGTTGAGAATCTTTGGTCTACAGTCAGTACCAATACCCGATACCCTCAACCTCACTGTATAAATAATGATTTATTGATTATTTGCAGTTTAATACAGATGATAAATTAAATGATGTGGCTCAAATAACAGAAGAAAAGGGAAGGAAAAGATGTTCTCCTATAGCTTTTGTTTTTGTTCCAATATTTGAATCAATCAATAAAATTTTAATTCCTGAGAGTAGAATGTTGCCGTTAGGTAGATAATTAGGTAGGTTAGCAATTGCCAGTAGGTAGCTACACATTTATAGTAAATTTATTAACCCGCGAGCACTCGCATGGGTGGTTTGGTATATTTATGACTCGCGCCTTTAAAACTCATACGAGCACTCGCGTATAGAGCATTTTGCTCACGTTTAGAAATAGCCTAAAAGTACATAAATTATAGGATATTTATTTATATTATTACTAATATATAGTAAAACAATCACGTAAAAACCAAACAAATGTTTATTTTTAATATATAACATTGGTATATCATAATATTTTAATAACAAATATAGGAATTAAATTGGCAACAATTGGGACTTTAAAATAAACTAAAAAAAATACTTCAATAAAAAAAAATTAAGGAATGAATAACAAAATATTAATTTTCATCACTGACCCGGCCAAACAAACCACCTCTACTGAGCGACTGGTACACCCTAAGACAAAAAAACCATTATGCACGGGACGGGGGAAGAATAAAACTCAGCTACTGAGTGAACGAGGTACGTCGACAGATTGTTGCATAAATGGCGCAAATTTTAAATTCAGTGTGAGGGAAATGCTCATAGCGCGAGTACTCGCGGGTTAAGGTCAAATAAAAAAAAAATACTCTACCTCCACATATTATGGCAGAAAAGTGGTAGATTTCATTAGAGTACCTATTTATTGTGCATTAAAGGAAATACTCACAATAACATGAGTTAAAAAATTCAACCCATATAAAAAGGTATTTTTCTCTAAGACATTTATTTTCAAATATGTTTTAAATTTTTTGGTTTGACTGAATAAAACGCAATGTTATGATTTTTAATGTACAATTGTGTCTCAAAAGAAAGTTTAGATTTAGTGGATCGATTTAAAAAAAAGTAAGGGTTCCATCGAAAAAATGTTTATTAAATATTAAAATACACAATTTGGAAATTTGTTTCTTAAAAATAATATCGTCCAAATGTAAACCCTTGCTTTCACGGCATTAATTTAATTGAATAGTAAAATTTCCTATGACGGCTCGGCAGGTAGGCTCCGTGATGGCTGCTATTTCGTGACAGATATTTTCTTTTAATTGTGCTAGGGAAGTCGGATTGTCGGCGTATACTTCAGATTTGAGATAACCCCACAGGAAAACGTCCATTGGGATTAAACCAGGACTACAAAGAGGTCAATTTATGTCACCTCTCCTGGAGACCAATTTGTTAGGGAAAATTTCCCGAACTCGTAGCAGAGACGTATTGGACTTATGAGATGTAGCTCCGTCTTGCTGGAACCATGTTCTTTGGTTATAGCCAGTAAAGTTTGTAGGGGTGCAGCTTTAGGTCTTTGTGCAAAATGCTGTGTGATGATGATCTACGCACATTTAAAGCACTTGCGCGCTTCCGAATCGAAAGGTTTGGGTCGTCGCGAAAAGACTGATAAACACTCTCTACGTTTTCTACCGTTCTTGATGACCTTGGTCGCCCGGATTTTGGTTTTGCCAGCGTTGTACTGATCTCTTCAAACTTTTTGACCCATTTTTGAATGAGAGGAATGCTTGGCACATAATTCAAGTGATGAAAACCTCGAATATTGCAGAATCTTCTACGCCCTACAGACGCCGAATCACCATTTTTGCAAAACTCACCCACGCACATCGCGCGGTCACTCCTAGAAATGCTTCATGCTTCATACGTTCATACTGACTGAATTCCCAAGAGCCAGGCTACTGATTGACATACCCCCCGCGCCCTTCGGAAAAGTTGCTTTCACTCAGTAAACAAATCAAATATTAACTTTCCTTCGAGACATCCTATCTTGTTTGTTAATTACAATTGCGACGTACACCAACACAACACAAGAAATCACAACAGACTTCATATACCAAATTGTTGGAATAAATTATCAGTAATCAATTTTTGAATGTATATAATGTTATTATACCTAATGGTTTTTCCTTTGTAATTTCATGATATATTATCAAGGCAATGTCGGTAAGTACCTAATATTAATATAGATTTAGCAAAAAAGAGTAAAAGGAGTTTTTTGCCCTTTGCATAAAAATACATCACAATTCATTCTTTGAGTAATACTCTTGACACTATTAGCCGTAAGTATTTACTAATTTTGAAAATGAAATACAATATTATGATCATTTCAGAAAAACCATAACTGAATACATAACGTACACATTAGCAAATTTCACAAAAATCGTGAGTGCTAAGAATTTTAATATCAATGGGAAAACATTGTTCTATATTCACGGATATGAGGAGTCCACCAAGTCAGTGTCTGTCAAGTTGGTGGCCAATGCTTACCTCAGATCCAGACCAGATACTAATCTAATTTTCCTGGATTGGATAAACATGTGTACAGGGCCCTACATGACAAATGCTGCACCTAATTCAGAAACGGTAAACATATTATTAATACGAGCTCAGTCAAAGATAGTAGAAACAAGAAATGGCACCGAAGCATGCAGACTGTCGCCGAGCTACGATCAAACTGCAAGGAATCAAAGCAGCGCAGTTAATAAAAGTTATGCATTTGGTATTATGTAGGTAGAAACTAGTGCAGACGCTGCTGTGTTTAGATGCACGTATGGGTGAGCGATGTTGGCGACACTTTCACGCACCTGTTTCATGGTAATGAAATGGTGGTTCTTGGTTTGTTATTTAAGCTATATAAGTAGGGTTGCCATCCGTCCGGGTTTCCCCGGATTTGTCCTAGTTTAGAGGGCGTCCGGGGAACGTCCGGGCGGGGCTTCATTTGTAGTCCGGGCTTAAAAAAATTTCAACTGTTTTTTTATTACACTGACTATGTTTAAAAAAACTGTTGACATGTCCGGGTTCTGGGCTCTAAAATCCGGGCTGTTTGGGTTTTCAAGCGTCTTGTCCTGATTGCCAAAGTTTAGAGATGGCAACCCTATATATAAGCTCTTTGCTACAATATGGTAGCTATTACATTTGAGATATTCAGAGAAAATATTGACAGCGTTAATATTATTTCTCGTACTAGTCGTTTCGCTTCTTCTTTCTTCATGGCATCATTTATAGAAATATTACATGTTTGCACTTAAGATCTTTCCCTATCGGCCAAATACGAAACCTTTTTTATAAAATCACATTATATTTCGCAAACAGCTTACTCTGTATTCCAATAGATGGCACACTAAACTTCAAATTGAGAATTAATCTTTTTCCAGACCCAACATCTTATCTTACTAATATTATAAATGCGAAAGATTGTATGAATGGTTGGTTGGATGGTTGGATGGTCCTTACTCTTTCACGCAATAAATATCGAATGGAATTTAAAAATTCTTTCACTAATCGAAAGCTACATTATTTGCGAGTAACAACGGCTTTATCTATTGGTAAGCTCTAGCGTCTTGGATGAGCTGTGGCGTTATGAAATTATGTATCATACGTTTTCTGTCCCTAACAAAATCGAATTATTGCAAACGTCAAACAAATTGTTACCTTGGAAACAATGTTTTTTTTTAAATTTTAGGAAAGAGTGCTTTGTTGTGATTAAAAAGAGTAGGTACTTTTTTGGCGTCATAGTTAATATCTACATATCTCTAAAATTTTTTATTCTCCGAACAAAAAGCATAACGTTGCTATTAAGCATAGCGTTTGAAGTGGACTGTTATTTTCTTATTTTTTTAGGTTACTCTGGATTCAAATATGAATAAAATACTAATAAAGGGAGTAGGTACTTAAAATAAATTTCTATTTCTATAATTTTCAATATTTTCTAAAATAGAATTTTTATTTGCGAAATGTCATTCTCAAATTTTTAAATTTTCTATTAAACAATAATTATTTTCCATTAGACAAAATAGAAAAGAATAATAACAATTATGCCAATAATTATGCCAGTAATTTCCCACTAATACTATGCGAGCGAAGCCGTGGGTAAAAGCTAGTTATTAATAAAATTAATGTCTATTTTCCTGCTCTGACAGATTTTAACATTTTTCTGATCATTTTTTTTCTCCATTGAACAAATTTTATTTTCTTCTGTTTTGTATCACTGTAAATATGTACTTTGCATTATAATTATTTTTCTCTCCTTATTTACAGCTTTTACCCACAAGGCTTTGAAGAAGGGTTGTTGCTTTTATTTTTCATTTCTTTTTATTAACACATTTATATGTATTCTCATGTTATCTATTTCAAATGAATTCTTCAATGGTACCTATGCTCTTTCAATTTTTCTTTTAATTTTTTATGTTAATTTAAGTACTTGTGTACTGCTCACTAACATGGACTTTTAAAATAAATGTAGCTCCGTTCGATAAAAAACTTAGAGCCTCAACGTTATTATAATTATCTCAAGATTACATTTACAGGTGGCGAAGGCCGTTGCTTATTATTTATTGCAAGTCATAGCCATGGGACTGCAGCCCGGAAATCTGCATTTAGTTGGTCATTCCCTTGGCTGCCATGTCGCTGGAAATATAGCCAAGACTACCAAGTTGTCAGGAGTTATGTTGCATAGGTAAGACGTTTTCTGTTTCTATTCGGTATAAACACTTCTGATCTATTGGAGAAAAACTATTTATTTATCGAATTAGTATTTATTTCGAAAAATCCATGAATATTAAAAATTTAAACGTAGATATACTTAGTTATCTGAATGCTGAATATGTATAAAAACTAAGGACCATTCCCTAGTATCATCCGGAATGAAGTGCAGTGCAGGAGAATGCGGCGGTGTAAGCTTCCAAAGAACACTGATGAACCACTAATAAATCACGCCTTTTCTGCACATGGCAAGAGACGTGCATCCGCGAACCTTATTTTGCTTGCGATCTCGTTGTATTAACATGGTGATCAGATATCTTGGTTTCCGTGTGATTTGGTGGGTAGATATGAAGCCGGACTGTGACTGAATTTCTTGGTGAGGGCATTCAACTATTTGTAAATCCTGTCCATCATTCCTGCCACCCTCTTTAAGAGTGCTCTCTGTGAACAGAAGAAACCTTGTTTGGAGTACCTACCTAGTTAAACAGTTAACCTAGTTAGACTGTTGATTTTCAGTCAATAAAAATACACTCTACGTAATCGATGTTTTGTTTATCCACGACTTGGAAAAGCTGACGTCAGCATAATTTTTCAGCAAAGTAGGTGGCCACTACCATATATATATTTAGATACTTTTTATGCAAGGTTTAGAATTTCTTCTTCATTTTATGCCATTTCACCTCTTTCTGAATAATCGTTGTCTTCTGCACCAAGCGATTCATTTCTTCCAGCTTCTCCATGTCGGCAAATATTTTCGTGAAGCTTTTCTCTGGAGCTCTCTAGATTGATTTCTGCTTCTTTGTTTGAGTTAACATATTACTGTTACAATCAGTGGCGGCTCGTGACTTTTGGGTGTGCTAGAGTGCTAACTGGCATTGCTGATGTTGCTGTTGCTGTAGCCAAAAAAAGTATATTTTTTTTAGTGAAAATCCGTTTTTTGTATGAAAAATTTCACGAAGTTTTAGCTTGGCCGGGTGCCACACGGATTGCCTGAAAACTTTTCATACAAAAAACCGACAGTGATACTTAAAGGGGGCGCCAGCGCCTTCCTGGGGGCGTTTTAGAGGACTAGGGGGCGTATTTAAATTTTTAGCATTTATGGGGCGCTGCAGCAGTTCGAGTGGGCATTGTGTCAAAATAGAAAAGAGGCTCATTCTCGAGCTATGCACACTGACACACTGACAGTATTGACACACTGTGCAACAATTTGACAATTTATGTTAAATAAACTACACTTAAATACATACTTTTCATGATTTTTTATTGGAAATCCATTTCCGTATAAATGGATGAAATTTTAAAATTTCGTTTCGGGGGGGGTAAGGGGGGCTTTCAATACGGTTAAGAAACACTGGTCTATGACAACATCAAAAGTGCCATTTTTTTAAATTAGCACTCTAACACTCCCAAAAGTCACGAGCCGCCACTGGTTACAATTATATATTCAAACTTAATTTTTAGAATAACAGGGCTAGACTGCGCTTTCCCCCTGTTCTTCCCAGCCTTGACAGTGCGGAGACTAGGCCCAGAAGACGCCCTGTTCGTGGACTCGATCCACACGGACGCCAAGAGGTTCGGCATCCCCCTGAGTGAGGGTCACGCCAACTTCTGGCCCAATGGTGGAGTGAGAACTCAGCCGGGGTGTCGGGTGTCGAACCTTTTCTATTCTATCACTTCTGCCGACGCATTTAATGGTAAGAGCATTTTTTAGGTAACAAATAATAATACAATCTTTATAATTTATACCTTACAGCCTAACAGGGAATATCTCAAATAAAAATCCAAACATAAAAATTCACGAAAGAAATTGCCTCCTTAGAATCGCACCCTGTAACTCAAACTGTATATACATTAGTAGTAAAGAAGAAATAAAATATCTTGGAATAATTATCGATAAGAAAATCAAATGGAAAAGTCAAATAAATTCCACAGTAGACAGAATGAGAAAACTGATCTATATATATTTTAGATTAAGAAATACTGTATCATTAAAAACACTAAAAGATATTTATTATGCACTTGCGCACTCTGTACTACAATATGGAATCGTGACTTGGGGGGGTGCATACAAAGCAACCCTTCTCCTATTGGAAACAATTCAAAAAATATTAATAAAAATCATCCTAAAAAAGCCCTACGACTATCCAACTATAAATGTTTTTCAAGATTTCCCGGTTCCCCCACTTACAAAAATCTATGACAAAATTGCACTTTTACAAATACATAAAGATTTCTTTAGTAAAAATAATTTACCACAATCAAATATAAGCAAAAGAATAATATCTGTTGGAGGATTTACCGTGTCACTAGTGCGAACCACAACAGCACAACATCATTATGTATTCAAGGGTATAAAATTATTTAATAAATTACCCCTTGATATACGATCGGAAGAAAGCTACGAAAAATTAAAAAAAAAAATTAAACTAAAATATTCTAGTACCACCTCATAACTTAACTTATTGTATATTATATCTAGAAATATGTATTGCATATTTAGAAATATGTTTTTGCCTTATCAATACTTTAAATCATTTATTTTAACTAACCTATATTTTTATTACTTTTATCTGTATTTTTACATTAAATCACTATTATTTTTTGTTAAATTACTAATATTTTTTGTTTTAATTTAAACAAATGTAATTTTTTTTTAGTTGTCCTCTCCTAAACACAAGCAGCTGCTTTATTAGGAGAGTGATTGAAATATTAATTGTATATATTATGTTGTAACTGTAACCTTTTTATATTTTTAAATAAAATAAAAAATAAAATAAAAAAATATTTATATTGAGGGAACAGTAGGATTAACAATAGGAGCCGAACCCTCTGATATGAAAATATCTGGAATCGGTGAATATTTTTTCGCATTTGGTCTCTGGTAGATTGACGCATTGTTCTTGTATTGTTTTGTATTTATTATACTTATATAGTGCACTTACATGGCGTGGATTGACTAAATAAACATTTGTGGAAAAGTGTGTGAAAGGGTTTAGTTTTTCCTGTGGGGTAGATATAACCCGGACATAAAATCTGGAGCACAGCACCGTTAAAAGCTACAAGTCGTAAAACCTAACCTAACCAATTAAAAAAAAAAACTATCTTCTCTTTACGTAATAGTTGTATAAATGTCGCGGGCCAATTGTAAAATCAGGCAAATCATGATGAGGCTAGGTGCATCATGATCTGTCTGATTTTACGATCGGCTTAAGACATCTATATCTCATGTAACTTGGCAGACTGGAACTACACTATCCTCATAGTCTTGCTGGATTAAAAACTCAGGCATCGTGTGTTCGATTCCTTTGCTGGATAAATCCTCCATCACGACACAAGCAACATTTTTCAGATTTCTGTGGTGGTAATTTTTTTTTATATTACCTCCACACAGAAGGTCCTAAGGAAAACAATTCCATTCAGGGCCTATGGGATGCTGTGTGGACTCTTCAAAAAGATCCTTCACACGTTGAGGGTCTTTTTGAGGAGAGAAGGAGTAGGTCTTGAAGATACTGTAGGAGGGAAGAACACAGAGGCTGAACTGTTGAACTCAAGAACGTTAGTCACGAACGAAGAGTCATAGAAAGGACCCGTTCTCACGTGACAAATGTTAACAGTTTACATATGTTGGGCGCTGTTCAGGCGATGTTCCAAGAGAGTCCCGCTGGAGAGGTCAAAAAGTCTGCCTCCACCAGTCTCTTCCGCTCCAGCCTGCCAGCAGTTGGTAACCTCACCAAGGAACCTGGGCACCCTTGCTAAGTCACCAACCAAAAGTGAACCACTTGGGGTGACTTATGGCAGAGGTGTCGGTTATCCAATAAATGGTCCCCGGGGCGGTGGCACCCGAATTCGCCTACCAAATTGTAAAGAAACATCGCATTCTAAAAAACGTAGAAGTTTTTCAAATATTGTGAAGTAAAGGCGGAAACATATTTGTGTGGTGTGGTGTGTTGTGGCGCTTACTGTCGTGACGGTGAGTGTGCACACTAGTGTGGTGTGGTGTGGCGTGTCGTGGAGCGCTCTGGCGTTTTCTGTAGTGTTGCCACATGCATGAAATCTTTAAAGCTACGAAGAGAGATATTGGCGCAAGCGAATGTGACCTTATCTTTCATAAAGTTTCTTTATGCATAAGGGTCAAAATGCTCTGGCGTTATTTTAAAGGGTGCTCTGGCGTTATTTCTGAACAGTACCTACCTAGATATCAAACCTTTGCAGCGTTTAAATGTGCATAAAGTTTTCTTCTGATTTGGATAGTGATTTTGATGAAGATCTTCAATTTCTCTTAGTAATGAAACTCCTTAAGTCAAAAAAAAAAGAAAAGAAGACACAAGGTTCACCCTATAAACAGAGAGAGAGACAGAATTTAACAAAGGTGAATTTCATCGTCTTGTTAAAGAACTAGAGAGTGACGAAGAGAAATTCCATCAGTACTTTATATAGTATATTAGTAATATAATAATACTAGCGACCCGCCCTGGCTTCGCATGGGTGCAATGTAGATATTAATGTGGAGCAGTGTGGAGTGATTTAATAATACTATGATTATAATAAGTCATACTACGGGATATTTTTATATACAATATTTACAGCTGTTTTTAGTACATAATTCATATTGTTTACAACTTTTTAATGAAACTTTTTTATATTTATATTGGTAAGTATATAACATGTTTCTTGATTTAATTTAATACCTCCCTAATTGAGAATAACTCGTGTTTAGGGAGGGAATTTTTACAAGATTTGTTTAATTTCTAGAATTATACCTATAATTAACACTATATACATTCAATTTGTTAGCGTACATATATGCACTGAGGAACAGATAACATATATTAAAAAAACAGACAGTTCTTTAAAATATTTAATATATAATGCATATGCATAACCTTTACGAGAGTGTATTGTTCGTTTGAAAAGGCAGAAAAAAAAGATAGTACAAACATGTTTTCTTTAGATTTAGATATTTAATAGAAATATGGGGAAACACATACATTACGTACTTAAACGACTTACAAATAATACAGAACAAAGTTATTAAAAAACTCTTCAACTATAACCCAGACACTCACAAAAAAAACTATATCAGGAAACGAACCTTTTGAAAATAAGAACATTGTACGAATATAACATATGTCTTTTAATCTACAAAATACAAAATGGACTTATACACACAAACACAACATTTATAAAAACATCACAAGTACACGAACATTATACTAGACAACACAATAAATTGTACACAAATACTGTCAGGACTGAAACTGGTAAGAAAAGTATTGGCCACGAGGGAGTTCACATATATAATCTCCTTCCAGATAACCTAAAAACGGAAAAGAATATAAAAAACCTTTAAAAAAACTATTTAAACTTAAGATGTTGGAACAAAATTAAAATATTACTACTATACTCGTACTACTATATATATAAAAAAACTATTTAAACTTAAGATGTTGGAACAAAACTAAAAATATTACTACTATACTTTATATGCTCTGTATTTAAGTTAAGAAAGCGAAATATTATATTTCTTTAACTTATTAAATAAATAAAAAAAAATAAAAAATATATGTTACTCTCGAAAGCGCGACATATAACTGGCCGTGTGAGAAACACTCAACACTCAAACCTAAGCCAGCAACGTTGGATGTTTGACCCTGTGACTTATTGATGGTCTTTGCAAAAGATAGCTTTACTCCCTATATATTGGTGAAAACTGCATGAAAATCCGTTGCAGAGTTTAAAAGATCTAAGCGCACATATATATTTTGAGCGACTTCATTTTATATTACGTAAAGATAAAGATAATACAATATTTCAGAAATTTCTTCCCAAGCAGCCGTTCTGATCAAATGACCTTTATACTATTTACACGTTAAATCGTATAAAATTTTTCGCTGACGTACAAGTTCAATTAGCTCGTCAGCCATTTTTCAGAACCACGCTGCAAACAAGTGTCCGCTAGTTGTCTATGACCATAAATAAATGTCTATGGTGCGCCAGAGTGGTGGTGGGGGGTATGGCGCGATCGGCGGCGAGCAGTCCACGCCACAACAGAACCCACCCCGACACACCACACCACACAAATATGTCTCTAACCATAGAAAATGTATGAAACCGATGTGCTACTGGCGCGCCACGACACACCACACCACACAAGTGTGTTTCCACCTTTATTCGTAACCCGAGAATACTTGTCTTTTTTAAATAAAAAAAATAAAAAAGTTTTCCGAACTTTCATATTTTTGAAGTAAAACTTTTTTACGCACGCTCGACACTTAAGGTACCAAGGTCACCCCAAGGTATTTTTATTTTATTTGTGTGTTCATTTGGGAGGCCGGTATGGGTACCGCCGCCCCAGGAGTTCCTTCGCAGATTGAACAAACCCAAACAACCGTTTCGGAATCAGGAGCTCAGAAGTAAGCCGGGTAATATTTATGTTAATTTGTTCTGAATTTAATTCAAATTCACTCGTTATATCTGTATTTTTACTCTTGCGATTTCTGCGCCCCGGGTACCTAGAAACGAATTCTTCTGCAAAGTAGTAGAATATTAAACAAGTTTTGTTCCTACGCAGAATAAGAACAAACCCAAACATCCTTTTCGGTATCAGGAAATCAGAAGGTGGCCGAGTAATATTTATGTAAATTTGTAGGTAAGGAATTAAATTAAAATTCACGCGTTATATCTGTATTTTTACTCTTTCGACTTCTGCGCCCCGGGTAGCTAGGAACAAAATCTTCCACAAAGCAGTAGGAAAAATATATGTTTTAACATTTTTTTTATTCGTTATAATTAATTCACTGTAACCTCGGGGTCAACTAAACTGTTATGGTTCCATCCCAAGTCCCGGGAAACTGCGTTATAATGCAAGCGCCTCACATGTATAACATTATATCTAGCGGGCACCCGGCGGGCGTTGCAAGAAAGAAAGGGTTTGTGCCTTTCAATTCTTTTTGTTGAAGTGCTTTTGGATAGGTTCACATATATTTTTGTGTTTTCGTCCGACACGTCTGCAGGTCGCATACAGCTATCCGCGTGTGAAGCTTGATTTTTTTTTACAAATTTACCGTTATAAGTTAGTGAAGTTTTACTTCAGTCGTGTGGTTTAAAGCACACTCGTTTTTTTGCTGTAGCATTTTTTTTACAAAATTTTCTTATCCAGGGTAAGGCTTTGGAAAAAAATAGCTCCTTTTAGGATTTTTTGTAAAGTTCGCAAAATATAAAAAAGAAATTCGACACACCCACTATTACCAAGTATAATAAAATATTGAATGGTATGGTGGAAGGGTCACTTTAATGTTTTATATGTTTAATGATAATCAAAAAAAACGATTATAAAATTCTCGATAAAAATAATCTTTCCATTGCGGTGGTACGCGTATGTATGTATATGCGGTACAGCGTCGTTAAGAGTTTTATATTTCAGTGAAGTTGATAAATAATTTAAAATTTATTTCGATGCAATATTTTACATTTTTTTTGTATAATTTAATAATGTTGGCCTCACTGGGTGGCTTAACCGTGCTAAGGCCTCCATATACATACATCCATCGTTCAATGGAATAATTCAAAATGGATTTATAAAAGGGAAAATTATGTTTTTTTCTGAATTTCAGAGGGTTGCAGTCACCAGAGAGCTTGGAAGTTCTACGCCGATTCAGTCATAAATCCCAAAACTTTTGTTGGAGTGGAGTGTAAAAACTACGATGAATTTATGGCGAATAGATGTTCTAAAAATGGAATTGCCTACATGGGATATGGAGCTTTGCCAACGTAATTACATTCATATTATTTTATTTCTTTTTCAATTCACCCCAAATGGTTCGCTACGTTTAGTGACTTAGCAGGGGTGACCGGGATCATGAGACGAGGTTTATGAAGGTCTTGGCGACCGATGTGTCTGCCCACCTGCTGCGTGGCAGGCCGGATCAAAGGAGACTGGTTGAGGAAGTATTTTAACCTCTCCAGCCAGAATCCCTCGACCCATCGTCTTGTACCACAGTTGAAGGGATGGATTTATACGTCCGTTACTCCTGGACACATTGACCCCACATTCCTATCCCACCCCTAATACCTACCTAAATCCTTCCCAGAACTTCCTCTGCTTCTTTTCTTAAAAAAACCCTCCACACAGCATCCCCTAAGATGACGTAGACCCTGAGGGAAATTATTTTCCGCAGGGCCTCCTTTGTGGAGCTAACGTAAAAAAAACGAGTGTGCTTTAGACCACACGACTGAAGTAAAACTTCACTAACTTATAAAAGAAGAGAGAAAGAAAATGTGCGCGCGCACTGCTCTCTCTTGCGCCTACAGTGTGATACAAACAATAGGCCTGCACTGTGTCTTAGATATACGAAACGTAACTGACTGTGAGAGAAAGAGAGAAAGAAAATGTGTGCTCGCACCTCTCTCTCTTGCCCCTACAGTAATATACGAATAGTAACTCTCTCTCTTTCTATCTTCACTAACGTATATCTCCCTCTCAACTTCCGTTCGCCTCGCCTGGTCACATTTTTCGTAACGCTCTCGTCACGCATTCACCAGCTTACTCTCCAAGTCAAGCGTGCGTAAAGAAGTTTTAATTAAAAAAACGTCGAAAATATTATTCATGCTTCATAAATTATGACGTTACATGGGAACAAAAATATTTTATTTTTATCATAATGTTTATGTTTTTATCCTAGACATTGTATTTTTATTTTTATTTTTTATTTTTATCCTTTTATCTTATCTTACTAATATTATAAATGCGAAAGTTTGTATGGATGGTTCGTTGGATGGATGGTCCTAACTCTTTCACGCAATAAATATCGAATGGAATTTAAAAATTCTTTCACTTATCGAAAGCTACATTATTTGCAAGTAACAACGGCTTTATATATTGGTAAGCTCTGGCGTTATGAATGAGCTGTGGCGTTATGAAATTATGTATCATACGATTTCTGTCCCTAACAAAATCAAGTTATTGCAAACGTCAAACAAATTGTTTTTTTTTAAATTTTAGGCTTAAAAAGAGTGCTTTGTTGTGATTAAAAAGAGTACTTTTTGGAGTCGTAGTTAATATCTACATATTTTTTAAAATGTTTATCATCTCTCATGCCTTTTTCTTTTCCAGCACTTCCTCTCCTTCCTTTCCTGAAAAAGACCCTCCACACTGAATCCCCAAATATGACACAGGTACTGAGGGAAATTATTTTTCTCATGGGGTGGGATTAATGTAAAAAATATATAAGTACCTATACCTGTTATGTTTTTTGTTTGATTTGGAAAAAAAAAAATAATAATAAAAAATAAAAAAAATTGTTGTGTATTTCGATCTTTCAGTTGATTAGTCAGACATCTCCAAAAACTGAGTTTTGAAATAATGAGGAAAGCAATAAATCAAATCTTAATATATAAAACAAAGCGGGTTAGTTACACCATTTATTACTCAAGAACGGCTGGATCGATTTTTATGATCTTTGATTTGTTGGATTTGTCTCCACCCCGAATAGCAGAATATCTATTAAAGCATCGGAAAAATTCACGTAAAAAAATTAAAATTCTTTCCTCATACATTTTGTATGGAACGAATTCTCATCTCTTGAAAGAGCTGCAGCAATATTGTGATAGGTTTAATATTGAACTTTGAGTGAATTCCAAAAATTTCAAAAACGTCAAATTTCATTGCGCTGATTGTTTTGCATTTGTTCTTAAACATATAATGCTGCCCCTCTTTCTTACACACTCAATATAGTCGAAAATGAGACAAACTGTGAACACCCCTCTAAAGGAAAATATAATTTTACTAATAAATCTGAATGATATACGAATTATTTTATCTTTTTTTTTTCTTTCGTTGCCTGGACTATAGAAAGTCCATCAAGCATTTGTCATGTCAACTAACTAAGTAACCGTCGCGCCGTTTCCCCACAGGGGTAGGCAGGGAGGACGGACCGTCAAACAACTCGGTCTTGGCATACACTCTTTGCCTCTCACATTTATTCATACTCATACATTCTCTTCTATTATTCTGACTTTTGACATGGTCAGACTCAAGTATCTGATTCACTTGATCGTGTCATGTCTTCCTCGTGCGTCCCCGATTTCTTTTACTATTCACATTTGCGTCAAATATTCTTCTTACACTACTTTCTTCGTTCATTCGCTCTACATGCCCAAACCATCCGAGGGTCTCTTTCTTAAACGTACTCATTACGCTTATATCAGCCGTACATTCTTTGCGGATCTCCACATTTCTCACACGATCATACATGGTTTTACCAGACATATGCCTCAGGGATCTCATTTCAACAGCATTCAGTTTACTTTCATCCTTCTTCTGCCAGTTCCATGCTTCACTGCTATACATCAGGGTAGTTACCAGGACTCCATTTTGGACTGCTAGCTTCGCTTCTTTTGATAGTTTTTTTATTACCGCCAACTGCATTCAGTCCTCCATTAATGGAGTTACCCGCGTTTACAATATCTCTATCAGCCTTCCCATCTCTCCTAAACACACTACCCAGATACAAAAACTCATTCACCTACACCATGACTTTAGACTTACTTACATTCATCATTAACTCATTCTTCATACATACTTCGTTTATCCTAGATACGAGAGGCTGTAGATCTTCCGCAGTGTTAGAAATAGAGTAGACTCCAGAGATTTGGGAATCTTTCTTGACTCAAAGCTAACGTTCAGAAACCATTACCAACACATTGTCAATGAAGCCAATAGAATGCTCGGTTTTATTACTAGAATCACCAAATTGTTCAAGAACTTCAATAGCTTCAGAATCTTGTACTACTCATATGTAAGAAGTATCTTAGAGTATGGCTCCGTGATTTGGTCCCCACACTATGCAATTCATATCAATAAAGTGGATTCTGTTCAAAATATTTAAGAATACTAGCATACAAATCTGCAGTACACCGGAATCTAGATAACTATTCTGAAAGGCTTTTTTGAAAGAAAAGAAACATGAAGACTTTTGTACAACACTTGTACACGGTTGACATTAGTCACATGAGAACGGGTCGTTTTTACGACTCGTTCTTGAGTTCAACAGCTCGGATGTGGAACGATTTACCGGCCTCTGTGTTTCCTCCCTCCTACAACATGGGTCTCTTCAAGACCCATGTTCACGCCTTCCTTTCCTCAAAAAGACCCTCCACACAGCATCCTCAAAGATGACATAGGCCCTGAGGGAAATTATTTTCCTCAGGGCCTCCTGTGTGGAGTTAATGTAAAAAAAAAAAAACTTAGATATATTTTCAAACTCAATTGCTACCTTCAGAATGAAATTATACTTACGTATCCCTGATGATTTCCTCCCCTAAAGCTATAAAATGTGAATAAATGTATGTATATGTTCATGTGTGTATATATTTTGAAATTTTTGATCCTTCTTGTTTTACGTATGTACTTTAATTTATTATTATGTATTACAACTAATTAAGAATATTGTGATGAACGGTGTGCTCACCTTTCATTGGAATTTATCACTGTAACCATATTAAAATTATTAACTAATGCGATGTATTCTGCCAACAAATAAATAAAAAAAAAATAAAAAAATCAGCACCGCATCATCAGCACACAACTCGTCTGTTATTATTACATACTTTCAGATTACTCAATTTCGCGCCCAATCCCACCTCTTTTAATTCTTGCATACAATTTATCATGCTGACTTTCAGAACTCAAGGTGATTATTATCTACAAACGAATGCACAGTATCCATTCGGAAAAGGAAGAGATGGTATCAAATACGTTGCACCTAAAGAAGCTACCGAAGGCTCTTAGGTTCTCAACTTGGAAAAGTCTCCAACCAGCTACATAAAGAAAATTCATGGTTGTGACGAATGCAAGACCTTACCATCATTAGCAAAGAAACTTTTACTTCGATAAATGAATAAACATAAATCATATGTATATAATAAAACGAAAAGTTTATAAAACATTATTTTCATATATTTTCACATAATATCTGACATTCTATACATTTAAATTTATAAATAACTTTAATACATAATGTTTAACAAGTTTGTACAGTCATTTGTGTGTTAATTTCTAACTCCAATTATTATTTTAAATAATAAATGAATTTTAAAACATCACAATTTTATATTACTGTTTATTTTATAAATATTCTAAATAACAACATCAGTATTTAATACTATACAGGTTACATGATATATTATACCACACAAAGACATATCTCATATACCTAATTACTTTTAGTAAGTCAAAATGATAACTATGTAAGAAGTACAGGATAGCTTACATCACACATAGATATAGTAGTGTAATTATTACAAAAAAAACATTAGTTTATACAATATAATTATAGTAGAAAAATATTTCACAACTTTCTATTGGATAAAAAGTTTTAAAATAATAAACTGTTTAGCTTTAGATCAATTTTTCCGGTTTCACATTTAACTTATTAATTTTTTTCTCATATATAAACATTAAAGAATCAATTCTTTGACTACGATATTTTCATAGTTATTCCACTAAAAAAACTAGCAAATAGTATATGTACTTAATGTTCTAAATACTTTTTACGTAACGTTCTTATGTACATTAATTTCTAGATCGACATAACTCTTTTCAGCTCATAAAGTTATTTTCATTCAGATCTATGAGCCTTTGAAATTTCAATTGTAAAAAACAACCACATTTTTTTATAGACCAGGATTAGTTTGAGAGATGAATTCTTCTTCCTCTGTTAATTTTATATGAAAATGTCACCTATGTTGGCAGATAAAATATTTTAACGCAAAAATACTTAAGGTTTGAACAAATTTCACAATAAAGGCGTGCAGAGTCGAGTTGAAAAGCTTTATTTTTAAATAAATCTTTTTTCCATTATTGATACGCGAAACACATCATTTTATAAAATACTTAAATAATGTATGTAATGGAAATTATTTCATAAGCATTGAACAAAACATAATGTTATCACAATAGAAATTTTACTCATTTATATTCATATAGGCATTATTACATGCAAATTTCACAACCGATATGAAAAAATAATAAATAACATTGATACATCACGAGTGTTTGAATATTAGTGGTTTTGAATATTATAAAATGTACATCCTTTTCACTGGAATTAAAACAATATTTTCCATTGAAATAAGAAATATGCAGGATTAAAAAAATTATTGCGTTTTTACTAACCATAAATCACAACTAACATCTCATCGAAATCAAAACAACGGGTTTATTCGACGGGTTCACATAATAGAGAAAGAGAAAAATACTTTTTTTTTCTCGGAAAAATTGAATAAATAATTGAGCCACTTTAAAAAGTCGGTTTTAAAAAAAAACAGAACTGTGTTTCTGGTCTAGATATTGAAAAATAAAAAAAAGATAACCTATAACCTATCAATACTATATTTTGTAAATCCGCTGCCTACCACCCCGAAAATGGTAATATATTTCAGAATTGAGCGCTGAATTGGCGTAACTCACAAAAATTCTAAAAAAAGTTAACAAACGGAAGAGGCTTTCAATCAAACAGAAGGACAGATCAACCGAAAACAATTATTTCACTGTTGAAACTTTTATTTGAGCCAATTTAAAAACGCAGTTATCTCAGCAAGACATTTTTGTGGGTTACGCCACTTCTGCGTTGACCCCTCGAATTTAATGTTGCTTTAAAAGTCTTTAGATTGGCTTAGGAAAAATAAAGCTTTTCCAACCTTACTATTTTCTATCGCTCCCCATCGCTAATTTCCTCAGTTTTCGCAACAAATTCCCAATTGAGGGTGTTACAGTATCACTAGTCCCGGACAGTGGAACTCTTTAGTGGTGTCACAAAAAATAAACACATCGTTTAGTTATCTTCTTATAAAATATTAGATTACATGTCAAATAGAAAATAATATAACACAGTTGAAATAATATAATAATAAAAATCCTTATATTTCACCAATAAAATATTTTTGTAATAAACTTTCTGTTCTAACAATATTTTCCAAGCATGGATTATATATTATTGGGTAGCTACTTAATAATTCAATTGATGACTGAATTATTGAATACTTTGGGATAGGTATATCTAAATACGGGTAGTAAAAATATTACATTACTACTTTAGGATCGTAATTCAATTTTATTGTAAATTCGGCTTGGGATTTTTAAATGTCTAATTTTCGAAATTAATATCAAAAATACGTTTATTACAATTAACTAGGTAACTACGTAAATTATTTATATTTTAAATATGACACCATTATGTATTTTACACTATTATTCAACTTTTCTATACATTTTTATATTTATTTTAGTCATAGAATAAATTCCTTATTTTATGATTTTAGTGGATAATTTGGTTTTGGAATGTTTTTGAAAAAAACTCAAACTGACTACTTATTTACAAATATTCCAATCTACTTTTTATGTACAGTAAAAGCGTTTTGTATTCCCTTTTGAAAATGTACATCATTCATTTATACACAAAAACGTAAAATGCAGTTCAAATGATACCTCATTATATAATATTGGGAAGGTAACTTTAGCTTAATTGCTACAATATAAATTATGTTTTGGTTTCGATTATATTTCATACTATTGATAAATGATTAAAAATCTAATGGCTTTAGAAAAAAAGATAAATCTTATTGCTAACTCTCCGGTAATCATAATTTAAAAAAATAATAATTTCAGAAAAATAATTTCTTCAGGGTAAAAGTATGGATGACCCAATGAACTATGTGGTAAGGCGGAAAATTCCTCGGCACAGGCTCAGGGTCCACTGCGAGGACATTATAAGAAATAATAAAATTTCTGTAGGTCACACATAGTATTCGTAACAGAGTAAAATTCTCATAACCGTTTTGATGTCTGATATTTAACTTCGAAACGCTGTTGATTGAAATGGTTTTAGTTATGTTTATAGATAAAATATCAGAAATGCAGAGGCGTGCGTCCACCGAGGCTGTAATGCTAAGGTGTTGTGCAAACTGTAAGCCAAAATAAAATAAGAAAGATATATCTACCGATTAGGCAAATTAACACACGTGTGAGCATCCTACCCTGGCATCATGGGTTCAACAAGCTAAGTCCTCTGTCATTTCACAATTAAAATTTTCTGCTTCTAGAAAGTAAGAGGAATGAATATATTGCCTGTTTATTCGTGACCCGGGAACGTTTGCCGTTATTTTTAAATAAAAAAAATAATATCTACATCTTAGAATTTTAACGAATATTAAAAAAAAAATAATAACTTAAGCTATTCCTTGCGGAATGACCATATACTTCCCAACCTTTCCATTCCTTATATTCTTCCACTTCCTTCGTTCTCACTACATTCCTTCAACTAAGGTTGTTGTAAGGGCAGTTACGACATTGCTAAATCACAACATAAAAAAGTATTATTTATTTACGCTATTTTGATCATTAGTGTTAGGTATTTCCGCTTCGACGAGACCATTAATAAATTATTCCAAAATACCCAAAGCATTAAACAAACGCCACCCTAAAATGCGCTAACAGTAAAAAGCTTCAGGACCCTAAATCAACCCTTGAGCATAATGAAAACAAAAGAAAAATCACTAGAAAAATACGCAGCGGCAAACCAAATACTGACTTCCGAATGGTCGTAACTCAAAAGTCTGTTAAAAAATATCTTCTCCAATTTCAGTAAGCGGTGCCCTTTCTCCTCTATGAGGGCCTATTTTATAAAAGTTCGTTTGGTATTATCTATTAAAATAAACAAACGAGATGGGCCATGAAATTTTATTTGTATCTACACAACAAAAGGGTAACTTGCATAAGCTACGTCGCTTTGATAGTCCATGCAGTTTGGTCGTGGCTCATAAATTTTTCGGTGACATGTGAGGGAAAATAAAATTAATATTATAGGTATGTATCTGTTACTGTAAAAGCCTGTATGTACTACGGTAAATCTTAAGATTTTCCAGTAAATCCTAAGATTTACCAACAATTCATGTTGGGGCTTTTACGGTAACATATCTACCCACTACATATCCATTTAAGAACCCAATCGCAATCTAGAGCTGTGTTGTAAAAATATAAGTATAAAAATGAGTATGTTTATTAAATAACATGCACCAAATTGTTAAACATGATATTAAGGGACGAATCTGACGTTAACCAGCGTTTCCTTAGATTATTTGAAGTAATATATACAAGGTGGCTCAAAGTCACCATCCTATCGAAAGATGCCATATGTTTTGCAAATAGCAGCAAATGTCAGTTCTACTCTGACATTTTTTAAGTAAACAGATACAAAATACACATCAACAAGACATGTATCACTATACTCAAGAACGCGGAAAAAATTGTTAATTGTTGAAATAAATTAATTAAATTTAATTAATTTAAAAAAATGTATTCACGTTTTGGTATTTGCCGGCAAGATTGCCCGATTTGACCGTTCCAGAATTCTTTTTGTGGGGTTTCTTGATGTCACTAGTCTATGTCAACAAGCCTCAGATTCTTGAAGCCCTCGAAGAAAATATCCGTCAAGAATGCGAGAACCTATCGCCGGAAGTCAATATGGTCATAAATATCATTTTCTCAACTTAATGGAAAAAAATAAGACATCAAATAATCACAATCTAAAAGTATAACCATTTTTTTTTCATTCATAATTTTTTTTTTTTTTTTTTTAAATTACAGACCAAGAACATTGGGTGAGAACTTTTGCGCTTCCTTGTATAAATGGCATTTGCTTCCATCTACTGACTTTTTAGTTTTATTCACATAAAATCATTTTTTTAAATCAGTTGATTGGAGTGGGGTATCTATCAATTAATACATTTATGACAGGTGCTTCGCCCGAGTTTCAGACGCTCTTTTATCGTAAAATTTTCATATCGCGAAAACAACATGGAATCTTGATGTTCTTTTGACGGTTTTATGTACGTTATTTCAACGCTTTATATCTCATGATGGAAACACTTAGTTATATGCTAAAAGCAGTTGCATCGACCTAGAAACTTCACTAACTTATAAAATAACATATGACATTGAAACACATTAAAAAAGGAAGCAAAGCATGGGCAAAAGTTGCACATGCTTCGTTTCATTTTTAATGACATTGATCACCGTTCGCATTGATTACCGTTCGCATCACATTTTTCGTAACATCACACTTTTCGTAACAATCACACTTTTCGTAACAATCACACTTTTCGTAACATCACACTTTTCGTAACAATCACACTTTTCGTAACATCACACTTTTCGTAATAATCACACTTTTCGTAACAATCACACTTTTCGTAACATCACACTTTTCGTAACAATCACACTTTTCGTAACATCACACTTTTCGTAACAATCACACTTTTCGTAACAATTACATTTTTCGTAACAATCACACTTTTCGTAACAATCACACTTTTCATATCAATCACCACTTTTCGTAACGCATTCACCAGTTTACCCCCAAGTGTCGAGCGCGCGTAAAGAAGTTTTACTTCAAAAATCAATATAATATTCATGATGTTTGAACTCGCAATTCTTAGTTTTTAGGTTGTAGGAATACGTAAATTAAACACGGAATCGAACTGATATATCTAGCGGTTTCTGAATAGAATCGTACTGAAAAACCTGGACAGGGATTTCATTATTTCAACATGAATATATTTCTCTGTACAAAATAGGCAGGAAAATTTAACTGCAAAACGCGAAATTCCCGCCGAAACGTATCGCAAAGTTGAAGCGCTGCCGCCAGCTTTGTGTAACGCGCACTTCCATGCGGATAAACCGGGAGTTTTATAGTTTCATTTACTCCACTTCTAGACTTCAAGCCTTATATCTGGATCTTTAAATATAACTATCCCTCAGTGCTGTTCTGTCCAAAGGTTTAGAATTACTGGAATGTATTCTTCGAAACAAAAAGTTTTTAATGCGAGTGTTATATAAAATATCTTTGCGGGATTTTCATTTTTGAAGTAAAACTTCTTTACGCACGCTCGACACTTGGGGGTAAACTGGTGAAAGCGTTACGAAATGTGGTGATTTTTACGAAAACGGTAAACGATGCGAACGGTGATCGATGCGAACAGTGATCAATGGCATTAAAAAAGGAAACGGAGCATGCAAAAGGAAACGGAACAACTTTTTCCCAGCGAAAAATAGACGCATGAGTGTGTACTACTGTGCGAAATGCAACAAACCATATTGTCTGGAATGTCAATGTCACCCCAATGTCATATGTTCTTTTATAAGTTAGTGAAGTTTTACTTCAGTCGTGTGGTTTAAAGCACACTCATTTTTTTTTAATGAAAGACAAACATTCTCGGGCTACGAATAACCCGACAATATTTGAAAATCTCCTTCTATCACCACAGTAAGCCAAAAATGTTGTTTGAGTTGTGATGGAGGACTTAGCCAGACGAGGAATCGAACACGGAACGCCTGGGTGGGACCCAAACGCGATGCACACTCAAACACTGACCGGTAATATTTTAAAGTGCTGTTCGAAGGATCGCTTCGTTCTTTATCTTATGGAGTTTTAAATGTAATAAACATTGGATTTAACAATTAAAAACACAATATTGGCAAAAAATGCACTGGTAAGGAAGCCAGGTGAAGAGACGTGGTCCATCCAAGTCGAGAGTCAAGCAGGGCCCCTAGCAACTAAATTAAAAAAAACAACATTTTTTTAAATTTAGTCCCTAGGGGCGCTAATGTATTGCGGTTAATACCTAGTGGTTAGGTGGTTTTGTCAGCTGGAATAGTGGCTACCAGTGGCGTAGCAAGGGAGCGACCGTGAAAATAACTTACGAAGGTAGAATATTGCCACAAAAATATTTTACACATGAACACTGTCAATGTGATGTTATTATTTATATGTTCGTAGCTCTGTGGCTCGGTCGTTCATATAGTTTGAGGATTAATAATTCTTGGGGTGATAATGTTCATTTTTGGGGTAACACCATGTTATCCGCACCGGGTGCCACCTATGCTAGCTACGCTACTGATGGCTACAAAATATTTCTGTCCAATTTAGAAAGTTTATATCATAATGTATGTAGATGCTATGGTTGGAAATATAATACGATATTTTCACATTTTATTTCTAATTCTACCCTAAGCTCAATCATTATTTTTGAAAACGTTAAAAAAATGTAGGTACATTTTTAGTGTTGTTGAAAAAATAGCCCATTGTTTACTTATGAGTATATTACTTATCATTGGCATCTACAACTTATACAACACAAATATTTAAACGATGAAAATATTATAAACTGATAGATTAGTTGTAGTTTCTCATTCTCATGCAAGTGAGGGGAACATGAATGTAGCTAAGTAGTTTCACCATTATCATTACTAATACATACACCCATATGTGAGGCCGCCGTGTCTTAAGCCACGCGTAAATGTTACTGTCTTTTCGAGGCTCATCATTGACTGGACGATAGTGTTGAGGCCAGTGCACTTGTTCAAACGGCCATATTTTGACCAAAGCTACACAAAGTTAATATGAAATCGGGAGGTTAATATGAACCTTCCTAAACCCGAGGATCTTATAATCGTGAAACTACCCTGACAACGAAGCCCTCATTGGAGGGACCTCAGATGGTTACATTATAATATCATTTTCAATATTGCTTAGGATATTTTAACATGTTGGTAGGTTTTTATTTTACTTTCATGAGGTCTGTCTTATAAATTACTATTTACATGAATAATATTCTACCTAAATATAGGTTCCATGACAACTCAGAATCATGCGATTTGAGCACCCGTTTGACAAGCCTTTTTTTCATCAATTTAATGATTTTTTATAGGATGTGTTGAAGTTGTTTAATTCTAAGTTGTCCAGTTACCAAAATATTTTGTAAAAATAAACTGACACTGTGTTACTTCCTGGCGGAACTGTGTCATCAGGGAAACTTAATGACGTCAACGGAGGTTTGGTGGGAATCTTGGAACAGCTGGTTTTATATCCGCCATGTTCCTCATCGTAGAAGCAACTACTGTTAACAATGGCATCTTTCGCGATAAATTTTACGGATTAATTATACGTTTATTAAATTTGTATTTAGAAGAAACTGACACTGTGTTTCTTCCTATCGGAACTATGTCATCAAGACATCATGATGACGTCAGCGGAGGTTTGATATCTGACGCGCTTCTTGGCGGGAATTTTGGAACAGCTGGCGCCGTGGCCGCCATGTTGGCACGCCGCAGTGCTGCCACTGTTCAAAACGCAGCCCTTTTCCATTTCCTCGTCGTAGAAGCAATCGCTGCTAACAATGGCGTCTTCAGCGATGGTTTTAATCGTGGCTTTGTTGTTTGTTGGGCGGAATTCTCCGCCCGGGTCCCTGGATCACGTGATCCTCTGTTGCCTGTTGTTGTTGCGGCGGCACTTGGTGGCAGGGTGACCCTGGCGGGCGTGACGTCACATGGAGCACAGCTCGTGTTGGGAGACTGAGGTATAGCTGACCGATGAACTGCTGGAGGGAGCCATCATTGCGGATACGGGGTACTGAAAATGAGAAGGAAATGTTCAATGTTGATTCAAAACCGGCTCAATCGGGTCCAAAACAGAACATTGGGAGAAGTGAAGAAAAATAACAAACAAACAACACACCTAACCTATTCTCTTATCGTGTTCTGTTCTCTTATCGTGTTCTGTTTCATATAATTAATTAGTCCAACTATCCAAGAGAGAAAAAGATGGGTAGGAGTGATAAAAATACATATTTGTATTAGTGTTAAAGGATAAAAATCTGAAAACATTACGTAAAGCAAACAGGTACGAGAGCTACTGCCAAAACCAATATAATATTTTCTGAAGAACATAAGTAAAATAGTTATATTTCATGTGTCGCTAGTTTTCAAGTCTGAATACATATAGTTTTATTTCTAAAAATTGTAATGTTTCACCACAAAGTTACATGCAAGTTATTTATTTATATGTATTACCTATGAGTATTTCAGGGACAGAGTTATTGGTAGATTGATTACATAATATGAATGGATAAAATGAAAGCCTCCTTTCTGAACATTTAAATACGAGTGCGTTTTGTTTCACAACCCCTCAAAAGCCGACCGCAAAATATCTGTGGTCTGTTTGAAAAAAGTTCCACAATTTCGAAAAGTTCATAAAGCTTTATGTTGCATGTAGGTTAGGTATTTGAATTATAACCTAATTTTGCAGTCGGTCGCGTCATTAGTGTAGTTTTGTGGATACAAAAACTTATGAATTAAAAAAAAAAAACAGTTCATTTGTTAGGCCAGCCTTTGAACGCCTGCGAAGTTATGTGTGTCAAGTAATACCTACGCAACCACCATGTCATTGCAAATATTGCGTCGCACACATGGTTGTTCATAATTTCTATTCTAATAACTAATTTGCTATTATATTTGTATAAGTCAATATTATATTACTTGTGCAAAACTATTATTTGCGTTATTTTTCGTCAGTTTTAATCTATTGATGTCATGTTGTGAATTGAGTTTTTTTATCGCAAAAAAGCTGTATTAATTATTATAATACTTTTTTATATTTTTTTTTATTGTATGAACGAGATGAAAAATGAAGTAATTGTTTTGCTGAAAAATTCCTTAAATGAAAGGACAGTGTTTTTTCATTTTGAATTTTCTGAAAAAAAAATTCCGTTTTATTTAAAAATGTTAGTGGTAAGCTTTTTTTCAACTTTTTCGATTTCGAGCGTAAAAAACGTGTTAGTTAGATCCCGTTATGTTGGCATTTTGACTTTAGCCTCCAAATTGTTTCCAAGGCGCTGCGGTGGGGAATAATGCTGTTGGTTTAGTCTACGGTTTTGGACACTAAACAAGTGGGAAAATCAGTTTCATGATGATGCAACAAATACTACTGATATGCCCAAAGTAAGGTGAAATTATTCAAAACATTTAAGAAGTTGAGAATCTATCTTGGATAGTTTTTTTTTAAATTATTCCTGGCTTTCACTCTTCAAGGGTGTTTTAGGCCATTATTTTAAATTACATAGAAAAAAAAGTTGAATTTATATATCAATTTTATTTTAATGTCTAAATTTCAGAATTATATGGAAGATTGGAATCGAGTTCAGACTTAGAAGATATGAGATGTTGAATAAACGGAAGGTAATTTTAGATAACACTTGATAGAAGAGAGGATATTTATTTAGAGAGGGACAACCAAAAAATATGTGATAAAAAGTTCCCACATCTAGACCACAGAACGTACAATCTGGGGAGTCAAGCATGTGAATTTTAAAAAGTTGAGAAGAAACTGAACAATGTCTGATTCTCATTCGAATAAGTAAGGAAATTTCTTTTTTGGAAAAATGGGGGAATTGTTGAAACCACGGTTTTGATGGGATAGTCCTTGGTATTGAAGCGTAGCAGGCTCCATTGGATTGACTATCAATGTTCCAACACATTGCGGGATCTATCTTTGATGATGGAAAATATATTTGATAGAGAAACATGGTTTACGAGGGTAACAATAGGCTTGGACGCTCCTTGTTTTGCCAAAGAATCCGCAATATCGTTACCCACGATGCGAACATGTCCAGGAATCCAAATCAGAGTTACGGTTTTTCCCGAACTTTGAATGGAGGCTAACTCGAATAAGGAATACAAAGTGATCTTCAGGATGAAGAAAAGGACTGGATTTAAGTTTTTGGAGGGAACTGAGAGAGTCAGAGAGAACAAGGGAATGTTCAATATTATTTTTGATTATATATTTGAGAAATTCAATTTTTACAATGCACTCAGCAGAAAAAATGAAAATTTATTTGAAATTGAATAAAATATTTCTTGGATGGTTAATTGATTTCATTTTCATCGTACTTCTAAGGATTATCTTTTCAGTGGATTTAAAAAACTGCAAATACTGTTATTAAATGGAAATGTGGATAGACCACAAAAAAATTCAGAGTTGAATTTATTTTCTTAGCCTTGTGAATACTTACGAGTAATGGACAAGTATGTGTTTTATTAAATAATAAAATAGTTCGAAGAAAGGGAGTAGTGGGGAGAGGCTCGACCCTAAGATGCGTGGGGAGTTCGACCTTGGGAAGTGGGCAAGAGGGAAAGTTTGGGGGGGGGGGGGGGGTGAGGTTGAAAATTTATTAGAAGGCTTTTAGGGACCTCTACTTACCATAACTTATTATTTACATCACACTTATAAAAGAGATGATGCAAATAGTATTGTTGAATTTTCGCAGAGAAGCATTTTATTTATTTTTGCTTTAGATCATAAAATATGAATAAGCCAAAAGAAGTCAATTCTTCATGATTTCAAAGGAAACTTTGAAAATTATTTGTGTGTTAATGGAAATTAATTAAAAAAATATTCAGCTCCGTCTAATGTGTAAACAAGATGTAATGTAAAAAACGTGTTAAAATGGCATTGTGATTGGCTTAAATTTAAATTAAAAACGATAAATAAACGTCGAAACTCAAATTTATCGAATTTGATTCAACTGAAAAATCCATCTTTTAGGTGTTTTATTTTGTATGATCTTATCAACATAAGAAACAGATTTATTTAAAATTATTAAAAAAAAATACTTCTAAACAGTACCTACTGGATATTTGCTATACCTTTTGATAAAAAAAATATCGTCCAGATAGTAAAATATATTAGCCTGAAATCTAAAACTAAGTTTTGTATGAAAAAGTCTACGCAGTCGGACTCTCCTCGAATGATGAAAACATGATATTATTTCCTTTTTTTTCACTCTTTATTCAACCCAATATTTCAAATTAGGTAAAAATAAGTATTCGTCTATTAGCAACACATCCATGACGATTTCATCAAGAACACATATTTGAAGTAGACAGGTAGTCGAAAATGAATAAATCATCTTGTTCCGTCGCCACAATACATGACTTATTCATTTTGCCGCGCGCATATTGACATTTTCCTATTGATAAAACGGTACAAGCTGTAATAGGATAAGGAAATAGAGAAAAGACAATGCGAAAATAGAAAATTCGCGGGAAACGGAGGTGCGTATGCAAATATTGGAGAACCCGCAAAATTCCATTAACATTTATTTATTTTGCGGCGGAGTAAAACGACAAAGTTGAAATAATATTTTTTTTCGATAAATATGACATTACTGTAAAAATAATAGAAAATAAAAATACACGTATCAAGGCGATGTACCGCGTCGTGTAAAATTCGAGATCAGGCCGCTAACAGTAATATTCCTTATGTAGATGGCGATAAGGTTTTTATTTTATTATTTTTTTTTTTTTCATGAAATTTTATTAGTTACAGATGTTTGTTTTTTTTTGCTACCACACTAGGCTAATGCCTGTGTTGTGGTAGTCGTACATTTAATATTTAAAATATGAATTAAATACTATTTTATTGAAGCAGATAAACAGATATCCATACTAAATAAAAATTAAGAAATACATAAAAGTAATTGAAAAGTAAAGAAAATATCATATTTTAAAGAAAAATAGAAATTAAAATTAAATTCAAATTTTGAAACACATAAACTAATAATAAAGATTAAGTGTTAAGAATTCATGTGTTCTATACAAATATATAAA
Source organism: Limnephilus lunatus (assembly GCA_917563855.2). Taxonomy (NCBI): domain Eukaryota; kingdom Metazoa; phylum Arthropoda; class Insecta; order Trichoptera; family Limnephilidae; genus Limnephilus; species Limnephilus lunatus. The sequence goes on along the minus strand of OU830596.1, from coordinate 84,174,485 downwards.
TAAAAAATATATACAGATTATAATAAATAAAATTAAGTGAAACACTAAGAGAAAAAAAAAATTTAAAGAAAAACAGAAATAAAATTTTGAAATGCAAAAATTATTAATTAAAATATGGTGTTAAGAACTCATGTATTCTTTGAAGTACGCTCGTCCCCTTTTAAAATTCAATGTTGTACAAGTGCTATATAAAGTGATTTAGAATTACTTGGATTTATGTCAGTACTCAGATCATTTTATATTTTAGGAGCGATGAACCAGAATTGTCGTTGAGCAAATGAGGTATTAGTTTTTGGGACCACGCAACCCAGGTTTGATGAAAAGCGGGTGTGTGCTTGTTGTTGTGGAGCCAGTAGTAGATTATTTTTTCGTATATAGCAAAGGCTTGTTTTAGTAAATAGCTGTCGAATATCTAAGATCCTGATATTGGCAAAGAGTTTAATTGAGGGATGGGTAGGTTGACATTTAAATATAATTCTCGGAATTTAAATTCAATTTAAATTCCCGTTTAATACCAGCCGCCTCTTTCGATTTATTAAAAAAAAAACATTGTGTCTATTTAATTTTGCGAAGCTCTGGCACAAATATTTACGATCAATTTCTAAAGAATTTCATTTTCCACATTATACAATAAAACTATAATCGAATAGGTTTTTCGTAAGAAGACAATTTTGAACTTTGAAGCAGTTTTTATTGACATGATGTTTTATTTTTTCTGGGTTTATAAAAAATGCTTGTCTTTTCAATGACCAAGATGTGTTATTTTTGCAGAATCTAATTAGAGCTTCCAGATTCCCACAGAAACGGCCCGGCGACGGAAGCGGCTCGCGGCATTTAATTTATTTAATACAAGTGAGGGAGATGCAAGAAAAATATTGCTTTTTTCTTTTGGAGGAAAAAGACACACGTACAGTGCGTGTCTCATCGTTTGTAAGAAAGAGCTTTTTAAAAAGAGAAAATTTCGATTGTAAGAAAGAGCTGCAGCATTATTATGATAAGGAACGTACGTTTATTGCCTTTTTTGTGCCGTCGCCGGGCCGTAAACGTAGGAATATTAAAAGCGCCTAATGGAATCCAATGTATTTAACCACTGCATTTGAAAATTTTGGTTCTCGCCCATTTACCATGCGACATCGTAACTCGCTATTCCATTTTGAATTTTATAATGATGGTGAAACATAGTTCAGCACATCATGAAATTTAAGCAAAGAATGATCATACTCTTTGATCACAAAATACGCCTACGTAGCATTTCTAGTGTTCTTCTTCATTCCATGCTTTTAAAGGGCACAATGAGAGAAAAAAAAAACAGTTTGCAAGTAATAATTAAATAAAATATTTACTTAATGAACAAAGAAACCAAATATTAATTTTATCGTAGCCTTTGATAACCGCAAAAAAATATTCGACAGATCGCCAGAAAAGCTTTTTCGCAGTTATTACGAAACTAGAATAGCAAGTAATTAAACTTGAGAAAATTTCCTAAACTTTATTGTTTTTTTGTAATCCCCGTCAGCCTCCTGCAAGCGGGCCAATTTACCCGTGGGAATAAAACGAAAAATGTGGGAAAGAAATAAACCATCTGATCCTAGAACCCATTATTTACTTGCTACTGACAGGATATTAGAGAATAATAAATGAGGAATATGCCCACTAGGCCAAATTGGTAAATGACCAACTTATTATTCTTGGATAATATTTTATTGATGGTTATTTTCTCATGTCACACTCGTACAACATACTTTAATATCTGAGTAAAATTTCGAAATAGGAGCTGATGTTTTGATGAAATCGTACAGCGAAGTAAGTATACTAAGTATATTAAATACTATTAAATAGTATCTACCAGTATCACGATAATGTCGATCACATAGTAATAATGATTATCGTGACTTGATAAACCTCCGCCTGGCTGCATATTTAATTGTTAAACCGCCTTGCCTTTTCATTTCTTCGGTTGGCAACTCTATTACCGATATTTCCGGTAAATTAAGGCTGATGTATGCGTGATGTGTAAGATTAAGAAAGGGACTCTCCGATGGTTTGGGCATGTAGAGCGAATGAACGAGGAAAGGAGTGTAAGGAGAATATATGATGCAAATGTGAATGGTAGAAGAAGTCGGGGACGCCCGAGGAAGACATGGCACGACCAAGTGAATCAGATACTTGAGTCGGGCCATGTGAAGAGTCAGAATAATAGTAGAGCATGTATGAGACGATGTATGAATGTGAACGAGGCAAAGAGTGTGTGCCAAGATCGAGTTGTGTGGCGGTCCGTCCTCTCTGCCTACCCCTGCGGGGAAACGGCGTGATGGTTAGTTAGTTAGTTAGTTATTACTTTTTGAATTTCCGCCGACCGGGGCCCGGCGTTCATTCGACTCGTCACCTAATATTATAGTTTGTGTTGATAATATGGGATAAATCCTACTTTTAATTATGGGAATTGACACCGCGTGCCGGATCTTTAAGTTTGTGATCTTTAAACACGAGCCCTTGTAGTTATTTGGGCATTTTCGATAGCGAGAACGCTATCTTGACACGGCGTGTCCTGGTTCTTTTTGAGAAATCCCTATGATCGTGCCTCGTATTGTGACTTGTGACGGAATTTCGCGATCAGGCATTTAAATGGCCTTGGCCGGCCCAACACATCCGTATTTATGATCGACGGAATCCCGGTGGTTGTTCCCTCGTTGAGGGTCCAAACCTGGTGTCGGCGAAATCCTGGCAAGGTCGCCACGGCGAAATCCTGATGATTCCTCGTACGCACGGCCTGGAACCTGGAGGCGGTTCTAGTTAATAATTCCGCAGATAGACAACGAGAAGGTGGCGGCTGCCCTGGAGTATTCTCAGAATTTTCGGCGCGTAATGTGCTCATCATCAAAGTGTTTGCGGGTTGATAGTAATAATTTAGAATATCGCATGGTCCACAGGTATTTATTATTTGTACTTTTGGAATTTCTTCAATCTTAACTATGCTTTGTTTCTCTAAACCGTGTCATTATAACGACTACAATGTTCCTTTAGTTAAATAAACAAACATTTGTTATTTTGAACTGAACTCTTTTAATTCATTCTAACCTTACAAATAAGGAACCTGTATTTATCTTCCCACATCCTGACGAGATACTTCTGCTCTACTGTAAAAAATAAAAAGGTTCCCAAGGAAAATCATCATGCTACAATAGGTAATTGACAATTTATGCATTTTATTTCAATGTTTGAAATGTACGTGCATTTAGATTATTATTATGTCGGGATCTCACCTGATTCTATTCCTTGATCTATTTCGTAGATTCCATCAAATAGATAAGTGAGAAAGGAATACAAATCCAAAGTTGTTGTTCCAATCCAAACTCATCTATCGTCCTATGAATAATTGACCATAGTCTGTATGCTAGACTAACATGTCAGGCGTGAACGCGCAATTAATGCTAGGATCCCACCAAATGGTCTATTTCATTGAAATAATTTTATGAAATGTAAATTGATTCACTGTTTTTCACGATATAAATATAATAGAAACAACCGTTTTGAAAATGGAAAAAAAAGTTGCATGTTCACACTAAACTTTCTATATTATTATTACTTCGTTCAAATTTGTTTTAATCGATTCTCTATAGAATAGAACGAATGTTGAAGTTGATTCAACTTGGACTTATATTAATTACTTCTATCCGGCGTTCTGTGGTGTAGAAATCCTGTCATCGCAGATCTATTTTCTGGGTCCGCAGCAGGATGAAGAGTGGTTCGGTTATCTGGAATCCTCATGAGGTGGGGTGCTCCCTCAAGTGGAAGAGGGTTGAGGGAAGAGGCTTTTAATAAAACGGTTTATTGTATTTATTATAATTTTTTTGTAGTTCTTGGGCATTATCGTTGTAAAAATTACTAGACATTTTATTTTGAAGAGTCAAGCGTTAAGAGAGAGATATATTAATACTATTTTAATTTGAGCGCCTTACAAACCTTAGAAATAAAAATATCAAAATTTAATTTAGTTAACAAAATAATTGCACCCCGTTAGTCACCATTATTGACAATGTTTCTTTCTCTCATACATAGTATAATACTTGAAGCTGGTGGAAGTGTGTATACGAGAGATGGGAAGGCTGATAGAGATATTGACAGAAGGGTAAATGCAGGTAGCTCGTGCAGGATTGAACCTCGTTGGCGCCAGCAAAAACTATTCAAAGAAGCGAAGCTAGCCGTCAACAGTAGAGTGCTGGTACCTACCCTGATGTATGGCATGTGAGGCATGGAACTATCAAAGGAAGGATGAAAATAGACTGAATGCTGTAGAAATGGGATCCCTGCGGCGGTTTTGTGGTAAAACCATGCATGATCGTGTGAAAAAGGTGGAGATCCTCAAAGAATGCAAGGCTGGTGTAAGCGTAATCAGTAAGATTAAGAAAGAGATACTGAGATGGTTTGGGCATGTAGAGTTTGTGCGAATTAACGAGAAAAAGAGTGCAAGTTTAATATATGAGGCAAATGCGAATGGCAAAAAAAGCCGGGGACGCCCGAGGAAGACATGGCACAACCAAATGAATCAGATACTTGGATCGGGCCTTGTAAAGAGTCAAAATAATAGAATAGCATGTATGAGACGACGTATAAATGAGGCGAGGAGTGTGTGCCAAGTACTGCCAAGACCGAATTGTTTGGCGGTCGGTCCTCTCTGGATACGCTTGCGGAGAAACGGCATGATGGTTAGTTAGTGTAATTAATCAGACTCGTTGAAATTCTGCTAATGTTTAATAACAAAAATATGAATTCTCTAATTTCGTTGTTTAAATTTGATGCGTTATCATTTTTTGCGCGCGGCAAGTCCGGTTCTGAGAGTTCTGGCACAAAAATATGTCCACTATATTGTAAGTTTTGGCGCGAAAATACGACCGCCATATTGCAGGTTTTGTGGGATCGTGATAGTGTGTGTATCTTGGGGATTAGTGGGGATATATTTAAATGTTTACTGAACGTTGTGCCGCAATATGCTGCAGCACAAAATGTCGAATGTCATCGAGCTTGAATTGTAAAAATAATACCATTCTAGTATATTTCCTGCTCACTCTGAAGTTTATATACGTGCATCTGTATACGATGGAGATCTTATTTAGAATTGTAAAAGTATTTTTTTTTATTTGATTAAGTTTTAATACTGAGGAAAACCATCTCATACTGTATGTGAATTACTCCAAGATAAATAGAATCAATAAGTCAGATTTTTTTTGTCTCGTAATAACTCGGATGAGCTATGACATTTTCAACTTTTTTGAAATATATAGTTCAACGCTGCTATTTTCAATCCACGATATCATTATCATGAGCTATGGAGCTTTGAAACAGCCAAGCAACAACTCTTGGAATAAAAGCCTAATTCTTGTTCTAATTATTTTTGGCGGTCTTTTAAAAACATGACTTTTGTGTGCTGAACAAGAAATTATATACAAATATCTAACCAAAGCTGAACACACAACCCTTCATTTTTTTTTTTAAATTTAGGTTTATATATATATTAATAAAAAATAAAGTAAGTGTCTAGGTATATTTTTTCGAAACAATTTTTTCAATTTACGGTTCTGGAATCACATTATATTATTCTGTGAATAGATCAGATAACAGATATGTTATATTTATTTTTACTTTTTAACTTAATGAGTAAAACCTCAAAAGAAATTTTTTAGGCGTATCTTCGGACCGGTTCTAGAAAATGGATTTTGGAGCAGACGTTACAACAATGAGCTCTATACTCTGTTCAATGAGCTAAACATCACAACGTTTATAAAACTGGGAAGACTTCAGTGGCTAGGTCATGTGGAGAGAATAACCGAGCATCAAGCACCAAAGTTCCTGCTGAACTCAAGACCGATAGGGCGAAGGAGCCTGGGAATCTATATATATATATATACATCCCGCTATCATTGCTGCGTCTTCTAATGGTCCACTTTCATTCAATCCTGCGTCCGACCGTCATTCTGCGTCCGGTATACGGACGCAGGATTGAACACATGTAATTTCAAGTTTTCCCCACTCCTGTACCCTCATACAGTTCAAAAACGAAAATAAGCCAGACGCAGTTTTGGTACCTAAATCAACTGAAATATACTATTTTAGTTCAGTGTTTTGTCACCGAGCGGCGAGCCACGGCGCTGCAGTAGATGAGCGTATATTTTTAGCATAATATATGTTTCATTGACTCGCGTATCGCAACTCCTACATTTGGCAACATCGCTTTTTAATAGCGTGTCTTCTGTTCTCTGCGAAAACAGAGCAATCATTCTAAAATATCGCACATTGCACAAGATTATATTAAAATCAGCAGGATTATTCAAAATTCGCGCTAAATATGACTACAATAAGGATGGACCTTTGTCAAACGTATGTTATTAATATTTCAATATCACCAAGACAATGTTGCAACAATATCGTCGTTGTTTACGCATTAAATAATAGTTATTTTGTTGAAATTAAATTTTCCGAAGCTGTTTTTTTTTGAAAGCCATGACTTTGCTTCTTACTCGAAAAGTCAATTAAAATTCATTCTGAAACTAATATTAAATCACGGCATCCATGCTTATTTCTAAAAATAAATACGAAATGGCCTAAATTAATTTACTAGAAGTGGTATTATTCTTTTAGTTTCGTTTAGTTCCTCTTACTTTTCAATTTCAATTTGGGAGGTGGGCATGGGTACCGCCACCCCAGGAACTAATTATTGGATAACCAACACCTTTGCCGTAGGTCAACCCAAGCGGTTCGCTACATTTAGTGACTTTGCAGGGGTGCCCGGGTTCACGGGCTGAGTTTTGTCCGGGTCTTGGCGTTGGATGTGTCTGCCCACCAAGTGCATGGCTGGCCGGAACGGGACAGAATAGTTGAGGAAACCTTTCTCTCTTACTTCTGACTACTCCAGCGGTTCTCTCTTCGAACATCGCTTTACACCGCAGTGTGAGGGATGAATTCATATGTCCGTCACTCTTGAGCGCACTAACCCCCAGATTCCTACCCACCCCTAATACCCTTTTTCTTCCAAAACTTCTATTCTTTCCTTTACCTAAAAAGACCCTCCATACGGCATCACCAAAGATGACATAGGCCCTGATGGAATGCTTTTTTCCTCAGGGCCTCCTGTAACGTAAAAAAAGTAAGATATTTTCAAATATTGTCTGGTTATTCGCAACCGTACGCAAATAGTCGTCTTTTATAATAGGTGAATTAAAAGGGTTTTTATAAAAAATATCCATGTTAAGAGCGTATAACCAGAAAAAACCAGAAATATGTCTCTCTTCCACAAAAAATTATAAATTGATTTCGAAATATTGTCCTTTTATCTATTAAACGTATGTTTTAAATTTTGAGAACTGTTTATTTTTAGTATAACAAGGTTATACCATAGGTCGTTGGCAGATTTGTTAAATTTTCAAAAAAGATTTTGTATTATACAACACCCATTTCAAATCATATAACCATGCAGTAAAATAAATCAATACATTATCTGGTAAACGTATGTTGCAGAATTATAATTTTTGTTTAAATAAAATCATTAAAAAATATATACATACATATGTTTCTTGACGAAAATTTGTCCGTTTGTGTATTTATTTGCGCACTTACAGACTAATATATTTCAGGTTTTTTTACATTTTTATTTTGCTCAGACATTATTGAAAAATGATAAATACTTATGATCAAAAAATAATTACAAAAATACATAATTTTAATAGTTTTATCAACACGCCTTTCTGCATTTTTGGATGTAGGTATATATTAAAGCAAATTTGGAATAAAATAAAATCGATATTGAGTTATAATTTTAAAAAACTGATACAGAGAGTAATTAATCTTTCTCATTGGAACCGCCCTGTATGATCGTAAGAACATCTTTCGACGAAATGTGGATTTTCGACCGCTGGTTGGTTAAACGCTCTTAAGCGTGGCCTGCCATCTGGACAGATTAACGAAATTGTTTTTAAATAACCTTTTTTATATAGCGAGTAGGTACATGGCGTGCGTTGCAATTCCACTCAAAGAAATTGTTTGTGTCTTAATTCTGTTTATTGAAGTCCTTTGGGATATACAATATTTTTTTTGATTTTCCGTCGGGGGCGGACACGAAAAAATCAGAAGGTTTTCCGACCTGTTAACAGGCCACATACAGCTTCAGTGTGAGAAGCATTATATTCTCTAACATATAAATTAGATGTCTATTGTTTATGCTAGAAGTGAAGGATTCCGGTCTTGTACTTTCGCCCGGTCTCCTTTAGAACTACAACTGGCATAACAACTTGTAAATATTGTAATACTAGATAATAATAAACTGTATTTAAAAACTCATCTTTGGTTGCTAAAGTAATAAGTCCAGTTAAAAAAAACCTCACCACATGAGCACAGCATATAGCACTGTTGCGAACTCCTACAACTCATAAACTTACGAATACCGACAGTAACCACACGACAAAACACACTATTCTACTGCAGCATTCATAAGCGGAACTACATTGCCCACTCTCCAATACAAAGATTTCACACTATGGGAAATCAGTACTTAAGCGATGTTGACATATTCAACATCAACTTGGCAAATTTTGTGGATCTTGTAAAAAACTTGTTCCAAACCTATTCCTAAAAATATATGTATGTATTTTTGTAAACTTATCAAATCGCTGTATTTTTGTGACTTGTGTGCATTTTTATCTAATTTTATTCTTATCATTTCTCTATCTGTTTAAAAATCATCTGTTATATCTGTATTACTGTAAAAGCCCTCTGGGCGTTGAATAAATAAATAAATAAATATAATAGGCACCAAAGGTAGCAAACCACTTGGGGTGATTGTTGGTTATCCAATAAATGATTCCCGGGGCAGCGGTACACATAATGTAAAAGAATGCAAGGCTGATGTGAGTGTAATGAGTAAGATAAGAATGGGACGCTTAGGTAGTTTGTACATCACGTAAAGTGTAGAGCCAATGATCTAAGAAAAGGTTGTAGGGAGAATATACGACGTGAACTTGATTGATAGAAGTCGACGAGTCGGGGACGCCCGAAGAAGACACGGCGTGATTGGTGAACCAAATTCTTCAGGCATGCCGAATGACAGAATAACAGAGTGATGAATGAATGTGAATGAGGCAAGAAGTGTGTGCCAGTATCGAGTTGCTTGGAGATCCTCTCTGCAAACCTCTGCGGGAACAGTGTGATTGTTAAATAATATTATTTATTATTAAAGGCATGTTATTTTATTTGTTTAGACAGTTTTATGCTTTCGCTATTATTTTTTCCTTTTTCCTTTCAAAGGATTTAACATATAATTTAGTTGTAAAGTTTGCGAAAGACCCTCAAAATTGTTTATCCCGTGAACGAAAATGCATTAGTTAATTCGACAGGATACTTGTACCTAGCGTCAATCATAATAGACTTGATAAGAATTTATATAATTCTTATTTAATTTTTCATTAATTATTAAAATAATTCCCCTCAGGGCCTATGTCATCTTTGGGGATGCTATGTGGAGGGAATTTTTAGGTGAAGAAGGAGAGGGTGTTCTGGGAAGGAATAGGAAGATGGGTAGGAATCTGGAATCAGTGTGTCCCGGAGTGACAGACGTATGAATCCATACGTGTTGTGTAAGGCAATGTTCCGAGAAAGTACGACAGGAAAATCAAAGGAACTCCCTCAACCGTTATCTCCCTATCCGGCCTGCTATGCAGCTGGTGGGCAGAGGCATCCGCAACGAAGACCCAGCCAAATCTCTTCACATGAGCATAGCATATTAAAGGGCCCCCTTGCTAAGTCACCAAATGTGGCGAACCACTTGGGGTGACCTATTGCAGAGGTGTTGGTTATCCAATAAATGATTCCTGAGGCAGCGGTACCCATACCTGCCTCCAAATTTGACTCTTTCTGAAGTCTACGGTTTCTTTGTAATTAATAAGTCACATAATATTTCAACTGATAATCGTGTTGTAGTAATAATTAGCCACTTAAATCTAAAGTTCTATCTTTAAAATTAACATGAATGGATCTAGGAAGGTCCCAGCAATACAGATCTAGTCACTAAAAATAACTAATCACACTTCAAGCAACATTTTATTCTGAATGATAAGTCTCAAAAAATCCCATTGCAATTTAATTAATTTTACGTGCGCATCGCCGCCGGGTTGATAAGAGTCCGCGACGTATGGGCCAGTCATATTGGCGCCTTCATATTCTATAAATAACTATACATTCATCTACTCAAACTTGAACGAATAAGCGGCAACGTCGCAAGACGTTGGTTTGTCGTCAACATAAAAACGAATATATAATTGGACGCTGCATTGTCGATCAAATTAAAGTAAATATACGCAGGATGCCTCACTGCATTGAATATAAAAGGAGTTCAGATTGGTGGAACGTTAAAGGGCGTTTTTTTCGTTTTGTATATTTTTAAATTAATTATTTTCAAAAATTTAAATACCTAGCAACAATCAAACACTTAAAAGCTAGTTTATACTTTAGTAAGAACTATGTAAAATCAAGTCCTTCAGACAGACGCAGTAATGTCGATCCAATAAAAGGACGCAGAAATGATAGCGGGATGTATATATATATATATATAGATTGTAAGTTTTGATTATATATATATCTACCTTCGTCTCTTAACTGGAGAGAGTAGGCACAAAACTGAGATGAGTGGAGGAAGACTCTTGAGGAGGTCAAGACCCACCAGGGGTTGTAGAGCCAAGAGTGATGATGATGACGATGATGATACATTTCCACGAATGCTTACACACAAAAATCATAGAGGTTCTGGTGGATTTTCTGAGAATTTCAAAAGATCAAGTGATAAACAAGTTGAATTCTCATTTGTTAAATTCTCCATTCATCCTAACCACCCTCATTTAATCCGTAATGGCCCCGCGGTCCCTCCAGGAGGTTTACGTGCGCCTAACCCTTAGAATTAATAAGGGAGGAGTGCTTCAAGGTACAGCTAGTAAAAACCGTCTCATGGCGCTTAACGGTTTTTTGTTTAGCTATTTACGGTTGAGGTGTTTGACTTGCGGAAAATGGGTTTTGTGTAAGTGACGAAATAAACGTACATACATGGTGTGTCATGGTAACCTAATTAAAAATAGTAATTTCGGTTGTGTGTCTGTGATTGTGACTCTGGTTCAATGAACTCAGATTTCTATTGAATTCAATTGCTATTTTCAAAATTTGGAACTGATATGTCAAGAATTCAGTCGAGAAATAAAGGTGCTGTTATCGGCGTAATATTTTTTAATCAGAAAATTAGTTTATTTCTAAATCTTCTTTTTCTTATAGTATATAAAAATTATTTTTTTGTTTTTTTGTTCGTATGTTATGCGCTGCCTTACCGTTCATCCGATTGCGATGAAACTTAGGTCATTTGTTGTGTGCTCGCCCGCGAAGGTTATAGGCTATTTATAATGGTAAGCTCTGGCGTTATGAAATTTGTATAAAAGAAAATGAGTGTATTTAATATATTTTAGCAGCAGGGAGGGAAACCATGAGGGGAAGGGTAATGAAGGAGGTGGGTTTATCGGGAAGGATGACGAGGGAGGGGGAAGGCGTCCAAGGTGGGAGGGGAACGCGGTAGGAAGGGGACGCGGGAGGGGAACGGGCACGCATGGGAAAGGAAATGCAGGGATAAACAATTTATTTTTTGAGCTTTAGCTTTAAGCTTTGAACTTTAAGCTTTGAGCTTGAATTTTTGAGCTTTAATCTATACACTTTGAGATTTATTTTTTTAGCTTTAAGCTTTGAGCTTTAAGATTTGAGCGTTAAGCTTTAAGATTTGAGTTCTAAGCTTTGAGTTTTGAGCTTTGAGTTTTAAGCTTTGCGCTTTGAAAAATAAGCTTTGAGCTTTTAGCTTTGAGCTTTAAGCTTTGTGCTTTGAGTTTTAAGCGCTGAGGTTTGAGCTTTGAGTTTTCAGCTTTAAGCTCTGAGCTTTTAGCTTTAAACTTTTAGCTTTTAGCTTAAGTAAATAGCAAGGTACCATTGGAAATACAAAGGGAAATAATCAATACATATTATAAAAGAAAGTCCAAAAAAACGTGCGTCCAGGATGACGGTTCGTCTTTTTAACTAAAGGGCGTGCTTTCAGTAAAAAAATGCGGGCTGAAAGTTTCACCCTAATGAAATTTCTAGAACAGTCTTCCGGAAAGTTCTAGACGGTTTGATAGAGCTCCAGAAAGTTCTGGAAGGAGTGGCGGAGTATGTCATGAAATCAGGAACATCATTGTGAAATAATCGAGAACACTCTCGAATGTTGTCCTGAGCGAAGCCGGGTAACATAAATATTTTTTGTATATTTATTAAATGATCTGCAATATTTAGCTAACGTACATAATTATCCCACCAAAATTTTATTTAAAAATATATATATATCAAGTAATAAAATTTGTACAATAAATTCATATTTTAGTATTATTTTTCCCGCCATACTTAGGATGTCCCTGTGATATAGTGGGTGAGGTTTTTATATATTTAAATTTTTTACGAGTTAGTTCGTCATACTTATTTTGAAAATTTTACTTTGCATGTAAGTACGTTACCACCGAACCCTATCTCCGCAGGGATAAGCTTCTTGCTTCGTCTTATACACCTATACTCTATTGATTATAATAATTATTAGTAATATTAATACTTAATATACTTGGGCAATACGTCCTATTAACATACTCATTTGGCATAATTAAATGGTCCAATACATATAATAATATTTATACTTGGGCCATACCTCTATTAACGTAATCATTTGGCATAATTAGTCCAATACAGATTTATATAGCTTAGAACGATTAATTAGAACTGCGTTAACAAAGTTTAATTGCCATCATCCAAATTCAGCTATAGAACGAATTAATTTACCTAGAAATTTAACTAATATAGAGGTGTAGTCAAAATAACTTCTTTGAAACACAATCAATTTAAGGTTAAGGTTAAATAGGTTAGATTATGGCATATATTTAAATTTATTTCGTAACTTTTAATGAGTTTTCAAAGGAGTGTTGAAACTGTTGAAATGCCACTTTGTTGAGTTGGCAAGGAAACCATTTGTGGGCATAGTACATTAACAGCTTTCTGTGGCGATCAGCTATATAATAGTTGTGCTTTTCTGCTGATAAAAAATGTTGAAAAGCTGAAATTGTCCTAGAATTCAATTTAGGAGGCGGGTATGGGTATTGCCGCCACATGAACAAACAATATTATTGCATAACCAACACTTGGTATTCCAATAAAAATGTAACCAAGTGGTTCGCTACGTATGGTAACTTAGCAAGGGTGCCCAGGTTTTTGGGGGGACATTTGCCTCGTCTTGGCGGTGGACGCATCTACCCACGAACTGTTTGGCTCTCGGAACATCGCCTTGCACCGCAATGATGGATGACCGATGGATGGATTCATACGTCCCGTAATTCCTGGACACACCGACCCCCATATTCCTACCCACCCTTCATGCCTTTTTCCTTCTCAGAAAAGGATTCATGACAGCAACCCCAAAGATGACATAAGACGTAGGCCATGACGGAAATTATTCTCCTCAGGGCCTTCTATGTGTAGCTAATGTAAAAAAATGAAAAAATGTAATTTGGGCAGCTGACGAAAACGTTACATTGAATTTTTGTGAAACATTCCTACCTAAAAATCTGTTATTTCACAGAATTTCAAAAATTCGTCAAATTTTAAATTTAATTTTAGAGTTCTGTGAAAGTTCTACCCATTATAATATTTATAGTGAAGGGTCAGTTGCTTCGCAGAACTGAAATAATAACAGGACTTGATAAGAACTTTCACAAAACTAAAAAAATCAGTCTTTCAAATTTGATGAATTGTTCAAATCATCTGATAAAACTGGCCCCAAGAGTTTACACCTTAAAAATGGATTAATTGTTTAAGTAATTCATACACGGTTAAATACGATCCTGTAGGTTTTATGTCCAACGAGTTTACTGCGAAGAAATGGGTCTCACGGCGCAGAAAATTATCTCCTGAAAGAGAACTGCCGTAAAATGATTAGGTAATGTCCCATTGTGCACGCATATTTTATTCAGCTATGTGGTGGAGTGTTTTTATACTCTTTTTTAGTTGGCCAGAATATTCCTCGTAACAAAAAGCAAGAAGGTATAACCAGAGAAAACCAGAAATATGTCATCTATACATCAGATTTTAGACTTGTTGAGCGTTGACTCTTTTCCACAAGAAATTATAAATTGATTTCGAAAGATTGTTCTTTTATCTAGTAAACGTATGTTTTAAATTTTAAGAAAAATGTTTATTTTTAGAATAATAAAAGGTTATACCATAGGTCGTTGGCAGATTTGTTAAAATTTCAATAAAGATTTTGTATTATGCAACACCCATTTCAAATCATATAATCATGCAGTAAAATAAATTAATACATTTTCTGGTAAATGTGTGTTTCAGAATTTTAATTTTAGTTTTAATATAATAATTAAAAAATATATACGTACATGCGTTTCTTGATGAAAATTTGTTCGTTTGTGTATTTATTTGCGCACTTAAAAACTAATGTTTTTCAGATATTTTAAAAATTCTTATTTTGCTTAGACATTATTTGAAAAATGATAAATACTTATGATAAAAAAATAATTACAAAAAGTAAATAATTTTAATAGTTTTATCATCACGTCTTTCAGCATTTTTGGATGTAGTTATAAATTAAATCAAATTTGGATTGAAATAAAATCGATATTGAGTTATAATTTTAAAAGCTGGTACGGAGAATAATTAATCTTTCTCATTAGAACTGCCCTGTATTACCGTAAGAACATCGTTCTACGAAATGTGGATTTTAGGTCGCTGGCTGGTTAAAGGCCCTTACCTAAATATCGGGTAGATCATTCGGTAAGGAATGTTTAATGAGAGATACATAAAGTTCTTGTCATACGTTCAAAGTTTTATTGTAAAATATGTAGGGAAAGGATCAGGAAAAGTACAGTTTTTTTACATTGGCTCCACGTGTGAGGCCCTGAGGAAAATAATTCATTGGAGGGTATTTTTAAGGAAAGGAAGAAGAAGTTCTCGGAAGGAAAAAGGTATGAGGGGTGGGTAGGAATTTGGGGATCATGTATATTAAGGAGTTGCGGACGTATGAATCTATTCCTCCCACTATGGTGGGTCGAGAGAGTCCGGGTGGAGAGGTCACTCAACTGTCCGGAGCTAGTGGTACCTTGGAATTCCCATTGCTTTTTTAACTCTTTTTTTCACATTTTTACAAACGTAAGTACGTAAATGCTTAAAATATGTCCGTACAAATATATATAAATATGAAACAAAGGAAACCTAGACACCCCTGCCAAGACACCAAGCGTAGAAAACTACTTGGGGTGATATATGACCTACTTCAGCCTCTGCAACCCGAATTTCTACCGATTTAAACACTTTTGGTTTTGTAGCTCTTAAAAAAAAGATAATATATAGAAATTCCCCGCGCCGAAACGAAAATTATATAAATTTCCCTCGATAGAAAAATTCGCAAAGTATGCTCCAAAAATTATTATAAACACGTTTCTTTAAGTTATTTTACAAGTTATATGTATGAAAAAAATCACAGTGTTTCTTTAAATGCTGTTTAAGACAACATCGCGAGATTTTTGCGCTATTTTAAACGAGTCGTGTTTTGTTAAAGATTTTCACAATTTTCGCATCGATTTTATCGCTGTAATTGTTAACCCGCTCCTCTAACATTCGTAATTTTATGTCTCTTCATCTTGTTATTTTTGAGGCCGGTTACGGCGCCTTCAGCATATCGCTCGCAGTGTATGGCGAGCGATATGTTGAAATAGGCCAAGCCAAATAACGCCGGCGCTTATATAGCTAAGTGTGTCGGCCTCATTATTAGTTTGTAGCGTTTTTAAAAAGGAGTTCTTTTCCTTTTTCAAAATGGTAATTTTTTTTCTAAAAAACCGAAAAGGTATCTGTGTTTTAGAGCCTCCCGTGGTAAGCGTATTATTTTTGTTACGCCAATGGAAAAAAATAAGGTTTATTTATTCAAGCATGTTGCTTACGGCCGTGGGGAAGCTATTAATTTGATATGTGGCTTTAAGCTTAATTAAAACCATTCACAAAACTCAGCTTCTTCGCTCGACTGAAACGATACTCTTATTTTTTGTAAACAATGAAACAATTTCCTTAATCACTTATTTTCTTCACCCAAGAAACAGTGTAAAAGAACATTGTGTGTTACAAAAACTTAACATTGTTCCGACAAAATTGTTCAAAATTAAAGTGCACGAAATATAACTAGAGTTTTTTTTTCGATTAACCTTTAGACGCCAGCGGTCCGGGACCGGTGATTATGGTGCGAATATTTCATAAAAAAATACTTGGGCAGTGGACTATCTTTATTGCATGTGGTGCATGGGCGTTTATAGATTTAAGTTAAATGTTATAGATATTATAAAGGCAAAAGTTTGTATGGATATGTGTTCGTTACTCTTTCACGCAATAAATAACGAATGGAATTTAAAAATTATTTCTCTAATCGAAAGCTACATTATTTGCGATTAATACAGGCTATATATATTGGTAAGTTTTGGCGTTATGAATAAGCTGTGGCGTTATGAAATTATTTATTATACGTTTATTGCTCAAACGAAAAGCAAAGCGTGTTGCTAAGTAATGGTTTGACGTGGGCTGTTATTTTGTCATTTGTTTAGGTTACTCTGGAGATTCTTTTGATAGCAAAAATTCAAATATGTATAAAATAGGTGCAAATCTACATTTTGACTTAAGCCAACAGCTAGCGCGTATTTGATTGTTACGTTTTAATAGGTGACATTGTGAAAATGAATGTAACGGGAATGGAGAGGGGGGAGGGGCAAAAGTTAGTATATAATAATATCTATGGTCTATTCGGCAGCATTTATCAATTTTAACGAGGAATCATTTTGTCACCAATGTGAAAAAAAAAAACAAAACTAATTTTCTTGGGTTCATCTCTTACTGAGATTTACGATTATACTCGTATAATTCATGCAACCATTCAATGGTGTAACACATGTAATGTGTAATTAGTTTAATGAAATGTATAATTAGTTTAATGAAATGTGTATAACTGTTCGTTTCCTTAATAAACTAAAATAAAAAATAAAAATAATAGTAAGTAAACGTGCTGAAAGTCGCCGAAATGTAACCAAAATGCACCGAATAATAATAAAGATTCATGGTCCATCTCCCTTATTTCTGTTATTTGTGGCCATGATAATTATCGCAAAATTGACGACGGTTTTGACAATATGCCGCCGAAGTTTATTATCAAATAATGTGACACCAGCTTTACCTTCATTGCTATTCACCTTATAAAACATTTTTAATTACTTCAAAACTCTCGCTCCATTTCCGAACAGTCAAAGTTGACAGTAAATCACGAAGGTACGTTGTAATTACAGAGTAATTAGCAACTGGAGATCCGTAACTTGAAATTTTTCGTAATGCCTTTGAAATGAATGTAGTCTTTCTCAAATGCCAGAATATTTTTTTGGCCCGATTCCGAGGGAGAGTGAGTGATGTTCTATAAATTATTCAGTCCTGTTCGTCCGGATAAAGTTTCGGACGCGCATTTTAAACAAGCTGTTTAAACATCACTTCTACAATCATTAGATACCGTAGGTCTTAATTGTGTGCTCTAATGTACAAACTTACCTATAAATAAACAAAAATTTTAACAAAAAAAAACGACTTCAAAAAATGCATTAAAAAGTAAAAAAATAATTTCGTACGATTGTTATTTTTGGAGTCGGTGTCAGCCAAGGTAACTACATACATACACAGGTGAGATTCCAAAAATAACAATCTTACGAAATTATTCTTTTACTTTTTAGTGCATTTTTTGAAGTCGTTTTTTGTTTTGTTAAAATTTTTGTTTATTTTTTTATTTTTAGTGACGAGCGTGCGTAAAGAAGTTTTACTTCAAAAAAAGAATCATCGAAATCTGTTGGCGTAATATTGAGTTATTCGTCCATTTGTCGCGCACATACGTATTGCAAATTTAAGACATATATGGTTTTCTCATGGATCCCATTGTCAGAACTGGATCAAATTAAAATGGGACAACACGGAAAGCACCAGCTTTCTAATAAAAAAAGAATCATTCATATCGGTTCACCCAATCGAAAGTTCTGAGGTAACAAACAACAAAATAAAAATATCGTCAAATTGATAACCTCCTCCTTTTCGAAGTGGTTTAAAAATAATACATCTCTTGTTTCCCTTTAATTGTATTATCATTTACGTATAGATACACATCTACAGGTCTATTAGAAAAAATATTCACAACTTTGGTAACTTTTTTGCTAATGCGGCTGATGTTTTTAATATGCCTCTATTTAAGTATAAAGCTGTTATTAAATTTGGTAAACTTAGAAGAAACTTTCAATTTGGGTGGAGGTGGTGGGTGCCGCCCCCCGGGAACCATTTATTAAATAACACCCCTGCTATAGGTCACCCCAAGCAGTTAGTTACGCTTGGTGACTTAGCAGGGTGCCGGGTTCACGGGGGTGAGGATTGTCTAGATTTTTTAATTTTTTTTATTTATTATTTCATAGATTTCTTGAAAGTACAATTTTTTTACTACCATACTAGGCTAATGCCCGTGTTAAGGTAATCTTAGATCTTGGTGGCAAATGCGTTTGCCCACATACTGCGTGGCGGGCCGGATCAGGAGAGACTGGTTAAGGAAGACCTTTTGACCTCTCCAGCAGGACTCTCTCGACCCATCACTTTGCACCATGGTGGGAGGAATGAATTCATATGTCCGTCACTCCTGGACATACTGACCCCCAGATTTCTACCCACTCCTTATACCTTTTTCCTACCCAGAACTTCCTCTCTTTCCTTTTCCTGTAAAGACCTTCCTCACAGGAGTACGGTGTGAAACAATTGTTTAAAAAATAATGTTTTTTTTTTGCTTACTTATCCAATCTTTAAATGTTTATTCTCTTTCTTTTTTTTAATGTTTTATATTAATATTTGTACCACGACGGTCAATAACAATCCTAAAAGTAAATAGCAGGTGTGCCGTTAATTCCATAAAATTAAATATGAGTGATTTTTGATTTAAGTGTCTGTTATTTTTCGTTGTTGGTGATCTTATGGGTTTTGCAAAAAAATCAAGATTATTTATACATATCTAATTGGGCCCTCTCCTTTCGAAGATTCCTGAAAATTGAGCGATTTGCGCTCGTATTTGTTGCATAGGTCTTGCAATGACTTTGGTATATCTAGTATCAAATAATTTAACTTAATTGGTAACAAATTTGTTAATTATATAGTCCTCAATTAATTTCATTTGACTTACATTATCCAGTCTAATTAATTCCATGATAATAATTCACCCATTTTAAAGAGTTGAAAATTCCGTACACGTTTTTCGCGTAGGCGCACGGTGGACTACCTGATAAATTAAGCGGCCATTTACTCTTAATTAAATGGGAGTTTTGAATGGCGATAGCCCAGTGATACTGACCGCAAAGTAGGCGCTAAAGGTTTTTGTTTCGGAAAACCGGAAACATAAAAATCCTCTTACAACCCTTACTGTTGTCATTGGCACGATCCATTCCCCTTATCTGGCGCGTGTCCACTAAGTAGGTACCTACGGTTCAACTGTTTCTCGTTTACAGCTTATACGGAAACGCACGCACGACCATGATATATGTCTTATGAACGTTTATCATGATTATTTGACATGAAACCCGACAAATCTAAATTTAAAACTCTGAAAAAACAAATAAATTGTTAAATAAAATTTTTCGGATTTTTTATTGCTAACCAAACATATACAAGAACACGTACAAAATAAATGGAAAACAAATAGTGAAATAAGGCATAAGTTTTTTTTAACCCAAGTGCAGAGTACTGCACTGGGGTTAAACATATTTTGAATATTGCGGTTGCCTATTCGATTAAGATAGGTAATAGAAAATAAGTAAACATTTAAAACGAACAATTATTTACTTAAAATACGTATTGCTAATAAAGGAAATACTGTAAAATGCAATCCACATGCGGTAAAAGTGAAACCTTCAGATAACTAAAGAAGAGAAGAATGGCAAGGCTACGAAGCACCGCGCAAAGAGGAGACCGATATACTCCTCATTCTCTCGCAGGCCAAATCCTATAGATGTATGTGTTTGTCTCTTTTTAGTGTCGCTCTATTTTTCGTTTAATCCAGTTTCAAATCACAACGGTGCTAAAAAAGTTTTTACGTGAAAATGTTCCTAAACCACTATTGATTAATGTTTTACCTATTATAGATAACGACATGGTTTCCAAGATATTCAATCCTCATAAGAACAGGAAAATTTGTAGTTGAAATATTTTACATTGTTGGAATAAAATACTTGTTAAAATATTTTACATTGTTGGAATAAAATACTTGTTAAAATAAATTATTATTTACACCAGAAAGTATTTACTTCCTTTGGAAATGCATCTTAAATATCATATATAATATTATACTGGGTTTATGCACAAGCACACACCGTTATTTTACCGAAAATTATCAATAAAAAGTCCTCACGTATATATTATTTAAGATTGGCTCTCAAAGTTTTGAAAGTTTTTCGATTCCACGCCTGAGAAAACCCAGTGGTTTGGTACTGAAGAACAATGACAAAGCAGAACACTATAAAATAATGGGGTAGGTTAGTTCAGGTTAAGTTAGGTTAGGTTAGCTTAGGTTGGGTTAGGTTAGTTTAGTTGAGGTTAGATTGGTTTAGATATATCTTTTCGTCACTCTCATTACTTTTCTATAAAGTTCAGTTTTGTTACTGATCTGTTTTATAATGGAACCCTGAAAAAGTCGTCAAGCCAATTTTGAAAAGCCATGTCATTAGAGGGAGATTCCTAGGAAATTATTAGACAGAAATTGAATAATTACAATTTTTTAAATCTAGAACACAAAATTAACACGTGGATACAACAAAGGCATTGTGTACTGCGGACAGATAACTTCTACAATATTATTACATCACACCTGAATTTTTTCTCTTTTATTCTCAATTATTTTTATTTCTGCCTTTCATTTCATTTCTTTTAATTTTTTATTTCTCATATTTCTTTTCTTTTCATATATTTCTTAATTTCTATTTATCCATTGAAATATCTGAGGAATTTATTATCAGGAATAGATAACTAAAAAAGGAAAGACCGGAAATTCCAGAAGAGAAATGGCTTTAATCAAAGATACTGAAATAAAAGAGATGTGCTATCGGTTTTTATTGGGTGGACCTGTGTTTCCTGGCGTCGGCGTCGTCGCGTCGCCAATATTATTAATCAATACTACTGCATAGCTTTAAAAAATCAACTAAATGAACGAATTCTTTCTGTATTCAATCTATGTTAACCAATACTACTGCATACTTTCAACTGAATGAACGAATTATATCCGTGTTCAAACTATATTTTTAACCAATACTACTGCACACCTGCAAAAAATCAACTAAATGACCGAATTCTTTCTGTATTCAAACTATTCCCATTAGGTAGTAGTCCGTCGACGGTCGACATATCTCTTGTATTTCAATATCTTTGGCTTTAGTGTTTGGTGACCAGATCTGAATAGTCAGGAACTTACCCACCTTCCTTTTTAAAAAATACCTACTCACATTCTCCTCATTTCCTTCCCCTCCATGTGAAGGATGCCATAGTCTCACTGGCTCTAGGCGGTTAGGAGCAGTTGTTACTCTTGTATTGACATAAATATATATATTTTTTAAATTTTACTTACTAATTAAAATACTAGTTGGTACTCTCACTCCATCTAAAGGTCACGTTCATACCGTTTTCTACTACGGCATTAATATAATCAATCATGATTCACAAATAATCTGTGTAGATCTAACTTAAAAGTAACACAAGATATTACGTACATTAAACACGAAAACTACTCGGATACAAATTGAAGGCTGAAAGTGTGAAAACCAGGTTAAGTCTAATATTAGTTATGTGCGGGTAGTGCGATTATGCACAGATAATCTTTACATGACCGGGCTGAGGGTGTTATTGCCGATTACGAAAACACTTAAAGCTTCGCGTTATCTGCGGCCAATCTAAACGTACTTTGCGAGCTTTCAAGAAGAGGTGTCTAAGTCCAAAGGTCACGTTCAATAATCCGGCTAATCTGTTAAAAGTAAAATTCTGCCGCATCAATCATCTTTACTTGGATTAACTGTCAAAGATGTTTGAATATCAAAACGTACTTATCTCCACGAACAAATTTTTTGGCAAAAGCAAGAAAACTGTTTCATAGCATTTAATTATAATAAAGTAAAATTAAATTTTTTGTAAAAATAACGGTAAAGTAAAATATTTTAAATGCATGTTTGAAATATAAATCTGATAGATATTTAATTAGTTATTTAATATTTAAAAATGGACTTAGATACATTTTGATATTGAACCATGAATTTTAGATACATTTTGAAAGTGAAGTCTTTGGATTTAGTCACATTTGAAACTCATAAACTGTGTTTAACAATAATTCTCTGCCAAGGGTGTAGTGAAGAAAATACATCATTTATATATACATAGATTTATATATACATAGTTAATATCTCACAAAAATCACGACACATCAACTTCAAAACCGCTCACAAAACACGTGTTTCTTGTAATGGTGTCCATTCCATGGTCCTTATTGGTTGTTGGAGTTGAGTTAGTTTTTAAAACAAGTAAACAAGTTGAATACGCATAACCAATTCCTCCCTGTACCCCCTCCTTGATCCACCTCACCAAGTTGCCTAGCCGATTAGTGGCAAGGTATTTTTTACACCATAAATAATATATATACGAATAAATTATTTATATTTAAGTGAATAAATACTTACCGTAGCCAGTTAGTCTATTACATCCGTATTTTAGGATAGGTGATATGGCTGAATGAAGATAGGAGTTGGGAATTCCCTGTATCTTCAGATCTGTTCATTTTAAGAAACGTTTGATGTAGTTAAAAAATAATTAAGGTTTTCTGCGTAATTTTACCTAATGTGTCTAGTATTTATCTCACGCATTTGAACTATTTTATAAAACAATCCCATAAACGAGATTTTTCCTGTAATTGTTACTAAATCAAATAATTAAATAACACAACGGTATTATATTAGTAGATTAATTACAGGTACATTTCACTGGGACGGAAATAAAAGTAAATAAAAAAATGTAAATGGAGTATCTGCCACTTATTTTAGTTCCTCGGCATGTTCACCTTACAGACAGGAGCGCTCTTGTGAGGTGTCACATAAAAAAATCATCTACAGCTATGTATAAGCGCTGCTGCAGGCTGGCCTTTTAAAAGAACTCACACCTGGAATCGAAAGATTAGTAAACTTTAAAACAAATCACCTGGGATTCATCCAAGTCCCTGACATTTTAAATGGTTTTTACTCTAAATAATTAAGAAAACTCCACCAACTTTTAGTAATATAATAATCTGGGAAATAAATTTTATAATAAACGGTTTCACCTAGATCCTGACAAGAATTTAAAGTGCCACCATCAATACTCATTCTTCCTGGAGTTATATTTTAGGATTTGCTCGTTCGCCGTTGAAGTGAATGATTAGTTTTCAAAGTAACATTAAAGCGAACAAGTAATTGGAGGATTTTTGAATTATTTTCTAAGTAGTTAAGAGCGCATAACCAGCCAGCGGACGAAAATCCACATTTCGTCGAAAGATGTTCTTACGATCGTACAGGGCGGTTCCAATGAAAAAGATAAGGTATTCTCCGTACCAGCTTTTTAAAATTATAACTCTATATCGATTTTACTTCATTCCAAAGTTGCTTTAATTTATACCTGCATCCAAAAATACTGAAAGGCATGACGATAAAACTATTAAAATGATGTACTTTTTGTAATTATTTTTTGATCATATGTATTTATCATTTTTCAATAATGTCTTAGCAAAATTAGAATGTAAAAAAATCTTAAATATATTAGTCTGTAAGTGCGCAAATAAATGCACAAACGGACCAATTTTCGTCAAGAAACACATGTACTTATATATTTTTTAATAATTTTATTTAAACTAAAATTAAAATTCTGTTACATACGTTTACCAGATAATATATTGATTTATTTTACTGCATGATTATATGATTTGAAATGGGTGTTGTATAGTACATGTACTTTTTTGAAAATTTAACAAATCCGCCAACGACCTATGGTATAACCTTATTATATTAAAAATAAACATTTTTTCTGAAAAATTTTTACATACGTTTACTAGATAAAATAACAATCTTTCGAAATCAATTTATAAATATTTGTGGAAAAGAGTCAATACGTCTAAACACTAATTTAAAAATGACATATTTCTGGTTTTCTCTGGTTATACACTCTTAACGCTGATCACTGTAGTCAACGCAATTCCCGTTTACCGGAGTTCCATTGCGGATTATGATAATAATATTGCTTATCATGGATGTGTAGAACGTTTGAGATGTAAATTTTTGAAGGGAAAACTTCTTTAGTACCGTTGTGATTTGAAACTGGATGAAATGAAAAAGCTACAGCAAAAATATACAAACACATACATCTATAGGATTTGACCAGCGAGAGAATGAGATCGAATAATCGGCCTCCTCTTTGTGTAGTGCATCGTAGCCTCCCCACTCTTTTCTACTTTGGTTTTTTGAAGATTTGACTTCTACCGCATTTGAACTGCATACTTGTAATTTTTTTACGATGTTGCATTTTGTGGTGGTTACCATAGGTAACAGAATCAAAGGGAGGTATGGCATGGAGGCGTATCGCCTGTCGCCGAGTTGACTATCCAAGTAGTTGAGCCAATAAAAGTTATGCGTTTGGTGTGAACGACTGTTATGTACCAGTTTTTTAATGAAATATCTTAAAACGGCTTTAGTCGTATTTAGTGACCAAATCTGCTTAAAAAGGTACTTGTCACTACTACCTCTAGTTACACAATATAGCCGGGAGTGGGAATAACATAGTCTGCAATCCATTAAAAAGAATTAATTTTTATGAATTATTTCATAGATAATTTAATTAAAATAATACATAAACATCTAACTGCTTCGCCATACTTTTATAAAAATAATAAATTTTTATGTAATTTTGAAGAAGCTTTTGAAAAAAGTTATATTTCTTTAAGGGTACAATAATTTTACTTGAATAAATTAATAAAAATTGAAATTAAGAAACATAAAAAATATAACACGTTCCGTACGGATGATATCGTCGTGTCTTCAATACACGTTGGAACTCTCCTGCTCCCAAAATGATTGTCACGTGGTTTGCCTCAATCTCGGTGAAAGGATACTCTGATATTGTGTTATAACATGTCTAATGTTTCTTATGTCTATGGATTTTACACTTATTTTTTATTATCAAACCATGCCAATCACCAAAAAAACCACGTATATAATATGCAATGGGTACTTTCAATGAAAGTTGTTAATTACGAGGTTTTTTAATAATCGAATATGTACACCTCACAAACAGTTGTTCAGACTATCAGATTACCTCTATTCTGATAATTAATTTAATCAATATACTACAAAGATGCGTTGTGTATTTTCAGATTACGTTTACGATTACTCAATTTGTTCAATAATGCTTAAAAAAAACAGAAACTTGAATAATAATATAAAGAATTTAAAACTCACCTTAAAAATTATACTGAAAACTTGAACTGAATCACGTCAAAATAAAACCAATATAAACTTGAACTGAATCAAACTGAATACAAACTTGAACTGAATCATCTACTTCTACTATCTATCTACTACACTATATAAAGAGGTAAGATTTGTTTGCATTAAATAGGCTCCGAAACTACTGAACCGATTTGTAAATTTTTTTCCCTGCTGGGAAGCTACACTATCCCTGGGTAACATAGGCTATATTATATTTTCAAAAAAATAGGCATCCTTACTAAAACTTCAATAATGCAACCCAAGGTGTAAAAAAAAAACCTAAAATATTCTTTACATCGCGTGCGCTGCGAAAACTATTGATGATAGAATAAAACAATGTACTACGACTTTGTAGAACACATCATTATTTACAAAAAAAGTACAGCATATGTCTAACTATTATGGTTATGCCACAATATGTATTCTTTTATTTTTAAAATTAATTAAAATGTCGCCGCTTGAAAAGGCTCTTTATTTGTATTTTGGTTTTAATCCTTATCAAAATAAATGAATTCATATTCAAGACAGCTTCAATACCTTTATTTAACTTTTAGAATTTTTCAATTCGGATATTTAATTAGAAAGATATCACGAGTTTAAAAATGTTAGTATTAGAAAAAAGTTTCGGCTACGGGCCGGGCGGGAGAGGAGTCAAGAAATGAAGTGCCAGGGGGGTTGGCGGGACGGGGGAGCGGGAGAGCTGTGGCGGGGAAGGTGGAAGTGGAACGCTGGAGGGGAACGCACGGGAAAAGACATGCAAAGAGTAACATTTTATTTATTTGAATATGGCATTGCAACGCATGCCGGAAAACAGCTAGTGTCAAATAAAACCAATATAATAACACCTTGAACTTGAACTGAATCAAACTGAATGCAAACTTGAACTGAATCCTGTCAAATAAAAACAATATAATAATACCTTGAACTGAATCAAACTGATGACACTGAATCATATGATATTAATCCAATATAATAACACCCCCCCATTTAGACAAGCCCTGCTCATTTATGGGGGTACATCAAATACATTTATTATTGTTGGCGGCCAGTATCTTTTCTCGGAAGATTTTTTCAATGCAGATGAGTGTTTCAGGCTGATAATTATTGATTATAATATTTGTTATCTACCCTTTGTGCTATGCATAAAAATCTTGTTTAAACATTAGTTTATCAATTTAAAATAATAATTAATATTTGACAAGTTAAAGTATTTCAGCAAAAAATGCAGACATAATTAGTCTCGACGCCACCTAGCGGGAGATTTAGTATTAAAAATACCTCTCTCACAAAAATAAAGTTGGTTGTTTTCAGTTGGAAAAATGTAATAATAATTAATTGTCGAATGAAATACTAGTATATATTGAATTATTTGGCGGGTATTAGATAAGCCGCCATAGCTCAGTGGTCAGAGCTGCTGACCGGCAATCAGATGGTCACGGGTTCAATTCCCGTTGGCGGCCAGTATCTTTTCTCGGAAGATTTTTTCAATGTAGATGAGTGTTTCAGGCTGATAATTATTCATTATAATATTTGTTATCTACCCTTTGTGCTATGCATAAAAATCTTGTTTAAACGTTAGTTTATCAATTTAAAATAATAATTAATATTTGACAAGTTAAAGTATTTCAGCAAAAAATGCAGACATAATTAGTCTCGACGCCACCTAGCGGGAGATTTAGTATTAAAAATACCTCTCTCACAAAAATAAAGTTGGTTGTTTTCAGTTGGAAAAATGTAATAATAAGTAATTGTCGAATGAAACACTAGAATTATTTGGCGGGTATTAGATAAGCCGCCATAGCTCAGTGGTCAGAGCTGCTGACCGGCAATCAGATGGTCACGGGTTCAATTCCCGTTGGCGGCCAGTATCTTTTCTCGGAAGATTTTTTTAATGTAGATGAGTGTTTCAGGCTGATAATTATTGATTATAATATTTGTTATCTACCCTTTGTGCTATGCATACAAATCTTGTTTAAACGTTAGTTTATCAATTTAAAATAATAATTAATATTTGACAAGTTAAAGTATTTCAGCAAAAAATAAAGACATAATTAGTCTCGACGCCACCTAGCGGGAGATTTTGTATTAAAAATACCTCTCTCACAAAAATAAAGTTGGTTGTTTTCAGTTGGAAAAATGTAATAATAATTAATTGTCGAATGAAACACTAGTATATATTGAATTATTTAGCGGGTATTAGATAAGCCACCATAGCTCAGTGGTCAGAGCTGCTGACCGGCAATCAGATGGTCATGGGTTCAATTCCCGTTGGCGGCCAGTATCTTTTCTCGGAAGATTTTTTCAATGTAGATGAGTGTTTCAGGCTGATAATTATTGATTATAATATTTGTTATCTACCCTTTGTGCTATGCATAAAAATCTTGTTTAAACGTTAGTTTTATCAATTTAAAATAATAATAAATATTTGACAAGTTAAAGTATTTCAGCAAAAAATGCAGACATAATTAGTCTCGACGCCACCTAGCGGGAGATTTAGTATTAAAAATACCTCTCTCACAAAAATAAAGTTGGTTGTTTTCAGTTGGAAAAATGTAATAATAAGTAATTGTCGAATGAAACACTAGTATATATTGAATTATTTGGCGGGTATTAGATAAGCCGCCATAGCTCAGTGGTCAGAGCTGCTGACCGGCAATCAGATGGTCACGGGTTCAATTCCCGTTGGCGGCCAGTATCTTTTCTCGGAAGATTTTTTCAATGTAGATGAGTGTTTCAGGCTGATAATTATTGATTATAATATTTGTTATCTACCCTTTGTGCTATGCATAAAAATCTTGTTTAAACGTTAGTTTATCAATTTAAAATAATAATTAATATTTGACAAGTTAAAGTATTTCAGCAAAAAATGCAGACATAATTAGTCTCGACGCCACCTAGCGGGAGATTTAGTATTAAAAATACCTCTCTCACAAAAATAAAGTTGGTTGTTTTCAGTTGGAAAAATGTAATAATAAGTAATTGTCGAATGAAACACTAGTATATATTGGCGGGTATTAGATAAGCCGCCATAGCTCAGTGGTCAGAGCTGCTGACCGGCAATCAGATGGTCATGGGTTCAATTCCCGTAGGCGGCCAGTATCTTTTCTTGGAAGATTTTTTCAATGTAGATGAGTGTTTCAGGCTGATAATTATTGATTATAATATTTGTTATCTACCCTTTGTGCTATGCATAAAAATCTTGTTTAAACGTTAGTTTATCAATTTAAAATAATAAATAATATTTGACAAGTTAAAGTATTTCAGCAAAAAATGCAGACATAATTAGTCTCGACGCCACCTAGCGGGAGATTTAGTATTAAAAATACCTCTCTCACAAAAATAAAGTTGGTTGTTTTCAGTTGGAAAAATGTAATTATAAGTAATTGTCGAATGAAACAATAGTATATATTGAATTTTTTGGCGGGTATTAGATAAGCCGCCATAGCTCAGTGGTCAGAGCTGCTGACCGGCAATCAGATGGTCACGGGTTCAATTCCCGTTGGCGGCCAGTATCTTTTCTCGGAAGATTTTTTCAATGTAGATGAGTGTTTCAGGCTGATAATTATTGATTATAATATTTGTTATCTACCCTTTGTGCTATGCATAAAAATCTTGTTTAAACGTTAGTTTATCAATTTAAAATAATAATTATCATTTATTATGCAATTAATTACTGTATCAAATTTATTTGTAATTAATGTCTTTTTGAGACTTATTAAAGAAAATATTTATCACAAATACGCGCACCTACAGTTTGTCAAATAAGAGTAGAAAATAAATGAGGGCGCCACCGTTGCCCAAATGGCAATACTAAAAATATAACAATGGTGTTAATCTAAAGCTGTGTAACCTACATTTTTATTAAAAATTAAAAAGGCATTAAAGTGAAAAAAAATATTTTTTCACTGCTATATAGATACCCACTGATCTCAAAATTAGAATTGCATTTAGGTATATTATTATTATACATTTGCAATTTTGTATTAACATAATGAAGAATAACGATATTATAATAAAATATAAAGCACACTTTAGAAATTGCTCGCATTTATTTAATATTAGCTTGCACTTAGCGTTGCCCGGGCTTTAGATCATGCCTCTAATTTTATATCTGAATATATTTAACTCATTCAGATCTAAAAGTAGTGTGACTTAACTCACCATTAATGATTCTTCCTTTCCACCTACTGTTAAATTCAAATCTGTGTTAAATTAAATGAAAGCCAATCACTTTGTAAAACACAATTTAATCAAATGTATGTCATTTAGTAGGTACCTTCATAATAGTGATTATTCGATTTAATTTTTTTTAAGAAAAAAAAAATGTTTTTAAATGCGTATACAGCGTTTTGAATTTTCAGTGTCATTGCACTTTTAAAGAATATTTGACAGATAAATTGGTGTTGTAAGCCTAAAAATTTCTTAGTTCCATTTTATTTATTTTCTACTCTTATTTGACAGACTCTACGTAATAATTCCGCGGGGCTAAAGGTTTCGGTTGAAATGATACTGTGTTCATTCCTTTACCATAT
The DNA here is from genome assembly GCA_917563855.2 of Limnephilus lunatus. Taxonomy (NCBI): domain Eukaryota; kingdom Metazoa; phylum Arthropoda; class Insecta; order Trichoptera; family Limnephilidae; genus Limnephilus; species Limnephilus lunatus. The sequence continues at coordinate 84,144,271 of OU830596.1, read as the reverse complement.
AATTTAATTAGAATTATGAACGAACCGATGGCTTTCCAGACAGAGAAGTGTGATATGGAATCGAATTAAAACTTGGGGCTGCGGAATAATTGTAGAATCGTCGAAGTCTTAGCGAACAATTTCTCCTGGAGACAATTACGTTTTACTCCAAAGATATGAAAATATGATAATTTCCCAGAAAAGTTTAACTCCGCAATGTTGGCAGGTAGCAGGAAGAGAAGAGCCATTTAGTATTAAAATATTTTTGTTAAATGTTAACTTTATAAAAGCTTTCTTTACGTTCGTGAACGTTCATTCGATTCCGTACAAGATACAACCATTGGGAAAGTTTTGACATGGAAATATTAAGAGTTAGATCTTTATTTATTTATTTACTTGTATACGCCCAATTAATGCTTTTTCATATGATAAAATTAAAAATACATTTCCGAGTATAAAATTTTTGACTAAAAAACGACAATTAGAGTAAAATACAGGATGCACATTAATACAACTTTCGATACATATTAAAAATGTTTAAACTTTCAAGATAGACATACAGATTTAATAACAATGTTTTTATAGGCTGATAGACATTCAGTTCCGTTGGTGTTCATGTAATATTTATTCCCTGTACTGTGCAGTCGGTTCATTACTGAGTTTATTTCTGCATTGCTACCTGAATTGTTACAATGGTAAGGTATCTTCTGAAGAACCGTCAGTCTTGGTTAATAGAGACAAAGAGAAATACGGCATCGAAGCTGGCCGACAGTTTTATAATACCTATAATATTATAAAACTGTACGAACTATGACAGTCAAATCAAGAGTCAAAGATATTTAGTTATGCATTCGGTTTGTGGTAGAAACAAAAGTGAGGTGCAACCCACCGTCGTGCATAGATGAAATTTGAGAAAGTATTGGTGAACGATGTTGGCGACACTAAACTTGTGTGTTCGTATTCATAATAATAATAATGGTTCGTAGCCTATCTCCCTTTTTTCTTTATCTGTGGGGAGGATTTAGAATAGAAGAAGGCTTTGAGAACCTGTCTGAATTACAGATCTCGTCAATAAACATAGAATTTAAATAAAATAAAAACTTTTTTCTGGTTAGTGTTCTTATACCATGGGAACTTTTTAGTTACAAATAGGTTCCATCGCAAGAAGTAAAAGTGTGTACATAGATGGTTGGTGTTCACCGTGTGGGATGAAGATTGTTCTGATAAAAGTTAACCGTATATTTTTAAATATAAGTTCCTTACATATGAAATTGACGTTTTGTGTGGGAGGAACTTTGTATGGGAGCTTATGGGAGTTTTGTATGGGAGCTTTTTCACCTTCCCAATTTGCTTCAAATGGATTAAAACAGTTTTATCACTATCACCGCAGCCTGCAGCTAACTCGGACGTGGTTTGCGATAGATCCGCTTCCACAATAGCCTTCAATTCTTTATTATCAACTTTGGTCTCCGGCCGTCCACTGGGTTTGTTATGCAGGTCGAAATTTCCAGAACGAAAACGTTGGAACCAAAAACGCACTGCGTTTTCTTTTGCGGCACCGTCGCCATACACATCATTAATCCTTCGAGCCGTTTCTGCAGCACTGGTGCCACGGTGGAACTCGTACTCGTAAATAACGCGAAATTTCAATTTTTCCATTTTGTAAACTAAGTGACGCAAAGAAAAAAAACAATTAAGGAAAAAACAAACGAATTAAAATTTTCGAAACACAAATACATGAGTAAATAGCTGTATAAATTTGAATTTGGAATTCCTAACCAAAGAGAAGATATTTGAGATCAAAGTTTCCAGTACGGCAAAACGCTTATTTCATATGTAAGTATATAAAAAACTGCGGAGCTCAACTTGTTAACTTTGTCACATTAATTTTAACATTTTTTTATTATTCAAAAGAGGAAAAAAAATCACCTAAACACTTACACACTTTCTCTAAAACAAATAAAAAAACGTCAGGTTGCTAGAGTTGCGAGATAGAATGAATACCCTGGACGCCAAAGTATATCGTTCGCCTATGTTTTTGTTAGCAAACATTTATACGTATAATATTTAGGTTTACCACAGACTTATAACGTTTGTAAAAAAATTAATGGCAGAGAAACATTTAAATGTCAAATAAAGAAAAACTACCAAGAAATATTGTCTCTTTATGAGGAGATAAATAGTTGTATATTTATTTTGCGAATCCATTTGTACCCAAATTATATAAATAAATGCCCCCGGGAACGAACTGAGCCATTCAATGATTTAAAATGTATTCCCCTTTCTGGAAGGTTCCTTTGTCAAGGTAAGGAAGTTGAAATAGCAGTTTCTTACAAGTACGAATACTTTATTTATTCTTTCGCCCACGTAGCACTCGGTAAAAAGAGCAGCATACAACAAAAGTTTGTTTAGGCCCTTCTTCCACAGGGATTTGAAAATATCTGATACGCATGTGATGTGTACTCACTTCGAAAACAGCTTCGTTCATGTGGACACGTCGCTACTGAAATCATGAGACTCGCATCGCTATAAATCATTATTTTCAAATTATCAAATCTTTAAACTAGAATGCTTTCATAAACTCACTTACAACCAAACAATTGCTGACAGTAGCGTAGCAATGAATAATAATAATAATAATATTTGGACGATTTATATAGCGCCGTTTTTGTGAAAAATCACCTCAAGGGCGCTGTACAAACTTACCATACATGCCTAAAATCTAGAAAGACTACAAGCTAGACAAACAATTAAAAACAACTTATGGCTAAAAATTGCATACACCGGTTCATTGATCACCGATACGAAAACATATATACAATATTTTGACCAATGAACGCGATGCCGCCAAAAAATGAATTAATACAGGACCATACTTACCTGGGAGGTCGCTTGAAATTAACACTGTTTATTGTCTATTTAAAGAAATTTAGATAGAGTTCGCACGCAGAGGACATAATTGTGAACACATATTGTTCAATCCTGAAAATATTTTAATATTAATATGTAATATATTCTTTAATGAGTGTATTTTGGAAAGTAAAAGCAACATTTAATGGTGGGCGGTGCAGTAGTACAAGGATTTGATCGTCCTAGAGACAGATTGATGTGTAAGGATTCGAGTAATTTTAATTCAGTAAGAAAAGTGTGATTAAGACATATCATAGGCAATTTAAGTATGATACTCTCAGATAGTTATATTTAAATTAAGTTAAGGGTATGAGAGCCCGAAAAGGTAGGTTTTTAGTTTGGACCTAAACTCTGTTGGGCTTTTTATGCATCTTAATTCCGGAGGGAGTCTATTCCAAGCCTTAGGCCCAGATACTCCGAAAGCACGATCTCCGAACTTAGTATTTGGCTTTCGTTTGGGTTCTATTAGTCTGCCTATAGCAGATGAAGTTGCCGATCTAAGGGTTAATTGCCTCGGACCAGTATTTTCCGGGACGCATAATTCAGAGATGTAAGGTGGGGCCATTTCGTTGATTGATTTAAACACCATCCAGCACAATTTGTACTGGATTCTTTCAGAGCACTTGAGCCAGTAAAGGTTACGAAGGTGTTCTGAAATATGTGAATATTTAGAGACCCCGGTTATGAGCCTTGCCGCTGCATTAAACACGGATTGAAGTTTGTCAGTTTGGTATTTTGGAAGACTAGCGTAAATGCCGTTACAGTAATCAAGCCGTGAGACTACGTAAGAGTTGATTAATAGTTTTATCGCCTCTGTAGGAAGGTTTCTTCGAACTGACTTGAGTTGTCTTAGGTGAAAAAAACCGGTGCTTACTGTCCTATTTATTTGACTTTTAAGCAAAAAGTCTGAATCTAAATTAACGCCAAGAAGTTTGACTGTTGTCATTGGAATAATATCGTTGCCGGAAATGGAAATAAGTGAATTGTCTATGAAATGTTGACGTTTGTTTGTTGCCGCCCAGAGAAACTCAGTCTTAGATGGGTTCAGCTTCAGCTTGTTTGAAGACATCCAACGAGTTATTGCTTCTAGGCATTCAGCTATGCGGATTTTGAGGCTATTGATTTCGTTTTGGAGAGCAGTAGAAATAAACTTGCTGATCGTCAGCGTAGCAGTGGGACAAGAGACCAAATGACTCGATTATTTTGGCGACATCATTTTTAAAAAGGATGAAAAGAAGTGGACCTAAAACGGATCCTTGGGGTACCCCTGAAGAAAGTTTTGCGAAGTTAGAGAGTTTATTTCCAACCTTAACGGCTTGTAAGCGATTGGATAGGTATGATACCAGCCATTTTTTTATATCGGAACTCAAACCAAAGGTTTCCTCTAATCTCTTAATGAGGAAGTCATGATCAATCGTGTCAAACGCTGCAATCATGTCCAGGAGTGAGATAAGTGCTAACTTACCGGACTCTATGGCTAAAGTTATATCTGACAGCATACGAAGTATTCCGGTTTCGGTTGAGTGAAACCTTCTATATGCGGATTGACGATTAGTGAATAATTTATTTGAATTCAAGTGACTGGTTATTTGTGCAACAGCAATTTTCTCCAGGATTTTTGATAGGAAAGGTAAATTTGAAACAGGTCTGTAATTACCTAAGTTATCGGAGTCTAGAATGAAGCATTCCCCCTGTTTTTTTTGGGGGGGGGGCGTCTCTTTTTGGGACCTCTTCTTAGACCGCACCTATTTAGTAGCTGTAAAGAAAGATTACTGCATATAATATTATCTTATTTTTCAAGAATTGTAATCTATGAGAAGTTACTGTTGATTATTATTTTTTTTAATTAGTTATCTAATGTTTAAGACAAGATTTTTATGCATAGCACAAAGGGTAACAATTATTATAAGCAATAATTATTAGCCTGAAACACTCATCAACATTGTAAAAATCTCCCGAGAAAAGATAAATGCCGCCGACGGGACTTGAACCCGCGTCCTTCTGATATCCGGTCAACTGCTCTACCAATTGAGCTACGTCGGATATATCTAAGATAAGATAAGCCGACGTAGCTCAATTGGTAGAGCAGTTGACCGGATATCAGAAGGACGCGGGTTCAAGTCCCGTCGGCGGCATTTATCTTTTCTCGGGAGATTTTTACAATGTTGATGAGTGTTTCAGGCTAATAATTATTGCTTATAATAATTGTTACTATTACATTTTCCCCAACGGAAAACTGAGGCCGATGGCGTGATAGATGAGTTTGAACTCAATTAACCCCCATATACTCGCACCTGGATGCTGTAGCTGTCATTTTTACTTCCAGGATTCGTTCTTTGTTGACCGTTTTGTTCCCAGCATTGACCTAAAGCATGCTCTCTGATACAAGTGATGTCATGTTTACAGTCTCGACGACGCGACGTGAGTAGGAACAACCTCGTCAGCCAGACCATAAGAACATAACAGAAGAACTTCTATTATATCGGCAACGCGTGCCTCCGCGCAGACCAATGGCGGTGGTAGTCGCTAATATACCTCAATCGTGGAAGAAACGCCATATTATTAACACACACCATCGAGAAGATTTCTATTATTTTATGTTCAGAATATGGTCTGAGCATAAAAGCTCTAGATGTTGTAAAAATATTATGAAACCATGATCTTCTTCCTCGGTGACTTCTCATATCGGAGTTTGGCTACCATCGAATCAGTTGTGTTAAGATTGAGGTATGATCGTAGGAGGTACGGCCTCTTTCTCTTCTTCGTCTTTCATTCACTTTCCCAGGATTTTTTCAGTTCGGTAAGACACTTCACGCAATGCACGTGAGTTGGCAAGCAAAGCTGGGATTCCAACTGAACTAGCAAGCAAAGCTGGGATTTAGTCCGAAAAATTCTATGATCTTTTTCATTCACTGTTTGAAAATCGATATCAATTGTTGCGCGTTCACACTGCTTTATTCTATGGTCGATTCTATATAGAATAGAAAGGAATTTGAGGTTGATTCAACATTGGGTTTATATTTATTTCGGGCGTTCTGTAACATAGAAAGTTCGTTTTTTCTGATATATTTCGTGTACTCTGTAAAAAAGATTATAGAATAAATGAGTTCGGAAAGCGCCACAAGTTAATATATCATTTCGTACCTGAACATTAATGAAATAACTCAAATACATTGTTATAGTCACGATTGATTTCGTACGTTATAATTAACCTTTTTGGGAGCTTAATTATTATTTTTTTGCTAGTTGGGAACGTTTTGTGGAGTTTCTGGACGAGGTTGTTCAAATTGATATTTTAATTAGGCTATCCATCATCAAAACTTTGGAATGAAATATCACTGTCAATTCGAATATCGATATCGTTGCAGAACTTCAAGAAGCTCTGCAGTGAATGGTTGCTGAATGTACAGTCAACCGCACAACATCTTTCTTTGATAGAATTTACAATGAAAGGAATACCTACTAGTATATATATATATTTTTGATTTTAATATTATTAGATTTAATTTGAATTTTAATTTATATGATTTAATTTGAATTATTTATTGTATTATGAGTGATATATTAGAGGCACTGATGAAAATCAGCTCCATTTCGGGAGAAATCCTGAATGTATAGCTGAGCATTGAGCCGTTTGTCAATAGAATCAATGTTAAATAAAAAGATGTTTAAATTTGTAAAAATCCATGGACAAACAAACTATTTTATCTACTTCTACTACACTATGTAAAGAGGAAAGATTTGTTTGTTTGTTTGCTTTAAATAGGCTCCGAAACTACTGAACCGATTTGTAAAATTCTTTCGCTGTTGGGAAGCTACACTATTCTTGGGTAACATAGGCTATATTATATTTTCAAAAAAATAGGCATCCTTACTAAAACTTCAATAATGCAACCCAAGGTGTAAAAAATTACCTAAAATATTCTTTACATTGCGTGCGCTGCGAAAACTATTAATGATAGAATAAAATAATTTACTACGACTTTGTAGAACACATCATAATTTACAAAAAAGGTTGCAACAGAATATGTCTAACTATTATGGTTATGCCACAATAAGTATTCTTTTATTTTAAAAATTTAATTAAAATGTCGCCGCTTGAAAAGGCTCTTTATTTGTATCTTGGTTTTAATCCTTATCAAAATAAATTACTTCATATTCAAGACAGCTTCAATACTTTTATTTAACTTTTAGAATTTTTCAATTCGAATATTTAATTATAAAGATATCACGAGTTTAAAAATGTTAGTATAAGAAAAAAGTTTCGGCTACGGGCCGGGCGGGAGAGGATTCAAGAAATGAAGTGCCAGGGGGGTTGGCGGGACGGGGGATCTGGAGAGCTGTGGCGGGGAATGTGGAAGTGGAACGCTGGAGGGGAATGCACGGGAAAGGACATGCAAGGAGTAATATTTTATTTATTTGAATATGGCATTGCAACGCATGCCGGGACACAGCTATATATTACAAAAGAAAGTTAAAAAAACGTGCGGACCGTAAAAACTCAGAAACGAGTCCCGGTACGATCAAGGGAGTTATATGGTGTGGTAGATCTCTATCTCCCCTAGGGAATAAGGGTAACCGTTTTTACCTAAAGTGCGTGTTTTTAAAGATATAAGGGGGGAAGTTTCGCCCTCTTGAAATTTCGAGAACAATCTTCCGGAAAGTTCTAGAAGGTTCCATAGAGCTCTAGAAAATTCTGGTAGAATTTTCGGGAATAGGGAATCGGGAACATCAGTGTGGAAAATTCCAGAACACTCTCGAATGTTGTCCTGAGCGAAGCCGGGTAACCCAGCTAGTTATTAATATTTATAATCTCAAAACGTACTCTTCTGATATTCTGACTCTTGACAAGATACGATTCAAGTATTTGATCAACTTGATCGTGCCATGTCTACCCTAGGCGTCCCCGTCCCCTCCCACCAATAACAAGTTATTTAACTTTTTTTTTCAAGTTCTTATATTTTTTCGAAAAGGTGAAAAAAACCTTGTTTTTGCTGGCTGAAATTGTAGAACCAATCAAATTATATCTATCTTCTTTACAAAACGCTATATGTTTGAAGCTTTTTGGAAAAGTTGGTCGGAAGTGCTTCTTTCTTGTGCAAATTTCACACTATACCGTGCTTCTGGATTTTATCTCGTTTGCAGAATATCTTGGCTCGACTTGTATGGGAGCCAATCTGAATGAGAGCTGTCTAGGATCGAATACATTTAGAGAATATGTTGCGGTCACGAAAGAAAAAGTAGATACTTTCATTGACTTGTTTTTTTTTATTCTTTTAATCGAAAGATAGTTTAATTTCAGTAAAAAATATTAACTTAATATTATTAGTTTAAGAGAAAATCACAGAAACTGGCAGAAAATATGATTTAATGTCGAAATGTTTTCCTAAATTGTATAAGTTTAAGATAATCGAATTGTTTTTAATTTGCATGGTGGAATCCCTATTATTTTTCATTAAGTTGTGGGGAAAATGTAGTAGATAGGGAAAAACCTTCCATTACGAATGAGTCCTGGCAATACGCATTTTGTCAGCAATTTATTTCTAGAACATAATATTATGTAATACACTGATCGTAATATGCAAGAAAAATACACCATTAATTTTGCTTATTATTTATTTTATATTAGCTGGGTTACCCGGCTTCGCTCAGGACAATAAGATAGTGTTCTGGAATGTTGCACAGTGATGTTCCCGATTTCCTATTCCTGATCATTCCACGACATACTCCGCCACTCCTTCCACAACTTTCTACAGCTCTATGGAACCTTCTAGAACTTTCCGGAAGACTGTTCTAGAAATTTCAAGTGGGGCGAAATTTTCAGCCCTTATATCTTTAAAAGCACGGCCTTTAGGTAAACACGGATACCCTTATTCCCTAGGGGGGATAGAGATCTACCACACCATATAACTCCCTTGATCGAACCGGGACTCGTTTCTGAGTTTTTGCGAGCTGCACGTTTTTTTGGACTTTCTTTTATAATACATGCCATATTCAAATAAATAAAATGTTACTCCTTGCATGTCCTTTCCCGTGCGTTCCCCTCCAGCGTTCCACTTCCACCTTCCCCGCCACCGCTCTCCCGCTCCCCAGTCCGAAACTTTTTTCTAATACTAACATTTTTAAACTCATGATATCTTTCTAATTAAATATCCGAATTGAAATATTCAAAAAGTTAAATAAAGGTATTGAAGCTGTCTTGAATATGAAGTAATTTATTTTGATAAGGATTAAAACCGAGATACAAATAAAGAGCCTTTTCAAGCGGCGACATATTAATTAAAATTTTAAAATAAAAGAATACTTATTGTGGCATAACCATAATAGTTGGACATATGTTGTCGAGACTTTTTTTGTAAATAATGATGTGTTCTATAAAGTCGTAGTACATTATTTTATTCTATCATCAATAGTTTTCGCAGCGCACGCGATTTAAAGAATATTTTAGGTAATTTTTTTACACCCTGGGTTACATTATTGAAGTTTTAGTAAGGATGCCTATTTTTTTAAAAATATAATATAGCCTTTGTCACCCAGGGATAGTGTAGCTTCCCAACAGCGAAAGAATTTTTCAAATCGGTTCAGTAGTTTCGGAGCCTATTCGATGCAAACAAACACACAAACAAACAAACAAACAAATATTACCTCTTTATATAGTGTGTTAGATGTTAGATTATATAATGTGTTAGATGAAAAAATATGTTGTAAAACGGGCATAGCCGGGTAGTATCAAATGTGCAAGCATCGAACGTTCTAAGGCTAGCTTTACATTCAAAAGTAAAATTTACGATTTAACAAGTTTTTGACAAGTTACTTACAAGAGCGTTTACATATGCATCCGACTTGTGGTATTTAATGCTCACGGATGTTATTCGGAAGTTTTTCGGATGTTGTGTAAATGCTCATCCGACCGTTTACACTTGTAATTTTTTTGCGGTAAGTTGGCTTCCTGTCAACCACGATCTGTTACTGTCAAATTTACTCGAGTTTGTCAATAAAGATGAAAAGGCCCAAATAAAGTGTTGAAATAGAATTTGGCTTTAATTAAACAATTCTCCACGCGCTTTTGTGCCGTCAAAAGCGTAAATCAATGGAATTCTTTCGCTTTATCTGAACGACTCCTGTCGATAAAAACTCGCGAAAGAACAACTTCTGTAACTTGCTATAAATTATGTCAAGTGACTTTAGGTGTCGTTTACATTGGTAATTTGGCAATAAATTGCTTGTGTGAGTGACTTATGTGAAAAAATTACGACTGTATAGGTAGCCTAATAAAAGGACGGAGAAAAGTGTACGGTGAAAAAAGCATTCGAAAAAAAATCTTCGTGCAAGCCTTCACATTTAAATAATCCTATAGATATCCGTCCCACGTGACAAATTCCTGGCTCCTTACGGTTTTCTGGTTTTTCAATTCCTATTCCTATTCCCATTTCAACCTTCCCCTTTTCCAACACTCCCTCCCTCGAGTCAGGGGAGTGGGGCTCGGGGCCGGTTCGGTATTGCCATAATTCAGGCGCCAGATGCAAGCCCGGGTCAGCTTCGACCCAACTTCGACCCAACTTCATAAAATATACACTCGTAAAAGGGTTAAAATAGGAACCGCCGTCGTTTTAAATAAATTGGAACACATTTAACGACAGAATAATAATATTAGTATTTTAAACTATTACGTTAAGCAGAAAATGATTAAATTATAAATAATATTTTTAATTTCAGACAAGTAACAAGATAATAAATTGAAAGAATACAAAATAAATTCTTACGTTTTCTAATTAAAAAAATGGGTATTCCAGCCATTATCTTGAACAACTGCAAACTTTTAAATGATGAGAATATGCTTACATTGTCAGAAAAGGATTTTCACTTACTTGGTATCTATTATATATATAAATTAAAACATGCTTTATATGAATTTATATGAGTATGTATATGTGATGTCTATGCGTTGCTAAACCATTCATCCGATTGCGATGAAACCTGCGATGGTTTCTGTATGTACCTGTTAGTTCTGGCAGCATGAAATTATGCGTTGCTAACCATTCTTCCGATTGCGATGAAATTTTGGGGATTTAATGTGTGCATGTCCGCGATGGTTTTTATTATTGTTGAGCTCTGGCATTATGAAATTTGTATTAAAAATGTAATAGTTGGCATGCGAGCTGTTTGAAAACTGAATGTACCGGGCCTGAATGTATGGAATGCGAGAGGAGAGAGGGAAAATCAGAAGGGGAACGGGATGAATGGGAAAGGACACGCAGGGAGAAATAATTTCTTTATTAAGTGGCATAGCAGCGCATGCCGGGAGCTCGTTAGTTTCTATATAAAATATGAAATAATATAATAGGTAGTCCATAGTCCGGAATTGTTTCCATTGATAAGCTTTTGGAATTTACTTCGTAATACTACAGGTCAGGATTTAGAAATTCTGTGACTACCTACCATTTGAATTTCTTTTTGCCTAGAATACTAATAATGGAGGGAAATAATTATATGAATTCGGTGGACGTGGACATCTTCAATTTGTCACTAAACAAATACAAAATTTTCTTATTACTGGAACAGTTCAGTTATGTACAATAAATACTGTTTATTTTTTACTACCCATTACAAAGGTCCCTAAAAAGGGCCTTAATAAATAAATAAATAATCCGTATTTAGGTATATGTATTTTACAAATAGCGATTATTTTTGTTCCATGTTTGATGTTTATTTTATTTTTTTGATTCTTCTGAAACAAAAACTTCTCAGTTTTCTTCTTGGCAAGTCAAGTTACATAATATATACGAATAACAACTAGATAATTCATAATAGATATTATCATTAATCGTCGAAAACCTCAAAATGGGGAATAACTGTTAATTATCATCAAAAAAGTCAAAATTGTTCAAAACTGCCATCTTGATCATAAATGGTCAAAAAGCTCAAACAGGTGAAAAACTGCCAATTAACACCAAAAACGTCAAAAGTGGTTCAAAACTTCCATTTTGAGCATACATCGTCTAAAAATCTCAAAATGGTGAAAAACTGCCAATTAGCACAAAAAACGTCAAAATGGTTCAAAACTTCCATTTTGAACGTCAAAATAGTTATAAACTGCCATCTTGAGCATAAATCGTCTAAAAACCTCACAATGGTGAATAACTGCCAATTAGCACAAAAAACGTCAAAAAGGTTCAAAACTTCCATTTTTAGCATAAATCGTCTAAAAACCCCGAAATGGTGAAAAACTGCCATTTTGATCATAAATCGTCAAAAAGCTCAAAATGATGAAATGCCAATTACTTTGGCCAATTGCTCCAAAACGCCAATTATTAATAACAATTTTTCATAATTTTTACCGCTTTCGAATTCATTTTATGTAACGTTGCTGTGTTTGAATACCTTTTATTTTCATTTTCGAATACCGATTTTAAGACAGCAATTATTTGCCTTTGCAATCATTTTGAGAATCACCTCACTGAAATTTAGGTAACACTCTCATTTGAAATAAACAGGAAGAAGAGTAATTCTCTAATCGCAGAATAAAGTCCTCAGTGTAAGTCTTTATACAAATTGAATGGCGCGACATGACACCAATCTGTAAATGGGATTGGAGTTTTATGAAAGTCCTCCGTTTCCTTCACGTTTCGTGTTCTAGATCTTGATCATCTCCCAACTTCTGACCCCTTTGCCAACACCAACCGCCAACTCCCTACTTCCTTTCTGAGGTCAGAGTATGTTGATGATCACTGATTTTATTTTATTTTTATTTTAGTTTTATTTTAGTTTATTAGGGAAACAAACAGTTATACATATTAACTAATTCCATTTCCACCCACGCCTGTCTTTCTATCCTTGATAATTTAGTTTTTAGTACATATAATGTCCTGATGAAGAGAACATCGTTCTCGAAACATGTCGACTTTTTAAATAAAGATTATTGTGGTAAAAACAAAGTGTTTTAATTATTTAATTAATAAAATGGTGCCACAAAGTGAATTTGCATAATTTGAAGAAGTTATACATATTATAAGGTAATTTCATATTACATGGTTGCATCAACCAGCGAAGTTTCCACAAAAACTTTAAAGTATAAAAACATGATTAAAATATTAAAGAAAACATAAAAAAGAAAAAATATATATAAAACAGAAATGGAAAGCACAAATTAAAGCATGTGGGATAGAAAAAATGAAGTTAAACTCTGAACCTATATAAAATTAATACATTTTCGCATCACAAGATAACGTTCAAGGATTAATGATTAGCCAGTTGCCAGCGCCCTTGAAGGGATTTTTCACAAAACAACGGCACTATATAAATCATCCAAATATTATTATCGTTATGAAAAAAATAATGAAATGAAAAAAATATCATATAGCAGGAGTGGAGGGTTCGCAATTAAAAATTTGTTTTAATTTTTTCAATTATGAATGTAATAAATTGGCCTGAGGATAAATGGAAAATATCAGCTTCGTAAAACATATCATTGCATTTTTTGCACGTCCTTCGGAGAAATTAATGTTGTGTATATTTTGTTTTTGAGTGTGGGATGTGGAATAGTTGGTTTGAACTTGTATTTCTTATTGGACAGTGGAAAATAAAAGCAATGAAACTGAGAGTCACAAGGTTTGAAAATACCATTTCGAATGAAAGCAATAAAAAATTGTACCGATTAAACAGGAAGAAAAAGTATTTTTTTTACATTAAATAATAACAGAAAATAATTCCCCTCAGGACCTATGTCGGCGTGTCCAGGAGTGACTGACGAATGAATCTATCCCTCCCACTGCGGTGCTCCTTCAACCAGTCTCTATCCGGCCTGCAACGCAGTTGATGGTCATCCACCACCGAGACCCGGACAAACTTCATCTCATGGTCATCTTTGAGGATGCTATGTTAAGGGTATTTTTAGGAAAGGAAGGAAAGGAAGTTCTGGGAAGGAAAAGAGTGTAAGAAGTGGGTAAGAATCTGGGGGTCAGTGTGTCCAGGAGTGACAGACGTATGAATCAATCCCTCCTACTGCGTTGCAAGACGATGTAACGAGAGAGTACGGCTGGAGAAAAAAAAGCGACTCCTCAACCATTCTCTCCCGATCCGGCCTGCCATGCAGCTAGTGGGCAGACGCATCCGCTGCCAAGACAAGTACAAACCTAAACCTAACCCCATGAACCCCTGCTAAGTCACCAAACGTAGCGAACCACTTGGGGTAACCTATGGCAGAGGTGTTGGTTATCCAATAAATGGTTCCCGAGGCAGCGGCACCCATACCCGCCTCTAAAATTGTGTAGCCTAGTTTGGAAATATATTCAAATAATATAAATAAATACGTATTCAAACACTTCATAATCTTTCAGAACAATGTTCTTTTTTTATTTTGGTAATGCCTAAGTGATTCTAGCCAATGTAAAAAAAGACTGAAGTTTTGCTATCACCACGTTCATCCATTATTTTTCTTATTCCCGTGCTTCATAATATGGTCTTATTTAGTACAACTGACACGAGCAGAATTGAGTAATGCGTCGATGACACAGGGCGAGTTTACAAGCTACTATCTCGGAAATTCACTATCTGTTAGTAAACTCGCCCAGTGTCATCGTGTTACTTGCTAACTAGCAGATTGTTGACAATCCACGGAAAAAGTTGAAAGGTCCTCAACTTTACACGCTACAAGCCGACTCGTGATTGGTTTATTTGTGTTTCCAATATGGCTGCCAAAAACCAGCTGATTTTGACTGTCAACTGTCTGAAGGATTAGTTCACGTTATTTCCGCTATTGGCGCTAGCAGCTACGTGCGAGTCCAGTTTCCTACAAAAATGTGGCGAGCTACTGAGCGAGTGGACAGTTTTGTGTGTCATCATGACAATCTCACTCGCCGATTCACCCGCTTTTAAATTTAGTAGATAGTAGCTTGTAAACTCGCCGTGTGTCATCGAGGCTTAAGGAGAGTTTGTAAAGGTCAAAAGAATAGTAGAAGAAAAAGTGTCCGAAGGAAGAAAGATGTTCCGGGGAATGGGATGGACGGATGGACCGTGGGGATATGAGGGACAGATACTCGTATAATCGCAGTGTCTATCATACTTACTACCCTCACAAGGTCACAAGGTGCATCGGAGTGTTACTGAAATGCCAAACGTTTTCTCCAAGGGATGACATAGTTTTCAAAACAAATCTTATCTTCAAATCTTTTTTTTTTGTGACATGAGCGCGGTGTGTATTCGTATTGTCGTATAATATAATATGTTCTGAAAACTTGTTTTAAATCAGTGAAAATAATCATGTTTGCACATAATTTATTACATACTGTATTTAACACTTAAAAAAAAATCATATTTATTATTACATGCTTAAATTATATCTAATATTGTAAATTTTATTGTAGTTTCTCCTATAAGTGTACTATCCATTAAAAGTTCACACTTCTAAACACATAATCTAACATAACTTCAAATCTTTGTTGTAAATCTTATTGTAATTATTCCATCTTGTTATCAGGTACCTGGTTTACACTTATCAATACTACCATATATAATGTCTGAGGTTTGTAATTAAACACAAAAAGCCGATTTATATATGAGACGTTTATTGACACTGTTAACAAGTTCAAGGTTATCTATCAAGTGAAGTGACAGACCTGCCAACTATCAGAATGTGACAGCTGATGTATTACTATTACCAACATAACACCATAGAATTAATACTACTAACTTACCTACATATCATACTCTGTAAATCTGAATATATTATATGCTACCAGGTTAATTCGGTAAATCCGATTATTATATATGCTACCAAATTACTTTTTCTACATTGTCAAAAAAATGTATGTACATATATTTGTTATATATACATTTTATTTACTACATAACTTACTTTCAGAGAAAAATGAAATTTTTTGTTTTTTTTTGTTGTTTTTGTTATGTATTTATGTACATTTCTTGGAATAATATGAACTAAACCTGTCAATTTGTCTGTCCTGGAACGGGAAACTTTCCTAGTTGGACAGGCAAAGCTTCCAAATATGTAATTTGTACTTTCCTTTGTATCTATAATAAATAAATAAATAAATAAATAAATTCAACAAAATTCACACGAGGTAGAAATGAAACCTTCAGAAAACTAAAGTAGACAAGAGTGGGAAGGCAATAAAGCACCGCATAAAGAGGAGACCGATTATACTATATCATCCTCTCGCACGCTAAATCCTTTAGTATAAATTTATGTGTATGTCTTTTTTAGTGACGCTATTTTTCATTTCATCGGATTTCAAATCAAAACGGTGTTAATTAAAACAAATTAAAATAATAAAATCCTAAATAATCTAACTCCATAAATAGATTTGACAGGATTTACTACTGTACTGTATCTCTTCCTTCATTTATAAGATAACTCTCCTTATGAGATTTACCCACACTTTCAATCATCTTTATGTTTAACAAGCTTTTACCCGCGGCTTCGCTCGCATGGTATTAGTGGGAAATTACTGGCATAATTGTTATTATTCTTGTTTTTTTGTCTAATAAAAAATAATTATTGTTTAATAGAAAATTTCAAAATTTGAAAATGACATTTCGCAAATAAAAATTCTATTTTAGAAAATATTTAAATTATAGAAATTTATTTTAAGTACCTACTCGCCTTATTTATTCTGATGATTTCGCCTCAAGTAGGAATTAGTATTTTATTCATATTTGAATCCAGAGTAACCTAAAGAAATAACAAAATGACAGCCCACGTCAAATAATTACATAGCAACGCTATGCTTTTCGTCGGGACAATAAACATTTTTAGAGATAGGTAGATATTAACTATGACGCCAACAAAGCACTATTTTTAGGGTGAATTGCCTGATTAAAAAAAAAATACATGGTTTCCAAGGTAACAATTTGTTTGACGTTTGCAATAACTCGATTTTGTTAGGGACAGAAAACGTATGAAAAATAATTGCATAACGCTACAGCTTATTCGTAACGCCAGAGCTTACCAATATATATAGCCTATGTTACTCGCAAATAATGTAGCTTTCAATTAGTGAAAGAATTTTTAAAATCTATTCGGTGTTTATTGCGTGAAAGAATAACACTCTTCCATACAAACTTTCGCCTTTATAATATCTATTAATAAGATTGTATTCAAATTTATATCTATCTAACTTTAAATATTCTTAGGATATTCTTAAATACTCTAATATATATGTTTTAATTGTATTCTAATTGACATGTCTTTAATCTTAAATATTCTTATGAAATTCTGAAATACTCTTATATATGATGTTCATTTATGTACCTCTACCCCTGTCTCAACACAGGTATACCCTAGCGAGACGGGCATCGAATAATATAACGTAAACATCCCTTATATAGATCAATAAATAAATAAAGAAATTAAAACTTTAAAAAAATATGAAAACAAAACTTTGAAGATAGTCCGTGCGGTAGCTCAGTGATAGTCGGCATGTTACCATGCCATATTTCAATTTGTTTCTATTATCTACATTCGTTGAAGACTGATCGGAGTTAGTAAGTTTAGAATTAGACAGATTGTCGTATATTAATCACTTTAATGAAGACTTGAAATGTGGCACGAGTTGCCTGGAATTGTCAGGAATAGATCCATATTCATTACTCCCTTTACAGAACAAGTTATGTTTAGTGAAAAGTTCTATAAATAGGTACTTACTGTAAGTGCCATATGATTATTTGTATCAGCAGCTAACAATTAAAAAAAATGGAAACGGAAAAGACACTAAAAAGAGACAAACACATATATCTAAAGGATTTAGGTGGCGAGAGAATGAGATAGAATGAAACCTTACCTACTCACAGTACCTACGAAGCGTCATGCTCATTGGCCGCTTTGATTATGAGCTCACTTTTCAAGGCTCCTATTGGTTGAGATTGTATGGGTAAAGTTTCACTTCTACCGCGTGTGAACTGCACTCGATATTTTCTTATAACATTAGGTACCGCGTAAAACCTGAAATTAATATTGGATAATATAATTATTGATGATAATTGATCGGATGGCCTATGGCAGAGGTGTCGGTTATCTAATAAATGGTTACGAGGAAGTCGATACCCACACCCGCCTCCCAATTGAATTGAAATCATATAAAAAAAATTCTGTCAAGATATTATCTTATAGGTAAGTTGTACTTCATCCTTATAAGAATTCTTGACGAAATCAGTTCAATTTTTGAAAGACGTAAATTAACAAATACAAGTTCATTGAATCAGGGATACAATCAGACAGATAGACAAACTAGTATGTTTGATTACTTGTCATAATATTTTCATGCCGAACGGTGCTTTTCGTTCCGCGAAAAGCCACTTGCAGTTGTTTCGTTCCTTTCCGTAATTCTTAATTTGGGGCTCGGCTCGCATGTCGGTTCGCAAATGCATACGCAGCATACAACACAGAGTGTGCAATTCAAACACGGTAGAAGTGGAACCTTCAGAAAACTAAAGTAGACAAGAGTGGGGATGCCTTGAAGCACCGCACAAAGAGAAGACCGATAGGCTACGAGCAGATCGATTATTTTATCTCATACTCTCGCAGACTAAATCCTATAGATCAGGGTTTCCCAACCTATATTTCGCCGAGCCTCCCCGAACCAAAAATAATATTTTCATGCCCCCCTTAATTAAGTTTCAACAAAAATAATAAACGCATTTTTTTATATTAACAAAATTATATATTTGAATTTCAAATAGGTACAATACATAACAAATATTATAATCAATAATTATCAGCCTGAAACACTCATCTACATTGGAAAAATCTTCCGAGAAAAGATACTGGCCGCCAACGGGAAATGAACCCGTGTCCCTCTGATTGCCGGTCAGGAGCTCTGACCACTGAGCCATGGCGGCTTATCTTATACCCTCTTATATTTTTTCAATGTAGATGAGTGTTTCAGGCTGATAATTATTGATTATAATATTTTTTATCTACCCTTTGTGCTATGCATAAAAATCTTGTTTAAAGTTAGTTTATCAATTAAAAATAATAGGTACAATACAGATACAATATATTTATTTACTACCTATAGATCTTTAATAGAAGAGTAGGTACACTTTTAATCATTAATTACTTTACATTTACATTTATTTGTTTTCTTTTAATTATTATTTTTTATTTATTTAAATTATATTTTTATAATTACATAATGTCAAACAACTTTCAATGTAATTTTAGAACAAATAAATAAATAAAATAATAAATAAATAAAAGCTTTTAAAGTACTAATGAGATACTTGAGCTAGCATGCTCTGTACCAATTGGTCTATTCTGGGTTCAGTCTTTGCTAGAGCAATGGTTAAATCACTATGGACGGCAAGGAGATTTCGCTGTTTAGTTTGTATTAAAACTAGAGCTGAAAAACCTGTCTCGCATAAATAAGTGGACGAAAATGGAATAAGTATTTTCAAAGCAACAGAAGAAACTTTCGTCTTAATAAGGATTCGTTTGATCCAAAATTTCTCTAATGTCATAAGATGAAAGTCGTCTTTCGAATAGATATATAGTATAGATGTATGTTTATGTCTCTTTTAGTGTCGCTTTTTCGTTTAAATCACAACGGTGCTATAGAACTTTTCACTTAAAAAATTTTAAATTCAATATTTTTGCAGGTTTAATCGCGAGGAAACGATTTGAATTCAACAATCGTAAAGTTATTGTACTATCAAAAGTTAGGGAGAGGTTTGCAAAAGAATTAATAAAAAAGTATTCCCTGTTTTTATTAAATTTTCGTAGTCCATGCTGGCACCAGATGGCTTACTAAAACTTTATTTATAAATTTATTTCTTGTAATGTTTTTTTTTTCTTTCGGAACAAACGTAAGTTACCTATTATTATTATAATAAGAGATTCAAGTTTTAATAAAATCTGGTTTTTATATTTTTCGCGTAAACATTGCAATAGTTTAG
This sequence comes from Limnephilus lunatus, assembly GCA_917563855.2. NCBI lineage: Eukaryota > Metazoa > Arthropoda > Insecta > Trichoptera > Limnephilidae > Limnephilus > Limnephilus lunatus. The sequence continues at coordinate 84,124,474 of OU830596.1, read as the reverse complement.
TTGTTGAAACTCCCAGTATCGCCCTGGTGAAGACCACATGTCAGAAATGAAACTTTGGTTGAAATGGCTTCTGCAGTGTTCAATCACCAGAAGGTACTTCCTTAGCTTCATCTTCCTCGTTTATCTCTTTCCCTCCCCAATCACTTCAGCCTCCTCATATAGATAACCAACACCTCTGCCATAGGTCACCCCAGGTGGTTCCCTACGTTTGGTGACTTAGCAGGGGTGCCCGGGTTGATGGGTTGAGATTTGTCTGGGTTTTGGCGACAGATGCGTCTGCCCACTAGCTGCATGACGGGAGAGAATGGTTCAGGGAGTATCTTTGACTTCTCCAGCCGTACTCTCGCGGAACATCGCCTTTCACCGTAGTGGGAGGGATGGATTCATACGTGCGTCACTCCTGGACACACCGACCCTCAGATTTCTACTAACCCCTAATACCTTTTTCCATCCCAGAACTTCCTCTCCTTCCTTTCCTAAAAAGATCCTCCAATCAGAATCCCCCAAAGATTACATAGGCCCCGAGGGGAATAATTTTCCTCAGGGTCTCCTGTGTGGAGCTAATTTAAAAAAAAATACTCCTATCGATGATGCCGTAGACCCACTGACTCCGATCAGATGGGAGCTCTTGTCCGGTAATCACATTAAAAAAATATATTTTTCATGAGATACAATATTACCCGGTACAATTTTATGATGAATTATATATTAGTAAAATTTTTATTTTCCGGCCTAAAAATTCTGCTTAGAATTTAGAATTGTTTTTGATTGGTAATGAAATTTTTTTGCTTTATGTATCGGCTTCAAGGAGCGATTTAGTCGCTGATATTTGAATGGTAGCGACGAAATCACTTCGTGTGGCAAGGTACTCGCCACTAGTGACTCAACTAGTAGCTAGGTACTAAACATAGTTACAACTCGATTATAACGTGTCCAATACTAGTTTCCAGAAAAGCGCGAATTTGGTCACGTGCACTAATTGCCTGCACCGTGACCTCTTCGCCTCTACCTTGTGCTACTATCACACGTGAGACGTCTCAAATTGCTAGTTTTTTCTAATTTTTTATTTTTTTATTTGAATACCACACAAAAGCCCCGACTGCTCCAAAGCATCTGGAGGAAGTGAGACAATGGCATCCCCACTAGCGATTCCGAACCCGGGTTCCTCGCGGGAAGCGAATCCTACTCCCACTCCTTTTTCAAATCGACTACTCCCAGATAACCCATTCCAGTACGCGCACCCAAATCCAGAACTCGGCGGTCCGAGCAACTCAACGCCGCGGCTTACGCCCGCGCCGGCGCCTCGAGTCCCGGGTTCGCCGGTTACGCTCAAACCCATGCATCTTGGTCCGAGCCACTCGCGACTCGCGAGGCGGGAGCTGGTCACGCGTTCGAGTTCTTTTGCGGGCTCTGGTACGGCTCCGTTTGAACTCGTGCGTGTCGGTCCGAGCCACTCGCGAGTCTAGAGCAGTAATCGCGCGTTCGAGTGCTTTTGCGCACTCTGGCATCGAGGTTTGACTCCGTTTGAACTTGTGCGTCTCGGTCTGAGCAATTCGCGAGTCGGGGGTGGCTCCCGGGACCCGCTCCAAGAACTCAAGTACTTTTAAAAGGAAGAACGTGTCGGAGGCCTCCGGCAAAATGCAGAACTTACCCATCTCTAATCCCCACGTGTCGAAAATATGCTATTAATTATAATTGTAAATGAATAAAATAAATAAAATAATGATTTGAACCCGCATCCTATGGATTGTTAATCGAAAGTATTGCCTCTCGACCACGGAGGCAATCTATTTTAATTTATTTCATTTATTATGTTCATCTACATAAAAGGGTTTACCCATTTTTTTTTGCCTTGCCTGTCTCTCTAGGAAAACCTGTGTCGAGACAGACTAGTTTACAAATGTTTAATAAATATTAAATAAAGTACATTTTTCAATAAAGCAGAATATATATCAAAAAATTTCAGGCTGCTTGTGGTCACAATAATGAGATAGAGGATTATATTTGGGTGAGGTGACTAATTATTTCACGACCTTTTTCGATGATCCATTGTTTGATCAGGATTTTGTATTTGTTGTTTTATTTTTGTATTGTATATTTTAGACGCAATGTATATGAATTTTTTTTTGACCAAATTTTGTGTTTGTTTTAGGTGTTTGTATGAATTCTTTGGTTTTGTGCCGCGTGTTCACAATTTTTTGGGTATTTTCATAAAATGTATGTGTTTTATTTTTAAACAGATGAGTTAAGATTGTTTTTGTGTAAATTTGTCGAATATCTATTACATGGAATTTGTTGAATATATCTACAGTACTTGTTATTATGGGAACTTTAAGAATAACTTTCATAATTCATTTTTGTGCCTTCGATAATGAATCTATAGCTGATAGAGTTGCACCTCCCCGTGCGATTATTCCATATTAAATGATTTATTGACAAAGAGAGTAATACACAATTTTCATTGATTTGGAATCAATCAATGTTCAGTACTAGTCGCCAGAAACGTGCGAATTGGTGGTCACGTGCACTGGTTGCCGGTCACGTGGCGTTTTTGCCGGTATTCTCCGCTACTATCACCTCGTCAGACATCTCAAAAAAAAACTTAGTTGTTGATGAATGTATTTGATTTGTTTAACGTATTTTTTGACATTAAAGACACTTCAACTATTATTTTTAATATTTGTATCTATTTCGTAAACTAATGTAAACACCCATTTTATTATCAAATTATCTATTTTGATTTTAACTTAATGAGTAAAACCTCAAATTGTAATATTTATGTCATATTTTAAAGACAGTAAAGACAATATATAAGGGAAACGCAATAAAATAACTGAAAACAGAAAAATCAGAAAAAGATGTGGTCACATCTAGGACAACAAAAATGCATCCTTGCCCGGGGAATAGTCAATAGATGTCGCATTTTAAAAATAAAAATGGATACCTAAACTTTATCGAAGACACTATCGAGATAGCATTTAGTTCTAGTTGAATCTTGCAATTATACATAAAGATAGCAGCCAATAAAAATGAACTTTAGGATAATAAATATAATGTTGATAGTTCTTAGTCGAAGTATGATACAGTTAAATATCACCGAATCGGATAGTGACATAGTAGCTCAGTTGGTAGAGTTCCGCCCGGCAGTGCGTGGGTCCTGGGTCCTGGTTTCGGTTCCTAGATGTGTTCATAGCTTTTTCTAATTTCTCCAGTTTTCAGATTCTCGATTAAGTTTCCCTAATATTGTCTTCATTTAATGAAATTATCTATGTATTTTACTCAACGTACATTCTACGTTACCTACTTTATATAAAGCATAATTTTTATGAAACTGGTATTTTTAGTATTTCATTTAATGTTACCTGTTTTTGTCAATTTTTATCTTCAAGTAATTAAAAAAACACGTACTGCATTATATGTCAAAGCCCCATGGGCGTTTACATAAATAAAATGAAATAAAATTTCACTCGCAGTTTCTATAGCTCCGTGTGCATGTCTACTAGCTAATAGAACCAGTGGCGATCACTTATGATTTAACGTATATTTAACGTAGCAGCGACGAAAAATCGTTCCGTGTGACTGAGCCCTTTAGGTTTGGTAAATTCCCGCTGAGCGGAGTCTAACAAGTTTTTTTTCGGCGAAACTTTTGGAATGGGTCATTACTCTGAAGTAAAAAAAACATTTTGTCCGAAAATTTTAATCCCACGCAACGTCAAAAGAATTTTCGATATTCTGGAGGAAACATTATACTTGAAAAAAAGGTTTCGTCAAAATGGTGTGCTTTTATTTAGCTTGTTGATTTTAATAAAAATGTTGAAATTTATTTTTTTACAAAAATATTTAATTCTACCATGTTAAAAAAATATCATTTACAAAGCGACCGACGCTTTTGAATAAAAATGTTCTATCTTTCGCGGTAAAGCCATGCGATAATGAGATCTATAGTAAGCTACTTTAGAGTTCATTGTCGCATGACGTTACCACGACAGATGGAAGCTTGTTATTCCAAAGGGTCGAAAGGTAAATATATTTATAAGATTTCCTTTTCGAATAAATGGATTTCTGTACCATTTGGATATTCTGACCGGAAAATATTTTTTTCATACTCGGTTTTATTTTCACAGTTGGTACTGATTATGGGATGTGAGCGGTTATAATCATGGTTTTAGGAGTTTTTCAAATAATATTACTGTATTAACCTAAAATAATTAAATTGGCGCAATCTGTGGATGCGTAAATTATAACGTACGTTCCATTTAACCTTAATTATGTAATACTAGATAATTTGTTTTGGAAGAGTTTTATTTCACATATACATTTTTTTTTACATGAGCTCCACTCAGGAGGCCTTGAGGAAAATAATTTTCCTCAGGGCCTATGTCATCTTTGGGGATGCTGTGTGAAGGGTTTTTTTGGGGAAAGGAAGGAGAGGAGAGTTCTGGGAAGGAAAAGGGTTTAAGGGATGGGTAGGAATCTAGGATTCAGTGTGTCCTGGTCATCCGCCTGCAATACATAGACAAACCTCACCCCATGAACCCGGGCACCCCTGCTAAACACCAAACGTAGCGAACCACTTGGGGTGACCTATGGCAGAGGTGTTGGTTATCCAATAAAGGTTCCCGGGGCAACGGTACCCAATCCCGCCTCCCAAATTGAAACGTTTTTTAACTTCATTTTTATTTACCTGCTACTGGTTTAGACACATCTATGTCATTCACTAGCAATCTTAAATCTAGCTTAAAAACATATTAAAAATTGTACAGAAATGATTAGATTTTATTAAGCAGGGGTAGTAAGGGGTGGGGTGGTGGGGTGGGGGGATCAGTGGGAGGATTATCATAACAAGGAAACATTGTCAATAATGGTGATTTAAAGGTGCTTTTATTTTGTTAACTAGCAATTTCATTGATTTACGCAAGGCTTTTGATAGTATCTCCCATACAAAACTAATTAATAAATTGAATGATATCAGCATTATTGGTACAGCTTTGTAGCTAATATCTAAATATTGGCTACAAAGCTATCTAACTCAAAGAAAGTCAAAAAGTAAAATTAAATAACTCACTAAGTGTGGATGAAACTTTAGAATTTGGAATTCCCCAAGGGACTGTTATTGGACCAATTTTATTTATAATATTTACGTTAACCAAATGTTTAAATTATCGCTTAGTGGTAAACTTATATTTTTTGCTGACGACACTGCAATAATTATTGAAAAAAAACGTGGAACGATATTACCATTGCAGCCAATCAAGATATGAAGGTTATAAAAAAATGGTTCGATAACAATTAATTATCACTCAACACAGTAAAGCTTATTATATTCCATTCTCTCTACAAGAAGATGTACCAAATAATTTACTTAACATAAAAATTCATTCCAAAAATTGTGCAAATAACGATACATATAATACGGACTGCGCTAAACTAAATCATAAATCAAATGTAAAATATCTTGGAATCCTAATAGATAAAAATGTTAAATGGAAAGATCATATCAATCTCACTGTGGAAAGAATAAGAAAACTATCTATATATTCTATAACATACGAAATATTTTAAACAAAAAAACTGTAAAAATGGTCTATTATGCATTAATTCAGTCCTTATTACAGTACGGCGTTATTGGGTGGGGAGGGGCCTTTAAATCTTCCATACAGCCCATAATTATAATTCAAAGAATAATTATAAAAATCATCCTTAGGAAACCATACGACTTCCCTACTCTAGAATTATTTCGGGAATGTAATGTACCATCAGTCATAGAATTGTATAAGATAAACGCCTTATATAAAATATATAAAGAATATTTTATTCAAAAAATTCACCCCTCAGATAGCATAATCAATAGATTTAAAACTAATGGCTTAATAGCCATCCCTGCGCTTAGAACAACCACGGCTCACTATTTGTATTTAGGTGTAAGATGGTACAATATATTATTGTCCAAAAACAAAATAAATACAACGGGAACATTGAAATATGAACAATTTAAAAAGCAAATTAAGTCCCTGAAATTGGATAATGATATTTAATTAAAACCCTTAATTTAATTTACCCTTAATTTAAAACCCTTCATTTAATTTACCCTTACTTAAACTGTAATATTTAATATTAAAAGTATATGTATATATATATATATACTGTTATTGTCCTTCTAAAACTATTTTTTCTAAATTATGTACCTTTGTCAAGTAATATTTGTATTTATTTAATAAGTTCTTTGATCATTGTTTAAACATCTCATTAAAACACTATTAATTTTTTTTGCATGTTAATACTCCTCCCAATAACACGAGCTCTTGAGCTCAATTTATGGAGTAGTAGTAATATGAAATGAATTACTGTATAACCTTGCACATGTAATCATTTGTATTGTAAAAACAAAATTCTTGAAATAAATAAAATTAAAAAATAAAAATTTTCCATTTATTCTTTCGTTTATTCCCAAATAATTCAAATTAAGTACCTACCTAACAAATAATGTACATGTTAAAACAAATAATTCAAAACATAAGGTAATTTTGGTCTCCGGTTTCATTTCTAATGTTTTTAATTTTTTTCAATTAAAAACATAGAAAATCATTATCGTTGGGGGTGGGTTGAGGGGTTTAGTGGTTACTCGGCAGAGGGACCATTGCGGGGTATGGAAAAAAGTTTCATTTTGAAGGAAATTAAAAAAAAAAGAAAGTCATTGAAATCCTAAATTTCTTACATACATATTTTCTCCAAATAATGTCAAGAATCATGTCAGGTAATTCATGTACATTCCTTAACACGGTGTATATATTATTTATACAGTAGAAGAGGGTTGTTGATCTGTTGTATAAATTTGAAATTTTTCATCGAATTTCGTTTCCAAGGTATTTTAAATGTGCTTTGTATTTCTAATTATTGAAGATGTCGTTTTTTGACACTTGGAAAATAGATAAAATTACCCTTTACATGCGTTTATTTGAAATATACTAGTATTCATTCATAAATTGGAAAATTTTAATTTCAAACACGAAAAAACTTGGAAAATAAAGAAATAAAACAGATGTTTACTCCAAACCTTTTTTTGAAATAGCTAATTCATCCTAAGAAGAGTGCTTTGTATTCTCCAATCCTTGGAAAATTGTAGATTATACAAAATTTAGAGAACACATGCATTATATTTTGGGAATAGGAAAAAAATTACAATAATAATTCCCAGAGAATAACAAAAAAATAAATCATTTTGGTTTCATTAGATACGCAAAATAAACGTTGACTTCTACCTACACATACAACATGATCATTATTAAATTCTAATGGGATGTAAATGATTTTAGACAAGTGTAAGAGAGACCGAGTGCTTGCTAAATGGGCTAGAACCAAAATGAATTAAGTCAGTAATGGCGACTTGGGTATTCATTCAGATCTATTATCTATTCAATGGTTTATTTTATTTTATTTTATTTATTAGCGTTATAAACAGTCTGTATAAATTCATAAATGATAGTGATATTAAGACGTATGTCATTGACCAATAAAATAACGACAAAGAGAAATTTAGAACCATAATACAAAAATACACAACAATACCTATAGGTACCTGATATAAACAATTATGATAAAGTGTATCTTTTTACTTAAATCTACAAAAAGTGTTAAATGAAAATTTTCAAGGGTTGTGGGCTTGTCTGGTGTGTCCGAATAAGGTATTTTTTTCCTTATTTCGAGCGAAATTTTGAAAACTAAATTAAAATTCTGAATTTCGTTCGTTGCTTGAAGTTATATTGGTCTACTTATGGCACCAACGTTGATGATGTATATATATTATTGGGAAATTCCGTTATATTGTTTTAAAGTCGTTAAGTACTTAATCATTAACTTTCAAGTGCAAACAACTTCATAAAATATTATTCATTACGAAACGACCGTTATCGAAGTACAATATTTTCCCTAGCCCGCCACTGGTCATTAGACCACCTGTCCTCTTTCACGCCGTGAATTCTGTCAATTTGCATACAAGTGGATGAGCACTTTGATGGCGATAGAAGCCAGCGGTGTGCTGAGCCAAAGGCGCAAATAACCAACTAGGGGCGGCGTGTAATGTACAGCCTGTTTCACTGTCAAATATATCATTTATTTCAAGGTTATTTCAAATAAACGTTTTTATAATTTTTGAAGTAAAACTTTTTTACGCACGCTTGACTTAATAGATAAGCTAGCGAATGCGTGTCGAGAGCATTACGAAAAGCGAGGCGAACGCTACGTATATCACTGTAGGAGCAAGAGAGAGCAGTGCGCGCGCTCATTTTCTTTCTATCTTCCTATCATATAGAGCAGCGGTCGGGGAACTTTTTTGCGTAAGTCGATATTACCCCTTTCCCTCATTTTGAAAAGAAGAGAATCAATGTATATTTAAATAAAAATTATTTATTGAATTGATTTAGACGGAAAATTAAAAAAAAGTTTCATGAAAATAGTAAGTATGTAGTAGACAAATAAAAAAAATTCTCAAATTGGATCAAACAAAAATTCTGATTTTCAGGTTTCCCTTTCAGTTTTTGTGGAAATGATGTTGCTTCATGTTTGATACAATTACTTCAAAATTGGGACTTTTTGATGTAAGAGAAATTTGAATACGCTAATCGATTTCTGTTCTTAGTTTTTATGTTCGTTAGAGTGGAAAAGCCTTGTTCCCAAAGATAGGTTGTTGCAAATGGCAGCAACTTTTTTTACCGCCTCCTAATGTGCAATTTTGAAAGCCTTCGTAGCTTTTGACATCCAAAAAGACGACAGATTGGCTTTGTTCTCAAATTGAATAAGTGCTTCAGTATTCGATCGAAGTTCAAGTATTGTTCCTACTAAACTTATTACCCAAAAAAATATTTTTATCCCGTTTGGGGTAATTTATACCAGTTCCCCGACCGCTGATATGGATGGAGCATAAGTTTTACTTCAGTTGTGTGGTCTAAAGCACAATAGTTTTTTTTGGTTAGTACCTACTTACTAAAAATGTAAGATTTAATCACTGAAGACAGTGTTAGCAACTTTCAATTAAAAATATGAAACAGAAAAAAATAGAGAAAGATAAGTCATAAATAGAAATTGAACCGAGGACCTTAGCCTTGCCAGGGCAATGCTCTACCACTGAGCTAATGAGACCCTATCCCCTTCTATATATTTAACTTTATCGTACTTCGACTAAGAACTACCGACATTATATTCATTTTCTTAACGCATATTTTTATTGAATTCTTTATATATGATGGCAAGATTCAAACCCGAACTAAATGCTACCTAGATAGTGTCTTGAATAAATTTATTCTTTTTGATTTAATATGCGACATCTATTGACTTTTATGAAAGTCTAGATAAATTGGATAAATTATCTATACTTGGCATCGTCGTATTTTGCCAGACTGACAAAATTGAGGTTATTACAAAATATTATTTTTTAATACATTGTTACCGCGTGAATTTAATAAGAATTCCATTAAAGTTTTTTTTAAGGACATAAATTCCTCATGCATTTGTTGGTAACATATAAATCCAAGAAATCAATATTTATACTAGGAATACGATAAATCCAGAGTGTAATATTTTTTGTTTTCGTTTGGAATTATTATTAAATCTTTTATGTATTAGTTAGTTAGTTTTTTATGTATTTTTAATTTTGTAAACTAGATAAAAGTTACTGACAGTTTTCTTGCACCGAAATAAAATGAAATTGTTTTCTAAATTTCGTATTATCTACAATTTTTCGACATTCGGAGTAATACCAGATTTAAAAAAAAAACTTTTCATTTTTGAAATTGTTGTCGTTACTTTTCTGAGCACAGTTTCATACTCATAATGATTCACGACCTATCTCACCTATTTATGTTATCTACGGTAAAAATTAAGTAAAATTATCTCTAGAGATTGTTAGGACATCCTTTGGCGTAGAATGCCTACTATGTATTCTGCAGATTCATCAACAATACAAGCTTCCCGCTGCCATGGCCGGAACGAGGCAGGCGGAAGCGTCTAGTAAACACGGCCTTGAGGCGCGGCGCACATCAGTACTGGCCGGGAACGACGCCGACGCCGATGCCACTCCGCAATACTTCACTGGAACGTACAACACTAAAGGATATTCCAAGGAGATGTGCACATATATGCTGCGAATGAGACAGACGCGGAAATCTGAATAAATGTATGGGTAAGGAAAATATAAGAAAAGAGGGACAAAAAGAAGAACGAAAGGAAATAAATGACAGAGAACTGAGCATGGAACTGAAAAGGAAAGGAAGTGGATAAGTAAGATTTATTTGTGATTTTAAATACCTACTCCACCAGTTTGTAAACTTTCCACCAATTTTTAAGTCCGTAGCTATATTTAAATCAAAATATTATAAAAAATATTCATGAATTTCAGTTTAAATTTAAATTGAATTATTACCTAAAACAGCTATAAATCTAACTTACATTTTTTTTTAATTCTTATTTTTTTTATCCATTATTTTCTTTCATTAGCTTTACACGTAAGGCCCTGAGGCAAGTAAGTTCTCTCAGGACCTATGTCATCTTAGGAGATGCTGTGTGAAGGGTCTTTTTAAGGAAAGCAAGGAGAGGAAGTTCTTGGAAGGAAGAAGTTATGAGGGGCGGGTAAGAATCTGGGGATCTGTCTTTCCAGGTGTGATGGACGTATGAATCCATCATTTCAACTGAGGAGCAAGGCGATGGGTCGTTAGAATCAGGCTGGAGAGGTCAAAAGGACTCCCTCAACCAGTCCCTCTCGATCCGGCCCGCCACGCATCCGCCGCCAAGACCTAGACAATCACCCATGAACCCGGGCACCCCCGCTAAGTCACCAAACGTAGCGAATCATGGGGTGACCTGTGGCAGAAATGTCGGTTATTCTATATATGGTTCCTGGCTGGGGCGGCAATCGATAAATCCAGTTTTTTCTTAATTGTTTCTGATATTATATTTAAAATATTTTATTACTTAGGTATACGTACATATTATAATATGAGTTTATTATTTATGCTTGAATTTCCCCACCAAAAAAACGAGTCTTGTCTCTTTATGGGGAAGAAAAGCTGTCATTATACATTTTTATAACATGCTGCGTAACGTGTAAAAAAAATATAATAAATAATACATCCATGATAATGTATGCATATTGTGTGACTTTTATACAAGCGCATATGAAACGTTAAGTACATTAAGTACTATATTAAATTAAACAAATAAAAAAACGATAAAAAATTGGAAGAAGCGTAAGTAGTACACCCCTTGATGCCTTTCTCTCCCACATTCCCGTAGTTGTTCTAGGTAGTCGTGCAAGGCTACATTACCAGAGCCTCAGCTTCACCCTGGTGAGGTACTCGTATACAATCGATTCAGAATCTTAACCTTGCTTGATATGGCTTGAGTCGTATTTTGTCTGGATCTGAAATGCCCGGTAATTTCCAAAACGTCTTTTACTCATTTCCATTCTTTTTCCTAGTCTTTCAGCTTCCCATTTTTCCCCAAATTGTGGATGTCATAGTCGCAGTACTAGCACGCAGTACTTTCTCTCAAACAATAATTATCTGTAATGTATCCTGAAATACATCAAAACAAATTCCAAAGTGTGTTAAAAATATTTTCAATGCAGCCATATGAAATTTCCGACATTATCGTAATGCATATACGAGTATATACATTTTGCGGTTCACAGCGAGTCAAGGGAGAGAATGTGGTTTTGAAATGCGCTGCAATAACGTAAGAGAGATCAGGTGAACTCAAAACCAATCCCGGAGATTAAAATATAAAATATTATGTTTAATAAAAACCGAACAACAGAGTAAAAGTAAGAACTTTCTAAAGGTTGATGGTGATTGACAGAATACCAACCTGTGCTTTAGAAGGCATATCTTTTGGTTACAAGTTACAACTCGACACTAAAAAGAGAAGTGTGCTTTTATCTGTCGTTATGTTGATTGAGACAGAGGCTTAAAATTTTGTATCGTGTGAGGAATATTATTTCTTCATTGTGAACCTTACAGAAATAGGAATACTGCGATTTTCGTGTCCCTAAAAATATTGGAATATGCTTTTTAAATACTGTCAATTGTCATTCAGTTGCCACATTGCAACATTCTGTTTCAAATAGCGATTAAAATAATTTTAAGTAGAAATAATATATTATCACAACAGCAAACAAACTTAGAAAATCTATAATATACTTCTTTAGACAAACTCGTAACTTTCTTAACTTGAACCAACTCAAAACAATTGTACTATGCACTATGTCAATCTCTAATCGAGTATGGTATCATAGCCTGGGGAGGAGCAAACGCTGCCGCCATTGATCCGATCTCTAAAGCCCAGAAACTAATCATCCGATGATCACAAGCAGTTCGGATGAAATCTTTAGGAGAATCGGTGTTTTGGACATTAGGCAACTTTATGCAAAAAATATACTAACTTATATATATTCAAACATATATTAGACAATATTTAAACTGTTCGTGATACGAGAACCAAAGGGCAAAATCTCTTACTTATCCCTTTCGCCAAAACAAAGTTTGGTCAATGAAACGTTATTTACTTTGCAACAAAACTTTATAATACACTTTCACTGACCATTAGACAGCACACTAATTATGTAAAATACAAATCAGATACCAAGTCTTGGATCACTAGCAAAGACAGATCATATATTAACAATATTTTTAGAACCTCCTAATGCATGCTTTCCCATTGGTACGATGCTGATTGTCCTTGTACTTTTAATTCAAATGTAAATAAAATTGTTGTTGTTATCCTTATTTTTGTGTTAAACTACTTATGCTAAAATGCGCCTGCTCTCAACACAGGAATTCCTAGTGAGACAGGCATAGCACAATCACCTATGTAACTTGATAAATAAAGATTATAATAAATAAATAAAAATAACTTCGTAGTTCTCACATATTATTTAACCTCCGTGTTTCTAACCCTTTCTGATAACATCGCGTTTGTAAATTTATGTGTTTAATAAAAGTTAATCTGTTTTCGACATTAAATATCTTCATTTATATCGACTTACTTTAATTCACTATCGTAAGATAAACGAATCCTAATTATCGGACATCCAACAAAAAAATACGACAATTGAGTTGAGAGCATAAACATTTATGTCTATGGTTGAGAGTCACTTATATAGAGCTTGATGAAAAACTGGATAATTGATGGAAAGAAAAGTACGATTATAAGATTCTAGACAGCAATCGTTCAAATATTTTTGGTCTTCAGGTTGTGAATTTAAAACTAAGAAAGATCGACATTTCACCACAAAAAGTTATTTAGTTAGACAACGTATAAATATTGGAGGACTCATATTTCCAAAGAAAACACATGTTTTACATGAACAGGGTTTTAAGGGACGTACTTGAATTACTTTAACCAGTGATTCCTAACATCACTTGGAGTAAAAATGTAAATGAAGAATGAAAATAACTGGGGTTAAAATGACTCAAGTACCCTGTATAATCGTAATTGAATTTTTGAAATAAAACTTCTTTACGTACACTTGACTTGGGGAGTAAGCTGATGAATGCGTTATGAAAAGTGTGTTGCGAACGGTGGTCGGGCGAGGCAAACGGTCAAGTCTTTATGCACGCTTTACTTAGGGAGTGCGTTAAGAAAAGTGTGATGCGAACGGTGATCGGGCGAACGGTGATCGGACGAGGTGAACGGTCGGGCGAGGCGAACGGAATTGAGAGGGAGATATAAGTTAGTGAAGTTTTACTTTAGTGTTGTGGTCTAAAGCACACTCTTTTTTATAATAATGTCAGGTATAATTGGGGTTAAAGTAACTAAAGTAGTCCCAGATCACCCTATATAGTTGTAATTGTATGTAGCTTTTCCAATTCACGATGATAAATAAATCACATAACAGTCAGGTAGAAGGCGGACTGGCAGATTATAAAGTGAATCTTCTCAAAGTAAAATAACACAGAGTCAACATACACGGCTCCGGCACAATTTCAAGTTGGCGTCAAATTTCAGTAAACTTCAGCCACTTCTGCGAACTTCAATATTGATCTTCCTGAATTTGACTGTCTGTTTGCTCTGTGAGTTACAGATATCAGTTACCTTTAGTTACACCTGCTGCTTGGCGCATATATGACCAACTCCAGGTGTATCTGATGATATTTAGCTGTTCTGTAGGTAAACCATATGTGTGCGCTTTACCCAAGGCAAATAACGATATCAGCTCGGTATATTTCGGTAATACATATATTTTCTACCGTTTATGACACAATATTTGCTATTGTTAATTTTGTGTACCTACTTGTCTAATTTGTAAACTAATGTACACTGTACAAATTTATGGTTGCAATTTAATATTACATAATTTTTATTTTCAATTAAACAATCAGATTGAAGCATCAAAATGATTATGACATACTATATCAAAAATAAATCTTCCGACGACAGTGCTATGGAAAGCAAAACGTTATTAGCTTGTGAATCAACCAAATAGTTTGAAGCAAGTTTGAAAACTCCACAATACTAAATGCAAAGATAAATAATGTAATGAAACCCAAACATCTCATTCTTGCAATTAATAACTGTACAAAATTAATTGCTCCTTACAGAAATATACCCTTTCCTTGCTTCAACCACAAAACAAGACAGAATTTAAGTCAGTTTCTCATGGAGTCAATTACGTTTATTTTTTAAAAAGATTCACGTCCCGTTGCCGAGAAGTGTTGGGCATCTCCTGGGATTGTCTTGTATTTGAAATTCACCTCGGTTTTGTCTTCATTAGCCCGAGAATGAACTCCGCGGAATAAAGGATCTGTCCCATGATTTCAAATGTCCTTTGTGGAAAAGAGAAGGGTTTCCGGATAATGAGCGGCTTTTGTACGCTAAGATTATGACGGAATTAATTCTTTACGTTTCCTTCAAGATAAGGACATATATCTACACGTTATATATTTTACACACTTCCTTAAATTATTATAAAATTTTTGTAGTAACTTTGTGATGAAATACGAGTATTACGAATAAATGAAATGGCTTGGGCTCTCCCAATTTACTGATAAGCAAACTAATAATTAATAATATTAATCTAATAATTTATTTATATTTGAACCAGTGTTAGCACAATTTTGCTTCATCGAACAGATATGATCTTTGTACTTTTCGAACTTAAAAATGTAGTTTATTCAGAAGAGTTCATATATATGGAACTGTCTTCAAAGTATTTCTGCAAAAAGGCAGTGTCTTCGTTAGAGCAAATATACCTATAATAGTTGTTTTAAAGGCATGGTAATTTTGAAAATAATTAACGTAGGTACCTGCAAATGAACATAATTAGCATAAAATATTAAATAAACAAGAACAGGTTAAATATGTTATAAGCTGTAAAATACATCAACTTACCTTTTCCCTAAACAAACAAAAAAACATTGAAAACGACATGTTCTATCAAATAACATTTCACATAAAAATCATTACTACCGAAGATTCATTCAACATTTTCAGACAAAAAATTAACATAAATGAAGATGTTTTCAAATATGAACATCACATAATGACAACCTAAAAGACACCAAATAAAAAAATACCTATTGAAGGACATAGCATAAATTGATGCAGGGTCGTCGGACAGGAAACAGGATCAACTATACAATATTTATCGAACGAGGAAACAAATAAAATGTATTTTGAACAAACCAGGATGCACGATGCAAGAATGAAAGAAGATGATAGTTGCAGCCACACCTAGGAGCATATGTAGATGCACACGGGACGGTACAGTATTTTACAAGAAAATGAACATAGTTTTTAAAGACTTTTGTGACTTGTTATCTTTGGTATTGGTTCATGTATATGGATAGTGATATTGAGTTTGTTTTGTGCTGTTTCCCAAAATATTATACCAAAAATTGAATTAAAAAACATGAATTGGTGTTTCATCCATGACCACGTATGTGCTTTAGAAAATATTGAATTTGATCGAATTCAAGACGAACAAAAAAAAATTGTCTTTTAAATTGAATCAAAATGTGATTGTATGTATCTTAACTTTAAAGTATATATCTGAAGCGACAAAAACTCGTGAGCCGCATCTCTGATCGAGAATTTTTTAGGAAAGTACACTGATTTTACTCTCCGCATTTTCCACAACAGCAAAACTTATTGAGTCTTTTTTATAATTTTTATCAAATGGAAATGAATTACAATATTTATTGAGTGCTTTTATAATGGTGATGATTCACGATTATGGTACCGTGATGGCATAAACAAGCGTAAAACCTACGTTATTTATCTTAATAATGCTGCATCTCTTCCAAAAGATGAGATACACAATGTTTTTAGGTCTGTTTCCTCCAAAGGACAAGAGGAAATTTTTTCTTGGATCTGTCTCACACGCCGCACCGTGAGGTCTCCGTAGACTCCTACTATATATAATACTACTAGCCATGACGATAATTTTGAAAGTATCGAATATAGTTACAAAGATAATATTGAAGTGTGAGTCAATTCCAAAAATTCAAAAACGTCAATGATGGTTTTGCTTTTTTTTTCAAACATATATAATGCTGCAGCTCTTTCTTACACACTAAATAACAACAGTCGAAAATGAGACAAACGGTGAATGTATGTCTGCACCCCGCCAAAGGAAACATACAATTATTATCATACGTCTTCCTCACACAAAGAAAATGAAAAGCAAAACCCGTTGCCGCAGCTTAGCCGTAATACGAAATATCTGTTTCCTCCAAAGGAAAAGAAAAGAGAAGTACTTTTGAGGAAACAGACACAAGTATATTGTATGTCTCATCTTTTGTTTCACGTTAGTTTATGTGAAGGAAAGAGCTGCAGCGTAATTATGATAAATATCGTACGTTACATGCTTTTTTTATGCTGTCACGGTACCGCAATCGTGAATCTTCATGGTAATAATAAAAGCGCTCATTGTAAAAAAGTAAAAGCAGACGTCATATTTATATATAACAAAAAAAATGAATTTCTTCTAACGTGAAAATAAGCGTGATTTTGTTATATTAATACAGTATATCCATAATCAAAATAGAATAAAAAAGTTGGTGTATGGACCGTTATTTCTTGTCGTGTTTTTTTAATGCTAATTATTAATAAAATTGGTTCGCTAAATGCGTGCACATGCGACATGTCGATGCAGTGCTACATATGAGAACGAGTATAAGACAGCTAAGGCTCGAACAACATTTTGTGGATTTTTAAAGCGTGCCAAAATGGGAAAAAGACAAGGGTGTGAATATGTTTTTTCAACTATATGTTTTTGGTAAAGAAATGTCACAACCTAAATAAATATATTTTGTGAATATATAGGTAGAAGAAAGGGCATATATATATATTTTTTAAATTTGATTTATCGTACGAAGTAAAGAGGACACAGACTTATATGTATATGGTCATCCGCATCAACAAGAGAGTGCATAACGGCAAACCACCAACGAACGCCAGCCAATAACTAATAAATCATGCCCTTTCTGCACATGGCCAGAGACGCGAGTATGCGACATTGAGCAAGTATATCGCTGGTCTGCGGACATTTTTTCGCTTGCGGTCTAGCAATACCCAAATCAATTAAAATCATGTTGATAATAGTTTAAGTGTGATGATAAATGTAATGTAAGAAAAAATAAACGCTTGTGATGAGTGTAATATATATGGGATTCCTATTCATGATAAAATAAAATTGTATGAAGAAAAGAAAGAAAATTACGTGGTCATGGTTCATTCCTCTAATTAGTTACCAGGCAAGACTCGAAGTAGAAAAGTTCAAAACTTCAAATCTAAACAAATAATTACAAGGATCAAAACACGAAGAAATTGAATAGAAATTGGTACAAAATACCAGGGGAACATGTAGGCGAAGGGTGTGGGTGTGTTACTGAGATACTGTTACTGGTTGCTGTTAGTGGGTGAAGAGTGAAGAGTGGCAAGTGTGGCTCAAGTGCTTCTAAGTGATGGGGTCTCCGTTGGAATCCTAACATAATGTTTACAAAGGAATCGAACGAATCGATTTTGGTCCCTACAAGTATTTGCTGGGAAGTCCGGCGTGTTAACCTTTGGCTTTATATTACCCTGGTACCTGATACTTAGTGAGGGAATATTTTTACACTTTCGATAGGCTTTCCGTACAAAAATGGGGTTTCCTATCCTCTGTGTTGGCACGTACATTCTTTGATGCAGAATTAAGAAAATGCGGAAATCGATTGCTGTAAGATATCTTTAACATGACAATAGTTATTAACCTTACGGTTTTCGAAAGCTTGTTGTAATGCCATTGTTATTCTAAAATAAACATCGCAATAAAAGCTGAATTTTTGAAGAAAGATTAAACTCTCAACCCTCAGTGAATTAAAGGTTTTTTTTTAAACAAATTTCAATGCGTAAAAATAACATTTTTGTTCTTGAGTATGTAGAAATAAGAAGATCTTTTACTGGTGACTACGTGACTAGTTTGCCTGCTTTTTTGTGTCAAAATAAAATCAAATAGGCTAAAGGAAAATGCCAGCTTTAACGACCACTTAATGATCAGTCTGACCCACTTAGGTTTTCTAAAGCTCGTATCTCGTATCCCAGTCCCAGCCAGTTTGCATAACTATCGTATTGACTGAGTCTGTGATTTATACCAATCATTTTATGATCTGACGTCAAGCCTTGTCCCCATTAAAAGAGGCCCGAGGAACCACTCTATATGATATCTAGAAATCTATAAACCTTGTAACAAATATTTAAGTTTTGGGATTATAGATAATAGACACAAAGGGAAATATAGCATCGAAGCGTGCCGACCGTCGCCGAGCTACGCCCAAATTGCACGGTCTTTCAAAGCATTTATGCAATGAAAGTTATGCGTTTGATAAAAATAAAAGCAGGGGCCGTTGTGCATAGTGCGCGTGATTTCATACTAATAATGATAAATGTACCATCTCTCTTGTTTTTATAATCTATGATCTTGAGCTATCCTGACATAAATATCTTATTTTAAATAGTGAGAGAGAATGATTTTTAATATCGAAACTTTTATTTAAATTGCAATTAGTGTAAAGCCTTGCAGGCACTACGTGGAAAATTAAGCGATTCGTTTTTGTACAATATCTGAATTTATATAACCGTTTTTTTCTCGGTGATATTTGATATTATTTCGACATTGAAAGCATCCCCTTGCTTTGCAATGCATTTAAAAATCCTTGTCGTATTTAACTTTAGCATTCCGCTTGACAGAATGAAACACGTAAAATTAGTAAAATTGTCTATCTGTAAATTTTCTTAGAGAATCGTTTAGTTCCAGCAGTTTGTATTTTCCAATTCCTTTGTAAACATTAACATTCCTCGGAGAAGACCGGCACAAGTACAAGAAGTATATAGTATGAGCACCGTGTGGGTGCGCTCCGTGCCATACCAAACCCAAACAAGTGAAGACAACAGGACTGAACTAGGAATAATCGTTCCAACCCATTCCACTCCATTCCACCTCATTCTAACTCCAAACACGTACCTTCCAATAAAAGATATAATTTGGTTACAATCTTAGCGGTCCTCATTGTGCGGAGAAACCTGGCCTGTGAGGTGTGGGGAGAGGGCGAGTGGGGGAAGGGGGAACTTGGGGAAGGTTTGTGGAAGATTTGTGGAATAGGGAATTTTATGGGGAAACGAATTTCAAAGAACGCGATATTAATGTAATATACACTTCATTATTATTTCATCAAGGGAATTAATGAGGGAATTCGTGCGTTTTATATAATTAAATGTGTTTATTTTCGGCCGTAAATAATGAATAAGCAATGAACATTTACGGTCGAATGTTTAAAGTGCGGATGTTTCTTTTGTGGCGTTAAGGCCTAGCTGTTTTATCCGTGGCATAGTAAAATGGTCAAAATAGATTACGCAAAATGGTCATGATTTGATTTTGTATAAAAAAGGCCATGCAACCGTTCCTCTTAAGAATGTTGGTTAGTAAATGATAAAAAATATGAAAATTTGCCAAGTTTTTTGATTTAGGTAGGTACAACAATGTAAGGTAAAACCAATTATTTTTCTTTCATGAAACAACTGGCCCTAAGAATTCTGTTGTGTATTTATTAAAAAGAATTCTACATGTACAATAAAAATGTTTATTTTTGGCTTTCGTCCAATAAACAAAATTAACTGCAACAAAGTATGTTTTCTTCAACATTATTAATTTCATAAGAAATCTTTGTTAGACGTTGTAATAAATAGACGATGGTAACTTATCTTTGGTAGTGGGAATCTACCTAAAAGATAACTTTTCCGTAAAATGTAATTTCGTTTCGTAAGTGATCTAAATGGCATTAAAACTTATAAGATTTCGAGATGAATGCAGTGATTTATGACACGCCACGTTAACAAAGAAAATAAGATTATTTGAAGCTAGGTAATTTTATACGCGGTCTTTCCACGATCAAATTAAATTATGATTTATGGCTTCCATATCGGAAGACCGGAAGAAGTTCAAAGAAGGAGTTAACTAAGCGATTCTACTTGCACAGATAAAACAGTTAAATATAATTTTAATTACTGATTAACAACTTTAGAATTTGTCGTAGTGATTTAGCAATTGAATAATCTAAGCGATTTATGAGAAGAGTTGAATTCGCAGTAATGGAGTTAGTTGCAAGATTAGTTTCTGGAATTGGCTTGAAATTTCGGAGATTGTCGTTGTTTCGGGTTTTCGGATGAATTTTCGGTTGTTTTCCAGGATAGAGTTTGGATTGGGATCCAGGAAGGTATGGGATTGTGTTTTGGGATTCGACCGCTAGATGTAGGTCTGTTCGCAGGAGTTCTGCCTGACTTGCTGGATACCGTGCAGCGAACAGTTCGAGTAGTATCTGGATGAATAGCGCTGGAAAAGAAAAATCGTTAGAGGTAAATTGTTGAATTAATCGGAGAAGATGTTTCCTGAAAAGTAACACTTGGTTAAAGAATATAGTAAACTGAACATAATTACATTAAAAAGTAATTTTTAAAAAATTCTGAAAAAAAAGTTGAACATCAATCAAAGCAATAAGCATAAGAACATGTGTGTACTGGTTGTGGCTTGTGTGTGTTAAATATGTTTATGGGTTTCGTGTTTCCTAAAACCCAGTATTTTGCGACCTCCGACATAGATATTTGCTTACATAGTACTATGAACATTGACAACGTGTAAGTAGATGTATAAGCAAATGTCTGTGTCGGAGGTCGCAGAAGACCGGGCTGTAAGTATCTACATATGTTTATATAATATCATATTTTGATGTTTGTGTGATGTTTTGAAGAGTGTTCACTGTGAAGAAAAAGTTAATTGATTTCATAATCAATTTTTTTATTTTATGTAGCATTAATTTGGCAGAAAAAGCTTTCTGATTGAAATAGTCAAATATTTGTTCGTATTGTTTTATATATCATTCTTATTTTTTTAGTACAATGTACAAAACCTTGCGTAATTAAAGGTATTCATTTTATTAAGTCTCTTATTGATAGGTTACTCCCAAAAGTAAGTATGTGATTTTGTCATGGCTTCTAATGAAACCAAAGACCTAAGTGTTAAGGATTAAATTTATATACCTAACATATTATTTAAATATGCTTAGCATACGATAAGAATTTATTTAATTATAATGTATTACAAAAACATTGTAAGTAACACATTATTCCCAATGAGTTGAGAAAAAAAACTCATTACTCATTACTCATTTATATGTATAACAATATTAGTTTCATTTCAAATAATTTAAGTTCTAAAAAAATATATATATATCCTTGCCTCACCACCCACAACTATCCATTGATGCTCTCCTCTTTTAACTACTGTCTTGTCCATGTTTAAGATCGAAGATTGATTGCACTTCAAATTTAAAAAATATATTTATATAAATATTTTTGATCGTAGGAGGAAAGAGTTAACAAATTTTGTAAAAGTTATATATCGTTATTTTTGGTGTTAGATATAGGTACTTTGGGAAAAATAGATTTCATTTAATATAAATAAAACAATTGCAAAGCCTCTGTGTTAAACTTCAAAGAGAAGGTTTATTTAATTTTAACATGCTAAAAAAAACTTATTCTTTTTTGGCCATTGAAAGCGTGGCTTAAGGTTAATTAAATAGACTTTTTAATTTACGCATTTTCAGAAATAGAGAGAGTTTATTTTTGGAATAATAACGAATGCTCTTCTTAAAGAAGTGAGCTTTTAGGTTAATGAAGCACGTATCCACTTAAATACTTTTATAAATTATGACTGAACTACTTAAAAAGGCCTAGGTTTTTCTTTCTTCGTCTTTGCTCAATGTTTTTATCTCGAATCGTGTAAAGATAACTCTGAAGATAGCTTTTCTTTTCTGAGAAAATGAGTGTTTAACAGAATCTGATTTACGAAACTCTTGAGCCGTGGGTGAGAGATTACGTCTTCCCCGTCAACGGGTGCCGTAAGGTTCTCGTGTGTTGAAAGCTGCGCTACCACTTGGACATGAAGTTCATTTTCAAGGTGGGAATTTCTTTACATCCTTATAGATGTGCACATAGGACTGTAAGGCTGGCCGCAAACACACGTTTTCCGTATTCGATTTCCGAATTCGTTTTCCGTATTCGGACATCCGAATGCATGGAATCAGTAGAAAATACATTAACTGACGCACATGTTCGCTTTTTTTTCGAACGGAAAAAATTCCGTACGTACGTTTCGAATGCAAGCCGGCGCGTTCGGAGAAACCTACTGGAAAAAACCTAATGACGTCATGCGGAACGCAGCCCTTGCATACATTTTGTTTGTGCCGGCGCACACGTTCGGAAATTTCTGTTCGGTATCGCACCCGTACCGCGTGCATCGGACGTATTCTTTGTATTTGTTAAGCTTTGTCCATTGCGCGGGCAAACGCCAGACTTTTGACAGTCCAACACAACAATCAAGGTCATAAATGTTTAAGAATTTTTGCCAACACTCAAGGCCATAACTTTACACCAACATCGTTTGGGGTGAAGTTCGCGCGGTCCACACAATTTGACAAGTGGTCTGAGGTACGGACGTGTCCACGGCACGCACACTTGACGTTTGACGTTTATATCAATATTAAAATGCGTTCTGATGACAAAAGAGATGCATCAGGGAGAAAACACAGATATTTTAATAGATATTTATTTATCAGGAAAGATTTCCGACTAATACGCACGACCTAAAGTTACTATTTATTAAGAATTTAGAGTGAATACGTTTTGTTGCTACGTAAATAATTACGTAGCATCAAAAATAGAATATCGATTTACAATGGTCAATTTCTCCCGTGTCTCTGAAACCGATTAATAAATTAATAGACTTTATTTACAAGTGAGTTCACGAAAGAAATAATCATCCATTACGACAGTGTGTTTATTTACAACTTAAAATCATAATTATTAGGTCCGCGTACCAAAAAAATTGACGTTTATCGTTTGCATAAATGTTAAAATGCGTTCGATGTAGAAAAGATGCTACCTGCATCAGGAAGAAAACACAGATCAGGGTTTATCAGGAAAGATTTCCGACTAATATCGATTATTGCACCAATGACATTATATAATAACGTCATTTTATTGCACGACCTAATTTAGAACTATAGAATTTAAATTCTATTATCTATCTAAAATCTAATTCTACTCTAAAGTACGTAAATATTTACGTCAACAACAGAATAATTATAAATATTTGATATTATATTATCAAATATTTCTATTATTATATTATATTTAGGTATAATAATATTTTAAACTCGTGATTATGTTCGCTTATACATAGCACATAACCACAAAAATCCGTTCCGATTTTTCTACATACACGGACCGCACCGCGCGACTTCTGTCAAAAAATGAATTCTCCCCCCCCCCGCTGGACCCCGCCTGCCTTCCCGCTTCACCCGGGATGAGATGTTTAAGTTTTGTTTTCCGCCGAACACGGGAAGCACAAACACTGCGGCCTTGAGTGTTGGCCAAAATTGTGACCTTGATTGTTGTATAGGACTGTCAAGCAAAATTCTGGCGTTTGCCGGCGCAATGGACCCCGCATTACGCATAGAATCGTCGTCCTCCATCGTCGTGCGTTCACCACGCACTGACGTGTATACATTCCGAATGAAGAAAAACGAACGTTTGCGCTAGTCTCACGGAATTCCAAATCGAAATTCCGCATTAGGAAATCGAATACGGAAAACGTGTGTTTGCGGCCAGCCTAAAGGTTGGTTTGGACTAGGCAAGTAATTCAGTCGAGTGGCGAGTAACTTGCGTTTCGAAATGTGGTAACGTTACGGTCGCGTCTAGTATAAATGAGTGTGGTATTTTAAGATGATTATTATATAAGACGAATATTTTCCTTGATCCTAATATTCTGTCTATAATAAGAATAGCTTAGAAAAGTTTCCTACAATGAAGATTTACCATGAAAAAGCTTATCACAGACAAATATGTACTTTGGCTTAGTAAGAACAGCTTGGATTGGAACGTTTTCCTTACACAGACCAAGTAATTTATCCATAATAATAATAGCTTGGAACGTTTTCTTTATCACATAAAACATGTATTTTGTCTATGATAAGAGTAGCTTGGAACGTTTTCCTTATCACATACAAACATTGCCTATAATAAGAATAGTTTGGAACGTTTTGCTTATCACAGACTAACATGTATTTTGTCTATAATAAGAATAGCTTGGAACGTTTTCCTACGATGAAAATTTACCATAAAAAGGCTTCAAAGAAACATTACATGTTTATAAAGACAATTTGATTATCCAGTCCTCGTATTTATCCACTTTAAAGCGCACAAGAAAGCAAATCTTACTCGACTAGCGTGAGTTTTAAATGACTGCAATTTGCTCGATACAATTTTCCGGCAAAATTACGAGAAAAAACAAAATAGCGGAAACTATTTCTAGCAAAAAACAATAACAACGGCTTTTCTTTTTTTCATCTGAAACGTCGCGAAAACAGGTCGTAATATTGTTGTTGGCAAGAAAATTCTTATTTATTAGGCGGGTTGGGCGGTTGTTCTAGGTTACATAATTTCAGATGCTGTAGTGTCCTACGTTAACTACAGGGTTGTCACCTTTATATTTTTACATTATATTAAATTATTAATAAAAATATTATTTAGATTTTGACTGAAATAATAAAAACCAAGAAAATATATTGTATTAAATTTACCAAACCAGGTTTAGTAAATTTGACCCGAATTCTTTAAAAAATTGGAAACTTTTTGTGACTCAAAGGAGTGCAAGAGGAAAAAGAGAATGGGTAGTTTTTTAAATATGTAAATACCTCACAAGAGTCCCAGCTGCTCCCGACTGGAGCAAGTGAGACTAAGGCATCCCCTATTGGGGTATGTTGTGAGGCTGAAGGTAGTGGGGAAGGGAAGAAGATGGGAAGGAGGAAGGTGGGAAATTACCTGGCTATTCAGATTTTGTCTCCAAACACAGTTAAAGCCATTTCAAGCAACGTTTCAATTACACCAGGGCCATACTGAGAATATCTTTCACCCTGGAAGCACTATGTTATTCAGACCTAGTCACTGAGCAAAGCTAATTTTATTTCCAATTCTGAAGTTAATGGTACCTCCCTATTTTCCACTCTAGAATTTGCATCCACCAGAAGCTAAGGGCTAAGGGTGTCACAGAACTTTAACAATTCATCAAATATCAAAGTTGTTATTCTACTTCTGTGAGAGTTCTATTCAAGTTCTGTTATTATTTAAGCACGTTGAAACATCTGGTCCATAATGAAATAATAATAGAACTTGAATATTTGCTTTGAATCTTTAAGAAATATTCAAATTCCGTGAAGAAAATAGCCTTTCAGGCTTGTTCACATTGGTCTAGTAGTAAGTCAAGTAGCGAGTATACTCGCCACTTGACTGGTCGTAAACCGTTCGGATTATGGCGCATTACAATCAAGTAGAGAGTACATTCATCAGTGGCGCATTGGAAGATGAACAAGCCGCTGCGCACTAAGGTAAAAACGCTAATTAAGCTGATTTTAATTCTTATTTTAGAATAGATGGAAGAATAAATTAGTCAGATGAAAATAACTGAACTATGGATACGAAAAGAGATTAATATCAGCATAAATAAATAATTTTAGAGTAGCGTCTTCGCTCCAATGCCACGACATTTGCACGAATCTACAAATAAAAAACAGCCAGTACGCGCATGTCAGTGCGCAGAGACACGTGGTGGGGGTCCTCCTTACTCGCCCGAAAAATATAACGAAATGGATTGAATCTACTAAAGCGCTGACTAACCCACCCGACTAAAATACTTGGCAGGTAGAATTTTGAAAACTTTTTGATTAAATTTTTTTTTTACATAAATACCAATTGACTAATTGCAAGACAAAAAAATCAGAGTGTGCAATTCACACGCGGTGCAAGTTAAACCTTCAGAAAACTAAAGTAGAAAAGAGTGAGGAGGATACGAAGCATCGCACAGAGTGGAGATCGATAGGCTACGAAGCACCGCATAAAGAGCAGACCCATTATACTATCTTATTCTCTCGCCGGCTAAATCGTATATACACACACGTGTTTGTCTCTTTTCAGTGTCGCTATTTTAGCTTCATCGCGTTTTTCTTCAATAAGGTTTCACTTAAAAAAATAATACAATATCCACTAATATCGTTCATTGATATCAAATTTTAGGGTAAAGAAAGTGACATTTCAGATTTTTTTTTAAGTAATATTACAGAGACCTGCTTATTATTTTTTTTATTCAAATAATATTATCTTCCATATCCTTAACTACCTTAATATAACACCGCTCTTTATAATACCTAATAATTATATTATTACCATTAACTAATTCTTGCTTCCATTCCTATTCAACACAATTTCTCTTCCACAATATCTCTGAATACTTTCATACTCTTTTTCTTTTTTAGTTTTTCACTAAAAATGGAACATTTTGATACCTTTGAAGAAATCTAAGTAGAAAGCACTTATTATAATTTATTAAAAATAATTGTAATCATGAAATATTATTTTGCGGTGACCCTGCCCGTGTGTTTCAACACATTTCCAGAGGCTGTAAAATTCCATGTTACAACATCTTGAGTATAATCCAGAACTATTAGGAGTTCCGTTTTGTGCTGATAGGCCAAAACAGAAGCTTCTCCGGGTCTACATACAGCGCTGTTTTAGGTCTTTGTCAGCAGAAATTCATTATAATTACTATTGCTTCGAGAACAGAAGCCAAACAAGAGCTTATTTGCATAATTGTCACTATTATTGGAGACGTGAATGCTGAATCATAATACATTTTATAAAACTTTTACATAGGTACATAAAATAGTAGCTCTCACCAGAAATGTGTAAAGGGAACCTTCTACTGTGATGATTGTAAATAATTGTGTTTTTGGAGCGATTTCGGTCGAAAAATGGACCACTTTTATTTTTCTGCGATTGATTTCGGTCCAAAAATGGACCACACTTTCCTACCATTCGTAAAACAGTTATTGTAATTATTTGAAACATTTCCTTTGCCAGCCGTTTATTTTAACAAGAAGCTATTGCCATGCTTTATCTACTATGACTGCTATGACTGTAGATGTCGCAAATCCAAACTTCTTAGACTATATTAGAACAATGTTAAAAATAAACACTTTTAATAAAATAAGATAAAATAAAATTAAGATAGGATAAAATTAAGTCCCTTTTCCATAGATATGCACATTTCATTATCGAGTATACCACAGACAATATACAGAAACCGAAAATATTCTATGTTGAACCGAATTTTTATTTATTTCTGTATAAAATTCTAAATGATTTAGTTGATAGTCCGGCATTGCTTGAATTTATAAGCTTCTGGATTCCACTACGTAATACTAGAAGTCAGGATTTATTTCAGTGCAGAAATTCTGGAACTAACTACCGTATGTATTCCTCTTTACTCAGAATACTAATGGAGGGAAACAATTATACCAAGTCAGTGGACATCTTCAATTTATCTTTTAACAAATACAAAATACTGTTACTGAGGCAGTTCAGTTATGTACAATAAATACTTAATATTTCTTTGTAAAAGAAATATATACCTATTATATTTCTTTGTAAAAGAATTAAATTTCTGTGTAAAAGAAATATAACTATGTATACTTAATTTAATTTGTAAATTTGTAAATTTCTTATGTAAAAGCGCCGAAAAAGGGCGTAAATAAATAAATATATAATAAGTATCCCTCACGGCAGTTTCAAGTAAAAAACACCCAGGATTCAGGGGATTATAAATTTTACGATTTTTTCATTTTTTATTTATAAATCCTACAAATGTGAGATAAACGGTAAAATACTGTTTAATTCATTGGCTATATAGTGCTATAATAAGTTTTTGGGTTTCCATGTTAAAATTCAAAGGTATGTTTTTTTTTAATGTTGGCTAAAAATTTAATCAATGGCCTTCGGAAAATCTCAATCGAGACCAATTTATTTATTTCGTGTCATCGCTCCAATGGTAAAATATCTTCTCTTTTGCAATCTCAAAATAGTAAAAATGATCACAAGTAAGTATTCAGTTCATTCTTATCTCGCTAAACAAGAAAGATGCGAAAATACGATAATATCGAAGACAAAAATATGAAAGGAGTTTTTATGATAGGCCCTTAGAAAGTTAGTCGAAGCCCTAACAAGAAACATCCCTCTGAGAGAGCAAAGTTCCCGGGAGTGATAAACTAAATTAAAACGGATTTTTCCTTTATTCTTCGACGTTCAATAAGAAAAGATATCATATTTATTAGAAATAACATATTTCTACTGAACGGAAGATAGATAATATTATGGTCTGGGCTCTAGGGCTAGAGCATTGGTGTCCAACCTTTGACACCCGTGTAAAGTCCGAATTTTGATTTTTGACCTAAAACTTTCACGCACGCTCGACTTGGGGGAGTAAGCTGGTGAATACGTTACGAAAAGTGTGATGCGTTACGAAAAGTGTGATGCGAACGGTAATTGATGCGAACGGTGATCGATGTGAACGGTGATCGGGCGAGGCGTACATACTGCACAACTAAGGTAAGGCGTACATACTAACCCAAGGTCATAGGTAACCCCAAGGTTGCTAAGGTCGTAGGTCACCCCAAAGTCGTAGGTCACTTAAAGGTCATAGTTTACCCCATGGTCGTAGGTCACCCCACGGTCGTAGGTCACCCCGAGATCGTAGGTCACCACAAGGTCGTAGATCACCCCAATCTCGTAGGTCACCTAAAGGTCGTAGGTCAGCCCCCGGTCGTAAGTCACCCCATGGTTGTAGGTCACCCCAGGGTCATAGGTAACCCCATGGTCATATGTCACCCCAATGTCATATATCACCCCAATATCATATGTTCTTTTGTAAGTTAGTGAAGTTTTACTTCAGTCGTGTGGTCTAAAGCAAACTCGTTTTTTTAAAACTTTTTTTAAAAATTATTTGAGACACTAAGCGATAATGATATTGTAGAACGATTTGTGAAAACCTTTCGGGCGGTTTAGACATGTTAAAGTTTCAAAAGAACTTTAGAAATGAGTATAATACAAGCCGCAAAAGTGAATGCTAGAAAAACTCGAAGACACCCAGGGAAGACATGGAAGTTTTTCAAATATTTATGTCGGGTGATGTCAAAAGTGATAATAGGAGATTATGAGAGGATATAGCTATTGATGTGTGCGTAATGTCCCAGATCGTGGACCACAGATATTCTGCAGTCAGGCGTAAACTGCGCTGTCTTTGGTAACTTCCTTCGTGTCCACGCCAAGGATTGGCATACAGTTTGAAAGGTTATGATGTTTGAGAGGTATCTTTTTGTAAGAAAAAATAACTTGTGTTTTGTACTGGATATTCTTGTAACTTCTTTATTTTGTGGCGAATAAGGTTACAGTTAGAGGTTGATTCGATTCTGCACTTGAGATGCGATTTGTAGTTAAGAAATCTGAAATGAAATCGAGAACTGAGGAGAATGAGTAGAATGACTAGCTAAAACGCTAACATCGATTTCTATAGACAAAAAAGTTAAAATTATACGCGGCCACAGACAAAAGCGATCATAGACACAAAAAAGTATTGCAATGTTTGAGTAAAAGGTGAAATAGACGCGAAAGTTTGAGATAAGAGAGTCTATACATCGAGATTTAGTAAATGATAATTCAAAGTACTCAGTGGTAAAATGAAGAAATAAGACAATCCCAACAAACAACATCCAACAATGTGAATGAAGGAATGTGTGTCGAGATAGAGATTTGGGGCCCTCTGGTTACTTAGTTTCGTTTACATTTCGTTTAGGATATTTATATCGAAAAAAATGAGCAAAAATTTCTTTACATAAAAATATTTTTAAGAGTTAGTAACATGCAGAAAAAGGATCGCGTCTCTGGTACAGGGTTAAAGCGAAAAGTCTAGGGGTCATTTTTTGGGTCATTTCACAACCCGTTTAAGAGATAGCCCCTAATTTTAAAATTAATTACGATCTTCCGTGCATAAGGCCGGGCTCAATACTTGGCACTGGGTGTAAAGGAATCCCATTAAATCGCAAGCTTTTAGCTCAGGATTCACATCTCGAGTGCTTTGAGTTTGTGATTGCCTCTTTTTTGAGGAAGCGGGTTTCACGTCTACAAAAGAGTATCATGTTTTAATGTATATAATATGAGGAAATTACTATACGAACTAATGATAAGTTTCTACTAAATAAATCATTAAAAAAATTATAAAAAATTCTCAAAACGGATTAGAATAACATTCGAAATCAGTTTTTGACCACTCAGCAACGTAAGCAGATATACTCGTTAATATGACAATAGCAATCAAGTACAATAAGCGTGTTTTCACGTCAACGCTTATATTTCCACATAAATCGTTAAACTCCGTTATTGTTCTAGTGACACCCCTAAAACCAAAAGTTGTAGCTCCATAATAAATCAAGCTCCCCATCACTAATCAATTTGTCCATAGAAATACATAAAAAAGACCCGTTCTGTCAGGTACATGGTGGACTGAAAAATCGCCTACCGGCCGTTAGACATTGTTATTTTTTTATTAAATATTCTTGTACGAAAGATAAAAAAGTGAGATCACTCAATTATTTATTATACATTTATACAATAGAATAAGTATTGTTTTTACATAATCCGTGATTTTAGTACCGTTTTCACATAAAAAAACATCACCTGAGTCATTTTTACCTTTTTTTAACTTTGCATCCTAAATTTTAATATTTACAAATGTTAATAGTTATTTGTATTATAACAATTAAAAAGCTTATTTTGAAACCTACCAAAAATAGTTTTCAGTATTCGGCTACGTAATAACACAAAGTTTTCGTAAATCTGAAATGTAGTTTAAGACGTAAAAAGTGCATATTCGCGATAGATCGGACTGGTTAATGATGTATTCGTATTTTACCTTATAAGTGAAGTGCCCTTGTGGCTTAGCGGGGCGTGCTAATGTGTTAAGGGGTGATGGACGTATGAATACATAAATCCCCCTGCAGTATAAGGCGATGGCTCGGGGGAATCCGGCTGGAGAAGTAAAATTTCTGCAATTGCCTGCCACACAGTAGGCGAGAAAAAGCAAGTGCCGCCAAGACCTAGATAAACCACACCCCGAGAACCCGGGCACCCCTACTAAGTCACCAAACCTAGCGAATTTGGGGTTAAGGGACTCCCTCAACCATTCTCTCCCGACCCGGCCTGCCACGCAGCTGGTGGGCAGACGCATCCACCACCAAGACCAGTACAAACCTAAACCTAACCCCATAAACCCCCACTAAGTCACCAAACGTAGCTATCCACTTGGGGTTACCAATGGCAGGGGCATTGGTTTTCCAATAAATGGTTCCCAGAGCGGCGGTACCCACAATTGTTTCCCAAATAGTGATGAAATTGGGCGTTTCTATCAATGTTTAAGAATTTATTAACCACTTGCTGGTTGTGAACGGCTCACGCGCGTTGTGTGTAATTGTGTTCTTAGTTATGCATCATGCAAATTTTAATGACGCGATAAACAGTAAAACTGTTGTGTTCTCACAAACAGGGATCGCCGACACTTCATGGAAGGAGAGGATTTAAATTGAAGAAATAAGTTCTTTTGAACAATCCGACATTTTGTAATATTTAATTAAATGAAGACAATATAAGCGAAACTCAATCGAAAAGCTGGAAACAGAAAAATCAGAAAAAGATATTGGCACCTCTGGGACTCGAACCCAGGATCTCTCGCTTTCCGGGCGAACGCGCTAACCACTGCGCCAAGGTGTCGATCTCAAATTCGGTCATTTTTAACTATATCATACTTCGACTAAGAACCACCCACACTATCTTCATTTTTCTTAACGCATATACTATTGGCTGCTATTTAAGTTTCTAAAAAAATATATATGTTATTTTTGAAGATAATATCTATGCATTTTTTATGACGAAACGGTAATTATACGAAATTACGTTGATAGAAAAAAAATCGCAAAGCTTGCTCAGAAAATTACTATACACACCTTTTTTCTGTTATTTTACAAGTTATATATATATATATGTAAAAATGCACAGTATTTCTTTAAATGCTTTTTAAGACATTTCCCACGAGAAATATATTCTATTTTAAACGAGTCGTGTTTTATAAAACATTTTCACAATTTTCGCTTAAATATTATCCTTTTTTAATATTAGCGCGCTCACTTTAACATTCGTATTTACATATCTCCCCTCCTTCTTCTTTTTGAGCGCTTACTACCGGGCCTGGAAGTGCGTTTTCAAAGCATTTCGTAACTTTAAGACGACAAAAATTACGTAAGATAGAATTTATTGAAATTTTTATACTTTGAAATTGAGCGGTTCATTGTTTTTAGCCCGATAGTTTAAGTAGGTCATTTCCATCGAAGAGATTCTCCTTCACGACTAGGAGTATTATATATATATATATTTATGTTATGGTTAAGGTTTTCACGGGTGTAAGATATAGAACAATTTTCTCGGTTTACCCGCGTAACGTAGTCCTTAAAAGGACTTTTTAACTCCTGACGTTCCGGACAGATCTCACTGTCCATCTTCAGAGGCCTTATGTCTTGAGTTTTTGTATCAAACTGATCGCTTTCGCGTGTCTGTTCGGTCCAGAAGCTAAGACTTAAGACTTATATATAAACTATATATATTGGCCATGGTTCGATATTTCCAGGAACAAGGGTTATGTGAAAGGACCTTTCTTAAAGCGGAGGACAGTCTCCAGGAGGATAGTTTCAAAAGAAGTGTTCCTCATCTGAAAGGGTACAGGAGCGCACTTTAATGAGGATGATAATGGGAACACAGTTATACTTACGAGCGATAGTTATTAATAATTTATTCTGAATTGTTCTGCCTAAATTATGTACCTATTTTAAATTTAAAAAATTATTCGTTTTTCTTTTTAATTTGAGAGGCGGATATAGGTACCGGAACCATTTATTGGATAACCAACACCTCTGCCATAGGTCCCCATAAGTAATTAAAATTAAAAATTAAAGTTAAAATTTTTACACATCTTCAAAAATAAGAAATATACAAGACATTTAAAATACGTTGGAATAATTCCAAAATTCGTTCAGATCGTTTAACCCATAGGTTCTCAACCTTTTTTTGCCCACCGCCCACTTTGAAAATATATTTTTTCTGGCGCCCCTAACTCGTGAATTCGAAACAGTAATTTAAATTTACCACAAAAGGGGGGGGGGGGATGTAATGGGGCAAGATGGAATATAATTGTTATAATAATATTTTAATTTCTTACACCATTACAAATTTGAGTTTATTACATATTATAAGAAAATAACACCACATAAATATTTTACAAAAAAATTGTTGACAAATATTTATACATAAAAGAAATTTCAAGAAATATGGCATTTTAAGAAATATGGTGGTGAAGATTTCATCAACATGGAGAGACTCTTTCAAAAATCAAAAGAATTTCCCTTTTGAATCTCTCCTCACTGACGCCAAACATATATTTTGGAGGAGATTTGGTTCAGGAGCAGTATACTCCTCCCTACCGGGAGAACCATTGGCATTTTAGCCATACAGGCAGGAAGATAGAATAATCTATGATGACGCTCTCTAAGATAGTCATCTGGAACTTAGAGACTCACGCGCTCCATAATGGCTGAGTTCTCAATATAGCCTCGCAGCAGTCTGAATAAATGGGTGGCGGCATACCCCTTTTCTGAGCTGCAGGGAGTGAAGTCACAGCATGCCCAGGAGAAAGTTCGTCGGGTAGAGCCATAGATAGTGGCCGTACTCCCTCATCTAGAGAAATCTTAGAATTTTTTTCATGAGGATTTCAGATAAGTGAACCACTCTCCAGCCTACTGCGGACCAGGGATAATTATAAAATCAGAGGGGGGTATTGATTGATTTGTCCATCACTCCGTCACTCCTGACACACTGACCCCCAGATTCCAATCCATCCCTCGTACCTTTTCCTTCCTACGACTTCATCTCCCTCTTTACCCTAAAAAGACCTTCCACACAGAATCCCCAAGATGACATTAGAAGAGGGAAATTATTTTCCTCAGGGCCTCCTGTGTGGAGCTAAGGCAAAAAAATAATCATGATGTGAACATCCTTCCGAAGGGATTTTATGTAGTGCCAAAACATCTTAGGATCATACATGACACGTAGGCTCGATAGGTCACTCGAACCTCGCGCTTAACTAGCGCTCGGTAACTAAACAGATCGTATTCACTCTGAAGGCCTACAGATTTCTAACGCTTATGTTGGTGGACGTGTTTGATATCTATATTCGAGATGATTTTTTTTTCTCGAGAACCACTTCAGATACTTGCGAGCATCACCGCCTGTCGTTAGCAAACGAAGTGCACTCATTGTTATCTATTAGGATAAACTTGTAAATTATTTTAATAATTTAAAAATTACCGCGCATGATTAAAACGACGTACATCCTGCCGGAAAACTATCTGGAGCACTGATGGGGTGGGATGGGTTTTTCTGGGTTTCCTACCGCCCCCCTGAAAGTCTGAAACGCCCCTGAATTTTCTCTTGGTCTTCTGCCGCCCCCCTGAAGGTCTGAAACGCCCCCAAGGGGGCGTTATCGCCCACGTTGAGAACCTATGGTTTAACCAAAGTCGGGTTAGTTACTCCATTTATAACTCGAGAATGGCTGGACCAATTTTTATGATCATTGGTTTGTTGGATTTGTCTCCGCCCGAATAGAAGAATAGCTAATTAAAAATCGAAAAATTTCACGAGAAAAAAAAAATTCCACATACTTTGTATGGAACGAATTCTAATCTTTTGAAAGAGCTGCAGGAATATTGTGATAAGTAGTGAGTGAATTCCAAAAATTCAAAAACGTAAAATGTCAATGCGCTGATTGATTTGTTTTTGTTCTTAAACATATAATGCTGCCCCTCTTTCGTACACACTAAATGTCAACAGTCAAAAATGGGACAAACGATGAACGTATGTCTGCACTGCTCCAAAGGAAAAATACAATATTTATAATAAATCTCCCTCACACGTATAAAGAAAATGAAACGCAATTCCCGTACGTAAGTGGAAAAGTAAAAAAAATCGCATGCTCCGAAAGTAAAAAAAAACACACTTTGTTCTGAAATTTAACATGTTATGGGTATGAAAAAATTCACAGTGTTTCATAAATGCTACTTTTTACATTTGCTCTATTTTAAACGAGTCGTATTTTATTAAATATTTTCACAATTTTCGATGAATTATTATTGTTTTTAATATTAGCACGCTCCCTCTAACATTCGTATTTACATATCTCCCTTTCAAACCACCCTCTTCTTCTCCCTCCCATCCGTTCATGTAAGTAGATACTATCCTGGTAATCGTTGAAAAGATATCCATTACATAAGCAGTGCAACATTTTTTGTTGGATTAGTATCTATAAATACCTACAGTGCCACTCAAAGAAAAAGTGTTTGTATTTTAATTCTGTTTATTGTAGATACACTATATTTTTGGTTTTTTCGTCTTGAGAATATATTAATTAATCAGAGGTCTTACGACGCGTGAACTGGTCACATACAACGGTCCGTATGAGAAACATGGAGTTTTCAAATGTACCCCTTGCTATCCCCTACCGCTATTATTTCTTATTTGTAATGCCCCCTGCCCTCCCATGACCCCCGCCCTCCGTCACTCCTCCCCTGCTTGTCTTTAACCATGCGTCACCGTTCCACCACGTTCCCTCCCGCGTCCTTTACCCTGCAGCATTCCCCTTCCGGATTTCCGGAAAATGGATTTCTTCCCGGTCGTAAGACTATATGAAATACACATATTTTTCGGCAATTCCATGGCCACCTACTGTAAAACTTCATACAAAATTTCACAATGCCAGAGCTCACCCTTATATATAGAAAGCTTCGCGGGCGTACAAACATCTAATCACTGAAGTTTCAAGAATGAATCAAGCCGGTATATGAAACCGGCCTCTATGTTTCCTCGTCATAAAGACCCTAAACACAGCATCTCAGATGACATAGGCCCTGAAGGAAATTATTTTCCTCAGGGCCTCCTGTGTGGAGTTAATGTAAAAAAAATCATAACGCCAGAGCTCACCATTATATGCAGAAAACTTCGCGGGCATGTGCATATAAAAAAAACACTAAAGTTTCATCGCAATCGGACGAATGGTAGAGGATCGCGTAGGGAACAAACAAAGAAACTTTTTAGTTACGAAGATAGATGTGGATATACGCCGTAATTTTTTAAATTTTTCTAACACTCGGTAGATAAATATATCTTCTTTAGAAAAGCAATAATCCTGAGGAGTTTTTTTAAAATAAATTCTTTCAGCTTCACGTATTCTAAAATTAAAATTTCCCGCGATTTTTCACGGGTTTGCGTTTGTCATGAATAAAAGATTTGCAGCATTTGCACGAATCACGATTTTTGCAGAGGTGAAAAAATCACGTAAACATAATTCAATAATTCAATGGGATAGAGTAAAAATGTATTATAACCAATAAAAAGTATGTAGTCCGTATTGATGCTTTAGCGTAATAATAATATTGTTTTTTTTAAATGTAAATACTGCAAAAGAGTCCCAACACTGATCCCAACCGCCTGAAACCTGTGGGACTATGGCATCCCCAATTGGGGTACGCAGTGAAATTAAGGAGGGGATGGAGATGGGGTTGAGAAAGATAGAAAAGTACTTTCCTTACGTTAGCTCCACACAGAAGGCCCTGATAAAAAAAATTCCTCTCAGGGTTTACCTTATCTTTGGGATGCTGTGTGGAGGGTCTTTTAGGAAAAGAAGGAGAGGAAACTCTGGGAAGGAAAAGGGTATTAGGGGTGGGTAGAAATTTGGACGTCAGTTTGTCCAGGAGTGACGGACGTGTGAATCCATCCCTCCCTCTGCGGTGTAAGGCGATATTCCGAGAGAGTACGGTTACAGAAGTCAAAGGGACTTCCTCAACCATTCTCTCACGATCCAGCCTGCCATGCAGCTGGTGGGCAGACGTATCCGCAGTTAAGACCCCCATGAACCCGGGCACCCCTGCTAAATCACCAAACGTAGCGAACCACTTGGGGTGACCTATGGCAGAGGTGTTAGTTATCCAATAAATCAGCGGCGGCGGTACCCAAATCCGCCTCCTACCTAACTATTTATAATTAGTCACCAAACACGGCTAAAGCTATTTCAAATAACATTTCAAGTCTGGTAGTATTACACCAGGGCGATATTGAGTGTGTATTCCACTATTGAATGTGCCGCAACACCTTTATTATTTTTAAATGAAAATTGATCACAAATCAATCAAATAAAATTTGCTTGTGTTCGACGAGGATTGGAATCTGCACCTCCGGATCGATAGTCTTATTCCTCGAACGCGGAGACAGTCGAATGTAATATTATTGAAGTATTTCTACGCCACTTGTAAAATAAATTGGAACCGATCAGAGCGCAAGTGTTATATTGTACATCCTGTATCAATAGCAACCCTTATTAAATTTGGGTCAACCGGCGCTTGGGGTAGGGTGACCACGAAATCAATAGGGGTCGTGGTCTCTCTGGGGGATGGTGGTCTCTTTCACGGGATTCTTGCGGCATAAGGGATGTCGGAAACCCCCGAGGAACAAATCATTGAACACAGCTACAATTCCCATTTTCGAAATATGGGTAAAATGTTTCTTTCCTCCCAAAAAAATAATCATTGATAGTACAGAAGTTGATTATTTTTAAAAACATAAAAAAACCTAACTTTTTTTCTATCTAAAATTACTGATACCGATTGAAAATAGAAACACCACATACATGTATGTATTTTATTATATAAATTATTAAAAACGTCAACTCGCTTTTATGTCGTTTAATGAAAAAATAAATAATAAAAAATCTGAAAGTAAATTTTTTTGGAGTAAAACTTCTTTACGCACGCTGGACTTGGGGGGTAAGCTGGTGAATGCGTTACGAAAAAGTGTGATGCAAGTTACGAAAAAGTGTTATGCGAACGGTGATCGGGCGAGGCGTACCTACTGCACAACTAAGGTAAGGCGTACATACTAACCCAAGGTCGTAGGTCACCCCAAGGTTGTAGGTCACCCCAAGGTCGTAGATCATGTTAAGGTCGTAGGTCACCCCAAGGTCGTAGGTCACCTAAAGGTCGTAGGTCACCCCAAGGACGTAGGTCACCTCATGTTCGTAGGTCACCCCAGGGTCATAGGTCACCTTACGGTCATATGTCACCCCAATTTTATGTAACCCCAATGTTATGTCATCCCAATGTCATATGTTCTTTTATAGGTTAGTGAAGTTTTACTTCAGTCGTGTGGTCTAAAGCACACTTGTTTTTTTTTAAATTGCGGTCCATAACTTTTTTCATAAAGGTTTACATTTTATTTAATTATACATATACTACACTATATGTTTACATATCTATTAAACATATATAATTTTTATTTATTTAATTTTTTAAACATGTAATATCTGTGTCAAATGTACTTATCTGTATCTATCCTTCACGTAATGAGTTTTTTTTTTCTCAACTCATTGGGAATAATGTGTTACTTACCATGTTTTTGTAATACATTATAAATAATAAAAAAATAAAAACAAAGTCGGAGACAGAACCGATCCCTGATCGTACATAGTCTTCTGTTATTCTGATTCG
Source organism: Limnephilus lunatus (assembly GCA_917563855.2). NCBI lineage: Eukaryota > Metazoa > Arthropoda > Insecta > Trichoptera > Limnephilidae > Limnephilus > Limnephilus lunatus. The sequence continues at coordinate 84,085,373 of OU830596.1, read as the reverse complement.
AAATGGCCCGACTCAAGTATTTGATTCGATAGTCCAAGTATTATCATTCAAACTGCAAAAATATTTTTTTGAATTATTATTTTTTTTCTTTTTTAAAGGAGTTTTCATTTTGCAATGTTATAATATATGTCCAAGTATATATGTCCAAGTATTATCATTCAAACTGCAAAAATATTTTTTTGAATTATTATTTTTTTTTTCTTTTTTAGAAAAGTTCACTTTTGCAATGTTATAATATATGTCCAAGTATTATCATTCAAACTGCAAAAATATTTTTTTGAATTATTATTTTTTTTTCTTTTTTAGAAAAGTTCACTTTTGCAATATTACACATTATACCTGTAGTATAACATAATGTTACACATTACACCTATAGTATTAAAATGATACATTATACCTATAATTACAATGTTACACATTATACCTACAGTATATGAATAGTATATACCTATGGTTTCCGATAAATTTTATTATTTTTTCTATCTTTTAAATACCTCTTATGTTTTTTTTTTTAAACTGTATATGTATATATTTTTTTTGTGTTATCTCACTATAATTTTTTTTTCTGTTATCGCGTAAAACGCTGGGGGAAGGCATGTAGTGAGCAACGAACCACCAAAAAAATACTATATATATCCGATTTTATACAACGGTATCACCGGCCACCACTCTCTGGCTCATTCGTTCTTCATACCTGCTTTTCCTCTCAGTAAGATAATTATGAAATCCGTACCAATTATTGTAACACAAAGTTTTATTGTAAAATATATTTGACTCACGTTAAATAAAGAGTTATTATTGAAAACCTCCACAATGCACGCATCCAGTTTACAGACGTGGCATGGTTTGTAAACTGCCAAACCCACTGGATAAATTATCAAAATATACCATATTGCCAAAACTTGATCGCGCCATTTCTTCCTTTAGCGTCCCAGACTAATTATACTTCCAGGTCGCATATTTACGTCTCCACGTCTACTTATATATTAATATTTCTTCGTGCATGCTTTCTGCATTCATAAACCTTCTAAGCGGCCCCTTTTTATCCACTACGATTACATATGCCTCTCATTATTTCCGAATCTCCATATTTTTAACACGGTCAGACATGGTTTTACCACACATACGCCTTAGGGATATAATCTTACAGCAACCAGTCGATATTCATCCTTCCGTTGCCAATTCCGTGCCCCGCTTTTCACACATCTCACGATTGGGATAAGCATTCCATTGAGGACTTCCTTCCAGATATATAAAAAAAATACATCATTGAAGAATAAATCTAAACGAAAATATTAAAAAGTACAAGACATTGAAAAATATAAAGTTAACGGAAGCAACTTGAACTCTTCGAACCACCAATACGGCCATTGCGACCTCTTATTTGGAAATATTTATATTGTCTTTCCCAGTTGCGACCGTTACTTTGATTTTTATTTTTCTGTATCTTTTCATATTTTCGTTTAGATTTATTAGTATTATTATCTTCTTTTTCAACGATATATTACAGTGACCTTCAAAATTTATTATAACAAGATTTATTCCTAAAATTTAAAAAATACAATTTTTATATTTTTAGTACTTATTAATATTAATACGGCAAACTTTACAAAATACGACACGACGTGCGTTTTATTATGCCAGAACATCTTTCAATTTTAGAATGCTTTTAAGACTCGTGAATGTTTTATAAAACGACGTTTTTAGGATTGGGGAATTTATTTTATTTTAAATTCGTCGAGAAGACTTCACTTGAAAAGAACAAATTTATCTTTACTTTTACGAATGAAACATGTAAAATTAGATCAACGTGATTATTTTTCTTATTTAAATATGCTTTCATTTGTGTTCGGTTTCTACTGGAAAATGATGCTGAAAATGAACAGTTATTAAAAATAATGTAAACTTCGATCGAAAATAGATTTGAAACTACAAAAATAACTCGTAACGTTTTCACATCCGCGGCAATTTGTCAATTGAATACAATTTTCACGGGGTTTTTAGTAAGGCTGTATGTAAATAAACGAATATAACTTGGGTCATACCTATATTCCCATACAAATGACGTACATTGATCAGCATCGTGACGTCACCATACAGCATTACACAGCATACCAACTTGACGTTGTGTTATATTTTTTTTAAAACTACGTTTAATATTATTAAAAAAAACTTATATATTCAGAATCAGCGTTAATTGGTCTATCTATATGAACATATTTTTTTAAAGCCATAATATTTTTCACTTCAATTCCTTATTCAAGGCAGTCCTATTAGTTATATGTAATTTAAAAGACTTAATCAGTAAAAAATTATTCTCTAATAAAGGTAAATAATGTCTACCATTTAATAGCAAAGGATCTATTTTTAAAAAACTTCATCATTTCTATTTCATTAAATTGCTCATCAAAAAGTTGACCAACCATCCCTTAATATTCCGTAAACCTCCCCTAAAGCCTTACAAGCATCAATCAACAGAGCCTTTGACATTATTGGAGGGCCTTGGGACTTCCCCGAAGGAAAGATTTTTATACTATTTCATTTTATCAAATCACACATTCGGATTAGCAAATCTACAACTTAATTTAATCCGCATTAACCCTACGGATAAGCTCCCGAGTAAAATCATTATATTATACCTATGTTAGTTTTATTTTTAAATTAATGAGTAAAACATCAAATAGTAATATATTAATTAAATGTAGACAATATTAGCAAAACTTAATAAAAAATCTGAAAAACCCGGCAAGGCGTAGATCCTGGGTTCCAGTCCTAGTTGCGACCGTATCCTTTTCTGATTTTTCTGTTGTAGGAACTACTGGTTGGGCGTTTACACAATACAAAGCTACACTTACCTACACATCTACATATATCATAGACCCTGTAGTTGTATCTTGATTGTCACATATCCCATCCCTATGATGTTCCTATTCCCCAACCTATCCCATCCCTATGTTGTCATCGTTACCATAACAATCAGTGTCATCAATGAACTCGCCGCGTGAAGAAGTATAATATTACGCACCCCGCATCCGCTAACTGAATCCGCATCCCGCGATTGATCATTGTACAAGTGCATGAACAAAACCCTGGTTCAAGGAGGTTAAGGAGTCAAGATTCCACCGTAAGTCCCTTCCTTTCCATCTCCTTTGTGCTTTCAATGTTACTTGTGCAGTGGTCTAACATACATCTAACAAACACACGCAAGGTCCTTCGACATCCGCAAACTACACCATTTATAGTCAAACTGCACCATCATTTTATGGTCCTTTTAGCCGCACTTTTCATCCGCATTCACACATCCATCTTATGGCCCGAACGAGCCGGAGATATAACCTTTAAAAATATCTTAAAAACTCTAAAAGTGCATTAAGATCACCCGCAGTTAAGCCATTTTGTATTACGTTACCAATGGTTAAATTCCCTGTCAATCAACATCAACAAGTGAATTTTTTATTTGAATTTTAGAATTTATTTTCAAATTAAATTGCATTTTACACAAACCGCAGTAAGTGGGTACCTACTCAGGTACAAGCATTGAACGTATTAAGGTTAGTACCTACCCACACCTTATAGTTTGATCCAATGCGATCTTCACATTGATTACGAATAAATTGTATACAAAATTCAGTTCTGTTAACCCCGCACGGGTGTCGGGGCAAATTTAGCCCCACTGTTAACCCCTTACAGTTGTTGGGGTCAAAGTTGACCTCACTTAACATTGCGCGTAAATATAAATATTTAATTTATATTCAGTATTGCGCGTAAATTTAAATATTTAATTTATTCGTTTCAAATAAACATTTTAAGCATATTCTTGGGCTGTATTTATTATTACATTTAATAAATTAACCGGAGCAAGAAAATGTCTACAACCGCACCGTCTGGTTCATCGCCACGGGATGACAGACGTCTGAAACGATTGAACGCGAAGCTAGCTTCTAGTTTTGTAACATTACAGTCAGTTTTTGACAAAATAAAGACATCATCTGACAGCGCTATAAATCGTCAAGCGTTTTTATCGGGCGCTGGAACCGTAGAAAGAATTCGTTCAGAATTCATCGCGATTCTAGACGAAAAAGTCGATTGTGAATTGGAAATTAACCCAGAAGCAGTCGTCGAGTACACTCAACTGAATGCATTTGAAGAAATGTACGGTGTCATTAAATTTACCGAGGCAAGCATGCAATCAAATCCAGTAGAGAAACCGCGTCGTCAAATCAAATTACCGGCCTTAGAAATTTTATCTTTTGATGGAAATCTCGAAAATTGGCCTCTCTTCTATGAGACCTATGTCTCTGTTATACATTTAAATAGTTCATTGGACAATTCTGAAAAGATGCAATATCTCATGTCCAAGTTGACGGGAAAGGCATTGACTATTTGTAGGACAATCACACCCATCGGTTCAAATTATCATGTGATCTGGAATGCCTTATGTAGTAAATATAACGATCATCGCATTCTCGCAGAATCATACTTTGACCGGTTATTGAAAATGCCTGTGGTTAATTCGGTCACGCCCGCTTCCTTAGAACATTTTGCAGACACATATGCTACAAACATTGCCGCGCTGAAACAGTTGCAGATTAAAGATCTCGCAGAATTTATGTTGCTACATCTGGGTCTTAAACGCCTTGATATAGAGACAGTAAAGGCTTTCGAATCGTCTATTCGAGACAATGAAAACTTTCCGTCGAGCTCAGAATTAATTGAATTTATAAGAGTACAGCAAAGGATACTCACTCGTGCGCAAGTTACGCAAGCTACATCCAGCCGCCTCGGTTCAAATAATAATATTTCCGCTAAACCGCAAAAGACAAACTCCGCAAAGACATTTATAAATGTCGAAAAAAGTGACAATCACTCCATTGACATTTGTTTTTGTTGTCAAAATGGATCGCACCTTTTATATCAATGTTCTAAATTTATTAGTCTAGAACCACGCGATCGATTTAATTTTATTAAGTCATCTAATACTCAAGTTTGTGGGAACTGCCTAAGTACTAGGCATAACACAAGATCATGCAAATCGAAAAATACGTGTAAATCATGCGCTCTCAATCACCATACTTTATTGCATTTCAAGCAAACTGATAAGCAAAACCCACAGTCAGACCCAATACCATCTTCCACGTCACAAACAGATGGCGATAATAACAATTCAAAGTCTCCGAATCCAGTATCGCTGTGTGTGACAAATTCGTACTCTCGTGAAAATACAACAGTACTTTTGGGAACCGCCGTTTGTTTAACTCGAGATCTTAAGGGTCAGGTACAGACAATACGTGCGCTAATCAATAGCGGCTCCCAAAGGGACATTATTACGCGTAAATGCTGTTCACGTTTGAATCTTACGGTACAATCATCTCCCAGCACTTATGTCACGGGAATAGGTGACGTAAGAAATCTAACAAAAGGAATGACTTGTCTCAAACTGTTCTCCCATTATGATGATGCTCACTCGTATACGATTCAACCGTATGTGGTAGAAAGTATCACCAGTGAGCTGCCTGCCGTTAACATAAACCGCGCCTCATTATCGTATCTCGACGATTTACCTTTAGCAGACAAAACTTTCTGTATGCCTGGTGACATTGATATTATTTTGGGATGTGACATGTTTGCTCGCATTTTAAAGGCTAACAAAATATCAGGTCCCCCTGGTCAGCCGTTTGCAATTGAAACTACTTTAGGGTATTTAATCTTAGGCACTGCTCCGACGATGATTGAAACCCCAAGTAACTACGCCACGCAATCATTTTGTACGTTCGCAGAAAACAAGGATTTTTCTCTTGCACGCTTCTTTGAATTGGAAGACATTCCGGACGAGACGATTTTAACGCCTGTTGAACAAGAGTGTGAGGAACAATTCAGAATCACAACTTCTTGTGACACGACAGGTCGTTATATCGTTGCGTTACCGTTTCTAAAAGGTCCATCTGTCCTTGGCGCGTCGTTGCCGGCAGCCGAACAGAGGTACCGATCTCTCGAACGCCGCTTAAAATCCCAACCCACCATAAAAATCGAATATGACAAAATATTGCGCGAATACCTTCAGAAAAGGTACATTTCCCCTGTTGACAATTCTGATTTACCGCTTTACGTAATCCCGCATCATATCGTAGTTCGCAAAGATAAACTGACCACCAAAAACCGGATGGTGCTGAACGCGAGTATGAAATCCGATTCTGTTTACTCGCTTAGTGATATTCTACACACCGGTAATACTTTACAAGGTGATCTGTTTCGCATTATCCTCAATTTTTATCTATTCGCCGCGAGAGGATTCGATCTTGTAATATTCTCTAGTAATTCTCCAAACTTTTTGTCCACGATTCCTTCAGATCGCCATGTCAAGGAACATGTGGAATTTAATCCCGATGAACATCTAAAAATACTAAGGCTTCATTGGATACCCGCTTCTGATAATTTTATATTTGTTGTAAACTCTAACGAAAGAACTCGCACCAAACGAAAATCCTATCGACGATTACTAGTCTTTGGGATTTGATGGGTTTCGTCGCGCTAGTTATTTTATTAGCTAAACTTATAATTAAATCTCTATGGGATCACAATCTGAATTGGGACGATACTCCTCCTTACATCGTTGTCACGCTTTGGCGTCAGTTTGAAAAGGAATTGCCATTATTGCAATCTATTAAAATTCCTCGCTTTTTAGGTGTCGAATACCAATATGTATTAACACTTATCGGGTTTTCTGACGTAAATAAACGCGCATTTGGAAGTATTGTATACTTACATGTTTACTGTCAAAATACTAACAAAATCACAATTAGCTTATTATGCGCTAAATCTAAGGTCGCTCCTGCGAAGACGATTTCACTTGCGCGCCTAGAATTATATGGAGCTCTGGTCCTTATACGATTAATGCATACGGTCAGTAACACATACGCATTAAATTTGATCATTCATACGACTTTATCCTTTTGTGACAGCACGGTTGCACGAGCATGGATAAATTCACCGCCCGCTAAATGGCAGACTTTAATCCCAACCGCAATTCCCAATAATGGGAGATAAACCGCATAACACATACCGCATACCGCATACCGCATACCGCATACCGCATACCGCATACCGCATACCGCATACCGCATACCGCATACCGCATACCGCATACCGCATACCGCATACCGCATACCGCATACCGCATTCCGCATACCGCATTTCGCATTCCGCATTCTGCATACCGCATACACCGCATGGTAAAATTTTACCCTTTACCTTTGCAATAACGTATTCCGTTGACTTGGCCATCAGATATTGCATATATGGCCCATCTTTTAGCTTTAAGTTTCACCAATTTTTTAAATTTTGTTTATAAAGTGAAGCTTAATGCACTCTTATGGTTTATGGAAGTGGATTCTTTCATCCCCTTCCAGGCGGGGGGCATGGTTGGGCGTTTACACAATACAAAGCTACACTTACCTACACATCTACATATATCATAGACCCTGTAGTTGTATCTTGATTGTCACATATCCCATCCCTATGATGTTCCTATTCCCCAACCTATCCCATCCCTATGTTGTCATCGTTACCATAACAATCAGTGTCATCAATGAACTCGCCGCGTGAAGAAGTATAATATTACGCACCCCGCATCCGCTAACTGAATCCGCATCCCGCGATTGATCATTGTACAAGTGCATGAACAAAACCCTGGTTCAAGGAGGTTAAGGAGTCAAGATTCCACCGTAAGTCCCTTCCTTTCCATCTCCTTTGTGCTTTCAATGTTACTTGTGCAGTGGTCTAACATACATCTAACAAACACACGCAAGGTCCTTCGACATCCGCAAACTACACCATTTATAGTCAAACTGCACCATCATTTTATGGTCCTTTTAGCCGCACTTTTCATCCGCATTCACACATTCAACTACGAATCTGTATTTTTAAAACGGTTAACATTTCCTACAAAGGCAACTCTGCGCAAATGAATGCGCAGAGGATTAAAAAGCGTGATGCTGTCAAAAAGCAAGTTTCGAGATTAAGAAAAAGAGTTCCCGGCTGCCTACCTCGCCACTAGCAGATTCCCTCCGTATTGTATTTAATAACACAATAATTCAATACTTGGTCATTGTAGGAAATGTTAACCGTTTTAAAAATACAGATTCGTGGTTCCTACACTTTTTCAGATTTTCGATTGAGATTCGCTAATATTGTCTTCATTTAATTAAAACATTATACATCATTTCCGTAAGAAATATATTATGGTCTAATAACAATGGTTAATAAAATAATTCACTATATTCAGAAGTTGAATCTGTATGTCGCATAGGAAATAGGAATGTTATAGATCATAGATTCTCAACCTTTTTTTGCCCACCGCCCCCTTTGAGAATATTATTTTTTCTAGCGCCCCCTAAATCGCGAAAAAAAAACAATTGTCGTCGTATATTTACCACAACGGGGGGGGGGGGGGGGGGGGGTCGTAATGGGATGGGGGAAAAATGGGATATAATAATTATTTTTATTAATTTCTTACACCATTACAAATTTGAGTTTATTACATATAAGAAATAACGCCATATAAATATTTTACAAAAAAATGTGTACAAATATTTATACATAAAAGAAATTTCAAGAAAAATTGCAATTTAAAAAAAATTTCAGGCGGTGGTGAAAATTTCGTCAATGTGGAGAGACTCTTTTAAGAATCAAAATAATTTCCCTTTTGAATCGCTCATCACTGACGCCAAATGTATCAATCTCGGAGGAGATTTGGTTTAGGAGCAATATTCTCATCCCTATCGGGAGAACCATTGGCTTGTTAGTCCTACAGGCAGGAAGATAGAATAATCTATGATGACGCTGTCTAAGATAGTCATCTGGAACCTAGAGACTGACGCGCTCCAAAATGGATGAGTTCTCAATATATAAGTGGGTGGCAGCATCCCCCTCTCTTCTGAGCTGCAGGGAGTGAAGTCTCAGCATGCCCAGAAGAAAGTTCGTTGGGTAGAGCCATAGATAGATTTTGGGATACTTCCTCATGTAGATAAATCTTAGAAACTTTTGAACCCTCTCCAACATGACGGAGGACCCCACCTCACGAGGATTCCAGATAAGCAAACCACTCTCCAGATTACTGCGGACCAGGGAGAAGTATAAAATCTTCGGAGAACGGGTATCCCTAAAAACTCTGACGGTCCGGAGAACAAACCCTAATATTTTTAAGGCCGACTGGCACACTCCTTCGATATGAGGGTGAAATTTCAACTTACTTTCATACATAATCCCAAGATCCTTTATATTAGAAACTCGTCTGAGATTACGACCGAGCATTGTGTAGCTGTCGTAGGTGAGAGTAAATGCTCTGGTAAAAGTCAGAACTACGAATTTCAAGACATTGAAATGAAGCTGGTTTCATTGACTCCATTCTGAAATATTATCAATATATCAACTTGAAGGCGCAGGCGGTCCTCAATATTTCTCATTAGAAGATATATTTTTAGATCGTCAGCGAACAGCAAAAAGCGAGAAAAACGGATGACTCCAACAATGTCATTAATGAAAATGGAAAAGAGAAGAGGCCCCAGGATCGATCCTTGGGGAACCCCAGAAAAAAACAAGAAATTCAGCAGATTGGAAGATTCCGTGTGTGACAAATTGCTTTTTGTTCTTCAGGTAACTTTTAAAAACTTTAACATTCGAAGGGAAAACCCATCTGGGCAATTTTGTGACTAATGAATTTTATGACTAATCGTGATTCACAGCATCGAAGGCTTTGGAGAAGTCGTTATACTAACAGTCTATTTGGTATCCACTGTCTAGGGACTTAGCAACATAGTCGGTAAAACCTTCAGATTGGTTTCAGTGGATCTTCCTTTCCTGAAACTATGCTGTTCCGGGGATAATGTCTGAGGCGTAGGCAATTTATGAATTCATTTTTCAAATAGTTTAGCAGGAGCTGATAGTATGGTAACTGGTCTATAATTTTCGATTAACTTTTTCGAACCTTTCTTAAAAATAGGATATATTTTGGAAGTTTTCCATACTTCAGGAAAAGTGGAAGTACTAAACTAATACATAGTTAAGTTAAAGATAATACATAATGGCGTTTTTAGGAACTCGGCGAACCCTTCAATAAAAAAATACGGGAACGAAGTTTGGTCCGATGAAGTGTGAGTTCTTCATGAGAGTTATGGCACTCATAACGTCAGATTCCGTTAATATATCTAAGCTCCCCTGGTATTAAATATGGCCACATTATTAATGTCTAGAAGTGGAGGGTCTTTATTGTAGACCGATTGAAAACGATCAGCAAATGCATTAGCCACACCCAAGCCACGAAATTCCTGATTACCTTTCATAATTTTTTTTTACATTAACTCCACACAGGAGGCCCTGAGGAAAATAATTTCCCTCAGGGCCTATGTCATCTTTAAGGATGCTGTGTGGAGGGTTTTTTTGAGGAAAGGAAGGAGTGAACATGAGTCTTGAAGAGACCCATGTTGTAGGAGGGAGGAAACACAGAGGCCGGTAAATCGTTCCACATCCGAGCTGTTGGTGGTCTTAAATACACATCATGGTGTATTTAAGACCACCATCCTTCCGAAGGGATTTTATATAGTGCCAAAACATCTTGGGATCATGCATGATATTTTCCTCGATTACAGACACGTAAGCTCGATAGGCCACTCGAACCTCGCGCTTAACTAATGTTAAAAACTTAACAGATAATAACGTTAAAAACTTAACTTAATATTAATACAGATCGTATTCATTCTGAAGGCCTCCAGCTTTCCAACGCTTATGAGGGCATGTTTGATATCTATATTCGAGATGACTTCTCTCGGGGACCACTTCGGGTACTTGCGACCATCACCACTGTCGTTAGCAAACGAAGCGCACTCGATAAATTTGTAAATGATTTTAATAATTTAAAAATTACGCGCGTGGTGAAAAAGATCTACGTCCTGCCGGCGAACTATCTGGAGCACTGATGGAATGGGATGGGTTTCTTTGGGTCTCCTACCGCCCCCCTGAAAGTCTGAAACGCCCCCCAATTTTCTCTTGGTCTTCTACCGCCCCCCTGAAGGTCTAAAACGCCCCCAAGGGGGCGTTATCGCCCACGTTGAGAACCTATGTTATAGATAAAAAAAATTCTTATAAAAACACATGGTAAAATTATTTTTTCTATTGGATATTGTTATAATAACTTTTGAACTTTATTACGTACACCACACAACGTATAAGACACCAGTGAAGAAAAAAATAACACTAATACATCTAAATTAATGTATGTAAAAGAACAAGACATAGATAAAAAGGTAACGGTCGCAACTTGTGAAGGGAAATTTTGAAAAATGAGATCGATAAACAATGACTTAAAAATAATAAGTTATGTGTTGATATTTTTTTAAATTTTATTTATATACGGGCATCTACAGCACATATGATATACCAGTGAAACAGTAATCATGATTTAAATTATTTTTCTTTTTAAATTATACAGAACCCACGCGGAAGTATAGTAGATATTATACTAAAATTGATTTATTGAGGTTTGTTAATAAAGCCTCTTTGGAACTTATATTCCGAGCAGTTGAACCTACTACTAAACTTCAGGGAAAGCATTTCCAATTTCATGCAATCTAGGTATAAGCGAGCATTCAAATGACTCAGTCCTGATATTTTTATTGCAATTAAAAGTAACTTTTGATCGGTTAGTTCTGGTTTGTATATGAAAGGTAATTAAGCTTTTATTAATTAAATCAGCGGTGTTTTACTAAGTGATTTCTTTTCATAAGATTTGAAGAAACAAAATTATTATTTATTCCTTTGCATGAAAAATTTAAAGAAATATCAAATTGGACCTACTGAGTAACACAAATTTATTCTATTACTCCAACATTCAAGAGCTATCTGGTATCGGCAAACACGGGTTATTTTTTTATTAACGCAGGAATTATACGCCAACCAAACGCTGCGGAGATGTCCTAAAGAATTATGGGGAATCGGGTGTTCTGGAGACGTATCGGTACATATATATTTAGACCAATTTCACTGAAATACCCTTTATCGGATGATGAAAAAATAATAAAAGATTTTTTAATATATTTTTTCTTTTAAAATGCCTGAGTCTGCGGCCGGTGCTGAAGTTAATACACAACGATGAGACAAATGGATAACAATTTGGGACTAATTCGCGCATATTAACTAGATAAAAACGCCGCAAAACAACCATGTATTGCACATATGAGGGAGGAGTGTAAAAGCAAACCTGCCATTTTTGAAAACCTACCTGAACTAGTAACTTTTCGCTTTTGTTTCGTAAGTTATTCAAAATATTTATTTTTGAATTTACTTCTTACTTATTATCATTATTGTGGTGTATGTAGTTTCCATGTCTTTCAACAGATGTCGTTAGTATAAGTAGTTACATGTAGTTTTGAGGTATCTCAACAGATGTTAGATCAGTAGTAACTTAGTGAATTAGCAACTGTCGAGTGAAATCGAGCTGATGATATATATGATCGACGTACACCTTCACTGTCGAGTTCTCTCGCTTCAGAATTATACGGATCAACCATTAGAAGGACGTTTGGTTCAGTTAAATATTCATTGTACTTGTAATCTTGACGTTATTGCTTTCAAAATTCAGTATTTTGAGACGTCTGACAAATGACTAACTGATCGATCGATATATCAAGTAATCCCACTGGGTTTGAAGTTGATTTATTACAATTATATACTCTTAAGCAAAAAAAAAATATTTTCAAATTTCTGCATTTTGGTCAAAATATTGGAGTAAATAAAAGGCACAGAGGCGATTTTGAAAAATGATAGTTGTTCAAATTGGTTCGAAATATTTTCGAACCCGAGTCGCAGATATACAACTGAAATTAGGATTTATAATTAAGTAAATAATACTTTAATACTTTATTTCTTTATTTCACATAAAATTGAACAATAAAACATATGTGGAAACTTTGACTAGCCAACTAGGAATGGATCCTGTTTTAGGCCAGTCAAATTGACAAATTTAAATTCATATTACATTGTTTACTAACATAACATGTTATTTATAGCAGGAAAAGGTGTTAATTATGTATTCCTAACAGTATATAATTTTGTACTCATAAGAAAAAGAAGACAAATAATGATATCTTAAAATCAAATTCAGATATTTTCCCCTAGAGCGCTTAAAAACAAAAACAAAAACAAATAAAAGATAAAAGATAAAAGATAAAAGTTAAAAGATAAAAGATAAAAGATAAGAGATAAAAGATAAAAGATAAAAGATAAAAGATAAAAGATAAAAGATAAAAGATAAAAGATAAAAGATAAAAGATAAAAGATAAAAGATAAAAGATAAAAGATAAAAGATAAAAGATAAAAGATAAAAGATAAAAGATAAAAGATAAAAGATAAAAGATAAAAGATAAAAAATAAAAGATAAAAGATAAAAGATAAAAGATAAAACCGGTAAAGTAAACAAAATCGGTAAAGTAAATGAAACCGGTAAAGTAAATAAAGCAAATACAAGCCAGATGGTAATAATAAGAAGCCTATCTCTTGGTCAACATATCTTCGCTTTTGACCCTCCCTAAATCAAGGAGCCAGTCGTTGATTAATTTGCGCAAAACATTGGTACTTTTCGTTTTCCAAGCATTAGGAATGATATTAAATAATTTAGGTCCTAAGTACGAAAATTGACGTTGTCCAAGGGACGTCGTGGTTTTTATTGGGACTATTGGATTGTTCCTTGAATGTCGGGTGTCGTGAAGGTGGTCAATGGAAGGGTAGTGCTGGCGTCGTTTTTGAGCATGTAATACAATCTTTCTAATATATAATTGTCTAACATCGAGAACCTTAAATTCCGTGAATAATGCATCACTGGGGTACCTGAATGGTTTTTTAAGGATGACTCTTAGTAAAGATTTCTGTGCTAAGATAACATTAGTATTTTTAACACTTAAAGATTCTGTTAAAATACAACGCGTGTGTGTTCACAATATAACCGTAAAAACACAAATTAAAATTAAATTAATTTGATTTCGACCATAAAATATCCCGTACTGTATCCTGACCAGTTTTATAATCTCTAGTTGTCGAGTCTTTAGGCATCTAACAGCCTAAGAACCTCCCATATTGGAACCGATTTAAAATTCTCGCATACGAATGTGTCTAAAGAATATATGAGACGAAAGTAATTCGGTATCTATTCACGATCTAGACACAAAGAAGATCTTAACACTTTGAAAAATTGTATTTTTGATAATAATATGAAATTTGTTTTTACATTTAAAAAAATCAATAAACGCTCGGTCTTCTGTGCGAAGTTCTCTTTCGTCGAAAAATGAGAAGCTTTTGAAATGTGAATTTTTCAAAATACCCTGGACAAATAGGGTGACTAATGAGTTTCTTCATTGAATAGCCAAAATTTGGGAAAAGACGCTAGATGTGAAAATCAATAACTAGCTAATAAAGCCCTCTATGGAATAAAATTTTTTATTTATTTATATATTTGGCAATAATGATTCAAAATACATATAAAATTACAATGGTTACATAAGTTTTTAACAATCAAAAAAACCAAAAATCGTCTTTCCTCACCATAAAGAGACAATGCTCTTGTATTTGGTGAGGGAATTCTAGCTCAATTAGTAAATTAAAAGATCGTGTAAGTTAGTAATAACGGCTATTGTAAATAATACGTAAGGTTAGAAAAGCATGTATAAATTTAAAAATTAAAATCATGATAAGTTTAAAAAATTATAATGTAAATTAAAAAATCATTATAAATTAATGAATCGTGTAAGTTAGTTACAAAAATTATTTTAATTAGTAAGTAAAGGATCTGCAAGAAAGAACGCAAGATTTATACAATAGTAGACTTAAAGATATAGAAACTAAGAAATGATAAAGAATGAAGGAATGAACGATTTATATAATAGCAGACTTTAAGATAGGTATAAAAAGTAAACATATTTGGGACTCTTATAGCAGTTTATGGAAATTTTTAAATTTAAGCTTAAATTCCTGCGTATTGTCGATAGTTTTTAAATTTAATGTGAGGTTGTTATAATAGATTATGCCTAGATAAAGATAGGCATTTTGAAAATGCTTAGTATTAAATTTTGGGATTTTAGTAATAATAAAAAACCTAATGTTCTACATATAAACTGGTTCGGCGCTTGGCTAAACCCCTGGTATTGGCTCTAGAAATTAATCGTCAGATGGTTAAAGAGATATCTAACCCAGCCGGTCATGACCCTTTGACAGTTGTGTTTGTTTTTTCATCGTGCTAGTTCTTTTTGTTAGAATTTTTATAAAAACGATGGGATTCTTTAATCTTCCTCTTTTACTCGAAGCAACCAGCAAACTAAGGAGTGTCAACGCAGGAACCCAGCCGTTGTGGATCATATTTCATATAGCGTCAAAAGACAGTGCAAGACAGTTAAAAGTTTTTTTTATTTTTTTTATTAGTATCTATAGCAAAATTTGTACATAATGTATTTATAAATTATATTATATTAAGGTATTATAAGGTACATTTTTTTTAGGTATTATTGTAAATAAATTTTCGAATTCGTATTTTGAATCCGAGTGTCTTTCATTGAATTGAGACCTAATAAATGAAACACTAGACATCATCAAAAAAACTAAGTTCGATTATAACTAGTAGTCTGTCGTCGGTAACTCTGGTTCAATGAGCTCTAGAACTAGTATTTACATTGAATTTCTAGTAATTTTCAAAAGTGAAATTGATTGTTCAGAGAAACGATAATGTTAGTAGGTAAAATTATTTAACTTTTAGATAGGTCAATGTCACTGGCTTCAGAGTTCTTTTCTCTGTAAGGAATTTTTCCGAAGTACTTTTATTTATTTATTTATTTAAACGCCATAAATTTGGCTTTTACATTCAAGTGATACATGATACAATGGTTCACAGGAGGATATCAGTATGTTAAAAATAACAGAAATAAAATAGTTGAGCAATATTTAAATAATATGCGAGGTTTATAAAAGACCTAACATAAAAAAAATGTGAAGTATGTATGATAAAAGCTAGTATATACATAGGTATATGATACAAGTATTTGTTACAACCAAACAAATAATGTGGGCATTAACATTAAATTTGCGCAGAATAAAAATACGTAAAATAAAGGTGGCTTGTTGGTAAGTAGAATCGAGCAAAGTCTGGTATATCATACATTCACACATTCGCATTTATTTGCAAATCTAGGAGTTGATTATAAATAGAATAATTTTGTAGAGAGTTTAACGTTACCTTAAAAATTAACTTTGCTTTAAATGACTGGGCAGGTATAGATAGCAAATTAGCTCTTTGGTTTCAGGGCTGTCAGTTGGAGATTTGATAATAGTTATGGATAAAAAATAATAAATTTTATTAAAATAGGGCACTTATTAGCTATGACACTTGTGTCTGATGGTTAAGAGTAGTTCCGAATCTCTAGTAAAATATGATAATAATAATTACATATAAATATTACCATGCCTATCATTGATTATTATGATTGAGGTATGTTATTATAGCCTTCTTATAACTATATTCCGTGCAGCTGAACATATCTACTACTTCTGAGAAAGCATTCCCAACTGCATGCAATCTAGGTATAAGCGAATATCTAAATGACTCAGTCCTGATATTGTTGTTGCAATTAAAAAGGATTTTGGATCGAGTAGTTCTTGTAGGTATATGGAAGGTGATTAGACTTAATAAATACAGAATCAAAAGGTAAAATTCCTGATGCTCTTATCCAGTTGCCAAATTTCCGGGTTTCTTAAAGTGCATCGATTCTAAAGTGCATTCTAGGAAATTCATCATTCAGCAGTACTCCCTTACTTCTCTACTCCATGTTGATCACTTATTATGAAATACTTTCAGCTAATTCTACAATTAAAATACCCCATGATTTGAATGTGTTTCCGCAAGTATAAACTAATAAGGAAGCCCCAATATCTTGGTAACATTATAAAGAAATAGTCACAATATTCATCGAAAGGCCGTAAAGGAGAAGATGGATGGAAGGTGTGGTGGAAGAAAGTGATTTCGGGGGTGGGTGGTGAGTGCAGTCGCTCTGAGTTGATCATGCTACATTATGAGTGTCGTCTCCAATTAGAGGATGTTGCAAATTGTAAGACTGAAGGCAGTAGGGGAAGAGGGAGTTGGGAAAGGGGAAGGCGGGGAAGTACAAGGTTATTCAAAAATGGACAGAAAACTAACCAAAAACATTTTAGGCAACTTTTCTCTTCCGATTTTTTTTTTTACATTCGCTCTACATAGGAATCCATGAAAAAAAAAATCTCCCCAGGGCTTATGTCATCTTTGAAGATGCTGTGTGGAGAGTCTTTTTGAAAGGAAGAAGAGGAAGTTCTGTGGAGTGGGTAGGAATCTGGGGTGAATCCATCCCTCCCACTACGGTGCAAGACGATAGGTAGAGGGAGTTCGGCTGAAGAGGTATTGGTTAGGTCTCTCTCAACCAATATCTCCCGATCCGGCCCGAGCCCCAAAAAGCTAGATGGGAAATGCATTGGCCGCCAAGACCTAAACGCACCCCTGCTAAGTTACCAAACGTAGCGAACCACAATAACGAACCACTGCATATCTATCATTATTTGGTCGGTGAGAGCTGACCTCCGATAGGAGTGGACATCAGAAGAAGGACAATAAAATGTAAAATTGTGGCGTTTCACAGCAGGGAAAAAATTCTGATTTCCGCTTTGTTCTTTTCTATAAACTCAGAAACAACAGCGTACGACCGGAGACCATTTCAACAAACTGCGGTGAAGCAAATGAAAGTTACGCGTTTGGTCATCGTTGTACATAGATGCGATTTGCAGTACTAGGTATGGGTGAACGATGTTTTCGACACTTATGCATGCGCGGTATCATACTGATAATGGTTCATGTCCCACACTCCTTGTTTCTACTATTTTTGGTAAATACACCGAAGGATTTTTTTTTTAGTAAATTAGGTGACCAAATCAAACCATTTCAAAACATTTTGAAACACGGTGTTAATCTATGCGTTGAGATACCTATATATTATGTGAAAACTTGCGAAGGACACGCACTGCCGAACAATCTAGGTACCTGAGGATATTTTAATCCTTTTAGCCAGAGGCTTCCTTGCGTATGTAAATAGAATAGCGTTGCGCACACAAATAAACAGCTATAAAGATGCCTTTTTCATTTTTTGCGTAATCTACGTTTGCCTTTATCACGGACTTAGGCTGAGCTTTGAAAGGAAATATCTATTCTGGTTTCAACTGAATTTTCTGAATTCTTTTCGCTATCTTTTATTAAAACCTAACTTACACGTCCATTTTCTCCACAAAAAACATACCGGTTCGTACAATTCTCCACAAAAACACATCAAAGACTGGATCAAATACCAAGGTATTAAATATTTACTCAAAACATTATAACACCTAACCAAACACAACCCAACCAAAACATTAAACAAAATAATTAAAAAAAACTTCGTTTTAAAACAAAAAATAATGCCAAAACTTGTCGTGTGGTCCATAGAAAAAATATTCCAACCTATTTAACAAGAAAATTATTTATCTTAAACATATTCTAGATTCTAAGTGCTAAAAATAACTGTATATATATATAGATCCTACCTGCAACTAATCTTTAATTTATGTATTCGATACTGCCGCCATGGGTCGACCCACAGTGCCCTTCTTGACAATATCAATGAGGATACGGTGTTTCTACTTATGTCGACAGAATAGCACTTATTCCCAAACATGGGAACACCTCAGCACAGGTTCGCCTAGTGAGGTGTTCACAAAATACCACCACTTACGTATTTACATACAGTTACGGATCATTTGAGCACTGACATAAAGGCAAGTAATTCTAAATCACTTTATATAGAACGTGTACAACATTGGATTCGGATTGGAAAGGGGACGAGCGTACTTCAAAAAATACGTGAGTTCTTAACACTACATTTTATTTATTAATTTTTGCATTACATATATTTATTTCCATTTTTATTTCTATTTTTATTTCAAATATTTAACTTAATTTTTTTTCTCTTAGTTTTCACTTAATTTTATTAATGTTTTAATTCATATATACAAGTTTTTATTTATATATTTGTATAGAATACATGAGTTCTTAACACATAATCATTATTATTAGTTTATGTATTTCAAAATTTGAATTTTCATTTTTAATTCTATTTTTCTTTGAAACATGATTATTTTTCTTTCTTTATTTTTCACTTACTTTTATGTTTTTCTAATTTTAATCTAGTATGTTTAATTATCTGTTTCAATTAAATAGTATTTTTTAATTCCTATTTAAAATATTGAAAGTATAACTACCACAACACGGGCATTATTAGCCTAGCGTGGAAAAAAAAACAAAAAATCAGTAATCAATAAAATTTAATGAAATAAAAAATAATGATTTTTTTTTCCTTTTAAGTACTAAACTTATTATCTATTTAAAGCAATGTAATAATCTGTTAAGTTATGTTCAATAATATAAATAAATAAACAAACGTTAAATATTCACTAACTTATTTACTTGCGTACTTACAGTTCACAAGAAATCATAGATACATATATTTAGGCACAATCATTCGGTAGAAATTCACGTGGGACAAATTCAAAACAAAATGGCCATTGGGGGCCATTTTGTTTTTTCTGACAGTTGAAAGGTTCCCGTTAAATGCCGAGTTCAAGTTCGTTTCAGCTTTGAACAAATTGTGATCAACAGAAGAGCAGAATTGTCATGTTGTTAAAGCTAAAACGCATGTCGATTCAACGTTTAACTGGGGCATTTCAAATGAACATTTTTTTAGAAATAAACATTGAACAAACATTTGAATTCTCAATGCGTATTAAAACAAAGTTTAATCTGTAAAATTTGGAAAATAAGACTTTACTAATATATTCACGAAACTTTCAGATAACATTATATTAACGGACTGAGACGATTCGAACAAATAAAATATTACTTCAGACCAACGTAAATATGTATAATATATGACCTACCAATGGAATATTGAAATACATCTGAATTACAGATTCGTTACACAAATTTGTGGATCAATTCGAAGAACTTCTTAAAAAAATGTTTTATTTTTAAGAAAAACCTTCATTATCTAAGTGAAAATATCTTTTTTTTCCTTTTAATAATGTGGGTTTTTCACATGGTAGTATAATATTTTTCTACGTTATTTTTTCAGTAAGGTTGGTAATTTTTGTTAACCTTTTCGAGTGTGTTATTTTCTTATTTCGTTCTTCTGGGATATAAATCAAATCATTCCAAACAAGACTATCTTAATCTCTATTTATATCTTTCTTTCTTTTTCAAAACAAATCCAGTCTCCCACCGTGGAACCATGATCTCGCCAAATCCCGGGTAGATTTTCTGGATGGGAAGAAATCTCCCCACAATAGAGTTATCCTTCAATAAACACGGCAATTGCTTTCGCTGATCTCCTGCAAACACAGGCTGCTTCTAGTCAAGGGATGGGGTTAAGTCTATCTTTCGCGCAAATAATGCTTAGGGCGAAAAATAATGGGGTCTGACGAATAGATATGAGAATGATTCAGATCTGAGAAAAAAGGTGATTTGAAAAATGTTGTATTTGCGTTTTGTGTTTTTCGGACGTACGTTGTTGAAATATTATTTCTGATATCTTATTACAGATATAACTGAAGATTGCGCGGTTTGACTGAAATTCGATAATAATTTACTCGAATCTCACTTTCAGATTTACAATATGTATTTTATTGTTCAGCGTGGGTACTTTATGTACTTTTGTGTGAAGGACTCCTATGGGTTTAATTTTTTTTGTAAAAAAAATATTTGTACAATACACAAGTGTATTTACCTGAGTACAAAGATTTAAAACGACAAAATTCGGGTTTCGTGTTAAAGAACATCTTTTGGTCCTCGTTTTAGACTTAGATACATTTTTAGACGTGCTGTGATTTGGAATTCGGATGAAACAGAAATGACGCTTTACCGCACCTTCGAAGCATCAAACTGCGCTCGTTGGCCGCTTTGATTATGGTGTCACTTTTCAAAGCTCTTATTGGTTGAGATATGAAACGGAAATTATGCTATGTCTGCGCTCATTGTCCGCTTTGATTATGACCTCACTTTTCAAGTATTGGTGGAGATTGTTTTCATAAAACTGCACTCGATTATTTTTTTATTCTATATTAATTTTTTTTAAACCCAAACAAATTAATTAAAATCAACATCTTAATTTTTTATGGCACAAAAATATAAACTTAGTTTATTTTTTCCGGCTATGGCGATTAAGACCACAAAACTGAAGTAAAACTTCTATTCCATCTATATTTTCTATATGATAGAAAGAGAGAAAGAAAATGTGCGCGCGCATTGCTCTTTCTTGCTTCTACAGTGTAATACAGACAGTAGGCCTGCTGTAGACTGGCTATGAGAGAAAGAGAGAAAGAGAGAAAGAAAATGCTTGCTCGCATCTCTGACTCTCTCTCTCTTGCCCCTACAGTAATATACGAAGCGTTCGCTTACGCTTTTCGTAACGCTCTCGTCACGCATTCGCCAGCTTACCCCCCAAGTCAATCGAGCGTAAAGAAGTTTTACTTCAAAAAATTGATCGATTAGAAGTTTCACCGTCAAATCAGTAAAATAGTTTGATTTTTTCCAAAATATTTATAAAGAACAGACAAACGGCTACTAAACGTATTAAAATTTTCGATTATTTGTTCCATCCTTTGTCGCATCATAAAGACTGCTGGCATTTCCTCCGTTTCACGTAAAAATAAAGCGAAGTGTCTGCCAGTCTAATTAAATATAATCGTATTAGAGGGACGTACTAAGAATTTCTTTTCACGTAAATATCCTTAAAAATGTTATGGGTCCTTAAATCCAGTTTTTAAGCGCCTCCGAGAATAAAAAAAACAAGATAATTTAACCCCCAGGATTCCTTACTGTCTGCATTACAATCTGTTTATTGGATTCTTTATATTTTATTCAATGTCGTTAAAGTTTTATGAAATCAATTAATTAAAAGGTAAAGTGTTTTACCTAGTTGATTAACGCCCTTCGCTCATGGAGAAACCAAAACGAATTCACGGCGTAACTCAACTTTACGATTTCAGTAATATAATTTACTAGCTGGGTTACCCGGCTTCGCTCAGGACCATAAGATAGTGCTCTGGAATGTTGCACAATGATGTTCCCGATTCCCTATTCCTGAACATTCCACGACATACTCCGCCACTCCTTCCAGAACTTTCTACAGCTCTATGGAACCTTCTAGAACTTTCCGGAAGACTGTTCTAGAAATTTCAAGAGGGCGAAACTTTCAGTCCTTATATCTTCAAAAGCAGCCCTTTTGGTAAAAACGGATACCCTTATTCCCTAGGGGGGGATAGAGATCTACCACACCATATAACTCCCTTGATCGAACTGGGACTCGTTTCTGAGTTTTTGCGAGCTGCACGTTTTTTTGGACTTTCTTTTATAATATATGCCATATTCAAATAAATAAAATGTTACTCCTTGCATGTCCTTTCCCGTGCGTTCCCCTCCAGCGTTCCACTTCCACCTTCCCCGCCACCGCTCTCCCGCTCCCCCGTCCCGCCAACCCCCCTGGCACTTCATTTCTTGACTCCTCTCCCGCCCGGCCCGTAGCCGAAACTTTTTTCTAATACTAACAATTTTAAACTCGTGATATCTTTCTAATTAAATATTCGAATTGAAAAATTCAAAAAGATAAATAAAGGTATTGAAGCTGTCTTGAAAATGTAGTAATTTATTTTGATAAGGATTAAAACCAAGATACAAATAAAGAGCCTTTTCAAGCCACGACATTTTAATTAAATTTTTAAAATAAAAGAATACTTATGGTGGTATACGATAATAGTTAGATATATGCTGTCACGACCTTTTTTGTAAATAATGATGTGTTCTACAAAGTCGTTCTACATTTTTTTATTCTATCATCAATAGTTTTCGCAGCGCACGCGATGTAAAGAATTTTTTAGGTAATTTTTTTACACCCTGGGTTACATTATTGAAGTTTTAGTAAGGATGCCTATTTTTTTTGAAAATATAATATAGCCTATGTTACTCAGGAATAGTGTAGCTTCTCAATAGCGAAAGAATTTTTCAAATCAGTTCAGTAGTTTCGGAGCCTATTCAATGCAAACAAACAAATCTTAGCTCTTTATATAGTGTAGTAGATAGTAGATTATGTAGTGTAGTAGATAAATAATTTGTAATAAACAACTTGTTTATAAATAAACAGTTTTTATTAATTTAATAATAAAATTATTGAATATATAAAATAAATAAAAATTAAAATGGAGTTATACAAATTAAACTTGATAACAATAAATAAATAATTTGTAATAAAATATAATTTATTAATAATTTATCTGCGTACTGCAAGGAATTTTAGAAAGGCCCGGTTTATATATAATCCCATAATTCTATTCAATTCCATAGTAAGGAGTAGACTTGAAAGTGGTTTGGTAATTTGGAGTCCACACCAAGTAATATATTCCCTCATGTTGGAGAGAGTTCAGAAAAAAATTCTGAGATTTCTGTACATGGGGGAGTATGGCTATTACCCGTGGCTCTATCCTACCGACTTTCTTTTGGGTATGCTCGTAATGAACCATCTACGAGTCAGAAGGGATGTACACATTGCTACGCATTTCTTCAGATTGATTCGCGGATGGTTTGAAAACTCAGCTATCTTGGAGAGCATTCATTTCTATGGTTCCCGATGGTTATCTTCGCCACCAACAGCATAGACTGTTCTTGAACTTGCCAATGGTCATGCTGGTAGGGAGAGCAATCTTGCTGTTGAACAGAATTTATTCGGATATCGACGTATTTAGCGATGGTGAAGCTGTTTTTAAAAGGCAAGCTCTATTAATGCTTGTATAGTTTGTTGCCAAACATTTATGTTTAAGCCTCGGCAACCCGAATTTCGGGTGAAATGCAGAATACGCCAATGTCAGGGAATTTAATAAAAATGCACTTTCTAGATGAGAAAAGTGTGTAGAAACTCATTAAAAAACGAATTAATGTGCGGAAAGCAATATTGAGGGAGATACAGCCGATCAAAGTTTTATAAAATTTCACTTCGCGAACTGATACTATGACAGCCCGCCCGCCATCGTTGTCACTGTTATGTTGGTATCCCAGACCTGATACAAACAAGAGCCTAGATACGATTGAAATTATAAGGCGCGTAATTATGAAAAACAGAATTAATAATATAATGTAAATAGGCACTGGAATGGAGAATCCCGCCAGACAAACCATTTAAAAACGTAGGCTGTTTTTTAATGTAAAGATAACATACACAAGCCCGCTAGAAAGGTTAGGTTAGGTTCGGTTAGGTTGGTTAGGTTAGGTTAGGTTAGGTTAGGTTATGGGGGGGGGGGGGGGGCGGGCAGATCCGGCGCTGGGTTAACATACACAAGCCCGCTAGAAAGGTTAGGTTAGGTTCGGTTAGGTTAGGTTAGGTTAGGTTAGGTAATGTAAAGATAACATACACAAGCCCGCTAGAAAGGTTAGGTTAGGTTCGGTTAGGTTAGGTTAGGTTAGGTTAGGTTAGGTTATGGGGGGGGCGGGCGGGCAGATCCGGCGCTGGGTTAACATACACAAGCCCGCTAGAAAGGTTAGGTTAGGTTAGGTTATGGGGGGGGGGGCAGATCCGGCGCTATACACAAGCCCGCTAGACAAATTTCATAATTTCGCGCCTCCTGTGTCCCGCGAAGTCGGCTACAATCGTATCTAGGCTCTTGTTTTGTCTCTTCAGGGATACCAACATATCAGTGACAACGGGCGGGTTGGTATCCC
Source organism: Limnephilus lunatus (assembly GCA_917563855.2). Classification (NCBI taxonomy): domain Eukaryota; kingdom Metazoa; phylum Arthropoda; class Insecta; order Trichoptera; family Limnephilidae; genus Limnephilus; species Limnephilus lunatus. Next base: position 84,060,529 of record OU830596.1, on the reverse strand, counting down.
TGACCTGTTGTTGTGGTAGTAGTAATTTGGGTTGTTTGTAGTTCATTTATGGTAGTGTGCTGTTCGTCGGTCATTGTATAGTTCAGTTTTGGTAGTGTGTTGTGCGGCGTGTGATTGTATATATATATACGTATTCTTTTTTTGCTAATATGCGTCTGTTAGAGATTGATGCGTTGTGTAAAGACACGGAGTTGTTGTTGTGTAAATTGCGTGAGTGGAAGTTAATAACGCGCCTCAAGTAGGTCCGGGATACCATACCACAAAAGATGGCGGGCGGGCTGTCATTGTAGTGAAATTTTATTAAACTTTGATCGGCTGTATCTCCCTCAATTTTGCTTTCCGCACATTAATTCTTTTTTAATGAGTTTCTACACACTTTTCTCATCTAGAAAGTGCATTTTTATTAAATTCCCTGACATTGGCGTATTCTGCATTCCTCCCCGAATTTCTACCGATTTATTACATATCTCCCTTATACATTTGAAGTTTTTAAGCTCTTAAAAAAATATATGTTATTTTTGAAGATGCTGCCCACGCCGAAACGCAAATTATATGAAATTCCCTCGATAGAAAAAAATCGCAAAGTATGCTCCAAAAATTATTAAAAACAAGTCTGTTTATATTATCTTATAAATTATATTAATGAAAAAATTCACAATGTTTCTTTAAATGATACTTAAGTTGCTCCCCACGAGATTTTTGCTCTATTTTAAACGAGTCGTGTTTTATTAAAAATTATCGCATTTTTCGCATCGATTTTGTCGCAGTAAATTTTAGCGCTCTCCTATAACATTCGTAATTTAGTATCTCTCCATCTTCTTCTTTTAGAGCCCGGTTGCGGAGCCTTAATATAATACTGTTACAATTGTATTTAAAAAACACATTAACATGTTTAATTTTGTAATGTTATTGAAAGAATTAATAAATTTAATTGAATCAAAAGTTTTAAAAATCGAATATAGGGTACGGACCACTGTGCTTTCATAAATAACCTAACCACACGAAAAATATAATCCATCTTTCTTCTAATTTATTTTCGCTAATTAACTCGTTATGAACACTTCACTTACAAAACAAAGTGAATTTTGAGAAGGTTATTTAAACATTTTCATATAAATTTGAAATTAGTTTAATTAATAAACAGAAAAATGTTTTAATGTTTAGATAGATATTTTTGATTATTAAGCGATTTATAAAACAGTATTAATAGGCTAGAGACTGTACGGTTTGGCGCCACTTACGTTAACAGATCGCGTGATTAGCGTCCCCTGGCAGGCCTAAGAACTACGAATTTTTAATTAATATTGTAACTGGCAGTTGTGAGTAATAATACCACGCGGCTACATCTTATAGATATTATAAAGGCGAAAGTTAGTATGGATGAGTGTTATTCTTTCACGCAATAAACACCGAATAGAATTCAAAAATTATTTCACTAATCGAAAGCTACATTATTTGCGAGTAACATAGGCTATATATATTGGTAAGCTCTGGCTTTATGAATAAGCTGTAGAGTTATGCAATTATTTTTCATACGTTTTCTGTCCCTAACAAAATCGAGTTATTGCAAACGTCAAACAAATTGTTACCTTGGAAATAATGTTTTTTTTTTTAATTAGGCAATTCACCCTAAAAATAGTGCTTTGTTGGCGTCATAGTTAATATCTACCTATCTCTAAAAATGTTTATTGTCCGGACGAAAAGCATAGCGTTGCTATGTAATTATTTGACGTGGGCTGTCATTTTGTTATTTCTTTAGGTTACTCTGGATTCAAATATGAATAAAATACTAATTCCTACTTGAGGCGAAATCATCAGAATAAATTAGGGGAGTAGGTACTTAAAATAAATTTCTATAATTTAAATATTCTAAAATAAAAATTTTATTTGCGAAATGTCATTCTCAAATTTTGAAATTTTCTATTAAACAATCATTATTTTTTATTAGACAAAAAAACAAGATTAATAACAATTATGCCAATAACTATGCCAGTAATGTCCCACTAATACCATGCGAGCGAAGCCGCGGGTAAAAGCTAGTATTACATATGGCGTCATTGCCTGTCGCGGTTACTTTGTCCCGGAGACTAGCTCTTACTGGATCACAGTGGATCCGAGGAAGCACCTATTTTTGGAACCAGTTCCTACCGGATTTATAAAATGGTCACTAATACTCAAACTGGCCGAAACCGAACCAAAAGCCGCGCGCTGGGCCTAGCAGCAAAAACTGCGGAGCGGGTTTTTAACTGCTAGTAATCTAATGAATCTTTGATTGCGCATTAATGTTTCAAGTTTCAAGGAACTATTTTACTCGTGTTCAGCGGTTGAAAATCAAAATATTAAATCAAGATAATTATTACAACGTCAACGAGGCCACGCTGTTCATAAGGATTATACCATTTGTATGAAAATGCTGGCGTTAAAGATATAAGACTGCTATTAATTTCAAATAACTGCATTATTGTGAAGCGATGCACCGAACGAGACAACGATGGACGTTGTTCACATAACCATAAAACTTAATGACCCCCAAACAATGCACATTCTGAAATATAGACCTAACAAGTAATACATCGTGGTTTATGATACACGTGGCGGCGCTGTTTCGTGGCATTTCAAAATATTCGAGCCTCCCATAGCGCAGCGGGTAAGGCATTTGATAAGTCTCAGCGGCCAGAGAGACATACATCCAGCGAACGGAGGTTCAAATCCTACGAAATCCAAAAAAAATAAACATTTTTATTTTTGTGAAATCAATATCTAATCTTCAAACCACTTTAAAATAAACAGGCACAATAAACGAAATCGATTTCTAGTTTCACTTCTATCGCTTTTGAGTTGCACACTCTGTTTTTTTTTGTTTTTTTGCAAATAAGTCCAAAAATATGAAAAATTGTTGTTTTCAGGTTTTCCTCATTCAAAATGTAGAAAAATACGTAAATATGTACATAACACGGAACCTTAACAAATGATTTTTTTAATATCAATACATTCCGCTTATGTTTAGAATGAAAAATTTTATTCGTAAAACTTTTAACAGTGTAATTTTAAAAAGTCATAATGAATGGACTCGTGTGTATATATATATAGACCCTGTGGGGAATTATTTTATTAAGGTCTTCCTGTGTGCAACTATTAACTTGGAGCTCCACACAGGTGGTACTCAAGAGAATAATTTCCCTCAGGGTCTATGTCATCTTTGGGGATGCTGTGTTCTTTTACTGTAAGGAGAGGAAATTCTGGGAAGAAAAAGGGTATGAGGGTTGGGTTGGAATATGGGGGTTTGTGGGTTTAGGAGTGACGAACTCATGAATCCATCCCTCCCACTACGGTCCCACAGGTGGTCCTAAGGAAAATAATTTCCCTCAGGGTTTATGTCATCTTTGGAGATGCTGTGCTCTTTTACAGGAAAGAGAGGAAATTCTAGGAAGGAAAAAGGTATGAGGGTTGGGTTGGAATATGGGGGTCTGTGGGTCTAGGAGTTACGAACTTATGAATCCATCCCTCCCACTGCGGTGTAATGTTCCGAGAAAGTACGGCTGGAGAAGTCAAAGGGACATCCTCAAACGCTTTCTCTCGATCCGGCCAGCCATACAGCTATTTGGCAGACGCATGCGCTGCCAAGACCCGGACAAACCTCACCCCATGAACCCGGGCACTCCTGCTAAGTCAGAAAACCTAGCGAACCACTTGGGGTGACCTATGGTAGAGGTGTTGATTACCCAATTCCTGGGTTGGTTCCTGGGGCGGCGGTACCCATACCGGCCTCTCAGATTGATATGAATCCATCCCTTCCACAGCGGTGCAAAATGGGTTGAGGGAGTTCTTCTGAAGAGATAAAATGATTTCCTCAACAAGTCTCTCTTACTACTCAGTAAGTGGGCAGACGCATCAGCCACCAAGACCTAGACAAACCTCACCCCATGTACCAGGGCACCACTGCTAAGTCACCAAAAGCAGCGAACCACTTGGGTGCTCTATGGTAGAGGTGTTGGTTATGCAACAAATTGTAGATACTCAGGGCAGCGTACTATACCCACCTTCCAAATTATATTTAATTTAATGAAGATAATATTTGCGAAACTCAATCAAAAATCCAGTAACAGAAAAATTAGAAAAGGATATTGGCATCTCTAGGACTCGAACCCAGGACCTTTGGATTTCCGGGCCGCAGTTCTACCAAATAAGCTAAGGTGTCCCTATCTGTAATGTCCTTGATAGACTTGAATCAAGACAAAACTAAATGAATTTGTAATGAGAGAGGGGATCGTAATAGACGAGTTTATTAACGTTATAAAGTTTACAGTGTAATAGTATCTCCTATGCTAAGGTCTACGAGAGAATGAGCGCTCAGCGGCCGAAGTACTGCGCGCTGCCTGCCTCCGACTACCGACTTCGGGTGCCATCGGAAGCGTTCGGCTATTTCCGTTAATGTTGCCATGCTAAAGCAAGCTAGCGGGTACTACACTATCCGAATTGGTCATTTTAACTGTTTCATATTCTTAACGCATATTTTATTGGCTGCTATCTGTATGTATGATTGCAAGATTCAAACCCGAACCAAATGCTTTCTAGATAGTGTCTGGATATTTTTTTATTCGTTTTATTTTAACACACCGACATCTATTGACTTTCATATAATACAATCATACGAATAAAACTGGCCCAAAAGAAGATGCATAATTTCGTGATCTATCTTCAAAAACGTCTCGTACACATCCTAACGAATAAATCATCCAAAGATCCAAATGAATAAAACTTTTTGTCGTCGAATTAATTATTTTATCATCCAAAGAGATAACGTATTTTGTGTTTTTTTTTCAGTTGGACGAAGGCCACGTAAAATTCCGTTCTGTCGTTTGTTGAAATCTACCAAATATCGCATTGACTATACGGGCAGGCAAAAGGAAAAAAATATACTAAATGGTAAATCCGTATTTTTGACACTGATTTCCCAATGGTAGAATTTCCAGAAACAATACAATATTTTAATTAGGAAAAAACGGCAGAGTTAATAAAAATCTGTGAAAGCATTCAATCACAGATTCAATTGCTTTATTATTGAAACCTATATTTGATAAATTGGAAAATAGACTTTCAAAATAAAAAATACGATAATTTATCTGCAGTCAAAATGTAGAAATATGATTTTCAATACTTTACCTCTGACCCACATAAATATGAAAATCAGGAAATAATTCACTCCCCAAACCCACCGTCACAATATACAGGGTGTTAGGGGACGTATTTGACTCACTTTAACCAATGATTCTTTACATTATTTGTACTTTTTTCATTCTTCAAGTTTTTCTCTTCAAACAAAAAAATTTCCACATGTCGTCATTGGTCACTCAGTAGAGTAACTACCCAGCTTATGCCTCTAACTGTCCAATACCAACTGACTTTTTGTTATATATTGAGCTCTCAAGCGACATCGTTAGATGTCAGCTGGGACGTGCTTCTCTCGATGGCCGGCAGGGGTACCCATGAAAACGGGTACCAGCGAGTTTTCCCTCTTGTGTAGACTGCTCGGCTGACTTGCAGCTTTATTATTGTAAACCCGTACACTTTAAATTAACCAGTTTGTAATCGTGAACCTGAAACTATCTGGGAAGTCCCCAACAGAATTAAAGTTGTTGAGTATAAGGAAATACCAATCATTACACATTTAAAAATCTTTTTAGTTGGGAAAAAACGAAAATACCAGAAATCAAAATCACCAGATTCATTATATTTTTTACTCCAAATAATGTTAAAAATCATTGGTTAAAATAAGCCAAGTACGTCCCTTAACACACTGTACACATAATGCTCAAAATCTGTTATTACCGTATAAATCAAATATTAATGACCCAAAGGTCACGAATAAATTCAAAATGTTTTTTTACATGTTCAATTTAAAAAAATATACATAGCGTCTAAAAAATATAAAGTGTAATATATTTCCAATCCCAGTCACCCTGGGGACAGACCACTATTTACCATCGAAAGGTTACTTGAAATTATTACATTATATACCTACGATTAGTGACATTATAGGCATATCCAGTTACTTATCGGGCTCCATCGAAGCCAGAGTAAAGTTAGCCTCCCAAAAACTGGGCGTTCTGTGCAGGGTCCGCAGATACTTTAATAGTACACAACTGCCAATCCTGTACAAATCACAAGTTCGCCCCACGGTTGAATTTGGTAGCCACCTCTGGTCTGGAGCTCCAAAATACCTGAAAAATACCCTCGACTCTGAGCAAAAACGGGCGGTCCGTTTGATAGATTCCCCCATCTTAACAGACGGATTGCAGTCTTTAGAGCACAGCCGTCAGGTGGGAATGCTATCCTTGTTCTACCGGTATTACAATGGAAGATCCCTTCGTTCGGCACCGGTGCATCGTTGGGAAACACGCCAAACGCGTTGAATGTTAATACAAACGCGTTGAATGTGTACACGGTTGAAATTTGTCACATGAGAACGGGTCGCTTCTTCGACTCGTTCTCGTGTTCAACAGCTCGGCTGTGGAATTATTTGCCGGCCTCTGTGTTTCCTCCTTCTTACAACATGGGTCTCTTCAAGACAAATGTTAATTCCTTACTCTCCTCTAAAAGACCCTCCACACAGCATCTCTGATGACATCGGCCCTGAGGGATTTTTTTTCCCTCAAGGCCTCCTTTGTGGAGTTAGTGTAAAAAACTTCCTATTCGCAGTTCTTTAAGCCTGATAATAAAAAAAAGAAAATGGTGATGTCATAATCTCACTATATATATTATAGAAATCGTATAAAAATCCGTATTTTACTTCCCAAACAGAATGTTATTCCGCCCAATATTCGTATAAATCCGTATTTTACTTCCCAAACAGAATGTTATACCTCCCAATATTCGTATAAATCCATATTTTACTTCCAAAACAGAATGTTCTTCCACCCAATATTCGTATAAGTCCATATTTTACTTCTCAAACCAAATATTCTTCCTCCCAATATTCGTATACATTCATATTTTACTTCACAAACAGAATGTTCTTCCTCCCAATATGCGAAGTGCAATTGTTCCGCATAAATACAGCTCTTTAACACAATTTATCTATTCTTTAGGATAGGAGATTTTGGGGAGGGAAAAAGGTATAAGAGGTGCGTAGGAATCTGGAGGTCAGTATGTCCAGGATTTACGGTCGTATTAATATATTCCGTCCACTGCGATGCAATACGATGTTCCAAGAGAGTCATACTGAAGAGGCCAAAAAGTCTCCCTAAGCCAGTCTCTCCCGATCCGGTCTGCCACGCAGTTGGTGGGTAGACGCATCCGCCACCAAGACCTGGACAAACCTCACCCCGTGAACCCGGGCACCCCTGCTGGGTCACCAAACGTAGCAAACCACTTGAGGTAACCTATGCCAGAGGTGTTGGTAATCCAATAAATGGTTCCTGGGTGTGCCCATACCCGCCTTCTAAATCAAAAATGGAACTGTGGATTAAATAATGATGTAAATTCGAACTACGAATTGTAAATGTTCTCCAAAATGACCAGGAAAGAATCTCATACTTGCGATCTCCCAAAAGAAACTATTAATTTATTCTGAATGAGATTATTAATGTTCTCCAATATGACCTTGAAAAAATTACATCTTTGTGATTCTTTCAAGGACATAAATAAACCATCCCTTCGTTCAGAATGCAATTATTTATGTTTTCAAAAGCTGTTTTGACAGAAGCTCATTCCTGTAATCTCTTGATAGAAACCATTCCTCTGTTTAGAGTATTATGAACTAAATATATACAATTTGGCTGTCCTGAAACGGGAATCCTTCCCAGTTGGACAAACAAAGTATCATTTTGTAATGTATTGTAATATATATATATATACCTAAATAAATAAAATAAAATAAATATTATTAAAATAAATACTCTTTGCAAATTTGTTTAGCTTTCCTTTTAAGATCTTAATAACTAGTTTCACGATGATACTTTACTTTTATCATAAAAAAATTGTTTTTGTTTCTCTTATCCCTACGATTTTTTATGGGTCGGTGTTTTACGCTCGCTTTAAAATATCCGAAAGCTTTTCCATTTCATTTAACACTTCATAATTTAAATGATGGCGAATAAGAAAATAGAGAAGAGAGAGTGTTATGACTGTGTTGTTGTGTGTTTTGGTTGCTTTGTGTAGATAATCATAATAAAGTGTTGTTTAATGCTATTAAAATGAAAACCTTTTTTGTAAATGGAAATTTGAAATATTTTGAGCACACTGTGAATATTTTTTAATGTTGTATTTATTGTTTAATTACCTGTGATGCTTTGGACCTTAGAGCTGGTTGATACTTCCGCCTAACCCTTCGGGGACAACACACGCAGAGGATTCTCAGGAAGGCTCTGTAAAGAAAGAAACACACGAGTTATAGTTTAAAAATATTATATTTTTGTTTTAGTTGAAATTCTATTAACCAATAGGTATCACTGACATGTACAATATAAAGCTTTGCATCATTCAGCACAATGTGACATTAATATTCATGTTATAAATTGTTAATAGTAGTATAGACAGCCCTGTTTTTATTAACTTCCCTGAATTTCATATGCCTATGAGAGATACTCGTTCTAAAATCCTGTTGAAATGTAACAATACCAGAACTGATTATTTTAAACACTCGCTTCTACCTAGATTACATGAAGTTAGTAAAAGAAAAGATATAAGAATGCTATATTATTATTAAATATTCTTAAAATACACACACTAGAAGACAGACGTAGAATAAACGACTTAACATTTTTATTAAAAATTCTTAACAAGTTCGACTGTTGCGAACTCCTGCAACTCATAAACTTACGAATACCGAAAGTAACTACACGACAAAATACACTATTCTACTGCAGCATTCATAAGCGGATCTACATTGCTCACTCTCCAATACAACGATTTCACACTATGTGAAATCAGTACTTAGGTGATGTTGACATACAATTTAACATAAACTTGGCGAATTTTGGGGATCTTGTAAAAAATTTATTCCAAAACTATTCCTAAACATATCTCTATTTTTTTAAATCTATCAAATTGCTGTATTTTTGTGTTTTTATGACTTATGTGCATTTTTTATCTAATTCCATTTTTTATTATTTCTTTATCTGTTTAAAAATCATTTGTCACGTGATAAAACCATTAACTCACCTAATTAATTTAAGTTTAAAAAATGGAATATTTCCGTCTAATTATAAGAGGACAATTATCTCACCTATATTCAAAAGTGGAAACGCACAAAATGTAACTAACTATCGACCAATTTCCCTCATTTCAAATATTGGAAAAATATTTGAAAAAATCGTAAAATCTCAACTAATGGAATTTATTGAAAATAACAAAATACTTCACGACAATCAATACGGATTCCGAAAAGCGCGCAGCACACAAGACGCGATTGCAAATGTCACATCACGCATATATAAAAACCTTGATATGAGCAATAAATGTATAGGTATTTTTATAGATCTGAGAAAAGCGTTTGACAGCATATCCCATAAAAACTTATGAAAAAATTAGATAATTTGAACATTAATGAAAACGTAGCAAATTGGATAAAAAGCTACCTAAAAAATCGCCCTCAATGTGTCAAAATAAATAACATTTATAGCGACGAAGAGACATCTGAATATGGAATTCCACAAGGTACTGTGCTAGGTCCTATATTATTCATCTTATATGTAAACGGTATATTCTCACAGTCACTTCATGGTAGTATAACCTCTTATGCCGACGATACAGTACTTATAGAAAGTGGAATCACATGGCAAGTTGTAAAACAAAAAGCAACAGAAGACATAAACATACTTAAACACTGGTTTGATATAAATCTACTATCTCTTAATAGTGAAAAAACTCACGTTATACCATTTGCAATAAAATCAAAGGACGTTCCGGTAAATTTTGATATAATTATACATGACAATTCTAAAGATCACAAAAAAAATAACTGTAAAATAAACTGTTCCACATAAAAAATTTCGAATAAAATCAAATACTTAGGAATAACAATAGACAAAAACCTGAACTGGAAAGATCAAATCAACCTTACCGTTAACAAAATAAGGAAATTAATTTACATATTTTTAAAAATCCGAAACTTTCTCTCATTAGAAAATCTAACATCAGTCTACCATGCTATAGTACAGTCAAATCTCCAATACTCTGTAGTAAGCTGGGGAGCTGCATACAAAACAAATCTACTCCCTGTTGAAATTGTGCAACGTCTAATTATAAAAATTATATTGAAAAAACGAAGAGATTATCCAACTCACCTTATTTTTGAAGAATTTAAAGTATTAAAATTTAATGATCTAGTTCGAAAAAATATAATAATCCAAATAATAAAAGAAAAACAAAATCATAGCTTTTTAACTGAAAGTCGTACTCGTCAAAAGCATATATTTCCAACACAAAAATGTAACACCTCATTTGCACAACATCATTACACATATCTAGGAAAAAAATACTTCAATAGCCTACCTGAAAAAATAAGAACAATCGAAGACGATAAATGCCTACTAAAAGCAATTAAAGAGCAATTTAAAGTAAAAATAACAAATTGATAAAATTTATCATCATAACTTATATAACTTGTAAATTTGTTTTTTTTTTAAGTATCTACCACAATTAAATCAAAAGATTGAAAATATATTTTGTTAATATATTTTAAATATTTTTTCATCCCGATACTCGTCCCTCTTCTAATCACAAGCGTCTGCTTCTATAGAAGAGAAATATCATACAAAAAAAATAAAAAAATCAGTGAAAATTTATTATATAGTTTTATTTGTATAAAAAAAAGATAATTTTGAAATATAAATATTATATTTTATATGTTATTTTTGCTGTATAAATAATGTATCTTCTGTAACAAATAAATGAAAAAAAAAAAAAAAAAAAAAAAAAAATTGTCATGAATAAATTGTACAACCAAACTTGTAATAAAAATTATCGTATATTTTCAATCAAAATATATATCCCATAAACAATAATAATGACAATAAATACCATGAATATTAATTAAATAAATAATATAATTTATATAGTTCTAACTAATCCTAATATCTAGAACAAAGTATTAACCGTTATTAGGTACTGAGTGACAAAAATTATATTTCAAGTTTATACCGATTTGACCGGGTCGTCGCATGTTCGATTCCTCGGCTGGTTTAGTCCTCCATCACAACACAAGCAAAATTTTCCGCTTTCTGTGGTGGTAGTGGGAGATTTTCAAATATTTTCGTGTTATTCTCAACCCGTGAAAATTTGTCTTTTAAAAAAAATAAAATATATATATATATATATTTCTTGAAGTCATACAAAATTGTATTATTATATTCCTTTGTACGTACAATGATAAAATCGAGTGATATGATGAACAATATATTCTAAAATGTTCATTGCAAAAATCAAATCGCCATATTCAATCGTTAAAATAAATAAACTTTAAAAAACAAATAATGTTTCTGAAAACCTAATTTTATGCTTATTTACAGAAAAAAAACTGTTTGTCCAAAAAAAAGGTTGATTGAAAAAACATGAAAGGCTTTCTACAAGTTGTCTTTAATCCGCTTTTTACATTTTAAAGAAAAAAACTTCCTTGAAAAATCATGAAACAAAGAAACTTCGGATGTATTTATTGTCATAAAATCATCCCTCTCATTAGCCAAAGCTGAGCGTTTCACTTGATAAACTCAATTACTGAAAGCTTTTTGATGTCTTAAATAAGCAGATAAATCTCCCCTTTAAAATTAAATTATCAAAATTCTCTTACACCTTTGCCCGAATTTAATGTCATTAACTTTTCAGAACCGAAAACGCCTTTTTAATTATGGGGTTATTTTGCATAATCGATCCAAAAAATAATAAAAGTTATTGATTTATAAGAGTTCAAAGTCTTTCGACGTAAGTTGGGTATTAAATTCGTTCTGAGTGGAGTGAAATAGAAACGAAGAAACGTGGAATCAAATCACAATACTAAATTAAAAATACAAATAATTCATTGCAATAATACCTGGAAAGGTTTTACTCTGTGAAATGCTTACATCGAAAAACCATTAGGGAAGGCTTCAGAGATATTTATAAAAATGCAAATTTCCGGTTCATAAATCTTCAATTGCAAGTATTTCCGCTATAATGGCGAATTAAAACGGAAGATATTTTAGTGAATTTCTGTTATATAATTCATTTCATTCATTCTCGGTTGGATACGTAATATTTCTTCTTATTTTATAGCGTGAAGTTTAACTACATCCGTGAATTGCAATGGCGCGAGACGAGAGATATTTTACGTGAAATCATATAGAGAAAAACACACGTCGTGTTAAACACTAAAATATTTCAGTTGCAAAACTACGAGATGGAAAAAGGTAGAATAATTCCATGGACGTAAAAAAGTACGAGCAATAGAATATTATGGCAGGAATCCCTTCAATTATGTTTGATAGAAGCTTCTTTTATATTTTCTTTCATTACCCAACATTCTGTTCTATTCCTAGAAAAGGCGTTTAACGACACGGTCTTTTGATGATTATGTCCTGACATTCTCGAGACATGGCTGACATTCAAGTCTCCTTCCCAATATTTTCACGCCATTGACTTTTTAAATTTGATTGACATTTTGAATAAGGAAAAGGTTTTCACGCCATCTTATGAGTAGATCAAAGGAAAAAGTTCATATTCTCACAAACACGTGGCAGCCTTGAAAATAATAAGGTTAGCAAAAGTGATAAGTTACCCTGGTCAAACGCGTATTATGGTTTTTAAATTGAAATTTTACAAATGGTCCCTAAAGCTGATGGGCTGTTCTTAAAAATATTTGTTTAAATAAAAGTTCTTTACGCACGATCGACTTGGGGGGTAAGCTGGTGAGTGCGTTACGAAAAGTATGGTGCGTAACGAAAAGTGTGATGCGAACGGTAATCGATGCGAACGGTGATCAATGCGAACGGTGATCGGGCGAGGCGTACATACTGCACAACTAAGGTAAGGCGTACATACTAACCCAAGGTCATAGATCACCCCAAGGTCGTAGGTCACCCAAAGGTCGTAGGTCAAACCACGGTCGTAGATCACCCCAGGGTCATAGGTCACCCCATGGTCATATGTCATCCCAATGTCATATGTTCTTTTATAAGTTAGAGAAGTTTTACTTCAGTCGTGTGGTCTAAAGAACACTCGTTTTTTTTTTAAATTCATATATTTCTAAATTAAACAATGTTACTTTGTTTGAACCACTTGTATATTTGTTTGAAGCCGACTGGTTTCGGAACGACCGTTCTTTCCTCAGGGCAAACATATACTAGTATATAAGCCCTGAGGAATTAACGGTCGTTCCGAAACCGGTCGGCTTCAAACAAATATACAAGTGGTTCAAACAAAGTAACATTGTTTAATTTATCTACGTCGTGTGGTCTAAAGAACACTCGTTTTTTTTTTAAATTCATATATTTCTAAATTAAACAATGTTACTTTGTTTGAACCACTTGTATATTTGTTTGAAGCCGACTGGTTTCGGAACGACCGTTCTTTCCTCAGGGAAAACATATACTAGTATTTGAGCCCTGAGGAATTAACAGTCGTTCCGAAACCGGTCGGCTTCAAACAAATATACAAGTGGTTCAAACAAAGTAACATTGTTTAATTTATCTAATGGATTACCACAAAGTTATAGCTACATTCAAAAGTATATTATATTTCTATTTATTTTACAGTTTCATCATATTATATGTACGTACATTGTGCTAAATATTATATAGTATAAAGTAAGAAATTATTTATATAAAGGATGTTTACCAGTGATTCCTGACATTATTTGGATTAAAAATGTATGTGAAATTTTGGTCTACGGTGACTTTTTTGATGTTATTTTTTTGCTTCAAAACCAAACCAATTTTTTTTTCACATGTGATCACTAGTCAATCAGCTAGGTAACCGCCCAACCCCTCATCCGACCCTACCTATCCAATACGTACTTATTATTTTATGTTTTAAATTGAAAAAAAAAATCAAAAATAATTAATTAGGTCATATAATTTTTATCATAATGTATATCATATTATCTGCCATAGGTCACACCTAGTGGTTGGCTACCTTTGGTGACTTGGCAGGGGTGCCCAGCTTCATAGGGTGAGGCTAGTCTGGATCTTGGCGGCAGAAGCATCTGCCCACCAACTGCGTGGCAGGCCAGATCGGAAGAGACTGGTTAAGGAAGACTTTCTGACGTCTCCAACAGGACTCTCCCGGAACATCGCCTTGCATCGCTGTAGGAGGGACACACTTCTGGATACACTGACTCACTCCTCAAACCTTTTTACTTGCCAGTACTTTCTCCCCCTCAGCGCCTGTGTTATCTTTGGGGATACCATGTGGAGGGTCTTTTTGAGAAAAGAAGGAGGTTAAGTTCTGGGAAAGAAAAGGGTGATAGAGGTGGGTAGGAATCTGAGGGTCAGTGTGTCCAGGAGTGAATGAAGTATGAATCCATCCGTCTCACTACGATGCATGGCGATGTTCCGAGAGAGTACGACTAGAGAAGTTAAAGGTACTACCTCAACCATTCTCTCCCGATCCGGCCTGCCATGCAACTGGTAGGCAGACGCATCCACCGAAAATACCCGAAGAAACCTCACCCCATGAAACCGGGTACTCCTCCTAAGTCACCAAACGCAGCAATGGGGTGACCAGTGGCAGAGGTGTTGGTTATCTAAAAAATGGTTCCCGGGGCGGCGGTACCCATACCCGCCTCCAAAATTGTAGAAAATAGGTAAACATATGACCTGATGGGAATTATTTTCCTCAGGGCCTCCTGTGTGGAGCTAATGTAAAAAAAAACATGTATTAAACATATTTGTGACTTTTACCAACATTGACGAATTATATTTCGCCAAAAAAGTCGTTGTTCGAATGGTTTTCGCCCAAACGTTTTACGCCCAAGCCGTATTACGAATAACATTTTTTAGCTCCGAGTTTCGTTCTTACTATTTTTACTCATTTATTGACCAGATTTTTTTAAAAAACATTTTGACATCTTTGAAAATAACGTTGCCAAAGTAATAATCTAAACCGGAAAAAGTATTTGCTTGACCTTTGAGTTTGTTCCAGATATCTTACTTCCGTCCAAAAACATACGTTTCTTTTAACTATCATTAACGATATAAAATATAAGAGATCAAGCAAAACGGTTGCCAAAAATCGTACATGTCTAACGGTTATTTACTGAAACAGATTTCCACAAAAACAAAAACAAAAAACTACAATGTTGATAATTAGTGCGGTCTTCGTGATTTCTGGTAGCGAAATAAATAAAGGGGATGTTTAAACGTTCGCCCTAATGAGATGAATACACTTAACCTTTATTTTTACAAAGTGCCTTCTTATCAAATAGGGACTGAATTTGTTACACAAATATTGTAAAAAAACGGAGGATTGCGTTATGGGCTTTGCATTCATAACTCAAAATATCGACAGTCTACGTGGTGGAGGGGTAAGACTCTAGACTAGCAATCCGAAGGTCGCGGGTTCAAATACTGGTGTGCGCAGGAAAATTTTATTTGTTTGATTTGTGTTATTTCACAAATTAATCATTTAAAATAACACAAGGTACATTTGCGGCACGTTTCAGAATGGAAGATACTCTCTTTATCGCCCTGGTGTAAGACCACCATTCAGAATTGAAGCGTTGCTTAAAATGGCTTTAACCGTGTTTTAAGACCAGATCTGAAAAGCAAGGTATTCCCCACCTTCCTCTTCCCCATATTTTCCCCCTCTCTACGATCTTCAGCCTCACAACATACTCCAAATGGGGATGCCGTAGTCTCACTGGCTCCAGACGGGAGCAGCTAGGACTCTTTTGAGGTATTCACATAAAAAAAATAAAAATTGGATTTAACCATGTTTTATGACCAGATCTGAACAGTCAGATACTTTCACACCTTCCTCTTCTCATACCCTTCCCCTCCTCATGATCCTTAGCCTCACAAAATACTCCAAATGGAGATTCCTTTGTCTCATTGGCTCTAGATGGTTGAGAGCAGTTGGGACTCTTGTGCATTCACGTTAAAAAAAAGATTTATTGACTCATCTCAATTTTCCAGGCAAATTCGTACCACTGAAAGCACCGTCCGATACTATTTTGTGAATTACATTTCACTATAGTATTTCCGAAAAAAAATGTAGTAGACTATTTACAAAGTCAGCTAGCGCAGTTCGTCCAATTAAAATGGCTTTTATTTTATTTCAGTGCGTTGTCAAAAAGTTATCCGCGCAAATGCAATTTAATTGATTTTCAACTGACAGAGGCTTTCAAATTGGAATTCAACTTTTGCCGGCACCCCCTTCAATCATATTGACGTGTTGTTGGTTCAATCTTAAACGTTTTATAAGCTACTATTGCAATGTGCATATCGACGGTCACGAAGAATAATGTCGGATGTGCGATTTTGTAATTTTTCAGTAGAGCTGTTTAAAGTGTCGCGACACAAACGACATGTCGTTTCTGTCTTTTTACTGTTTTTATGATCAAGAAATGTAGCATATAAAAAAATTATATATACTTATTTCATTTTCTTCAATGGTATATTAAGGGCCATCCATAAATTACGTCACATTATTATCTTCAATGATACATTATGGGCCATCCATAAATTACGTCACATTATTTTCTTCAATGATACATTAGGGGCCATCCATAAATTACGTCACATTATTTTCTTCAATGATACATTAGGGGCCATCCATAAATTATGTCATATTATTTTCTTCAATGATACATTAGGAGCCATCCATAAATTATGTCACATGATATTCTTCAATGATATATTAGGGGCCATTCATAAATTACGTCACATGAATTTCATGATTTTTTTACCCCCCTACTCGTCCCTGTCACACATCGTCACATTTATGAGAACGGTCCACCCAGTGTGACGTCACATATTTTGTAATATTGACGTATTTACGTGAATGTTTGTGCGGCAGGCGTCTGTGAAGTCACATCAGCCAACGTCTAAGCCGACCAGAGTATAGGCTCCGACCGCCAAATTACGGAATCGGTTGTGTAGCAAAGCAAACTTCACCATTTAACTTAGTCCAATCTTTCTGTTTATATAATGTACTTTCAGTAAAACAGCACACAAATAACGAGTATCCACAATAATCGCCTCCATTTGCAAACGGTTGATGCTCGATGAAACTGGCTGGATAAACGTTTGTAGCCAGTCCTGGGTTCCAATGTGTCTGAACACGAATAACGCGGGTTTCGGCTTCCAGATTAGTCGGCGCATGGGCAGCAGACTAGCGCAGACAAGCCGACAAGAATGTTTGTATATAAACCACGGACGTACAAAATACATGGACTTGCCCTAAGCGATAAAAGGCGTATTATTTCCCCCTCACATTGAAACCATTTTTCGGAACCGGCTGGGCTTGCGAGAGCCACGTTTCAATCTAAAAAATGTAACGTCATCATTCGTGTCCGGACCAGTGTCGAGTTCTCATCGTAAATAACACGGTAAAAATGGTGGCTTGTGCTATAAATACGTGTAAACATAGAAGAGAAAAAGAGAATAAACCCAATTGTGGTATTACATTCCATAAGCAAGCATTATTTTACACTATTTTAAGCTAATTCAGATCACATAATATGATCGTTTTTGAACATACACCATAAAATATACCAACCACCAATACATACACTCACTCCGAGATACATGGCGTGTGCCCGTCACTGTTTACTGGGGTAAGTAAATTATGAAACATTTGTAAAAGTGTATTAACTAACTACAGGAGCAAAATATTGGACTCGACCTTATAGGCGACCTTACTTTGACGTATTTGAACTTCAAATTTG
The DNA here is from genome assembly GCA_917563855.2 of Limnephilus lunatus. Lineage (NCBI taxonomy): Eukaryota > Metazoa > Arthropoda > Insecta > Trichoptera > Limnephilidae > Limnephilus > Limnephilus lunatus. The sequence continues at coordinate 84,042,669 of OU830596.1, read as the reverse complement.
TTCATTGCGTGGTGAGCAATTTGCGCTCCCATGTAAAAAGGTCTATTCATTCAAAAGCAGAGTTTACTTTTAAGAACTAAATGATGATTTTATATTGCGAGATGCCTATATACTGTCAGATTGAGTTTTGGCGAATCACGTATCACCAAAGCCATCTTCTTGCCCTTCGTCCCGCTGTAGTTGGCTTCTACCCCTCACCTTTATGTTCTGGTCTATCAATATTCATATGTCTATGATATAAACGTACGAAAGAGCGCATAGTGAAACCAGTTTTACCGGAATGAATTCTTCATTCCTACTCGCCGGTTAATGGCTAGAACAGGAAGTTAGTATCAAAATGAGTGACCTAATTATTGCCTATATTTTTAACAAATCGCCAGTCCAGAACAAAATATATATATTAGATACCCAAGAGAAATGTTGCCGACAAAATTTTTTATTATGTAATAACTAATAAACTGTTCATCCTATAGTGAGAGATTCTTCTCTTACTATGTATAATTTTTTTTGGTCTACTACCCTACTTGTTTAAGTTGATGAAGATCAACCCTTTCCCGAGGAATGTCATAAAGTAGTGTCCACGTCCTTGGAGAGTAAGGCCTCGATTCTACCTTTGAGAGTAACTAATCGTGGCTTTGAAGCTAATTTATCAAAACAAAGCTTAATTTATTTTTAAAAAGCAGCTCTCTCAAAAACCACTCACCATTTAAAAAAAATCATACTAAACGTAATAAACACACTATAGCAATTGACGCCCAGCGTTTAAATTAATACAACATTCTGGTGCCTACGTGTGGGACTTTTAATACGTAATATTATTCTTATCCACAATATTAAGACGCATAGCGCCTTTTCTACCTATAAAATACGGAGATGAAAAAAATCAGTTAGTATGAACTGAGAATATTTTGCAATAACCTCAAATGAATTCTTTCATGCGAGCAGGTACGGAATTTCATGTTTTACTTAGATTTTTTTTTCATACTTAAAGATAAAAAAATCATGGCTTTATCGTCTGCATTCTATGGGGCTGTTAAGTCTAAAAAAAATGATGTATGATTAATGAAATTTGCTAATTTAAAAAAATAAATTCATGCACTTGTTTTTACTAAAATATGTAATGATGATATTATTCACCATGACTTTTTCTAATATGGTTAATTTGATGAATTCCAATTGTTTCATTTCATAATTAACCACTGGAGCGATCACCTAGGGAGAAATAAATTTGCCTCGATTGCTTGAGATATCCCAGAAGCTTTTTTTTTAATTTTTCGCCAACATTAAAGAAAATCACGTCTTCGAATTTTAACATGGAAACATAAAAACTTATTGTAAAAAATAATTAAAAAATCGTAAAGTTTATAATCGCGCGAATTTTGAGTGTTTTAGGGATACTTATTCGGGTCAACATAGAATATTTTCGGTTTCTGTATGTTGTCTGTGGTATACTTTATAATGAAAGGTGCAGCATATCCATGGAAAAAGGACATAATTTTATCCGTAAACAGCTGTTAAAAATTCGGCAATTTTTTTTATTTTTTTTATTTATTTATAACATTGTTCTAAAATAGTCCACAAAGTACAGATTTGCGACATCTATGGTCATTATAGATAAAGAATTCAATAGCTTCGTGTTAAAATAAACGGCTGGCCAAGGAAATGTTTCAAATAATTACAATATATGTTTTACGAATGGTAGGAAAATGTGGTCAGGTGGAGCAGATTTTACTCGCGTTATGTGTCCACAACTCGACGCCAACTGCCGCCTATCCGGGAACTGAGCGCGCCGCTCTGAAAGCCGAAAACACAGTCCTTTGTGGTCGTACACAATGACAGTAGTTGTGTTAGCAACCGTTGGCGGTGCCTACGTCACTTGGAATGAAGCATTATCTCTTACTTACCCACCAAATTTGATAATATGTACATATACTGCCTTTAAAAAACTGATTTCGTTAATTTCATATATTCCGCGCTTAGAGCAAGTACGTAGGTTACATACACATATTCACACAAGATGTTCATGAAACATTTTATTTCTGTCCGACGTCAAAGCACCGCTTTTTAAAGCAAATCCTAATTTCATTTGATCATTCCATACAGCTTCCTGAAGTCCAATCCAAGCAAATCCAATTTCGCAATTCTCGATTCACCGTAGAAAATCAGTACACGGCTATGCAATCTCTTTTATCCGGGCAGAAATTTCAAGTATGCACTTGGCTCAGAACCTCTTTAAGCGGCCTTAATCTTGTGAGGGAGGAACCTACCTATAACTGGCGATTGCCAATCCGGAGTTGTTTTGGAAAATCCGAATTTGAGGATGTTATGAAACCCTAAAATCCGGATGCACGGATTATTGAATAAAATAAAATTTGATAATTTCAAATAAGATGAACTGAAGAAAAAAACCTAATTATTATTTTTTCTCATATTATAGAACACATTGGGAGAACAATTTTTTTTTCTTTATTTTGGTTCCGTGACAACTCAGAATCAACTCAACTCAACACCTCTTTGAAAAGTCATGAGAAGCAATGAAAAAAAATAATAGCAAAATAGCCTATAACCAAACCCAACGTAATCTATTTAACCTTTTTTTTCAATCACTTTTAATGACTTTTCAAAAGAGGTGTTGAGTTGAATTCATCCTGAATTGTCCGGTAACCCTTTATTTTATAAGTCTAAAACTTCTTTGTACAAATTTTTTTATTCGTGTATGATTTGAACATTTTAGTTTTTGGGCTATAACGTCTTGAAAATGTCATCGTATTAAGTATTGTATCTCTGATAGCATTTTATTATATGTTTGCTTGTTGTTGACGCAATAGGTTCATTCATGGGTCCCAAGTGTCTGTTAATCGTGTGTGAACGTGAATGTTAGTCTTTCTTTAAATAAAGAAATCAAATAATTTCATGTTTTAATCCGGAAAATCTGGAATTTGAAAATACTAATTCTGATTTCACCGTTAATAATCCGGAAATCCGGATTTTTATAAAACCGACTTTTTTTTCTGTTTGCAATCCCTATCCCCAACCCCCTCTCACACAATACCACCCTCGATTCTAATCAAGGCCAACATTGTAAGATTTTACTGCTACCTGCAAGGTTTTATACAATACACTGATTGAAGGACCATCAATTGAAATAAGCTTTTAAAATATTGCAAGCTTGGAAATTGTAAGAGTGCTCTAATTACGAAAAAGATGTGATTGTATATCTTGGATTGCCAAGGTCACAAAACTAGAAACAAAATATTTTTATTTTAAAAGTTGGTCTCTACTAAAATACTTTTTCACCGCTGGAGCGCTTTTTGCCACAATATGGCACTATTTAAAATACCTCGGATTGCTTTGCTCTCAATTTTGGCAATTTTTTCCTTATTTGTAAGTAATTAATTAATTTGGAACTAAATTTTTTCATTACTAAGGTAACACCGAAATACTCTCTTTGTCAATGACGCTTCGTATGGCTCTTGGCTTTACTGAATTAAATCGTGTAAAACACACTGAAGATCACTCGTTTAGTAATTATTTTTTCATTGTTTGCCTGTGCATTGTTTGAATAATGAATAAAAACGAACAAACCAATACGTAGTGGTGCAAGAGAAGTTATATACTGCATTAGCCGATTAATGCGTGAAGAAGCTCCTATGTAATTTTGAAGATGTTAACAAACGAACTACGGAAATGACTGGTACGTAGTTTAGTTTTTTAATGAATTTCATTAATATTGCAAGATTTATGCTAATTTTCGAGCAATTATAGCCATTACAACCTGATTTAAGGCTATGCTTAAAAATCCGAATTTGACACTTCTATTTGACAGTTCATTCAAGGCCACAAGAAAAAGGGAATAACTCAATTAAAAAAACAAAAAAAATATATGCAACTTCTTAAAAATCATAGAAAAGTTACTTTTTTCTTAATTTTCTCTTTCTTTCTAAATGAATATTATATAGTGTGTTTTTTTAAACTCCCTTCTATAGAATAATAATTTTAATGATGTTTTCCACACACAGGTAAATCTGAATCAACGGTAATATGAATAAATAAAAAGAAAATACTTTGTTTTACGTCACTTTATTGATATTTTATAATAGTATTTTTATAACAGTCCTGAGGATGGTACGGAGGTACCGAAACCGGTAGTCTACAAAATATCAATAAAGTGACGTAAAACAAAGGATTTTCTTTTTTTTTATTTAAAATGTCAAGTCACAATGTGTTCGCTTCTTTTGAAAAAAAAAGGTAATATGAATTGTCAAGGAAGGGGAAAAGGCAGATGAAAAATTTGAAACACCGGGAAAACGGAAAATAGCATAATAATAATATGTATCATAAAAGTGCTGATGATTGTAAAAAGTGTTGCAAACACGTGATGAAAATTGAGGCAGAATATTATGCACGAGGCAGTACTATATACATATATATATATATTTTTTTTATATGTTGATATCGATGAACTGATAAAAAGTTTACATGAAGATAAAGATACGGAAGAAGAAGAATCACATGAGGACGAAGTCAATAATGTCGGGTGTTAAATTAATAGACTCAAAATTTTAAGTACCTACGTTTTTATATCGAAATAAACGCCCACTTAAAATTTGTTTTATTTCACTTCTATTAAAAATTCCAGTTTTTTCTGCAAAAATTTTGAAAGTACAAATAAGCCATGAAATATGCATTTTGGCCGAAGTGTTTTTAAAAACATACATTCATTGCCATCTTATCCATAAGCCATCTTGGTGTTGCCATTTAGAACCTAAAAAACGATCGCAGCGCCATCATTTATTTTCTACACTTTATTGCCAAACTGTAAGTAGAAGTTTACGTTTTTTTTTCTATTTTTTAAATTAATCCTACGAATATGTGATAATCGACTAAAAACAGGTGAATTCATTTTTTATATAGAACTATAATCAGTTTGTATGTCTCCGTATTACAATTCGGAGGTATGATATTTTTAATATGGGCGGATAATATTCAAAATGGTCAAAAATAATAAAAATATTTCTGACTTAAATTATATGCAACTTTTTTTATTTCATTATTTGAATGTAGGCTCGTTACATTCAATCCATTATAAAGTAATAGATATACTTATGACGGCCTCCGTAGTCGAGGGGTAAGGCTTTTGACTCTCAATCCGAAGGTCGAGGGATCGAATCCCGGCGTGGCAAATAAATTTTATTTGATTAATTTATGTTATTTTTTTCAATTAATTCATGTAAAATAATATATAGTTTTTTTGCGGCATGTTCCAGAGTGAAAGATACTCTCAGTATCGCCCTGGTGTAAGACTAATACTCAGAATTGAAACGGTCCTTGAAATGGCTTTAGCCGTGTTTGGTGACCAGATCTGAATAGCGAGGTACTTCCCCACCTTTCTCTTTCCTATCTCTCTCCCCTCCCCACTACCTTCAGCCTCACAACTTATACCAATTGGGGATGCAATAGTCCCACTGGCTCCAGACGGGAGCAGTTGGGACTCTTGTGCGGTATTCATGTAAAAAAAGGAAGAAGAACTGTGAATATACTACCAATTACACAATATTTTTCAACAGTCATTAATGAAAAAAAAACACCTAAGGCCCAGTTGTTTCGCAGAAATTCACTCGTGACAAAACATCGAATGACCATTAATCATCATTTTGTTTTTGGGCATTTATTTGAAAAGTCCCCGTTGAACGCCGATTCTATGTGCGTATCAGCTTTTTATAAAATAAGCTAAGTCCTCTCATGCTGATCACGATTGTACATAATCTGAAATCGACATTTAACGGCTTAGAAGCTTAGAAACAATAAAAAAAACAAAATGGCACTGAATGGCCATTTGAATACAATGTTACCATTGTTTTTCTGCGAAACAATTTTTTATCAAGAAAAACTTACCTACTTTATAACACAATTTTCTTTATGGCAAAGTGGTAATAGTGGTTTCCGGCATCCGCTGTTCGTATTTGGCTTCGGTTAATTAACCATTGTGTTCCATATTTGCCAATTTTCCATTAATCAAATGAAACATGGAATATTCAAAATTCTCGCTATACATGTAAAGTAATTTATTAATAAATACAACGTAAATGCCGTGTTGACTTTTCCGATATATTAACTCCATTCCGGATACCAAGAAATCAGGGACTGATGAAAATTATTGGATCGTCAATGTAAAATCTCAAAGTAATTAAACATTAAAATAATAAATTCATTTCGTTTACAATGGATTTTAGGAGCCTAAACTCCAAGAAATAAAATTTATTTTCTTAATTTCGGTATCTAATACTGATAGGTTGTCAAATTGCCCACGTAAATAATATATTTAAAATATACAGAGTGTAACGGCACATACCCGAAGGATTTTAACCCGTAAAATCAGTTTTAGTTAGTTGTTTTTGGGTGTTACGCCATGTTACGATACCTCCTTCTTTAACCAACGTTTCGGACAGCGTTACAGTGTCTTTCATCAGCCCTGCCCACACGTCTGCCCTGATAATGGACACTGTAACGCTGTCAAAAACGTTGGCTAAAGAAGGAGGTAGTGCAACACGGCATAACACCCTAATACAACTAACAAAAAAACTATTACAGAGCTTAAAACGAGTTTTATTTTCATCAAAACAAAAAAAAAAAACATTTATTATCCAACAATACTGATATTTAATAATTTCTATAAAAAACTTGTAATTAATTATGTTGTTTTGTGTATTGTGACGTCATAAGCCACGGACCAAATACAAGTTACAAAACTTGAGGTCGTTTGGCCTTTAAAAAAAATAATATCTTTGAATTACCAATAACATAATATTCGGAATCGGCGTTCTTTGGTCTATTTCTGCATGGTTATGATTTTAGATTTTCACGGAAAAAAGTATTTTCGTTATTTATTTTTCCTACATATGCCCCGATGATGGACACTGTAACGCTGTGCGAGACCTTGGCTAAAGAAGGAGGGAGCGCAACACGGCATAGCAACACATAAATAAATATTTCGGTACGATTTTCTTTAAGAACTGGTGTTCTTTATTGCGAGACTAGGGACGTCCGTGTTGTCGCAACTCTATGTTCGTAATGGCTGGAAAACATCAGATTGGGTGAAAACATAAAATAAGTATTTATTTAATTAATTAATAAATATATTGTTCGGTGGGGCTATAATGAATATTTTCTCGGATTGAAATAATACTATTTTACATCAAGCTTCTTTCAAAAGCAGTGACGTGCGAGATTTGGTATGGTAGTGGCAAAATACATGGAATTGAAAAATACCTACTCTTATTTAATGTAATTCTCTAGTAATTCCATACACAATATTGTAATAATATTTTATTTATAATAACATTTTAAACACGCAAGCTTTTACAATTACATAAATGTACGTGAAAACAATAATTAAATGTTATTTATGTTATTTATTTATCTCAAAAAAATTACAGAAATAACAAACAGATACACTTTCCATCGGAAAATGATTTCATCACCCCAACTAAGAATGACTAAAATTTAAAACGAGAAAACGAAAAAATATTTATAATTTTTTTTGTGGAAAATGATGATTATATACGTGGAAGCAAACAACACTAACAAAGAATAACATATATTTAATGGGTGTACGTATAATTGGACAAAAAATCAAAACAAAGCATTGTATTTTTAAATTGTATTAATAATTTCAAGTGAACCTAAGTAGGGTGCAAAAACTCAATATATTTATACAGAAATTATATTTTGGGACTCAGAGAACTAACAAATAACTACACACCTAACAACCTACGTGAAAATAACCATAAAAAACCCAAACCTAATCTAACCCAACCTAACATAATTATAAGTGGATTCGAAAAATTAACAAATAAAACATGAAAATACTCCTATCAAAACTTTTAACCTAACAATTTTTCGAAAAAAATGTGCCCAAGAATAGAAAAAAAACATCATAAGAAACACCTTTCAAAAATACCCACATTAAAACCATTAAAACCGAATTTCTCTCGGTGAGGCAGGTATAGCGAAAATTATTGAAATATTAATTTGTTAACAATATAATTGAAAAAAAAAATAGCGCACATAAAGCAATTGGAAAAACAATCTAAAAACTAACAATAAGAAAACTCACATGAAAAAATGGCGCACGTTACTGTCGTGAAGTCAATCTTTTAATTAAGGAGTCAGACGTTGTTGGAATCCAATAAAGTTAATAGTGAAATTAAACAAAAGTAAACACTCGTAAGAGAAAATGCTTAAAATAATTCAATTTTTACCCTCCAGAGCCAGGCCATGAATTCCGGGCTTAGGGCTTAAGACGGTTGAGTGAACATTGAAGGTTTTCAGGACTTTTTTTTATTGACCTCTAGTTGTTGTTGAACTCTTAACTCAATGGGTATTACTTAAATCTCACTTAGAGGATTTTTTATTTGAATAAATAGGTGAAGTGTTTTTTTTTAAATTATAGTAGGTATTAGGTATTAGTTTGGAAGACAGAGAGAGATGCAAAAATTAAAGCGCGAATGTGTTTTGTAGTATCAATATCGGACATTGCTAATTTGGGTTTCGAGTGACAGGTCGGGTGTGTGTCGTTTATTATATTAAAAACATTGTGTAGTATTCGATTCAAATATATGCTATAAATCGGAGCTGAACTTCTTAATCACCTCATATACCAAGGATATTACATTATTCATATGCTTCTACGAAAATACTCACATTGCTTATTTTTTAATTTTTTATTTATTTATTCAACGCCTAGAGGGCTTTTTCATGTTTATTAGTACAATTAATTCATGAAAGATGATTTTAAAACAGATAAAGAAATAATTAAAATAAAATTAGATAAAAAATGCACACAAGTCTCAAAAATACAAAAAATACAAAAATACAGCTATTTGATAGGTTTACAAAAATTCAGATATGTTTAGGAATAGTTTTGGAATAATAATATGTCATAGTTGATGTTAAATAATATGTCAACATCACATAAGTACTGATTTCCCATAAGTGAAATCGTTGTATCGGAGAGTGGGCAATGTAGTTACGCTTATGAATGCTGCAGTAGAATAGTGTATTTTGTCGTGTGGTTACTGTCGGTATTCGTAAGTTTATCAGTTGAAATATTTCGCAACAGTCGAATTTAAATTTAAGTATTTTGAATAAAAATGCTAAGTCGTTTACTCTACGTCTGTTTTCTAGTGTGTATATTTTTAGAATATTTAGTAATAGATTATATTTTAAGTCTTCTAGTGGGATTTTTAATTTAAAATTTATAAAACGCAGATTTTTTTTTTGTATTCGCTTAATATTATTAACGTGAATTTTGTAAGATGGAGACCAAACTACCGAGTTATATTCAATTTGGCTTCAAACTAGAGATACATATAAAAGTTTAATGTCTTCTATGGAATTAAAGTTTTTAGTTGTTCTTAATACGAAGCCTACTGTTTTCATACCTTTGTTCATAATTTGGTGGATATGTTTATATGCGGGAAGAGTACCATGAAGTGAAAAAAACTTGTAGTAAGGTAATTGCGTATCAAAAATTATGGTTTTGCTTTTGCTGAACCGTGTAAAAAGCTTGAGGTATTTCCTGTCGTGTGCAAAAATGCTTTAAAATATTGAACTTTAAAAAAGTTATAATTGCAGAGATTATTGTTCAATGGGTATAAATTACTTTCACAATCAATCAACTCAATCAATTGTATCATTAATACAATTGTTAGGTAATGCATTTTAAGATACATATTATCAAGGTGAGTAATTGAACATCCCCGACAGGTGTATTATATCACGGAGGTAGATAAGATAATGTTAATTCTCAATTAGCGAAATACGCTGTACTGACCAGATAGTTCCTTGATGTAAGATCTATGCGGATTTAAAAACAGATGTAGTTTTTTTATGTGATTATCGAGCTCAATAGTCTGATTCCAGTGAGACTAAAGCATCCCCGGAAACTTTCCATATTCCTTTTCAAAGAACCAACTTATTTTGCGACTGTTATCTATACAGTATCCACCACAGTGGCAAGAAACTGGTCATATTTAGCGAAAGTTCCCAGAACTTCACTAAACTTCTTGCATTTCTTGTTTTCCATCTACTTCACTTGACCCAAATTTAATTATTTTGTTTTGTTTTTGTTTTACATGTCTACTGAAATGTTTTGTCTTGCGTATGGTTGTAAAGCGTTATTGGACAGTTGACATTTAATCTTATTATTTCTTTGCATTTTTTATGTTAACCCTCCGTCTGTTATGTACATTTTAATTGTAGTTGAATTCCCTATTAGGGAGTGTTGTGAGTAGTGAATGCAAACTCGACTCGAGATCGCAAATTCAAGATCTCGCGAGATTAGAAATTACAATCTCGCGAGATCTCGGAATTTTCGGGATCTCGTTAATTAAATGAAAATATTATTTGAAAGAAAATAAAAACCTTTATTCTTTAAAATTAGTAACTAAATAATTAACAGTTTTTTTTTTAAATTAAAATAACCAAAAGAAAAAATATGGCTTAAGGAGATTTAAAAGTAATTACGGGTGATTTTGAAAGTAACTTCTTAAAAAACAAATGTAAAATCAAATAAAAATCAATGATTTTATTTTTCTTCTGTGGTGTTTGGTAATTTTTGCGATCTTCTGGACCTTCTGGTGTAAATTGAGCCTCAATATCAATAGGTGACCGCGCCACTGACGACGACGCTCTCGTAGACGCTGACGATGTCGTAGGTACTGATAAACTATCGACAAAACCCGGCTCAGTAGTACTTGATGTTTTTCCGATTCCCCATTCAATGATTTTGTGTCAATTTTGTGGATTGACATCATATAGACGTGTAAACCTTTTGTAGACCCGGATGTGGTTTTGAGAACAGCTTTACATACTTGTATTAAGCAGTCAAATTATTAACTGCTTTCTTTAAGTATCTCCATACCGGTAAACGACTGCTAAACTTAACATACACTTGATTTAGATTATGTTTAAAATTATGTTTATTTAACTCACATAAACAATAAAAAATGCATAATTTAAGAAAAAGTAATGACCATAACTGCACAACTAAAGCAAATAATTGGCTGCCTGCACGCACGCAAGTATCTCTTTCTCACTCACTCGACACAGTTTTATATTATCTGTCCCGCTCGTCATCCGTCACTAATATTCGTAAATAGTCGGGATAGTTTTCTTTCTTCGAGCGACACTCCCGCCCGACCGTCAGTCAGTCAGCGCACCACTCGCGCCATGAGTGGACGTGTGTAGCGCCGCTGTTAACTGCCGCAAAATCCCGTCGATCTCGAACGGGATCTCGTCTTATTATGCTTCGGGATTAATCCCGAAAAATGTTACGAGATCGAGATCCCGCGAGATCGGGATTGCATTCCCTGGTTGTGAGGGTGGTAGTCGTGAAAAGGGGAAGGAGATAGGAATAGTAAGGTGGGGGCTGGAACCTGGCTAATCACATCTGGTCATCAAAAATAGTTACAGTCATTTCAGGCGATGCATTCTGAAAGGTGGTATCTACCTCTAGGAGAAAGCATCACAATCTACATAGAACCTACGCTCAAATTTATTTTTAATGTATATACGAAAATATATATGATTGTTGTAACAAAATATAAATTAAACACCCAAGTATAACGTAAATAAAATGTCTTTCGTAGATTGAAAAAAATCGAAGAATAGAATAGGAAAATAAGATATAAAAATAGCATTTAAGGTGATATTTGATTATGTTAAATATCCTTGCAGAATTTAAAGACGTTTTAGTTTTCGTATAAAACAACGGGATTTGGAATAAAAAAATCACATTATTTTTAACTGAAAATAAGATGATTGTAAGAAAACAATTACATTCAATCTGTCCATGAATATTTTAGTTGTTGTTTTTATAGTATTTGAGAGAAAATTTATTTCGGTTTTTAGTTTTTACAAAATGTATAAAATAAAAAAATAAATACAGTACTTAAAGAAAGCATTTACGTTGTAACTTATCGTAATTACAATATAAACACATACATTTGTTTAAAAACACTTAATTTTAATAATTATTGCGTATCGGTTTCGGAATAGGCTCCTCCACGGGTGAATACAAAAACTGGCTAAGCGATAATTTAATTAATCAAGTGGTTTCAAACAAACACAAACACTGCACCGTTTTGTTTTTGTTTTTGTTTATTAGGACAGACAGTTGTACATATTATAAGGTGATTACATATTACATGGGTGCATTAACCAGTGAAGTTTCCGCAAAAAAATTATAATATACAAACACAGATTAAAAAGATAAAGAAAAAGTAAAGTGATAGAAAAAAAGAAAAAAATAAAATATATATATATACAACACAAATGAAAAAACACAAATTAAAGCATGTGGAAAAGAAAAGATGAAGTTAAACAGCGAACCTATATAAAATTAACACTTTTTCACATCATTAGAAAACGTTTAAGGATAAATGATTAGCCATTTGACAGCGCCCTTGAGGGGGTTTTTCACAACAACAACAAAAAATAGCGCTATATAAATCATACAAATATTATTATTATTATAATAAGAAGGAAAAACAACATAATAAGGATGAAAAAACAACAGACAATAGGGGTGGAGGGTTCGCAATTAACAATTTGTTTAAATTTTTTCAGTTATGAATTTAATAAATTGGCCTGAGGACAAATGGAAAATATCAGCGTCGTAAAACATATATCATTGTATTTTGAGCACGTCCTTCGGAAAAATGAATGTTGTGTGTAATTTGTTTATGAGTGTGGGATGTGGAATAGTTGGTTTGACCTTGTATTTCTTGTTGGACAGTGGAAATTAATGTGCTCTAGAAGATAGTTGTTGTCAAAAACGTTGTTAATAATTTTGAATAAAAAATTCTAATCGGATATATTTCTTCTATCTTCTAAGGTTGATAAATTATGGAATGTTAATGAGTCTTGTAGGTTTTCTGACGTTCGAAAGGATTTAAAGTCTAGGTGTATCAGTATCTTTTTTTGAATTCTTTCTAACCTTAAAATATTAACTTTGCATTTGGGATTCCATATGACTGATCCGAATTCTAATATTGAGCGGACAAAAGAGACATACAGTATTTTGATTACATGTGATGACCTGAATGGTTGACGTCTTTGTAGAACCTTACAATACTACTAGCCGTGACGATAATTTTGAAAGTATGGAAAAGAGTTACAAGGATAATATTTACCATAAATTCAAGAACGTCAAACTTTAGCTGATGGTTTTGCTTTTGTTCTTAAACACATACTGATGCAGCTCTTTCTTACACACTAAATAACAATTGTCAAAAATGAGTCAAACGGTGAACGTATGTTTGCACCCCCCGAAGGAAATATACAATCATTATCATACATCTCCCTCACGTATAAAGAAAATGAAACGCCACATTCGTCTCCGTAGCTGAGCCGTAATAAGATATATCTGTTTCATTCAAAGGAAAAAAGGTGTACTTTGGAGTAAACAGACACACGCATTTTGTGTGTCTCATATTTTGTCTCCCCATTATTTAATGTTTAAGAAAGAGCTGCAGTATTAAAGTGTTAAGGAACGTATGTTTATAGCTTTTTTTGCCGTCATCGTACCGTAAACGTGGGTTGTTGGTTTTGCGGCATGATCCGGGTTTCCTGGTAAATATTTAGAATAAATTATTTTCTACAGCCAAAAGTAGTCGAATCTCTCACAAACAATAAAAATTACCATATAATATCTACTAAACGAGTTCTCCAGGAAAGTATGTAAGGAAAGATACGCTTTGTTCAACATTTGTATTACACCCACTTTGGTTTCTGTTACTTTCAAGTATTACTATATCAGGGAGTTTGCATTTCCTGAGGCGTTGTTAGAATCAAAAGGTTGATCATGAATCTTATAGTGATTTGAAGAAAAGCTACTCTCTAATGTATAATGATTCAATCATTTAAGAAGAATATAATCATCATCATCATCACTTTTGGCTTTACAACCCCTGGTGGGTCTTGGCCTCCTCTATCTTTTATTAACCTCAGTTAGCGCGTTAATTACGTCACAAACACGTATTTTGGCAGTTACGCTAATTAGCCAACTGTCAAAATACGTGTTTGTGACGTAATTAACTCGCTAACTGAGGTTAATAAAAGATAGAGACTAGGCCCCCTGAAGAGTCTTCTTCCACTCATCACGGTTTTGTGCCAGCTCTTTCCAGTTTACAATCTCCAAGGTGGATATATCTTTGAGGACGTTGTCGCTCCATATTAAACTTGGTCTTCCCAGGCTCCTTCGCCTGTCGGTGTTGAGTTCAGCAGGGACTTTGGTGCTTGATGCTCGGTCATTCTCTCTACATGATCCAGCCACGGAAGTCGTCCCAGTTTTATAAATTTTGTGACGTTTAGATCCTTAAACAGAGTATATTACACTCAATCTTATAACGTCTGCGCAAAAGTCCAAAGAAAAATATAATACCTTCAACATTAGAAACGTTAGAACTTTGTAATCATTCAAAAAGATAGCAGCTAAAAATATGGGAAAAGTGAGTTGAAGATATTATTGTTAAATTTGAATTCGATTTATAAGGCCGACGAAAATTAGGTTTCAACGGCCTAGAGAAATGAGGCGTTGAACAAGACGGAGATATCCTGGGTTCAATTCCCAGTCCTCTTGTACTTTCTGTGTCTTGTTCTGTTTCATTTAGATTTATTAGTATTGCCCTCTTCTTCAATGATTAATATTTCATTCATAGGTATATTCTTTAATTACGGGTATGGGTACCGCCGCTCAGGGAACTATTTCTTATCACCCCTACCATAGGTCACCCCAAGTGGTTCGCTACGTTTGGTGCCTTAGCAGGGGTGCCCGGGTTCATGGGGTGAGATTTGTCTAAGTCTTGGCGACGGATGTATTTGCCCACCTGCTGCGTTGCCAGATCAGGAGAAACTGGTTGAGGGAAGTCTTTTGACCTCTCCAGCCGGACTCTCTCGACGCACCACCTTGCATACTTATACTGCAGTGGGAGGGATGGATTCAGACGTCCGTCATTCCCGGACACATTGAATTCCAGATTCCTACCCACCTCTTATACCTTATTTCTTCCCAGATCCTCTCTTCCCCTTGCTTTTCACAAAAGATCCTCTAAACAGCATCCCCAAAAATGACGTAGGCGCTTAGGGAATTTGTTTTCCTGTGTGAAACTAATGTAAAAATATACAGTTATAAATATTTTTCTTCAAACATAATTATTTAATTTTTATTTTTAACTTTATGAGTAAAATTTCAATTCTTTTTTATTTTTATTTTTTTTTAGTAACAAATGGATACATAAATTACAAATAGATTTTATACAGTAATTAATTACATAATAGATATATTTGATGTACCTACCCCCATAAGAAAGCAGGGCTTTTATGTATGGGGGGGTCTTATTGTATTGTTTTTTTTTTACATAATTCAGTTTAAGATTTCAGTATAATTTTTAAGGTGAGTATTAAATTCTTTTATATTAGTATTCATGTTTCTAATTTTTTCTGGTAAAAAAATAAAAAAATTAACCCTGAGATATTTATGATTTAACTGTTCTATTGTTTTTTTAAATTTTGGAGTAGGAATATCTTTTTTCTGATTTTTCTGTTTTCAGATTTTTGGTTGAGTTTCGCTAATATTGTCTTCATTTATTTAAATAATTATTTAATAAAATGATACGGTTTGATTTTCGAGAAATGCCTCTAAGAAAGCCTTTGGAACAAACGAAGAATTAAATTTTCTTATTATGATTGAAAATGATGTATTTTTTTATATAAAATATAACGACAAAATCAACAGCTTGACGACTTTGGAGCAATTTTATTAATATCTTGTCTGTATTATTTTTTTTTTTGGCCTTGCTGTCAATTTCTAAAATCTTTTAATGCTTGGTATGCTTGTTGTAAGAAATGCATGGTACACGTATTTTACTATATAACACATTGGACTAGGAAAAAGTTTACTTTGTATTGTGAAAAGATTCTGAAATTAAGCTCGCTACTTTTCGTGGAGATAAAAACTTATTTTACAAACTTTTGTTTTATTTAAGACCGCCTTATATTCTCAAATAATGGAACACAGGCAAACTGTCAAAACTTTCCAATTTAGCTAGGAACTCGCAAAGAACTTGAGCGCTGGCCATCTGCGCCTTGAGAACGTTGCTTATTGAAATTTCGTATGCACAACTTTAAGCAGCGATGCAAATTCTGGAGAGAAAAGCTTTCACAGCTTCTGCCAAAATCTGCGACAAAGAATTCGCTAGATCTAGCGAGATCACTTCAGATGCATTTGCACCTTGGAGCACTCAATATGAAGAGCAATGGGGATTTTAATGAGAATTCAGGTAGGAGAGCCTCGTTTCGCAAGAATAAAGATTCTTTTGAGTAGGTTCTTCCATTTTACGGACTTCAAATATAGGTTTTAAGTGTTTTTTTGTTTAATTCGTAGAACTCCATTTTTTTTAAATTAAATTAAAATTAAAATTGATAATGTTGTTGTCGAGTTCGGCAAGCATTGTAGCATGTATCTTTGTTACAGCTGTTTCGATTTACAAGACCATTTTCAAAACGTGGTTAATCCACATTGCGACGACCTGCTTTTATGATTTAAATGTGAATTTTTGAAGTTGTCTAATTGATTTATTACCGGTTAAACTAATTTGCTGGACACTAATTGAGAAAGTATTATATGGGATTCAGAATGACATTATTGCTATGACTCATTTACGGAAAGATTCCGAATCCCATATAATACTCTCTCAATTAGTGTCCAGCAAATTAGTTTAACCGGTAATAAATAAATTAGACAATTTCAAAAATTGACATAGAAAATCATATAAATAGGTCGTCGCAATGTGAATTAACCACGGGTTGAAAATAGCCTTGTAAACCGAAACAGCTGTAACAAAGATACATACTAAAATTCTTGCAGAACTCTATAATAACATTATCAATTTTAATTTAAATTAAATTTAAAAAAAACAAACATATGTAATTATTTTGTTAAATTCTCTATTTTAGCCGAACACCTTTAGATTCGAGCTGGAAGTATTTTGGGTTTTAATTTTTGACAATTTAATGTGTATCAGTGTATTGTACTGTACTGTGTGTAGTGTGTACCATGCATTTTCGATATTTTCGACACAACACAGAAAATGCAAATATTTTTAGTCAGTAGGTACCACACAACCCTATGAAGCCAGTGAGGGTACGTTGTGAGACTGACGGTAGTGGGAAGGGGAAGAGATGGGGAACAGTGAACTTTCACCAGAGTGATACTGAAAGTATCTTTCACTCTGGAACGTGCTGCAAATTACTTTAAATATACAAATTGTAACACAAATTAATCCAAAAACATTTATTTGCACACGCCTGGATTTTAACCAGCGAACTCCAGAATCATAGCCAATGATCATAACCACCCAACTCCTTAGGCCGTTAATATTTAAAACAAATGTTTAATAATTAACCATCGCGCAATTTTAACACACCTCGATTTTGGTGCACAATCCTGGTTTCTATCACGTTACAATATAACATTATTTATTTATCACTACTCCAGTTTTTGATTGTGTCGATGTTAGATGATATGATAATGAGATCAATAATCATCTGAGTCTTACCTAAATTCTTATGGGATTATTTCTTTGTTCATCCGCATGCCAAACCATGCCAAAACCACAGATAAAATGTTTTCTAGTTCAACAGGCATATCAAAACAATGCAAAGTTAATTTTTCATCAAGATAAATAAACAAAATAAAATACTTTCGCGTTGTAATTTCGCCTCGAGTTCATTACGATCATAACCGTTTCATCTTCTAGTTGATTAAATGACTAGGTACCCATCCTAAGTGCAAATCAGTGTCATCAAGATCATAATATTATTAAAATTCTCATCTAGCAAACTATTTTCCATTTTCTCAAATTTCCCCATGGGCGGGAAAATAGCGCCTCTAGCGGCAATCTTCAGAAACGAAATGACTATGCCCTTAGAAAATCACACTCCAATACACTTTCATATTTCGCCTTAGCTTTATTTTTCTTACGATACTTTTGACTTTTCTTCTTTATGCAGTAATATAGAAGGAACATATGATGTGTTTGAAAAATTGCGCAGCTGACGAAATTGTGAAGAAACTCAGTTTAAGATGCTGGAAAATCTTTTAAAATTAACACAAATCTTTCACCTTTTATGCTAGTAACATACAAAATATCAACAAAAAAAATACTATTTTTATTGGTAAATCCAATTTAATAATGTTTTAAATAAGTTTTGCAAGCATTTTAATTTAATAGTTATTGTGACAGCTTTTGCGTTGTTCAGTGCCATTTTTACATATTATAATTAGGCCACATTGAGGCGATTTATGAATTTGAATTTATTTACCCCAACCCTATTTTTATTTCTACGATATTATTTCTATTTAAAGTGATTTATCATGTATAAATAAATCGTCTCAATATGGCATTACTACAATTTGATGATGGCCTTGAATGCCAAAACAGCTATTCGTTGTTTTTTTAAATGATGCCTCCAAAAACCATGTTTTTTTCCCCCGTACAACATTTATATTTAAATTAACTTAAGAAATACTTTTCACTTTTATTTTATTTATTTAATTTTCAGAAACAAACAGTACATAATTACATGTTAGAAAGTAGTTACAAGTTGTAGAATTAATAAAATAATTTTTACCAATGACATGTCGCTGTTATATAATATATGTTTTTAAGTGACAAATTATAAATTTTACCTATATTAAATTAGCAAATTATTGAGGGAGAGGTGTGTGTGTCTGTGTGTGTGTGTGTGTGTGTGAATATGTGTGTATGTATGTATGTAAGTATGCGCATTTAACAATTTATATGATTGACATGATGCTCTTTTTAAATTTGGGCAGTGAATCGGAGAAAATGTCGATGTTATAATTTAGATTAATATTATTGGATACATGAAGAGCACGATTGATTGGCGAATTAGTTGCTGCATTTGTCTTGTAATTAAGCGTGTGGAATAGTTCTGTACGGCGTGTACGTCTTAATGGTATGTTAAAATTAATTAGGGAAAGTAGTTCGGTACAATCGATGTTATTATTTAAAATTTTGTGTATAAATGTCAAATCAGCAATTACTAGTCTTTGTTGCAAAGTTTGAAATGTGCATTCATAAGTATTGTTGAATTTGAATTTAAGATATTTTATAAATTTGTTTTGAATATGTTCTATGCTATCTATGTATAATTTGTACTGCGGGTTCCAAATTGGCGAGGCATATTCCAGTATACTTCTGACTAATGCTAAATATAATATAACTACTGTGCGCGGGTTACTGAACACTTTAATTATACGAAGAACAAAACCAAGCATTTTATATGACCTGTGAACGATTGAGTCCATGTGATTATTAAAAATAAGTTTGCTATCAAGGTAAACACCAAGGTCCTTACATTCCGTTTTAGAGATGACAGATTCATTGTTGAGTGAATAAGAGTACTTAATTACATTTTTATTTCTGGTGAATGTCATGTGTATGACATTTGGAAACATTGATATCTAAACAGTTAACTTTACAATACTTGCAAAGCCTATCTAGGTCACTTTGTAATGCTTCGCAGTCAGAGAGAGAATGCACAACGTTGAATATTTTCATGTCATCAGCGTAAAGCACATATTCGAAATTTTGAACGCATGATAAGTTATTAAGTTATTATTATTATTATTTTTATTAAGTTATCTGCCACGCATCCTGATTTGTTCGGGGTTATCAATGTATATCGGTTATGCTGGACGGCAGTTTGATGAATACTTACCTCGCCATCCAGGTATTTCGATATTTGACTCTCACTCACAGGAGGTAATAAAAGCAATTATTATCCGGCTGCATAAAATTCATAAAATATTTATTTTCACTTTGCGACAATATTTAAAGATGAATTTACAATAATTAAGAGCTACACGAAACAACCATGAGAAGGCGGGTCTCCAACGTGAATGAAAAACGAGCTCGCGGTAAAATGCAAGTCATCGCGTTTCTAATATTCGGTGTTGCACTCTCAAAAAATATCTTTTAGGCTGTTCAGTTTATGCCGAATGTAGGTACCACCACAAATGGTTTGGTTTGGAGTAAAGTTCACCGAACAAAGTGTCAATGTTTTGCGCTCCTTTATACAGAGTCAAGAGTTCTCATTTTTACCAACGTTAGTGAAAGTAGCACTTGTTGAAGAACACGAACCATGTGTTAATAAAATTCTCCCTTGCAACCACATTTTGGCGAAATGTACAAGCACATATGATTGATTAAAAATATTCTTAGTTTGTACTGCAATATCGCATATGTGTATACCATTACCATAGTATAAACATTGGTTTTTCCAATCCTCATATATTGAAATACCTACTTATGTACCGTATCCGTTTTATATATATATATATATATATGTATATAACATCCGCATTTTGAAAAACATCCGATCGTGAGAAATTTTGCAAATATGCCGACGCGACGTACGCAATATTACCAAGTGAGATGAGAAATGTGTTTGAAATGTCAGAGATGGTGTCAATTCTGAATATTTATGCTGAGAAGCATTTTCGTAAACTTACTGCAGGCAATATTTTCCAAGGAAGATGGCAGTGAGGAAGCTCATTTGAACGTCAGAGAATTTTGCAATAAGTTGCATTACTAGCACGTCTTTTCTCGGTAGCTTAATAAAACTGAAGAATTATTTAATTTAATGCTTATGAGTGAATATTAGCAATATAATATATTTTACATGTAATTAATTATTTACCACATTATTTTAACCGACACAGTTGAAAGAGTAAATTAAAGGAATATTTGAATTATAATTCTATTTCCATAATGATTTAAAAAAAACCCTTTATAGCAAACAAGTGGAAAAATCAATCAAAGTGGAGGATTTCAATTATAATATGATTTAGAAAAAAATTAAAACTCATAATAACTGACAAGTGGAAAAATCGCCATAATCCTAATTTGGGAATCGGATATGAGTACCGCTGCGCCACGAGAACCATTTATTGGATAACCAACACCCCTGCCATAGGTCACCCCAAGGGGTTCGCTATGTTTGGCGACGTAGCAGGAGTGCCCGTGAGCTGAGGTTTGTCTAGGTCTTGGTGGCGTTGGTACAACTATTGCGTGGCGGGCTGGATTGGGAGAGACTGGTTGAGCGAGATCTAATCCAGGCCTCTAATATGCCAAATTTACCTGTCTTTCGTAAACATATTTGAATTTGTTTTCAAATCTTCCCGCAATCAATCTGTAGTCGGCATTCTTTGGGAGCTGCCAATACTTTCCCATTTTATCAATAGGTGACTCAGATCAACTTACTTTTATACAATATATATATATTGTTTATTCTCAAAATAACAAAAGTTTACTCTTGACAGCGCGCTTGGTAAATTGCCTTAAGAGGGAATAACCCGACAAACCCGGAAATATGTCATTATTAAATCAAATTTTAGACGTATTGACTCTTTTCCACAAAAAATTATAAATTGATTTCGAAAAACTGTTTTTTATCTAGTAAAACTACGTTTTAAATTTTGAGAAAATATGTTTATTTTTAGTACAATAAGGTTGTACCGTAGGTCGTTGGCAGATTAGTTAAATTTAAAAAAAAAAAAATTTTTTTTTTTTTTATCTCAGCTTTATATCTTTTACACTATGAAGCGCCCGGTAAAAAGTGAAAAACTATTTACTGAACTAAATAAAATAAGTATCGATATTATCGATAATGCTCGATTATTTGTAATATTTTTTGACAATTTGTTTATAAATCTAAAAAATATGTTATAAATGGTAACATAATGGTGGATTTATTGAGTATATACCACTATTATCAGTTTATATACCCCACATTCAAATTCGGAGGAATAATTTTTTTAATGTTGGCGGGAAATTTCCAAATCGAACCAATAGAAATCACGATCAATACCAATAGAAACGATCTCTCTATTGGTGTTTAATCAAAACAATGTAATATCTGTCATAAACACATAGTGCTCTATACAACTAAAACTATTAGGTATGTTATTATGTCAAGTATGTCCACCATTTACAAAGGTTTGTTTTATTACCCGTATTTGCATTACATACTCATCCTTCTTCTAAATTTACAAAGAGTATAAAATGTAACTGTAGCTTTGAAAACAGTATCGGTTTTCTAAACAAAATGATGTCTTTTATTGATAAATTATACCATTTCATATTGACCACCCAATAACTTCTAATAGTGTTAAACTTTAAAATAATATTAGTTTTTTTCCTCAACATGATTATTGTTGTAATTGACTACACATTCATTTACGTAACTAAGACGAACCTAACTAAGTGAGCATTTCAAATTTGTCTGCAACTATCCCAAGACAAACGATCTTGAGGCCATTTATCCATTTAAAACATCTCTCATCTTCCTACTAATCAACTTGATACTAACTAGCAATAAGTACTCGTGTATCAAGGATTAATCCTTATTTCCACTGGCGTCTTACCGCCTGCTTTGCAGCTTTATTAACGAAGAGATTAAAGCTTTTCCCAGCCCTTATACAAGTACCTATAACTACCCTTGTAACCAATTAATTTTCGGATAACGGAGCCCCGTTCCACCCTCGCTTTAACTAAGTGAAATTTAGCTGAGTGGATTCGCAAAGGCTCGGTTATGATCCCTGACAAAGTGCATGCTTTATATGTGAATAATTTTTCAATTACGGACAACCATTTCCACGCTTTTCAATCCTGCCTGAGTTTATAAAGGTGTATATAATATATGAGTATTATATTTACGGAACACGTTCAGAATACATCGTGGGAACGGCAATTACTTTGAATAACGTTTTGTTTTGATGTATATTTTATTTATGAAGCTTATTATTTATTTTTTAAAATTCGTATTATATCCCTTCACAACCTTTGATGTTTGGTAATACGGAAATAGCAGTTTTTGTTGTTGTTTCATATAGCTTTATTATTAAAATGTGAATAGAATAGGCAAGACTATTTATGGTCTTATTTATTTATTTTTACTGGGTTTTTACAGATCACTCACATGAAAACAATCCAATTAGACAAGTTACACATTTGTAAATATTGAAATTGCTTCTAAATAAAAATTAAATAACAAAACAATTACAAATAAAAAAAATGTTAAAATACAAATTTCACTTAAATAATTTTTTTTTTTTTTAAATACTTATTGAAAAAAAATAGTTGTTACATGTCAACAAACAAGTCCCGCTAAGCCAATTGAATTGGCTTGTCATTAGGTGCTTATAATTTAGTTACATTTTACATTTTAAAAGTTTTACATCTTATAATCTACATATTCAACATTTTTTCATACATTTTTTCGTACATATCAATATAAATATTTGTTTTTCCGATAGCCAATTTTTCACCATATATTTAACCTTATTCATATGATTAAATTGCTTTATAGTGTCAGGTAATAAATGAAATATCTTCGGTATGTTGTATTCAAACATTCTCTGTTCGTACTTATTTAATGTGAATCTAGTGCTGTATTTATGTTCTAATTTCTCTTTATGCTGCGGTGTAAATATATGCTGAATTATAATTTTGTGCCATAGTATTGCCTTAACATGTGAAATTTTGGCACTCTGAAACAGCAACGGTGTATTATGTCTGTGTTTGAAAATATTAGGGACAACAAATAATTTTGCATTTTGTACAACTTGGACTTGTTTCAGATTGGTTATAGCAGTATTTTCCCAGATTGTTAATCCATATTTTAGAATAGATTCTGCCAGTGACATATAATTTTTTTTATTTTTTTT
This sequence comes from Limnephilus lunatus, assembly GCA_917563855.2. Taxonomy (NCBI): domain Eukaryota; kingdom Metazoa; phylum Arthropoda; class Insecta; order Trichoptera; family Limnephilidae; genus Limnephilus; species Limnephilus lunatus. The sequence continues at coordinate 84,018,851 of OU830596.1, read as the reverse complement.
ATTTAATTGAAAAAATTTTCCCTTGGTACAATACATACAATAGATACATAAATATAATGAAAGTATATAAAAGCTTAATACAATAATTATTACAATTATATATATATTTTTTAAAATTATTCTCCCATAATAAGCAAATGCTTGTGTGTACGGGAGGAAGTATTATTTTTTTGGTTATTTTGATTTATTTATTTATTTTTTTTATTGCTGTTTTTATTTATATTTAGTACTTTGAAATTTAGTTTATGTAAATAATAAGATAAATGTATGTTTATATAAATGTATGCATACATATAATTTTTATTATTATTATTTATTTATTTCTTAGTTAAGGTTTTCAGTATATTTTTTTAATTGTGTTTTGAAATTTTTGAAACTGTCACAAAGGGATCTTATATTTTCTGGTAATTTATTCAAGAAATTTGTTCCCAAGTATTTGTAGTTTTGTTGGCCTAAAGTTTTTTTACAAATGGGAATTATTAACATGTATGTTTTAATTGATATGAAAAAATTTAATGTGTACATTCTGCCAGCAACTGATCTGAGTTTTTACAGGTTTTTTTAAATATTTTTATCATTTAAAAAAAATGTACTGTAACACCAAGATACACATATTCCGTAACTAATTCTAAGATTTCACATTGACAATTAGTTGGAATATTTTTTTGGATGCAATTAAAATTATGCAAAACAATATTAGGATTAAATTGAAATTTGGCATTAGGTGATCTTATATGCATTACTTTGGGTTTTTTAGCATTTATTAATAGTCCTGCAACATGTGACCATTTACAAAGTTGATTCAAGTCAATTTGAATGAGTTCAATTGCAATTTTTATATCTTTATGTGATATGACCAATGCCGTATTATCTGCGAATACAAAATGTTTAACGAAAGAGGAAAGTTTTTTCATTGTATTTACATAAATTATAAATAGTGTAGGTACCAATATGGAACCTTGTGGAACTCCTGCAGATACATTTTTTGTTTTACTAAAAGTATCATTTATTTTGGTACATATTTTTCTCTAAGATAATCTTTTAATAAATTTAACACATTACTTTTTATTTCAATTTTTTCTAGAGTTTTTAGCAGTTTTTTAGAGTTAATTGTGTCAAAAGCTTTAGAGTTATCGATAAATAAAATAATAACTTTTTTTAATTATTATATTGATTATTTATGTGATTGGAAAAATTTTACAGTAGTTTTTCAGTATTTTTTTTTATTTGAAAGCCATATTGATTTGGATCTATGATAACGAATGTTACAAAAAGAGGCAAGATACACAAGAGCCTTAATTAGAGATGCAAATGAAACACAATTTAATTAGCACAACATATTTTTTTAGCAATCGCAGAACATTCTTTCTGAATCCATATAGATTATCGAGAAAATATCTACTTCAGCACACTCGATCTTATCGTATAGTTTTAGGATTTGACCTCAAACTTTTTTTGGCGCGCATAGGGGGAGGGGGGGGGGTAAACCGACGACTCTGGCGTGACAAAACGGGATGATTTAAAACCGACTCTTGCACGAATCGTAGGTAAGCACATTTTTCTTAAATTTGCTACCACAGTTTTACTCACGAGATTCATCATGAAAAAAGCTAATAAGTTCATATGGAAGTTGACACAAATAACCCATTTTATTAGGCAAAGACTTGAACTCTTTCGAATTCGCCAGAATTGAGAAATTTTGTAGTGTTTAATTCTTCACGGTTCTTCAGCGCTCTGAGTTAGTAATTGACCTTCAAACAATTCATTTGGCAGAGTCAAAATTACGGATGCAATCGGCAATGCAAACAGATCGAATAAGCGTTCGTTGTTGCGAATAAATTTATTCGTTGAATAAAATTTCGTATTGTAATATTTAGTATTTTATTAATCGAATTATTATTTTTAGATTAATTCGTGCGACAACAGATTTGCCCGCAGTTGTAACAGATATAATCGAGCGACGCTTTAAAATACTGGATGGACCGCTAGCTACAATTTTCCCAACCCTGGATTATTTTGTGGACTCCTAGATTAGTATTAATAAAAGAATTCCATTCATTGTTTGCTTGAAAATAATTATGAAAAATACACTCTTGTACCGCGCATGCACTGTGGTGTGGTACTTTAATGAAAAAAATATCTTGCAGTTCTAAGAAAAGAATATATGTATTTATTATTTAAATGGAATTTTATGTTTTAATAATATATTACATATAAAGGAGGTGTATTCGTTTCCTGTTGTTTGCTTTTAACACTAAACATCCCCACTCCTCTAAATCAAAAATTTTGAATCGGGTTATCGGGCCTTAAGCATTTGTTTGTAGGTAGAAAAGAACGAGGGTGCTTTAGACCACACGACTGAAGTAAAACTTCACTAACAGAACATATGAAATTGGGGTGACAAATGACCATGGGGTGACAAATGATCGTGGGGTGACCTTTAACCTTTAGGGGACTTATGACCTTGGGGTGACCTATGACCTTGGGGTGACCTATGACCTTGGGGTGACCTATGACCTTGTGATGGCCTATGATCTTGGAGCGACCTATGACCTTGGGGCAACCTATGACCTTGGGGCAACCTATGACCTTGGGGTGACATATGACCTTGAGGTAACCTATGATCTTGGGGTGACCTATGGCATGGTTTTTAAATAAATGGTTCCTTGTGCTCGCACCTCTCTCTCTTGCCCCTACAGTAATATTCGAAACGTAACTCTCTCTCTTTTTATCTTCACTAATTTAAATCTCCCTCTCAACTTCTGTTCGCCTAGCCACGCATTCGCCAGCTTACTCCCCAAGTTAAACGTGCGTAAAGAAGCTTTACTTCAATAAAATCGGGCGACCCGTTACGCTCAGATGCGATTTGTGGTAAGTACTACGGGTGAACGATCTTGGCAACAATTGGTTTGCGTGGTTTTATACTAATATTGGTTGATAGCCCATCTCCTTTGTTTCTCGTATGGTTTCGAGAATAAACTTAATTTATCAAGGTCAAAAATATACAACACGTTCTTCAGTCACAATTTACTGAAAACATTTTCGACAGTTTCAGATATTTGCAAGAATACGACAAAAGATAATAAAAACCAAAGATGTGATCTGGCAGAAAGATTTTTCTGCAGGCATTACAGTATTTCGGGATTCATCGTAAAATTGCTTTTATGAATGGAACGTATGCACATAAAAGCGCGTGGGTTTCAATAAAATCGCGTTTTAGTGAATCAGTTTACATTGGGCTATAAAATAAAACGTTTATTTGACTTTGGAGAAGTTTATTTCAAGTACCTACGTGAAGGTGATCTTAAATATTTGGATCTTTGGGTGTTACAGTGAATGAAGATATACTTAGATATACTTAATGAAAGTATATACTTACAGATAAGTCAGAATAAAGAGATTCTTGCAACTCTAAGACTTACCTAATGGATTTAATCATTTATTGGATAACCAACACCTCTGCCATAGGCCACTTCAAGTGGTTCGCTACGTTTGGTGACTTAGCAGAGGTGCCCGGGTTCACGAATTTTCTAGGTGATGGCGGCGAATACTTTTTCGCACCTCCACGTGGCGGACTGAATTGGGAGACTGGTTGAAATAGACCTAACCTAGATCTCTCAGGGATGGATTCATTCGTCTGTCACTCCTGGATACATTTACCCCAGATTCCTATCCACCCGTCGTACCTTTTTCCTTCCCAGAACTTCCTTTCCTTTCTTTAGAAAAAGACCTTAGACTACCAAACGTAGCGAGCCACTTGGGGTAATCTATTTTTTTATTTTTTTTTATTAGGTTTGTCAACAGTGATTTACATCAAAGCTTTCACAGGTACAATTACACTGAACATAGTTGATGCTATCACTAATTAAAGACAAACACAACATTGATAACATAATAATGACAAATATATACAATCATTCACACACATACATACCATACATTACAAAATAATAATAAGCAATATGGCAGGGATATAAGTTACCCAAAAAACGGTTCCTGGAGCGGTGATACCCATACCCACCCCTTAAATTGAAATTAATATATGGGTACATTTCAAATCTTCTGTAGTGAACTATTAGATTTCAATGTAAAGGGTGGTGTTATTTTCTTTCTAACACCGTTTACATCATATTTCTCACCATGGCAGTAAGGAAGACAAAACCATTTCTTTGAGACCTGTAGAAGTTGTTCCAAAATCGAACAAATTAGCCTTTAATTAGGGGTTAACAATTGAGTGCAGTTTATGAAGTTATTCAGTATAAAAAGTAAAAGAATATCGTTAGTTCTCCGAGTAGAAAGTACAGGTAGTTTTAGAATAGACTATAGATGTGTAGGTACCACTGACTATTGTGGTGAATTATGTTTTTATTAGAAAACCTGTTCTTAATAATTTTCATAAGAATTCTAAACAAAACAGCAGCTTTCAAAATAATGATTTCCGAAGAATATACGAAAATTTCGGAAACCATCTTGTGCTTATAAAAATAGTTACAAAAATACTTCTTGTCATATTTGGATTATTTATTTTATTATTCACTGGATAAAACGTTCTTATAAATAATAGTGTTTGATTTTAAAAACATCAAACTAGGCAATCTTGCCACCATTATGTGCTTGGAGACTAGATTATCATTTCGATCCCTTTTAGACGTTATCAAACATGATTGGGTCTTTGAAACATTAAATTCGACGAGATTATTCTTACCCTAAGAGAAAACCCTCTCGAGGTAGATTTTTTAAATACCGATGCACATTCTCTCACTAGGCAAAAATTTGTCCCAGATATCAATTAGCACTTATATTATTGTGACTTGTTTTTTTTCGACAAATCAATTTATTGATCTCTCGTCGGTCATTCTAGGAAATCGTTAAGCAATCGTCGAAAATAAAGTTTATCTTAACTGTCTTGGTGCGTTATCTATGCCTTGCTGAGCCCGGGGCAAATCATGATTAAATCATTTATGTTGGCAGCCGACAAAGCGAAGCTCTAGAATGGTAAACCGCCCTTGAAAAAGAGAATTACGAATAAGATGACCTATAATACTGATTTAAAATGAAATTGTTTCAATAAATATTTCGCATTCGAGACGTTTCCATCAAATATTGTGCATGGGTTAGGTTTCTTCAAATATCAACATAGAATTTCAAACAAAGATATCATCAATATTTGCAATATTTCTTAGTAGTTAATGGAATACCGCAAAAAAATTGATATTTTAAAATCCACGACTCAAAAAATAGCTTATATGTACGTACATTACAAATACAAAAATGAAAGTATATAAATGATTATTAATTATTATTTTGAAATAATAATTCTGAGAAAATCTTACGATAAACGTTCCTGAAGTGAATTCATAAAGCTTTGGCCCACTCTAAAGAAATATATAAGTTTTCTCAATTAAAACTAAACTGCTTACGATAAGTAATGAAACTGTACATAGAGCCGAGCATTATTCAGAGAAATTAACTCATTGTCTAGTACTTTAGGTTTGACTTGTTAAATATTTTCTAAAGAAAACCTTTTAAAGATCTCTCAAAAAATCTACAAATCATAAACATTTGGATTAACTACAACTTGCATGTTTTTAGCAACGATGCTTCATAGAGTGGTGTATTTAAAAAATTATGCGATTAATTTGTTATTTATTATTATTTTTACGGTGCTCCAGATTTTATGTCCGTGATAAATCTTTCCCAAATGAAAGACTAAACCCTTCCACACACTTTTCCACAAATGATTATCTAGTAAGTCCACGCAATGTAAGTGCACTATATAAGTATAATAAATAGAAAACAAAACAAGAACAATACGTCAATCCACCAGAAACATAATGGGAAAATATTTCACCGACTCCAGACATTTTCATATCAGAGGGTTCGGCTCTGATACTCGATCGATAAATCCTACTGATCCCTCAATATAAATATTTATAAAGTCTTTCGTAATCTTACATGTATTTAAAATGACTGACTTTTGCAATTTTATATATAAATTCTTTGACAAATCTAAAACGCCTAATTTTTTTATGAGAGAGCTAGGTATAATTAGGTAAGAGAGCTAGGTATAATTATTATTAGGTAAATCTATATAAATAAATTACTACTAGTACTTCCATAAACCGAGTGTCACAAAGCAGTAAAACAGAAATTTATTTTTTTCTATAGTAGACATAGCCGAAATTATGCGTTTTAAAAAACCACATTAAATACTTAGCAACTTAGCAGGGCCGTTCAGGGTTGTGTAATAAAAATAAGAATCTTTGAATATGGGATTTTGTAAGTATAGCGTTCGAAAAACTGATTGTTAAAAAACTGTCAATTTTTACGAAATTCACAACAACGCCAATATCTCGAAGTCTAAGGACATTTTACTAAGGTCATATTATGATATTTTGGTTGGAAATGATTGCCCTTTCCGCCCTCCAAAGGATACTGTTGACTTTTAGGACACTCTGTATATAATTATACCTTCATCAATGTAGGCGTTCTGCATGGATCCGAAGGTAATTCTAAAGTTTTTAGATCGATTTAAGAAAGATCTATGTGCAAAGCTGTACGCCAGGAGAGTAGGGTGTTATCTCCTAAAATTGTTAACATTAACATTCGAAATCTAAAGTCTAAAAGATTTTTTAATTAAATTATCGGCGATTAGTCGACTTTCGCTAGCATTCTCGAAAATCGGCGATGGCTATTGACGGTACTGCACGTTTTGATCCCGCGACAAAATATCCTACGGAAAAAACTTCCCCCAACAAAATATCTACTAAAACTTCACATAACCTAACCTTATTTTACGTTTTACTATTTTTGAACAATAATTTATTGTCTTTACATGATCTCTGCATTCTTTTTGTTCCATTTTACTTTGTTTGAACAATAATTTATTGTCTTTAAAGGATGTCTGTTTATTTATTGTATTTAATCATTTATTGTCTATAGGTTAGGTTTTAGTAGATATTTTGTTGGGAGGTGTTTTGTCCGTAGAATATTTTATCGGGGATATTTTGTCGTGGGTTGAAAAGTTGCGGAACCGGAACTTTTGACTAGTTTCTATGATCCCGATTACTCCCTCGATAAAGCTGACGATATTTGGTAAAAAATTGACGGGAAATCTAAATTATCAGTTGCTCTTAAAATAACAGACAAAAACTTGAACTGGGGGAAACGGAGGATTCAAAGTTATTCAGGATATCACGAGTTTTAAAGCTAAAATAACGGTTAATCGTAGAAAATCGCGCATCAAATGCCTAAAATAATTTTAAAAATCATTTTAGTTAAACGAAATCATGTGATTATTTAATTAATAACATATCACTTTGTTTAAACCACTTTTTTAATTAACAATATCGACATGTTATACCGACATATGACCGGTCAGTGGTTGAGTGGGCATAGCGCTTGGGTCCCACCCGGGCGTCGCATGTTCGATTCCTCGGCTGGCTAAGTCCTCCATCACAACACAAGCAACATTTTCGGCTTTCTGCGGTGGTAGTAGGAGATTTTCAAACATTGTTGGGCTATTCGTAACCCGGAAATGTTTGTCTTTCTTTTTAAAAAAAAAAAAAAAAAAAAAAAAAAAAAAATGTTTCAATAACAATGTTATCTTCTTCAGGATATGATATATTATATTAACATATTAATATTAACATATCCTGAAGAAGATAACATTGTTATTGAAACATGTCGATATTGTTAATTAAAAAAGTGGTTTAAACAAAGTGATTTGTTATTAATTAAATAATCAATAATGCCACAAAGTTATTTTGCAAAGTTTGAAGAACTCATTTGACGGTGACATTTCAAAATGACGAATAGCTCATCATAGATAAAACATGTCATTTTTGCCATCGACTGGCATTTTCCTGATATTGATAAAATTGATAGGTCATTATTTTTTTGTAATTTTTTTTATGATCCTATAAAATTATGCATTTTCAATGACAGTATGGGAATCACTGAGTATTATGCCCGTTCTGAGGCCCCAATTTAATGAAAATCAATCAAAGATGATGAGAAATAATAAACTTAAGTAAAAAAAGTAAATAAAAATAATTAATTAAGTAAAAAAATCGCCAAGGGTGCGGCTACGGTTGTATACGAAATTTTGGTCTCCAGTGACATATTTATTCATTTATTTTATCAACAAAGACATAACAAAATAGTAGGTATTGGACAGTTGGGGGCGCGACAAGAGGTCGGCGGTCATTCGGTTGTGTGACCAGTGACTGAAGAATTTTTATTTGTTTTTTATTTTGAAGAAAAAAAAAAGTTAAAAACATGTCACCGAAAAAGTCACCGGAGACCAAAATTTCTTTACTTTTTTTACTCAAAAAAATGTCAGGAAATATTATTTTTTTACATTATAATTTTTTTTATTGCCTTTTTCGACCTTAAATTATTCATCTTTGAATTATGTATCTAATTTTTTTTTGTTTCCTTCATTTTTTTTCTATGTGAATACCTCAGAAGCGTCCCAGCTGATCCCGTCTGGAACCACTGAGACTATGGCATCCCCAAATGGGGTATGTTGAAGGTCGTGGGGGATGGGAAAAGAGAAAGGTGGGGAAGTACTTGGCTATTCAGATCCGGCCACCAAACACGGCAAAAGCCATTTCAAGCAAGGTTTCAAATGTGAATGGTGGTTATAGTATCGATAGTTTCTTCCACTCTGGAACGTGCCGCAAATATACTATATATTATTTTAAATGAATTAATGGTGAAATATGAGGAATACAAGAGATTCGATCCCGCGACTTTCGGAATGCGAGTTAAGAACCTTACCTTTGTGGGATGTATCGATTTTATTTTGTTATCGATTTGGCTATGCTGGCCCTCACAAAGTTTACCAAGATCACAATAAAAATAATGGAAATCACATAGTGCATTTCAAAATGTAAACCATTTTCCTCTAAAATTAGAATTTATATTAAGAGGTTCATAAACCACTGGTTCCGCGCACCACAGCTCAAGTAACGGCTGTTTAAATTCATCAAAAATATGATATTATTATAATTGTGATTATTCTACTACATTACCTGGCGTAGTAAGTACTTGAGAAAGTTTAAAATGTTTAAAGATTTTCTCCGCCGAAGTTATGAAATTCTTCAGAAGTAATTGGGGAGATCAAATTGTTCTGCCGTTAAAACAGTATCACTGGAAATGTGCGTTAATTAACGACTTAGGTATTCCGTTATTAGAAGTCTGAAACCCAGTGGACATTTTACACTTTCAATTTTGGAAATAAATTATTCCGTTATTAAAGTACAAAGCCCAGTGCAGTTAATGAACTTAGTATTTAATTCTGTCCACGTGTAATTCTGGCCGTGTAATATTGGTACTTAAAATTCACACCTATGTATTTTCGTCCTGCTACCGTTCGTTCATTAGTTCCTCTATTGATCGTCTGCAAAGTTAAGTGTGTCAATTGTGTAATTTCGCCTTATTAATAAATGTTGCATTGTAAATATAAATGTTTGTTAGGTGTTGAAAATGTTAATTGTGTGTTAACAATCGATCGGTTCCCCTTTACATACATTTTGAAGATTATTTTATTAAACATATGCCTACGGACGGAGCCATATTAATTAATTTTGATTTTATAGTAAAACAATGGAAATTGTGTTCAACACATGGTGGTTTTGATAAGTCGGGCGACATTTTCTATAATTTAATAAAAGCGACTTATTTTACATTTGAGATAGGTTGCGTAATTACCATATACATAATGTATTATAGCCGCTTATTATTTCAACAAATTCAGACGCACATGAGCCGAGAGTACAAATGATATCGGAGAACCTTATTTCTTATTCGCCATGCGAAATTGGCGAATGACATGAAGTCGTGCGAAATTGACGAATTAATTTATTGTTTTATAATATTAGTCTTATTTGTGTGTGTGGTTATGAAATAACCCATATTTATAAGGTTTTTTACATTGGCTCCATACAAAATAATTTCCTTCTGGTCCTATGTCATCTTATGGGATGCTGTGTGGAGGACCTTTTTAGGAAAGGGAGAAAGTTCTGAGAAAAAAGGTAAGAGGTAATCTGGCGGTCAGTGTATGCAGAAGTGACGGTATGAATCTATCCCTCCCACTGCCTTTCAGCCTTCCCCTTCCCCGCCTCCTCCCCTCCAATAATCATTTCCTTCGGCTTCATATCATGCCGAAATTGGGGATGCCTTATGTTTAGAAATCACGCTGACTCCGGAAAGCTGAGATCGGTTGGCACAAAAATTAGTTCATTAAGAGGGAATAACCAGACAAAACCGGAAATATGTCATTTTTAAATAAAATTTTAGACGTATTGACTCTTTTCCATTATTGCTGATTTGTTAAATTAAAAAAAAAAATTATCATACAACACACATTTCAAATCATATAATCATGCAGTAGAATAAATCAATATTTTTTCTGGGAAAGCTACGTTTCACAATTTTAATTTCAGTTTAAATAAAATCATTTAAAAAAAGATCCGCACACGTGTTTTGTGACGAAAATACAACAGTTAGTATATTTATTTACGGTCTTAAAAACTAATATATTTAAGATTTGTTTACATTCTTATTTATCTTAGGCAGTATTGAAAAATTATAAATATCTACTTATGATCAATAAATAATTACAAAAAGTACAGAATTTTAATAGTTTTATCATCACGCCTCTCAGAATTTTTGAATGTAGGTATAAATTTTAGCAAATTTTGAATGAAATAAAATCGATATTAAGTTATTATTTTTAAAAGCTGGTACGGAAAATAATTAATCTTTCTAATTGGAACCGCCCTGTACCATCGTAAGAACATCTTTACACGAAATATGAATTCTCGGCCGCTGGCTAGTTAATGGACCTATGGTTACCGGATAAAACAGAACGGTGATAAAATAATATACAATAAAAGACTATGCGAGCTTCTAGGTTAGGTTAGATTAGTTTTGTTTACCTTAGGTTAGTTAAGTTTAGGTTAGGCTAGGTTAAGTTAGGTTCGGTTTGTTTAACTGAGGTTAGTTAATTTTAGGTTAGGTTAGATTATTTAAAGTTTTTTGGTTATTTTTTTTCATTGTTTGGTTTTGTCAATGCTCTGTTTTGTCAAAGAACCATCATTGAAATACAGCATTCCAAAATAAATTATTCCTAAGACCAAAATACCTATAGCATCTTCTATGGCAGCTTACCTACCGTTAGGAGGAGTACGTGGGAACACGAGGAATGGTGTCAGCTCGGAACAAAGGGATGTGAGATTGCTTTGGTCGTGATGGCCGGATGAAACACTACAGTCTACAGTTCTACAGTCTGCACTGTCTACAGGCTACAATGTCTACATGTTACCTAGTACCCACTACACGCTGATAGCTCTACTGTTCCGTCGTGCTGGTTGGAATGGAAGTGTTATAATCCCCTCACACGTCTGCGCTCCTGTTCTCAAAAAGCATGGATTTAGAGCGGACTTGGTTCTTTTTCGCTCTTTCTCGTTAAATACAAGCAGAGAAGTGTAAAATATATTTTTTAAAATTTTTAAATATTATAATTATTCCTCCAGAGGTCGTAACTTTAAAAAATAAAAGATTCATTGAAACTGACCACGTTATAGGTTTCATGTATTGGTTTCATAGTGCTTTCACACAAACGAAGTATCTATTAAAATCCGTAAGACTAAACTTAGGTCACACAGTTTACACCCGCGCTGTGCAAGCGGGTTTCATACAGAGCATCGGAACATCCGATTATATTCGAAGGAAGCATTTTTTTAACACCAAGGCTTACGCCATCTTTCTTGAAGCTGTGTGAAGGATATTTTGAGGGAAATGAAGTTCTGGGAAGGAAAAAAGGTATGAGGGGTGGGTAGGAACCTAGGGGTCAACGTATCCAGGAGTGGCGAATGTATAAATCCATCTCTCTCACTATGGTGAAGGGGATGGGTCGAGAGTACGACTGGCAAGGTCTTGATTAGGTCTCCCTCAACCAGTCTCTCCCGATCTGGCCGCCACGTGGTCAAATGTATTTGCCGCCAAGACCTAGACAAACGTCACCCCATGAACCCGGGCATCCCTGCTACATTACCAAACGCAGCGAACCACTTGGGTAGGTGTATTGGTTATCCAATAAATGGTTCCCATAATCGCCTCCCAAAGCGATGCATACGTAAAATAAAACAAGAAATGACTTACATACAAATTTGAATGGAAACAAATATCCTATTTAGCCTAATAACCCAGCGTTCTATCTTATTAACACTCGATTATTTATTAGATCGCCATTCAATTTCATAAACAATTTTGTATTGGAAATTTAAGCCACGATTAGACAAATATTTGAAACACGCTAACAAGACATTTCTTGTATTCTTATTTATGGTGACCGGACACATAGATACTTTATTTTTAAACTTAACTTGGGTGTTTTTTGATTTTGAAACAGTGACGAAATTGTTTGCGTGACAAAAGTCACCCATGCCTAGCCTAAATGCGTTAACCTACCAGTTTTCCTTTATTTTATAATGCCTCATTTAATTAATGTTAAGAACTAAGAATTTTCAAGTTATTTCCATGGAAATGTTATTTTCTAGCTTTGTAAAATGCTCTTGAAATGATATTTCTCACACAATTTCGGCTTTATGATCCAGGTGATATTTCAAACAATGTTTTGCTAGGAACAAAGTAATAATTTCTGCGAAATTGATGTAATTAAACTAATGTTTGCCAGTTCTGTTAGGTCGATAGCTAGGCAACAACTATAGAAACACCCACTTGGAAAGTGTTCATGATTAGATTTGTTCTACATTCCTACCGAATAAAAAAATATTTAGTAGATATGTATCGTGAATCTGCAGTTCAGAGCTAAAATGACCCGAGTTTTGTATAAGTTAGTTAAAAGACGTTGGTTTTCCATATATCTCAATTCTTGGCCCCTCGGTTTGACACGATCTTTGCGGCAATACACAATACACAAATTAGAAAATTTAAATTGCAACATAGCAAAGAGCAAGTCGTCTGTCTTGTAATCTTGGAAGATTGCCAACAAAACTTTTCGAATAAGCCGCATGATGAATGTATGCAGATGCGAGATCCTTTGTTCTCACAATTTTCTTTACATTTTTAAAACTTTAATTTTAAAAGGGCAAATAGTATTTTCCGTACATATGTTAAGTGAGAAATGTGAAAACGACCACCACAAAAACAGTCACAAGTGCATAATCCTTTACAAATGAATGTAACATAATTGCATCAGTTTCCTACTATAATGATAGTTAGATATAAATGCTGGAATCAGTGAAAAATTAAAGTTTTTTTTACCAATCCATCAAAAAGTGTCGAAGGCCATAAAATTTAAAGCGTATTCGTAGAAGTTTATTCTAGAGTTGAACAATGTATAAACAACATATATGAATAATAAGCTGAATACAAGAAATATCATGTGGGCGTGTTTTGTGATCAAAGAGTCTGGTCAATTTGGCCTTATATTACTAACACACCACGTTTACGAAATGCAAATGCGATGGCGGTATACAATGTTAGGCAAGTGTAAGAGAGACATAGCTAGCACTAAATAGTCTAGAACCAAAAATGATGTTATAAGTAATTGTACTGAATACGTACATGTACTATTACGTATACATATTTTTATATTCAGATTTGTATGGAGGGCACTTCTAATTTTCTTATTTATTAATAAACAGAAACAAACAGTACATTAGTTACATTGGTAAAAACAATTTACCATTATTAGGTATATTTCATTGTGGGTACCTATGATGTGTTTCTTTGTAGTGTCTTATTTATGGTATGTACATTAAATAATTACCGGGTGATGTGCGTAGTGGGAGGGTGTGTGTGTGAGGGTGTGGGGGTGTGTGTGTGTGAGTGAGGATGTATGTATGTATGGGCATTGAACAAATTATATTATTGACAATATGCTCTTTTTACATTTAGGCAGTGAAACGGAGAAAATGTCGATGTTAGAATTTAGACCAATATTATTGAATACGTGAAGAGCACGATTGATTGGCGAATTGCTTGCTGCATTTGTCTTGTAATTAAACGTGTGGAATAGTTCTGTATGGCGTTTACGTCTTAAGGGTATGTTAAAATTAACTAGGGAAAGAAGTACAGTACAGTAGTCAATGCAATTATTTAAAAATATATATATATATATATATATATACATCCCGCAACAGATTTGGCAACCTTTCACTTCGCATCCTTTTGGCAACCACTGCTTACGGTAGGTTTTTAAATAAAATTGCTGTGAATGTTCACATGTTTTTAGCTTAAGAAAAGAGTGATAGTAAAAGAATTATCTAGAAATTGTGTTTTAAGGGTATTCAAATTTTTGGTAGTTACGTATACTTTAGAGTCTTTTGGACTTCCTTTCATATTGCCGTCGTATTGGTAACCGCGTATATCGTACGTATATCACACTTCATTCCATATTTAGGGCGTCCGTTCATTACGAACATTTGACGACCTCCGTATATTCCTGTATGCATTACGTTTATATTACGACGCTTTCAGAATCCTTTTAATTCGGTCGCGATTTGCCAACGGTGTATCATAGGTACATAATGATTGGTTATCATACAAAGGCTAACTTGACGACATAATAAAATTTGGCATTTTTTTTAAATTTACTTGTTTGGTTTGGTGGTGCTGGGGAGTGGGGATAATGCTCACTTCCTGAATAGAATTCTACCTTCAACATTCTTCTACCACTACGTGCTTAGTTTAGCGAGGAAATTAAAAGAATGCATTCATGTACAATCTTGATTTTTAAAAAAAATAGCGTTCAGAGCCGCTAATATTACAAATATTATTTTGAAGGAAACCAAAACAGAATCCCAATAATTCAAAACGGTATACGATTATTATGATAACATTTTACATTTGGGAGGCAATATCAAACAAATTATAAATTTGGGAGGCGGGTGTGGGTACCGTCGCCCGGGAACTATTTATTGGATAACTAACAACCCTCCCATAGGTAACACCAAGTGGTTAGATATGTTTGGTGACTTAGCAGGGGTGCCCGGGTTCACGGGGTGAGGTTTGTCTAGCTCTTGGCGGCCTATGCATTTGCCCACCTACCACATGGCGGGTCGGATTGGGAGAGACTGGTTGAGGGAGATCTTTTCATCTCTCCAGCCAGACCCTCGATCCATCGACTTGTACCACAGTGGGAGGGATGGTCACTCCTGGACACATTGACCCCAGATTCCTAACCACACCTCATACTTTATTCCTTCCTAGAACTTCCTCTCCTTCCTTTCCCTAAAAATACCCTCAACACAACATCTCCAAAGATGACATAGGCCCTGAGGGAAATTGTTTTCCTCAGGCCCTCCTTTGTGGAGCTAATGTAAAAAATATAAAGTGTCAAAATTAACTATCGCTTTTGGCTTCTCTTTTAAATCTCTGCATTGATCCAATCGTTATTTTAGTTACCGATTAATCAGAATAAAAGTGGCTACCGTTTTGCGATAGGTAGCAAGGTAATATTTTTATAAAAAAAGACAATCATTCTCGGGTTACGAATAACCTGTCACTTATATAAAACTAGCTGTTACGCGGCATGCGTTGCTATGCCATTGAATAAATAATTGTTTCTCCGTGCATGTCCTTTCCCATTCGTCCCGTTTCCCTCCCCGCCTCCCCTTCCTCAACTGCGTCCTCGAAGAAAAAGATGTACCTACCTATGTTTCACTTCATTCCTAACTTTTAGTGGCGATCGGGTATGACGTATTCCACATTTCATTCCTAGCCTTTAGTGGCGACCTGTGACGAAACAACGTTGCCGGTTCAAGTCAAATCCCGTACGAGTGTTGAGGTGCACGCCGCGGCGGCGTGATTTGCGACGTTGCCGCACATATTTCTTCTTTTCGATCGTTTTTACGGTCAAATTTACTTCTATAAAATTTCGTTTTCTTATTTTTTAATTTTTTTTATTATTATTTATTGAGTTAGTTGGACTACATGAATATAAACTAATAAGCACAATGTAACATTTAATTTGATAAATTTAAATATTTTTACAGTTAGCATAACATTTATTTTTAAATACATTCATTCTTTCTTCATTCTTCATACTTTCAGGCATTTCATCGTACATCTTTAGTCCTCTATACATTAGGCAGTTCTGCGATTTTTATTTCTTTATTTGTGGCAATCGAACTCTGTTTATATTTCTTGTTTCGTAATTATGTACGTCTCTATTAAAAAAAATTTCATCCTTAAAGTATTTTGGCATTTGGTTTTTCATAATTTTATGCACAAAAATTATCACATTAAATGGTAGTCTCTTTTTTATCGGAATCCAATTGAGATAATCTCTCATTTGATTAATCCTTGCGAATTTGCCTTTCCCCAGTATACATTTCATAGCTCTGTTCTGAATAATTTCTAGTTTGTTTAAATTTTCTTCATTGGCCAAATATAACATCGTAGAGACGTAATCCAAATGTGGAGTAACGATAGTTTTATAAATGAGCTCCGTAGTGTTTCTATTTAATTTATGTCGTAGTTTTCTAAAAAAATTTACCTTTTTTGATACCTTTCTTAGCACATATTCAAAGTTTGCCGTGAAAGTCAGTTTTGAATCGAATATTACACCCAGGTATTTGATTTAATTTACTTTTCCAATTTTTTCACCATTAATTGTTGAATTTAACCCTGTGTTACGCGTTTTATCGCCTATTTCCATATATTTTGTTTTGTTTACGTTCAGTTTTAGCTTGTTTAATTTCAGCCATTTGCTATATTTTGTAGGTATTCGTTTATTTTGTTAATTGAATCTATGTAATCTTCACAGGAAAAATAGATTAAGGTATCGTCTGCAAATAGTCTAATTTTGCAATGTTAATTTATAATTTACAGGAGTTCACTTACTCTGACGGTGATGGTGGGATACGACCCAAATCCCAAATTAACACTGATTTCAGGTTTTACACAGCGGATGTGTGAAACAAAGACGAGCTCACCAGTTAATTTTACTCGAAAAAATATTTAAAAAATTCTGATAACGACCTTCGTACATCGTTTCCATAAAACTTCAATGTATTGACCAAATCCAAGAAGAAAATATGAATAAATGATATAGAAATAACAAAATAAATACACTGCGCAGTTCACACGCCATAGAAATGAAACATCAGAAAACTAAAGTAGGCAAAAGTGAGTAGGCTACGAAGCACCGCACAAAGAGGAGACCGATTATTCTCCTCTTTGTGCTTTGTGATTTAAGTTTTTGTCCCTTTTTAGTGTCGCTATTTTTCGTTTCATCGAGTTTAAAATCACAAAGAAAGATAGACTAACATTGCTGGGTTACGAATAACCCAATAAATTTTGAAAATCTCCATCATTATTTGGTTACGAATAATCCAATAATGTTTGAAAATCTCCTACTACCACCACAGAAAGCCGAAAATGTTGTTTGTGTTGGGGTGGGACTTTTTTTACATTAGCTCCACACAGGGACCCTGAGGAAAATAAATTCCAAAAGGGCCTATGTCGTCTTAGGGGATGCTGTGTGGAGGGTCTTTTAGGGAAGGGAAGGATAGGAGGTTCTGAAAAGGAAAAAGGTATTCGGGGTGGGTAGGAATCTGGCGGTCAGTGAGTCCAGGAGGGGACGTATGAACCCATCCCTCCAACTACGGTGCAAGGCGATGGGTAGAGAGAGAGCACTACTGGTAAGGTCAAAAGGCCTCCCACAGCCAGTCTCTCTCGATCCGGCCCACCACGCAGCAGGTGGGCAGACGCATCCACCGTCAAGACCTGCACAAACTTCATCCCATGAACCCGGGTATCTCTGTTATGTCACCAAACGCAATGAACCACTTGGGGTGACGTACGGCAGAGGTGTTGGTTAACCAATAAATGGTTCCTAGGGCGGCGGTACCCATACCCGCATCCCGAACCTAAACGCGATGCCCATTAAACCACTGACCGGTCAATGATTCTATCTTTAAAATAAATATATAAAACTTGTGTGCAGTTCACCTTCACAAACCTACCTTACACCCAACATAATAAAATTGCCAAATATATTATGTAAAAATGTTAATAATTAGGTAAATACTGTAATACTTATATAGAAATAAATAAATAAAATTCACACGAGGGAGAAGTGAAGCCTTCATAAAACTAAACCTAGAAAGAATGAAACGAATCAGGGTAGGTTAATTGTAGAGTTTATTTATTGTAATATTTTTACCAAGTGTACAAATTATTTTATTCTACGAAACACCGCACAAAGAGGGCACAGATTAGTGTCATTCTTTCGCACGCTAATTCCTATATGTATAATCCTAACATCTGGTCTCTGAAAATGCAAATAAATGCACATCCATTGTCAAAGTATGGCTCAATAAAAACCTTATAACTCTGAACTGCGGAAAAACTCTTTATATTCCATTTAACAATACCAAAAAGGCGACAGACACCCTTAACTCCCTTAAATATAAGGTTTCACAAAAATACTTACAATCCTGTCTAATGCTCTAACTGTACGGAAATGAATACGGGGATTTTTTTATATGAATACCTCACAAGAGTCACAGGTGCTCCGTCTGGAGCCAGTAAAACTATGGCATCTTCCAAGGTGGCGGGGAGGGGAAGGAGATGAGGGAGAGGAAGGTGGGGAAGTACCTGGCTATTCAGATCTGGTCACCAAACACGGCTAAAGTCTTACACCAGGGCGATACTGAGTGTACTTTCCACTCTGGAACGTGCCGCAAATATACCATATATTTACTTCTTCAAACTTCGCAAAATTACTTTGTGGCATCATTAATTATATAATGAATAACAGATCACTTTGTAGAAACCACTATATTATAAACAATATCTACATGTTTCCATAACAATGTTATCTTCATCAGGATATGTTAATATAAAGAAAAATAAATGACAAACAAGTATAGACAAATTTGAATAAACTAGAACATAGACAAAATATTAAAAAAGTAGAGGTGATTAATTGCTTAAAAAACATAAAAATAGTTATACAAAATGAAATATAAAAATTACCTATTTAAGGAAAAATAAAATTGCATTTAGATAATAAAAAAACTTTTAAGAACAAATAATTCAAATAATTAGTCTAAATGAAAAAATAAATAATTATTGTAAGTATTAATAAGAAAAAAAATTTAAGAGATGGCTATTTTTAAAAAATGTTTGGTTATTTATAAAATTTAATTTACTATTAATGCTTTTTCTAATTTTAAAAATTTCGAAATTATCCAATTGTATGCCCGTAGTGTTAATTTTAAGACCTGTATTAATATCAAAAGAATGACTTGTTTCCAAAATATGGTTGGCAAATTCAGAATAATTATTATTATTTAAACATCTTATATGTTCCTTAACTCTAATGTTAAAATTTCTAGAAGTTTTTCCAATATAAAAAAAGTTACAATCATTACAAATTAATTTATAAAACCCAGATTTGCTAAAAAAATCACATTTATCCTTATTATTTAATATATAATTTTTTAATTTGTTATTTGTATAAAAAGCTGGTTGTACATTATTTGGCATGTTTTTAATTTTTAACTTTGAAATGCTATTATTTAAAAAAAAAAAATTCTCCAATTATTATCATTTTCAACAACGTGTGGATAAACAAAATATCTAAAAAACTTTTTCTTATATTTTTTGTTTAACATATTGTCTATTAATTTTGAAGTATAACCGTTATTAATTGCAAATTTGTTTAATAGTATTTAATTCTGTTTTAAAATTACGCAAAGATAAGGGAACATTAATTTATCTACTTAGCAAGGTATGAAAAGCTGCTAATTTTTGTGAAAATGGATGATTAGATGTTTCATGTATAATGATATCTGTATATGTATCTTTACGAAAAATATTAAATTAAAAAAACATGTAGATATTGTTTATAATATAGTGGTTTATACAAAGCGATCTGTTATTCATTATATACCATATATTATTCTAAAATAATAAATTGTGATATATAACAAAATTAACAAAATAAAGTTTATTTGCTAGACAGGGATTCGATCCCGCAACCTTCGGGTTGCGAGCTAAGAGCCTCACCGCTAAACACCGGCCACACCGGCCATCGAATACAGTTAAATACTTAGGAATTACATTAGACAGCCAACTCAAATGGACAGATTACATAGAAAAGCTTGTAAATAAATTTATGTATTTAACTTATATTTTTAAACGTTTAAATTAAAGAGTCGACATTAAAATAATGAAATTTGTGTAACATGCATTGGTGCAATCATCAGAATCTTATGGAATAATTGGATGGGAGGGGAGGGGGTGTATAATAATAATAATAATGTCGCATAATGATATGAACTACCTGCAATTATTCCAAGAAGCTGAATTGTAAGAGATGAGAAAAATTTACTGTGTACGATGTTTAAAATACACATTTTCTAGAAATATAATTTTTTCAAAAAATGAAAAACGATTTAGTAATAGGTTAAATAATGCATTTGAAATTCCATTGTGTAAAACTAGGCTTGCGTAAAGACATGCGAATTTTATTACACCAGAAATTTATAATGCTCTCTATAAGACTACAGAAATTGAAAGTAAAAATGTATCCTCGTACAGCAAATATAAAAATGTATAAAGTCTTGGATAAATACCATTGAAACCGACATTTACTTGCTGTAACATCTGAGCCGATGTAACTTCATAAATTTTATTAATCTTTATTAACATGTCGTGTGAATTGTAATTCAGTAATCACGATCACAATGATTTTATTTTTTATTTATTTAATTTTATTTTTTAATCTCTACGAAGATAGTGCATGTTTATGAGTAAAATTTTAACTGTTTTAAAAACACACAAGTACACCCACGAACTGGTGATGCCTGTGTGGGATTTTTTTGGTTAATCTGCTAATTGTATTATTCTTTGCTTTTCAACTGTTTATATAAAAACCATTATATGTATTGTAAATTTATACCAATTTAGGTACCAAAAAAAAAATCCTATACTGTTTGTCTCTTTTTAGTGTCGCTTGTTTCCTTTCGAGTTTTTTTCTAATCACAACTTTGCTAAAGAATTTTTCACTTCAAATAATTGCTTCATCGCAGTTCTCGATCCAAATTGCTACCCAGCGCAAAAATGTGTCCATTTTCATGCATTCAGAATAATTATTGGTAACTAACATAATGTTTGATCGAAAGCGGAGCTTTAAAATAAAAGTCAAAATCGATTGATAATTTTGACACCCGAGAAGAAAGATATTTATAGATTTGTGTTATTTTTCTGTTCAATTATCTAACACACTATATAAAGAGGTAATATTTGTTTGTTTGTTTGTTTGTTTGAGTGTTTGTTTGCATCGAATAGGCTCCGAAACTACTGAACCGATTTGAAAAATTCTTTCGCTGTTGGGAAGCTACACTATCCCTGGGTGACATAGGCTATATTATATTTAAAAAAAAATAGGCATCCTTACTAAAACTTCATAACCAGGGTGTAAAAAAATTACCTAAAATATTCTTTAAATCGCGTGCGCTGCGAAAACTATTGATGAAAGAATAAAAAATGTACTATGACTTTATAGAACACATCATTTTTTACAAAAAAAGTCGCCACAGCATATGTCTAACTATTATGGTTATGCCACAATAAGTATTCTTTTATTTTAAAATTTTAATTAATATGTCGCCGCTTGAAAAGGCTCTTTATTTGTATCTTGGTGTTAATCCTTATCAAAATAAATTACTTCATATTCAAGACAACTTCAATACCTTTATTTAACTTTTTGAATTTCGCAATTTGGATATTTAATCAGAAAGATATCACGAGTTTAAAAATGTTAGTATTAGAAAAAAGTTTCGGCTACGGGCCGCGCGGGAGAGGAGTCAAGAAATGCAGTGCCAGGGGGGTTTGCGGGACGGGGGAGCGGGAGAGCGGTGGCGGGGAAGGTGGAAGTGGAACGCTGGAGGGGAACGCACGGGAAAGGACATGTAAGGAGTAACATTTTTTTATTTGAATATGGCATGTAGTATAAAAGAAAGTCCAAAAAAACGTGCAGCTCGCAAAAACTCAGAAACGAGTCCCGGTTCGATCAAGGGAGTTATATGGTGTGGTAGATCTCTCCCCCCCCCCTAGGGAATAAGGTTATCCGTTTTTACCTAAAGGGCGTGATATAAGGGCTGAAAACTTCGCCCTCTTGAAATTTCTAGAACAGTCTTCCGGAAAGTTCTAGAAGGTTCCGTAGAGCTGTAGAAAGTTCTGGAAGGAGTGGCGGAGTATGTCGTGGAATGATCAGGAATAGGGAATCGGGAACATCATTGTGCAACATTCCAGAACACTTTCGAATGTTGTCCTGAGCGAAGCCGGGTAACCCAGCTAGTACAACATAAAATGATATCATGAAATCGTCTGCCGTTTTAAATTTTCAGAATTCTATTATGAGTTTTTTTAAATAATAATATAGTGGAGTATTAACGGCTCTGAAAGCAAATTATGTTTAAAAAAAGAGAAATCTTATAAAATTGTACACTAATACACTATTTCAATTCCATTATTTCCACGCATAGCTAAAGGGCTTGTTCACATTGGTCAAGTGGTAAGTCAAGTAGAGAGTACGCTTGCTACATGACTCGCCGAAAACCGTTCGCCTTAATTTCAAATAGAGTAGATACATTTGTGCCCGCCGCCCGTTGTAGGATGACGGGCTGCTACAAAGCAAAGTAAATACGCTAATTAAACTGATTTTAATGCTTATTATAGAAGACGTGGAAGAATAAATTAGTGAGATAATAATAAATAAAATGTCCACAAAAAGAGATTAATAGCAGCACAAATAAATAATTTTAGAGTAGCAACTTCGCTCCAATGCCTCGACATTTCCGCGGGTCTACAAATGAACTCTGCTAAAACGGCATGTCAGTGCACAGGGATGCGAGGGGGGGGGGGTCCCTATACGCTCTAAAAATAGAACGAAATTGATTGAATCCACTAAAAAGCTGACTAACCCACTCTACTAAAATGATGGTGTTCGGACGCGTTTAGATACTACTTTACTCCCCACTCGAATAAAATACATAGCGTGTTTGAACGGCTCTTAAGCGCTTGGGTAGGGGAAAATAGGACAAAATCTGCGGACGTGGGTAGGATTCTAACCAGAGGTCTTCTGTTCAGGAAGCGAGCATTATCCCAAGCACCACCAAGACAGACAAGCACATTAAAAATACCAGTTGATTAGAATTAGTGGTTGAGTGGGCATCGCGTTTGGGTCCCACCCGCGGGCGTGGTGTGCCCTATTCCTCGGCTGGCTATGGCTATGTCCTCCATCACAACACAAGCAAAATTTTCGGCCTTTTGTGGTGGTAATAGGAGATTTTCAAATACTGTTGGGTTATTCGTAACCACAGGGAATGTTTGTCTTTCTTTAAAAAAAAACAAACAAAAAAATCTTTGTTTATATGAATGCGTCTTTAAAATGATAATGCATATGCATGACCTGAAGTTCAGCAAAAAGCTGCCCGCAGAGTGCTTGAAAACGCTCTTTATTCAGGGGGACGTTTTACGGTGAAAATTTGAATGTGGGATGGAAGGTTACAACTTATTTTTTATGTGTAAACCTTTAAAAACCAAATTCATGTCCAGGATTTAGCCTGCGAGAAAATGGGATAGTGTAATCGGTGTCCTCTTTGTGTGGTGCTTCGTAGCCTTCCCACTCTTGTCTACTTTAGTTTTCTGAAGGTTTCACTTCTACGGCGTGTGAATCGCACACTCAGTTATTTTTAATACGAAAATACAAAAATCTAAGGTGGCAATAACGTTTAAAATACATTTGTCTAACAAAATATGTGTTTATTGATTCTTTTCTCGGTATCTATAAGTAGTTTTAGTTAGAAAAAACGTAAGGTGAGCCGTTATTAAATGTTTTAATGTTTGCATTGAAAAATTTAATGTTTTCAAAATTATATGTCTTTCTAATAATAAAAATCTTTCAAAACCAGTTTTTCGTTTTTGGATACATTCGAAAATGTTCCATTTATTTGGATTTCATCGCGAAGCAGAAAATTATGTGACATTCTGACAAAACATGCCCGAGGACTGGAGGGGTAAATTAATGTAAAAGTTCAAAAAGGTGGCAGATTTTAATTGATAATTTTTTTTTAATTAGTAAATTAAAAAAGAAAAACGAATCAAAATGTACACATCTATGTAAAACAAATTTTCCAAATGTGTTCAGTATTACTTAACTAAACTAAAAAATGCAATTTTATCAAATTTAAAGAAAAATATGAGTACCTTGCTGACCAACACACTTACACTACAAGGATGAAATCCTCAAAACTACTAGACATCCCGAAATTAAATAGATCTTTTGGGCAGAGAAACCATAATTTCCATGCTACAAAACTATATAATACCCTTCCAATTGAAATTAAGAACACCATGCAGAAAAAAAAGTTCAAAAAAGACATCATATTATGGCTAAGTAAACATGAAGATGAGGAAATAATTAAAATTATAGAGTAATCCTAACGTAACCTACAGACAACAAACTTAAATACTTTTAATTTTATTTATTGTTTATTTTGTGAAAATCAACAAAAGATGCAAAAGTGATTCGTAAATAATAATAGCTACTGGTTTTTAAAATATTCGAATGGAACCTCCGGGGTGCCCGGAGCTACGATTTTTAGAAATAAAGATAGCATTTTTGTATTTGATTGATGTACGCTTTTACTCATGCGTTAATGCAAAAAATATAACGGATAGTATAATCAATACAAACAGATTGCATCAATACAAAAGGATTGCAATCTTTAGAGCAATCTTTAGGGGTCGGGTGGGAATGCTACCCTTGTTCTACCGGTATTTCAATGGAAGATGCTCCGAGGAACTAGCGTCTTTGATCCCTTCGGCGCCGGTGCATAGTCGGGAAATACGCCAAACGCGCGCCCAACCTGCAGTTCATTCCTAGTTTTTAGTGACGACAAGAAGGGAAGATGCATTCTGCATTTCAAAACTCGTTGTCAGTTCGTTTGAACTCTCCCGTACGAGGGTTGGGGTCAAGGGTCAGGGGACGGCGCGCGGTGGGTTTATTTTGGAGGTTGAGCGTGTTCACTGTTCACACACAGCTATAATATGCGTGGGACGGCATATTTCAGCATAACGCTCGCCTTATATTCCAATTTGGAATGTACGGCAAGCGAAATGCCGAAAAACGCCATCCCACGCATATTATAGCTGTGTGTTAACAGAGATATCCGGGTTTCAGGGGGGGGAAGTTTGTCCAGGTCTTGACGGCGGTCTACCCACCTGCTGCGTGGTGGGCCGGATCGAGAGAGACTGGTTTTGGGAGGCCTTTTGACCTTTCCAGTAGTGCTCTCTCTCTACCCATCGCCTTACACCGTAGTTGAAGGGATGGGTTTATAATATATGTCCCCTCCTGGACTCACTGACCTCCAGATTCCTACCCACCCCGCATGCCATTTTTCCTTTTCAGAACCTCCTATCCTTCCCTTACCTAAAAGACCCTCCACACAGCATCCCCTAAGACGACATAGGCCCTGAGGGAATTTATTTTCCTCAGGGTCCCTGTGTGGAGCTAATATAAAAAAAGTCCCACCTCAACACAAACAACATTTTCGGCTTTCTGTGGTGGTAGTAAGAGATTTTCAAACATTATTGGGTTATTCGTAACCCATCAATGTTAGTCTATCTTTCTTTGTGATTTTAAACTCGATGAAACAAAAAATAGTGACCCTAAAAAGGGACAAAAAAATAAATCTATAGGATTTACACTGCGAGAATAATCGGTCTCCTCTTTGTGCGGTGCTTCGTAGCCTAAACACTTTTGTCTACTTTAGTTTTCTGAAGTTTCATTTCTCTGGCGTGTGAACTGTGCAGTGTATGTGTTTGTTATTTATATATCATTTATTTATATTTTCTTCTTGGATTTGGTCAATACATTGAAGTTTGGTGGAAACGATATACGATGGTCGTTATCAGAATTTTTTAATATTTTTTCGAGTAAAATTAACTGGTGAGCTCGTCTTTGTTTCACACATCCGCTGTCTTAAAACTGAAATCGGTGTCAATTTGGGATTTGGGTCGTATCCCACCATCACCTTCAGAGTAAGTGGAACTCCTGTAAATTAGAAATTAATATTGCAAAATTAGACTATTTGCAGACGATACCTTAATCTATATTTCGTGTGAAGATTACATTACAAATGGCTGAAATTAAACAAGTTGAAACTGAACGTAAACAAAACAAAATATATGGAAATAGGCAATAAAACGCGTAACACAGGATTAAATTTGACAATTAATGGTGAAAAGATTGGAAAATTAAATGAAATCAAATACCTGGGTGTAATATTCGATTCAATACTGACTTTCACAGCAAACTTTGAATATGTGATAAAAAAGGTATCAAAAAAGGTCATTTTTTTTAGAAGACTAAGACATAAATTAAATAGAAACACTACGGAGCTCATTTATAAAACTATCGTAACTCCACATTTGGATTACTGCTCTAAGATGTTATATTTGGCCAATGAAGGAAATTTGAACAAACTAGAAGTTATACAGAACAGAGCTATGAGCTGTAAATGTGATGAGCTAAATTGGATTCCGATAAAAAAGAGACTACCATTTAATGTGATAATTTTTGTTAATAAAATCGTGAAAAACCAAATGCCAAAATATTTTAAGGATGAAATTGTTTTAGTAGAGACGTACATAATTACGAAACAAGAAATATAAACAGAGTTCGATTGCCACAAATGAAGAAATAAAAATCACAGAACTGCCTAATATAGAGGACTAAAGATGTACGATGAAATGCCTGAAAGTATTAAGGATGAAGAAAGAATGAATGTATTTAAGAATAAATGTTATGCTTATTATAAAAATATTTAAATTTATCAAATGAAATAATACATTGTGCTTATTAGTTTATATTCATGTTGTATAACTAACTCAATAAATAATAAAAAGGGAATTTTATAGAAGTAAATTTGACCGTAAAAACGGTTGAAAAGAAGAAATATTATTTGAAGGCACACATCTCACAGTATCTGAATTCTACGTCAGAGGGCTGGTGTGACTCCGAAGAGTAATCTTGGTATGGCTATTCTGTTATTCTTTCAATTATTTTGTTCCATTTCAATTCATCAACAGTAATCAATACTGTATTGTAAATAAGACACTAAAATGATCGGTCGCCAAATACACCCTAAGCCGCACGGACGTCAATGCTCGGTATACGATAATACGGTTGATCGCGACAAAATTTGAAAAGGCAAAACATTCGCAGCAACCGGCCAAATATGTGCGGCAACGTCGCAAAATCACCCCGCCGGGGCGTGCACCTCAACACTCGTACGGGATTTGACTTGAACCGGCAACGTCGCCAATTTGGGCTAGTACGAAATGCCGAATACACCACCAAAATTTGCCAACGTCACCGGTCGCCACTAAAGGCTAGGAATGAAATGCGGGATACGTCATACCCGGTCGCCACTAAATGCTCGGAATGAAATGTGGTATACGTCATACCCGATCGCCACTAAAAGTTAGGAATGAAGTGAAACATAGGTAGGTACATCATGTTCTTCGCGGTCGCCATTTCGGACTTTATGAAATGCAGGATACGTCGTTTCTGGTCGCCACTAAATGCTCAGAATGAAATGTGGAATACATCAAACTCGGTCGCCACTAAAGCGTAGGAGTGAAATGCAGAATACATGGCCATGTATATCACCTAGCGCCTAGCTGCGTAGCGACAGACTCCGGAACTTTAATATTCGAAATCATCCACTTCAAGCCCAATTTGGCGACCAGGACAAATTTCGCCAAGATGCTTGTGACGACATATATTAATGAACTGTGTAAAAATTTCGAAAAATAAAGTGGCGACCGTATATCGGTCGCCAAATGTCGGTGGTCGCCACTTTAAATGCATATTTGCCCATGATGGTTGCCAAATAGACGGTGTGATATATATATATATATATATATATATATATATAAATGTCAAATCAGCTCGCCTTTGTTGCAAAGTTAGAAATGTGCATTCAAAGTTATTGTTGAATTTGAAGGTAAGATATTTATGTATTTATATATTTTTTAATATTTTATTTATTCTTTGCAATTAGGATGGGTTGTTTGAAAAATTCATCAATTTTTTAAAGTTATCTTTGACGTTACGTGTAAGTTCTATTTAAGTTCTGTTATTGTACCATTATAGACCAGTTGTTTCATAAAACTGAAATAATCACAGAACATGAATTGAACTTTCCAGCATAGAATCAATTGTTCAATGTTTTTTTAACAACCTTATCGAAAATCTTATCGAAAGATTTTGATAGCACTTTTAAAACCGAATTTATTTTACATGATAAATTGAGAAATTTGAGTGCCACGCTCAATGCGGTAAATACTGGTAGATAAACTGTTTTTTTATTATTATTTTTATGTTGACTAAAAAGTTTTTTTAAAGATTTAAATTGTGCATTATCAATTTTCCGCCAAAACGACATGTTCGTTTTATTCGTGAATTCGACGGCGTTGACGCCACACCGGGCAACGTGCGTCGGTATCAGCCGAAGGTTCGTAGAAAATGCGCTTAACAAAGGTGCTTGACGTTGGTTGATATAAAACAAAATTATATTCCAGTTTACTCAAAAAAAATATTAATTAGTTAATTCAAAATCAATTTCCAGTAAACTTATATTCCAGTTAATTCAAATCTCTCAGTGGAACAAGGACTGCAAGCTACGTCACGAATTTTTTATCCAATCACCGTTCCACCCCCTCGAAGAGCTAACCTTGATAAATGCATTTTCTACGAACCTTGGTGTCAGCCATCTTACCAGTCAGTGGCGTTTTTTTTATGTCATGATGACATCGTTGCCAAAAGGCCACTTGCATGGATTTCATAATGACTTGGAAAAATTTGTGTGGATAGATTTTTCTACTAAGATTACGAAAATATTACAAAATGTTTTTAGATTTTTTTTTTATAATAATAAATCCGCTTTTTGGGCTCATGACGTCACTACATGAAAATGTCCTGTCTCCGAAATATTCAATTAATTTTGTAAAATTCCACACTAATTTATTTTTTTTATATGGCAGCATTTTGATTTCAGGCGAATGTTTGAATTTGACATTTAACATTCACTAGATTTATTGTTTGTTCTCTGCGAACTCATCATCATTTATTTTTAGGTAGCATCTCGTTCATTGGTCAAAACATTGTACATATATTTTCGTATCGGTAAAGAGGAGGCCAATTGTATAATCGATCTCTTTGTGCGGAGATAGTATTATCTCATTCTCTCGCAGGCTAAATCCTATAGATATATGTGTTTGTCTCTTTTTAGTGTCCTTTTTCATTTCATTGAGTTTCAAATCACAACGGTGCTAAAGATGTTTTCAATTCAATAAACTGTTATTCCCCCTCACATCTCACTACAACAAGAACCTAATAGTTAATCTCTATATTAGTTAATATAGAATATGCGAGCACGCTAGCATTTAATAGGTTACGTCCCTTACCATTCAATCTGTCAGAACGAGACGCTGTATATCACGAAGTACAAGAGGGCTGGAATTAGATTGTTAACGACAATGTGATTGACAATGATTATCGATGTCAATGTGAAAGAAATAATGCCATTAATTTTGTTTTTAATTTTCTCCGTCTCTGGAAACCAAATCATGATCTACATCTTTCACTTCAAATAATCGCAAGAATCGCTTGCTAATAATACGTATTATTTAAGGCAACCAAAAATAAAATAAATCGCCAGTATCAAGCATTAACATTTTTCACTATAAGAAATTAATAATAGATCTCAGTGGGTTTAATGTAAGATCCCAATCAATGAATCGGAAACAGTTAAAAAAGCAATTGATTTCCTGAATCGAGGTTAGTGTTCCTTGAAAGTGAAGGAATAACATCCATATTCTTGGAAACGGTTCTGATCTTGTCTTTTGACCCAGTTTCCAGGAAAGATGTTAATAATAAATCCGAACAGCAAATTGGGTTAAGAACACCAGAAGAAAAAATATTCTCCGAAGATTTAATGTTTGTGTAATGGAAACTAGATGCCGAATTTCCCATGAATTTGACCATAAATTACTAATGAACTTGGATGAAAATTGTGTATTCGTTTTGCATTTGTTGTTATTTTTGATAATAATATTTTGATCAGTCTCTGAGTATTGCCCTGGCGAAATATTACCATTCAAAATCGATTTTTTTAAGTAATGTATATTATTGAGGCTTCTGACTCACATATTGGAATCGAAACGTTGCTTGAAATGGTTTTAACCATGTTTGCTGAAAAGATCTGAATAATTGGAGGGGTCCCCTACCACCTTCCCAACGGCGTTAAAAGGAATCATATCGTTTTCTTCTTCAGCGCACACGTCTGGTCTCTAATTTTTTTACTAAACGAATCTTTATATGTTTATTTTAATGCCCTTGGACCCTCCAATGAACCTGCTTAAGGTGATTAGAAATCAGTATGCAAGTACTTATGTAGTTATATCACAGACACCGCAATCCGAAAACAAGAGTAATACAAGATAAAATAAAAATAACAACACAAAGGCAGCCAGAGTTGTGCAATTAATTGGTTGTTCATCAGCAAGCTGGAGACAGCAGGACCTTTTGAAGAGATCAAAATAAAATACACATTTAATAACAATACCTTTAAAGTGATATCATCAGCATCGCATTGACACATTGACAGTGTAATAACACTGTAATAATATATTAGTCAACAGTCAAGAACTTACCTAACCGTGTAACAGTTTGGAATTGCAATGCAAATAAGTACCCAGTACCTAACCAAGTTGTTGTCTACAAAGTGATTATAATTCAAATCGAATTTATTTCAAATTAGAACAAAATAGAATACTAGTTTTATCTATTAGAAAACATACTATAAAGCAAGATTTTTTTCAAAACCAGCTCCAGATAGAAGGCCAGAGAGGGTGGACGTCTGTTTCAACGGGAGGCACACTTCGATGGATTCATCATTTTTGTGAGCTATTTCTTTCTTCGTGAGTTTAGAATTTTATTAATTATCATTGATTGTTGATTTATCATTTAAATAATTGTGCAATCATATAATTGAACTGGCGCCCTTAGAATAATATCTTTCATATCGTGATTTAAATTTAATTAACATCAATTTTATTTATAAAACGCTACGAGCTATCAATTTATCTACAATTTCTATCTAGTTTCTCTCGAAGGCTAAACGTGACCCTGAGTAGTTAAATTTTATTTTACATGTAATAGTATCATGTTCTGGATTTTAAATAATAATCTTGTATGTTTTGTCTGAATTATTTTATTTTAATATTATACCTTAATTAATTCATAGAGATTTACTTATAACAACGTGTACACAACACATAAGCATTACAACCATCCTCTTCTCCAATTCCTTCCTCACTATTTTCAACTTCACAACATATTCCATTTAAGAAAACCATGGTCAACTGGCTCCGAATGGTTGGGAGCAGTTGGATACGATGTGATTCAACTGCATTCAAAGTTTGATGTTTATTTGAAAGCCTTTGTACTTTATGAAATTACAATAATATGTAATTCACATCAACATCACTTACGAGTTCAAGTTGTTGTCTATCCTTCAAAGATATGATTCAAACTTATTTGTCGAGAAGTTGATACATCTTCACCCATGTAGTAGTTTGCGGCGAGTGCTAAAATAATTGGACGTCGTTCCGCTGAGGCATCTCATTAAATTGCAGTGCCGTTTGATAGTCGCTTTGTAAATTGCTAATTATTGCAGATGTCACTTCTCACTGTGGGTTCGCGGGAACACAATTAATATTTGTTATGTAACAAACTTGTACACATTTCTACTTCAAGCTATGAGTGTGCAACGCGTTACTATTATTTTTGTTTCTTTAGAGACTATGGTCTAATTATTATATTATACTAAATCCTCGGAGTGTAGAAAAATAAAAATGATGATAGTCGCGGACTTTTATCTTGACACTATAATCTTCATTGTCGAATTTTAGAAATACCAAAATTTTAATACTCGTTCATTCATAACCTCACTCACAACCAGTCAGTTGTTGCAGTTGTCATTTTTTTATATCCTATCATTTTTATGGACTGTTCTGTTCTTGGCCTTGATCTAGGAGTATTTCTCTGATATTTCGTGAAAAATGTAAGGTTTATATTATTTTTATCTATAATTCTTTTATAAATTGATCTGTGTGTACAATCTATCTTCTTATGGTTACCAATGTATTGACAATTTTTAGTTTTATGTAATTTTTCGTTTTATATAATTTTTTGTTGTGTATAACTTTTAGTCTCATATTCCTTTCTTATAAATTTAATTATGTCTTATTACTTATTTTGCTAATAATAATAATTAATTAAATGAAGACAATGTTAGCGAAACTCAATCGAAAATCTGGAAACAGAAAAATCAGAAAAAGATATTGGCACCTCTGGGACTCGAACCCAGGACCTCTCGCTTTCCGGGCGAACGCGCTAACCACTGCGCCAAGGTGTCGATATCAAATTCGGTCACTTTTAACTGTATCATACTTCGACTAAGAACCACCCACACTATCTTCATTTTCTTAACGCATATATTATTGGCTGCTATCTTTATGTATGATTGCAAGATTCAAACCCGAACTAAATGCTCTCTAGATAGTGTCTGGATAAATCTTTATCCATTTTATTTGATATGCGACATCTATTGACTTTTCTGCAAGTCTAGGATGAATATATAATTTTAATTTTTAACTTTTATGAGTAAAACCTCAAATTGTAACATTTAATTAAATGAAGACAATGTTAGCGAAACTCAATCGAAAATCTGGAAACAGAAAAATCAGAAAAAGATATTGGCACCTCTGGGACTCGAACCCAGGACCTCTCGCTTTCCGGGTTAGCGCGTTCGCCCGGAATTGAGTTTCGCTAACATTGTCTTCATTTAATTAAATGTTATAATTTGAGGTTTTACTCATAAAAGTTAAAAATTAAAATTATATATTCATCCTAGACTTGCAGAAAAGTCAATAGATGTCGCATATCAAATAAAATGGATAAAGATTTATCCAGACACTATCTAGAGAGCATTTAGTTCGGGTTTGAATCTTGCAATCATACATAAAGATAGCAGCCAATAATATATGCGTTAAGAAAATGAAGATAGTGTGGGTGGTTCTTAGTCGAAGTATGATACAGTTAAAAGTGACCGAATTTGATATCGACACCTTGGCGCAGTGGTTAGCGCGTTCGCCCGGAAAGCGAGAGGTCCTGGGTTCGAGTCCCAGAGGTGCCAATATCTTTTTCTGATTTTTCTGTTTCCAGATTTTCGATTGAGTTTCGCTAACATTGTCTTCATTTAATTAAATTTTACAATTTGAGGTTTTACTCATATAAGTTAAAAATTAAAATTATATAATAATAATTAACCTACGAATAAAATCCATAATTGATTTTATTTTGGCTATATTACTCATGTACAAACTAAAAAAATGTAAACTATCGATTTTCCGGAAAATGAATAAATAAATAAATATAGCCCACGCATTGTTACAGCACCATATTGATGCATAGGCAAATTATATTACAAATAGAGGAGTGTGACATTTCCTCTCCTTATCCACCCCAGTGAAGAGTTGATGGGATGGTAAGTTAGTCACTTAATAATCAAAGCACATCTCTCTGAATTTAGTTGAACTTTGTTCAGTTGTACAGTAATTAGTATAAAGTTATATTCTACCTTGTATAAATTGATCATAAATCATATTATAAGTTTCAAGAGCAAGATTCACTGAGATGATGCACACCCAATCTAACGCGAAGTAATCGTACGTAAAATAACACTTCTAATTCTCCAGTGTATCTAATCTGGCTTCGAGCGAGATGATAATTCTATTAATACAACGCTGCTTTTGGAACAACTTAGGGGATGTATTTCGTGTGGTGTTGAACTCAGAGTTTCCAAAACTCACCCAGCTGTCCTATTTTCTTTTCGGAATTTTTATATTAAATCTGTACATATGTTACGTCACTTTTGTCACAAGTGCTGCAAAGGATGCAATTAAGTCAGGGATTTTTTAAAGTTTTCTGGGGCTCCATGCCAGTTGTACCTGCCAAGTTAATAGTGAGGCGCGATTTGGGCAGGTTTGAATAATAAAAATTAAGAATGTTTCAAATAAGTATAAGACATGAAAGTGAATGGAATAAGAAATCGCAGATTACCTGCAGAGTCGCAGAGTCCTGTATGTACTCGCTTAGGATCTGGTAAAAAAATGGCGTTGTAAGTCGTTGTACTGAATAAATGTTATATACATAATATTATGTAACGTGAACATAAGTTCTTAAGGGTGCATTTTATAAGTCTGTTCCTAAACAGGTATATCGTCGTTTGTGTCTCGACTTAGATAGATCGTCTGTCTCAACACAGGTATATTAGTAGTGAGACAGACATAGAAAAATCGCATGCAAATAAACTTTATCTAGATACATAAATAAGATACGCCATAATGTGTAAAAGTATGGAAAAAAATATTGTAAAAACATTTTTTGTATTACCGACTTAATTGTCTCCGTCCCTTTGTGAACGCCCACTGTTTTCCTGCGGTCTGTACTTGTACCACGGGTGGGTAGATACTTGATACTCTTAGTATCTATCACCTTAGTGAAAAACCTTCTTTCAGAATCGAAATTTCGCTTGAAATGGCTTTAGCCATGTTTGGGCATCTGATCTGATAGACAGGTACTTCCTAACCTTACTCTATCCTCTCTCCACCCCATACATCCACAAACATGCCCCAAATGTGAAAAATTATATAAAACCGATTATTCCACGCTTTCTAACTGTTACAACCGCCATTTTAAGGCCCGTAAAAGTCCCAAATCAATACTAATCCATTCCTAGTTTGAGCGCCCACATTTGGAACTACTGTTGTACGCCGTTTGGTGTGTGCCACTTTAGAAACAATATTAGTAAACAAATTAAGCATATCCTAGGAAAGCGACACGGCGCTACACGACGCCGCGATGCTACCAAGACAAAAGGACGCCACTTTGCAAACCGAGGGCATGTGGCGTCGCGTCGGGCGCCGTGTCAAATATTCAACGTGCAGGGACGTCCAAGTCACGTTTAACTTAGTTTTTTTGGAAATCATTGTGTATATTTGCAGATACTTGATAATTGCATGAATCCAACCATTTCTACAACAAAGGGATACAATTGTGTTTAATGATCTACGTGCTTTTGTTTTAATAATCTCATAGTTAAACATTACTATTTAGGATCGACAGGTACCGATGAAAAAATTTAAAAAATATGATATTAAAGCCGTTTTTGTACTACACGTATTTTGCAATATATAGATAAAAAGCATGATGTTCAAAAAAATATGATATTAAAGCCGTTTTTGTACTACACGTATTTTGCAATATATATAGATAAAAAGCATGATGTTCAAAAAAATATGATATTAAAGCCGTTTTTGTACTACACGTATTTTGCAATATATATAGATAAAAATCATGATGTTCAAAAAATATGATATTAAAGCCGTTTTTGTACTACACGTATTTTGCAATATATAGATAAAAAACATGATGTTCAATAAAAATGCAATAACTTTGACAAATATCAATCAATTTTAACGATTCTTTCTGCAATTATCTTCTAATAAAAACTACACATTTATAACTTCAAAGGATATTAAAAAATATAAAGATATAAGATTATGTCACTTCACAGTGTTTACCCGCGCGAAGTCCATGTAATCACTTTTTACAACGAGCGCAAATGAGGTTGGAACTGATGCATTGCGATGTGCGAAGGGGAGATGTTGGTATAGGATTTTCAAAATATCGTTTTCTTAAAGTAAAACTTCTTTAAGCACGGGGACTTTGACTTGGGGAGTAAGCTGGTGAATGCGTGACGAGAGCGTTACGAAAAGTGTTATAGATATAGATATAAGTTGATGAAGACGAGAAAGAGAGAGAGTTACGTTTCGTACATTACTGTAGGGGCAAGAGAGAGAGGTGCGAGCATAAGGAATCATTTATTGAATAAACATGCCATAGGTCACCCCAAGGTCATAGGTCAACCCAAGGTCGTAGGTCACCCCAAGGTCATAGGTCACCCCACGGGCGTAGGTAACCCCACAGTCATAGGTCACCCCAGTGTTATAGGTCACCCCACGGTCGTAGGTAACCCCACGGTCATAGGTCACCCCATGGTCATAGGTCACCCCATGATCATATGTCACCCCAATGTCATATGTTCTTTTATAAGTTAGTGAAGTTGTACTTCAGTCGTGTGGTCTAAAGCACACTCGTTTTTTTTCGATGTTTTGAAGTATAATCCTTTAAGTATATACCTACCGTTAATTTTTTTAATAGTATTGACGATATTTTAGGTGAGTTCTACAGCCCATTTAGCAGGTCAGTGCAGAAGCAGTTCAAAATACCGGGCTGCTCGATGATTTGATTTATTGCTCGTAGTAATGCACTAGGAAATTGGTTTATTGTTCATAGGAATGTAAAAGAAGCAGAAAAATATGATCGAACAGAAGGGATATTGTATGGTGCTGGTATTGCAGATTAATTTCAAGTACATAATTATATCAGATTTTATTGAGAGTATGCTAACATAGGTGATCAAGTTCATTTATTATATTTTATTAGTTCACTACTTTTTTGTACATGTTGTGAGGCAAACAAAAACTACTCGACTAATTCGTCTAAAATTTTACTATGTTATCCAGTACACCAGTACCTATGGCGGGAACTAAAAAAAGTTTTTTCGTGATCACTTCTTATTTTTTACGTACAAAAGTAATGAAAAAACAGTCCGTTTTCTGTATATTAATTACAACAACGAGCCATCTTGACAATATTTTTTGCATTTACTCTAGTTCCTGCCATAACTACAATAATATTGATCGCATATATATTTTTTCAGATAAGTGACAGAGCCAAAACTTCACCCAACACCCAGGTCCATATTTATAAGGAGGGCAACTTCAGAGCAATTATTTAAGTAATTTAAATAATTGATTTATAATAACTATTATCAACTCGGCTAAAGAGTATAGAAGTACAAGTTTACCAATCACATATGGCGTACCCCAAGGCAGTGTTCTAGGCCCACTTCTCTTTCTAATATACATTAACACGTTATGCAATCTGAATACTGGTGGCACTATTATATCTTTTGCTGATGACATGGTTATCGTATTTGATGACGAAGATTTGAATTCAACCTTTGAAAAAGCAAATTATGGCATGAACATAGTAAAAAACTGGTTGGATTCTAACCTTCTAACTCTAAATATAGATAAAACAAAATACCTACTTTTTTCCATACGTAAACCAAATATCCTCCACAACTGCCAAAAACTTACCATACATACATGTTCACAGAACCTTAACACGCCTATATCACCTCACAAAAACTGCTCATGCGATAACCTAAAAATATCAAATGAAATTAAGTACTTGGGAGTTATCATAGATGATCAACTACGATGGGAGGCACACATAAATTCTACAACTAAAAGGCTTCGCAAATTATGTTACATTTTCTACTCTCTTAGATCTATCCTTAGCCTACAAACACTAAGATGTATTTACTTTGCACTTTTTCAATCAATTGCTACATATGGTATTGTAGGATGGGGAGGCTGTGCAACATCAATTCTTTATCCCTTGGTCTTAATACAAAAACTATTGCTAAGGATAATATTCAAATGTAACCCATCACACCCATCAGAACCACTTTTTAAAAAATTCGCAGTATTAGACATTCGACAATTATACATAAAGACTATTCTCATATACTTATGGAAAAATGATTTGATGAAAAAAACACAACAAAAAATTCACACCCGGTACTCATCCCAACTAAAATGCATAATTCCTCCAACAAAAACAGCCTTCGCACAGCACCAGTTCTCTTACATTGCACCCAAAATGTTCAATTTGCTAAGTATTGATACCAGGAAATCGAAAACTGACAATCAATATATCACAAGTGTTCAGAACTGGTTAATTATAAAGGGAAGGAACTATTTTAAAGAATGCCTGACACCACTAAATTGAGTCAACTTGATCTTAATTAACTTAACTTGACTTAACTTAACTTAATTGACTTAACCTAACTTAATTGACTTAACTTAACCTGACTTAACTTAACTTAACACTTTCTGCAAAAACAGGAATACATTTCTAAAAAAAAAAAAACATGTCTAATTTTATTATAAAGGTCAACATCTGCCTAAACCGTTTCTGTTACTGTTATTTGTATAATATAGTATGTCATATTACTTAATTTATTTGGAGGAAAACATCATTTTATTTTTAAACCTAACATTTATTTGTACAAAAATTGGTGTAAAATAATGTACCTACCAATATAACCATGCACATTTAGATTTTCAACAAAATAAAATTCCTTTCTCATATGCATACCATATAGTACCTACTCTTATTTTATATATTTATAATTACATACCTTTGTTTGATTTATTATTATTTATTTATTATTATTAATTTTTTACGGTGCTCCAGATTTCATGTCCGGGTTGAATCTTTCCCAAATGAAAGACTAAACCCTTCCACACACTTTTCCACAAATGAATATCTAGTAAATTAACGCAATGTAATTGCACTATATAAGAATAAAACAATACAAGAACAATACGTCAATCCACCAGAAACATAATGGGAAAATATTTCACCGACTCCAGATATTTTCATATCAGAGGGTTCGGCTCTGATGAAATCCTAACTGGTCCGATAAATCCTACTGATCCCTCAATATAAATATTTAAAAAATCTTTCGTAATCCTACATGTATTTAAAATGACCGACTTTTGCATTTTTATGTACAAATTTTTTGACAAATCTAATACGCCTAAATTTTGAATGAGAGAGCTAGGTATAATGCCAGTAGCCGAAATAACAAATGGTAATATTTTTATAGTCTGAGAATGCCAAATTCTTTTAATTTCATTTCCTAAATCTGTATATTTTCTTAGTTTTTCAGAAACAGTTTTCTGAATATTACAAGAATTTGGTATAGCGACATCAATGATATAAGTTATTTTCTTAATTTTGTCATGTAAAACTATATCGGGTCTATTATGACTAATTGTTCTGTCTGTCAGAATAGTTTTATCATAATAAATTTTATAAAATTCATTTTCTAAAAATGAATTTGGTTCATATTCATAATATGGTACATTACGGCAGTCAATCAAGTTATGTTTAATTACCAAACTTTGGTGAATTATTTTTAAAACTTGATTGTGCCTAAATGTATACTCGGACGGCGCTAATACAGAACATCCCGATATAATATGTTCTATAGTTTCCGGAAAAGCCAAACATTTTCTACATAAATCATCAATTTGATTTGCATCTTTGATGATATGCTTCCTATAATTTTTAGTATTAATAACTCTATCTTGTATGGCAAGCATAAAGCCTTCTATTTCTGCGCTCAACTCTCCAATACTCAACCATTTGTTTGACGAAAATTTGTCAACATATGTTTGGTTGAGATAATTGAAGTGTTTTGCGTGAAGAATTTTATTTGACCAGGAATCTAATAATTCCTGGTTGGTATTTATAAGAATGCTGGCATTCTCGTCGTATAAATTTAATGGTGAAATATTTCTATCTGCCTTGCATATTATTTTGTGCATTTCTGAACTATCAGCTTTCCTATGGAAAAAATTTCTTAGCATTTCTACCTGATTATGTTTTAAAGATGTTATTTTGACTATACCTCTACCTCCTAAATTTCTGGGTAAATTAATACGTTCTTTAGCTGAATTTGGATGATGGCAATGAAATTTAGTTAATGTAGTTCTAATTAATCGTTCTAAGCTATCTAAATCTGTTTTAGACCATTTAATTATGCCAAATGAGTAAGTTAATAGAGGTATTGCCCAAGTATTTATCGCCTTTACTAAATTTTTAGCAGATAGATTGCATTTCAAAATTTTTCTGATCCTAGTTTTAAATTTAATCCTAATATCATTTTTAATACTAGTATGATCTAATCTATTTGATTGCGGATATCCTAAATATTTATAAACCTCACCCCCTTTCATACTTTCAATTTTGAAATTTCTAAATATACCCTCGTCTCCATCTACAATTTTACCTTTCTCTATATGGATCGTTCTACATTTATCTAAACCAAAAGTCATTTTAATATCATCTGAAAAATTTTTAACTACTTTAATCATTTTCTCTAAATTTGGTTCAGAATTTGAATATAATTTTAAATCATCCATAAATAATAAATGAGAAATTATATTTCTCTCTCTAGTATTACCTTTAATTTTTATTCCAAACTTGCTTTTAATTAACATTTTAGATAGAGGATTTAATGCTAAGCAAAACCAAAGAGGACTCAATGAGTCTCCTTGAAAAACCCCTCTTTTTATTGAAATGCCCGGTACTATAATTTTCTTATCTTTCAAATTCAAAAGCAAATCGGTATTCCAAAATGCCATAATTTTTTCCAAAAAGCTAATAATAATTGGGTTAATTTTGTATATATTTAAAACTTTTATCAGCCACGAGTGCGGGACACTATCATAAGCTTTTTGGTAATCTATATAACAAATATGTAAATTACGTTTTTGGGTTTGAATCTGTTTTAGAATTACAGAATCAATAACTAATTGTTCTTTACATCCCATATGTTTTCTGCGACAACCTTTTTGTTGTTCAGATAAAACATTTTTATTAATTTATTTATTTATTTATTTATTATTATTACAACTCTTTTATATTACTCTATAGCAATTTAGATTCTTTTATATTTTTTTGTATTCTTGAATATCATATAATTTTATGTATATAATTTCTTAATTCTTTCACATTCTTCATATTTCATTTGTTAATGTACCTACTGTATATAAAATCGATCGCCACAACACGGGCATGTGCCTAGCATGGTGGTCGAAAAATCCCCAATGTATGTAATGAAAAATCTAATGAATAAAGAAAACTTAAAAAAACTTAAAAATTAAAATTATTTATTTGTTTTAATTATAATATTTTTTTATTCTATTAAAGTGGTTTAATATATCTTTAAAGTTTGAAAAGATTTGTTAATTGTATTCAATAAAAAAACATCCTAAATTCACGGGCGCTAGACCACTGTGTCTCCTTAACGTCAATTCCGTCGTCACTGCCTCCATTTATCGGAACAAAGGTCTTGTCGTCCGTAGTGTTGCTGTCATTTGATAGATCCCGATCGTCCGAAATAGAACTAACTTCCGACATGGTGAAAAATATGGATTCCCTTTAGGGTGTATTATTTTAAAAGAATAAATAATAAGTTATCAAGACACGCGCCAACTGCAAAATACAGCGCTGAAATTGAACACGCGCTATCCCAAGGACCGAAAATGGTCGCTGAATATTGCTGTGATTTTTCACTCGGTAGCTCTATAACGGTTAATATCTAGAAATTAAAATATTTTGCATTGTATATTTTATCGCACCTTCACCTCACTCGTTCCCACCTTCACGTTCACGCACTCACAACTGCAATCGGATGAATGGTTTAGCAACGCATATTTTTATGCCGCCAGATCTCATTGTTATAAATAGACACCATCACGGGCATGCGCACATCCGATCCCCAAAGTTTCATCGCAATCGGATGAATGGTTTAGAAACGCACAAGGAATAAACATACATACATATTTGCAAGCAAGCAAATATACATAAATTTTTATTTATTTATTTATTTGTTTATTAAGACAAACCAAATTTGGGAGGCGGGAATGGGTACCGCCGCCCCGGGAACCTTTATTGGATAACCAACACCTCTGCCATAGGTCACTCCAAGTGGTCCGCTACGTTTGGTGATTTAGCAGGGGTGCCTGGATTTATAGAATGAGGTTTGTCTAGGTCTTGGAGGCGGATGACCTGGACACACCGAACCCCAGATTCCTTCCCAATCCCTATATCCTTTTCCTTCCCAGAACTCTCTTCTCCCTCCGTACCTTAAAAAACCCCCCACACGGCATCCCCAAAGATGACATAGGATTTTCCTCAGGGCGTCCTGTGTGGAGCTCATGTAAAAAAAAATACCCAATACATTATAATACAAGTTATAAGGTAGGTATGTTAAATTAAGTTATTAATTTTTCGAAGAAGACTTCTTCGGAAAGGTTTTCACTTTGTGGAATTATTTCATGGT
Organism: Limnephilus lunatus; assembly: GCA_917563855.2. NCBI lineage: Eukaryota > Metazoa > Arthropoda > Insecta > Trichoptera > Limnephilidae > Limnephilus > Limnephilus lunatus. Next base: position 83,976,609 of record OU830596.1, on the reverse strand, counting down.
TATGTACCTATTACGTAAGTCCATAGAATGTCATTTGGTAGTTACGCCTGAGATATGAACGGGTCCTTAAACTTAATTAGTTAAAGAATGAGTAATAATAATAAAAAGGAAGAAAGAGGGGGGGGGGGGGGGGGGAAGATAAATAGACATTTTAAAATCAATAATTTTATGCTCACTAATTGTAATTCACTGATTAAAGTTTAATGGGTTTTATGTATATATATAAAAGATAAATTAATTTTATGATTATATCACAGCACTTTATTCTATAAGCCAACACGCGCACGTCACTGTTATAATAACGGAAATAGATTAACAGGACACAGTTGACTTAGGTCCTTTTGTTAGACTGCTTTTCGAATTCGAATTGCGCAAATCAATTTGGTTATTCAGGTGAAATTCTGGATTAAACGGATAAACGACTTAGCGTCGCGTCGCGCATCGCTGTTTGAGACTATTGAATGATTTTCAAGTCCCTCGGATGGGTTTTTAAATATTTATAAAAATTATAAATGAAATATTTAAAGCATTTATATGATTACGATTGGCATGTTATGTGTAGGCATTCTGCAATATTGAAGAAACTGCTAGTTTGTAAGAAAAAAAGTAAATTTGATTATATCTAATTTTACAATTAAAAGAAGCAGTTATTCATCGACTGGTCGAAGCAGAAAGTAATAAATCTTTCTCCTTAAAATAATTGGCGACTTACCAGGGGTGCCTGGGTTCTTGGGTTGAGGTTTGTCTAGGTTATGGCGGTGGATGACCTGGACTCATCAAACCCCAGATTCCTACCTACCCCTCATACCTTTTTCTTCCCAGAACTTTCCCTCCTTCCTTTAATAATAAATAATAATAATATTTGGATGATTTATATAGCGCCGTTTTTGTGAAAAATCCCCTCAAGGGCGCTGTAAAAAAGCTCCTTAAAAAGACCCACCACACAGAATCCCCAAAGATGACATAGACCCTGAGAGTAATTATTTTCGTAAAAAAAAAAATCTTAAAAAAATAATTACAATCAAACAAAAAAATTAAAACGATAATTTAAAAATTAACATACCTACATACCACATACCATAACAACATCAATTAGATTAATGTTAAATTATATTTTGTTGATTAATCTTTTTGATATTTTTATTTCTTTAGGAAAGAAACAGTCATTTATTAGAATATTAACAACAAACATTCGTATGTTCTAAACCAATTAAGTTCCATAAAGTCAAATGCTGATTTAGTGATTATTTTAAATGCAAAGATTTTCCTCCCTTTTAGTTTTTCTGGCAGTTTAAGTTGTGTGTCATTAATATAATTACAATTCATATAATTATAATGCATAATTTTAAGTAGTATTAGACCCATTGGTGGTGTTTTTATGCCAATGTCTGTATAGTAAAAACGATAAAAAACGATACACAATACCCGAGCCAAAAACAAAGAACCTTTGGACAAAGACACTTTAAATACATAGCTTGCAAACTACACAATACACTACCAGCTACGATTAGACAAACCGAATCAATGACCAAATTCAAACAAGTTATAAAGAAATGGATTATAAGTACTGGTCGTCACACTATTGCAAACATCTGTAAAATAAACTACAAATAGACAGAAATATCCATCTACATACGTCCTTACCCATATAAAACAAGTTAAAATTATAAAATCCTAAATAATCTAAATCCATAAAGAGATTTGACAGGATTAACTACTGTACTGTATCTCTTCCCTCATTTATAAGAAAACTCTCTTTATGTTATTTACCCACACTTTCAATCATCTTTATGTTTAATTGTAAATTATATTACTCTTATATATGATATTCAATTATGTACCTCTACGCCTGTCTCAACACAGGTATACCCTAGCGAGACAGGCATCAAATAATATATTGTAAACATCACGTATATAGATCAATAAATAAATAAATAAATAGTTTCGGGTTATTGTAAACGGAAGTGGCGCTTTCTATTATTTTCAAGAGAATCGTAGAAGTTTTCAAACAGCATCACTGTTGAAAAAATCCCAAAAGAAAATTTAAAATATTTGGAATTTCTCAATTTCACAAACTTTTATACAATTTCCCTAACCATGTTTCCATAAAATCAACTTGAAAATTTCCAAACTTCACACAACAAGCTAAAAGAACATATTTTTATTCAAATTTTCGACCAAACCAACTTTCGAAGATTTTTTTTCCAATTTCCCTATTTTCTCATAAGAATTTTTTCAGACAAATAAAGTAATTAAATAATGCATTTTTTATCTGAAAAGAACTGTGAATATTTAAATTTAAAAATGATTTCCTCACATAATATTATTGATGTACATTTATTGTAATGTTATTTAATCCCGTGGTTAAGATTACTTGAAATGTGTTCGGGAAAACTCCAATAAAGATTGAGGTTCGTAGAAATTACAAGTTGCTTTATTTGCGTTTATCCTAAGGTTTATTATAATATTTAACTGGAATAGACGTCCATTCTATAGTAGGCTCTAAGTTATTCTGCAGCTGGGAACCAAAAACTGCGGAAAACCAGCGGTCTGTCATATACCGTCGGCTATTTTCGTAACCGATCGTGCATTAGACACGAACGACAATCTTCTAAAATCTCTGACATCCGTCTATGCTAACGACATCTGTTGAAGGATGTTGAAACTATGTAAACTATATAATCCTATAAACCATACCTGTATATAATATGTAAGATATCATAATTTTAATGCATTTTGCAACCTTTTTTATTAACCCCGCAGAATAATTTGTTACGTTTTCTGAACAATTGTCACATAAGCGCCCTTGGGGTGATTTTTCACAAAAACGCATGGATATGTATCAATGCAAAAACGGCGCTGTACAAATTATTAAATTATTATTATTATAGAAATCGTTGTGTCCCCCTTACTATCGTGGTTAGAAACATGATCTGATAGATGTTAGAAAAAAATGCCTTAAATTCAAATCTAAAATTAACCGCAAAATAATTAAAATGAACACCTTTATGAATCCAATGTTTTCGACCGCAATTAAAAAAAAACCCTTTGAGAATTTGTAGCGCACCGTTTTTACGCTTGCCACTACACCATCTCTTTCCCCCGTACAGCGCCATCCTGCTCACCCAAACCTAGGCGAACCAGGCTGCGCAGACGCCTTCTTCGCATTTCCTACCCTTGAGTCGCCCCATAAACCACGCCCCGCCACAAGGAATGGCCTATATAAAGAGCTGCGCGCCCTAATTCAACCAGTCGTGAGGTTTTTTATCCAGTAAAGACTTTTTCCTCACGATGACACTAATTGTAACTTAAATTCAGTCAATTAAATACGACCTTCAGAAGGTAATAGTAAAAAGGCCAAATGAGCCGTAGTACTAGTAGCTAGAAACATGAAGGGTATTGCAAAGCCCTAGCTAGTTAGAGGATTACGAAAGAATCCGTAGAATCAAAAAAAAAAAAAATAATAATTCAACCAGTTCGTCTGCAGCTCGCCCTTGGCTAGTACACTCTCTTAGTTGCGCCTCGTCCTTTGGCACGACCCTCTAAGGAGTATTCTACTTCCATAAGCAAGGCACGAACCAGACCCCGACTGCTGCCTTTGTTGCGCTTCGTCCTATGGTACGACCCCCTAAGCAGAACACTGTCGCCGCCGCCCGTTACCATAACGGCACGAGTCAGTTTTGTTGTTCCCAAAGACTAATCAGCAAGGTTCACTCCGATCCCTTGCTCAGTTAATTATTATTGTGAATTGATACATTGTGACTATTTTTACTATATGTGATCTGTGAACTTACCTTCAATAAATAACATTTTACCAACAAATGTGTTACAAATTTTTATTAATTATTTTTACATGAAACAACAATAAAAATTGTTGACGATAACGTTTATAATAAATTTGTTTAACAAAATATGTGTATGTTCTTATTTTTTTCGTTATCAGTAATTTTAGTTAAAAAAGTAAGGTTAGCCATTTTTTAAACTTTTTTATGTTTGCATTCTCAATATTCGTATATAAAATAAATATATGTTTACTACGAATTATAAAATTTTAAAGTATTTTACATCACCTTTCAGAAACGGCTTTTAGTTTTCAGATGCGTTCAGAAATTTTCCAATTATTTGGATTTTATTTCGTCAAAATAGGCCCGAGGCCTGAGGGGTTAAGGTTTTTTGTATTTTAAACTTGATGGTAAATTTCATTACTTTGTAGCATGAAAATTGGCAATTAACATAATATGTAGGTACATAATATGTTGGTTAAAGTCGTTATTATTGACAAAGTAACCAATTCTCTATTGGAGGGTTTAGAATATATGTTTACTTTCCTTTCTACCTAGGATAAATTAAATACTTAAAATAACCTTAGAAAGGTTACAAAAAAAAACAAAAAAAAAACACATCCATGATCTTAACCCTATCACGAGTTTAGCCAATTTTCACACCCAGACACTTCCAGGACATTTAGTGCTGAATCATTCAACTTTAAACGCTTTAAGAAAATTAAAACAAAATTCACTCCGGTTCAAAAAATACTTTTCGTAGAGAGAATTTTGGGTGTTAGTTATCCAGTGCTTAAATTGACATTTTCGGCGCGCCCTTGGTGTTTACGGAATACACAATAACTAACTTATTTTTCAATGTTTTTAATAGGAAAATAAACACTTTGGAAGATCTTGACATTCTCCTAAAATAAACGTGACATTAGTTTAATATTTGATTTTGATGTTATTTGAAATGGCATTATTAATAAAAAATAGCAATATTTTGAATCAAATATGTTTAAATAGACTCAACATTACGGCGAAAAGACCAAAAATTGTTGGAAGAGACCGTTCTTTGAGGAGCTTTAAGCGTTTTAACTGATAAAATTGTGATAATTGAAATTGTGATAAAAGAAATGGCTACAATTTGAAAATATGTTTCTACGTTTACACAAGAGTAAACTCCTGGAGGAATTGAAAGCCAAAGATATGTTTTATGAGGGACCTGCCGTAGCAGGCCTGCTTTTGAATACAGTAACCAACATCAACAAAATATCGATTCTAATGTGATTCACAGTAGATCATTTTGCATGCAGAAATAAACCGATCGTTTAAATTACATTAAAAAAATGATTACTATCAATACAACACCAGTTTAACCAACAGTTAAGCAGCCATGTGGCAGCTTTGCGGGACTACCGATAAATTGTCTAAATTAAACATTTCTGTAAATTATCTATTTGTTGGAAATAATAATAAATAAAACAATAAATAAATTATATTGAATAATATATTATTGTTTAATTTATAAAAACAGTTTTTTATAAACAAGTTCGGCTTTGTTAGTATTCTTACGTATGACAGCTGTTTTGCCTTAATATCATTGAATATATCATATATAAATCAGCCACATATTAAATTTTTGAAAACTTCCAGCCAATTATTAATATAATGATAAATTTGTTATTCATTACACTGTGACAAAGCAAGGTCGATAATATTTATTAGACCATATAATTGATTAACTTTATGAAGTCAAACCACAAAGTGGTTGCTTTCTCCTATAGCAAAATAATAATACGTATTATTGCCCTACTTCGATGGTGCCATTTCTCGGATATTGTCTCCATGAATTTTCCATCGCCTCACCTGGTGATGGGAAGAAAGTAGATAACTAATGAGAAAAACATTTCAGTTGGTAAAAAAAGAATATAACAAAGCTTTACAGAGATTGAAAAAATATATAAATGAAGGAAATATGTCTATCACAACTTTGAAATGTAACTGTTAACAATAACATATTTGAGACTTAGAAAAATATACTTATTGGTATCATCCAATCACAATTTCACTGGATTTTTACACATTTGCTCAATAATTCAACCTTCTGTTATCCAAGGCAACAAATGTTTTAAGCATTTAAAACCTGTAGATTTACGGAATACTGCCTTATCTTTTTGCTAGATCTAATAATTCAGAAAAATTGCTTAAAACAAACGAGTGTGCTTTAGACCACACGACTGAAGTAAAACTTCACGAACTTATAAAATAACATATGACATTGGGGTGACATATGACGTTGGGGTGACCTACGACCTTGGGTTAGTATGTATGTCTTACCTTAGTTGTGCAGTACGTACGCTTCGCCCGATCACCGTTCGCATCGGTCACCGTTCGCATCGATAACCGTTCGCATTACACTTTTCGTAACGCATGCACCAGCTTACCCCCCAAGTCGAGCGTGCGTAAAGAAGTTTTACTTCAAAAATGTTTGTAAAGAATAGGAAAAAAAAAAATTCCTTCACCGTTTCTATTGGATTTTATGAAATGAATTATTGTTTTTATCACCATATTGATGGAATTCGGATTTTATCTTTCTAATATATGTTATTTGAACGTGTGTTTACAAACAATTATCAGAAGCGTTGAAGATGTGGTTTTAGCGGGGAACGGAGAAAATACACGGTCTGGATAAAACCAAATATGGAAAGGTTTTTCTAGGGGAAAAGGAAGCAGATAAAAACCATCTTCACATTATTGTGAAAACAAAAGAAAACGGAAGGGAATAGGGAACTTGTTAAGGTAAACTAGACAAAAAAAAGTTGTGCGTTGTGGAGTTAAGATTTTTTTAATATTATTTCAAACGATATACATCAACAGCAGCATTTATTAGTTTGCCTTTGAGATAAGTAATAATATAGCAGACTCCACTCTTTGTGCGCAATATGATTAATATGTAAAAAACGATTTTTTTAAATAAAGATGTTTATTTTTATATTTGTTCCATACAGGAGGCCCTGAGGAAAAAAATCTCTCTTTAAAGAGAAAGGAAGGAGACGAAGTTTTGGGAGGGAAAGGGGTATGAGAGTGGGTAGGAATCTAGGAGTTAAAGTATCCAGGAATGACGGATGTATGAATCCATCCTTCCCAATGCGCTGCATGCTGATGTGTCGAAATAGTTCAGTTGGAGAGGTCTATATTAGGTCTCCCTCAACCAAGTAAGCACATTCGCCGCCAAGACCTAGAAAAATTACACACCGTGAACATGGGCTCTCCTGCTAAATCAACAAAAATAGCGAACCACTTGGGGTAATCTATAGAAGGGATGTTGATTTTCCAATAAATGGTTGGTGTGATAGGGTTGAAGAAAAATGTACTTAAAAAGTGAGAAATGGGCAAAAAAGAGCTGGGAACCTTTGGTTTAGACACAGTGATTCCCAAAGTGGTCCAGGTGGACCCCCAGGGGTCAGCGAGAGGCTCGACGGGGGTCTACGCTGGCGTGATAAAAAAATCCTGCTATAGGTCACCCCAAGTGGTTCGTTACGTTTGGTGACTTAGCAGGGGTGCCCGGGTTCATGGGGTGATGTTTGTCCAGGTCTTGGCGGCGGACGCGTCTGCCCACCTGCTGCATGGCGGGCCGGATCGAGAGAGACTGGTTGAGCTTTTGACCATTCCATCTCTCAACCCATCGCCTTGCACCGCAGTTGGAGGGATGTATTCATATGTCTGTAACTCCTGGGCACACTGACCCCCAGATTCTTACCCAGCCCTCATATATTTTTCCTTCCCACGACTTCCTCTCCTTACTTTCCTTTAAAATACCCTCCACACAGCGTCCCCATAGATGACATAGGCCCTGAGGTGAATTATTTTCCTCAGGGCCTCTTGAAATATGTACACGGTTGACATTTGTCATATGACTCATTATTGTGTTCCACAGCTCGATTTGCCGGCCTTTGTGTTTCCTCCTTCCTACAACATGGGTGTCTTCAAGACCAATGTTCATTCCTTCCTCTCCTCAAAAAGACCCTCCACACAGTATCTCAGATGACATAGGCCCTGAGGGAAATTATTTTTCTCAGGGCCTCCTGTGTGGATTTAATGCAAAAAATCATATTATTTTAATAAATAGAACACAAGAAATATACTTTTTTTCTTTTTATTTATACCACTTCGAATTTAGGGTTGGAACTCAGCCGCGACGCAAATTTCCATCGTTAGATCTAATCTACACATTATTTTACGAGTTTTTGGAATACGGTAGAAATGTAGCAGTAGGGGGTCCACCGAAACCAGTACAAATTTGAAAGGGGTCTACGAGAAAAAAGAGTTTGGGAACCTCTGGTCTAGAGCAGTGTTTCTCTATATGTAGTTTGAACGGGGTAGGATGGACCCCGTTCCACCCCATATCCCGTTTCGCCCACTTCGTTATGGAAAATTTGCCGTCCCGCCCTATCCCATTATGCCCCTCCCCCGGCGAATCTTCCATATGAATAAATTTAAAAAAATGTCAAAAATTTACCGCGGACCCCCTGATAGCAAAAGCCAATCCAGTATTTTTGTTATTTACTTTTGAAACCAGATAAATTTTCGCGGACGAAAAATAAATTTTTAAGAAGATCACCGCACAAGCGGTTCCGCCAGAATTCATATTGATGGTCGTTAATAATTTTGTTCTTCTCGAGGTATATGAGCAAAATTATTTAAAATCATTCAAAAACATAGTGAACCTTGCGCAGAGAAGTCATCACACCTTTCAGTGTAATAATTTGAAGAGAATGCATCCCTCCTTTACTTGCCGTGAGTACCTTCCTTACAAAAACAGTTTATTGTCATTGTAAGAACACAGAAAACATTTTGCCATGGAATGTAAAAACCACCAGCCGAAACAGAAGATATTAAAGGTTTTACTTCAGAATATCTTTCATTTGCTAATTTGAATGAATATTTTAGTGACAAATTCGCCCCTGACATATGTAGAATAATTCGAGTATGCAAAACACAGACGGGATAATTGACGCCGGGTTGGGTGGATACGGGAGCGGCTTTGATACGATTGGTAAACTCCAAAGAGGTAGAAAATTCACTCCACTGAGAATCCGTATGAAGGACTCCGGATTCAATTAGATTTATTTATGTTCGAGATCAACGAGCCGAATGAAGTCTTTTTGGAGACACGATGTCGTAAAATCGATTTGAGACACATAAGATTAGCGGCTCACCCGTAAGCAATCATTTTACTATATTTTTGAAATGATAACTTATTTAGTACCGTTGTGATTTGAAACTCGATGAAACGGGAACGAGTGACACTAAAAAGAGACAAACACATACTTCTATAGGATTTAGCTTACGAGAGAATTAGATAGAATCGGCCTCACCTTTGTGCGATGCTTTGTAGCCTTCTTATCCTTGTCTACTTTAATTTTCTGAAAGCTTCACTTCTGCACATTTTTTATTATTTATTCTTGTAATTTTTTTTGTAATTTAATTTCAGTAATTGTAAATAGAAAAAACATGAGGTGAGCCATTTTAAAAACTTTTTTATGTTTGCATGCAAAGTTTTTACACTAAAAAATATTTTACTAAATTATATGTTTATTTTAAATTATAAAATTTGAAAGCGTATTTTCAAAAAAAAAGTTGCTAGTTTTAGGATACGTTCAGAAATATTCCATTTATTTGAATTTTATTGCAAAGCGGAAATATTTCAATCATCTGAAAAATACAGGTTAACATGTTTTGTTTTGTTGCCTGTCGAATATAAGTACCTATCTATATCTATGTACGAATTTTGTATCTAGTAAGTATTATGATTTATTAATTGTACCCATGTAATTTTTATTGCAAACATTGCTTATATGCGTGTTTTGTATACTTTCCGTAATGCGAAAACAGAATAATAACAAACCCAAAGAATGTTGTATGTTTTCTATTCAAATTCTTTGTTTACGAGCTTGCTCGGGGTTCAGGGAATTTCACGCTTTTTACGCAATTTTACGCTGTTAGATAATAAAGTAGATATATTTCTATACCTACTAATGTTCATAACCACTTTTAAAAAAGGCAATAAATACCACAGACAGAGAATCAAGGGAGTTGGGTTATGAAACCCTTATTAGTATGAAACCGTGCCCAAAACACCCGTATTACCCGCTTTTGTTTCTACCAACACATCAAATGCACACTTTTCATTGCATTGCCGTTTTGATAGTGGGCGACAGTCAGCAGGATTCCACGTAATATGTATCTTTGTTTTTATTATTTGTTCAAACAACAATCTGTATTTTAAGGTCCATTAACCAGTGGCTGAGGATTCAAATTGCAACTGTACAGGGTGGTTCCGATGAGAAAGATTGATTATTCGCCGTACTAGCATTTTAAACTTATAACACAATATCGATTTTATTTATTTCAATATTTACTTTATCTTTGTTTACAAATGCTCACTCAAAATGGACAAACGTGTTGTGATAAAATTATCAAAATGATTTACTTTTTGTAAATATTTTTTGATCATAAGTATTTATAATTTTTCAATAACGTATAAGCAAAAGAAGTGTTTAAAAATCTGAAATATTAGTTCGTAATACAAACTAATGTTTAAAATAAATAAATAGACCAACTTAAGTATTTTCGTCGCAAAACACTAATATTGAAATTTTGAAAAGTAGCTTTCCCAGAAAATGTACTGATTTATTTTACTGTATGATTATGTGATTTGAAATGTTTTTTGTATGATACCACATTTTGTTGAAAATTTTTCACATCTGCCAATGACCAACATTATAACCTTATTTTTATAATTTAAAATATAACTTTCTTTATCCGCTCGTGCCCTGTTCATTCAACGGACGTCGGCTATCATGTTGGCTATGCGAACTTGTTCTAATGCCACATTTTGTTGAAAATTTAACAAATCTGCCAACGACCAACGGTATGACTATATTTTCAAAATTTAAAAAATAACTTTTTTCTTCTTCTCGTGCCCTGTCCGTTCAATGGACGTTGGCTATTCTGCAGTAGACTGGCCAAACTAATGTCTCATATTTTTCAGCCATGATGTTCTTCTTCTTTCACGGCCCCGACTTCCGGCAATCTTTCCCTGAATTATAAGATGCAAGATCTCTTACTTCTCTGGATGGCTCATCACATGTGCTAGGATAGCGCGGATTCGGGAGCATAGCTAAGTTCGCGGATTCTTATTATTTTATTATTGTAGAAAGCAATCACTTTGTGGTTTGACATATTTAATAAAATAAAATACTGTTTTGTTTAAACAAATCAATATTTTATTTTATTACTTATTATTTAAATAACTTCTTTTCCTTTATTCATCCGAACCATAACATCTTCATTCGTAACTCTATCTATCGAGCTTATTTTGAGTATTCTTCTGTAGATCCACATATCGAATGCCTCAAGTCGCCTTATCAGTTCTTTAGTAAGCGTCCGTGCTTCCATTCCATAAAATAATACCGAAAACCCGTAGCATCTGACCATTTCCATTCGTATAGTACAATGTGAGATCATGACTGCAGAACATCTTTTTCATACTGATAAAGGTTGCATGAGCTTGCTCAATGCGGCATTTGATTTCAACCGAAGGATCCCATCTTTAATTTAAATTGCAGCTCAAGTATACAATACTTTGTACCTTCTCTAGTTACAACATTACTTTACAAAAAAAAATCCATTTGTGTTTTTGTAAAAAAGAGTCGCTTAGTTTAAAATTTGATTTAAAAACGACACATTTCTGGTTGTGTTTGGTTATTTCCTCTTAAAGCTACTATCAAATGTTTGATTAGTTAAAACAACCTTGAAATTTAGCCAACTGTTTATTATTCATTAGATAAGTATGTTATTATCCATAAACTTGTTGATTTATGTTGTAGACATGTTCTAGCTATCGCTTGCTCTAGCTCTTGACATAAAGTACCTCAGCCTGTGACGTGAGTCAATAATGTTATTTTATGGGTTGCTAAAGCGTAGCTGTAAATATTTGCCCGTATTAGTATTTATGTTTCTTTTGAAATACTTGTACATATATTTTTTTAAATTTGATTGTATGGCAATGAAAATAGTCCGGAAAATATATTTACATATTTTTTTACTTTAATTTGATGATCGTTTTGTAATCCTTGTTCAACTGGAATAATGACATCACGATCGTGCGGTGGGATGGGGTGAATAAATTCAATATATTTTACTAATTATGAAAATATTATACTATGGCGCGTAAGATTAACGTTGTGGAAAAACCTGACTATACCACGTGTGGAAAAATTGGCTTTGAACCGGGCTTGACGCCGGGTTAACTATCACAGAGATCAAACGGTATCTAAGAATCTAATATGTGAGGATTATATTTTTCTTTATTAAATAAAATAAAATAAAAAGCCTTTTATTTCTTGCAAATAGGTATGTTACCGAGTTATACAAAAATTAAGAAAAAAAAGTATAATTAATGTTATTTACAATTTTGTTGAAAAATGTTACATAGAATTTTTAAATTATTCATAAGCAAGAACCCCTCTCTCAGGCGAAGGTGAAGGCCTCCTCTAAAGAATTCCATTTATCTCTCTCTTGAGCTATTTGCGGCTAGCAGGGGCCAGCTATTTTTATTATTTCATCTGCCCATCTCGTGTGAGGTGTTCCTTTGAGACGCTTACCGTGTGGGCCATTCCACTTTGTTGCCCTGCTAGTCCACCTGTCGTCCTCTAGCCTCGCTACGTGTCCTGCCCACTTCCATTTTTAGTCGTGATTTGTAAATCAATAAAAAAAATTGTATTCGAAATATATTATTGGATTTTAAAGACTTACAATAGTTGTAAAAATGGTAAGTATAACGCTACTACTAAGTGGCTCGTTGCACTCATTTATGTTTTTGAAGTAAAACTTCTTTACGCACGCTTGACTTGGGAAGTAATCTGGCGAATGCGTGACGAGAGCGTTACGAAAAGCGAGGCTAACACTTCGTATATTACTGTAGGAGCAATAGAGAGCAGTGCACGCGAACATTTTCTTTCTCTCTTCCTATCATATAGATGGAGCAGAAGTTTTACTTCAGTTGTGTGGTCTAAAGCACACTCGTTTTTTTTATTGTACAAATATAACTGTTGGTGATCTAAATAAAATAAATGCTTCACTGGTGAATTATTATTTTTTTTAAATGTTCATTTTTATTGGCCAGCTCTATTTTATTTTTTTTTATTTTAGCTCCATACTAGAGGCCCACAGGAGGAAAACAATTTCCCTCGGACCTATGTCATCTTTGGGGATGCTGAGAAAGGAAAAAAGTAAGAGGGGTGGGTAGGAATCTGGGGGTCAGTGTGCCCAGTAGTGACGGACGGGAAAAAATTCGGTTTAGTGGCCAAATTCCTAAAAATACAAACTAGTTATTTTTATACTAACTATGGGCCGGGGAATACGAATCTGAAAGAATTAGGCGGCGGCAAGCAATATTTACTGAATTATACGACTTTAAAAATTTTTTTGACACACATAGGAAAATGGCCATTTTGGAAGCATTCTGATTCCTAGAAAATCAAACTAGTTATTTTTATACTAACTTTGGGCCGGGGAATCCGAATCTGAAAGAATTAGGCGGCGGCAAGCAATATTAACTGAATTACACGACTTTTAAATTTTCAATAAACACAAACGAAAACAGCCATCTTAAATGCATTTTAACACATAGAAACCATAGAAAAACAACAATTTAAGTGTGGCCATTAAACAATAATATCATCGAACATACCTTATAAATCAAACACATCTTCGTAAAGTAAAACTTTCCGACACGATAATTCTTCACATGATAATTCATCACATAACACATTAACCTGATGAATTATGACTATCTCAACGGCCGTATTCTTAAACCAAAAGTATGAAAATTCGTAGTCTTAAAAAGTTGTTACCTAGACCGGTCACCAATATCAATGTTATTATATAAAACCTAACCTAACCTAACCTAACCCAACATGGTTTGTGCCCCTTTATACCGCCTGCTCGCGTCAATTTAAAAAAACATCCCAGTTTTCAAGTAGTTTAGCTGCTACGCTAGGTTTGTGTAACATGGTTTGTGCCCCTTTATACCGCCTGCTCGCGTCAATTTAAAAAAACATCCCAGTTTTCAAGTAGTTTAGCGGCTACGCTAGGTTTGTGTAACATGGTTTGTGCCCCTTTATACCGCCTGCTCGCGTCAATTTAAAAAAACATCCCAGTTTTCAAGTAGTTTAGCTGCTACGCTAGGTTTGTGTAACATGGTTTGTGCCCCTTTATACCGCCTGCTCGCGTCAATTTAAAAAAACATCCCAGTTTTCAAGTAGTTTAGCGGCTACGCTAGGTTTAGGTAGCATGGTTTGTGATACAAAAGTGAGTAAAATTTATAAAAAGTAAGTACTTAAATTATAAACATGTTATTTTACGTTATTGATATTACTGCTTAATGGCAACACTTAATTTTATGTGATGTAACATCTTTATTCTTTTTCTATGTTTTCTTGCGAATTCGATAATGTCAAAATGTCTTCTTTTTGTGTCTGTTTATAGCAAATTTTAAAGTCGTATAATTCATTTAATATTGCTTGCCGCCGCCTAATTCTTTCTGATTCGGATTCCCCGGCCCAAAATTAGTATAAAAATAACTAGTTTGATTTTCTAGGAATCAGAATGCTTCCAAAATGGCCATTTTCCTATGTGTGAAAAAAAAATTTTAAAGTCGTATAATTCAGTTAATATTGCTTGCCGCCGCCTAATTCTTTCAGATTCGTATTCCCCGGCCCATAGTTAGTATAAAAATAACTAGTTTGTATTTTTAGGAATTTGGCCACTAAACCGAACTTTAGCCGACGGACGTATGAATATATTCCTCCCACTGCGATACAAGGCGATGGGTCGAGAGAGTCCAGCTGGGGAAATAAATAGGTCTCCCTCAATCAGTCTCTCCCGATCCGGCTACGGATGGTTGGACAAATGCATCCGCCACCAAGATCAAGACAAACCTCATCTCATGCACCCGGGCACCTTAGCTAAGTCACCAAACCTTTGGGTGACCTATGGAGTGTTGGTTATCCAATAAATGGTTCCCTGGGCGGCGGAACCCATACCCGCCTCTATAAATGTAAGCTAGTTCATTTCTGAGAAAATAATGGGTGTAGGCAGTAGTTATTAAAGAAATTTTACGTTTCAAATATAATTTTTAGAAAGCTCACTAAAGGTGAACGTCCATCTGTCCGCGCCGGCCGCAACGCACGCACGGCACGCAACGGTTTTTTCTATATCTTGACCGCCAGTATTTTCCGATAGTGGATGCAGTGCTGTACTAATTCGTATAAAGATATATAAACATCCGTTGCGTGCCGTGCGTGCGTTGCGGCCGGTGCGGACAGATGGACGTACACCTTAAACCTTCGCTTGTTTGATCTTTTCTGTGAAACCGAAAAAATCGCTGTAAATGTAAATAGTGACTATAAATTAGCGGGGCTTCGGAGGAAGTGACGCTAGCTTCCCGCCTCGAGACTTTCCTTTGTGTGTATTATAATTTTTCCAAGCAAAAGAGCTGTCTTTCTCAGTGCGTATCAGAAGATTTATGGAGTCAAATTAATACGGAGATAGCCGTCGCGTCGGGAGCTTTCGGGAAAACTCGGGAAATGTCGAGAAATGTCGGGAAATTCGGGAAATTCGGGAATATGATTAATTTCTGCGACACATATATTTATATATAGAAGTCTAAGTAATAGAAGCTTATTCAGTCTTAAACTAATATTTTCAGCCTACAGAGCCTACCCCCTGAAGGCCGTGGCCACTGCCCTAAGAATGTATTGGTTCACTGATAATCCGTACCTTCTTATGACAAAAAAATATTAAATAGGAATTTTTAATTTTTAATTTATTTTCAAACAAACTGTTATTTCTTCTTATAGGTATATCTATCAACACTGGTAGCACTCATTTTGGTAATAAAATTATATATTTTAATAATTTTAATCATTTAATATTTCAATACAAAAAAAACAATGACAATTATCACGTCACGGGTCAATATAATGCGCGCCGCTAGACGCAAACTGATCTATGATCTTCGGCGAGATTCGATTGTATTCGTGTCACCTCGGGTCATGGTTCATGATCAATCGGTAAACTTCGGCAAGAATCTGGTTGGGCGTGTGGTACACGGATTCAAGCCAAATTCTGGTACAAATAGCGAAATCGACGCGTTTTCGATGTTTTACATATCCCAAACAAAAACATGAATTGGTTCGTTTTCAAAGCGAATGCACACGGCCGATACAAGGACCGCTCGGCAGCCGCGTTATGGAAGATTAAAAGCGTTCTCCCTGATAATATTCGTACCATTATATTGGTAACTAATATTATGAAATGATTAAAATAAAGAATTCAAATTAGAGATTTTATAGTATTCAGTAAGTAAATTTAGCCATTATAATTTGCCCGTGCTGCACACGAACACTCTGTGCGACCAGCCGCCCTTGGTCGTGACCACCAACCCGAAGGTCGCGGGTTCATGCGGTAGTGAATTTTGACTTTTATTGTAATATTTTGTAGTATTAAAATAAATATTTATCCGCTAAATCACATTTTCAAAAATAATGACATCCCAATTAGATATTCTCATTTAATTCACTTGCATTATTAAGATACAGGATCAAAATTATTATAATGATAATAAGTAATTTAAATTAAAATAGTACTCCTGAATTAAATTTAAAAAATGTATATATATATATCGATGGTCCATAATCATACATAAATCAAAACAAACATAAATTATAAATACTTAGTTTTGAGATAATCCATCAGTTATCCATCCTATTCCAAAGAAGGGTGACCGCTCCAACCCGGCTAACTACCGTCCCATAGCGATCACATCAGTTTTGTATATATAAGGTGATGGAACGTGTGGTCAACGACAAACTGCTCGCATACCTCGAGAAGAACAAAATCAGTATAATGATAATAAGCAATTTGAATTAAATAATACTCCTGTTTTAAAATTTAAAAAATGTATAAATATCAATCATCATAACATAAATCAAAACAGACATAAATTATAAATACTAAGTTTTGAGATTATGTGAAAAGCAATATTCGAAAAACCACCATAAATCAAATATTATTTACACGTTTTTGTGTTTTACATCTTATCTTATCTTACTAATATTATAAATGCGAAAGTTTGTACGGATGGTTGGATGGTCCTTACTCTTTCACGCAATAAATATCGGATGGAATTTATAAATTCTTTCATTAATCGAAAGCTACATTATTTGCGAGTAACATAGGCCATATATATTGGTAAGCTCTGGTGTTTTAAATAAGCTGTTGCGTTATGAAATTATGTATCATATGTTTTCTGTACCTAACAAAATCGAGTTATTGCAAACGTCAAACAAATTGTTACCTTGGAAACAATGTTTTTTTTTTTTTAATTTTAGGCTTAAAAAGAGTGTTTTGTTGTTCTTAAAAAGAGTGTTTTTTTGGCGTCGTAGTTAAAATCTACCTATCTCTAAAAATGTTTATTGTCCGATAGAAAAGCATAGCGTTGATAAAAAGCATAGCGTTTGACGTAGACTGCCATTTTGTTATTTTTTAACGTTACTCTGGATTCAAATATGAATAAAATACTAATAATAATAAAGGGAGTTGGTACATAAAATAAATTTCTATTTCTTTAATTTAAATATTTTCTAAAATAGAATTTTTATTTGCGAAATGTCATTCTCAAGAATTTTATTTGTCTTATCGTTATTTGTTGTTTGTATTATGTAATTTATTTTAAACAGATATAATTGGAGGAATGGGAAATGACATAGGCTACTTTTTATCTAATTTTTAAATTCTTTATACAGTAATTTCCTACTAATACCATGCGAGCGAAGCCGCGGGTAAAAGCTAGTATTAAATATGTTATAAAATAGATGTCAGACTTAACTCAAATCTCGATTTTTCGGAGATGTCTGACTAATTAACTGGACGATCGATATATACCACTAGTTCAAATTTCGGTATTTTTCGTGTTCTTTTCTAGGTCTGCAGTTGTTACTTTCGATAGTTTTCTAGGAACAAATATCAATCCTAAAGGTACATAGTAGTAATTAACCGGGATTTCTCGGAATACTTCGGAACTTGTTACAAGTGCTCCATGAAATTATGACGCTGGGAAACTACGTTTGGACTAACTTTCTCAAGATGAACTTTACATAAATCAGAAGTGCAGTTTCAACTTCGGCGTTACAGTCGAAACTTTTTTTTTTTAATTTCATGATATTTTTATTGCATAAAACAAAAACAAAAATACGCAGACGAAATTCGCTTGTCACGGATGCAAAGATTAGTTTTCTAGTAAACAACTCGAATTTAAAAGAAATAGATATTACATTATCAAAAATATTAAAAAAATAAATAAAATAAAATTAGCCTTTATTGCTGTTAAACTTATAAAAAGTTTTCTAATTTAATTAATATATATATATAAATATATATATATATTTATATATATATTTTAAATATTATTCTAAATTATCAGCGTCCGGGTCATTATTTTTAGAAACAGCTTGTCTTTCGACGTAGGCCTCCTCTAAAGATTTACATTTTCTCTATCCTTTGCAACTTTGACCCATTCTGGACCAGCCAGCTTTTTTAGATCGTCTTCCCATCTTTTTGTTTGTCCACCTTTGCTTCTTTTACCGTCTCTTGGATACCACTCTGTTACTATTCTGGTTCATTTCTCTTGCCTTTCTCTCAACATAGTCCAAATCATCGCCATTTTAGTGTTCAATGTACAGAATATACCTGTTTGAATTGGGTTCCGTTTTTTTTATTTCTTTATTTCCGATATGGCCGTTTCAAGTTCTTGAAGTCTCTCAGGTGTCCTTAATAATCTTGAGTTAAATGTTGCTATATGTATTGAAGTTCTTTTGTTTATCTTTAAAGGGTCTTGGTCGTTTTTCCCCACGAAAAACGTTTATCAAAAATAACCCCAGATTAATGATATCCCCACTGGAATCTACAGCGCTAAGTATTCCATTTGCAAATTATTAAAATTTAAGTATTATTCGACTAAAATGAGTGCATTTTTATAATATACTAGCGCAGACTTGTGAAAGATCAGACATATTAATATCGCAGGATTGATTAATACTAAATTGCATGTTACCCAAAAAGCGTAGACAATTGAAAATGAAGAAATCTACCTTGATCCCAAGGAATTTAAAAAAAACGAAATACAAATTTTACATATTCTTAGATAAATAAATATTTCTTAAAATAATTTTCTGGTAACAAAAAATACATTTATTAGGAGGTACGTAAGTAGATACTTTATCGTTTGTCTGAATTCTTCACACGTTCAGTTCCAATGGTGAAAATGATAGTCAAAATAATTTATGTAATTTTTTTATATCTAGCTAGGTATCTTCCTACTAGGTTCCATGTCAACTCAGAATGAAACCAACTCATAATATCTCAGAACCACCTCAGAAATGTCATTAAAAGCTATGAAAATATAATTTTAAAATAGCCGGTAACCCTAACCTAACTTAACCTATTAAACCAATGTTTTTATATTTTTTTATTATCACTCTTAATGACCTTTCCGAGGTGCTTCTGAGTTGGTTTTATTCTGAGTTGTCTGGTCACCGTTCTAAGATAGTGGGATTTAGATATACAGGTAAGTATCATGGTATCAGAAGCTTTTTTGTCGACATCAGACATATTAGTAAGACAGAATAAGTTATAGAGAAATAATTAAAAAAGGTTATCTGTCGCATATCGATATTAAATTTTGTGTCTTAGGGCTTAGGTATACATATTATAAATAAGTCGTAAAATGATAAACCGAAAACATTAACCCAGAGAACAATGAACATGAAGAATGGAATCTGAGTACAAACATCTATAACGTCTATTGATGCGTAATGACGGGTAATAAATTTATCCCGGTTTCGATATTGACTACATAAATTAAGGAAATCAAAGATAATATAAAGTACAATCTAATAGGCTCTATCAAAGAAGAGACCATTCATTATAAAGAATAAAAGTTGCTACCTAAATTAAAACAGTCAAATGAAGTTTTCAGATTTCTTTGATTTGGATTTTAGTATCAAGCAAAAAAGAAAACAAATCTCTCTTGTAAATTTGTCATATTAATATTAAATCTTATGAAATTAGAATTTTCTTGTTATTAGACCTCTGACTCTCGAGGGGTGTTTGATTAATTGCTTGAAAAATGCCAGGCGCATGGCCGCACTAGGTATTTATTTTCACAATCAATTTTAACCAGTATATTTTTTCTGAATGCAACTGACCTGATTTTAATAAGTGGAGGGTGAGTGCATAGGACATACATATACGCGTGTATAGTAGAGAGCGAGAGAGCGAGAACGCTGATTAAACACGTACCATTTTTTTAATTAAGTGGAATATAATAAAGATAACAACACCAACATCATTATACACACAAAGGAAAATACTTCTTTAATAAACCAAAAAAATTAGAAGCATTAATGACAAAGTACAATTGTTGAACTCTATCAAAAAGTATTTTAGAGAAATCATCAGAAGACTAGTTGCCCTATTTTCGCACGAAAGTCAAACTAATAATTTATATTTGTTTTTCTTCTTACTAAATTCATGGATGGTTGTGTCTTTTTTTAGTTTCATGTGTCTTTGAGTTTTAATTTCAAGACAGTATTAACTGTATATATGTATATGTGAACTGTAAACTCTTTCATTCACAAGCAATGCCTTTAATGGAAGATTTGTTTAAATTATTATTTACAAAATTGTAAAATGTAATATTATAAGATAATAAGAAATACCATTTTAAGATAAAAAAAAAGATTAAAAAATAACTAAATAAAGCTCACCCCTTAACATTATAATGATTGTTTATAACATTATTTACAATGTCAGTTCATTATTTATTATTATTTCCTGGAATTGAAGGTATTGATATCATTTATATATGGCTATGATTTTATTACTATATGGCTCAGAGAGCCTATTTACAAATTGGTTCACTACTATTATGGATAATATGGGGGAAAGCCCTTACAAACACCTACTTGTACACAAACATACCACAAGATTTAGAGAAGGATAGGGCCTAAAAACCCCTCGAATATTAAATAAATATGGAAGCCATACTCTTGAATATCTAATACCAGTGATTTTCAATAAAGTCAATAAAAACATAAAATTTGAAAAAAATGAGAGACTATATCCTAAAATGATAAAACTATGGTTAATGAACGAAAACTCCATGTATCTTTGAATATCTTAATATAGCTGCCTACATATCTTGTTATTAGGCAGGTATATTGAAATATCTTATATATTTATAGATGTAAGTTAAATTATCTAATATTATGTGATCTATTCTAATGTTTCCTTAAAACTATAAATGTATTTACAAATATTTTCTTAGATATTATATTAAGAATGTTTAAATTGTTAGAACCTGCAGACAAGCTGCCATTGACAGCTTTGTGGGTCAACTCAAATTGTTGTACAAAATGTATTTTGTTATTTAATAAATAAAAAATAAATAAAATATTAAAAACCTTAACAATTTTCTAATCGCAAGAAATTTTCCTATTAGCATTTCGTGAACTTTCAATGAAAACAATATATTATGGAACTATTTATCCTAATATCAGACAAGCGATAAAGTACAAAGTTACTAGGATTACTTAATTAATAAATTAAATTTATTTATTCTAAATATGTATATGTTTGATAGATGTTTATATCGGAGTAGTCTTTCATAAGAGGACTCCTCTTTGCGCGATGCTCCGTAACTTTCTCAGTCTTGTCTACTTTACTTTTCTGAAGGTTTCTGTTCTACCGCGAGTAAATTGCACACTCTGTTTTTTATTTGAATAATTATCCTTTTCATAAAGGGTGATACATTTTTCCTTCCTCCAGTCTTGTATTCATAAAAAGTGATTTTTTTTTTTACCTTAACTCCACACAGGAGGCCCTGAGGGAAATTATTTTCTTTGAGGATGCTGTGTGGAGGGTCTTTTTGAGGAAAGGAAGGATTGAACATGTGTCTTGAAGAGACCCATGTTGTAGGAGGGAGGAAACACAGAGGCCGGTAAATCGTTCCACATCCGAGCTGTTGAACTCAAGAACGAGTCGTAAAAACGACCCGTTCTCATGTGACTAATGTCAACCGTGTACAAATATTGGGCGCGTGTTTGGCGTGTTTCCCGACTATGCACCGGTGCCGAGGGGATCAACGACGCTAGTTCCTCGGAGAATTTTCCATTGTAATACCGGTAGAACAAGGACAGCATTCCCACCTGACGCCTGTGCTCTAAAGATTGCAATCCGTCTGTTAAGATGGGAGAATCTATAAAACGGACCGCCCGTTTCTGCACAGAATCAAGGGTTTTTTTTAAGGTATTTTGGAGCTCCAGACCAGAGGTGGCTGCCAAATTCAACCGTGGGGCGCACTTGCGATTTGTACAGGGTAAGCAGTTGTGTAGTTGTGTCATTGGATGGATGTCAAAAATTACTAACATTCGATAGGTAAATTTCTTCTTTTGAAAGGCAATGATGCTGAGGGAAATATATATTTTTTATAATTTCTGTCAGTTTCAGAGATCCTACAATTATAATTGTATGATGATTTTAGTAGTAAAAATAAAATAAATGGATAAAACTTTTAAAAAGCACTTGTAGTCCGAGGGAATATTTAACATCCTTAATATTGTTTCTTTCTTATGAAATGATTATGTTATATTATTCGAACTTGTTTTTTAATCTACATTTTATAAAAAAAAATCCTTTGAGACTGATAAACTCGTTTAAGAAATAAAATTGGTTATTATGAACGTTCGTTAAAAGTGAGTTTATTTTTAAGATGTTTTTTTAGCTTTATAAAACTCGATTTAAAAATATTAATCCACATAAATGATGTATTCTCCAACATAAATATTATTTTTATTCCCGAAGTTTTAATCGGCTTTCTGGATTTGTTTAAATTATAATATTAATTACAAAAAAAAATACAAACGGTTTATTTCCATTAAAAATACGTAGGTTTATTTATTATTTTAGTTATAAACCTGTTGTTAAATATTTTTTTAATATCTCTAAACCCGGATTCGCTCGTGTTTTATTTCGTGTTATGTGAGGTTCTTCATTACTTCACCACAGGAACACATAATCAACATGACTAAAATAAATAAATACGCAACCCAGTTTCTGCAAAAGCGTGTTTTTGTCATTGTCATTTTTATCAACCGAATTATTACATATATTCCTTAAACTTGGGAAATTCAATTCGGGAATTTCAATTTGCGAGGCGGGAATGGGTACCGCCGCCCCGGGACCTTTATTGGATAACCAACACCTCTGCCATAGGTCACCCCAAGTGGTTCGTTACGTTTGATAATTTAGCAGGGGTGCCCGGGTTCATAGGGTGAGGTTTGTCTAGGTCTTGGAGGCGAATGACCAGAACACACTGAACCCCAGATTCCTACCCACCCCTTAAACCCTCTTCCTTCCCAGAACTCTCCTCTCCTTCCTTTCCTTAAAAAAAACCCTCCACACAGCATCTCTAAAGATGACATAGGCCCTGAGGGAAATTATTTTTCTCAGGGCCTCCTTTGTGGAGCTCATTTAAAAAAAAAAAAACACTTTAAGTTTTAAAGCTCTTAAAAAAGAATATATGTTGTGATGATCTCGCCTTTGGGCCTACGAAATAATTCCTTTAAAATTGAGAGATCGATTTAGAAATATATTTAATTTGTAACATGGAATGTTTTCAGCATACGATTCTCTGTTTCCAATTCATGGGGGTGATTTATGGGTCCTTACCACTAAGTAACCACATGTGTTTGCGTGCCTCAAGTGCATGCGAGCCCCGGCAAAGGCCATTTTTCACAAAACTAAGAAGGGACCCAGAATAACATTTAGAGGGATTTTTTCAGATTCATTATCAAGTCAGGGGCGGCCGATGGATATTTGCCCGAGTGGTGACTGACTTTAACGCGAGCAAATTGATTTGTGAAACAATTGTCTTGTGCATTTTCTATGGCAGTGGGGAGTTGAAAAATTAGGCAATAAAGATTGATCGTTGGTGCATTTAAATATACGAGAGCGACGCGCCGATTACGGGTTGAAATATTTGACATATTTGTCAAAATAAGATTGCAGAATTCGTTAAATAGTGACGCACGCAGAAAGAACGAAAACGTGTACAGACAATGCTTATATAATGTTATTATATAACCAATAAAGTCGACGCAAGTAATGAGGCGGTCCTAACTAGATTGAAGTACGCCACTGAGCTCTTCTTTTAAGCGCTATTGGGATAATTTATGACTTCGGCCCAGACAAAATTAGTTTGTATTCTGTTATCTAAAGGTTACACACAAAAAAAAATAGCAAACATGAAAGTTGCACTGATTTCTTGGAATTTGTGATGTAATGTGACAGAACACTATTAAAACGATTGAAATATGCATATTGGGAGATGTGTTTATCACTTAAGTTTTAAAAAAGAGGGACTAAGATATGATTGAAACCACACAAGTAGATGGGTGGGAGTCGGGGGGCAGAGAGTTGGAACACGACAGTGAGGGAAGGAACCTGGAGGCGCGCGGACGGGATAAAAATCATCGAGTTTTGATAAACGGCAGAGTAATAATTTGGTGCGCGTAAACCGGGAATAATTCAGATAGTAATATATAATAATAGATAGTCGGGGCAGGGAAGTGTTAGAGGACAGTCAGGGAGAGATCCTGTTGAGAATTAAGATCGTCAAGTTCTGAGAGTCGCGAGGAGACCAGCTCGGTGCTTCTAAATCGGGGATATTTCATTTTAATTAAACAAAGAATAGTTCGTCTTTATTAAACAAAAAGAGTCCACGCGAATAAGGAAGTCAGAGATTGCGGCTTGCGAGTTCATATCTGTGAAGTTAAATAATATAATTTGTAAATTGAGGCGGTCAATTATCAATATGGGACGCGCTTTCGGGGCGTTTATGAGGGTCAGGAAAAATTTTACAACGAATTGACGCGAGAATTGTGTTTGACGGCTGCATCTTGGAATAAATAACTGCATGACGGGTTGTGGTTTAGAAATGCTTGTTTGAGTTAAATATTAGAGTAGTGAATTGATTTGTGAAATTATTTTGTGCAACAAGGCGAATTTGGTAAGTTTGTATAAAATTATTAACATATTTAGTACGGGCCTTGCAGGAAAGAGTCAATTAGGGTTTATATACAAGCCTTAGGAATCTAGGACCCTTTTTTTTGTCGAGCGGAGCATTGCACGTTTCCGGGTTGACCGGCTAGCAAGTACCTTTGTTGGGTGAAGTTACTCTTGAGACAAGACCGTTGTAAAATAATAATTTAGTTAACTAAATAGCATTTGAAACACAAAGTGCGCTTTCGGGCAATAAATCTTAGACGAGAGACTTCATTTAAAAGACGGGATTTTAAAACCACAAAACAATAATAAAATCCTTTAAAAGTGCTTTGTTGGTGATCTAGAAAACTAGGTTACTGGGTATTCTCCAATACATAACGGGTACCAAAATACATAGGTATAGAATGTAGGTATAAATTAATGTGTAAAGCGCCTTTGAGGTGATAATTATTATTTACGAGTTTCGTAATAATATTTTTAAACGTAGCTAGGGGACTATTATTCAGGAAGGTTTTTTTTGAAAAGGCATTGGGTAATATAACGGTTTATGAAGGGTGCGTAGCATGGGCATTTTTGATTACTAACAAAATCTGACATAATTGAATTCCCATTCCAAAAATTTCCCACACTTTATTCCAAACTTTAGGTATCACAACAAGTCTCTTACATAGGACTTTGCATAAACTTGGTTCGATATCTTATCATATAATCACCTTTGGTTCACGGTTAGGTATATTTCTTTCGACTTAGCAAAAAAAACTTTCATATTGTCGGTTGAATGAAGCCGTCGGTAGGTATTCATATTTTAAGCGTAATGCGCTATATCCACCTACTTAATTAACAAACTCTTTTTCTTCAAACTGAATTGAGCGGGTTACGACTCGAGAATGGACGGCGGTTGTCGAATGGATTAACGGGTCCGGCTTTCCTATTTCACCATGAGGAAGTATCTCACGCGACTTTATCGGGGGCGATGTGATCGAAATGCAGGTGGGCTTACACTATTTTTCTAATGTGGAGGCGAAGTAAGCGATGGTCGTGTCTGGTCCGAGCAAATTGGAATCCCTTGTGATCACTTCTCGGTAACGTGGATCTCGTACCCGCTCTAGACTGGATTGGAAGCGTGGCCGGAGCCATTTCATGATGTCGACGTATGTACGTCACTAAGGCATTGGGGGACTTCAGGAGAACAAAGGACGTGCACCCATTTCCTCCTCCCTCTACCGCCGCTCCGAGGTACCAGCGGATAAAAGTTGTCGTCGCGGGAGGTCAATTTGATGCAGGACGAAGATTACGATCTGGCCGGACTACCTTCGTCATGGGGGAAACGAAGTGACGAAATTTGCGTGGGCTTCACTACCTTTTAGGTTACGCTCGTGTGGGGTCTGCCTTGTCGGCGGAACGAAGGGAACATGACATATGGAATCGTTTGGCAGCCGATCGGCGGTTCTTTGTTGGAATCCGGATAAGTTTTCTTAACTACCTTTTGGTTTACGATTTAGGTATATTCGATATTCGATTTAGCAAAAAACTTTCACATTGTCGGTTGAATGAAGCCGTCGGTAGGTATTCATATTTTAAGCGTAATGCGTTATATCCACCTACATAAGTAGCAAAAGTTTTCTTAACTACTTTTTGGTTCACGTTTAGGTAGGTATATTTCATTCGATATTCGATTTAGAAAAAAACTTTCACATTGTCGGTTGAATGAAGCCGTCGGTAGGTATTCATATTTTAAGCGAAATGCGTTATATCCACCTACATAAGTAGCAAAAGTTTTCTTAATTACCTTTTGGTTTACGCTTAGGTAGGTATATTTCATTCGATATTCGATTTAGCAAAAACTTTCACATTGTCGGTTGAATGAAGCCGTCGGTAGGTATGCATATTTTAAGCGTAATGCGTTATATCCACCTACATAAGTAGCAAAAGTTCTCTTAACTCCCTCACACTAGGAATAGGGATCATCCAGCATCAGGGTGGGAATGTACTCTGGACGAAAGTGCAGCCGGGGAAATAGAAGGGAGGGAAGCCAGATTCACGACCTGGTGCCTTGCATTCTTGGACCCAGCACCCTGGACGCCGAGCTTGACATTCCTTCTTTGAGCTGATTTTTGAGCTTGAGGTTGGGGTACGCCTATCGTAGAGCATATGCCCGTAACACATATAGGGGAAGGTCCCAAGTTACGCTTGTGTATGTTATGCGAGAGGACGTATTTTTCATTCAAATCAAATACCGATGACCATCGCGATTGCAGGCTGGCACATGTTTTGTAGCGTGCCTAGGAAAAACGTAATCATTATTTCTACTGGTTCGAGGCGGCGTGCTGGGCGGAGAACGGGACTATTGAGGACATGAGTGACTGCCAAGGCGAGGATCGGTGACATCAAAATCTTCCTTAATTAAATTCATACATCGCCAGATCAGAGGAGAGAGCGGCCCCACCGATCTCCTGACATTGCCGATTGTCTAATCAACTTCGGTTTAATGTTTATGCCGATGCTTTAGGAGTTAATGGAACTCAAGTCATCGGCATGCTGAAGAACTTCAACATCATCATCAATCCAGAGTAGGATGTCACGTTCCAAAACCTCGTGCCACCCACACATTTCCTGAACAGTTCCTGACATCGGCTATCACACCATTAATCGGAGCAGACCCTCATATCAAACGGTATGAGATGACCTCTCACCATCATCATCAACATATTTATAATTTGGCGGCTTATTGGTCGATAATATTCCCATTACCACTCTATGATCCAGAAACACACATCAAACCCTTTCCCGACAGAAGGCAAAACATGTCGATTTTCATTCGTCGCTTGCGACTTTAACATTCTCCGGAGGCGTTGGAATTGGAAGCTGATTCGGCGGTCTATGACCATCACCTTATCAGTTGGGCTATGGAGGAGTCCAATTATTTAAACAGCACATGTTCTGTCTCATGCTAATCCAAATTACCTACCCGTAGAATCAAATTAACAAAATAAAACAAGCTAGCTAACTAACAAACTGCATCTAGAACTGTAAGTGTAGAATTATTGCACTCCGTACTGCTTTGAGTGTAAATCTTTTGTTAGAATGTACATAAATGTCAAATTATTTTCATGATAGCATTTTACAGAGCTGCAGAGAGTACGTGACATCGCATCGAAAGGTAGGATCTTCTCAATTCGCCGTTTGAATGTAAATTTATATATTAGATGCTAGGAGGGAAAATGCAGATTACTTCAATAAAAATAGTCGTCGATGAGCGTAGGTGTATAACAGGTGCTAGGGGAGGAAGCTGAACGAATATAGATAGATAATTAGTTAATTTTCAAGCTAGTCAGACTCAGTCATTGTTATTCGAAGCCTTGCAAATTGTAACACGCCATATCTAAAAGAACAAGGGTTTACCACAAATAAATTATTAATTAAATTGGATTAACTATACCAAACCACTCAAACAAAAAAGTACACAACGTTGTGGGGTTAATTACAATTGATTAATTAAGAGCATCTCGTCACGTTTGCATAAAAGTATTGCGTGATGGGGTTGAAAAGGCGCTGCAAAAGAAATGCAGGGGAGGGACGCGAGAACGGACGAGCTACGAGCTTTTAAAGGCCGGCCGGGGTTGCGCCTGTAGCTGTAGCAATGTAGCAGCATTTGGAAACCAAGAGGAAGGTACTACTTCATAGGGGGGGGGGTTTATCACAGTTTTGCTAAGTGACCAGGAGGTATGGTATTACAAAGTGTTGCATTTTGCTGGGTTTTATACAATGACTTAAACAAGAATAGAAAAAAAAAAAATTAATACAGTAGGTATAACGGTTCGCATGTCATCCGAAAATGACTGAAAACACAACGAAAAAAAAGTAAAGTACTAGGAAAATAGATGTGTAGCAGAGGAATTAACAATAACGTTTACATTAGCTTAACTAGATAAATATAGGAAAGATAGGCCGAAAATGTCCAACTTCCGATGAGACGCAGGTTAAAGGTGTCATGTTTTGAGGGGAGTAGCGCCGTACGTCTATAAAAAGTGAAACAAAAATTAATCAAGAGAGTAGGTAGTGTAATAATGTACACATTAGCTTAACCAGATAAATTTAGGAGAGGTTGGTTGACGATGTCCAATTTCCGATGAGACGCAGGTTAAAGGTATCATATTTTGAGGGGAGTAGCGCCGTACGTCTATAAAAAGTGAAACAAAATTAATCAAGAGAGTAGGTAGTGCAATAATGTACACATTAGCTTAACCAGACAAATTTAGGAGAGGTTGGGTGATGATGTCCAATTTCTGATAAGACGCAGGTTAAAGGTATCATATTTTGAGGGGAGGAGCGCTGTACGTCAATAAAAAGTGTAACAAAATTAACCAAGAGAAATTAATGATATCCAACCTTCGATAAGTATTAGTGAGAAAGGGTGTTACGTTATTAGGGGAGATAGTCCTTCAATAATGCATTCAATATCAGATCGCCGGGGTGATAATATTGATGTTAGTCAACCTTCAATTGGGTCTGAACGTTTGGTAAATTGGATACCGGACGATTAGTTAAAATAATAAAAATACAAAACATCGAGGAGTAGTTCTGGCTACCGAAGTAAACAAAACATTACAATTGTAATATTGATAGGTATTAGTGTCCTTTAGTGTCAACAATAGAAAAAAGGGTCTCTTTCATTTTGAGGGCAGATCATTTAAACATTTAACACCCAGTGTGAAGAAAAAAAAAAAGGGAGGTCATTAAACCGAGTGCCGACTAGCGGAGATATGTGTCAAATAGGTTTGTGCGTTTAACGTAACGGTAAATTGAAACCATGAACGGAGGTCTAGCCACGAGTGGTGGGACAGTGCGGCTTTGAAACAGAAACAATAAAGAGCATACCTTTTGGTGATGCATGGTTCGAGTGTAGGTACTTCTAAAGGGATAAGTAGGTCATTAAACCGAGTAGCGGTTAGTGGAGGTGCCTATAATAGAAAAAAAAAAACCGTAGTTGGTAAAACAATAATAAAACTAACCAGTAGGTAGACATACGTTGGGCTAGGAAAACAAACTTTTCTTAACTGAATAATTTCAAAGAAACAAGATAATAATAGTTACAATTTTATTTTTCAGGGGCTTGAGGTATAGTTCTACACAACAATATTAAATACATGTTGAAGAAATGAAAATAAAATCTAAGCATTTCATCGATTAAAATAATAATAGTGATACGAACAGAATAAAGATACATTTAATCCTTGAACTTAAAGTGCTAGTAGTGAGAAATTTTACGTAAAAGATTACGAAATTTAAATTAGAACAAAAACCCAAATTTTTAGTGAGTTTAAATAATAAGCGATCATGGAAGGATCAGTGTCTAGAGGGAAAGGACGTGGGCGACCTTCAGCAAGAGAGGAGGTCACCGCCGCGGTCGAGACCGTGGGGGAGACGTTGTTGCAAGTGAGCCTGGGGCAGGTGACCAGCATCATCCGTGACGCATTAGGACCGCTAGTAGAGAAAATACAGTCCATTGAAAGGCAGCTAGAAGTGCGAGAGGCGAGATCGGAAGCGGGAGGTGCGAGGCCGGGAACGGGAGAGGCGGAAGTGCTCCTGGGATCGGTGAATCGGCGCCAGATTGTAGAGTTGCTTCCGGCCCAAGAGAAGCCCGTTTTTATAGGAGGGCATCAGCATCCGATTTCCTTTTTGGAGGACTTGCGGGAGTATATAAGGAAAACAAGGCGGACGGACAAGGTAATGGTGGCCCGAGAGAGTCTCAAGGGAGAGGCTAAAAGTTGGTCGAAAATTTATTGTAGCAGATGGGAGACGATCGAAGATTTCGAGAAGGACTTCTTGGCAAATTATTGGGGCGAGGTCTGCCAAAATAAACTCAGGAGGAAGTTGTCAGATGCGGCCTGGGACCAGAACGGTGGCAAGACAATGCTGACGCACTTTGCCGAATATTGGGAGCTGGCAAAGGCCCTGAAAATCACTAGCTCGCCAACCGGCGTGATAAATGAAATCATGCGGCACTATCCGAAGGAGACGCAAGCGCTGTGGTTTTCCCGGGGGGAACAAGGCAATGAGCTGGAGGCTGCCGAATTCTTGAGGCGGATGGATAACATGGTGAGTCCACCGACGGAGCGCCACATTCAGAAGGTAGAAAGGAGAAGGGAACCGGAGGAAAGGGAGAAGGGGAGAAGAGAGAGGGAGCCACCACGAGGGCGCCACATGGCGAGAGGTAACATGAATGTGATTGTAAGGGAGCGCTCGTGTCACGGGACGGCGGAGGCGAGCACCAGGAAGCGGATGATCGAGGACACTAATGCGGACCAGAGGCTGAATAGTGCTGAACAAGCGGGAAACGCCAACGAGTCGAACCCATTGCCCTGAGGATATCGGCTCAACAAGCAGGAGGCGGGGCGCCAGGAACAAACTACAATATAGCTTTAAGAATAATGATAAGACAAAATTGGAACTTGGGAAGGGGGTTGGGGAGAGGGGAGAATGGGAGGGTTGCGCCGGTAAAGGCGAGTACAATGGGAGATAGCACGGCGTTAGGCGGTGAAGATTGGAATAAAGAGTGTGAGAGAATAGATGTCATTTCGTGTGTTAAATTATTACAGCACGTGAGTGACATTTGGAATGAGTGCGAACTAAGGGATTTCAGGGAAGAAGAACGGTACGCAGGGTTTAACACCATTTTTGAAGATGGGGTTTATGATGAGACAGAAAAGGGTTGCTCCTTGTCACAGCTGCCAGAGGTCGAAGCCGATGTAGACGGAGTAAAGGTGTGGTGCTTGATAGATTCGGGTAGCCAGTTAACATGTGTAGCAGAAGAATTGTGGCAGTGCAAGTTGCGCGACCACAGGCGGTACCCTCTTATACCGGTGACAGCCGTGCAATTACGAGGTGCCATGGGACAGAAAAGTCAACGCATCACTAGTCTAGTGCTGATACCGTTACGTTTTGGAGACGCTTTATTTAATTCCCCGTGCCTTATAGTGCCTAAATTAATTAGACCAATAATCTTAGGTATTAATTGGTTGGACGAGTGCAGCGCAGAACTGAAGTGTGGACAACGGCGTAGTTTGACACTGATGTCGGAGTTAGGTCCATTCGAAGTAAAGTTGAGGCCATCGGGTATAACTCGCGTTGAATCGCAAGTAAGTACATTAACGAGTCCGACGCGAGGGGAGGTTGATGCACATGCTATCGAAATAGGCTCCGAGGCCAGTACGACACAAATAATGGTGGCGAAAATAAACAATTTTGTGGGGGAACTACAGTTGGAATTAGAGACAAAAAAGAAACTATCGAAAATGCTAATTAGAAATCGCGAGGTGTTTATTGAGAAACCCGGTCTCACAAATGCCTACACTCACGAAATTCGGATGATAGATGAAACGCCGTTCGTGAAACGATCGTATCCAGTGCCCTTTGCGTACAGAGACAAAGTAGATGCCAAGATTGCCGAATTGGAAGGTTTAAACATTATAAGTCGAGAGGCAACTCAGTTTTCTAGCCCACTGACATTCACATTAAAGAAAGATGGGACAGTTAGAATCTTATTAGACGCCAGAGAACTTAACACGCGGATGTGTTCGGAGGTAGAGAAGCCACCATTAACGTCAGAAATTATACAGAGGTTTCACGGCGTGAAGTACATAACCACTCTAGACCTTAATAACGCGTATTATCAGATTCCAATCAGTAAAGATAGTCGTAAATTCACCGGTTTTGTTTATAATGGAAAATCCTACGTATATCGGGTATTGCCGCAGGGGTTGAAGACATCAGTTGGTAGTTTCAGCAGAGGTATGGACCGAATCTTGGGGCCAGGAGTACGGGAATTCTGCGCAAATTACCTTGACGATCTGGTGGTATATACCTGTGGTGAGCTTGATGAACATCTAGGGCATATTGAGGCGGTCCTAACTAGATTGAAGGACGCGAACATGACTTGTCGGCTTATAAAGTGTCAATTCTTGTACACGGAAATTCATTTGTTAGGCCATATAATAACTCCGTATTGTATACGGATGGATCCAGAGAAAGTTGAAGCAATACAGAAGTTTCCCGTGCCGAAGAAGGTCAAGCAAGTCCGCGCATTTCTAGGGCTATGTAATTACTACCGTCGATTTGTGAAAATGTATGGGGAGGCGACAAAAGGGTTGTGCAGCTTGCTTCAAAAGGGCCAACCGTGGCATTGGACAGATGTAGAACAGCGGGTGTTCGACAATGTGAAAAGTCTGTTCTTGTCTTCGGTAATGCTGCACCACCATAATTCGCGTAGCCCATACTATTTACAAACGGATAGTTCGGGATACGCGATTGGTGGGGAACTTTACCAATTGGATGAGGATAATAATCACCATGTCATAGGATTCGTAAGCAAAGGATTATCGGGGCCCGAACTAAGATGGACTGTCTCCGAACAAGAATTGTATGCTATAATATACTGTCTGCACAAGTTTGAGACTTACCTGCGCGGGGTCAAATTGGTTATTAGAACAGATCACCAGGCTTTGACATTTTTAAGGACTTGGAAAATGTACAGCGGTAGAGTAACTAGGTGGATCTTATACTTAAATCAGTTTGACTACAAGGTAGAATTTGTAAAAGGGAAAGATAATGTAGGTCCAGATATATTGAGCAGGTACTCTCATGATGCACAGGAGGTTCAGGAGGATAAGGCGGAGCATCCGGACATAGCTGCCTTTGCCGTCAGAGACAGCGGATTGCTTGGGAAGGGGTTACGCGATATAAGAGTATTACAAGGGAGAGATGAGTTTTTGAAGGGAGTGTTGGACGTACTAAATAGCGTCATGCCAGGAACACTGAGCAGTAGCCATAGGAAATACGGAAAAAAAAATATTTTGAAGGACGAGGTTCTATACTACCGTGGCGGAGGGCAGCGCAGCGTACTTGCAGTGCCAAAAGAAATGACGGGCGATTTGATTAGATACGTACATTTAGAGATTGGTCATGGGGGGGGTTATAAAACTATAGCTGCCTTAAAGAATAGGTATTTCTGGCCAGGGATGCACAAACAGGCGAAACAATTGGTGCGCGAGTGTAAGCTTTGCCAGTTGGCCAAACAGGAAGTAAAGCCGACTGTAGGTCCGGGAAAGTCCATCGTCACTAGGGAAGTAGGTGAGCTAATAATGGCGGATCTTTATGGGCCTCTACCACGTAGTATAGGCGGTGTTAAATATATATTTGTGATTCAGGATTCCTTTAGTCGTTATATAAACCTGTTCAGTCTGGGAGTTGCGAATACTACAACGGTCTTAAAGTGCCTAGAGAAGTTTCTACAAGTAATTAGGGCATCGGCCATCTTAACGGATAATGGCACGCAATTTACCTCTAAGAAGTGGAAATTTAATCTAGATAGATTAGGCGTAAAAATTTTGCATTCATCTGTACACAACCCGGGACCCAATATAACCGAAAGGGTGAATAAGGAATTAGGTCGCATCTTTAGGATTTATTGTCATGATAAACATACCAGGTGGTCGACGTTATTGCCTGATATTGTGGAAACGTACAATAATAGCATCCATTGTAGCACGGGTTTCTCCCCGAATGAAGTGGTATTTGGAAGGGCACCTAGATATAATTTGGATAAGTATTTGAGCAAGGACGCAATACCTTCCGTAGCGATTGAGGAAGTAAGGGCCAAGGCGCGCGAAAATTTGAAGATTAGTGCGAAAAAACGGCAATACTACTTTAATATGAAAAAGAGACTAGCTGTCTACGAAATTGGTACACTAGTGAAGCTGAGGCGGTTTCCGCAGTCAGCATTGTTAAAAAAACAGATAAAGAAATTCTCTTTACTATTCGAGGGTCCGTATGTCATCGGGGGGGTACCGTTTTGCAATACATATACATTGGTGGACCCGAAAACCAAGAAGATTAGGGGTAATTATAGTGCAATACACCTTGCAAGATACTATGTAAACAAAGGTGAGGCCCAGCTTGGCGGGGACAGGGATAGCTAACATCTTTACGATTGGTTGGCGACTGGAGTAATATTAGCGATGGTAAATATGAAATTATAGTGTTATTGTACTTAGAGTGTACTATGTTAGGTTAGTGTGGG
Organism: Limnephilus lunatus; assembly: GCA_917563855.2. Lineage (NCBI taxonomy): Eukaryota > Metazoa > Arthropoda > Insecta > Trichoptera > Limnephilidae > Limnephilus > Limnephilus lunatus. The sequence continues at coordinate 83,941,572 of OU830596.1, read as the reverse complement.
TTTGATAGTTCGTTTATAAGGTTTCTATAAGCAAGATAATTATAACAGAGCGTGCCCATGGGTACGTTATGTGAACTTCAATTTAGACTAATGAGGAGTTTAAACGAAAAAAAAAAAAAATAAAAAAAAAAAAAAAAACGATCTCTATCGTTTTAGGAGATAGTTAAGTTTTATCATTTTTATATTATAGACTTGGTAGGGTAGAATGTCTAGATAACAGGATTTGAATGCCAATAAAACAAAATTACAAGAAAGAAAAAGAGCCTTGCGGAGGGGAGATAAGTAGGCCGGCTTCAGTAGGCTAGTAGGTTAAGATTCCAATAGGCTAAGATGATGAATATTTCATGCAGATGCCTTGTGTACACCGGTCGTTAGGGAGTTGTGCGAGGTAAAATTCAAAAAAAAAAAAAAAAAAAAAAAAAAAAAAAAAAAAAAAAAAAAAAAAAATTTTAAAAAGGGGATCTTCGCAGGACCGAGTGTGGCGACCGTTGTACACTGAACTTATTACGCGGGATGAGGCACGATCCTTGACAAAACATTGTACGAGAGGCTTCGGTCACAAAGGTAGGAAGCCATCAGGATGACGCGGGCGGGTGCGTCTCCAATAAAATAAATAAATATACTTTAAGATCATAAAAGAAGGTGTGGTCTTACACGGGGGTGGGCCTTACATCCGTAGGACGGACGAGTGGTAAAAACATTTACAGAAAGAAAGGAAACCGCGGTAAATTATTTATAATACAATGTTTGGTGAAGGTCGGGCTCCGTCAGCGAAGTAACGCCATAGATAGCAAAATATTTAATGATTTTCTTTAGAATCGGATTACAACTCATAATTTAGAAAAGGTGAGATGTGGAGCATTGAAGCATTCACAATGTTTAGTAGTAGATTGTGGATGGGTTTACAAATTGCGCAAACAGAGTTTATTGTGAATCAGTGGTTTGAAAAAAAAAACTAGTATAAATCGGTGATAAAGCTAGGCAGAAATTAAAATTTGGATTAATTGGTTTGGGGGCAAAAATAGACAACTAACTACTCACATAATACATTGTCGGCTTATGTGGGGAGTACAATGGGAGACAGCGAGGGTACCATGGCTAGGTACCGTTGTAGGTGGTAACCGGGACAAATTCCAGGAAATATGTAGGCGTAACGCAAGGTACATTGACCGTAGTTTCAACATTAGGCAAACATTGGGCAAGGCCGACGAAGAAACGGAATAGGGAAGGGATGCGATGACGTACAGGACAGGGCCGGATTAGGAAATATTCATCATTACAATTTTGAAAAAAAAGGGCACAAAGATTTTAGGCGAGTCCAAACGGGCTGACTACTGCTGAAGTTCTGGAACAAAATAGGTGATTGTAGTTTGGATTTCTATCTACCTCCACTATTTTTTTCCATAAAGGGGAGACTGTGATGATCTCGCCTTTGGGCCTACGAAATAATTCCTTTAAAATTGAGAGATCGATTTAGAAATATATTTAATTTGTAACATGGAATGTTTTCAGCATACGATTCTCTGTTTCCAATTCATGGGGGTGATTTATGGGTCCTTACCACTAAGTAACCACATGTGTTTGCGTGCCTCAAGTGCATGCGAGCCCCGGCAAAGGCCATTTTTCACAAAACTAAGAAGGGACCCAGAATAACATTTAGAGGGATTTTTTCAGATTCATTATCAAGTCAGGGGCGGCCGATGGATATTTGCCCGAGTGGTGACTGACTTTAACGCGAGCAAATTGATTTGTGAAACAATTGTCTTGTGCATTTTCTATGGCAGTGGGGAGTTGAAAAATTAGGCAATAAAGATTGATCGTTGGTGCATTTAAATATACGAGAGCGACGCGCCGATTACGGGTTGAAATATTTGACATATTTGTCAAAATAAGATTGCAGAATTCGTTAAATAGTGACGCACGCAGAAAGAACGAAAACGTGTACAGACAATGCTTATATAATGTTATTATATAACCAATAAAGTCGACGCAAGTAATGAGGCGGTCCTAACTAGATTGAAGTACGCCACTGAGCTCTTCTTTTAAGCGCTATTGGGATAATTTATGACTTCGGCGCAGACAAAATTAGTTTGTATTCTGTTATCTAAAGGTTACACACAAAAAAAAATAGCAAACATGAAAGTTGCACTGATTTCTTGGAATTTGTGATGTAATGTGACAGAACACTATTAAAACGATTGAAATATGCATATTGGGAGATGTGTTTATCACTTAAGTTTTAAAAAAGAGGGACTAAGATATGATTGAAACCACACAAGTAGATGGGTGGGAGTCGGGGGGCAGAGAGTTGGAACACGACAGTGAGGGAAGGAACCTGGAGGCGCGCGGACGGGATAAAAATCATCGAGTTTTGATAAACGGCAGAGTAATAATTTGGTGCGCGTAAACCGGGAATAATTCAGATAGTAATATATAATAATAGATAGTCGGGGCAGGGAAGTGTTAGAGGACAGTCAGGGAGAGATCCTGTTGAGAATTAAGATCGTCAAGTTCTGAGAGTCGCGAGGAGACCAGCTCGGTGCTTCTAAATCGGGGATATTTCATTTTAATTAAACAAAGAATAGTTCGTCTTTATTAAACAAAAAGAGTCCACGCGAATAAGGAAGTCAGAGATTGCGGCTTGCGAGTTCATATCTGTGAAGTTAAATAATATAATTTGTAAATTGAGGCGGTCAATTATCAATATGGGACGCGCTTTCGGGGCGTTTATGAGGGTCAGGAAAAATTTTACAACGAATTGACGCGAGAATTGTGTTTGACGGCTGCATCTTGGAATAAATAACTGCATGACGGGTTGTGGTTTAGAAATGCTTGTTTGAGTTAAATATTAGAGTAGTGAATTGATTTGTGAAATTATTTTGTGCAACAAGGCGAATTTGGTAAGTTTGTATAAAATTATTAACATATTTAGTACGGGCCTTGCAGGAAAGAGTCAATTAGGGTTTATATACAAGCCTTAGGAATCTAGGACCCTTTTTTTTGTCGAGCGGAGCATTGCACGTTTCCGGGTTGACCGGCTAGCAAGTACCTTTGTTGGGTGAAGTTACTCTTGAGACAAGACCGTTGTAAAATAATAATTTAGTTAACTAAATAGCATTTGAAACACAAAGTGCGCTTTCGGGCAATAAATCTTAGACGAGAGACTTCATTTAAAAGACGGGATTTTAAAACCACAAAACAATAATAAAATCCTTTAAAAGTGCTTTGTTGGTGATCTAGAAAACTAGGTTACTGGGTATTCTCCAATACATAACGGGTACCAAAATACATAGGTATAGAATGTAGGTATAAATTAATGTGTAAAGCGCCTTTGAGGTGATAATTATTATTTACGAGTTTCGTAATAATATTTTTAAACGTAGCTAGGGGACTATTATTCAGGAAGGTTTTTTTTGAAAAGGCATTGGGTAATATAACGGTTTATGAAGGGTGCGTAGCATGGGCATTTTTGATTACTAACAAAATCTGACATAATTGAATTCCCATTCCAAAAATTTCCCACACTTTATTCCAAACTTTAGGTATCACAACAAGTCTCTTACATAGGACTTTGCATAAACTTGGTTCGATATCTTATCATATAATCACCTTTGGTTCACGGTTAGGTATATTTCTTTCGACTTAGCAAAAAAAACTTTCATATTGTCGGTTGAATGAAGCCGTCGGTAGGTATTCATATTTTAAGCGTAATGCGCTATATCCACCTACTTAATTAACAAACTCTTTTTCTTCAAACTGAATTGAGCGGGTTACGACTCGAGAATGGACGGCGGTTGTCGAATGGATTAACGGGTCCGGCTTTCCTATTTCACCATGAGGAAGTATCTCACGCGACTTTATCGGGGGCGATGTGATCGAAATGCAGGTGGGCTTACACTATTTTTCTAATGTGGAGGCGAAGTAAGCGATGGTCGTGTCTGGTCCGAGCAAATTGGAATCCCTTGTGATCACTTCTCGGTAACGTGGATCTCGTACCCGCTCTAGACTGGATTGGAAGCGTGGCCGGAGCCATTTCATGATGTCGACGTATGTACGTCACTAAGGCATTGGGGGACTTCAGGAGAACAAAGGACGTGCACCCATTTCCTCCTCCCTCTACCGCCGCTCCGAGGTACCAGCGGATAAAAGTTGTCGTCGCGGGAGGTCAATTTGATGCAGGACGAAGATTACGATCTGGCCGGACTACCTTCGTCATGGGGGAAACGAAGTGACGAAATTTGCGTGGGCTTCACTACCTTTTAGGTTACGCTCGTGTGGGGTCTGCCTTGTCGGCGGAACGAAGGGAACATGACATATGGAATCGTTTGGCAGCCGATCGGCGGTTCTTTGTTGGAATCCGGATAAGTTTTCTTAACTACCTTTTGGTTTACGATTTAGGTATATTCGATATTCGATTTAGCAAAAAACTTTCACATTGTCGGTTGAATGAAGCCGTCGGTAGGTATTCATATTTTAAGCGTAATGCGTTATATCCACCTACATAAGTAGCAAAAGTTTTCTTAACTACTTTTTGGTTCACGTTTAGGTAGGTATATTTCATTCGATATTCGATTTAGAAAAAAACTTTCACATTGTCGGTTGAATGAAGCCGTCGGTAGGTATTCATATTTTAAGCGAAATGCGTTATATCCACCTACATAAGTAGCAAAAGTTTTCTTAATTACCTTTTGGTTTACGCTTAGGTAGGTATATTTCATTCGATATTCGATTTAGCAAAAACTTTCACATTGTCGGTTGAATGAAGCCGTCGGTAGGTATGCATATTTTAAGCGTAATGCGTTATATCCACCTACATAAGTAGCAAAAGTTCTCTTAACTCCCTCACACTAGGAATAGGGATCATCCAGCATCAGGGTGGGAATGTACTCTGGACGAAAGTGCAGCCGGGGAAATAGAAGGGAGGGAAGCCAGATTCACGACCTGGTGCCTTGCATTCTTGGACCCAGCACCCTGGACGCCGAGCTTGACATTCCTTCTTTGAGCTGATTTTTGAGCTTGAGGTTGGGGTACGCCTATCGTAGAGCATATGCCCGTAACACATATAGGGGAAGGTCCCAAGTTACGCTTGTGTATGTTATGCGAGAGGACGTATTTTTCATTCAAATCAAATACCGATGACCATCGCGATTGCAGGCTGGCACATGTTTTGTAGCGTGCCTAGGAAAAACGTAATCATTATTTCTACTGGTTCGAGGCGGCGTGCTGGGCGGAGAACGGGACTATTGAGGACATGAGTGACTGCCAAGGCGAGGATCGGTGACATCAAAATCTTCCTTAATTAAATTCATACATCGCCAGATCAGAGGAGAGAGCGGCCCCACCGATCTCCTGACATTGCCGATTGTCTAATCAACTTCGGTTTAATGTTTATGCCGATGCTTTAGGAGTTAATGGAACTCAAGTCATCGGCATGCTGAAGAACTTCAACATCATCATCAATCCAGAGTAGGATGTCACGTTCCAAAACCTCGTGCCACCCACACATTTCCTGAACAGTTCCTGACATCGGCTATCACACCATTAATCGGAGCAGACCCTCATATCAAACGGTATGAGATGACCTCTCACCATCATCATCAACATATTTATAATTTGGCGGCTTATTGGTCGATAATATTCCCATTACCACTCTATGATCCAGAAACACACATCAAACCCTTTCCCGACAGAAGGCAAAACATGTCGATTTTCATTCGTCGCTTGCGACTTTAACATTCTCCGGAGGCGTTGGAATTGGAAGCTGATTCGGCGGTCTATGACCATCACCTTATCAGTTGGGCTATGGAGGAGTCCAATTATTTAAACAGCACATGTTCTGTCTCATGCTAATCCAAATTACCTACCCGTAGAATCAAATTAACAAAATAAAACAAGCTAGCTAACTAACAAACTGCATCTAGAACTGTAAGTGTAGAATTATTGCACTCCGTACTGCTTTGAGTGTAAATCTTTTGTTAGAATGTACATAAATGTCAAATTATTTTCATGATAGCATTTTACAGAGCTGCAGAGAGTACGTGACATCGCATCGAAAGGTAGGATCTTCTCAATTCGCCGTTTGAATGTAAATTTATATATTAGATGCTAGGAGGGAAAATGCAGATTACTTCAATAAAAATAGTCGTCGATGAGCGTAGGTGTATAACAGGTGCTAGGGGAGGAAGCTGAACGAATATAGATAGATAATTAGTTAATTTTCAAGCTAGTCAGACTCAGTCATTGTTATTCGAAGCCTTGCAAATTGTAACACGCCATATCTAAAAGAACAAGGGTTTACCACAAATAAATTATTAATTAAATTGGATTAACTATACCAAACCACTCAAACAAAAAAGTACACAACGTTGTGGGGTTAATTACAATTGATTAATTAAGAGCATCTCGTCACGTTTGCATAAAAGTATTGCGTGATGGGGTTGAAAAGGCGCTGCAAAAGAAATGCAGGGGAGGGACGCGAGAACGGACGAGCTACGAGCTTTTAAAGGCCGGCCGGGGTTGCGCCTGTAGCTGTAGCAATGTAGCAGCATTTGGAAACCAAGAGGAAGGTACTACTTCATAGGGGGGGGGGTTTATCACAATGTTATTCTTGAACATAGTATGTATACGTTCCCCAAGCTGAAACGGCAATTATATGAAATTCCCTCGTTAGAAAACACCGCGAAATATTCTCAAATAATTATAATAAAAAAAAATATTTTAGAAGTTCCATGCATGAAAAAAATCACAGTGTTTCTCTACATGCTATTTTAGACATTATTTACGAATTTTTTGCTCCATTTTTAACAAGTCGTGTTTTAATAAACATTTTCAGAATTTTCACTTAAATTTTAATGTTTTTCATATAAGTGCGCTCCTTCGCTTATAACATTCGTATGTAATTTGTTAATGTGAATAATTTACACAGCACCAAAAAATACAAATCAACACAAACTGTACACATGATATCCGAGCAAAAAACAAAGAACTATTTCAAACTCCTTTTGCTATTAGCATGCAAATTATACGATGCACTACCAGCTACGATCAGGACGGGTTATTCAAAAAATTCAAGTTCCGTAATTACTTCAGTTTTGTGAAGCAACTGGCCTATAATGATGCTCGTATAGTAAGAGAACTTGAATAAATTTACACAGAACGTGAAAATTAACCTAAAAATTTGTTGAGTTTTTCAACATTTTTGAAACAACCCGTCCTTAGACAAATAGAAACACTGACTAAATTTTAACATAAAATAAAGAACTGAATTGTTAAAATAGATTGTCTCATTATTGCAAATATTGTAAAAATTATACCTACTTAGATGTTAATATTAGTTTACACGCCTAACCTAACCCACATAATACACCCTATTAATAACAACTTTTTTATTTTAAAATTACTTTTCACCCCAAAGAGTGTTCTGGCCAGGGTCATGTGAATGATTTTGTGAGTGTAATTTGAACAAGTGAAAATAACAGGAAATAAATAAATGTGATGAAATAATTTATTATGAGAGAAAAAAACTAAATAATTAAAAATATGAAACGAAACTAAAAAGAAAATGAAGATAATGCTGGTTGCAATGAAAGTATTGTTGTCTGCCTTTTTATTAAGAAAATGAAGATAATGTTGGTAGTTCTTAGTCGAAGTATGATACAGTTAAAAGTAACCGAATTGGAAATGGGTTCCATAACTCAGTTGGTAGAGCTCTTGCCATGTCAGCAAAGGGCCCTGGTTTCGAGTTTCAGTGGAACCAATATCTTTTTCTGATTTTTCAGTCTCCAGATTTTCGATTGAGTTTCGCTAATACTGTCTTCATTTAATTAAATATAATGATTTGAGATTTTACTCAGAGTTAAAAATAAAATATTCTAATATGTTGTTGTGTCTATTTTATGTCATCGTTTATTTCTATGTTTTAAATATTATTTTTATTAACAGGATTAAACTAACAATATTTCTTTTTTATTTTGAAAATTCTTCTGTTGTCCTCAAATAAATAACGTATTATTGTATTTAACCTTAATATGCCTATTTCATTTATGTACCTCCTACGTATGTCTGATCTTTGGTCTCGACACAGGAATTTCCCAGTGAGACAATAAATTGAAAAATTATCTTTAACAATATTTGATCAAAATAGATTCATTTATACAGTCTCTCTCGTTTGTACCGAAACCGGTTGGCGTATTCGTCCCAATAGAGTGATCTAGACATAGTTAGAATTTAATTTAATTGTCTTTCATCACAATGTGTTCCATTAGATTTTTTTGTTTATTTTATAAGGATTTACAAAACGCACAATCGATTCAACCACTGTTCTGTGAACGGTTGTACTCGCGTACAAAAATTAATATTTCTGATTATCTTATTTAATAAATTAAATCCAAAATTTCCTTTGAAATAATTATACATATAATTAGTTCCTTAAATACCCATATTCTAAATTAATTAACAAGATGATTTCATATTTGAAAAATAGTCTTTTCTGAAACCAAACGGCCACCATCTTGGACCGGAACCGGAACGTAATTTTAAAAAAAATAAAGACAGATGTAATGCCAAATGGTTGAGATAAATCATAATTCCACTACACACAGTTAATTAATCCGAATTTACTCAATGGATAAATAAATATTTTGGCACCCAAAAAAATAATGAGAAATGTTTAATGTAAAAAAAACTTCTCTAAGTATTTATATTGTAGAAGTCATTTCAAAATTAAACGTTCGTTTAGGTTTGGGCAAAATTGTAAAGTTTCTTTCGGGGGCTTTCAATTTCCTGAAAATAGGCTTTAAGGCTCTAGTATCCTGAACACTTGACTGAACCCAACTGCGTGGCCACATTATAAAACCGGCACGGAGCACAGAAGAACAAGAAGTGATTTATGTATTCAAGACACACGTTCCGATGAAAGTTTAATGAATCAGTATTTCTGCACGAGGTGGGCTGAGCCGGGTCAATTTATTTTTCAACTAGTATATAAAGGTTAATAGGATGTACAGTCTAGAAGGTTTTGTTTCCAGGTAACCCGAACTCGTTATTCGTCAGGTATCAAATATTACGAAGAATTTACCCACACAATTGTATCGAATATGAGATTATTTACAACCCTTTAGAAACGAATTGGGCCTTCGTTTTTTTTGTTTTATTTTATTGCTTACAAGCCAATGTAGAGGTTATTTGAGGTTATCCACAACTGGTATAAGTAACAGATGGTTACTCCTTCAAGGCTCTCGCAAGGAGTCTAAAAGAATGAATCTATGAATCAAATTTAAGTTTGAACGAATCTACATTTAAGTTTGAACAAATCTAGACCTCCAGTGTCCCTGCATACGGTGTTAGGAAGCAGTATGCAAGTGCTTACATAATATACAAAATACGAATAATATAAAGCAAGTCAGGGATAAACTAACTAAAAAGGATAACAGATAAACATAAAAGGAGGCTGATCGCAGGGTAATGGCATCTTGCGTATGCTCCAAGCATCTGCAAGAAAAGATAATGCAAAGAAGTATTGTGATATGAAGCACGCTTATGTCGGATGGGATACCTCTCTCGTCATCTGGCAGTACTAGCCAGAATGTGCATGGTGGTCGGTCTGCCGTGAATGAATCTCAACGTCCGCGCCCTTTAGCCGGTTCCTATATAGAGAAAGTAAAAACGCCCTGCTATTTCCGTTAAACCTTTAGGATTTTAAACATGTTTGAATGGAAGTCTCAAAAGTTCAAAAAGTAATAAGCCGACTAATACGAATATGGAACATTTCCAATGCTATATTTTATGATTTCGGAGCTGTCATAAAAACCTACACCAATTTAGAAAACAAATAATTTTTTTGAAATAAAACTTCTTTACGCACGCTTTACTTGGGGAGCAAGCTGGTTGGTGAATCCGTGGCGAGAGTGTTACGAAAAAGTGGGATCGGGTGAGGTGAACGGAAGTTGAGAGGGAAATATAACTTAGTTTAGATAGAGAGAGAGAGAGAGTTACGTTTCGTATATGACTGTAGGGGCAAGAGAGAGAGGTGTGAGCACAAGGAATCATAAAATGAATAACCATGCCATATGTCACCCCTAGGTCATAGGTCACCCCAGGGTTATATGTCACCCCAAGGTCATAGGTCACCCCAAGGTCATAGGTCACCCCAAGGTCATAGGTCACCCCAATGTCATAGTTAATCCCATGGTCGTAGGTCACCCCACGGTCATAGGTCACCCCAAGGTCATAGGTCACACATTTTCTTTCTCTCTTCAGTGTAGTTTTACTTCAGTCATGTGGTCTAAAGCACACTCGTTTTTTTTTAAATAATGAAATTTTATTTACAAATATGAAAATATTTTAACAAAAAAAACTTGCTATATTGACTCGAAACGTCCATTATATTTGAGAGAATTCCATATTAATAATAAACGATTATTTTGTGCATGAAATTTATTAGAGACTGTTGGTTCACTTTTCATGCCGTACGTATTGCGCACAATAAATAAAGATTTGAAAAAAAATTTAAAACTGACCACGGAAAAATCCCGCCAATTTGTAATCATATTACAGTTAGACATTTTTTGATTTTATAGATATAAGATTAGTTATTCCTCTTTACAATGACAAACGAATCACAGATCTCCGCATTTTAGAAAAGAAGATAAAAATTATTTTATAATGTACGGACGCCCCGGGTTAGATCATTCCCTAAGAGGCTCTAATGGAATATGATGTTCGTTCCAAGGCTTGAAAGATTAAAGGGTTAGGCGAGAATCGAGGGAGGAGACAATCGAGGATATCATCTGGATTGGCTCCATTCAAATTCGCTCTACGTTTCACCCAAGTAAAATATACTATTTTAATTTATATTCGAATCTCTAATGGTCTTCCTGAGGTATCTACAACTTCAATTTTCTTCCACTTATGCAATATATTTTATCGACCCTTGTAACTAAATTATGAAAATAGTGTTTGTAGCATATTGAAAATTTATACCATGTTGAACCATTTTGTAACGTATGATTAATGTTACTTAGAAAGCTACTGGTTGAGCATTGTAATCTGTGCAGATTTTATTAATTATTTTTTTAATAATAATATCTTTATTTGGAAAACAAACAGCTTTACAAAGATACATTATTTTAACTTATGCGTTTCATTTGCAAAGTGTTGATGATGGCGGGCTCTTTGGACAGCGGAATGCACTATCCAGCCGCTTTTGTATAGTGCAAACGGCGAGACAGTGTTTGGTTTGAGGACTGGCTAGGTCCTCGTGCTTGACGGGAATCAGCAGAGATGTCACCCTCTTGCAGTTTTGGATGACAATGAAATGTTTATAATACATAGTTATAATACGACAATATATTACCTTGAAAGAGTGAATTTCTGTGATTTTGGAATTCTTGAGTTCAGTGTGAATTTTGAACCCGATGTGTATGTTTAACATAAGACTTATGTGTGTTATAATAAAATATACGATTGCTCCATGTGAATGGACTAGATGTGAAGGTCTTCCATCTGTAGCAGAGACCAGATGATAAGGTCAGTGCTGGATGGTATTCAAATCCCTTAACAGAATGGCTCCGGCTTACTTATCGGAAATGTGTATTACAGAAAATTCCAATTCGCAGCAATCAACCCTCAGGTCAGCAGCAACATCAGTTATCGGAAGGTTGAAGGAACCAAAGCGCACACCAGATACTAAATTCGGTGAGCGTGCTTTCGGAGTGCCAGGACCTAAAGCCTGAAATGGACTGCCACACGAGTTAAGAATGATCACAGATTCAGCGGAATTTAGAGCTAAACTAAAAACTCATCTTTTCAGACAGTCGTATCCATAAGTTAAAAAAAACCTTTCACCTTCAGCTTCACGGCTCGCGACATAGTAAATAACTAATTTTGTAAAAATAAAGCAAATTCTTACAATTATCCAATCTTTCAAATAAATATTAACTCAACTTTTGCATTAATCTTCTTATAAATATAAATATAAAACCAACAGTGATGAGGGTAGCAAAGGTAAAGTCATACAATGTCCAGTGTTTTAAATATAATGCCCTCCACGTGCAAAGTAGTATCTTTCCCAAGCATAAACTTTTTAATAAAGTGTGTTTTTCGGAAGTGACCTGCAGGTAAGTATGTTTTTGTATCTATCTGTAAATAAAAAAATTAAATTGAACCTAGGAATTCATAATGAATTGTAAAGCGCCCTTGAGGTGATTTTTCACAAAACGGCGCTCTACAAATTGTCCAATTATTATTATTATTATTATTACTCTTTTTTGTTGCCATTGAGCTCTTGCCGGATCCATTATCTTTATAATTTTAGGTTGACGCAAGACAAAATTCACATTAGTTTTTTTTCTTGAGTGTTATACTCAAGTGTTCTGGGCTATTTACACGCCCAGAATTCATAAGTTACAGCACCAGCTACAATGTGAAATTAGATGTGTGTAATAGATATGTGTAAGCATTCAATAAAAACCCAGAGCTTGAGACATAAATATTTATTACATTAAATTGAGAACAAGAGTTATTAATTATCCAATATATTGAGAGTCTACAGGACGTACCTTTATTAGATTAATGTCACGTTATAAAGATTGTTAGTTGCAACTAAGTGGTCAAGTAAGATTGAGCGCCATCTTATTTTAAATGGAATAAGAAAGATATTTAAATTACTGTAATGATAAATCATGATAAAATATAAGTAGCTAAGTTTAAAGTCAGTTCTGCAGTCCGGCATCCCAAGCGTTCCTCTGCTCGGCAAGTGAGTGCACCTTAAGGCTTCTATATCCAAACTATAAATCATCAGTTTCTCTGGGCGGCCACAAACAAACGTCAACATTTCATAGACAATTCACTTATTTCCATTTCCGGCAACGATATTATTCCGAAGACAACAGTCAAACTTCTTGGCGTTAATTTAGATTCAGACTTTTTGCTTAAAAGTCAAATAAATAGGACAGTAAGCACCGGCTTTTTTCACCTAAGACAACTCAAGTCAGTTCGAAGAAACCTTCCTACAGAGGCGACAAAACTATTAATCAACTCTTACGTAGTCTCACGGCTTGATTACTGTAACGGCATCTACGCTAGTCTTCCAAAATACCAAACTGATAAACTTCAACCCGTGTTTAATGCAGCGGCAAGGCTCATAACCGGGGTCTCTAAATATTCACATATTTCAGAACACCTTCGTAACCTTCACTGGCTCAAGTGCCCTGAAAGAATCCAGTACAAATTGTGCTGGATGGTGTTTAAATCAATTAACGAAATGGCCCCACCTTACATCTCTGAATTATGCGTCCCGGAAAATACCGGTCCGAGGCAATTAACCCTTAGATCGGCAACTTCATCTGCTATAGGCAGACTAATAGAACCCAAACGAAAGCCAAATACTAAGTTCGGAGATCGTGCTTTCGGAGTATCTGGGCCTAAGGCTTGGAATAGACTCCCTCCGGAATTAAGATGCATAAAAAGCCCAACAGAGTTTAGGTCCAAACTGAAAACCTACCTTTTCGGGCTCTCATACCCTTAACTTAATTTAAATATACCTATCTGAGAGTATCATACTTGTATTGCCTATGATATGTCTTAATCACACTTTTCTTACTGAATTAAAATTACTCGAATCCTTACACATCAATCTATCTCTCGGAAGATCAAATCCTTCTGCTACTGCACCGCCCACCATTAAATGTTGCTTTTATTTTCCAAAATACACTCATTAAAGAATATATTACATATTAATATTAAAATATTTTCAGAATTAAACAACATATGTTCACAATTATGTCCTCTGCGTGCGAACTCTATCTAATTTTCTTTAAATAGACAATAAACAGTGTTAATTTCAAGCGACCTCCCAGGTAAGTATGGTCCTGTATTAATTCATTTTTAGGCAGCATCGCGTTCATTGGTCAAAATATTGTACATATATTTTCGTATCGGTGATCAATGAACCGGTGTATGCAATTTTTAGCCATAAGTTGTTTTTAATTGTTTGTCTAGCTTGTAGTCTTTCTAGATTTTAGGCATGTATGGTAAGTTTGTACAGCGCCCTTGAGGTGATTTTTCACAAAAACGGCGCTATATAAATCGTCCAAATATTATTATTATTATTATTATTATAAATATATACCAAACCACCCATATCCAAACTAAATCAGTAGGTTAATCCCCCCATTACACGTATCAGTATTTGTGAGCCATTACACGTGTCAGTATTACTGACGTCAGTATCGTTGCGAATCCTTGCGGGACAGACGCTTTTAAAGTGATGGATCCGAAAAGAAAGGCCTGTGTTGCTATAATTTTGGCGAACGATGGGTGAAGGACTGGCTTCTCAAAAAAGAAAAATTCTCACACTTGAATTTAATGCATGAAATTTTGCTGACTGATCATTTATTTATTTTTAAGCCATCAACAAGGTGCAATACCAAGATTCATTTACATTTTAGCCACTGGAGCGATTACAGAAATAAAAAAAACATACTCCTTGATTTCTCAACATTCCTGCGCGATCATTTTTAAAATTTTTTTTCCAACATTGAAAAAAAATTATACTTCCGAATTTGAATATGGAGACATACAAAACTGATTATTGTGCTATATAGCCATTATTTACATTAGCACATATTTTGGGATTTGTAAAAAAAAATAAAAATCGTTAACTTTATTATTTTTGTACGGAATTTAGGTATATTTGGCTTCTCAAAGCCACAAACTATGTATGAAATCAGTATTCTAGTTAAGTAAGTGAAAATTTTATTTTCTTTTTTACTGGAATAAAAAATTATAGAAAAAAAATCAATCCGAGACTTTACCACTGGATTGCTTTTGGTTCGATTCGGACCGATTATATTTTTCTGCGATTGCTTTCGGTCCAAAATCGGACCACATTTTCCTACCATTCGTAAAAAAATTATTGTACCTCATTATTTAAAACATATTCATGGCATTGGCAGAGGAAGGATTAAAGTAGACTGCATGCTGTAGAAATGAGATCCCTAAGGCGTATGTGTGGTAAAACCATGTATGATCGTGTGAGAAACGCGGAGATCCGCAAAGAATGCCAGGTTGATGTAAGCGTAATGAGTAAGATCAAGAAAGGAACGCTCCGATGGTTTGGGAATGTAAAGCGAATGAACGAGGAAAGGAGTGTAAGGAGAATATATGACGCAAATGGGAATGGTAGAAGAAGTCGGGGACGCCCGAGAAAGACATGGCACGACCAAGTGAATCAGATACTTGAGTCGGGCCATGTTAACTGTCACAATAATAGAAGAGAATGTATGAGATGATGTATGAATGTGAACGAGGCAAGGAGTGTGTGCCAAGACCGAGTTATATGGCGGTCCGTCTTCTCTGCCTACCCCTGCGGGCAAGCGGCGTGATGGTTAGTTAGTTAGTTTTTATTCATAGCCAGCAATTTATTCTATGAAATAGTTGTTAAAATAGACTATAAGTCTATGACCTTAACGATTGTCTTTGAATTGTTCTAGAACGAATTTTGACAGTTTAAAACTCAGTTACGCACTCAAATTCTACAAAATAATTTTCAAATCAAACTTTTGATTTGCTGTTAACATATGAAAAAATGGATTTCTAATAAATATTTGCATTTGAGGTTATTAAACAGGCAATAGGGAACATAACAACGTAGAACATATTCAATACATATATTAAAAATATCCACTGGCGGCAATTTTTAAACACCAAAGCACAAATTTCGCGCATTTATAAAGTTGAAGATATTTTAATATTTTTTCTCTCAATTTTAAAAACATAAGATAATTAGTAAAATATAGGTGAATTCATTGGCTGTATAGCACTATAATTTTTTTATATGTTTACATACACAAATGTGGAGTAATAATGTTTTTAATGTGGTAGCTAGAGGCGATAAGACAGCACCGTCCTCCACGCGCGCAAGAAATACTGACGTACTGATGCGGCGAGCCCTTACACGCATCAGTACAGCATCAGTATCCCCCACCACTTTTCGGCCACGCCCCAATACTGATGAGACCGATCCAAATATCTAGATGCGCGTCAGTAATTTTGTCGATGCGTCAGTATTAGCCATTACACGTAACAGTATTCGCATCAGTACTTAAATACTGATGCGAATACTGATACGTGTAATGGGGGGATTAGAACTCGCTTGTCACCGAGCTCGCTGGTCACGTGGTACATATGTCTAGTGATGTGCGTTTGGCAAACGCTATAGTTGTGTAACCAAACCGCTACACCCTAATCCATCTCTATGCAAACTTTTTTTTATTTGACGGCCTCCGTGGTTGAGTGGTTACAATATTTTTCACTGGGGTTCCTTATCTTTGGCTACAAACTCGTGAGTACCTCAATTTTATTTAATTGATTTGTGATGTTTCACAATTATTTCATTAAAAAAAAATATGTAGTATATTTGCGGCATGTTCCAAAGCGCTAGATACTTTCAGTATCACCCTGGTGAAAGACAATCATTCAGAATGGAAACGTTGCTAAACTGGTTTTAACTGTTCTTGTGACCAGATAGCCATCATTATCATATATCTGTTTAGTTCATTTTTTATCGTGGGTTACTTAACGAAACACTGCAAATTTTTTTATAATATGATTTTATTATTTCAGATTTTTACATTGGACATATTTTAGAGATAGACCATAGATAATAATATAATATCTATAGTGATGTGACAATATCTATAGGCATTCGTATTACGGTTGTTAAGAGTGAAGGTATACCAATATTAGATGTGAATCAGAATCTCAATTTCAATACATTAAAAACCTGAAATACCTAAATGCCAAAAAAATGCCAAAAATTTGGCATTTTTTTCAGATGGTTAAAATATTTTTGCTTTACAATAAAATGCAACTATTTGGAATATTTCTGAGCATATTCAAAAGCTAAAATCTGTTTTAGAAATGTGATAAAATACGCTTTCAAATTATATAATTCGAAATAAACATATATTGGCAAAAGTTTTCAACTAGCAATAATCGCACCTCGGATAAACCTCATTGGTTACGATATCGCCACTGCGCAAAGTTTTTTTAAAAATATTTTTTATAAATATCAAAAACTTTGCATACAAACAAAAAAAAAGTTTTCAAATGGCTCACCTTACGTTTTTTCTAAATAAAGTTACTGATAATAATAAAAAAAAAAAAAAAAAATACATATTTTATTAGACAAATGTATAACAACACATATTGTAACCTCATTTTTTTTTCGCTCCATGTTAAAATTATTTATAAAAAATTCCCGAAGTTTTAATTTTTTTTTTCAATATGCGATTCAAACCTTTGTATACATAAAAGTGTACATTTTACTTTTTTGGAGGCTATTTTTTAGATTTGAATATAAAGCGTGGTATTTTCCCTTTCTAACATCGATTAGAACATATTTCTAACTATGATAGTAAGGGAGTTACAGCGTTTTATATGAGTTCTATGTGCATTGGGACAAATATGGTATCCTATGATTAAACGGGTTTGTCCATCCTCTGCCATGCCAGTTCCAAACCTCATAACTCTAATTATTCCGTTATTCATTTCTGACTTCCAGCATCCAATTGTGTGACAAGTTTTCTATGAAGCAGCAAAAACAATATTAAAACTCTCCAGATCGCTACTTACAAAGGATTTTCAAATATCGCATTAAGATGAAGCCATACTAAATAATGCAAAATCATACAAAATCGTATGTTTTTGTTTTGAAAATTTGACCGCTTAGTAGTATTATAGATGCTTTAATTAAATACTGCCGGTTGAACATACATTGGCCCTTAAAAATATCGGACATTTTTTTTAATAAGTTCAGTCTTTTAATAAACTTCGAAAAAAATAAAGTATTAGGTCTATAAAAAACATTTTCAAGTGCAAACTCTCCTACTTATAAACACTTTTTCGGATATGGTTTTATTGCATAATGTGGCAAATTCAGTTTCTTATATAATTATCGAAAAAAAAATTGAAATTTACGCCCGAACCTCACAAAATAAAATATAATATCCATTTTCGCGTTGTTATTTTTGACATCACGGCGACAATACGGCAGTCGACGAATTTGTTATATCAAAGTGAACCTTATACCGTCCACCGAAGAACGACTGGCAGCCGCCCCATTCTTCCGTCATTACTCCTCCGGACGGAGCGGAGAAACAACGTTTTAGGCTCCGCGCTGCTTGTTTTCGTGAAATCAATTTAAAAATTCCGTTTTATTACAATAAACAATGCATAAAACAGGAATTAATGTTTTTTACAGGCCTTTACGAAATCAACATGTAAAAAAAATTCTCAAATATCTTTTCCTACCTTTCCAAAAGCTTTTTCTCAAGTATTTTTAAACTCCTCCCATAAAGGGGCGTGAATTCCGATTTCGATTTTTTTCCTATACTAGTGGATCGCCTTAAGAAATCATTTTATAAAATCGAATGACTTTCAAGTCACTCGTCAAGGTGTCCCTTTCAGCTTCTCCATCTTGAAGAAATAATAATCGCACAAATTGTAGCCGTATCTCTAATCTTACTGAAAATTTCAGTTTGCGCATTTAAAAAGTAATTTAGAAACATGAATGACTTTCATGATGTTACTTTTCGCGTTGACTTTTTCAGCTTCCCTTTGTACAAAGTAATTTATAAAGTTCTCCCAACAAGATAGAGGGTGATTTGCAGAGCTTGCATTTTCCCAAGTCCGGATAAACCAGTATGCTAATACCTCCTTTGTCCAATCCTCTTCCGTTTTAGCTTCTAGTTTCTAGCTCAAACAAGTTAGGTATCATAATAACATGATAAAGTAACAAAATAATATGTTAATTTAATTAAATAACACTTGCTGTTGGTTGGTATTTAATTTGACAACGACTTCATTTCGACTATTCAATAATTTAAAAATAATGGTAATACACAGCCCTCGCCTTTCACGTATCAACGATCTCGATACAAAATTGTTAAATTTTCAAATATAGTTGGAAATTCATTTGGATTCTCGTTTGCACATAGATTGCATGCAATCTGTAATACGTACTTAAAGGTGGCAGACGTAATTAAATGCATGGAATCTACACACCTTTGTAAGTACAAACTTGTACTTATTATTTTTTTAATTTAATGTATATCAACTTTAATAACGTTATTATTAGGTTCGGCGAAGTATTTTAGTTTTTATATTATTGTGACAGCTGTTCCGGCTTTGAAGGCCATTTTCAACTGAGGTTAGGCCACTTTGAGGCGACTTATTTATATGATACTTTTTGCATTTTTTATGAATGCATATACTATTTACTCGCATATACATATATATTTGAAGTTACTCCCAACAACTTAATCTTTTTAACCTTTACGAAGTTGTTGCAGTCCATCATTACTTTTAGTAATTTCGGTCATATCTCTTCAATTCATTATTAATGAAAAATGTTTATTTTTCACATTAGCTCCACACAGGAGGCCCTGAAGAAAATAATTTTTAGAGCCTGTGTCATCTTTGGGGATGCTGTGTGGAGGGTTTTTTGAGGAAAGGAAGGAGATGAGAGTTCTGGGAAGGAAAAGGGTTTAAGGGGTGGGTAGGAATCTGGGGTTCAGTGTGTCCTGGTCATCCGCCTCCAATACCTAGAAAAACCCCACCCCATGAACCCGGGCACCCCTGCTAAATCAGCGATCTACTTGGAGTGACCTACGTCAGAGTTGTTGGTTATCCAATAAAGGTTCCCGGGGCGGCGTTACCCAATCCCGCCTCCCAAATTGGTCTTACTTTACTACCAATTTTGTACATGCTAATCATTTACTAGTGCAGTTAATAAATCATCAATATGCATTCATTCTTTTAAAATAATAAAAATACAAACAGCACGCTTAAAAGTAGTCCAATAATCTTATCAATGTTAGACGTTTATACTGTACACAGCAATTTATCAAATCAACTTCAAGGAAAGAAGGTAAAATAAGAATAAATCGTCGACGGAAGTATTTTTTTATTTAACAGAAATACCATCGCATAAAGGACAAGTGAAGAGTGCTGACAAGAATAAAAGACGTCCTCAGTTAAATCTGACATGAGCAAAGAGATAAGATATGGCGGAAGGTCACATGGCGAACCAGTATCCCGTACCTACCCAGTACCAGAGGTTAGCAGTCGCTCGCAGTTACAGCTATCGTTGACATTAGCTCCTATGGGATTCGCTCTGCAAACTGTTATTCCCAAAGTAGCTCATAAATAACGTCGGTTTGTCGTCACGATGGAGGATGAACTGAAACAGGGATATTGCACTCCCCAAAATTTGTTATCTTGAGGCAACACATTTTTTAATAAGAAAAGTTAAGAAAAAAATTCTTTCAAAGCAATTTTACCCTCAATGAAGGGTTCTCTACGGATTTTAGGTTTAAGACAATATATTTTGATTATGGTTTGTATTGGAATGAAATATTTTTTGTGGGTATGACCGACTGTCTTTAGTACTGAGATTCTGAAAATAAAAATTTGAAAAGAGGCAAAAAAAGTCAAACTTCAGCCTTGATTTTAAAAAGTGTTTTCTTTGCTATAAAAAAAACGTAGAACGCTTAGAGATAGGTATTTTTTGAGTTAAAATATATGATATAATCTGAATATATTCAGAAATGGTTAAATGTGTTTTCCTCGGGTTAACGCTTTTTTTTATGTGAATACCGCACCGGAATTTGTCTGGAGCTAGTGAGACTATGGTTTCCCCAATTGGGCAATATTATAAGGCTGAAGGTAGTAGGGAGAAGTAGATGGGAGAGAGAAATGTGGGAATGTACCTGGATATTCAGATCTGGTCACCAAACACGGTTAAAGCAATTTCAAGCAAATTTTCGATTCTGAACCGTTGTCTTACACCAGGGGATACTGAGAGCGTCTTCCACTCTAGACCGTGTCGCAAATACGCTAATATTAGATTTAAAAGTGAATAAATTGTCAAATACCAAAAAGTAATCGACCACCAAGGCCGTCAAATTTGTGCAAAAACTGGTGAAGATTTTTGTGGGTTTAGTGATTTATTTTAACATTAATAAAAATCATCATGAACAAAATAATTTTAATAACGAAAAGAAAAGCAGACATCGCGGTTGATATGAGAACCAAGCGTTGCAGTTGGACTTTTTGTTTTCATTTCGACCACCATTTACCAGCTTTTACTTGATTTTGTTGATGGCCATGCTACTAGGAGGAACAGTAGTTCGTCGACTGACGTCGATAGCCATTTTTTACATTAGATTCAAAACGGACGCCCCGAGAAAAATAATTTCTCTCAGGGCCCGTGTTATCTTAAGAGATGCTGCGGGGAGGTTCTCTTTATTTTTATTTGATACAATACACTTTAAAACATTTACAGCATTTTTAAAAACATTATTTGATAACGTAGGCCTCACTATGTACTTTACCCGTGCTTAAGCCTCCAAAGGATACTTTTTAAGGAGATGAAGGAGACGAAGTTCTGGAAAGGAAAACGTTATAAGGGATGGGTAAGAATCTGGGGGTAAATGGGTCCAGGAGTGACGGACGTTTGAATCCATCCCTTCAACTGCGGTCTAAGACGATGAATCAAGAAAGAACAGCTGGAGTGGCCAAATGGTCTCTCTAAACCGACTTCTCCCGGTCCGGCCCGCAATGTAACTGGTGAGCAGGTGCATCCATCGCCAAGATCTGAACATACCTCACCCGATGAACCCTGGCACCCCTGCGACTTGGATAATTTATACAGCGCCACTTTTTTGAAATGTAACCAGAATAACACGCAGCTTTTAATTTTGTAAAATTTTGCACAAAATGTGTGAGGTGTAGTGATATGGTTAGATGACGCGCGACGCGACGTGACAATTTATTTGGCGCAGGGCTATCACTTCCACAATTTCACTTAAATAAATCTTCCCTACCTTTAGTTCTAGGCTCCAACCTCTTGTATTTTCACCAAGAATTTTCATAAAATCCGAGAGAAAAAAAACTATTATTCAGGATAAGAAAATATTTGATAATTGAAGAATGTTTGCCTCCCCTTATATCAGGGAAATGATAACTAGAGTGGGTGAAACCGCCTTGAAGGCGCCAGTAAAGTTGTCTATAAAACTATCCCTCCCTAGACCAAGCCCTTCGCATTGAAACCTTTTACCCCGTGCTACCCCCTTATTAGATTAGAAAACAAAAAGCTATCGGTAAAAATGTGTCATTTGCAGTATTATTGCATAATTATGCATACAAGAGTTATTTATTATTCATTCAGAAATACGAGGAAAACTGAATGTCATATAATAAAATGTGGTTTTGGAATGTGAAAATACCAGTTTATGCAAATGTTTTTCGTAATAAACTTTGGAGACTATTCTTCGAACACTTTTTGAATTAGCAAACATGAACTTTGAACTTTTGAAGAATGAAGAATTATATTAGTTGATATTATTTATAGTGTGCTCTGCTAGGATGTCTTCTCGTTTTATTAATTATGCCATAAGCCACTTTTAAAAGATACGGATTAAGATTAGACAACATCGGTTTCAGTCAGGATAGATGGAAAAATATACATTTAAATTTTTATTTCATTAAAACTTTTTTGTTCAAAAACTCCATACAAGTGACAGCGCGGATTCGAGCGTAAGCAGTATATTTGCCACAGACTTTTTAGCATGCAGAATGGCACCATGACCAAACCTAAAGCATCAAAGCTGCGGATCGGCACATGGAATATCACCAGTTTAACCGGAAAGGAATCTGAATTAGTAGAACACGCTCTAGAGTCAAAGCTGCCGAAATGAGATACTTGAGAGGAGTGGCAGGGGTTACGACATGGGATCATATAAGAAGCTCGACGATCCGAGTCGATCTAAATATCAAACCAATGCTACTCTTCATAAAAAAAAACGCAACTGAGGTGTCTTGGGCATGTACTAAGAATGTCTGATGATCGAATTCCGAGAAAAATATTGAGTGCGGTTCCAGAGGGTAGATGTCCAGTAGGCCGCCCCAGATATAATTGGGCGAGGCAACTCCAGAAACTGTGCGAGGAGAGGATGGGACTGCCATGGACGGAGGCCCAACAAGCAGCATAAGACAGGGACGTATGGAGGTCTCCGGCCGCAATAGAACAAGGGGAAGAAGGTGTGAAAAACTTTTTTGTACATAATTTCTCGTTTACGGCTGATATTTCATGTTGCATTCCGGCACATACTGAACTTTTTCGGCGATACCGATAGCTAGAATATTTAAAAATATATTGCTTCGCCTTCCAGGTTAAATTTTCCAAGCTTAGTAACCAACCTAGAATGTGATACATTATCAAAAGCCTTTTTTAGATCAATAAATATTCCTTGGCGATACGTTTATCTTTGCACGTAAGCAAGTGATAAATTCACGGAAAATCAACATGTCAGATAAATTCTCCAGGACTTCTGACAGATTTCTGAACAATTTACTGTTTGTATAAAGATGTTTTAAGTTACGCGAAATGAATATCTTGTTTTAAGAGGAAGGGTTGCGCGGCCTTTTTCATGCAAAACTTTATTTTGAATTTGAGGCCAAAACTTCAATCCAAACTGAATAATTTTAAAAAAATGTGCTGTAAATATTACGTTCTTTTAATGTACGCTATTTTATTTATTTATGTGTACAGTTTCAAATACAGGCATTTAAAGAATTCTGTTAATCTTATGTTTTATGAGTTAACATTAATAATATGGGTAATGAAGTAAAAAAGATGTTTTTTGCCAGTCGTTTGTAATTTAAATGAGTCCAGTTAAATTATTTTTTTTAACTCACGCGCATTTGCCATAAATATCTCTAAAATCATGAAAAATCATCTATTTGAAAATCTATTTAATTACCTAAATATTATACATTTAAAAAAAAATACAAATAAATCGAATATCTCACATCCGAACCCACTACATATTTTCCATATCATTCGAATAAAGACAGTTAGTTTGGTTGGGTATTTCACCCTCAAATCCAAAACTACATGTTTATGTATATAACGGATGTACGTTGTAGCATATTATGACTAGCAAGAAATACATAGAAAAGGGGAAGGTTTAGCACGCATACTTCATTTTAAATCTCAAATATGCTTGTGTACCGTATGCACTTTTGTAGGATGTATAATATCCAAGATATTAGTGTAAGAGTTTACCCGTAGATGGTACTAGATGTTAGGTTACCCATAGATGTTGCTTAGCTAGATATTGTAGGGATCGAATGTATAATTAACTATGAAACTAACTAATTAATTAATCATTTAACTATGAGAACCTCAAGGTCAGGGTCTAGATTATTCCAACCCCCTGCTAAATAAGATAATATCAGATCACATTGTCAATCTATCATAATAAGTTCCAAGATGTTTTGTTGATACCGGAGTTTTTATTAAGAGTTTGAGACAAACCTGGATTGAAACAAGAAGAAATACGTTATTTTGTAAACAATTTTTTTACAAGCCGTTCATTCTCAAGTCGGTCTCACATTTCTAGCTGCTCCAATAATATAAAAACGATCAATCTATTACACGAGATGATATGAAATCCGCCTCTGAATTAGGGTAAGTGATTGCTGAGATTTAACTTAATACGGATGATGGAGAGGGACGATACACGATAATAAGATGGAAGGAGAGGAAGACGAATGTGTTTTTATTTTATTATGCAACTGTGAATAACGCTCAGGGCGAGTGAGGAAAAGTTACGAGTATAAACGGAGAAAAAATAAAATAAGGAATTTATTTATTTCGGTTTTATTATTATTTCAGGGATTTCTGTCAAATATCCGGACTTATACGATTCATTTACATAAGCAATGTTAAATAAGACAATAGATTTGAATCACAATCCATGAATATATTTATATTGACCTACAAGTTTAATCTACTAAGAGAAGCTTCAGCTGAAATTGAGTTGGTATTACCGCTGATCGAAAGGGTGAATGTTATTCGCTATTAAAAATACAAAGCTCTCGTTTGGAATTTCTAGAACAATGCAATATTTTCATCATCGCCTTTTCTTGCATTAGCCCCACACAGGAAGCCCGGAGGAGAAAATAATTTCCCTAAAGACCTATCTCATCTTTGGGGTTACTGTGTGAAGGGTCTTTTAAGAAAAAAAAGAAGAGGAACTTCTTGGAAGGAAGAAGGTATTTTATATACATTTTTTTTATATTAATACCTCATAAGAGTCCCAGCTGTTCCCGTCTGGAGCCAGTGAAACTACGGCACCCCTATTGGGGTATTTTGTAAGGCTGAAGGTAGTTGGGAGGGGAAGGAAATGGGGAAGAGGAAATTGGAGAAGTACCTGGCTACTCAGATCTGGTCACTAAACATGACTAACGCCATTTCAAGCAACGTTTCAATTCTGGATAATGGTCTTACATCAGAGCGATACTGAGAGTATCTTCCACTCCGGAACGTGCCGCAAATATACTAAATAATTCCAATTGATCAAATAAAATTTATTTGCCCAGGACGGGATTCGATCCCGCGACCTTCGGGTTGCAATTCAAGAGCCTTACCCCTCGACCACACGTCAGGTATGAGGGGTAGGGTAGAAATTTGGGGAGGTCAGTTTGTCCAGGGGGGACGGACGTATGAATCCATCCCTCCTACTGAGATGCAAGGTGATGTTTCGAGGGAGTCCTGCTGGAGAGGTCAAAACTTTTTGTTCCAGTCTAACTTGTCCACCTGCTAAGTCACCAAACGCAACGAACCACGAACCAAACGCAATCCGAGGTGTTGGTTACCCAAAAATGGTTACCGGGGCGTTGGTTCCCCATTGAAATATATGAAACGTACATACACTGCCTGTGTCATTTCTATCATGAGATAAGGAGTTTCATCCAACTAACCGTAAAAAAATAACTCAAATCGTCATGTTTCGATAACCAATCATCTCGTACAGGGTATCTTGCATGTTCCATCGTTATAGGTTTTATCGAAAATATCAGTAACTTATCGTCGCTCCTGCGCATGACTGCAGGTCGCTAACGAACAAAGAACAGTTCACAACGATTAAGTGTTTCTAATTTATATGACGTGAATTGTTTATTTGTTCGTTAGCGGCCTGCAGTCGTGCTCAGGAGTGATAACAAGTTACCGACATTTTGTATAAAAACCTATATCAATCGACCGTGCTAGGTACCCAGGTACTTATCAAAATAATTTAATGCTTCCTTTTTTTTTAATCCCTTAACACTTTTTGATTAAGCAGGGTGTAATGCATCATAGTCAAACCATCACGTCAATTTCGCGGATGTGGCGTAAAATGAGATTGCAGACCATTAATCCATCACTGCAGCTTCCCTCGAGGAATTTGATCAGATTTAATAGATATCTATTTAATAAAAATAATAATAATATTTGGATGACTTGCATAGCGTCGTTTTTATGAAAAATCATCTCAAGGGCGCTGTATATATATATATAAATAATGTAATATATATAAAGTAAACAATAAAATAGATTTACAAACACAATAATCTGTCAATATAAATTTTCTACCACAACAATAACGTTCACATTATCCTATTCTTTTGTCAATTCATCTCTGAATTGCGCTTCCCCGAAAATACCGGTCGGAGGCAATTAACCCTTAGATCAGCAACTTCATGTGCTATAGGCAGACTAATAGAACCTACATACTAAATTACTAGAATAAACCTAGAATACTAAATTAATGCAAACACATAGCAGCTTTATTGGTCCTCGTACTTTTAATCTTCTACCAAAACACATTCAAATGGCAGATAAAATATCACTTTACGTAAAAGAATTAAAATTATGGTTGAATGATGCAGATGTTGGAACATTTTTACTATAAATTATTTGAAAACCTTCATGTTTCGCTTTTCAATACAATTCTAACTTTATTTACTTTCTTTACCATAACAAAAAATCAAGAAAATTTATGTTTCACTATTTTATTTTATTTTATTTTACTATAATGTTTTCACAGATTACTATATTTCTAAACCTTTAGTTTAAAATTTACATTTTTTACATATACTTATTGATGTATATATAGCAATCTTGTTTATATTACCCACACACAGGCAGTGCTTTAGTGGGTTCCCATTACCTACTCTTTTCTATTATATATTTTACTTATTGCTAATTTTTACATTACTTGTACCTTATATTTACTCTTACTGTATTTAGAAATTATGTAAAATTATAATTAGTATTTAGAAATTATGTAAAATTACTTTTGTATGTATGTAGATACAATGGGAAAAAATAAAGAAAAAAAAAAAAAAAAAAAAAAAACCTAAACGAAAGCCAAATACTAAGTTTGGAGATCGTGCTGTCGGAGTATCTGGGCCTAAGGCTTGGAATAGACTCCCTCCGGAATTAAGATGCATAATAAGCCCAACTGAGTTTAGGTCCAAACTAAAAACCTACCTTTTTGGGCTCTCATACCCTTAATTTAAATATACCCATCTGAGAGTATCATACTTGTATTGCGTATGATATGTCTTAATCACACTTTTCTTGCTGAATTAAAATTACTCGAATCCTTACACATCAATCTGTCTCTAGGAAGATCAAATCCTTGTACTACTGCACCGCCGCCCATTAAATTTTGCTTTTACTTTCTATAATACACTCATTAAATAATATGTTACATATCGATATTAAAATATTTTTCAGGATTCATTAACATGAGTTCACAATTATGTCCTCTGCGTGCGAACTCTATCTAAATTTCTTTAAATAGACAGTGTTAATTTCAAGCGACCTCCCAGGTCCTGTATTCATTCATTTTAGGCAGCATCGCGTTCATTGGTCAAAACATTGTAAACATATTTTCATATCGGTGATCAATGAACCGGAGTACGCAATTTTTAGCCGTTAGTTGATTTTAATTGCTTATCTAGCTTGTAGTTTTTCTAGATTTGAAGCATGTATGGTAAGTTTGTACAGCGCCCTTGAGGTGATTTTTCACAAAAACGGCGCTTTATAAATCGTCCAAATATTATTATTATTAATTCATGAGCAAATACCAAGACAATCATTGTAGGTGGTATATAAACTATTTGCATTGCTTTCACTTGGGTTATTTTCTCACAACATAATCCTATATCTAGATTTGGATGAAGGAATGATTGTTTCTCCAAATTGTCGGTAAAATGAAGAACTTCATTATCAACTGGTTTGCTGTTCTATCGCATTTGGCAGTAAAATAATAATAATAATTAGAAATGTCACAAATATTCGGCTACTATTCGGTATTCGGCCTATTTGGCTAATGTTCGTCAGAATACCGAATACTAAATCATGAAAAAACGCAGAGTAAATAAAATATTACTCACAAAAAAAAACTATTTTAACCAAAAATCAGCTTATTTAATACATAAAATCTATCAATGATAAGTTATGATGAATGAAAACTATTTGATGCCAGGAGATGATAAATAAATCATAGTAAATTCTGCTATGTTTGAATACTGTTTTGCGTTTGCTGACCACCATTTGTAAGGGTCTGCTGTTCGAACAGTTTTCATTCTAGACATTTTATTTGAGAAATGTTATTAATTTTTTACGTGAAAACTGTTTGCAAAATGTACTAAGTGTCGCCGAATATTTGGTGCTTTGGCCAAGAGCCTAGCCAAAAATTCCAAATATTCGGTATTCGGCAAAATCACTATTCGTGGCATCTCTTTATAATAATACGATAATTTGTAGAGCACCGTTTTTGAGAAAAATCTATCTAATTTTATTAATTACAAATAGATTACGACTTTGCACGCGGAGGACACTATTCAAAACTCTGGACATTGCACGATTTTACATTTGCTACCTCCATCATTGCTGATAAATATAATAAATGTAATCATTTATAAAAATATTGGTGTTAAAGGAAGAGTTGATATTTGTTTTTAGGCCTGGAGAATTTTTATGAAATCATCTTTACAAAAGCTTACAATTAGTTATTTACGGTGTCGGGGGCTATGAAGGTGAAGAAAAATGAGGATTCTTCTTCGTGCAGGTAAAAAGCAGGTATTTGTAACTTTTCTCCACTACAAAAGCCTGAGAAAAATAGGTGAACTACAGCTAGGGTTGCCAGCTCCTGTGCTCCTGTTTTTATGCATTAGAGGATTTGATAGATTAAATAAAGGAAAATAAAGAATATCAATACATTTTTTTAATGAAATGCTGTTATGGTATCAGTAGCAACATTTATTAATAAATAAATAAAGTAAAAATATATTAAATAAAATTCGTTAATCAAAGGCAATTAAGTAGTACGAATTTAATTAGTCTTTTTAAATTTAAAAGTTTACTTGGTATTACTTTTGGCTGCTCTAAGTTTCTTCGTATTCTTTTTTGAAATTATAAAATCGTTTGCACTTCATGTTGAAGTTCGACTTTATTTGTAGTTCTGTTTTTGTGTCAATATCTAACTTATTTCGGTTTTTGGTTCACGTATTCGTACACAAGGAAATAATCCTTTAGGGTTGAGCGCTAGAAACTGGAATGGAAAGTACGTATTGTATTTTTTTAGCAGATTTTTTTTTATCCGTGGATTTTAGTATCTAAATACAATTTTAGAGACACCTTCACACTTCTTATCTTCTTATAAGTATAATCAGGAAAGGGTTTAATATACAGAACTCTTCATTCAATGCATTAAGGTTAATATTAGGTATCTGTAGTGTTGATACCATGTTGCACAAATACATGTGCATAATTTCTTTAGTCAGTGTCAGTAGCTGCAAACAATGGAAATTAATATTTTCTAAGAAATCGAATCGCGATTCCATATATGTCAGTACATTTCGATACCACTCCAAAAATATAGTAGTGTATTTTTCAGCCTAAGAAGTAGACATTTTTCTAAGAATTTGCTGGACTGCCATTCCAAAAAGGCATCTTCAATTCGCTGGTTCTTCTATTTGTCCGCTCCGCCGCTATCTGTGACATCACGCGAAACCACGCAGATTCATTATTTTTTCCAAATTAAAGGACGATGTATTATCCTCTATTGAAGATTTCAAATCAGGGGAAAAGATCAATTTTTGGGTCTGAAATAAAGGACGTCCTTTAAAATAAAGGACGTCTGGCGACCCTAACTACAGCTCTGCTAGTAGTGGGATATTTGCACAAACTATGATACCGTTAAAATTGTATGGAACATTTAAAGTTCATTTTCTAATTCGAATCATCGTTCTAAAAATGTTTTATTTTAATATTAAAAAAGAATCAAAAATTACTAAACTATTTGAACTGGCTACTGTCTACCGGCCGTTACGTCAACAACGCCATTTTCGCTAACTAACAAAAAATACAAGTCTGCTATTCACACGCAGTAGAAGTGATGCCTTCATAAATCTTAAGTAGACAAGAGTGGGGAGGCTACCAAGCACCGCACAAAGAGGGGACCGATTATTCTATCTCATTCTCTTGCAGGCCAGACGTATGTGTTTGTCACTTTTTAGTTTGGCTTTCATCGAGTTTCAAATCACAACGGTTCTAAAGAACTTTTCACTTCAAAAACGATTTGGCGGCAAATCAAGAATGGCAAGTGAATTTAATTAAAAGTGCATTTTATCGTAAATTTTCACCCTTTTTAATTATTGCCGAAAATCTATGTTTCTAATTGAGATCTAAAGAGGGTATAACCAGAGAAAACCAGAAATATGTAATTTTTAAATCAGATTTTTGACGTACTGACTCTTTTCCAGAAAAAATTATAAAGTGATTTCGAAAGATTGTTCTTTTATCTAGTAAACGTGTGTTTTAAATTTTGAGAAAAAATGTTTATTTTCAGTATAATAAGATTATACCATAGGTCGTTGTCAGATTTGTTAAATTTCCCAAAAAGATTTTATTTTATGCAACACCCATTTCAAAACATATAATCATGCAGTAAAATAAATTATCTGGTAAAGTATGTTTCCGAATTTTAATTTAAGTTTAAATAAAATGATTAAAAAATATATACGCACATGTGTTTCTTGACGAAAATTGGTCCGTTTGTGTGTTTATTTGCGCACTTACAAACTAATACATTTCAGATTCTTTTAAATTCTTATTTTGCTTTTTTTCTTCTTTTTTTTAATATGAATACCGCACAAGAGTCCAAACTGCTCCCGTCTGAAGCCAGTGAGACTATGGCATCCCCCGATCGGGGTATGTTGTGAGCCTGAGGGTAGTGGGGAGGGGAAGAAGATAGGGAAGAGGAAGGTGGGGAAGTACCTGGCTATTCAGATCTGGTCACCAAACACGGACAATGCCATTTCAAGCAATGTTTCAATTCTGAATGGTGGTCTTACACCAGGGCGATACAGAGAGTATCTTCCACTCTGAAACGTGCCGCAAATATACTATATTTTATTTTAAATAATTAAATTGTGAAACAACACAAATTAATCAAATAAAATTTATTTGCCACGCCGCGATTCGATCAAGCGCCTTATAGCTGCGCTACGCTGGCCGTCAGAGACATTATTGTAAAATGATAAATACTTGCGATCAAAAAATTATTACAAAAAGTACATAATTAGAAACTTCTGTAAAATGGACTCTAGTTTAGTCAAAAAATCTCCAAATGAGGTCACTAATGCCATCTATTGATTGAATGTCAAAATTACGCCTCTATGAGACTTAGGACACAGATGTCACCAATCAAACTATTTTTTTTAATTTGGGCCAAAGAATACCCCTAGGGCCAAAGTCAACCCACAGTACGGTAGCGATAAAACAATGAGATATCCATAGCCTACATAGAGCAATATCGGGTACACCACAACTAAAATGTTACATTCTATGTACAATAGAGAGAGGAGACATCATTGTAAGGATTTCCTGTTTGACTTTTCCATTTCCATTTCCGTCAAGAAACAACACAACCTTTTCAATAGTTAGCAAATAAATTTTAAAGGAAACGCTCGGGCTTTTGTTCGGTGAGTTGAAAGACTCGCATTGTTACAGGTGCAGCGACTTCACAATGGACTAGATATAGAACTTTCCGTATAAAAGTGATTTGTTAGCAAGAACTGCTGGAACTTTGTATCTCCGATACATTTATTGTATTTGAAACTATTTTCATAACAGATGTTGAAAATCTTAAATTTCTGTGTTTTGAAAGAATCGAGAGGAGTGTTAATGGTACTTGATGGCTTCACGAAAACTAAACGCTGAAAACCACGTTCATATAACGGTTTATTATTCTAAAATAATAGACCATAAACACACTAACCCCAAAAATTAATCACGATAGAACTGAGTGGTGATCATGATAAAACGAAACAAATTGTAAAATAAATAAAAACTCCAAAAATGTATAAATATTGATATAGAGTCAAATTTTGTTGAAATGGGGAGATATAATGGGATATTATGTATAATTGTGAAATAATTATTGTCGTATTAGAAGTATAGATATAAAAGAGGTAAAATTAGGGTTGAATAATGTAGATATTGAAACGCTTTTTCTATAAATTTATCCATCTTCATACAACTCACTTTCTGTAACTTTCTAAACTGTAGTACAATATGTTTTCTGTTTATTTTTTTTAATAACTAAAAAAAAATATATATATATTTATTAAAAAAAATATTTAAAATCAGTATTTTTTTCTCCGTATTTTTATTTTACTTATATTATAGTCGAAAAAAACCTTTTTCACTTATTCTACCTATGTAATACTAACTTTATATATTATTTGTTTTTTTTTTAAGTCTATTTTATACTTTGTGTACTTGGAAATATAGTATTTTGTTTTAATATTACCCACACTCAGGCAGTGCCTTAGTGGGTTTTTATTTCTTGTTCATACTATATGTTATTATGTTTTATGTTATAATATACTATTTGCTATTATACATTATATGTACAAAGAAATGAGAATAAATAAAGTTAAAAAAAAAAAAAAAGTCCCCGGTGATTCCCGGATTTTGGGCAAAATTTTTAGAAATCAGATAGACTGTAATTTTCCTATTATTTTGAACGTTGTGTGCTTAAAATTGAATAAAAATGAGAAGTTTTCTAAATCGACATATTTCTCCTATTATTTTCAATTTTTTAATTAATTTATTTATTAGCTCGCCAACAATTATAATTATTGTGTTAATTTACACTTTCAATATGGTTACAGCAATGATTCCAATTAAATGGGAGCACACCAATACTCTCAACATTCTTTGTATTTACTATACATAAATATAAGACAATTTGTCTATTTGTTGTATTTTTATTTTATTTGTAATAACAAAACAATTCGTGTTTTGCTTTATTAACAAAGAAACTAGATTTGAAGTTTATTTGTCGATATTAAACAATTTAAATTATTTTCCTTTTATTTTGATTACTCCAATGTCTGCCACATAACTAGTAAAAAAACAGTACTGTTTTTTATATCACCAAGACAACATATCAATGAATGACATTTTAAAAGCAATTCTTATTTCGATCACAAAGGGATCCTAGGCATTTCTAGGTAGGTGTAAGTGAATGATTCCATAACAGCAAAGCAGCTCTAAGTGAGGAGATCATCAGGAACACGCAAGTATAAGTTCCTACAGAAGGTAGTGATTGAATTAGAAAATATGAAGTAATAATATTGCAATAAAATTTTTAGAATGTAGTTTCACAAATAGTAATAGTTATTGGACTCGAGGATAAGTCATAATGCAAAAACAAGACGAATTGTGTTTTAAAAAGCATGGCCATTTTTTTTTTAAATGGACGGTATATTTTGATTATTTTAAAACAAATATCTGATTAACAGTTTTCAAATGAGCTTTTGGGTTAAATTTTCTTGTGTTTTGTTCCATCTTGAGTTCATGTCTGTGCTGATTAGGAAAGTGTAAGTGATTTTCTCTGACCTTGAGCAACCGATTTCGTAGAAATTGAGTAAACATTCTCAGAATCGTACGTCATTCGTACGATCTAATATTCTCATCTGAATTTTATGACCGCTGTGCTGAATTTATTGGCAGACTTATGCTAAAAGCGAGATTTGGGAATCAACAATCTCAGAACCAGAGTAGGTATATTTAAAAGAAGACTTTCGGAGTTACTCTCAAAACGTGTGTGCACGTTTACTTCTTGGACAATGAAATAATTTTAATTTTTAGGTATGAGGTATTTCGTGGCTATAATTTGGATGGTTCCATGCCAACTCAGAATCTAGTCAACTCAACACCTCTTTGAAAGTCATTAAAACAATAAAAAAATAAAATTGTATATAGCCCATAACCCTAATCTAACGTAACCTATTTAACAATTTTTTTATATATTTTTTTTCATTACTTCTAATGACTTTTGAATAGGGGGTTTGAGTTGAAGTCGTTTTTGGTTTTGTTAAAATTTTTGTTTTTTTTTTGATTTTTTGTGACAAGCGTGCGTAAAGAAGTTTTACTTAAAAAAAAGAATCATCGAAATCTGTTGGCGTAATATTGAGTTATTCGTCCGTTTGTCGCGCACATACTTATTGCAAATTTAAGACATATATGGTTTTCTCATAGATCCCATTGTCAAAACTGGACCAAATTAAAATAGGACCACACGGGAAGCACCAGCTTTCTAATAAAATAAGAATCATCAATATCGGTTCACCCAATCGAAAGTTATGAGGTAACAAACATAAAAAAAAATATATATATATATATAAAATAAAAAATACCGTCGAATTGATAACCTCCTCCGTTTCAAAGTCGTTTAAAAATGCACTAATAAGTAAAAAAAATAATTTCGTACGATTGTTATTTTTGGAGTCGATGTCATCCAAGATCTCCATATCTCACCTATAGCTACCTATGTATGTAGTTACCTTGGCTGACACCGACTCCAAAAATAACAATCGTACGAAATTATTTTTTTACTTTTTAGTGCATTTTTTAAAGTCGTTTTTGTTTTGTTAAAATTTTGTTTATTATAATTGTGGTCTTCGTAAAATTTCAGTAGAATAGCCCCCAACGGTAGAATATCATTAAGAATAAACTTATTCGTTTAAAAATATGAAAACATGCCGACCAGCCTCAAATAAAATCTATAAATCGATCCACGAATAAATCTGAAAAATTCTTGATTTTTTTTTAAAGTTAAAAAAGTCTTATATGTCTTGTACGATATTGTCCATGTTCCTAGGTCTATTGACATCTTAAAAAAATTGGTTTTAATGGTATACAATATTATTTTAAAACTTATTTTTTTAACATCACGTTAAAAAAAACTTTTTAATGATTTCGAAATCGAAGATATTTTTTTAGATCCGAAAGAATATCTTTGGTATCATGTCTTTGCTTGAAAATCAGATAAAAGTAGAGAACAAAGGCCAATGTCAAAAAGTCAAATAACCGAATGACAAAACTCTAAACCACGGTAATGCGCGCATTGTTTATTTTGTTTTCTGGGGTTTATTGCGAATTTTATCGTCAGCAAGGATTGTACACAATGTATGACAACCACGATAATTTCAAAAAGTTTTCGAGAACTTTCGTTGATGGTTAAATATGCTCTCTTTCTCAAATTTTTGACATACATACCAAATAGTGATGTTTGTCGAAATTCTTGTGTGATGGTGGGTTCGTATGTTTAAAGTCACTGAGTTTTGTTCGAACTCCTCTGATGTTCTTGTAGTAAATGTTACGTGTCACGTAATAGTTTTTTGATCTATTGTCGATATATTTAACAATTAAATTAAATTCTCCCGTGCTCTTTCGACGCTCCAGCTCCTTCAACAACTTTCGTTATTCTCGCCGTTGCAGCATTAACTCGTTCTTAGTCTTGATAATTACATTTTCATAAGGTGTACGTTTAATCTGCAGAACAGTTCTGGCTTCTTATTTAACGGGTACTTCAATCTTGATAGGGCGTGTTTTATTTATGGCCTTCATACCAGTTAATTTGCGTATTATCTACGTTTACAACATTGTATTGAACACTCTTGATCTTTTTCAGATCCTCACTCATTATTTCAGTATGAGTAATAAATACCCAAGCTTTCAGGAACATTGAAAATTATTAAAATTTTAAATGGGATAAACATATTAAAAAAACCTGTAAAAGACTCAGATCAATTGCTGGCAGAATGTACACATTGAAATTTTTCTTACCCATTGAAACACTAAAAATAATTTATATGTCACTGGCAGAATCCATTATAAGATATGGATTAACAATATGGGGAAATACTTCTGTAACAAATCTGAAACAAGTCCAAGTTGTACAAAACGCAATTGTAAAATTATTAGTTGTTCCGAATATTTTCAAACAGAGACATGATACACCATTACTGTATCAGAGTGCTAAAATTTTACCTGTTAAGGCAATACTATGGCACAAAATTATAATTCAGTATATATTTACCCAGCAGCATAAAGAGAAATTAGAACATAAATACAGCACTAGATTCACGCGCAACGACGGGTTAATAGTTCCGAAATTTAATAATAAGTACGGACAGAGAACGTTTGAATACAACATACCGAAAATATTTAATTTATTACCTGATACTATAAAGCAATGTAATTCTATGAATAAGGTTAAATATATGCTGAAAAATTGGCTATCGGAAAAAAAATATTTATACTTAGATTGATTTATATGAATAATGTTGAATTTGTAGATATAAGATGTAAAATTATAACATTTAAAATGTATATGTAACTTAACTATAAGCACCTGCTGACAAGCCAATTGAATTGGCTTAGCAGGACTTGTTTGTGATAAAAAAAATATACATATATAAATAAATAAAAATAAAAAATAAAAATAAAAAAAAACATTTTTGGATCGCGACTTTCTAACCTCCATTTCAGCCAAAGTTTCTCAAAACCCTATTAGTTGCTTCGTTTCGATATTGGTAGTTAATAAATGTTATGAATGATTAAGCGAAATGTTCTTGTAGTATGTATAATAAAAATAAACAAGAGATCCTAAGAAGTTTCACAGATTATTTCAACAAAATATTAAGAAATTTTATTTTCGGTGTAAAATTACATTGCCTTTCTCAGGGTTCAGTATCAGATTTATTCTTAATATTCGTTTCTCCTCCTTCCCAACTTTTATCATTATTAATTTCAGCAAATAGATCTATATTTTTTGTCGTACCAATGTTATATCAAACTTGCAACCCCGTGGAATTCACATTATTCTAAAACATTGAATATGGAAATGCAAAATAAATTAGTCTATTAGAAAATCAAAGAACACAGAATCAAGGCTCAATCATTAATGAGAACCTAAAATATTATATTTCACATCTCTTTACAAAATTCAACATTTGTATTGTAAGGGTGAAACAAAATGTAATATTTATACAGGGATGAAGTGGGTGGTTGTATAAGTAAGAGTATTAATCTTTTCTGGTTCGATGGGCACTGAACAACTGCCCTTACAGTCCCATGAGCGGAACATTTTCTAAAATGTCATTGAATCCGAAATACATTCGTTACACAATATTATGTACTAAATATTCTAAAGTAAATTGAAATAAATTCTTACAGTCATCACGTAATTTTTAAATGCGTCGATGAGTTTATACCTAGTTAAAAGATCGCGCAAAAGAACTTCGCTCATGGAGTAACCGAATACTGGTTGGCAACCTAGTTCACCAACTTTGAGATTTAAAGTAGAGTCTTGGAGAAATAAATGTAAAGCGTCTTTAAGTGATTTTTCACTAAAACGGCGCTAGATAAATCACACAACTCTTACTAATAAGTAGTTTAATAACTGTAAATAATCATAGAAAAGTGATTTATTAATGGTGACCCGACAATTCGTCCGGCGACAGTTCGTCCGGCGACAGTTAATCCGGCCGACAGTTCGTCCGGCCGACTTTGAAAGATCAATTCACACAGTTTTACATTGTATTGTAACAGCCAATTAATGATTCAATGCATCTCCCTTTATAGTGTTGTGAACGTGTATGTATCATTACTTATTAAGTCAGTAAAACAGGTACGTAATTATTATACACCGTTAAAAGGCAACCTATGTAAAATTTGTAATCAAATCACATATTTTCGATTATGTAAACCTTTTGTACCTAGTGAATAGAAACATGATAGGTATATTTACTTCACCGTGGGTGTGCTCCATTTTTAAAATCTACTTAACCAGGGTAAAGGAGTTGGTGTGATAAATGTTTTTTGGAGGGAAACTGAAGTTTTGAAAGGACACAAAGAGATACAGGTAGGTAGGGTGTAGATTGGATAGGGGTTGAAGAAATATGTTGGAGAAATTATGTAATATGTTTTTTTAAGGACGACGAATAGAAGGAGAAGCAAAAAATAGAAGTTGGATTATAGTTTTAATCAAAAGAACCATTCACTACAAACACGCATCCATAGGTAACACAGTTAAGTGATACTGTTTTACGACGATACTGGCATTTTTTATAATAAACATTTCAATGTAAAAACTTTTACACAGCAGTGTGTAAAAGAAGCCTGATTTTTTTTAAAATCTTAATATACAACTTTTTACTGGATTTCTTCAATCACATACCAAATAAATAAATAAAAGGACACTTGTCAGTATGTATTTTATTATTATTTTTATTTCTTGTCAGAGCAATCCCGATGAATTACAGAACTCATTTTAGGACAGGAGGAACATACAATTCATGGGGGGAGGAAATAGTTACAGTTTTACATATGAATATTTATATTAAAAATTTAAGTTTCACATACCCTTGCGCCCTTGAGGTGATTTTTCACGAAAACGGCGCTTTATAAATCAGCCAAATATTATACAATATAGACGAAAAATAAAAGACAGGTTGAGTAGAACAAACGACAATAGAAAACAATTTGACAGAGATTTAATCCCTAAGTTTATATTCACAGATTTTTATTGATTTTGTAAATTGAAAGCTCGTTTCAAATAATATAATTTAAAACTATATCGAGAGGATCTTTCGTAAGACATAAGTTAAAATATGTAAATAATAGTTTAAAATTTCCCTGGTAAGTTACTTGATGAAACGGTTACAATGGTTTTAAATGTGTGTATACTCTCGATCCCGTTTAGTGCAATGTTACATAGTTAAAGTAAGTTAAAGAGTTTGTACGTTTTTTTACAGTTAAAAAAATATGAAAATATTTTTACATGAGAAATGAAATATTTATTTACAAAAAAATGATGGTCATGTTTTTTTCTTATGATTCAAAATATGTTTTGGACTTGTTAGTCCAAAACATATTATGGTATATTTTGGTATTATCTGACAGTATTATTAGCCTAGCGTTGGTACGGTTGAAATTTAATAATCCGACTACGAATACAATTTCAACAAAAGATGGCGCCACTTACGTTAACAGCTAGCGTTAGAAGCATCGGCTGGCAGGCGTAAGTACTATTAGATTCGTACTTTTGTCGATTTCTCCGGGTATGGAGAAGTCGATGGTATGATATGATTATTGTAACTGGCAGTTGTGATTTTTACCACGCATCAATATATTATATGTGACATTGTCCCGGTGACTAGCTGTCACAGGATCCGAGGAACCGGCTATTTTTGGAACCAGTTCCTATCGGATTTATAAAATGGTCACCAA
The DNA here is from genome assembly GCA_917563855.2 of Limnephilus lunatus. Lineage (NCBI taxonomy): Eukaryota > Metazoa > Arthropoda > Insecta > Trichoptera > Limnephilidae > Limnephilus > Limnephilus lunatus. Next base: position 83,902,082 of record OU830596.1, on the reverse strand, counting down.
TACTTAAACTGGGTGAAGCCGAACCAAAAACCGCCCCCAGGGCCTGGCAGCAAAAACTAAGAAACGGGTTTATAACTGCTAGTCATCTTTTAATACGTGATTTAATAATTACACAGTTACATTTTACAATATTAGTTACCTGTATTTCTTTTTGTGCAAATTTGGGTTCAGTTTGTTCTACTGGTATTACAATGGAAAATGCTCCGAGGAACTAGCGTCGTTGATCCCCTCGGCACCGGTGCATAGTCGGGAAACACGCCAAACACGCGCCCAACATTTGTACACGGTTGACATTAGTCACATGAGAACGGGTCGTTTTTACGACTCGTTCTTGAGTTCAACAGCTCGGATGTGGAACATTTACCGCCTCTGTGTTTCCTCCCTCCTACAACATGGGTCTCTTCAAGACCCATGTTCACTCCTTCCTTTCCTCAAAAAGACCCTCCACACAGCATCCTCAAAGATGACATAGGCCCAGAGGGAAATTATTTTCCTCAGGGCCTCCTGTATGGAGTTAATGTAAAAAAAAAAAAGTCGTAATCGTTCATGTTTGGGCCAAGTCTTCAGCAATATTTGAGAAAACTACGGTTCGGTGCACAACGCAGGTCACTCAATGTATCGATTTAAGCAATTTCTCGAGACGGTACATACTTGCACATAACATGTACCACCAATAACTTGCAATATTTATGCAATCCGTTCAAATATAATCGCTAACTGACGGCCACCGCCCGCTTTACGCCTAAAACATCGAATAATAATTTTTATAAACCGCAAAGAGAGGAATTGTGCCGTTAAGTATTGTAAAATTACTCTTAATCGATCGCGAGGATAGATCTAAGGTCCTCCGCTCATGGAGAAATTGAAACCAAACTAAAACTGGTTGGAAACTTCGGGTTGCAAACTGGTAAGCATCTCTCATGGCGCAACTCAATTTTACGATTTCAATCATTTTATCCGTTTGTAGGTATTTCTAATGCTTCCAATTTTAACATCCGGGTTAAACCTTCCCCACAGGAAAAACTAAACCCTTCCACACACTTTTCCACAAATGATCATCTAGTCAATCCAGGCTATATAAGTGCACTATATAAGTATAATAAATACAAAACAATACAAGAACAACATGTCAATCTACCAGAGACCGAATTCACCGACTCCAGATATTTTCATGTCAGAGGGTTGGCTTGATGGAACTCCTAACTGGACCGATAAATCCTACTGATACCTCAATATAAATACTTAAAAACATCTTTCGTAATCATGTATTTAAAATGACTGACTTTTGCATTTTTGTATATAAATTCTTTGACAAATCTAATACGCCTACATTTTGGATGAGAGAGCTAGGTATAATGCCAGTAGCCGAAATAACAAATGGTAATATTTTTAGATTCTGAGAATGCCAAATTCTTTTAATCTCATTTCCTAAATCTTTATATTTTCTTATTTTATCAGAAACAGTTTTCTGAATATTACAGGAATTTGAGTAATTTTTTTAAGAAATATAAGTAATTTTTTAAATTTTGTCATGAAAAACTATATTATGACCAATTTTTCTGTCTATTAGTATTGTTTTATCGTAATAAATTAAAAAAAAAATTATTATCTAAAAATGAATTTGATTCACATTCATAATATGGTACATTACGGCAGTCAATCAAGTTATGTTTAGTTACCAAAGTTAGGTGAATTATTTTTAAAACTTGATTTAATTTTATTATTTATATTATTCTTATATTAGATACATAATTAAAATTACAAATTGAACTTAAATAATTACGAAAATCATAATGATGTGTCTCTCGTGCTTAATTAGGAAGCCTATGGTCATAAATGCAAGGTAATATATAAACCTCCACAATCTATATTTTCCTGCTCGAACAATTGCAAATTAATCGAAAACTGAAACTCGTGAGGAGAAATCATGGCAACCTGGCAACCTGGCAAATGTAACGCGCCGGTGACTAGCATGGTGAGTTGTGAGTGACTAGTTGTGTCGGCGTTGAAAACTGGTCTTTGATAAGTTGCGTAGTGTACAGACCACCATTGAAATACACAAGTTAGCGACTTCAGTCGCCAACAGATTTTTTTTAGTTGCCCCATAAGTGGATGGACTTAGGAGACCCAAAAAGTGTCCAAAAGGTGAGCGATTTCTCAATTGTATTATTGGAGAAAGTTTCAATTTGCCGAAATCTCAATTTTAAGGGCGTTTAACCAACCAGCGGCTGAAAATCCACAATTCGTCGCAAGATGTTCTTACGATCGTATAGGGCGGTTCCAATGAGAAAGATTAATTATTCTACATACTACCTTTTTAAAATTATAACTCAATATCGATTTTATTTTCCAAATTTGCTTTAATTTATACCTACATCCAAAAGTGCTCAAAGGCGTGATGATAAAATTATTAAAATTATTTTTTGATCAAGTATTAATCATTTTTCAATAATGTCTAAGCAAAATAAGAATGTTAAAAAATCAGAAATACATTAGTTTGTAAGTGCGCAAATAAATACACAAACGGGCCGAATTTCGTCAAGAGACACATGTACGTATGTATTTTTAATGATTTTATTTAAACTATAATTAAAATTCTGTAACGTACATTTCCCAGGTAATGTATTGATTTGTTTTAATGCGTGATTATATGATATGAAATGGGTGTTGCATAATACAATTTATTTTTAAATTTAACAAATCTGCCAACGACCTATGGTGTAACCTTATTAAACTAAACATACGCTTGCTAGATAAAAAAAACAATCTTTCGAAATCAATTTATAATTTTTAATGGAAAAGAGATTTAAAATCTAAAGTCTGATTTTAAAATGACACATTTCTGGTTTTCTCTGGTTCCCTCTTAGTGAATTTGAACAGTTCAATTAATTTCATCTTCATAAGATCATCAGACTATTTACACTTCGGATTGATCCCTTTTTCTTAAGTACCTAATTATCTACGTAATAACAATTCAAGACATTGTTTCTCACATTGAGTAAATACATCCGGTCACGATGTAATTATTGAATCAAGGTTGAGTATTTATTGTATCAACACTTACACTACATCATTAATGTTCAAATTCAAGCGTTCATTGATTGCTCCGAAACAATGCATAAAGTATTAAAATTAACAAGGCCGGTTGTGGAATTTAATTAACACGTCTTGGGGGAGGGTTTTCCTGGCCTAACCGGCAAACTTTAGGGGAAGATTAGCATTGGAGGCTTTAACACAGGTGGTGAGAACCTTTAACGTCATTTCCAGGCTTTGGGCCGGATTAAGGGAGGGATTTAAGGTTTCGATAAAGTGATATACAAACTGAAAATAAATATGAAAATGGTTGAGGTAAATTTAAACTTTTAGCATTTTCGATATTGCGATAAAAACGGATTTGCGTTGTTTGTGTCAAACTATTAAAAATAAATAATATATCTGATAGATTTTTGGGGGTTACGGTTATTTTAAATGTCATCTTAGGGAACACTCCGAAGGATAGGAAGGGTCTAGAAGATACTCAAGTTGGAAGAGGAAGGAAACAAAGAGGCTAGCAAATCATTTCACAGCCGATTTTTTGACATCAAAAACGAGTTGTAGAAATGATCTGTTATCATGTAACCAATTTCAAGCGCGCATACATGTTAAACGAGCGTTTAGCAGTGCATTGGTGCCGAAGGGATATTCTTGAAGGGAGGTTCTAAAATTCAATAGCTGTGGAGCGATTTTCCTCCTTCCTACTACTTGAAGAGGTCTTGAAAAGACCCATATTCACTCTTTCCTCTTTTTAAAAAGACCCTCCACACAGCATTTTGAAAAGTGACGTAGGCCCCGAGGGAAAATATTTTCCTCAGGGCCTCCTGTATGGAGTTAGTGTAAAAAAGCTACATAATGATTTCGATTCTTTTTAGACGTAATCAGATATCCGTTAACCCGACGCATTAGAGATCTTTAGTATCAGACCCCGAATGAGGTAAAAGAAATTGTAAACGCATTAAAAATACGACACTAATCGTTTATCGGCGTACGTGGTTCAATGAACTTGTATTTTTAGGTTATTTATCATTTTTGAAGGAAAACTTCTTTACACCCGCTTGACTTGGGGAGTAAGCTGGTGAATGCGTGACGAGAGCGTTACGAAAAGTGTGATCGGGTGAGGCGAACGGAAGTTGAGAGGGAGATATAAGTTAGTGAAGATAGAAAGAGAGAGAGTTAGGTTTCGTATATTACTGTAGAGGCAAGAGAGAGAGGTGCGAGCACACATTTTCTTTCTCTCTTTCTCTCATAGCCAGTTACGTTTCATATATCTAAGACACAGTGCAGGCCTATTGTCTGTATCACACTGTTTGAGCAAGAGAGAGCAGTGCGCGCACACATTTTCTTTCTCTCTCTTCTTTTATAAGTTAGTGAAATTTTACTTAAGTCGTGTGGTCAAAAGCACACTCGTTTTTTTTTTTTAAATTTAATTGTAATGACGTTGTTTCAAAACAATATCATGTCTCAGAGAGTTAAAGAAACTTCTTGTTTTCCCGATAATCTCTCAATCTGAACTCTTAAATTACGGAATCAGAAATGGTCTATGAATTATTTATCAGCAAGTTGAGTACCACCGCGCGGCGCAACTGAGAATTCATTGTCTTCAATACAAAATCAATTATCGAAAGTTTCTTATCGAGTTAGCCCTCGACGTAGATGGGTCCCTCGACGAAGTAGAAGCTTCTGAAGCACTGCTTTTTTACCCACAAAGGGAGAGTTAATTATGTTTAATGGGATGAGGTTAAAAGAACACTTTTTTCATGTTAGTCTGCTAAATACGGGCAACAGATTTACCCTGAAAATTATCTGAGAATGATTAATTGTTATTTTTTACCTTATTATTTTGAAAATCGACAATATACCCTAAAATATATTTAGAATCTTAACGCCGTAAGTAAAGAAGCTGTGTATACAAGGATGCGTATTGTAAGGATGTACGGTCGAATTCACCCTAGCAGGCCTGGAGATTCGACCTTTCCGCCACGTTAATTTTAATTTATTCTGAAGAACGTATTACAAATATTTAAAATGAGTCTTCATGTCGCACTCCCGAAGTTATTAATTCATCGTCTAGAAAAATAAAATCTGGTGTTTACCGCTAACTTTATAGTTGAAAAACGGGTTTTAAAGTTTTAATATCGTTGTACGTAAAATGTATTTATGGTAAGGTATTGTTTTTAATATTCTTAAATACAAAAAACTTACTTCCCCGTTTGGTTAAGGTATGAATAAAAAAGTTATTATAGTTACGAATTCGCCGGAAATTGTTAAAATGTGAGTTGTGACCAAACAAAAATTATTAGGGTATTGTACCGCCTTAAAGATATTATCTGAAGTCATAAAACAAATATTTTTAAAATAACATTACTTAGGTCTTTTTACCTCCGTAGAGCATAAAAACAAATACCACTCTATCTATTTATGCACAATATTACGGAATTTGTATAACTACTACTATCGATTTTGGAGGCCGGTTGGGTACCTCCAGCCCAGAAACCATTCATTGGATAATTAACACCTCTGCCATAGGACAACCCAAGTGGTTCGCTACGATTGGTGACTTAGCAAGGGTGCTCGAGTTCATGGGGTGAGGTTTGTCCAGGTCTTAGCGGCAGATGCGTCTGTCCACCTGCTGCGTGGCAGACCGGATCGAGAGAGACTGGTTGAGGGAGGCCTTTTGATCTTTCCAGCCGGTCTCTCTCGACCCATGTCTTGCACCGCAGTTGGAAGGATGGACTCATACGTGTTCCACTCCTGCACACACACCCAGATTCCTACCCACCCCTCATACCTTTTTCCTTTCCAGAACAAACAGTTTTCAGAAAGAAAACTCAAGCAAAGGTCAAATATCATGACCTTTTATTAAAATTAATAGCTTGGTATTTAATTTAATTTACCCGTGATGAAGTAATTAATTTGCATTACTTACAAAGATTTGCGCAAGTCTTAATATTCGTCATAAACGATTGGAATCAATCTTCATCAATGTATAATTTTATTGTCTCCAACGATTAGAGACTGTCAATCTATCTAAAAAATTAAGAGTGATTAATGGAGGTCTAAAGTGCAGTTTTTTTTTATACCGGTAGGAATTTTGATTTAATTATTATTATCGCACGAAATTAGAAGAGAAGAAGACATTGACTAAAAAAATAATATGAAAAAATACATATTTCTCATAATTTACTAATCAATATCTCAACATTCAAATCTGGTAATGCCCGTTTTAAATTGTAAATATATTAGTAATAAATAATATGTTTCAATTTATATGTATGTATTTACGATTTGGGAGGAGGGTATGGGTACCGCCGCCCAACACTTCTGGTATAGGTCACCCCAAGTGGTCCGCTACGTTTGGTAACTTAGAAGGGTGCCCAGGTTCATGGGGTGAGGTTTGTCCGAGTCTTAGCGGCGGATGCGTCTGCCCTACTGCTGCATGGCGGACCGGATCTAGAGAGACTGGTTGAGGGAGACCTTTTGAGCTTTCCAGCCAGACTCTCGACCCATCCCCTTGCACCACAGTTGGAGGGAGGGATTGATGCGTCCGTCACTCCTGGATACACTGATCCTCAGGTTCCTACCCTCCCCTCATAACTTTCTACACTTCCATTCCTTTAAAATACCCTCGACACAGCATCCCCTAAGATGACATAGGCCCTGAGGAAAATCATTTCCCTGGAGGCCCTGAGGGAAATGATTTTCCTCAGGGCCTCCTGTGTGGAGCAAATGTAAAAAAAGCAGGGTTCTTGACTTACTTACCAGTGATTTCTGATATTATTTGGAGTGAGAAAAGTGACATATTTGTTGTTTTTTTTTGCAAGTAAAAGCTTTAAAAAAATCATAAGTTATTGGACAGTTAGGGGCAGGGTGAGGGTTGAACGGTTACTCGGCTGAGTACCAGTGATAAAAAGTGGAAGATTTTTTTACTATTAAGGAAAGATAAATTAAAAAGACATCAAAAGTCACCAGAGACCAAAATTTCGTTTACAGTTTTTACTCCAAATAATGTCATAAACCACTGGTTAAAGAAAAAGGGTAAGTAAGTTCAAACTCGAGGTCAAATGTGTATAGTAAAATCAAAGGGGGAATCTTGCCTTCTACTGTCACCAAACTGCACGGCCCGACTCAGTTAAAGTTTTGCGTTTGGTGTGTAGGTAGAAAAAAAGGCGGGACATGATTTGCTTTGTGTGCAATTTCAGAGGGAAGACATCAAGCGGGCTGCCCTAGGAAGATTTGGAAAAGAGGCTGTGCGAGTAGAGGTTGTGCATGCTATGAACGGATGCTGCTGAAATTGTGCTTGACCAGGTGATTTTCCCAAACCCATATCATCGTCTCAAATACAAGGGAATAAGGGAAACAGGGTAAGTTTAGTTAATACCAGCATTAGAAAGTGTTAGTTATCATATATGTAAGTTGGAATAAAGTAATTCCAGAAGAGAATATATCATAAAAACTATTAATAATTTTAAAATTGATGTGTATGACAGAAAATATAATTTAGGATGAAAATAATGAGATAAAAGGAAAAACAACAGCTTTGAAATTAGTAAAGGAAAATAATTAATAAATATACTTACACTGATAAATTGCCATCAACAACTAATTCAATAAACAAATCTTTTGTTTATTTTTTTAAGGTTAAAATAATAAAAAAATTTGATGATTTTAACGTAATCTATGGGCATTGTGTATTAGGACACTTCTTTATTAGAATATTCTGTATGGGATATTGTCGTTCCTGGAAAATCATCGATTTAAAAAAATATGTTTTGAAAAACATCCTTCGACTGTTGTATGTTTTTTTTTAAATTTGGTTTATTTTTTCTGGAACAGTAAACAATGTTTGTAAGAGCTTACTTTTTTTTAGTTCATACTTAAACATTTCATAAAACAACGGTCAGTTTTTGTTTCAGTAGGTAAAACGTTTCAAAAAAATAAAGAAATTCATTGATGATTTTATTACGAAAACATGTTCAAATAATAAAAATATTTCATGGGTAGGAAATATTGGATTATAGCCTACAATATCGACGGCATCCGTGGCCGAGGGGCAAAGCCCTCGGTTAGTAAGCCGGAGGTCGCGCTATCAAATCCCGGCGTGCGCAAGAAAATTTTAATTAATTAATCTGTGGTTTTTACGATTCACACCACCCAGTGTTTGTACGCACCTTTTTAAGATGGTGGTTATTTTAACAGTTCAGTAAAGATATTTTTTTTCAAATGTGAAATCGCCGTGTTTATGTCATGCGCTTTTTTTAATTTTATGGTAAGTAGGTAGGTACCTACCTGTCAGAAGAAAGTTTTAAATAAGAGTTGTCCTTAAGTCCTGTTAAGTTTCTTTGGATAAATTGACTAATTCCTCATTTGAATGTTTTCTGAAATAAACAGACTTTTAAAATTCTTATAAATTTTTTTGCAAAAATTAATTTGGGTGGCTTTACGTTTTTTGTAACTAAAATACTGATCGAAAAATAAGAAGAGCACACACATATTTTATTAGACAAATGTAATATTGTATTATAATGTAAACTGTATGTAATAATGAAAGTAAGTAGTTCAGATTTCTAGTTAATTGCGGTGGGAAAGTTTGGTTTCATAGAGGAGCGTATTTGAATTTTTCTGTGGTTAACTTCTAGATTCGAATATAAAGCGTGGGGTTTTCTCTTTCTAACACCGTTTATATCGTACTCACCATCATGACTGTAAGGAAGATGCAACGATTTCTATGAGATCTATGTTAGTTGTTTCCAAAAGCGAACAAATTAGCCGGAAGGGATAAATATTTGTGAAATATTCTTGGCAAATGGGAATTTTAACTTTATTTCCATCTACATAAGGATTGTTATTGTTAGCGGTTTGATCCAGAATTTTACACGACGTGGTGCATCACCGTTAACTGACTCTGTTTCAAGGGTTTTTCAGTGGAATTTCCTCGAAGGACTTGCAGCTTTGATCTCTGCTCACCGATGCTGCAGGAAGAACCAAATAAGTAGGAAAATAGGACATCCGTTCACAGTAGTTGGCGCCGGACGCATGATGACAAGCCGTTTCACCGACGTGCTTACGTAATATAGCGTTCCCGATGGTGCAAAGAAAAATACAGGAAAGCCTTGAAACCAGAAAAATTATTACACTTCGGAATACGTTTTTGAAGTGAATCTTCTTAAGTTAGTGTTTTGAAATTCGGATGAAACGGAAATGGGTCACAAAAATGTACTATTTGACGGTCATCGGTTCTAATATAATGCGGTAAATTCACGACTACGCGCGGGTCTCAAAAGCACCGCGGTATGAAGACTGATGACTAATAACTCTCAGCGCCCAGAGAGACATCCAGCGAACGGAGGTTCGAAACCTATCAAATTATCAATATCAAATATTTAAACCACTTTAAAATAAACAGGTAAAAGAAAAGAAAGGGACATCTAGTGACTATCTAGTTTTTTTTTAATATCATAAAAATCATTTTCTCACATTTTTCTTGATCTAATATTGTTAAATAATAATAAGTCCATAGTGCAGTGCTGATATCAACTCTAATGTATGACAGTGAGGCGTGTTACTGATAAAAGTAGACTGAATGTTTTAGAAACGAAATTCAGAAAACATGCACAAGCGTGTTTAAAATTTGGAATCCGCATGTAATTCAAGGCTGATATAAGCGCAATGGATAATATTATGTAAGGAGTGTAAACAAAAACTTATATGAATGTGGCTATGACAAGAAGACGAATAATTTTTTAAAGTAGTACAACATTCTATCAGTGTTTGAAAATCTTCTACTTCCACCACTCTAAGCTGAACATGTTACTTGTGTGGTGATGGAGGACTTAGCCAGCCGAGGAATCGAACACGCGACGCTCGGGTGGAACCCAAACGCGATGCCAACTCAGCCACTGACCGGTCGATAATGGACGAGAATGATGACGATTAGAGTCAGCGCATGAATACGAGAGAGAAATTAGAGTTGTGTAGCGATCTGAACTCCGGGTATGATTTTTTGTTGGTTAGTTCTGGCCAAAATATTATGGAACACAAAATTGAAAACATTTCATTTAATATTATTTCAACCATGGACAACTTCAAAATATCCGAATTTTTCATGAAAATTATTATTTTATTTTAATATATGTCTTATTGCAATCTCTATTTCAATTACCCACAATGTCGATTATCAAAAACAACAAAAAAATAGTTCCAGACAAAACCGCTTCACATACATACCTACAAAAACGATTTTCCCAAACAGGTTTTTTGTATGTTTAACAGAAGTTACATTTTTAAAGTTAAAGTATTTTTGCTTTAAAAGGCGTAAAGGTTTACTTTGTTTTCTTAAATAGAAACAGCCTTTAACGTAAATCAAAGGTTTTAGTTTTTAATGTTTGTTTTGGTTTTTCTTTTTTGTTTGGTTTTCGTAGGGACAATTGCGAAAGTGCGGAGTTGTGATGAATTTCAGAAAAAAATACTACGCGTCTGAGAATGGAATTGCTTTATACATTGGAATAGAATTCACTAGATGAACCAATTGCAATTAGAATTAGTTTTTAGTGAGTTCAGCGTGCCATACTACGGGGTTACGAATAACCCGACAATATTTGAAAATCTTCTACTAACACCACAGTAAGCTGAAAATGTTGATTGAGTCGTAATGGAGGACTTAGCCAGCCGAGGAATCGAACATGGAACGCCTGGGTGGGACTCAAAAGCGATGCCCACTCAACCACTGACCGGACAAAAATGGTCCTTAAATGGGATATAGAAGTAGAGGGTGCTCATTTATAAATGAGATGTGTTGTGAGTGCTAAGAGCTGCCTGTTTCAAATTTGTAAGAACAGCATAGAATCATAAAAATTGAACAATTTATCTCTATAAATTCTTCAATTTTTATTCAATTCTTCTTAATTTTTTTGGATCCGTAGATAATAAAAACAAGAGGAGATGGGCCATGAACCACAAAAGTAATAAATGGCGCACACACGGCGTGTCGCCAACATCTTTCACCCATAATACCGCACCCGGCGCGCGGCGAATAACTCACTTTGTCTCTGCTGATCTGGTGGTCCATGCAGTATGGTCGTATGTTGGCGATAGTAAGCACACTTTTAAGCCAGTTTAAGAGTTTGTAATGCTTGGTTAACTATCAGAGCAACATTTTTGAAAAATATCACTTCAATTGTTTCATACATGATGTCCTGAAAATCGTAGTACAAGCGGAAAACTGCTGAATCTACTATCAGAGCAACATTTTTGAAAAATATCACTTCAATTGTTTCATACATGATGTCCTGAAAATCGTAGTACAAGCGGAAAACTGCTGAATCTACATCACACAGAGAACCCAAAAAACTTTTATTTTATGATCTGTGCATTTAGATTTTAATTTATTTTTTTAATATTAACTTAAATTTTTTTTGGTAAATAAAGGATTTAAAAAAACCTTTGTCTTTAATATCCATGTTTGGCCATTACAATTTTTACAAAGTTCTCATATAAAGGGGCAAAATAAATATTTTGATAGCTTTCGGAGTATTAAAAAGAAAAAAGATTCTCGCGCTCAAAGAATAACGTATTTTATGCAATATTAAAATCCTAGCCGATCATTTATCTAGCCTCCTCAGAGTGATTAATGTTATGCGGAGTTAGACAACAAATCCGCTGTACCTATTCTCAGACAACTTGGGACTTGGGATTACTTCGAAAAAGTTCTTAATTTATTATTTACATTTTCCAGAGCGTTCAATTGAAGTAGATTTTCACGACAAACACCATTATAACTGTAAATTTTTCATGACATAACATTAAAGTGTAGTGTAATTTAAAACGATTATACATAGTTTTGGAAGGTTTTTAGAAATTCTGAAGTAGGTACTTTCAGAACGTCTTGGATCTTTTAAGAATTTCTTAGAGTTTGTAATGCTTGGTTAACTATCAGAGCAACATTTTTGAAAAATATCACTTCAATTGTTTCATACATGGTGTCCTGAAAATCGTAGTACAAGCGGAAAACTGGTGAATCTACATCACACAGAGAACCCAAAAAACTTTTATTTTATGATCTGTGCATTTAGATTTTAATTTATTTTTTTTAATATTAACTTTACATTTTTTTGGTAACCAAAGGATTTAAAAAAAACTTTTGGAATCGGGTCTGCGCTTTGACATGTTTTACAAGGCATTTATTAAACAGCTGATTTTAACCTCCTGGCGACCGACTTTTTCAACTTTGTTATAAAATTGCTCGAAAACAAATTAAAAATTATCACAAGATCGACTAGAAATGTAATGGAGATTCACCAGTTAGACGACCATGTCAAATAAGGTCAACCAATTAAAACTGTTCGAAAATCAGTAGGTACTAAAATAGAAGAAGTTATTTAGGCCCAAAAGTTCTACATCATTCAAAAAGCAACAATAATTTATATTTTTTGTGACGGTAGTAAGAAAAGTTTACCTAATGTTGTCAGGTCAACCATATACAGCACTATCAAAATATAAAATACAAAAAATGCACATTTACAAATGCACAAAATAGAAAATACACAAAATACATATTTTCTATAATGTGAGTAAGAAAAGTTTACGTAATGTTGTCGTCAACAACACACAGCACTGTCAATATATAAAATACACAAGATACAAAAATGCACATTTTACAAATGCACAAAATATAAAATACACAAAATACATATTTTCTATAATGGGAGTAAGAAAAGTTTACGTAATGTTGAGGTCAACAACACACAGCACTGTCAATATATAAAATACACAAGATGCATATTTTCTATAATGGGAGTAAGAAAAACTTACGTAATGTTGTCAGGTCAACCAGACACAGCACTGTCAAAATATTAAATAAACAAAATGCATATTTTCTATAATGGGAGTAAGAAAAGTTTACGTAATGTTGTCAGGTCAACCACACACAGCACTAGCAAAATATAAAATACACAAAATATTAATATTAATATTTTTTATTCAGATAGTAAGTGACATGATGTATCATCTGCTCTAAGGAAAGAAAGTAGTTCACATTAGGTAATTTTGCAGGAAAGCCATTAAATATTTTTAAAAAAAAATCGTATTCTAAGGTGAGAACTTATTTTTTTAGTTCTTTAATGCTTGTATTAATATTGAATGCATGTATCTGCCTTAGTATTTTGCTTAATTTGACACCAATTTATGGCTCACAGATTTGAAGTTAGTCAGGGTTACTACGGTTTTCTTTGGAGCGGTCGATTAGTTACCCCATTAAAAAACACACACTTTAAGATTCTCTAAAATACTTCAAATGCAAAATTGCAGGAGCGTAGATTCCTGTAATAAATATGAATTATTATGCTTCATTAAAATAATATGAAAGGCTAACGCGTGTTAATAAATTCCGAATCACTAATTTGCAATGGTTATTTATGCATGCATTCTTAATTCCTAATTATGGATGCAAATATATTTATAAAGTGAGCTTTGTTTATGGGAATTGACGGAAAGACATATTGTTTGATAAGTCACTCATTGTTTGTAAGAAAAAATAAGGTAACAACAATACTGTTCTCTCAATATATTTTTTTTGTTATTTTTATTATGTTATTATAATGTCTCTTCCTCCGTAATCCTTTACAGAGATATTGTATTTAATATTAGTACTAAACCGTATCTCAATATTATGGTGATTGAAAAACCTTGGTTCTTTGAAATCGCACTGACTTCTTATTGTTATTAAGCATAATACAAATGTGGCATAAGAGGACACGCTTCCTTATAACTAGCTAGCTAGATTTTGTTTGGGGAAAATGACTTGCTTCTCTCTAATCGGCTATGTTCGGCGTACGTCATAACCGACACAATGTGACCCCAGCATAACATAAACAAGAAAATAATGATATAACCGATCAAAACCAATATTCCGATGTATTACAGATTACAGTTATAAAATTATTAACCTCAAAACAGGCTTTTCTTTGTGAGATAAAAATTAAAAAGTAAACTATATCACCAAGTAAATAAACTAAACAAATAAATATATAGAAACTATAAAAATACATTACATTAACGCAATACATAGTACAATACATTAACGCAATACTAGAAATAAGAAAAATAAAACATTAAGCGTGACATGAGCAAGAAAAATAAAATAAATTAAGAAATTTCTAGTAACATCACTACATATATTATTCTCCGTTGTATGTTAGTACAAGGATAATTTGCGTTTTGAAATATGCGAGAATGTTTGTATGGATGTCTATATAGCTACCTTCAAAAGCACTGTACACACGACACAATCGAGACAGTGGATTGAAGTAGGCAATATTGTTATCACATACATAATTCAAGTGGGAATGTATTGGGACTCCTTAAATTGGGAACAATGATGTGAATATTGCGCAGACAAGTGGTTTCAAGCTTACCACGAATAATTTTGTAGGTATACTCGTACATTAACCGCCTTATTAATAAATGTTATTTAATTTTACGCAGCGATAAGTAGTTATTGATTTAATAGTTGTATAAAATATAATTATTTATATTTTTATTTTTATTTTAACTTAATGAGTGAAACCTCGTATTGTAATATTTAATCACTAAAGAAAATATTAGTGACTTTCAACTGGAAATTTAAAAAATAACAATAAGAAAAAGATACGGTCACATCTAAAATAAAATATTTAGTTTAAATGTACTGGGGGTTTTGAATGGTTTTTATATTCTATGTATGTATGAATCCCATTATTTTCAAGGTATGTCATCTGATAATATTAATAGGCTAGCGACTGTACGGTTTAAATTTAAGAACCCGGCTTTGAGTACATTTCTGACGCCGCGTCTTAACCAACACCGTTTTCGTAGGTGGAGTTTGTTATAAATCGGCTTTCATAATGGAACCGAATTAAAGCAATGCCAAAAGATGGCGATACTTACGTTAACAGCTAGCGTGAGGAAAGTCGGCTGGCAGGCGTAAGTACTATTGGAATCGTACTTTCGTGGATTTCTCCGGGTATGGAGGGATGGATGGTGAAAAATAATACCACGTAATAATTTTTACCACGCGTCTATATATATGACGTCATTGCCTGCCGCCGTTTCTTTGCCCTGGCGACTAGCTGTCACCGGATCCGAGGAACCAGCTATTTTTGGAACCAGTTCCTGTCAACTTTATAAAATGATCACTTACATTTAAACTGGGCGAAGCAGAACCCAAAAAACCGCCCGCAGGGCCTAGTAGCAAAAACCGGCGGAGCGGGATTTGAACTGCTAGTAACGTATTATCATATTGCCTTAATGTTAATATATCGAAAATAATAACTTTGGACATATTCGTTAAAAAAGTGATGAATACAAAATTATATTGTTTTATTGTATGTTGATAAATTTTAACTCAGATAGCTAGCCTATCATCCTTAAGCATAATCTTTTTGGCATTGTTACACGCTGTATGGATGTACGATAGGGGTAGGCGGGTAGGATAGGTCTCACTGGATTAAACCCAGGTAATTAAGAGTACGTCCAACCCTACTGGTGAACTCGACAAACTTCGGGTTTAAATAAGCGCTTTGCCAGAACCCATTTATCAGTGACGTGCGGTTACAATATTATGTGTCATTCTTTAACATTTTCAGTTGTATGTCTTTGAAAAATTAAAAATAAATACCCAAAGTAAAACAGAGAAACATACATAATCTTTACCTCAAAACAGATACTGTGTGCACCTAGTTCAAAATAAATTCTTAAGATATATTAATTTCAGAATGGATATTACAAGATCAACTATCTTGTTTATCTACTATATCTTGTATATCTACTATGTAGAATAGTATATGACCCAACATGTTTATATAAAATCATTAATTCAGTAATTGACAGCCCTGAACTATTATACTGAACTATTAATTGTATACCCCCGTTCGCCGCATACAAACTTTGGGCAATGATTCACCAAATATAAACAAGTCATTACCCAATTTATATCGGAAAGAAGAACATCAAATTTAATTTAATTTAACTAACCAAACTACGTAGTTCTATTTCGACTTATCTTACTAATGTATTGTACTTTTCCTAGTATACTATTTTTCCATCTTGCATGGTGGAGTATTTTGTTTGTGTTAAGATTTGATTTTCTTTTAGATTTTGTGATGATTTTGTGTTTTGATTTTGTTGTGCTTATTAAGATGTTATTTGTAACAAAAAAATATCATGTAAAAGCCCTGTTGGGCATGAAATTCCAAAATAAATAAATAAAAAACAAAATGCTACTCCTATTTTGTATGCGAAAGGAAGAAGTTTTGAGTTAGATCTTATAAAAATTATACGCTGAATCGTTTCTCCGTCACATTATTTTACAATTGCTGACCAACACACCTACACTACAAGGACGAAATCCTCAAAACTACTGAACATCCCAAAATTAAATATATCTTTTGGCCAGAGAAACCATAATTTCTTTGTTTCAAAACTATATAATTCCCTCCAATTGAAATTAAGAACAGCATGGAAACATAAAAGTTTTAAAAAGCCATCAAATTATGGCTAAGTAAACATGAAGATGAGGAAATAATTAAAATTATGCAGTAACCCCAACGCAACCTACAGACAACAAACATAAATACTTTTTTTTTAAATTTTATTTATTGTTTATCTTGTGAAAATCAACAATAGATGAGGCAATCATAATCAACTATCGTTTTTATCAACTCACTTTTTTGTCGTTTCACGTAAAAATATTTTTTTCAAATTGCGTAAAGATGTAGGTTTAATTATTTTGCAGTTAAAATTTATATTTGAATGCGTGGTATTTTCTCTTTCTAACACAGTTTGGATCATGATAATATGGGAGACGCAACGATTTCTATAAGTTGTTACGAAAACCGAACACATTAGCCCGAAGGGTTAAAAAATGGATAGAAAGTTTATTTTTGAGTGCCACCGCTCTAGGGAGGGAAAGGTACTAATGTCCTGATACATGCAAATATGTAAGTGCAGCGTCAGCAGTGAAAATTTTATTATATCATGAAAGGGACATTTAGACTCTGCTAAATATAATTTTTATAATTTTTTTTTTCAGTAATTTGTTTATTCACTGTGCATTAATATTTTTAAGTTTTGTTACTTTGTATTGCACGCCACTGTTATTTACTTGTAAAACGACGCAACGCTAAATGTACAAGGATTCCGCATATCTCACATTCGGCTCGAGGACATTAAGGACAATAGACGTAACGAAAGTTACGGAATGGACAGAGTTTAATGTACACTGCTGTATTTAATCAACGTTTAATTGGTTCATATCGTGCGTCTCTTATACACAGAAAACTGAAATTCTAATTCAGAAATAAATAATTCTATATCTTTTGAATATCACCTTCAGTAAGAACCTTTGTAAAAAACATTTTTTTCGTAATAAAATATTATTCCGATTGAAAAAACGAGAGTTGTGATATTTTATTGCAGAAACTTTATGCCGGTATAATATTATTTTACACAGTTGATATTTGTTACATGAGAACAGACAGTTTTTGGGACTCGTAGAATGATTTGCCGGCTTCTCTGTATCCTCACTCCTACAAAAAGGGTCTCCTCAAGACGTTCGTTACATTAAATCATTTGTAACATGGTGTTTGCACTCTTTTATAAACACTATATTTATGGTCTCGGTGTGTGGCTCCGCCAGTACTTGTTCATTGACAATTGGTCATTGGTCAGATTGGCAGCCCTGGAATAATTTGGAGTTGAAATGTTGTCAATCCTGCAGGCAGCATTCATATGAGCAGATTTGAAAAGGAAGCTGATTCATTCTTTGTACGGCAGCCCAGAGCATTGGGCAATCCTCTGGACTGAACTACGACGAATCAACTAAAAATCGGCATGATTGTGGTCATGGAACTTGAAAGTGATTCTCGCCATCTTGAGAGCTGACGACATCAGCCTGTCCTGCTTGTGGAAGACCCCTTTGGCTGGTAGTCAATGGTCTGCAGCCCTGCCATTCTGACAATGTGAGATTTTTTCTTCATAACGAGGAGTTTTCGACAAGCCACGCTTCAGCCACACTACTCATTATGGTATCATCATCAACCATATTTACCCAACCATATTTTCCTAAGCAAGCCCTTTAAACTTGACAATCTTAGAATCAGGATATCCTTTTTTATTCACAATATACTTTTCTATTTCGAATACATTATTTTCATTTTAAATGGAAACTAAGCCACATTGCTCATAATAATCAGAATTTCAATAATGTATGTTGTTAATCCCAGGTAACATGTTAACTCTTTCCTCTTTTCAAATATACCCTCTTCACAGCATCCCCAAAGATGACGTAGGCCAAGAGGAAAATAATTTTCTTTAGAGCCTTCTAAGAAGTGAGTTTAAAAAAGCTTTCGTTTGAGAGTTGTTAACAGTTTCTTCAACGATTAAATATTACTATAAAAATATTGAAAAATTAATTAAATTATGTGATGAAAAATTACTTCGTAATAGAAAAGTTCATGCCATAGAAAAAACTCGTAATATGTGAAAAATGGCACATTTA
Organism: Limnephilus lunatus; assembly: GCA_917563855.2. Taxonomy (NCBI): domain Eukaryota; kingdom Metazoa; phylum Arthropoda; class Insecta; order Trichoptera; family Limnephilidae; genus Limnephilus; species Limnephilus lunatus. The sequence continues at coordinate 83,883,517 of OU830596.1, read as the reverse complement.
ACTTGTCTGAGCTTATCGCTTGTCCTTCTAAACTGGTCGCAAAAGTAAGCCATCTGAAACCTGAAACGAGTTTCTAGATCAAAATATTCTACAATTAAAACACATATAAATTTTTTGTAGACCACTTTTATTTTTTAAACACTCTACCGATTTCGGAAGCACCCTTCCTTCGTCAGGAGAATATTATAACTGGTTAAGAGAATATTATAACAATTATAATATTTTCCTGACGAAGGAAGGGTGCTTCCGAAACCGGTAGTGTTTAAAAAATAAAAGTGGTCTACAACAAATTTATATGTGTTTTAATTGTAAATTATGGCGAGCCACAAAGTTAATGCTTTTTACAAATATGCAAAATATTCTATGTTGGTGATTAACTCATGTCTGCGTTACATATTTTAAAACTAAATAAAATAAGGCCAGCAAACTTGCAATACAGTTGTGTAAAAAACAGATTTATTAGTAAGCCCCAGATAATGTAGCTTGTGCTACGGTGGAGGACTTAGCTAGCGGATGATTGAATCCGCGATGCCTTTTTAAAATTCTTTTTTTAACCCTTCAGAAATTTGGTATAGGTACCTACCTATTTTTCAGATGGTTAAAATATTTCCAATATCTAGGAATTCTTCACGCGACAACTCCTTGATGTGACCTAACCTTATTCTGGATTTTCTATTTAACATCTTTGATTTGAGATTCGTTAATAATATTTTTAATAATTAAATATTTATTTTTCTTAAAATCAAAAGTTTAAAATACTTGTCAGAAAAAATGGATTTAATATTGACGTGGTGTGGCATTGAACCAATTATACTCGGACAAAATATTCTATGAGAAAAGAGTGAAAAATCCTTATGCCAATCATTTTTTTATATCCTTTGGCTATCGCTTTGTTTGATTAATGAAAACGATTGTAAAAAGTTTTAATTTTTTGCAAAGTAAATAAAATGACCGAAAGAGGGTACTTATTTCCCGTCTGCTTCATTTAAGGCGGTGTCGTCGTCTAAGTCACTGTGTTGTTCCATTCCATAATTCCTAAGCTTTTTCTTTCGTCAAAATCAAATTCGAAAAACATGTACTATATATAAATATATAAATACTGACATCACAAACACAGTTGACAGAACCTCTACACTCTACACTACACAATGCGTTAAAAAAATAGGTACTGTCGTTTTGTATAATTTTTTAAAACAACGCTTTCTTTTGGACGTTGTCACTTCTGAAAAAAATTTAGTTCTGTGATCGTTGGCAGTAGATTCGTTAAAACGTTTATACTTTAAACGCGTTTGTGTGAAAAAAAATGTAAAACCTTTTTTTTCGACATTTTAACCCTTATTCCTGCCGCGCTTCCCTTGTTACAATTTCTAGACCAATACCAATATTTCAATACCACCCTAATAATAAAAAGCTTTTTCTCTGTCATTGTTTTCCTTTGTTGTCAACAAAATAACTGTTTGTCAACTAGTTGCTATGAGTTGGTCATCATTATTACTTCACTTCTGTGATTACAATTACATATCACCGTTCCGGAAGAACAAGGACGCAACAGCAAAAATGGCAAAATACGGTTAAGTCCACAAATGGTATCAGAAAACCATTGGGCATAATGGGGAACAAGGACATAACTGTAGTTCCTACTCGGACCGCCAGAGGGTAGTTACGTCTTTGTTCAAATATCAGATGTTTGTTATCTTCCTTCAGCGCAACAACGCCGCAAGCTTCAGTTGTGTTGATGAGTGACTAGAGGAGTGTTATATTGTGTGGAACAGTGACGTAAGTGTTCTTAGTGACTGAAATCAAACAGTTGCGTCTTTTGGAAGAGCGAACAATTTAAGGGGGGTACAATGACGTAATGGTTAATCAGTTGAAATTGGGGGTCAAATTTAGGGTGATAAAATTCTAACTTCTGATGATTGAAAGAAAAGTACGTATTCTACGAACAATCTTTAATAAATATAAACATCATTTTTTTGATTTTTTGTAAAATTATAATTTTTGCACTTGTTCTTCCGGAACAGCGACATTGTCATTATTTTTAATTGATAAACTAATGTTTAAGACAAGATTTTTACGCATGGCACAAAGGGTAACAATTATTATAAGAAATAATTATTAGCCTGAAACACTAATCTTTATTGAAAAAATCTTCCAATATTATCATTATTATCAATTAAAAATAATAATTAATATTTGATGAGTTAAAATATTTCACCAAAAAATGTAGACATAATTTGTCTCGACGCCATCTAGTTTGAAATTTAGCACTTACAATGCCTTTCTCATATAAAAATAAAGTTGGTTGTTTGCAGGTGGAAACATGTAATAAGCAGTAATTGTTGAATGAAACACAAGTATATATTGAATTCTTTGGCGGGCAGGAGATAAGCCGATGTAGCTCAGTGGACAGAGCATTTGACCGGAAATCAGAAGGACGCGGGTTCGAGTCCCGTCGGCGGCATGTATCTTTTCTCGGAAGATTTTTTTAATGTCGATGAGTGTTTCAGGCTAATACTTATTACTTATAATATAGCGACATTGTTATCTCAATATATCAAACGCATTGACCTGATATTAACAGATTCATCACATTACTGAACGATTACCAATATTGCTATAAAAATCATTTTTGCTGCTTCACGATCCATCATCATTTACCCTTCTCAGGTTCACAAATTATTGAAAAACTTAACATCTCAAAACAAAGTATTTTTCAATTTCGCCTCTAATGAACTTTTTTCATCGAATACAAATTAAAAACAGATTCCAAAATCTGTTAAAGTGTTATTTTGAGTGCTTTGGATGAAAAAATTCAATTACAACCCTCATTGTGTATATATTTTCGTGCAGCACAGTAAGAACTCCGCCGTCGGGATCGTGAGTCGGCGGTATTTCGTAATTACTCTGGAATCCGCTATTGTTTCGGTATTGTGCGAAGTTCCATTATGTTGGCACGTACTGTACCTATAAACAACCTTACTACCAAAAATTAAATTAAAATTTTCGCAACATTATATTGTTGTTGTAAATTATTGATGCGAATGTCGTTGAAAAGTTGAGAAGTTGTAAAATTCTGCGCATTTTTATGTTTTTTTTTTACATTAGCTCCACACAGGAGGCCCTGATGATGAATGACACAAAGAGATACATTTACGTACAATATATAGTATGAGTGAAATTAATATTGATTGAAAATATTTGATAATATAGCCTTCTGGTACCTAGCTTCCGTGCAGTTAAATATTTCCGCCACATCTGCATATCTATTAGTAACTTCATGTAATCTAGGTACAAGCGAGTGTTTCGTATACTCAGTTCTGTTGTTGTTGCATTGAAACAGGATTTTGGAGCGAGTTGCTCTAGTGGGTATATGTAACTCTAAGAGGTTGGTTAAATCAGGAGTGCCTATTCTACCATTTAGAATAGGTATTCTACCATTGAGAGTTTTAATAAATTTAATTATTTCATCAAGTAATTATAGTTAATGTTTTCAATGGGAATACCGAGTTTAAAATAAATGTGTCTTAGGGATATGTGTTGAATTTTTTCGATTGAATCTGAATGTATTTTAAAATGGGGGGACCAGATTGAGGAGTTATATTCGACTTGACTACGTACTAAAGATGTATACAACAACTAACATAATAGTTGTACATAATTTATTCATAATTAATTCATAATACATATTGGTAAAAAGCATTAACTTAAAAGCTTAGCCATAATTTATAATAAAAACAAACATAAATTTGTTGTACAATAAAAACACATATAACTATATGTAACTATAAACAGTTATAATATTCTCTTGACGAAGGAAGGGTGCTTCCGAATCCGGTAGAGTGTTTATAAAAGTGGTCTACAAAAAATTTATTTCTGTTTTTATTGTTAATTCATACTGGTTGATTTTATTTGTGACTAGCAATTACCGTGCGGTGCAAGGTGCAATGCCACTAATAAAGCAATTATTTCTCCCTGCGTATCTTTTCCCATTCGTCCCGTTCCACTTCCGCCTTCCCTTCCCCTCACGCACTCCCCCATCACCTTCCCGGCCTTACCTCACCCCTCTCCTGCGAACCCCCTTCCCGCGATCACCTCCCCTCTCCCACGTTCAGTATATTCAGTCCCGGTACATTCAGTTTATCAAACAGCTCGCATGCCACCTATTGTAATAATCCAGAAAGCTTCGTGAAGGTGGAAAGAAGGTATTTTGAAAGTTTCAAACATTTTCTACGCTTAATATAGCAATGCATTGACACCCCACATGTATAGAAATAACCATATTTTGATATTTCTATGGATTGCTCTTTGACTTGAATTCACGTGTTCGAATTTGTACATATACAGTGATAATTCGTGATCGTTTTGGTTGCAACAATGAAAAATGTTTTATGAAATTTCACAAACTATAAAGCAACATTCAAATTCAAACATAAGGAAAAGAGAGCTCAATTTTTCGCTGTTAAGAGCTTTATTAAAACAATGACGACCTATTAATGGGCTATTTTGGTGTTGCTTGTTAGAAGAGTTTAAACTGCATGACAAGTATTTTATTACTACAATAGTTGCCTTCAGACAGGGCGCATTGCCGCACGTGAGCTGCTCCCAACTAGCAAATATATAATTAAGCAATCAAAAGGGAAAAATAAAATGTATGAAATCAATTATGATTTTATTAGTATGTTCGTGCTTTCCTGTTAATGTTCAAGTATTAACTAACTTACTCGCTAGTTGGGAGCGGTTCAAGTGCGTTGTGCGACTTGTCTGGAGGCAACTATTGAAATTATGTACCGGGAACACTCAACTGAGGCTGAATATAAATGTGAAATACTACGGTTTTTATGTTAATTTTATTTTATATTGTTTCCGGATTTCGTCAAATTGTACGTCAACTAGTTGGCAGGCTTCGTGACCCGGTTTCAACCATGACCTAAAAGCATAGAGTGATGTTTGTATACATAATTAAAGTTTATTCAATATTAGGATCACATAAAAACAAGCCATTTAATCTAAGGTGACCTCTTTAAATAAATTGTGGGTGGTTATTTTGGTGAATTCTGGTGAAAGGAGTGTCTAAGAGAGAGCGACTATATACGGAGAATGTATGACGCACAAGTGAATTTAATTAGAAGACTGGGCGTAAAAGGAAGACATGGTATGGTCAAGTGAATAAATCTTAATAACAAATAAAAAATACTGTTTCTTTTTTTGTTCCTTATGCGTTCCTAAACCGTTCATCCGATTGCGATGAAACTTTGGTGATATGCTGTGCGCACACCCACCAACGAAGAAATGATGGGAAGGGGACACGTGTGAGGAAGGGGGGGAAATCCTTGTTTTCATTGAGTGGCATTGCAACGCAGGCCAGGTACTCGCTAGTACTTAAAGCAAGCTAAGACAGAGTGAAAACTATATTAATTACATAATATGGTCTGTCGCGAACTTCATTTAGAGTCTGAACGTTTAAGATAGGCAATATTGTAGTAGAAAATTGCAATTCTTATTTGCAATATATAATGTTATTATATCTTGCTTGGATACGTAAATCCTGAATAAATGATTCTGGAATTAGAAAAAAACCTTTATAAAAGTAAAAATGCCACCACATTTTGGTTTTCTGAAAATCGTGAAATAAATTACTACACGTCAATGTTCATTACTACATTTATCTACTATCAAAAATGTTCATCTGGTTAATAATGTTCTATGTAGGTCCGAATCTGAAAAGTCAAATCACTATTTTTTCCACTTTTATTATCCAATATATTATTTACGCCACTCACCATTGAATATTTTATGTCTAATAGGGCAAGAGGAAATATTTGTATTCCCTTAAAATCAGGATTACCTACGCCATGCATCTTTTGTGAAACGCGAAAAAATATGCCAAATTGCTGAAAAAATATATGGCTAGCATTATTTGACAGCGGTGTTTGTTCAAAATTTCATCACGGCTACAAAGGGATCATGGCTTGAATGGGCTCTTATTTGCAAGCTATAAAAAGGAAAAGGACGAAAAGGATCAAATTTAATAATCCTGCCATAACAATATTGAGATTTGATCGTGAATTCTTGAAAAGGGTCCCATTTGAAACCTGACCAGTTTTGTAAGGCTCCGTTTGGATAAAATTGTTTCAAATAAGCAGAGATTTAATGATGGATTGTTCTGTTGTTGAGTCTATCCTTTATTCGTTGTATCATTAATGAAATCAAGTTTTTTTTACTATATTTTTTACTAAAAATCATTACTTAATTACATTTCAAATTCATAGAAACTTTTTCACAAATTTACGAATGTTTAAAGTCAGAGAGATTTAAGTCTTGTTCATTTATAAAGCTTACGGAATTTAGGACTAAAATCAATGAAATACCCAAATGAAAACTACTCAACGTGTCGCTCAGAGTTTGAGAGATTTAGCAACGTTTGAGTGACTCTGAGAAAAACGGATTGAAATATTTTCGGAGGTTCATTCTACTTTTCGTTTGATGTTTTCATTCACCATGTCTTCTTTCAGCTGTTCCACTATGTTCTATTTTTCTTTGAACTTGGATGATAAAATGAACGTAGTTAATCAGAAAGCAGCCAGCCACCAAAAACTCAGACTGATAAAAGCACTTTGTCTAAGATTGAAAAAAAAATCTACACAACACTTAGAATGTTTTTTACTTCAAAAAGTTATAAAAAAATCATATATACCAATTTCTTATAACTTTAAAGGGGATTTAAGTGAAGATTTTTTTTTAAATAGCTCTGCAATCTTATGTGACGCACAGATACTGCAGAAAATAGCCTCAGCTACCAAAAACACTAAATATATGTAATTACTAGCTGACCCGGCCAACGTTGTTCTGCGATATAAATTAGCTGCGTTGTGATTTGTGATACATAACAAATGCTGAATGAAATGTCAAAATGACGCAACGCTTCTCGTGAATGACTTGCCCATATGTGGATAAAAGTTCGATGAGGCGCACGTAGCTCTATCTGTCATTCAACAACATAAATGATTTCGTTCTGTTTGAAATACGGACGACGCGACGGTTAAATTTCTTCATAAAAAAATACATAAATCGCGATTAACAAATGGGAGGGTGGGGTTAGGAGGGTGAAAATTAGGGTTTATGGGTATTTTTTGATGCCAAATAAAAAAAAAATACAAAAAAATTGTCAAAAAAAAAGTTTTTTTTATGGATTGGGACACACTAATCACCTAACGGTATGAAATATACTTTACAACCTCTTCTCAACCAAACATTCGTTAAAAAAATTATAAAAATCGGTCTAGCCGTTTCGGAGGAGTACGACCACAAATACCGTGACACGAGATATATATATATATCGATAAGCGCCGTGTTGATTATAGGTAAATGTAATTGTTCGGATGTTGGGTCAATTGCTGAAATTGATCAGTTTCCGTTTTCTGGTAAATATATTTCTAAAAATAGCCACATTAAAAATGTTTTGAATGTATAGTGCGCTTTCTGCACGTGTTTAAATGTTGTACGAGTATTTAGCTATCAACGAATATTTTAAAAGGCGTTTACCGTGTTTTTTTTGCCTGAAAGCGGCAGGGCTGGTTTTATTAGAACATAGAATTGGCGTTACTCCATCGGATGACAACAATATCTAATTTTTTCCAAAATTATGGACAGGCTGCTTTCCACATAACGACGTCAAAATGATCTACATGGATTGTAGAGAGACGTTAGAGGAGTCGCGTTCTGTATGATCTAATTATAAACTCCACTGTTTGAGAAGCCTTGGGCATCGATTCCTAGTTGCAGGGCATTATACATTATATTACAAATGCACAGAATGCTATCAGGATTAACGTAAACAAATCTATTTGAACGAAGATCCCCAATGTTCACTTGGGAGCCCCAGATACAGATAATGTACGTAAACACGCAAGGATAAACTGGGTCAATAATACATAATACGCGTGAAACACAGTGTCACTACCATGGAACTACTCCCATACTCTTAGGTCACTACCGAATCAGTTCGATTGAACGACTCCCGATCCAATATAATAACGCCTGCAGAATTATATTTGGATACAGAAGGTTCAGCAAATCATCGACAATGTTTACGGAACTAGGACTGGAGGTACTCCAATCGCTTTCCCGCCCTGGTATAAGTAACAGATTGTTACTCATTCAAGGCTCTCGCAAGAATTTATTTATTTTGAACGATTCTAGACCTCCAGAACCAGGACATGAGGTACTCCAAAAGCTTTCCCGCCCTGGTATAAGTAACAATGGTTACTCTTTCAGGTCTTTCACAAGGACTATATTTTTTTTATGTAACGAAACTACTTTTATGTTGAACGAATCTAAACCCTCAAATGTCCCTGTGAAGCAGGAGTTAATCAGTGATGGGATGATGGGTTAGTTATAATGATTGATGAACATAGCATGAAATAATTCAGAAAATACAGTTAGTAGTACTTAGTACTATTGATAGAATAATAAAAACAAAACTAGGACTGAATGTATTCGCCAGCCTGATGAAACACCGGGTCCCTGGAGCCAGGATACGGCTAATGGATTCCGAGAACACCGTGGTGACAGCAGCCTTCCAGCACAAAGCGCACCTCGTCCACGCCCTAAATAATTGATAATTCTGTACTGTATTCTTATATTAATTTATAAATGTGCACCGCTACGTGGGACGTGTGGGATTGTATTTTCTTCCCTACATCCTGCAATAAAACATCAAATCGTATTAATAGGCTTGCATTTGCGTGGTTGAATCTAAGAACCCGGCTTCGAACGAATGTGTGACACCGTACCCACCACACCATATAAACATCTATGTACGTGAATTCAAGTTCGTCAATAGACGGCGCTACTTTCGTTAGCATGTCGCATGGGGCCTTGCCCCTGGCAGATGTAAGTAATACAAATTTGAGAACTTTTAGTATCTTTCCGGATATGGAAAGATAGACGGTAATACTTATAAGTGATCACGCGGCTGTATATTACATATGACGGCTTGGCATGTCTCAGTTACTTTGTTCCGGTGGCTAGCTATTACTGGATGACAGTGATTCAAAGGAACGGGCTATTTTTGGAACCAGTTCTTATTGGATTTATAAAATGGTCACCAACACTAACTGGGCGAAGCCGAACCAAAATTAAAAACCTGCGAATCGGATTTTAAACTGCTAGTTATTATTATTTCTTTATAGTAACATAATATTATCATCAAAATAAAATTCAATCTCCGTGAATATACATATATTTTGTTTTTTTTTCAAAAGAAAGACAAACATTCCCGGGTTACGAATAACCCAACAATGTTTGAAAATCTCCTACTACCACCACACTAAGCGGAAAATGTTGCTTGTTTCGTGATGGAGGACTTAGCCAGACGAGGATCGAACACGCGACCCCCGGGCGGGACCCAAAGGTGATGCCCACTTAGCCACTGACCGGTTGGATTTAAATGTCAAGTATTATTCTAGTCAACATTTTGAGTGAATGTAGGCTAGAATAGAAAGAAAAACTGATCATTTTCTTCATGACAAGATAATGTTAAAATAGTTTCACAGTGTGAAAATTCTTACGCACGTCATCGACGATCGCCCTAAAAGCTGTTTATAAAAATCTTACTTCTCACACGTCAGAAATCGAAAAAGACAGAAGATACTGGAGTGTCGAATGTCTTTAATTATATTCCTAGAGACATTTCACGAACGTATTTTTCTTTCGAATTTTAGAACCATTGCGGTATTGCCAGTTATAAAAAATAACCATAAATTAAAATTGTTTTTTTCCAAATTTTCACAGGACGAGTTAGATATTTAACATTAATTAATTACTTTTTCGTTAGAATGTTATCGTAAAAATAAAATTCCATTATCCTTATAAAGTTCGGGACGCCTTATTTTTCGTAATGAAATGGTAATGTTATCATCTAATTTAGATTTTTGGAATTTTTAGAACACTTTAAAAAATATACCTAATTGCCTCTGGTTTTCTTTTCGTGAAAATTTTATTTAACGAAATTGTTGTTAATTTTTTGTAAAATGTAACCAATTAAATTTCATTTCACAAGAATAAAATTTTATGTTTATTATAATTTTTTTTTCTTCTGAAATATGTTTTCAACTGAAAAAGTAAATATAATGTGCTTATAATAAATAAAATAATTTTACTTACTAACTCGCATTTTTATATCAATTTCGTAAATTTATTAATGTGCTAGCTGGTTACCGGCATGCGTTTCTATGGCATTGCATGAATTGAATTGTTTTTCCTTGCATGTCCGTTCCCATGCGTCCTCGTTCCCCTCCCGCAACCTTTTCCCCGTCTGCGTTCCCCTTCCACCTTCCCCGCCTTCCCCTTCCCTCGTTACCATTCCCATGAACCCCACCTCCTTCGTTATCCTCCCTCGTCCTGCCTTCCCTCCCTGTCACTAAAATATATTAAATACACGCACATTTTCCAACCACTCGCGCACCACCTGCAGTATTTTTTTCATACAAATTTAAAAATGCCAGAGCTTAGAAACACTCTTCTACTAAAATGCAATATTCTGTAAAAAAAATGAGTCAATCCATCGATTACTTTCCGAGATTTGCGGACCCAAACATAATTTTGTTTTTATAGAATAGACATTAGACCGTTTTCATAACCAAAATATTAGGTATAGGTGCCTAATCTTGTATGTATGAATGTGATTGAGCCAAGCAATGTGACCGAGTTGTTTGGCGGTCCATCCTCTCTGCCTACCCCTGCGGTGAAACTATCTGATGGTATTTTGGTATGTTGGGTTGGGTAACTGAACCAATAGGTATAGGCTTGTAAGTAAATGTGACAATATATATTTTTTAAGTTAAAAAAAAACGCGGGTTTTTTTTACTTGAAAAATAAATATTTTCAATGTAGAAAATAGATTTTGTAATTTTAAAAAAACGCGGTCCATCCTCTCTGCTTACCCTTCTTTAATTACGTTCGTCACCCTCACAGAAACAGAGAGCAACTGAGCGCGAAGGCGACTGAAACGCGGTAGTGTTTGGAAGGTGATTTATGCATTCCAATCCCTAACGCGTTTCAGTCGGTAGAGCGACTGAAACGCGGTAGTGTTTGGAAGGTGATTTATGCATTCCAATCCCTAACGCATTTCAGTCGGTAGAGCGACTGAAACGCGTTAGGGCTTGGGAATACGCGACCAGGCCAGCGCGGCGGGTCCAATTAAAATGCGTTTGGTGTGGGTAGAAACAAAGGCGAAGCGCCGTTTTGCGTCATTGCATCGTTGCAATTTGCAGTGGTTCATGGTTCATAGATCATCTTCCTTGTTTCTATTATCCACGGTACTGATATTGTCAATATTATTGTTATTACTTCTAAAAGGGTTTTTTTGGAATGGCTGCATTAAGCCTATAAGTTCACACGTGCTTCCAATTTCCACACACCTAGCATAAAAATAATATCTAATAAAGTTGCTGAATCTCTTCGCATACTACACGTGAAATGTATTCCAGAACCCTTTTCGTAGAAAATATTATTTTAACCAGGTTTAGTTGAAAAAAATACAACATCTGTAGCAGATGTGTCAAAATTGATTTCCAAGTGAAATACAAAGTTGTACATTTTACACTGACAAGATAGCAATTTATTAAAATAACAGCATAGAAAAAAAGAATAGTGAAGAAGTTCTTTCCATAGAAATTTGAATGGAAACAAATGTTCCATTTTTTAGCTCACTTGCTTGAAATCGTGGATTTTCATCCCATTCGAATTAGGCCCAAATGGGGTATTTTCACAAACTATAAATAACGTTAACCTTTAACTCTTGACGTGGGGCCGCTCCGTCCCAGCAACAATAATAATATGGAAATATTCCCCCCCCCCCACGCGCGACTCACACGCCGCTTCCAGTAGCTTCGAATTTAGTTACGCCAGAGCCGTAAGTTTTAAATTTTTAAAGTTAAATTTCTGTTAGTAAATTCATTTCAATTTTTTTGCGGGCCTCTCTGACTCATCGTCAGTACTTAGGTGACTTTTTTTAAAGCTGATTTTTACTATGTAAAAATAAACAAAAACAACTTCACAAAAGTTTTAAATATATAGTTTAATCGAGACACTATTGAAATATTATAATAAAAATGAAATTATAATAAGAATGTCACAATAAAAACTGAACCTGTTTTTCTTTTACTGAGTACATGAATGCTTGTGTTTTTTTTTTACTTTAAGGGTCTTGATTATGTGATTTCTGTATATTAACTATATATTAACTGTACCTACCTATATATGTGACACACGTGACTGTATTAACTGTACTATGTGAAATGTCAAGTCTTCTTCCATTCACAAGCAAATGCTTTTAATGGAAGATAATTAATATTATAATATGTTCATTTTTTAAGATAAAAAATAAAAAATAAAAAAAAGATTTATGATCTCAAGTGATTTTTGCCAAATATTACATAATATCCAAATTGTCAAAAATAAGTTACTCAACAATAAAATAAATATTTTATTTTATTTAAATATATTTAAATTATAGAATAAATTAAAAAATCGAGTGTGGTTCACATGCCGTAGAAGCGAAACTTTACCAAAACCAATCTCAACCAATAGGAGCCTTTAAAAGCGTGGTCATATTCAAGCAGCCAATGAGCGCAGATCTAGCGTTATTTCCGTTTCATATCTCAACACTAACAAAGCGGCCGATGAGCGCAGTTAGATGCTTTGCAAGTGCTGTGATGCGTCATTTTCGTTTCATCCTTTCAATCACAACAAGGCTAAAGAAGTTTCGCTTTAATAAAATCTTGAGGCCCAAATGGACCTCAAAATTTTCATGAATCTCTAATATATAAACATTTAAAGTAACATGCCGCCCAGGCCCCCACGTCAGAGCAAACGCAAAAAAAATCACGTCAGCAGTTAAAGGTTAAAAATGTGCGGAAGATTTAAAGTATATATTTTTTTAATTGTACTAAAAATGTGAAATTTGTATATTTTTATTATTTATTATTTATTTGAATAACCGCACGATCTGAATCGGTCCCAACTGGTTAAAATGTAATTATGACATAGAAACAGTTGACAACTCAATCGCTATCCACAGGAAAGGACCAGTTGTCAAGGGTGACGCGATGACTACCAGTGCGGTGTGACTGGTGACGTCGCGTTTCAGTTGCAATATTGACAGGTTGCCATGGTAGCGGCTCACGACCTGTCAAATTTTCGAGTAATTTGCGATGTGTCAGATCAGAAAAATATCGTTTGGCGGCAAAATCGAAAAGGACAATTTTTTAATGAATAATTTATTTTATTAGAATAACAGCAAAAACAGAAAATCGGTAAAAATGTTTATAAACCCTCTTTTAAACACTTTACCACTATACGGTCTTTCCCTTCTACTGACATTATAATTCCTAATTATAATAAACTTCCCCCCCCACTCTTACCCCTCCCTCTTCCTTCTACTCCTTCCTCTCCATGGTGATCTGTATTTAATTTTTAACTTTAGTGTACATTGACTCCTGATAATGTGAACATTGTCCACGAAACGCGTAGATTGTACATAGACAAGTATAAATAAAGTGATGTAAACTAAGATATTTGTCTTTTTAATATAATAAAAAATAATGCCATCACAAAGACAAAATCTTCCCAAAGAAGTTTTCCTCGAAAAAGTAAAGATAATTTATTCGTAGTCATAAAAATAAAATATAATACCTTCGCTGTCGTAATGTTTTTCTTAATTGTTTTTAGAGAATAAAAAAACAGTGAAAATACCTTATTTTGTTTGCGAAACACGCCCAAAAGGCACTGCTTGTGTTATTCTTTATTCTATGTATCCAACCATGAAGCATTTGAATAAAATTCGTTTTCCTAACATTACCGACAGCAGAAATAACTTGATTATAAAACTTTAAAGTAAATTCTAAAAGATGCGAGCCGAGAAAATGTAACTTCTGTTATTTTTGTACATCATTAATGGTTTTCAATCATTTTAAGTCTTAACAACTCAGAATTTTTTACAATATTCGTTTGGAAGCACGTCTAACTATTAACTAGGCTAAGTATGAAAGTGAAAAGGATATCTCGGTAAGGATAAATGATAAGATTCTGAGAAAGAAAAAAACTTTCGAATACTATTATTTATTTAACCGAAGCGCGTTCTTAGCTTTTGACGAAATGATTAAATATTTTAAAATGGTTTTAACGAATATAAATATTAAGCCATATATATTCTCAATAAGTTTATTCAAAGTTTGTTTAAATAAACAATACAATATTGAGAATCGGAAAAAAATAACCGCGTTTGGTACTTGAAAGTTATTTGAATTAAAAATACAATTGAAAATAAACTGTTAGATGTTGCGAGTGGCGGCTGTATGGATATGGTCACTATATATAATATCTCTTATATAGTGACTATGCCCTTTATAAGAGATATATATCTCTTACATAGTGACCGCATATCTATCTCTTTTACCTTACCTAAGAGCGTTCGTCTTTCTTTTTTTATTTACTCATTAGGTCGATCCCCAAATACGCTACATCTGTTGTGTTAGGTTATGTTAAGAGATGCACAACGCGATGGTTAGCATATCGATACAGCTCTTTTTTTTACATGAGCTCCACACAGGAGGCCCTGTCATCTTTGAGGATGCTGCGTGGAGGGTTTTTTTAAATAAAAGGAAGGAGAGGAGATTTCTCGCAAGGAAAAGGGTTTAAGAGGTGGGTAAGAATTTGGGGTTCAGTGTGTCCTGGTCATCCGCCTCCAAGACCTAGACAAACCTCACCCCAAGAACTCAGGCACCCCAGCTTAGTCACCATACGTAGCGAATCACTTGGGGTGACCTATGGCAGAGGTGTTGGTTATCCAATAAAGGTTCCCGGCGGTACCCATTCCCGCCCCCCAAATTGTACGCTTACGTCTTTAGTTTTGATTACATTTAGATCAAACTTTGCATTTTTATGATATGTGCAGTAGTTATCTGTCATGTACTAACCATCCAGTTTAATTTAGCGAAGTTATTTTAAAGTGAAAACTTCTTTTGCACCATTGTGATTTAAAACTCGATGAAACGAAAAATAGCGACACTAAAAAGAGTCACATACTCCAAGAATTAAAGACCGTTCTTTATTTTCGGCGACGTGGACATTTTTTCTCAAAATATGACGGCACAAGCGTGTAGCTCAGACATTCCCCGAAAACGAGCGGTGATCCGTCTTGGTAGCTGCTTCAGTGCGATCTTTGAGTCCGTTTGCGATCGACGCTCCTCTGTTAAATCCCGCCGACTATGAGTTGCGCTCAATTATTCGCTTTCTCGGCTTAGAGGGAGTCCGCCCTGTTGAAGTTCGTAAGATCGCAATTTTGATCCCAGACGTCAATAAGTCTACCTTAAAAATGATTTTGGGGAAAAAACGGCTTATGCAATTTGCGTGCTCGATGGGTTCCCAATGTGCTAAAGAGCAAAATCGTACGAAAAGCGCTCGGATCTCTTTTTTTCGTTTTTTTTTAACAAAAGCGAAATTTTTGGGGTTGAAACAAGAGTTCATCACCTAACCCCAGAGTCAAAATATGCAATCAATGATATGAATTGCATCTTTTTCTTCACCTGCGCAACATTTGGCCGGAAAACCTTTGGAGGCCGACTAGGACGCGGAGGGAGACGCGATAGCATATTTGGCGGCATAGTTCTGCGATAAGGGACGCAAGGACCCAGTGCCACGGCTCACTAAGTGCATCGATCATAATGGGGACTATGCCGAAAAATATAAAAATAGTGGGGATGTGTACCTAAAATATTATAAGATTTTTTATAAATATAACTTTTTCCTGAATTTTTAAAGGAGAACGGTCTTTAATTCTTGGACAACCCTTATACATGTATAGGAATTAGCCTGCCAGAGAATGAGATAGTCTAATCGATCACCTCTTTGTGCGGTGCTTCGTAGCTTTCCCACTCTTGTCTACTTTAGTTTTCTGAAGGTTTCACTTATACCGCGTGTGAATTGCACACTCTGTTGTTTTTTAAATGAAAACTTATTTAGCACCGTTGTGATTTAAAAAATCTACTAAACGGAAGCGAATAACACTAAAAAGAAACAAACACATACTGGATTTAGCTTGCGAGAGAATGAGATAGAAATAAAATATATATTTATTTCATGGGTACTCGGTTCTAATATATTATGACAAATCCACAGTCCCACGCAAGTGTCCTTTAGTCTAGTCGTATAAAGCACCTGACGAACATCAGCGGCCAGACATTCAATGAACCACCGAGCAAATCGCGAAAAGAGTCTCAACTGCTCCCAATCGACTGGGGCCAGTGAGACTATGGCATCCCGAATTGGGGAATGTTGTGAGGCTGAAGGTAGTAGAAAGGGAAGGAGATGAGGAAGAAGGAAATGGGGGAGTATCTGTCTATTCAGATCTGGTCACCAAACACGGCTAAAGCCATTTCATTTCTGAATGATGGATAGGATGGACTAAAGCGACATTGAGAGTATCTTCCGCTTTGGAACGTGCCGCAAATAAATAATCGCAAATAATAATATAAGGTAGAGGTTTATATATTGGAGAAAGCAAATAAATAATCCCTTCGTATTTCTTTTCAATTACATTCACCGTTCGCTGTTTAAAACAAAATAATAAAACTAACCACCCAGTTTGATTTTAATGTTCAAATGGAAATTATTTTCTTACTGTAAACATTTTTTTGGATAAAGAAATATTCATCACGAATGATCTTAGAAAACATATTTATTTCTTCAAAAGCATTAGAAACATACTAGATTCCAAATCTATTAAAATTGTTTATTACTCTCTTTGTCAATCAATCATTGAATATGGAATAATAGCATGGGGAGGTGCAACACAATCAGCTATAGATTCATTATCGAAGGCACAAAAATAAATTATGAAAGTGATTCTTAAAGTTCCCATAGTAACAAGTACTGTAGATATATTCATCAAATTTAAAAAAAAACTTAACTCATCTGTTAAAAAATAAAACACATATATTTTATGAAAATACCCAAAATATTGTAAACGCGCCGCACAAAACCAAAGAACTAATACAAACACCTGAAACAAACACAACATTTGGTCAAAGAAATTTCAAATTCATTGCGTCTAAAATATACAATAACCTACCTGACAAAACAAGACAATCGAATAATATTAACTAAATCCTGATCAAACAATGGATCATCGGAAAAGGTCATGCAATAATAATTCACCTCACCCAAATATAATCCTCTTGTCTCATTTTTGTTATCACTACCTACCAACCTGAAAGTTTTTGTCAAATATGTTTGCTTTATTGAAAATGTACTTTATTTAATATTTGTAAACTAGTCTGTCTCGACACAGGATTTCCTAGTGAGACAGGCAAGGCCAAAACAATATATATTATGTTGTTCAAATGGCAATATAAAAAGAAACTCATGGTGAAAATGGAAAACTGTGTAACATCCATTTTTATTAAAAAAAAATGGAATAAAAGTGAGAAAGAAAACGTTTTCATTGCCATACATATACTTATTTGTAGGTATTATTATTATACCTTTGCAATTTTATGTTAACATAAAGAAGAATAACGATATTATTTTAAAATATAAAGCACAGTTTAGAAATTGTTCACATTTATTACTAGCTTAAGTACCTAGCGTTGCCCGGGCTTTAGATCATGTCTCTAATTTTAGATCTGAATATATTTACCTTTTATTTTATTTTATTTTTATTTGTTTTATACAATTTACAAATACATTCAGATCTAAAAGTAGTGTAACTAAACTCACCATTAGTGATTCTTCCTTTCTACTTACTGTTAATTTCAAATTTATGTAAAATTAAATTTAAGCCAATCACTTTGTAAAACATCATTTAATCAAACGTATGTTATTAAGCCAATCACTTTGTAAAACATCATTTAATCAAACGTATGTTATTAAGCGGGTACCTTAACAACAGTGCTTCTACTTGATTTTAAGTTTTTTCTTTTAGAACAAAAAAATGTTTTTTAAATGTGTATACAGTGTTTTATATTTTCAGTGTCACTGCACTTTAAAGGAATATTTGACAGTTAATTTTGTGTTGCCAGCCTACAAATTATGTAGTTCCATATTTTATATTTTCTACTCTTATTTGACAGACTATATGTGATTGTCTCTTTTTAGAGACGCTCTTTAGTTTCATCATGTTTTAAATCACAACGGTGCAAAAGAAGTTTTCACTTTTCAACTTTTTATAAAAAATGTCAAAACTAATAAATGATATTATTCAATAATTGCTCTTGAGTTTGATGAATATTTTCTTCACTCGCCTAAAAATAAAATGTTGGTAAGAGCTAAGATGTTTATATACAGCTTTTAATTTGATTACTTGTGAGCGAAGGGTTCGTCTGGTGTATTTAATGGCAGCGTCGGCTCGTAATTCAATTGAACAAATACCTACACGTGGCATGATTTGAATTGAAAAGACGGTTTAGTTTACTCCAAACCATGTTTAGCATTGTTTATTTACGCCACAGACTAGTAATTTTATTACAATACTATGTACAGTTCACGTTAGCTGAAAGCAATCGATATGACCCGTACCACGTAGATTCTAATATATTTTTGTATCTATATGATACAAAACATTTTACATTGATGAAGTTTACATGTACGTATTACTTTGAATATCAGGATTGATACACAAAGTAAATATTGGATGACAACTTGAGAACATACTCGTAAAATATAAAAAAACAGTTTTTTTTACTATAGTACGGATGTTCAGAAAGTATGTGTATTGTGACCATAACGGGCTGTGGTTTTTAGTTTTTTGGGGGTTGGTAGCGCTAAGTGGTAGAGGGGGATCTCTTGACCAGAACGAGCATCGCAAGAACATGGTAGTACGCAAACTCACGTTGTATTTTTCCAGTTACGTGAAAGATGTCGGCAAAAAATCCCGCCAAGTGCTGTGATCCGCTTTTTACACACGGAAGGAATAACACCTACAAGAAAAAAGTGGAGATTTCTGAGCTCTTTTGTGGCTGATTCATTACACGCCTGGGAAAGAAACAGTTCTCAAAGTGGCGTCAGACCAATTCCCCATTTGCCAAAAAATTCAAAACCACATTTTCGGGCAAAAAAATCATGGCCTCAGTGTTTTGAGACTGAAAAGGCATCATCAGGTCGAATAGGAAGACTTCTAAGACCTCCAATTTCTGAAACCCTAAAAAAACTCAATAGTATAGCATTCAAAACAAAAGGAGGAGAATGCTGATGAGAGGAGTGTGCGTGTTGCACGACAAGGCGCTCTTGGACTCATTTTGTTGGGATATTTTCACCACCACCCGCGTTCCCCTGACTTGGCGTCTTCAGATTATCACCTTTTAACCTCCCTTAAGAGGACATTACCAGAGAAACCAGAAATATGTCATTTTTAAATCAGTGTTTAGACTTATTGACTCGTTTCCACAAAAAATTATAAATTGATTTTGAAAGATTGTTCTTTTATCTAGTAAAGTTATGGATTAAATTTTGATAAAAAATGTTTATTTTAAGTATAATAAGGTTATACCATAGTTCGTTGGCAGATTTGTTATATTTTCAAAAAAGTACATGTATTATACAACACCAATTTCAAATCATATAATCATGCAGTTAAATAAATCCATACATTATCTGGTAAACGTATGTTTTAGAATTTTAATTTTAGTTTAAATAAAATCATTAAAAAATATATACGTACATGTGTTTCTTGACGTAAATTGGCCAGTTTGTGTATTTATTTGCGTACTTCCAAACTAATATATTTCAAGATTTTTTTAAATACTTATTTTGCTTAGACATTATTGACAAGTCATAAAAATTTTGATCGAAAAATAATCATAAGAAGTAATTAATATTAATTAATTTACAGCTCGCGTTTTACCATTTTTCTTATAGCTCGACGACTCGAGAATTGAGAATTCACTCTGCCCGCAAACGTGGCAGCCGGCGGTTGTCTCCGCGGCGCTCTGTATCGTAATATTTGGAAATGACGAATTTAAAACGAAACAAATAATACGATTTCATTGTTTCGTGTTTGTAAAAACTACAGGGTTTACCGAACGCAAAAATTCATGTTCATTGAATATTTTTATGAAAATTTTGAAATTTTTTTTTATTGTAAATTATTCTTATGTGAATACCGCACAAGAGTCCCAACAGCTTCAAAATAATTTTTTTGAAGTAAAACTTCTTTGCGCACGCTCGACACATGGGGGGTAAGCTGGTAAATGCGTTACGAAAAGTGATGATTGTTACGAAAAATGTCCTGCGAACGGTAATCGATGCGAACGGTGATCGATTGCTAGGCGGGTCGGGCCTTAACGAACGCATGTTATTCGTATTATTGTTAATGGACTATTTTTCCGTAAATAAATAAATAAATTATATACAGTGGGTACCCGGCATGCGTTGCAAGACCAATGTAACCTCGGGGTTAACTAAACTGCAATGGTTCCACCCCAAGTCCCAAGAAACTACATTATATTGCAAGCGCCTGCACTATATAACATTATATACAACGGGTACCCGGCATGCGTTGCAAGACCAATGTAACCTCGGGGTTAACTAAACTGTAATGGTTCCACCCCAAGTCCCAAGAAACTACATTATATTGCAAGCGCCTGCACTATATAACATTATATACAACGGGTACCCGGCATGCGTTGCAAGACCAATGTAACCTCGGGGTTAACTAAACTGTAATGGTTCCACCCCAAGTCCCAAGAAACAACATTATATTGCAAGCGCCTGCACTATATAACATTATATACAACGGGTACCCGGCATGCGTTGCAAGACCAATGTAACCTCGGGGTTAACTAAACTGTAACGGTTCCATCCCAAGTCCAGGGAAACTACATTATATTGCAAGCGCCTGCACTATATAACATTAAATACAGCGGGTACCCGGCATGCGTTGCAAGGCCACTATAACCTCGGGGTCAACTAAACTGTAATGGTTCCATCCCAAGTCCCGGAAAACTGCATTATAATGCAAGCGCCTGCACTATATAACATTATATATAGCGGACACCCGGCGGGCGTTGCCAGGCCACTCAAAGAAAGAAAGGGTTTGTGCGCTTTAATTCTGTTTGTTGAAGTGCTTTTGAACAGGTTCACATAAATTTTTGTGTTTTCGTCCGACACGTCCGCAGGTCGCATACAGCTGTCCGTTTGAGAAGCACGTTTTTTTTAAAAATTTATTGTTATAAGTTTGTTAAGTTTTACTTCAGTCGTGTTTGACTCTAAAGCAGATTATTGTTATGTGAATACCGCATGAGAGTCCCAAATGCTCCAAAAAAATATTGTTATGTAATACCGCATAAGAGTCCAACAGCTCCCAAGGGAGAGAGGTTGGAGGAGAGTTGAGATGAGATGAAAGGGGCGGCTGAGGGGGGGGGGGGGGGGGTAAAGGAGCCGGGGGGTGGAGAGGTGTTAGAGGTGGGGGGTGAGGGGGTGAGGGGAGGGGGGTTTAGGGGGGGGGGTTGAGAGGGGGTGGGAGGGTAGGCCTTTTTTATATCCATTTTTCGTATTACAAAAATAACAAACACGAGAATCGGGTATGGGTACCACTGCCCCGAGAACCATTTATTAGATAACCAACACGTCTGCCGTAGGTCATCCCAAGTGGTTTGCAACGTTTGGTTCGTGGGGGTGAGGTTTGTTCAGGTCTTGGCGGTGGATGCGTCTGCCCACCAGCTGCATGGCAGGTCGGATCTAGAAAAAGTGGTTGAGGGAGTCCCTTTGACTTCTCCAGCCTTACCATCTCGGAACATCGCCTTGCACCGCAGTGGGAGGGATGGCCCCATACATCCGCACTCCTGGACACGCTGACCCCCCAGATTTCTACCCACCCCTAATACCCTTTTCATTCTCCGAAGTTCCTCTCCTTCCTTTCCCTAAAACGAGCCTCCACACAGCATTCCCAAAGTAGAGATAGGCAGTGTGTCGAGCGATTGTAAAAAAACGGTCTCTCCTGATCCGAACTTCCACGTAGACGAACCTCGCCCCATGAACCTTAGCTCCCCTGCTAAGTCACTTGGGGTGACCTATGGCAGAGGTGTTGATAATCCAATACATGGTTCCCGGGGCGGCGGTACCCATACCCGCCTTCCAAATTACTGATACTACCTATTGACGGCCGGCGTGGTCAAGGGGTAAGGCTCTTGACTCACAATCCGAAGGTCGTGGGATCGAATCCCGGCGTAGGCAAATTAATTTTATTTGAATAATTTGGGTTATTTTACAATTATTTAAATTAAAAATAATATATTTGCGTCACGTTCCAGAGTGGAAGATACTTTCAGTATCACCCTGGGTGGTGTAAGACCACCATTCAGAATTGAAACTTGCTAGAAATGGCTATGACCGTGTTTAGTGACCAGATCTGAATAGCCAGGTAATTCCTCGCCTTCCTCTTCCCCATCTCCTTCCCCTCCCCACCACCTTCAGCCTCATAATATACCCCATAGTCACGTCATAGTCTCACCGGCTCCAGACGGGAGCATTTGGGTCTCTTGTGCGGTATTCACATAAATATAAAATAAACAAATATGCACACGAATAAATATTTTAAAATGAGTAATTTTTTACAATCCAACTGAATATTACTATTTTTTTTTCATTAATACCGTACAAGAGTCCCAACTGCTCCCGTCTGGGGCCAGTGGGACTATGGCATCCCTAATTGGGGTATGTTGTAAGGCTGAATGTAGTGGGGAGGGGAAGGATATAGGGAAGAGGAAGGTGGGGAAGTACCTGGCTATTCAGATCTGTTCACTAAACACGGCTAAAGCCATTTCAAGCAACGTTTCAATTCTTAATGGTGGTCTTACATCAGGGCGATACTGAGATATCTAATGGCCGTAAAATACAATTAAAAACAAAATATTAAAAAGAATATAACAAATTGTTTATTCATGTAGGTATCTACTTAATACCTACTGGGTTTACGCATTTTACTTGTAACTATTTATGTTTATGCACTTCGATATACAAATTACAAATAACTACTACTCATCAAAATTCTGGAAGCGAGAATTTAACATCTTCATCTGACCCATACTGTAGCGTCTATACAGTCCTAGCGCGTGAGCTAGTATATCTCGAAACCAAGCTTGGAGCGGATCGAACTCTAGTTCTAAAAATGCCCGCTAGCGAGTGTGTAGCGCTGACGTCGGAATCTGAATTTAAATTTGCTGGTTATTCGCTCTTAAGGCATATATTATGGATGAAATGAAATTTTCAACCGATGATCAGGTGCAGAAAGTGGTTCTGAAGTGGGGGAAGAAGCTGGCGGAAGAATTCTTCAAGAAGGGCATAAAGAAACTTGTGCCACGGCTCACAACATGCATTAAACTGGATGGCGATTATTTTGAAAAAATAGTCAATAATTGTATCAACAATATCCTGTACTTTTTTTTCAAATAATGCTTTTCAAAAATATGTTAAAATTCAGTACACTTACTTTCTTACTTAGGTACTCGAAACTGAAATTCGTATCTTACCTGATCTAACTAAGTTCCCATTTTCTCTCCTTAGCTTTCTTCAATCTCACAAAAATCCCAAAATGAATGCCAGGCTCCGCTTGTTCTAGGTAGCACCAGAATTGTATAAAAAAACTTCAAAGAAATAAGCTTTTAAGTTCATTAATAAAAAGAATGATATTTTTTATGAAATTCCATTTCACTCGAATATCACAGAAGCGCACGGGGTAACCTGAACGTATCTCAAATTAAAAACACGCAAAAAGAAGAAAGTCAGATATAAAAATAAGATTTTTGCTGTCAAATGTGTCACGTATATTTTCATTTCCCGCAATACAGAGGGAAACAAGCCGCATTTCATAACTGTCAAGTCGCGAGACAGGATGTTACATCAAACTAATTTCTCTAGACTTTGAGCGTTTTAAAAAAATTGAATAATTTTCATATTAATCACAGCGGTAAGTAAATTTAAAATAAACTTATCGTGGAGGAAAAATACCTCAACCATTTTTTTTAAGTAAAACTTTTTTAGGCACGCTCGATTTGGGGGGTAACTTGGTGAATGCGTTACGAAAAGTGTGATGTTACGAAAAGCGTGATGCGAACGGTAATCGATGCAAACGGTGATCGGGCGAGGCGAACGGTAAGGCCTTTACGCATGCTTGACTTGGGGAGTAAGCTGGTGAATGCGTTACGAAAAGTGTTATGGAGAGGTGCGAGCACAAGGAATCATTTATTGCATAACTATGCCATAGGTTACCCCAAGGTCGTAGGTCACCCCAAGTTCGTAGGTCACCCCAAGGTCGTAGTTCACCCCAAGGTCGTAGGTCACCCCACGGTCGTAGGTCGCCCCAGGGTCATAGGTCACCCCATGGTCATATATCACCCTAATGTCGTATGTTATTTTATAAGTTAGTGAAGTTTTACTTCAGTCGTCTGGTCTAAAGCACACTCGTTTTTTTTATATGAACACTATGAAGAGTCCTAACGGCCCGGAACCAGTGTGACTTTGCTATCCCAAGTTGAGGTAGGTTGTGAGATTGAAGGGAGTATAGAAGGAGATGGGGAGGAGGGATGTTGGGTAGTAGCACACTTGAAGTGAAAAAACACAAAACTGCGTTATAAAAATACTATGTTATTATATTATTAGTACCTGGATTATATCTGGTACAAGCTGGTACCCGGCATCCGTTGCTATGCCATTTTTTTTTATTCAGAGTAAGATACATAAATTACAATAAATTCAATATAATAATTAATTACATAATATGTGTACATATTTGATTTATCCCCATAAAAAAGCAGGGCTTGTGTGTATGGGGGTGTTATTATATTGGTTTATTTGTTTTAATTTTTATATTCAGTTCAAATTTTCGGTATAATTTTTAAGGTGAGTTTTAAATTTTTTGATATTACTGTTCATATTTCTTATTTTTTCAGGAAGTGAATTAAAAAATTTTACTCCGAGATATTTATGACTTAACTGTCCTAGTGTTTTTTTAATAAAGAAATTGTTCCTTCCTGCGTGTCCTTTCCCATTCGTCCCGTTCCCCTTCCGCCTCTCGCGTTTCCACTCCGCATCCTCCACCTTCCCTCTCCCAACTCCACTCCCCCCGTCCCCCAAACCGCCCTCCCGCATTCCATAAATTAATTCCCGGTACATTTAGTTTTCTAACAGCTCGCGTACCACCTACTGCAATTTTTTATACAAATTTCACCAGACAATAACGAACAAATAACAAAAAAAAATCCTATTTGGTGTAGTCGTTCGGAAGTTATGCGCGTACATACATTTCGGCGATTCATTTTTATACAAATTTCATAATGCCAGAGATCACTAATAGTTTTACACAAACCTTGTCCTGACAATAAAAAACACAAAAAAAAAAATCCTATTTGGTGCAGTCGTTCGGAAGTTACGCGCGTACATACATTTCGGCGATTCATTTTTATTAATATAGAGATTTAGCAATCTAGCTATTTCAATCTGGTCGCCAATCATGTCAAGAGCCATTTCAAATAATGCGACTTATCGATTATTTTTACTTCAACTCTTTTTATTGTTTTACTCCAGGGCGATACCGAGAGTATCGACCATTATGGTTTCACTTAATGTTTCGCTTATCGTAACGTCTTCTCTGTATTATTGATGAAAATGACTATCACAGATTTTCAGATGTTTCATGTCGGCATATCATAAATATTTGAGACACCGTAAGTCAACGTGCAACGCCTGAAAGATATGTGAAATGATAGAGTAATATCATGTATCATTTCATAAGTTACAGTAGAAATATTTGAAGTCAATATTCAAATACACAATGGGTTTTATTGATCTCAATATTGAACAATCTCATATTACCTTTGAACGCGTTTAAATATTTACCTAGTTTTTGCATGGCATTTCATTCTTATTACTTAGCTCTGTATTTGCAGTAATAACTATTTGTTATTTCATCCTAAGTTGACATAACAAGGGTATTTTTTGTAATGTTCAGACACCAGCATTTAAATTTAAAACGTAAAATAATATTCAATTTTACTAATATGTAAAATAATTAATTTGTAAGGGTTAAAATGCTAGTTCCGGCTGGCAATACTTTAAGAATGACAGCTGAAGACCATACGAAAATTATTACCAAGTTGGTGCTCTTACATCTCAGAGGTAGACCGGCGAAGATGTGAACTGATCGTGGAAGAAGATTGGAGAAGGGTGGAATAAGGACGGTAAAATATGAGGAACCAGAGCCAGTGAAGAACATTTTAGAAGAGGCCAGATTCCATGCGTCGCACAGTTAACAATTCAAGGTATCTATCTCGACTTTATTTTAAAATCCTAGGTTTCTTTCTGGATTTCATTTTAATTTAATTGGGTACGTAAATTTCTAATCTTGTTGGAATTTAAAAAAAAATAGCATTTTAGCTGCTTGCGACCTATGGCACCATCGCAAATACGCACCAGCTCGAAACGCTAACGAGTAATTTTATATCAGTCAAGTTAAGATCTCTCCGCGGATGGACGTGTGCACGTCATCGTGATAATTCAACTATAACTACCATAGACATATGAATATTAATAGACCAGAACATAAAGGTGAGGTGTAGAAACCAACTACAGCGGGACGAAGGGCTGGAAGATGGCTTTGGTGATACGTGATTCGTCAAAACTCAATCTGACAGTATATAGGCATCTCGCACTATAAAATCATCATTTAGTTCTTAAAAGTAAACTCTGCTTTTGAATGAATAGACCTTTTTACATGGGAGCGCGAATTGCTCGCCGCGCAATGAACAAATTTGAAGTTCAAATACGTCAAAGTAAGGTCGCCTATAAGGTCGAGTCCAATATTTTATTTCTGTATTTAGTTAATACACTTTTACAAATGTTTCATAATTTACTTACCCCAGTAAACAGTGACTGGCACACGCCATGTATCTCGGAGCAATAGTGCATGTATGGGTGGTTTGGTATATTTATGGTGTGTGTTCAAAAACGATCATATTATGTGATCTGAATTAGCTTAAAATAGTGTAAAATAATGCTTGCTTATGGAATGTAATACCACAATTGGGTTTATTCTCTTTTTCTCTTCTATTTTTTACACGTTTTTGTAGCACAAGCCACCATTTTTACCGTGTTATTTACGATGAGAGCTCGACACCAGTCCGGACAAGAATGATGACGTCACATTTTTTAGATTCACGCGGGGCTCTCGCAAGCCCAGCCGGTTCCGAAAAATGTTTCCAATGGGAGTGGGAAATAATACGCCTTTTATAGCTTAGGGCATGTCCATGTATTTTGTACGTCCGTGATAACTACTGTGTTTTTCTGTTTCTTTATGATGAAATCAGATGATTATCATAACTAATTGATTGTTTGATTGAGTTTCGCTAATATTGTCTTCATATAATTAAATATTGTAATTTGAGTTTTTACTCATAAAGTTAAAAATAAAAATATTCATCCTAGACTTGCAGAAAAGTCAATAGATGTCGCGTATTAAAAATAAAATGGATAAATATTTATCCAGACACTATCTAGATAGCATTTACATAGTTCGGGTTGAATCTTGCAATCATATATAAAGATAGCTGCCAATAATATGTGCATTAAGAAAAATGAAGATAGTGTTGGTAGTTCTTAGTCGAATACAGTAAAAAGTGATCGAATTGGAAATGGGTTCCATAGCTCAATCGGTAGAGTAGTTGGCCATGAATGCTAAGGTGTCTGGGTTCGAGTCCCAGTGGAACCAATATCTTTTTCTGATTTTTCTGTCTTCAGATTTTGATTGAGTTTCGCTAATATTGTCTTCATTTAATTAATAAAATAACTAATTAACTTGTGTTTTAGTGTGATAAAAAATATTGAACTAACGATTTTTCAAAACTTATTTTTTCTTAATGTTTTGAATTCATCAATAGATACTTTTAAAAATGTATCCGGATTTTTTTTAGGTTTTCTGTGTTTAATGGATATTAAGCGTCACATCAACTTTTTTTAATTTTTTCAGCACCACGGAGATTTTGTATGTAGTAATTTTTTTATTCAAATTTCATAACGCTGGAACTTACCATTATATATAGAATCATTTTTCTGCTAAAATGCAATGTTCTGTAAATTTTTTGAGACAATCCATCGATTACTTTCCGAGGTCTGTGAACTCAAACACACGAAACCTAATTTTTTATATGTACAGATTGCTATAGGTATTAAAACGACTGTATCAGATTGAACTGCACAATATTTTTTTAAACAATTTTTTTCATAAAATGATAATTTATATTGTCTCAAAAACACACTAAAATAATAAAGTCGAACTAGATACTCAAAATTACTAACTGTGCGTCGTGATTGCGAAGAAATACACCTTATTTTCACAGTTAAAAATTTTCATAAACTGTATTTTTATAGTCGTAGTACTTTTTCTTTTCAGCAGTTGTCCGATTTGATGAAGGTCTTGGCATGTATGTATATATGCATATATGTATATATACCGATTGCAGCAATTAGCCGATTATGTAAGTATGTATTACTAATCTTTTATTGTTTCTCCAAAATTTTAAAATTAATTACTCAGAATTATCTTCATACAAATCCCTTTAGTTTCTTAAAATAGACAGGACGTTTTTAAATAACTCAACGAGACTATTTAAATGTCAGTTTATATCCAAATAATCAGTCTGAACCTGAAATACTAGTATATAATGTTGTAAATCCCAGCCAACTTTCTAGTTTATGTCATAGATAAGTGATGTCTTCAACGATAGGAAAAACAATTATTTGGAGTTTAGGCGCCATGTTTGGATACTTTCGGGATCCGGGATATTCAGCAACATTTATGGACCCTTCGGCATGTGGGATTAAGTCCCCGGGACAGAAGCAGAACGCTGGAAACATTGAGTACCTTTTATTGTTATTATTATTTCTGTCTGAGGAAAGTAGGATGTTTTGTACCTCTCTGAGTTTAAAACGGTTCAGATATTTTAGGAGTAGGTAGCAGGTAATCGACCGAATGTTTTCTAGAATTGGGACATTGAATGGTATAATTAAGTAGGTAATTATAATAAATACTTCTTGTAGTATCCGCAAGCTTGCTTTAGCAGGGCAACATTTACGGAAATAGCCGAACGCTTCCGATGGCGCCCGAAGTCGGTAGTCGGAGGCAGGCAGCGCGCGGTACATCGGCCGCTGTGCGCTCATTCTCTCGTAGACCGTAGCATAGGAGATACTATTACACTGTAAACTTTATAACGTCAATAAACTCGTCTATTACGATCTTATTCTCCTCATTACAAATTCATTTGTTTGTCTTGTTTATAAGTCTATGTAAAAAGTAAATAGTAAAAACAGCTTGAAACCAAAAAATTATTTGATCAGAGTTTAATAATTTCTGTTTTCTAAGGAGATATATTTTTTGCTGGTAAAATAAACACAATCATTTTAAATAACTGAAAACACATCACTTTGTACACTGCAATTATTTAAATCATAATTGTTTCGATGTCAATGGTTTCTTCGTCAGTATAAAATAAAAATGAACAAGAGGCCAACCAGTATAGACCAATAAGTATCTGTTGGAAAAAAACCTTACAAATTTCAATTAATTAAAATCACGCCACAAAGTGAATTTGCAATTATTGAAGAACGCATCAATTTATTTCAGTTTTTACTTAACTTATTGTAATTTAAATATTAAGATAAATATGAGACAATAAAACATTTCTAAAACCTTGAAATCCCTTTTAAGGGTTCCACGAGTGTAACAGCGCCCTTAAGAAGATTTCTCTCAAAAACGGCGCTCTGCAAATCATTCAATTATTATTTTTATTATAAATACATGCTTGAAAAACAATATTGACGGCCTCCGTGGTCGAGAGGCATACCTCTCGACTATCAAAAAACTATTATCAAACTGTTTGACAACTGTCTGACAGTTTGATAATGCCCTCAGAAGGCGAAACAGCTTTCACGCGTAATAATAATTACCAGCAGAACTTGTTTATAAATAAACTGTTTTTATTAATTTAATAATAAAATTATTGAATATATAAAATAAATAAAAATTATTTTAATAAGATAATACGTATTTCAAATTGACATGTTTACCTTTACGAGAGTTAAAAACTCGTGTGTAAAGGGGAAAAATAAAAATTAATACATAACTAAAAATTATAACATAATATTCAGTGTGAAGAAAAAAAAAATTAGTACACATAAAAGTGAAAAGAATTTTTTGTATATAATAATATAAAGTAAAATATTTAAAACAAATTATGTAACATAAAAATAAAAAAAGTACTAGATACACTAAAAAGTAATAGAATAAGATGTAAATTGATTGTAATTAGCTAAATTATTTATGATAGAATAGTGATGATCGTAAATAGGTGTTTCTATTAAAACATAAATAAAAAAATTATAAATAAAAACCCCAATAAGCTTGGTCAATTCAATATAATGTAGGATTATTCCTTTATTAACCCGCCGCCACTACCTGAGGTCATATAGTCCTAGACCTTCCAGACCACCCACGGGTAGGTTTAATTTCCTCAGCCCTAAGGGATGGTTGCGGGAATAGCGGATAGAGGCCACGCGAGAGATTAACTTCGGACCTGAGAAAACCCGGGTCACAAGTCACCTCTAAAGGACGTGAAACAATTCACAATTTAACCTGTCTAAAAATCCTTGAAAAAGGGCTTCTTTATTAACCATCATTGGACTCCCCAAACTAAACTGCCATCGGACGTATTCGGGTCAAGTTACTTATACTTACAATCTGCGGTATTCTACCACTGCTTCATATAGGTACTTTTATTTTACAATATAACTTCCAATTAAAAAAATATATCCATCGCTGTCTATAAAAAAACCTAGAAACTTTCCATATTCCTTTCCAAAGAACCAACTTAACCTTCTCCCAACCGAATAAGTAACTACTATATAATTGAATCCGTTCAACGTCGGTTCTTAAGAGGGATTGCTAGGAGTCTAGGATTAGAAAGAGGCATGATGAAAATGAACACTCGGAAAAAATATCTTATTAATTTCTTCAAAATCATCAAATGTATTATTGATTCACCTACATTTCTACAACTTATTCCTTTCAATATACTCGTACCTTCCCGTAGACTGAATTTTACTATTCACCTCTGTCCAGAATGTGTAGACTGGTCAACTCAAGTCAAGACCTTGGTTTTTTTTAATTAGTCTAAATGATTTTTTTAAAAATTGACGACATTTTATATCCGTGTTTTTGATTTCTAGCTAAGACTTGACTTAACTGTCAATTTTATTTTCTTATGTTTGTAGTGATTTTGTCTTAGATTTCATTTATCATCCTTTAATCTTATAATGTGCCCTTTTTTAATTTCTGTTATTTTATTATTAATATTATACGTAGGTACAACCGTTATTATTTTTTTTTATTAATTATTTTTTTGGTACAAACATTGGTATAATTTTACAATACTTAAAGGTATTTTTTATATATAAACATTTAAAAATTAAAGAATAAAGAATAAAACAATTAGCAGATTAACCAAAAAAATCCCACATAGGCATCGCCTGTTCGTGGGTATACTTGTGTTTTTAAAACGGTTTAAATTTGACTCATAAACATACATTATCTTTGTAGATATTAAAGCATAACATTAAATAAACAAAAAATAAAGTTAGTGTTTACTGAATTACAATTCAAACAAGATGTTAATAAAGATTAAAATTTGTTAAGTTACATCAGGTCAGATGTTATAGCAAGTAAATGTTTGTATCAATGGTATTCATCCAAGACTTTATTATATTTTTATATTTGCTGAAGGAGGATATATTTTTACATTCAATTTATGTAGTCTTGTAGAGAGCATTATACATTTTTGGGCCAATAAAATACGCATGTCTTTGCGCAAGCCTAGTTTTACACGGTGGAACTTCAAATACATTATTTAACCTATAAAATAAATAAATAAATAATAAATAATAAATCTAAATCGGTTTTCATTTTTTGTAAAAATAATATTTCGAGAAAATATATATTTTAAACATTGTATACGATAAATTTTTCTTATCTCTAACAGTTCAGCTTCTTGGAATAATTGCAGGTAACATCATTATGTTAAGAAAATAGCATAGCATAAGTTCAAGTTTCTCATAACCCGCCTCACTAGGTTAGCCTGTAATGAGGTAGTATTTATCCAAATTATTTCATTGCCTATAGTTAAACTGTAGTTATACTGTTTACTGAATGGTTTGGCTAAATTAATAGCTTCCAATTTTTATCAAAATTTTAACGTGTTTAAATATTTTATGTTGTTTACTTGTTTTAACTATTTGTTTTAAATCATACTTTTTCATGTTGTCTGGAACAATAGATAGCCTCCAGAACGTTCCTAAATTCTCGAACATATTTTTGTGTTTAATTTTTTACAAATCGAAAAGATTGTGACCTTACTGGGGTACCTCGTTCCTAGGTCACATTGTACTTGGTTTTGTGTATCTATATTATATATATATATTAAAATTCAAAATATGCTTGCTTGGGTATACGTATTTATATGAGTAGGTATATGAGATGTCTATGAATTGCTATATTAAGCAAAGGAAATTTTTGAAACTTTAAAAATATCTTCTTTAAATCCCCGCGAAGATTTTTGGATTATAACAACCACATGACAATATACCAGATTTTTTTTAACCATTACAAAAACTCTTGCGAAACTGTCAAAATTTGAGAATGACATTTTGCAAAACAATGATGGTTAAATCAAAACTCCTTAATTTAATGAATTTATTTGAAGTACTCGCCTAATACTTTGAATCGAATCAAGAATAATAGATATTTTGAATAGGTACCTATTAGGTACCAAATTCGATTGCTTGATATAATAATATTGAAAAATGAATATTTTTAATATATTTAAAAAAAATGTAATAGGTGGCACGCGAATTGTTTGAACAATGAATGTACTGGGACTGAATATAAGGAACGTGGGAGAGGGGTTTGTGGGATTGGGGAGCGGGAGAGGGAAGAGGGAAGGCGGGGAAGGTGAAAGGGGAACGCGGGTGGGAAAGGGAATGCGTGATGGGAACGGGGACGCACGGGAAAGGTAATGCAGGGAGAAACAATTTATTTCTTTGAATATGGCAATATTGCAACGCATGAAGGGAACCAGTTAGTTATTTAAACACTTTTTTAAAGTAAGTTCTTGTAAGAATGCCTAAAGGAGAGTAAAATTATAAAGCAATATCTAGAAAAAAACATAATATAAGCGGTAATCTTTGTTAGGTTTAACATTATATCAAGTAATAATAACTGTTTATTGTTCCTTTCCGTATCCATAATCCATATCTTAATATTTATTTTGAAGTCAGTTATTTTTTTAATGTTTTATATTCAAGAGGGAGGATATTAAATCATTTTTATTTTTTTTACTCCTAGGTGTTGTTGTACACCGTTATTCGACAGGTGGTACTTTTTAAAAATTTTTATAAGATAACCTTTTGAATATTACAAAAAATTATAACAGTTATTTCGCTGTATAACAACCATTAATCAAGCAGGCCATCTAACTCATCCATCTAAATTCGCATTTTGCACACAAGACTTTCATTTCAACAGTGTTAAATTGTTTACGTCGGATTTCGTGCTATAATTCTCTGGAATATCTCCAATGATTAATGAAAAGGAATCGAGAGCAGCAAGTTGACTAATGAGAGAGT
The DNA here is from genome assembly GCA_917563855.2 of Limnephilus lunatus. Classification (NCBI taxonomy): domain Eukaryota; kingdom Metazoa; phylum Arthropoda; class Insecta; order Trichoptera; family Limnephilidae; genus Limnephilus; species Limnephilus lunatus. The sequence continues at coordinate 83,849,797 of OU830596.1, read as the reverse complement.
TTACCTGATTGTTTTAATCGCTATTTAGTTAAGTTTTCATTAATTATTGTTGGCCATTTAAAGGTTTATAAGTTGAACAACATTGCTTTACTTTGGACTGCCGTTTCAGCAATCTGTTCACTTAAAAAGCCAATAATCTCTTATTGTCTTCGCTAATTTTTTGCAGATACGGTTTTATGATTTTTTTGGATTTCGTGGTTATTTAATTGGAAAAGTTGTTTTCGAGGGTGTGGAACACCACGCAAAAACAATATTGTTTATCGCATCGTCGTATCACCAACATCAGCAAACTAACAAACTATCTTAGCCTAGCGATTTCCGCTTCGAATATTCATCGACGAGTTTACAAGTAAAGGGTGTTGTGGGATGTTCTTGACTTACTTTAACCGTTGGTTTCTGACATTATTAGGAGTCTATAGGTAAATTAAATTTTGGTTTCTAGCGACTTTTAATTCAGCCTCGTACTTCTCTGGATGTCTCATTACATGTCCTAGATATTAAAGATTACGGATTTTTATTGAATTAATAACAGCTTTTTCTTTATTCATCCGAACCATAACGTTTTCATTCGTAACTCTGTCCATCCAACTTATTTTAAGTACCTATTTTTCTATAGATCCACATTTTGTATTCTGTTAAAATCAGTGTTGTTCCTAAAAAACAAAGGCAGAAACCTTAATTTATTCTTCATCGCAAAGCATTTAGTTCAAAATAAAAATAACTAACCAACCATCACGCCGTTTCTCCTAAGGGGTAGGCAGAGAGGACGGACTACCAAACAACTCGGTCTCGGCAAACACTGTTTGCCTCATAAAATATCTCATACATACTCTTCTACTGTTCTGACACTTGACATAGCCCTACTCAAGTATCTGATTCACTTGATCGTGCCATGTCTTCCTCGCGCTTCCCGACTTCATTCCCTTAAAATTATTATTGAACTGTAATAATCAGTAAAATATAAACTGAAGCACTTGAAAGCTATTCGCTGTTTAAATAAATCATTCAATATCACCAACTGACAGGAAAACTGCGATGAACTCGCGCGTTAAGAAAAGCTGTAGCTTCCGCCATCATTGACTCAGAAAATCTATTTCAAATTCACAAGCATTTTTTATCACTGTTTTTACTTCAGAAATGTGTTTCAGTTTTGATAAAATAGGAAAAAATATATCAACTGATAGTTTGTTAACATTCAAAGGTCAAAATTTATATTTTTTTATCCACGGAAATCTGCACTCGTGGTTGTAAATTATACAAAGTAGAGGACTTTTATGAAGTCATGTAAAAAAAATTCCGTTTGCCCTTTTCATAAATATGAAAACTTTTTTATTTTTATTAAGTTTATTTTGTTTTGTTATTCCATTTTAATTATTTATGTCTTTTATATATATGTTTTTTTACGACTTAATGTCCGGGTTAAATCTTCCCCACAGAAAAAACTAAACTCTTCCAGACACTTTTCCATAAATGATCATCTAGTCAATCCACGCCATGTAAGTGCACTATGCAAGTAAAATAAATACAAAACAGTTCAAGAACAACGTGTCAATCTACCAGAGACCAAATGGTAAAATAATTCCCCGACTCCAGATATTTTCATATCAGAGGGTTCGGCTCGGTAGAAATCCTAACCAGACCGATAAATCCTACTGATCCCTCAATATAAATATTTAAAAAATATTTCTTATTTTTCAAAAATATTATTATTTAATCTGTAAAAAACAGTTTTTTATAAACAAGTTCTGCTTTGTAATTATTATTATGCATTCATTATTGCAATTATTATAATTCATTTTTTCATCAAACCGTCTGTAGGTGGTACAACCACAGTTTAATAATACCTCCAGAGGGCGAAACAGCTGTCACGCATAATAATAATTACAAAGCAGAACTTGTTTATAATTAACTGTTTTTATAGATTAAATAATAATATTATTGAATATATAAAATAAAAAAAAAATTATATGTATATCTACGAATACTAGTCGTAAACAAGTTGTCATATCTTATGATGGTCTCTGCTAACTTATCACTATGTGAGTATGTATTAAATTATTAGCTTTTAAACTAAAACTACTAGCTCAAATTACTAGCTTAGAAAATACGTATTTAAACTCTCATAACTGTATTTGAGGAAACTAGTAATGTGGAACAATGTAGGGTTTAACCGGCTACAAAAAATGCTCTATAAAATGCAGTTTTGCGTGTATGGTTAGTTAGTGGCATTCATAATTTAAATGTACTGTAAGGCAGAGAAACGTTAAAACTAGTAAACGTTAAAATTAAACGTTCAAAATAATATGAATATTCTTTAGTACAGCACATTAATGTAGTAAAGTAGTTTTAGTAACAACACTAAAGTCTTGCAGAGACTATAACGCGAATTAAGAAAATGCAAGTCAGCTTATTTCAAACATAGATTATAATTTTTTATCGAACTTATATACCTACCAAGTGTACATTTAAAATATTCAAAGTGGACAACACAGACGTGATCGTTTCGATACCAAAATAATCGAATCCTTTATCAAATTTAAATGACCAAAAATTTGTCACCCGAAAAATTGCCTCCCGGAAAATCCTCTCCCGAAAACATGCTCTCCTGAAAAATTTCGTTCGGAGAAAATGGAGAAACGTTTTCTGCATATTAGAATAGGGAAAGGTCAAATATTTGTATGGAGGCCGACACTGCAAAATGCTCCCATGCGTTACAAAACACGTATCAAAAATGATTTCGAAAGTTTTGCCGTTCGGCGAAATTCCAACATACCGCGTATTCTTTGAAAAAATTTGTCTTTTGTTTCTTGGTTTATTTGTTGATTCATATGTATGAATTAAATATTCCAATGTTTTCCTCTTATAACATTAAAAAATACTCCTCTTTGTATTTAAAAATAAACCGTCATTTATTACATCAACAAAAAAATTGTTACAAAAAAAGAAAGAAAAAAATAACATATTATTTTTTTTTATACTGCTGATTCAGAAGAAAAAATGAATGCTAATTCGTTTCAAATTTTTAAATCTATTTGAAAAAGAAAAGTTAGAAAACAAGCGAACAATATAATAGAATAGAGGATAGAAAATTACTTAATTATTTGGGAAATGAACCAGAATATGACCTTTTTAATACATTAGAATAATTTTAATCTACGATATAAAACAAAACCTTAATACGAACTGCCTTTGTAAGCCGCTTCCTATACCTAAAAGTAACAAAATATCGAAAGCGTTAATATTGTGTATTGTTTGTTGATTTACGGTGAGTGGGTAGTTTTGATTGGGTATAGATGAATATTTGTATCTAATGCTGGGACTACATTAGCGGAGGAATATTCGTATCGCGTTGGTGCGCTAAAAACATCCTAAACGGGTATACGCGATATTCGTGGTTACATTAGATCAACGATACTCAACCTTTTTTCTCTTCGGGCCACATACATATATTTGTAAAGTTACGCGGGCCGCAACACTATAGGTACTGATATGACGAAAAAAAATCATAAAACCCCCCCCCCCCCTCCAACAAAGAAATATTCTTCTTCCCATTTGTCTTGAAGCACTCTCTTTTCGTCGGACATTCGATTGCATTTTGAAGACACTTCCGCTATTATGCGTATTTAAATTATAACATAACAATACTTTATACGACAGCAAGAAATGTTGTTAAATTTGCAATTAGGTACATACCTGACTAACCAGTGACATTAACCAATTTTTATGTATTATAATACATACGGTGGTTTCTAGAAATGGCACTTTTTAATTTATAAATTATTTCCGCGCGTACGTGTGTGTCAAATATTAGATTTTGGGAATAAATCTAGTGTTTGAAATAGCGACACTCTTACACATCTGTCCTAGTGATGGACACTGCAACGCTGTCGAAAACTGAAACATTAGCTATAGAAGGAGGTAGCGCAACACAGCATAACCAAAACAAACAATGAAAATACTTTTGGCCGTGAAAATCTAAAAAACTTATCTCACTCTTATACCAGATTATGTGGACCATAATGACAATCCTTTGATAGATTTTTTAAAATCAAGTTCCTGATAATAAAGTGTTTAGGGCCGCACACAAAAGCTTGCCGGGCGGCCGCAGGTTGAGTATGGTTGCATTAGATCATAGATTCTCAACCTTTTTTTGCCCACCGCCCCCTTTGAGAATATTATTTTGTCTAGCGCCCCCTAAATCGCAAAAAAAGTAATTTTCGTCGTATATTTACCACAACGGGGGGGGGGGGGGGGGGGGGGGGGGGGCGTAATGGTATGGGGAAAGATGGGATATAATAATTATTTTTATTAATTTCTTACTAAATTTGAGTTTATTACATATGATAAAGCCATATAAATAGTGGTTAAAATTGATGCTTATTGAGTAGGTACTTGTTCTATGGGCAATTACTTCTAGGCAAGTACCTACCTAATTTTATTATTTTATTTTTTGTTACATTATTCAAATAGTTCTATAGAAGAACAAAGGAAGGTAGCTTCCATTCTTACGTAAAAAAATGTGTTCCAACAAGCAGATCACAATATAAATCTTATAAAGAATCAGGATTATGTAAATAAAAGAATAATAAATTATGACCAGACAAACAAACACAAAACAAGCGTTTGATTTACAAAAGTGAGTACCACAGAAAACCTCCACCTGAAATCAAACAAGAGCGTAAAAAGCGCCATATGGTCCTTCGAGAAGCCAGATGAAAACCAGCTCATCCAGCCAGCCGTCCGGTCTACATCATTCTTATTCATCATTACATATTCCTAAGGTATTAAGGCATTATAATATAACTTGTAAAATCACGCGAAGAATTCGCCACCAAGAGCCAATCTTTTTGCGTGATATTATAATCAACAAGATAAAATATTGTCAACCTAATATAATTTAACCAGTAGGTAGATTCCAAATAATTTACTCTATGATTACCACTGATTATTAAATAATATAATTTATTTTATTGTAATCTATTTATTATTCGCTCCCGCAAAGGTGGAACAAACAAAAGTTTATTTTTAAATAATTTAATGTGTATGTTTGTGTAAAAAATTCTGCATTATGCCACAAACATTAAAATCACTGGTGAAGAAGCGCGGTGAATTGAAGGCACAATTAACACGATTTAAGAATTACCTATTAAGTGATTCAGTTGATGTAATAGAAACGGAAACAAGATTGGAGGAGGTAAACACACTGTTAAATCGCTTTAAGAATATACAATCTCAGATCGAAGAGTTTGATAGTAACTCAGATGAAGAGGATAGCCCACTTGAGTGTTTTGAATTGCAATATTATCAAGTAGTGACGTTAGCAAAAAAATCCATAAAAAGCATTGAAAAAATTGATGATACTAACAATATTAAGATCCAATTACCTACGTTTTCGCTCCCAGAATTTAGTGGTGATTATTCGAAATGGTTATCTTTTAAGGATGCTTTCGTCACGATAGTGGGTAATAATAAATCATTAAATAATTTTCAGAAACATTACTATTTGCGTGATTGTTTAAAAGGAAAGGCATCACAAATATTAAACGCACTTGAAATTACCCAAGACAATTTCGAAATAGCTTGGCAGGTTTTATCAAATAGATTTGAAAATAAGCGTGTAATAGCTAATCAACATTTAAATTCATTGTTTAAGCTCAAGGAATTAAAACAAGAAAGTCACGTCGCCTTGAGAAGTTTATTAGATCAAACACAATTACATTTGAATTCATTGAAAAACATAGGTCTACCCACGGAGTATTGGGATGTAATAATAATTTATATTTTGGCCAACAAATTAGATTCCAATACCCGGATCTATTGGGAACAATATCCAACTAAAGAAAAAATACCGACATTGCAAGAATTTTTAAAATGTTTAACAGATCGAGCGATAGTCTTGGAAGCATCGGAAGCAACATGTTCCACAGCCAAACAAATATTCGCGCATCATAAACCGTCAAGTTACAAAAAGGAATCTTCAGTTTCATTATTGTCGCAAAGGTTGAAATGCATTGTTTGTAAGGAAAATCATAAGATTTATTTCTGTAAACAGTTTTTGAAACTAAACCAACATGAACGGTTTGAGAAAATCAAGCAATTACAAGCTTGCATCAAGTGTTTAAATGTAGGTCATTCAACTAAAGAATGCAGGAGTAAGAATAATTGTAGAACTTGCGATAAAGCAGGACACAACACATTACTCCATATTTTCCCTAAAGAGGATCAAAACACTGAGAATGGCATAGATCAAGTACCAGTCTCAAACCATTCCACTTTTGGAGAAGCAGAAAAAACAATTTTGTTATCAACGGCAATGGTGAACGTTAAGGACAGTAATGGAATTATTCATTCAGCGAGAGTATTGTTGGATAATGGTTCTCAGGTGAATTTCATAACTGAACGATTTGCTAAAAAATTAAACATAAAGTACAAGTCATTAAATATGCCGGTCTCTGGGTTACATAATAATATAACAAATGTAAAGAAGAGCCTCTCGTTTGAATTGTCATCAATAAACTCTAATTACAAAAAACTTGTTACTTGCTTGGTATTACAAGAAATCACCAGCAAGTTACCGCAGACCTCTTTTCCAAAAAGGGAGGCAAACATACCACCAGGATTGAAATTGGCCGATCCTGAATTTTCCACTTCCGGTCATGTGGATATATTACTCGGCTCCGAACTATTTTGGGAAATGCTGACCACTGATCAATTGAGATTAGGAACAACTGGACCTACGCTGCAACGCACTGAACTTGGATGGATATTATCCGGGCCAATTAGAACGTGCACTACAAAAAAAGAGCAAGAATCATCCTCATGTCACTTATCTTTAAATATGATTCACAATCAAATTGAAAGATTTTGGAAACAAGAGGAATTGGTGTCCATCAAGCACCAAAATTATGAAGAAAAGGCTTGTGAAGAGAGCTTCAAGTCAACCCAAAAAAGGGATGAAAATGGGCGTTTCGAAGTAAGCTTACCATTCCGACCTTGTATAGATCAAATAGGTACTTCCTTGCCTATGGCAGAAAAAAGATTTTTAAACTTGGAAAAGAAATTATCTTCTAACATGGATTTGAAACTTCAATACATTAAATTCATGGAAGAATATGAAAACTTAGGTCATATGACAAAATTTGAACCAGTTTCAAATGAAGAAAAATCTTACTATTTACCTCATCATGCAATCAAGAAGGAAACCAGCAGCACTACCAAACTAAGAGTGGTGTTCGACGGCTCCGCAAAAACCTCCAGCGGGATATCAATAAACGACGCGTTAATGGTTGGTCCAATAATACAAAATGATTTATATACCCATTTGTTAAATTTTAGAAAATATCAAGTGGCATTGACGGCTGACATTGAGAAAATGTACAGGCAGGTCAACATTAGAGAGGAGGACCGCGTCTTCCAAAAAATACTTTGGCGAGCATCTCCAGAAGAGGAAATGGGCCATTTCAAGTTAAATACGATAACTTATGGTATGGGACCGTCATCTTTCTTAGCCACGCGTTGCTTGAAGCAGCTGAGTATGGAAAACGCTCAGTTATATCCTGAAACTAGTCTCATTTTAGAGAGAGATTTTTACATAGATGATCTAATTACAGGTGCAGACAATGTGGAATCCTGTAATTTGTTAAAAGAACAGTTAATCTCCATAATGAATTCGGCCGGTATGAACTTAAGAAAATGGCGGTCTAATTCTTCTGATTTGTCATCGGAGGCCGATCAGGCCACTGATATGGTAATTTTGGACAAACCAGAAGGAGAGAAAATTCTAGGCTTAGCTTGGAATTGCGAAAAAGATAGTTTTTTATATCACGTGGAACTACCGTCACATCCTATTTATAATAAACGGAATATTTTGTCACTGATTGCTAGTATTTTCGATCCATTAGGTTTGCTAGGACCAGTAACCGTGAATGCTAAACTTATTATGCAGAAATTATGGCAAGAAAAGATATCTTGGGATGAAGAAATACCTATAGAAATTCTGAAGCTTTGGAAAAAATATTTAGGAGATTTAAAAGGTGTAAATTCTTTTCAAATACCTAGAAAAATTATATGTAATCAAACTGTAAATATACAATTGCACGGATTTTGTGACGCATCTCAAAAAGCATATGCTGCTTGCGTATATATGCTATCCACAGACCAATCAGGAAAACGGCATTCTCAATTAATCACAGCTAAATCAAGAGTAGCTCCATTAAAAACGATTTCCTTGCCTAAATTGGAATTATGTGGTGCTGTTCTGTTAGCAAAAGTTGTTGAAAAAGTAAAGGAATCCCTACTTACACCTTTGGATAAAACATTTTATTGGTGTGATTCCACTATAACTCTATGCTGGATGGGAAATCAACCAGCGCGATGGAATACATTTGTTGCAAACAGAGTTGCAGAAATACAGGAAAGAAGCGAAACCAGTCAATGGAAGCATGTCAACTCCGAAGATAATGCTGCGGATATTTTATCAAGAGGAACCAGTGCTAAAAGTCTATTTTCTTCAGAAATCTGGTGGAGAGGTCCTAATTGGTTAACTCAAGATGAAGTAACTTGGCCGAACTATAAGGAAATTTGCATCGATCCACCGGAATTAAAAAACAAAATAAATTTAACCGTCAGTATGAATAAAGATTGGGAATTGTTTTATCGTTTTTCTTCTCTCACGCGTTTACAAAGAGTAACTGCTTATATCCTACGTTTCATTAATAATACAAGAAAAAAACATACATTTAGCGGACAACTTTCAATAATAGAATTAAACAAGTCGTTACATTCATTAATAACGGTCACTCAATCTTATTCATTTTCAAAAGAAATTAAAACATTAAAGGCGGAAAAAAACTTAGATAAAACCAGTCATCTCAAATCATTAAACCCATTTATACATATGGATTTATTGCATGTAGGTGGGAGATTGTCCAGAGGAAAACTAATAAATGAAACACAAAAACATCCAATATTACTACCTCACGATCACCCTCTAACAAAGTTAATCATTAAACATTTTCATTATACAAATTTGCATATAGGTACTCAAACGTTACTAGCACTTATTAGACTAAAATATTGGCCTATAATGGCAAAAAATGCTATTAAAAAAATACTTAAAAATTGCATTGTGTGCTTCAAATGCAGTCCAAAAACAAGTCATCAAATAATGTCTGACCTTCCAGAGGATAGAGTGTCACCATGTAGACCGTTCTCTGTTACAGGACTGGATTACGCAGGGCCAATCTTAATAAAGTCTGGAATCAGTAGATCCAATTCAGTCAAGTCTTATATTTGTTTATTTATATGCTTCTCTACTAAGGCAGTTCATTTAGAACTGGTCACCGCTCTGACTACAGATGCATTTCTTAATTGTTTAAAGCGTTTCATTTCCAGACGTGGAAAACCTAGTAAATTATATTCTGATAATGCTACTACATTTGTTGGAGCGAATAATGAATTGAAAAATATGTATAATTTATCTGTCTCTCAAAAGGAAATAGCTAATTACTTAACTAATATGTCTATTCAGTGGGTTTTTATCCCACCTAAAGGTCCTCATCATGGAGGTCTTTGGGAATCTAACATAAAAAGTGTGAAATATCACGTAAAAAGAGTGGCAAACGTCTCTTCATTAACATATGAAGAGATGTGTACGTTATTATACCAAATAGAGTCCTGCATAAATTCTAGGCCTTTAATTCCACTATCCAACGATCCCCTCGACCTTTTCGCACTTACTCCAGGTCACTTTCTTATTGGTGATAACCTGTCAGCTGTAGCTGAACCTGACCTACAACAGATTCCCATAAACAGGCTTAATAATTTCCAAAAACTAAGCCAACTAAGACAGAGCTTCTGGTCAAGATGGAGAATTGAATATCTGGGAGAGCTGCAGCAAAGGACTAAATGGACGGATGGGAACCGGCGACAACTAAAGATTGGGGACTTAGTTATCATCAAAGACGACAACGCACCACCAAATTTATGGAGGATGGGACGTGTCATCGCCACTCACCCTGGACAAGATGGGATAACCCGTATAGTCACCTTGAAGACGCAGCAAGGGTCTATGAAAAGGCCCATTACCAAATTGTGTCTTCTACCAATGGACGATGCTATCACATCTTAGAAGAACTGGATCAAAATAAACTACTAACATCTAAGAAGAGCAGTATAAAAAATAAGTCATCTTTACTAAGGCCAAGGATCAAAAAGAAGCCATCTTTCTTGAAGACAAGAACTGCAGAGGCTATCGATCGAGGATCAAGAAGATGAACATTTTATAATTTAGTGTTATTTTTTTTTCTTATGCATATCTTCTAATGATTTACTTCAATTTATTATATTATTGTTTCTAAACTAACTACAACAATCAATGGATGATTACGATATGTGTAATAGCTAGTTTCACCTCTCTTTTTTATTTTTTAAAAATAATTTATCTCACAAATAATAATAATCAATTTTAACTATTATAGGGTTCTAAAAAGAACTTTCATTTAATTTCAGCCCTTTTTGTCGGGGAGCTATGGTTAAAATTGATGCTTATTGAGTAGGTACTTGTTCTATGGGCAATTACTTCTAGGCAAGTACCTACCTAATTTTATTATTTTATTTTTTGTTCCATTATTCAAATAGTTCTATAGAAGAACAAAGGAAGGTAGCTTCCATTCTTACGTAAAAAAATGTGTTCCAACAAGCAGATCACAATATAAATCTTATAAAGAATCAGGATTATGTAAATAAAAGAATAATAAATTATGACCAGACAAACAAACACAAAACAAGCGTTTGATTTACAAAAGTGAGTACCACAGAAAACCTCCACCTTAAATCAAATAAGAGCGTAAAAAGCGCCAAATAGTTTACAAAAAAATGTGTACAAATATTTATACAAAAAAGAAATTTCAAGAAAAATTGCAATTTAAAAAAAATTTCAGGCGGTGGTGAAAATTTCGTCAATGTGGAGAGACTCTTTCAAGAATCGAAATAATTTCCCTTTTGAATCAGCATGCCCAAAAGAAAGTTCGTCGGTTAGAGCCATAGATAGATTTCGGGATACTTCCTCATGTAGATAAATCTTAGAAACTTTTTCGAACCCTCTCCAACATGAGGGAGCACCCCACCTCATGAGAATTCCAGATAAGCGAACCACTCTCCAGCCTACTGCCGACCAGGGAGAAGTTTAAAATCTTCGGAGAACGGGTATCCCGAAAAACTCTGATGGTTCGGAGAACAAACCCTAATATTTTTAAGGCCGACTGGCACACTCCTTCGATACAGGGGCGAAATGTCAACCTACTTTCATACACAATCCTAACATCCTTTATATTAGAAACTCATCTGAGATTATGACCGAGCATAGTGTAACTGTCGTAGGTGAGACTAAATGCTCTGGTAAAAGTCAGAACTACGATTTCAAGACATTGAAATGAAACTGGTTTCGTTGACTCTATTCTGAAATATTATCAACATCAGCTTGAAGGCGCAGGCAGTCCTCAATATTTCTCATTAGAAGATATAATTTTTGATCGTCAGCGAACAGCAAAAAGTGAGAAAAACGGATGACTCCAACAATGTCGTTAATGAAAATGGAAAAGAGAAGAGGCCCAGGATTGATCCTTGGGGAACCCCAGAAAAAACAAAAAATTCAGCAGATTGGAAGATTCCGTGTGTGAAAAATTGCTTGCTGTTCTTCAGGTAACTTTTAAAAAACTTTAACATCCATCTGGGCAAGTTTTATGAAAAATAAGGGAAAAACCCATCTGGGCAAGTTTTATGACTAATGAATTTTATAATTAATCGTGATTCACAGAATCAAAGGCTTTGGAGAAGTCGTTATACTAACAGTCTACTTGGTATCCACTGTCTCGGATCCTAGCAACATAGCCGGTAAAAACCTTCAGATTGGTTTCAGTGGATCTTCCTTTCCTGAAACTATGCTGTTCCGGGGAAAATGTCTGAGGCGTAAGGAATTTATGAATTCATTTTTCAAATAGTTTATAGCAGGAGCTGATAGTATGGCAACTGGTCTATTATTTTTGATTGACTTTTTCGAACCTTTCATAAAAATATGACATATTTTGGAAGTTTTCCATACTTCAGGAAAAGTGGACGTACTAATAGATAGTCAAGTTAAAGATAATGGCGTTTTTAGGAACTCGGTGAACCCTTCAATAAAAAAATACGGGAACGAAGTTTAGTCCGATGAAGTGTGAGTTCTTCATTAGACTTATGGCACTCATAACGTAAGATTCCGTTAATATATCTAAATCGACGTTTGAAGCTCCTCTGGTATTAAATATGACCGCATTATTAATGTCTAGAAGTGGAGAGTCATTATTGTAGACCGTTTGAAAACGATCAGCAAATGCGTTAGTCACACCCAAGCCACGAAATTCCTGATTACCTTTCATCATGGTGTATTCAAGACCACCATCCTTCCGAAGGGATTTTATATAGTGCCAAAACATCTTGGGATCATGCATGATGTTTTCCTCGATTTCAGACACGTAAGCTCGATAGGCCACTCGAACCTCGCGCTTAACTAACGTTAAAAACTTAACAGAACGTATTCATTCTGAAGGCCTTCAACTTTCCAACGCTTGTGAGGGCATGTTTCCATGTTTGATATCTATATTCGAGATGACTTCGACCACTTCGGGTACTTGCGACCACCACCGCCTGTCGTTTCCTCGTTGATATCCATTAGGATAAACTTGTAAATGATTTTAATAATTTTAAAAATACGCGCGCGGCGAAAAAGACGTACGTCCTGCCGGTGAACTATCTGGAGCACTGATGGGGTGGGATGGGTTTCTCTGGGTCTCCTACCGCCCCCCTGAAAGTCTGAAACGCCCCCCAATTTTCTCTTGGTCTTCTACCGCCCCCCTGAAGGTCTGGAACGCCCCCAAGGGGGCGTTATCGCCCACGTTGAGAACCTATGCATTAGATCCATGTCGCGTTGGCGGGTTGGCGCTCACATCGTGCCGGGACTGCCGGGTGGTGTTCGATGCCTGTTGTGCGGCCGACGGACGTAAGCAGTTGAAAATGGAGGAAGTAGTGACGTTGCATTGCATGTCAGTGAATTTTTATTTACATTTATTGTACGAGAATCATTTCTTAATTTTATTGAAATAGGCTCTATGTTCTGTATTTTTCTTATTTTGTATAAACATTATAATATTCTTCTTTAAACAAACATTATAATATAACATGTTTGAGTTAAGCTGGAAGAAATGGGGTCTAGCCATAAGCTGCACCTTTTGTATTTTTATTTGTACAATAAATATTTTTTTGATTAAAAAAAAATATGACATCATTTTTTTCTTCATTTCTTCTACCGTGGTAGGCCAACTGAGCTTATTTTTAATTCTGACCCACGCATCATGCACAAATTGTTTCTTTTTGTAGTCGGGGTTACTAGGATTCCATATAATACTCTCCATTTCATAAAATTCAATAAACTTAAACACTTTTTCGTTGCTCCAGTCCATTCAGCACAAAAAATGCGACAAGCGAATCCGTCCCGCTTCAAAGTCTAGGCTGCACTGAAGCTACGCAGATGTAGTCACGCAAGTGAATATTGTCGCGACAAAATCCTTTGGTGCGCGCCAGTTTACCAACAGTGCCCCGATAGGCATTCGTCATCGCCCGTTTACTACGCGATGCTTCGATCTATCTGGCCACACTTATCGCGATAACGCGAATATTCGCCATAGCCCGCTAATGTAGCCGCAGCATAATAGTAAAACATATTTAATTTACACCTTTTAAATTAAATACACATGTTTAAAGTTATGCTACGCTATTCGTTTAGTTATATTTTTATTTATGTTATACTATATTTTTGGTGCCAAAAATACGGTTCCTTAGATCAGGGACACATTCTAGAGACTATAATGTTTCTTTTTCGCATAAATCTGTTTTTTGTTGTTTTCGTTTTAATTGTAATGTCAATGATTTTGACTCAGTTAAATAATTTTATTGGTAGGTAAATGATAATTGGGATTCAAGTAGTAATTAACTTACAGTAGAAATTAGTAGTTATGGAAATTATTATTTCACAGTTAAGTAAACTTATGTAAGTTTTTGCCACATTACACTGAGATCTTTTCTAAGACGGAATTGAAGCATTTTAGCAAGTATTTTGTTGTTTATTTATGACACCATCTTGACTGAATTTAACGGAGCAGATATATCAGCCGTTGGGGGACATAAAAACTGCACGATAAAGTAAATTTATGACAAAATCTCTGGTACTTCTAGAAGACTATAAGTGGATTGCCCAATGCCCGAAGAAAACCGATATTAATTGGATTATTATCGAATTCCACCCGGCTATTTGGAGGTTTTATGTATCGGGAGCACAGCATCTCCAAGAGATATCTTATTATATACAAGTGGTTTATAGACATAAATATTCCGGGAGTACGATGTCGTCTCAAGTATAGCGTGGCAAGAATATAGATTTCGAATATTGTGGAAAACGCAATAGCAATAAAGAAGTATATATTTGACCATTTCCAGAGTTAATATTTTGCTTACGCGATGTCATTTTCAGTAAGCTTCGTAGCTGTAGCTTTGTAATTTGGTAGATTTTGTTGTTAAGTGATCACAGTACCAGAAGAAGTACTGAGGTATCTAGCGTAGCGAATACTACGATTATTTTTACGTATGGAGGGAACGCATTTTGTGACTTAAGTTATTGTTCACCCCATGCTTAGATTTATTCGAGGTTTATTACAGAAACAGAAGTGATATATTTTTTAAATTAGATCCACACAGGAGGCCCTGAGAAAAATGATTTCCGTCATGGCCTGAGTCATCTTTGGGGATGCCGTGTGGAGGGTTTTTTAAGAAAAGGGCGGAAAGGAAATTCGGGGAAGGAAAAAGGTAGGACGGGTGGGTAGGAATCTAGGGTTCAGTGTGTCCAGGTCATCCGCCGCCAGATCCAGACAAATCTCACCCAATGAACCCGAGCACCCCTGCGAAGTCACTAAACGTAGCGAACCACCTGGGGTGACCATGGCAGTAGTGTCGGTTATCCAATAATGGTACCCATTCCCGCCTCCCAAATTGTTGTTGAAATATGTAATGTTTTTATTCTCCATAAAATATTTCCATATCAACCATTTTTTCAATTCTGGATTCTCGATGCTATGGCAATTTTGATAATATCATCAACTCGACAAATATACGTATTTTTTAACTTTTATTTACCTTGTCGGTTTTTAAACTCGTGATCCCTGAGCTCAAAGTCAGGGAGCTTGCCGCTCTGCCACGAAAATCTTTAAATCTAAACGTTGTTTTTGTCAATAACAAATAACTAGTATAAAATTTCAAATCATGTAAAATAACTAAAACTTAAAAAAGTTCCGTAGGGTTAATGTTATTATTAATCATAAACGCAAAAATTGTACAATTATTACTACCGTCATTGAGATTGAGCTAAAGCCATTAAATAAATATATTAATGAAACAATAAAAAGGATGAATACAAATAAAATGACGTAAAGCTGGTTTTTAAATCGATTGGTTTAGGCCAAAGATATTGAAATACAAAGAGATATGATATGATGGTCGCCCGACTGCCGGCGAACTACTACCTAATGGGCATAGTTTGAATATGGAAAGAATTCGTTCTTTAGTTTTCTTTTACGGTGTGCAGTAGTATTGGTTAACAATATAGTTTTAGTAAGAAAATAATTCGATATTTAGTTTAACGTTCATTTACTTAATTCGTTCATTTAGTTTCTTCGTTAATTGGTTAAAAATATTGGCGACGCCAGGAAACACATTCCCACCCAGTAAAAACTGCGGATAACACATCTCTTATATTTCAATATCTTTGGTTTAGGTTCTTCGTCGCCAATGCCAACTCAATAAATTATGTCAAAAACACAAACACAATAAGCTAATGCATCGATGTCAGCCTGACGTCAACTATTTGATTATTTCTAACTAATTCGACTTAACGCTGTTTTCACGAACAAAACCTGCGATCTCTCGGATAATTTTACTCAAACGCAGAACATGACGCATGCTGTCAACAATACGGCATAGTATAAGTCGAACAAATTTCAACTACAATTACGTAGTACAATGATATATTGGTAGTTGGTATGCATATAAGTAAGTATTTATGGCCCGGTTTATTAGCTGATTTTAAGCTCGGCTTTGTTGGAATGTCAAGTTTACCGCGGCTTGGAACATATACTTATCGTATATATGCCGCAAGCCTGGAGATCTCACAAGTATTATGTAGACTTTAATAGAGGAAGTTTTCTTTGAAAAATCAAACTACTTTCTTCGTGAGTGCTGTATCTATGCATTGTACTATCATCGGGAGAACGCGATCTTTGAAAATAACTATGACTGTTTATTTTATGAACCTAAAATATTTTTAGGCAAGTTGATTTTTTTACGAGTTATTATTTTTGATAAAGTTTCCCATTTAAATCGGTATGGTTCTATATGTGAGGACATTACTCTAAATAATAATATTATTAATGAAGTTAACCGCTGAAAACCAACTATCCAGACCTTGAAACTTTTAAAATACCAGACTATTTTAGATTTCTTATCAATTATCAATAACTTCATCATTTCTCATAGCTCGATGAATATAATAGCCCATTCTTAAAATTAGGCAATTTACTTAAATTTCGGTGCGAATTATTCAATATTATTTACGTAGATGTCAGATTTGACTGCTAGCGCCTCAGTGCGCCTCGGCAGAGAACTGGCTGATGTACCGGACTGGCTGATGTATCGGACCTATGATTCTTCAATATAACGTAATTAAATATCTTAAACTACTACTACATCACTATTATATTATCTACACTTAAAACCATCACCATTAAACTATACGTATTAGAGATCTGATCGTTTGTCTTGAAGAATGTTTCCACATAGCTGCCAAACTCCATTGTTTGGAGAAGAACTTGGACGAAAGCGGCATATCTGTAGTGACCTTTGGCTCAGAGCCCACATAGGGAATGTGCGAATAAAATATAGTATGAATGTTAGGATTTCTTTACATATTGTTGTATAATGGAAAATCTTCAACGAATGCTGTTCTCTCATAAGGCGAAGCCTTAACAAATTACATTACTGTCCAACTTTAAATAATAGTAATATTTTTATTCCCAACCACATGAATGGGATATAGAATTCTATTTATTTATATTGGCGCAATGGTAAATAAAATAATGTAAAAAAAAGATAGGATCAAAATGAATCAATGTTTTACTCTCTCTCTCTCTCTCTCTGATTTCAATCCTGGGATTTTTTTTTTTTTTATTTATTTTTTATTTTTTTTATTTTTTATTATTTCATAAATTTTTACAAGTTACATAATACAGCCAATTTTTTAAACTACCATACTAGGCTATTGCCCGTGCTGTGGTAGTCATATATGATACATTATTTTAAATAAACATGTAATAAAATATATAAAAAGGAAAGAAAAAAAGAACATATTTAGGGATAAATAAAATTAAATACTAATACAGATAAAAATATAAGAATTAGAAGAAAGCTGAGATAAAAGTGTATAAAGATATTTAAAAAAAAGATTGAAATAAAAGATAGAAATAAAATTTGTCAAGTATTCTTCCCATTGACGTATGATATCTTGGTCGATGATTATGTTTATGTTCAGTTTTGAAGTTCTTTCTGCGAAAGAAATAGGAGAATATATGCGCCAGAGTAGTTTTTTTTAAAAATATAATGTTAAGCTCTTATGTGTTTTTTGAAGAAATCTCTTCCTTTTTCAGATATCCAAAGTTTTAAATGGGATTTGAAAAGAGATTTAGAATTATGTGACTTTATGTCGGCACTCAAAGCATTATATATTTTAGGAGCGATGAACCAGAATTGTCTTTGAGCGAATGAGGTTTTAGTTTTAGGGACCACGCAGCCCAGGTTTGATGAGAAACGAGTGTGTGCTTGATGTTGTGGAGCAACCAGTTGGTTTTTTTGCCATGTGTAACATACGCTAATCTGAGTAAATAACTGTCGAATATCTAAGACCTTGAGTTTAGCGAAGAGTTCCTTTGAGGGATGGGTAGGTTTGCATTTAAATATGATTCTCAAAATTAGTTTTTGAACTTTAATAATTGGATTGATGATGGATTCAGCACAACCACCCCATCCCACAATACCATATGTTGCTATGGATTGGAAGAGGGCAAAGTATACGCTTCTTATGGTCTGTAAATCTAAGATAGACCTAAGGGAGCAGAATATATGGCAGAGTTTACGGAGTTTTTTAACTGTGTCACTGATATGGGCTTCCCAACGTAGTTGATTGTCTATGATTAGCCCCAGATATTTAACTACCTTTGATGATTTAAGGACAGAACAAGTGCAATTAATATTAGGTGTGGTTACGGGATTGTGTAAATTAAGTGAGCATGAATGAATGATAGGTTTAGGACAGTTGTTAGGTAAAATATGTTGACGTATGGAAAATGTCATATATTGGGTTTTGTCGATGTTAAGAGTGAGGAGGTTAGTGTCTAGCCAATGCTTTACTATTATTAGGGCATTATTAGTTTTTTTAATGACGGATTGCCATGTTTCGTCTTAGAATATTAGGACCGTGTCGTCGGCAAATGATAATATCTTACCTCCAATATTCATGGCACAAAGTGAGTTTATATATATGAGAAATAAAATTGGTCCTAGTATACTGCCTTGGGGTACACCATATGACGCAGGTAATTTATTGCTTATATGTATTTTATCAGATTGGATGAGAGTTTGTTGTGTTCGGTTTATAAGATAGCTTTCAAACCATCTGTAGGCTATTCCTGTTATTCCAATCTGCTGTAGTTTTTTTAGCAGTAAGGGATGGGAGACCGTATCGAATGCTTTTGCCAGATCAAGAAAAACAGCAAGTGGTTTGCGACCAATGTCAAGATTAAGGGAAACAATCTTTGTGAGGACGGCTATTGCATCTGAAGTGCTCCTACCTTTGCGAAAGCCATATTGGTTATCCGACAGTATTTGGTTATCTTCGAGGAATTTACAGAGTCTACGTTTTACCGCTTTTTCTACAATTTTAGATATCGTGCTTAGTAGGGATATCGGTCGGTAGTTATTTACAGATAATTTGTCACCTGCTTTGAAGATTGGGATTATCGTGGCCTGTTTCAAGGAGTCTGGAAAAATGCCAGTTTTGAAACTTAAATTGATAATGTGTTTAAGAGGGGAGACGATATATTTTTGGATGTTTTTAATAATTTTTGCCGAGATGTGATCTATACCGGTGGAGTTACTATTTTTAAGAGATGCTATTAGTTCTATTATTTCAGGTTCAGTGGTGGGAGTAAAATGAAATGGGTTATAACTCAGAGTATCGATAGGTATATTGTTGGCCAGGTCTTTCTCTGAGACGCAGTTTCTGTTCAAAATATTTTTTGCTAAGTTGGGTCCGATATTGGAAAAAAATTTATTGAAATGGTTAGATATTTTTTTAGGTTCAGAATTTACATGTATTGTTCGGTCTTCGATATCAACCTTAACAATAGGTGTGTCGGTTTTATTAATATTAGTTATATCTTTTATGATGTTCCAAATTTTTTTTTTATCATCGGTAGCTTCACTGATTTTTTTTTTGTAGTAGTCTGTTTTAACCTTTTCAATTATTTTTTTGCAATGGTTTCTATAACGTTTGTAGAATATGAGAGAATTATAATCATTGGGGTTTTTCCTGCAGAAGTTATGTATTTTATCACGTTTTCTAATACAATGGAGAATACAAGCAGTGATCCATGGTTTCAGTTTTGTTTCCGATCGTTTTTTTTTACATTTTGTATAAGATGTTGCATTGGCCAAGTGGTTTTGTAAAGTATTTATAAAAACATCGCATGCAGAGGTGGGATCAGTACATGAATAGGTAAGTTCCCAGTTTTCCTCCGAGACATGATTTAGAAGAATTTCATAAGAAATGTGTTCTTGGGGTTGAGTGTTTTGGGGCGGTTTATGTTTTTTTTTGGTGATGGAAGTGATAATTGCATAGTGATCTGTAATAGTTGATTGAAATATAATTGATTTATTGTCTAGTTTACTCTTAACAAATACATGATCTATACAACTGCCGTTTTTTGAGTCTGGTTCTCGTGTTGGAGCGGTGACAGCAGGGAAGTATCCTAATAAAGTTAATACATTTAGGTATTCATTGGCATGAGGATGCATTTTGTTGATTATGTTTATGTTCAGGTCACCTATTATGTAGGTGTTTTGGCAGTGTTCTATGTTTGATAATGTTTCTTGTAGTGAATGTAAAAATGGGGTTATATTGTGTGTTGTTGGAGATCTGTATATGGTAAGAATTGTTATGAGACTATCTAGTTGAATTTGAAGACAGTTTGCGTTTTGAATTCTGACCTCTTTGACTGAGTGTGCGATGTGGTTTTTAATGTAAACAATGACGCCATCGTTTTGAGTTTGGTTATAAAGAGTGTTATAGTGATTGTAGTTTCTTAACGTTTTAGGAATGTAACATTTTTTAATCCAACATTCGGTCAAGATAATTACATCGAAATCTAAGGCAAGATCAGTAAGAAGAATTAGTAGTTCATCAAAGTTTTTGTTAATACTTCTTATATTCATAGAGAATATTGTAGGCGCAGAGTTACCTAGTAATAAATGACGAACTACTTCAGAATCATTAGTTGATGTAAATGGGATTGGTGTTGAGTTATCTAGTAAATCTGCTAATTCTTCCATTTTTTTATTTTTTTTCTTTGATTCAATAGGTAATTGTAAAGATCCAGTGAAAGTGATGTTTTTGAAAGGATTAAGTTATTGTAAAGATATAGTATGAACATATAATTTATACCGGGTTTTTTAAATTTATGAGTGTAGAAATAAGTATCGAAAGCGATAGTTAAAAGTACACATGTTATAGATGGAATTCGAAATAAAGATTTTGTGATAAAGGTTGTGTTTGTAGATAAAAATAAGGAATGTTTAAGTACAGAAATGAAAGAATATTTAAAAAAATATCTATTGTTGGCAGAACTATAAACAATAAAATTTGATAAGGTAATTACACTCCTGATAGTTATTTTAGTAATTTTGTTTTGGGTGATTGTTTCAATGTTTTGAATATTAATAAAATAAATTGAACCATCGGTTTCTGTTGTAGGTAAGAGGTGAAAAGGATTTTGAGAGTTATTTGAAGCGATGACAATAATAGCAATAACATTGGCCTTCACAATGGATACAGAAACATAATAAGCAATAGAAGTGTTTTTTGTGATAATTACATTTATAAAATTCTGACATATGGAGTCAATATCAAAAATAGAAGATTTATCTTTGTTGGTACTAGAACTACTTGAAATATTTAATAGGAAATTAAAAAAAGATTTGTCGACAACAATAATGTTTGTTGCTAAAAATAAATTACAGTTAAGTAATGTATGAAAAAAATATTTCAAAAAGTATCTATTTTTGTTAAAATAACAATCATTATAATTTAAAAAGTTATTTTCGCTTCTGGTAATATTTGCAGTAGTAGATGCATGTTGTATATGATAATACCTGTAATAATGGATAATACTTGCATGTTGCATATAAATAATAATAACCTGGGGAGTATTATTTAGGGTAATTATGCCATTGGTTTTTGTTGTTGGTGATAATAGAGAATGATTTTGACAGTTATTCAGAGCAATGACAAAAATACACAGTTCGGTGACTTTTATAATAATAGTAGAAATTGTTAAAAATGAGGAATGGTTAAGTTTAGAAAGGAAAACATATTTAAAAAAACATCTATTGTTGGCAAAACTAAAAACAATAAAATTGGTTTGCAACAATTTCCTCTAATCTTCTCTTCCATTCTTCCCTGTCTTGTGCGGCTCTTTTGAATTCTGCATATGATGCGCAGCGCTCGTCCACCAGCAGGTCCTCCAGGTACTCTCGGCGTGGGCGTCCCCCGTAGTTTGTCCCCTCGGTCATACCATCCATTATGGCATGCAAGAGGCCTTCTTGTCGTATAACATTGCCGATCCATCTTGCACGCCTTTCGGACAAGGTCCTGAGCAGGTGCCTTCCTCCTTCGATTCGTTGGAGAACCTCCTCATTTGTGATGTGGTCTCTCCAGGAAATTCCTAATAGTCTTCTAATGGACCATATCTCAAAAGCCTTTAGTCTCCGTTTATCTCTGTCGGATAGGCACCATGTTTCGCAACCGTACATAAAAATACTCCATACATAGGTCTTGATGAGGAGTATTCTCAGTTTTAGGTCTACATTATTAGATTCCATTATTATTTTCGACCTTTTTTTTTTTTTAAATTTTTCTTTATTCAGTAAAGTTTATATGTATATTACAGAAAATGGGTAATTTTTTGGCCATCACACTAGGCAATGCCCGTGTTGTAGTGGCTTTACCTTTTATATCTATCTTACCTTTTTACCTTACTTGTGACCTTACCTTTTATATCTATCTTACCTTTTTACCTTTTATCTTTTTTATTCGTAAGTCCAATAAACACAAAGAAGGGAG
This sequence comes from Limnephilus lunatus, assembly GCA_917563855.2. NCBI lineage: Eukaryota > Metazoa > Arthropoda > Insecta > Trichoptera > Limnephilidae > Limnephilus > Limnephilus lunatus. The sequence goes on along the minus strand of OU830596.1, from coordinate 83,827,266 downwards.
AAGATGATAAAGGTATCGAAGCTTGCCTAAAGTATGTAGGTATATAGCAAAAAACATTAAAAGAAAAAGTAAGGATTACGATAAATAAACATAAAAAGTAAGTAACAGATTATCTTCTTTAATATACAGAGTTGATTGTCTGTTTGTGGAAGGCGTACTCGCAGGCAATAGTGTGGATTTGATTTGTATACAAGTACACAGTTTTATTTTGTGGTTGATGAAATTTTGCACACTCAATTTAATTAAAAGGTCACTGTTTATATCAGATTTAAAAACTACCCCACCTCCCTTTCCTACCCCTTTTGATATTTTTTAATGAAATTTTTCACACTTGGCGTTCAAAATAAGCGAAAAATTACTGTCCATATCAGGAACTTCAGTTCTGTATCCATATATATGTATATGTAAAGATGCGTGTTCTGGTGAGGCGTGTTTTTTATACAAATCTGTACTTTTATTCCACTATTGATGAAACTTTGCACACTTGACTTTCAAAATAAGAGGAAGGTCACTGGTTATATGACATTAAAAAACAACGCCCTTTCTTACCCTTTAAAGCGCATGTACAAAATGTGATGGTAAAAATAAGAGGATTTTTATTGTCTCCATCTGAATTCGAAAAACTCTGCGTAAAGCCCAGGCAACTTTGGGGACATAAAACTTTTGACTTTTTTGACAAACTTCAAGAAGAAAAACTCAACATAGCTCGAAGCTCGAAGCTCGAAACTCGAAGCTAGAAGCTCGAAGCTCAAAACTGGAAGCTCGAAGCTCGAAGTTCGAGGCTAGACGCTCGAAGCTCAAAGCTGGAAGCTCGAGGCTCGAAGCTAGAAGCTCGAAACTTAAAACTGGAAGCTTGAAGCTCAAAGGTTGAAGCTCAAAGAGCGAAGCTCGAAGCTCGAGGCCTAAAGCTAAAAGTTCTATACTAAAAGCTTAATATTTATTTCTCCAAACTTTGCGAATATACTTTGTGGTCTTATTTATCTATCTCACCACCTCACTCGCGCACCACCTGTAGTAATTATTTTATACAAAATTCATAACGCCAGATCTTACCATTATATATAGAAATAAACTTCTACTATAATGCAATTTTTTGTAAACATTTTGAGTCAATCATTTTGACACATACGGAACCCAAATTAGCGAAACAAAATGTTTCAAATTTCTAATTTTCGTGTGGAATAATGAAAATATGAAGCATTTGGACAGAAGAATGAATGCAATAGTTTGTTCTCCACGAATAAACAATTAATAGCTTCAAAAGTCTCGTATTAACTAATTTCGAGAACTAAATTGTGTTGCAATTTGATTCTCAGAATGTAATTAACTTTGTTGTCAGGTGCATTCATGGCGCCATTAACTAATTTATATTTTTTTGCAAGATAAGTAATTTAATTCAAGTATTTTTATTAAAATAACGTAATTAATTTATTCAATGATGTCAAGAAGGATATCTCTAAAACCGGGACTTATTACATTGGACCCACGGGTGAGTGATATAGAGCATAGTTGCTTGAAAGATCTGAGTACAATTGAACAGTACAAAAAAACACTTTTTATATTGATATGCAGCATCACCGTATGCTTTGATTTATATATATTGAATTGTTTTGTAAACATTTAACTTCATATTCCGGTTTTTTAATTAACTAAATTGTAATATTTCAGGAAAAGCAAGTTTGTACTGTGGGAACAAATAATATTTTTAAACATACCTTCTGTGTAGTTTGTGAAAGCCCCAGTCGTAAGTGATTGCTTTGGAGTTGATGACAAAAGAAGAGGTTGCTTACCTGCAAAAAAAACAAATAACATTTTCTGTAAAACCTATGGGTAATTGAAAAGATTAAATACCATAAAAAAGAAACAAATCGTCACTTCATTTGGATAGGGTTCAAACTTCACTACACCTAGTTCTGAGATATGAGGTGTAAAAGTTTGCATAAATGATTTCTCATAATCTTTTTTTTTATTATTTATTGAGTTAGTTTATACTACATGGATATTAACTAATAAGCACAATATAACATTTCATTTGATAACTTTAAACATTTTTACAGTAAGCATAACATTTATTTTTAAATACATTCATTATTTCTTCATTCTTCATACTTTCAGGCATTTCATTATACATCTTTAGTCCTCTATACATTAGGCAGTTCTGTGATTTTGATTTCTTCATTTTTGGCAATCGAACTCTGTTTATATTTCTTTTTTCGTAATTATGTACGTCTCTATTAAAAATAATTTCATACTTAAAGTATTTTGGCAATTGGTTTTTCATAATTTTATGCACAAAAATTAACAAATTAATAGTAGTCTTTTTTATTGTAATCCAATTTAGCTCATCTCTCATTTGATTAATCCTTGCGTATTTGCTTTTCCCCAGTATATATCTCATAGCTCTGTTCAGTATAACTTCTAGTTTGTTTAAATTTCCTTCATTTAAGCAGTAATCCAAATGTGGAGCAACAATAGTTTTATAAATGAGCTCCATAGTGTTTCTATTTAATTTATGTCTTAGTCTTCTCAGAAAATTTACCTTTTTATAATCCATTTACCAATTTCCGATTTTGAGGTTGAATCTTGTGTAAAGTATTTAAATTGAACATATTTTAAACGAAAATATTTAAGGACATAAACTTACTATTTAAGAACATACCTACAATTGAAAATAGAACAATATGCAACCAGCAAGGGCATAATAAATCAATGCACAAGTTTCTAATAAATTACATATCCCTAATGCAATTCCAAGCTAGGGCCAAGTTAATTTTTAATATTTTCAATTAAAATATGATAAACTAAAATAGTGTAAACAAAATTGTTAAATAAATTAATTATTTTAAAAAAATTGTCTTTGCAAACTTTGAAACCTAAAAGTATGGTAAGGCGAAATTAGAACCGTATCCAACCAAAATGGCGAATCATAATGCGCCTCGTCATAATGATCAACTGTCAGATACAAACAAAATGGAGAGTGTGGTTGTGTTGTGATTGTTTTATTTCATATTAATCTTCATTTTAGCACTGAGTACTTCTAATTTATCATTTACTTAATCTCGCTGTTTAGACTCTTTTACCTTAAGCTTCGCGTCTATGCCACCTTTTACTAAAACATTGCAAAACATTTTTTTGTCTATGATCTCTTTTGTCTGTGACGCTATCTTTCACTTTTCGTCTATATAATTGTTTGTTGTCATTTTAGCCAATTTCTCGATTTCCTTTCTCAATAAATCTTATTTACAAATCGCATCTCAAGTGCTCAGAATCAAATCAATCTCTCGCTGTAAATTTATTCATCAGAATAAACAAGTTACAAAAACATCCAGTACAAAACACAAGTGTTTTTACTTATAAAAGGATAACCTCTCAAAACATCGTAACCTCTCTCTGTACGCCAATCCTTGGCGTGGAACAAAAGGGAAGTCACCAAAGGCAGATCAGTTCACGCCTGACTGCAGACTGGACATCTGGAGACCACGACCTGGGACGCTACGCAGTTAGAACCTTGTAAAATGAACTTTGTCATACATATCTACGAAGATACCAGGGCATAGCAATTAGAAAAAGAAATGCTTTGGTATTCAAAGATCATTTAAAAAAAATGCCAGCTAGAAAGAACCCTATCAAAATGGGGTGAAGAATGTTGAAAATTTTGTAATTCTCACAAAGAATTACAGGAAATATTTCTTGAATATTCCTAGACTTTTTGCTTTCCGTCGTCGCACCAATGTAAATTTTCTGTTTAAGTCAATAAAGTGGCCAATAAAATAATATAGGCCTAATGAAAACACGCTTGTTATTAACGAAATCAAACTTTTTTCTGTTAATATTGAATTTTGAGGAAATGCTTAAATATATATTTTTACAACCCATCTTCGATAATTTTATTATGAATTTAAGACATTTGCAATAGCTGTAAGGCTGGAAATGTAACTGTACTGTTTTTATTACACTATACTAGTACAGTAATTAAAGTCACAACCCTTCCATAAGTAGTCAAGAGTCTTGTGGAGACTCCAATTTAACCGAATAAGGACACAATTAAAACCAAAAACGTTTGCCTAAATTGGTTTTGATATAAAATATATATATTTTACAAATAGGACTTTCTAATGACAGCATCTAAATGTCGTTCTTTTGAAGCTGTTCGAACAGAAACGAATAAATACATCAAAATGAAAAATCAATAAAACAATCACTTATATGATACACTTACACCTAACACATATGAAACAGTCATACATATGTTAATGATATATTTTGATTAATTGAAGAAGTTTAATTATTCCTCAGAAAAATAATTTAGGTTAGGTTTAATTGATGTGATGTGAGTAAGTTAAATTAAAAAAAAAAATTAAAAATACTTAATTCAGTAGTTATGCCGCCGTTCTTACAATAGTCGCCTTCGAAGCAATTGATCAGATTCTCGATTAGATAATATTTTTTTTTTTTTACCTTTCTTAAAAAAATTAGATTTTTGATGGGTCTTTGTTAGAATTGTTATAATTTTCTCTAATGTTGACTAAGAACACAGCTTATTCAGATAAAAAAATACAAATATATACACATATCTGAATTCAGCATAACATTTTGTATCCACCATAACATACTGTATCCACCACAAAATCATCCATCATAAAATTCAAGTAATACATTGTATCTACCATAAAATCATCCGCCATAAAATCCACCATAACATATTGTATCCACCATAAAATCATCCACCATATAATCCACTATAATATATTGTATCCATCTTGAAATCATCCACCATACACTATAATATATTGTATCCACCATAAAATCCACCATAACATATTGTGTCCACTATAAAATCATCCACCATAACATCCACTATCATATATTGTATCCACCATAAAATCCACCATAACATATTGTATGGACAAACGTAAAAGTAAGTGATAAAATAAAATATGAAAATCATAAAATCCACCGTAACATATTGCATCCACCATAAAATCATCCACCATAACATATTGTATGGACAAACGTAAAAGTAAGTGATAAAATAAAATATGAAAATCATAAAATCTACCGTAACATATTGTATCCACCATAAAATCATCCACCATAACATATTGTATGGACAAACGTAAAAGTAAGTGATGAAATAAAATATGAAAATCATAAAATCCACCGTAACATATTGTATCCACTGTTAGGGTGCCTCGATGTCGGCTTCTAAACCAACACCAGGGCCCAAAACACGTCCCTGACTAGCTCTCAGCGGGACTATGGTACTCTCTATTCAGGGGGGTGGGCAGCTCAAGGCTAGGGAACTTCTCTCCATCCTCCGGTGACCCACGGGATCCTCACTGGCCAACAATCCTCCCGCCGTAGCAGAATAATAACAATGTTAAATCATTTAGACATGTATTGTAAACTCAAACACATACATAGGTTTCTACAGTACAATTCAATTACAAGAAATGCAAATTACACAAACCTAGCTAAAGTGTTTAACTCTCTCTGACTCTCTCTCTAAACGAAACTCTCCGAGTCGTGATTTCCGCGGGGGCCCTACATTTCACTGAATTACGGACAACATTTAAGGAGGAAATCAAGATACAGCTTACATGTAGGTTGGCAGGAACCTCGTCTCATGTGGCAGCTTCATCAGGCACTTTCGTAGTCTAAATAGACCGAACTATAGTGGCAAAAGACTGATTCTACTCAAAAGTATTTCAATAATACATCGCGGCCCCATTGAATTGGGTCCGCCGGCTACAACTGAGCCGCGAGCGTGCGTTCTCAAAGGCGCTCAGATCTCTTCTGTGGCGAGCGCAGCGGGAATGCCGAGTGGCAGGGCACGGGGGAGAGGCAAGGAGAAACAGGATACGGGGCGGGGAGAGGCGGCGGCCGAGCCGTGTGGACTTGTGCTGTGTTCTGTGCTCTCGTATTTACTCGTTTCAGGGGCGTATCGTAACACTTCCCCCCGCGCTTGGAAAAAAAGCGACGTGGCAATGGAGCTGTAGGAAAAAAAAATCCTCTTAAACTTTCATTGGGGTTTTTGAGAGATTCGTTGCTTGAGAGATGCCTAGCTAGAACATGCAATTTATGTTATAGTTTAGGTCACAATGTTTGTAGGGAATGGGTGAGGGGTACATACAATGTTTGGAAAAGAACAGTTTTGGTGAAAGTACATGGTGTGAAACAACATACAAGATTATGCAATTGAAAGATGACAATACATGGTTATGCAATTGAACAAAATAACAATACATGGTTATGCAATTGAACAAAATAACAATACATGGTTATGCAATTGAAAAATAACAATTCATATTTGTACAATCGAAGAACAAAAAAACAAGAACAAAAATGCCTGTGTGATTCTAAAGTTTCATTGGTCTGGGAGCTAAGTTTGCGAAGCGTGGATTTGTTTGGTTTCGGAGAATTTCGAAGAGGAGGACGTGGTTTCACAGATTCTAAGGATTACATTATCACTGTAATCAGACCCCTTTGAGATAACACTCAAAAGTACACTTGGGCCTTAGAAAACACTTGGTTTTGTCGAAGACGTCGAAGTTCATGAAGTGGAGACTGTGGTTGCTGTGCCGCGACTATGGTTACAGAGGTCATTGAAGAGGAGAATCCAGTGTCTGCAGACATGCCAGTACGAATCCTAAAGTGTTATTAAGGTAAACACGGATCGTATATAATGGTTATTGAAGCATAATGTAGCTCAACATAACTTGTATTGGTACGCATTCAGCGAATACTGGAAGTCAAGGTAATGATGGTTTACACATGACGATATATGCGTCACTGCATGACAGCGCAAGAGACGACATGGTTGGCATTGATAGCAAGAGTAAGAACAAACCTAGGAGCTAGCGTGCCCAAAAGGTGGTTCAGAGTGTCATAATGTATAGTGGGACAACTCAACTTGCTGTGGCACGACAAAACAACATACACATGAGCGGTATGGTCTGTGCTTTCAGGAACAAATGCGTAGAAAAATGGCAGCAGGAGGGACCTAGTAACCACAGTGCGTGCTGTCAGGAAGTGGAGCTCAGCTTGGCTGTTGGTGATGACATCCGCCTGGGCTTCTTTTTAATCCGGGAGAAATTATTATTAGAGCAAAATTCTTGAAGTTTACCTGCCTAGGGACCAATGAAGAAAAGGTTTGGAGAGAAACAAAATGTGTCCAGATAATGAAATAAACGAAGTTTTAACCACCGACCCAGAGAGTGACGAAGAGAGAGTTTTCTAACTAAATTGTGATTATATGAACATTTTCCTTTACCAGGATGACTTGGCGTTTGCCGAGTGACAATATGTCTTGGTTAAAAAATGTTAACATAAAGGTGGTAACATTTTTGTAGAATTTCAACGAACAAGACAAAGAAGTCGTGAATGAGTCACGGTAAAAGCAGAGAAACCAATTCATGAATAAAGGTTGTCAAAAGGAGACAGACGGTACGCCAAGTGCATATCGTACATATCCAACATTCATGAATGTGTTTCGTAAAATTGAGAAAAAGAACAAAAGGTGAGACATATGCAGAGAGTGAGGGAGAAAGCCTGCTGATAATTGGTTAGTTTACCGATTCGCACTCCCAGTGAGGGCGAATTATGGTTAACAACAGATTTTCCTCTTCATAACATATACCTGAGAACATGATGGTGAGGAGAAAGGAAAGGAAAAGGAAAGGAGTTGAGTGACGAAACTTGCTAGAGACTGGACTAATTTCCACTTCAAACTCCATGTGAGAATGAAACATGATCAACCAGCAGATTTCCTGACTCTTTACAATTGTTAAAAGGATGAGGAGAAATTTGAATACACATTAACAAAGAGACTAATCTTTTGCGTGTATTGGGCAAAAGATTAGGGGTCATTTTAAAAAACTCCTGCGTGATTGTGAGAAAAGACAGACCCTTGCTCCAATTTCACAAACCTGGGGGTTTTCTTATCCGTTCCCCAGACAACGAGTTGGGTGGTTTTGTGCTCAATCGATTAACTCCCACAGCACTATGCCCCATAGTTAGCAGTGAAGCTACAAACTAGTCCTTTTGGGATAGTAGATACTCCTGGGCTTCTTTTCTTTTTGCAAAGAAGTAAAAAAACAGGAGGTCCACGGGCATTGGCGTTGAATGACAACAAAGGGTTGTGGACTACATTTCGTAGATCGCACACAAAAGGTTTGATATTATTTCGTTCGCACGACTCATGGTAAGTGTTTTAACGTCTCCACGTATAGTGTATAAGAACATGTAAGTACATACAAGATAAAACTCAATTATAGACAGAAGTCAAGAGTTTATACAATGCCTCTTAAAGAAGATGGCAAGGCCGATATTATGTCGTTCGCACGAATCACGGTAAGTGTTTTAACGTCTCCACGTCTCGTGTACAAGGGTTGTACACAATTATACATACAAGCGGTACTCATGACAAATGAATGACACACGACCAAAATACAAAAACGGTACTCATGACAAATGAATGACACACGACCAAAATACAAAAACGGTACTCATGACAAATGAATGACACACGACCAAAATAGATTGTACAGAAAGGGTGGTACTCATGACAAATATGTCACACGACCAACTCAATAACATTTAGCTATGAGCAAAAGTGATTATGACGAACTTCTCGTATCGTGGCAGGTATTTTAAGGATCCCTCCTATAACGGTGGATGTTCTAAGGATCTCTCCTATGACGGTGGATGTTCTAAGGATTTCTCCTATAATGTAACAGGGTTACGTTTAAATACAACACAATAAACGTTAATGATGCTTGATTTTAACACATTTTATAAAGATTCGTTAGATTAACTAACTCCGTAGCCCAAGAGCGTACGACAGAGAAGATAGACAATTTGATGCTACTTCATGTGTTACAAAATACAAGGGTGATGGCAGAGTATAATTCTACTTACACCAAGTATTTAAAACAAAGACAGACCTATAATGGTTTTACATACTGTCTGTTGTGGCAACCTGCAGTGAGGAAGACCAAAGAAAAGGGACCAATTACGGTTTTACATACCCTTTGTGCAGTTACAAACATACCAGGTTATGTGCAATTTGGGTTGCAAATACTTGGTTAAATGGACACCTAAAAGTTGTGAATTCCAAAATCAGGATGACCATAAGGTTTTATTTAACCTATCTCGTAGGGTTGAAACGTGTCATATAAGACATACGTAACGTACAAGCAAAAAAAATAAAATAACAAAAGGCAGTGGTTTTGTTATAACAACCAAAGACCGGATGATTCGGTTTTACGTACTTTAGTTGAAACGAGCCAAATTGATTTATATACAGGGTTATAAAGACCAATCATTGGTTTTATAAATACAAGTTCCAAAATGGACGTGTCGATATCCAATTTTGGTACAAGAGCATGAATTTGGGTAGGACGCCATCAATTTTTAATTTAAGAGGAAAAAATTGAAAAAAACTTATATACACGAGGGGCGACTATGTAAGTAACCACTGTTTGATTTTCATGCTAGAGATACCTCGGAAGGTTTTACAACTCATGATGAACAAGATAAAAGGAAAAATTGTAAAAATAGTTAACTGGTTCTGAGTCGGAATTTAACACTTTGGAATTTACAAAACCCGACTTCTAGAACGACACGCCGATGGGCAATTGTCAACTACTTTACATGAACAAAATAAACAGGTGAGAAAGTTCCTTTCCACACGACAAAAATGCAACAAAAAAATAGGAGAAAAATTACAAAATTACATGACAAGGCAGGGTATGACGTGGCATGAACATTGCGTAGTGTACGTGTTGAGACAATAAATGGACTCGCGACTTCCCAAACATTGAAACTCGAAAAGTGTCTCCGTTCCAAAGTGATCAGTTTTAGAACAGGTGAAAAAAATAAAAGAAAAAATTGCCGTGAGGGAAAGAAAAAACAGTGCAAAAACAACATTTGAAAGTAACTTCAAGGAGAGTACGCATTAATTTACAAAATAATTTACAACTTGTTTCATTTACGAAACGATGGGCATGTGATTGACACAATACACGCCTGACGTAGTAAGACTCTGTAAGCTTACAAAAAAAATGTGATACATACTGGATCATTTTACGTTTGCTGAGATAGTGGGGGCAGTTTTACTTGACTCCTCACTTCCAGACTTTACAATGTCCTTAATGTGGTAATTACCAATGTGCTTTCCAGATGAGTCATACAAGGAGTACACTAGGTCTGATATTTTCCTTAGGACTTTGGCCTTCACGAAACGTGGTGCCAGCTTAGCAGAGAAATACATGGCTCCTTGGGAAAGTGTGTTGTTCTTTCTCCAAACTATGTCTCCTGTATTGAAGGTGACATGTTTTCTACGTAAGTTATATCTGTCCGCACTCTTTTGGTGAGCCAGGAGCAAAGCATCAGTGACTTCACTGTAAATGGCCGACAGTTCTTCCAAGCGATGGGCATAGTCTGCGGTAGGGTTGCTTGTGGTGGCGGATGACGTAGGAAAGTTTGTGTCCCTAAGTAGAGAACCATGGACGACTTGTTCCATACCGTGTTTTAAGAAGAAAGGTGTGTAACCAGTGGCCAGGTTAACAGTGTTGTTCATAGCGGCCTGAATTTTATCTAGGTTTTTACACCAAGTGCGTTGGTCTTTATCAACTAGAATAGCTAGAGCTGTGTTGATTGTTTGGTTGTAACGTTCGACAGTGTTGTTTTGGGGAGTGTACAAGGTGTTATAATAAATGTCCTTGATTCCGTATTTGGCAAGAAATTCTTTGAATTCCTGGGCAATAAACTGTTTTCCGTTATCAACAATTACGGTTCTGGGTGTTCCGTAAGGTATAAAAATGTGTTTTTCCAGAAGTTTGATGATGGCGGACGCGTTGGCTCTTTTTAAAGGGAAGATCCAACAGAATTTGGTGAAAACATCCACTACACTAAGTATGTGCATGTGTCCGGCATAACTTCGAGGAAAAGGTCCGACGAGGTCCATTGACAATGACTGTAGGGGTCTGTCGGCGCGTTTGGGGTTACCCATTAGGCCGGCAGGTGCTGCCGTGCTATGTTTATAAGCTTTACAAGTTTCACATTTAGAGATGTAATTGCGAATTTGTTTGAAAAGACCAGGCCAGTAATACTTCAAGGAAATCTTTTTATACGTCTTGAAAGTTCCTGGGTGTATAGAGTCGGGAGCACTATGATTGTCAATTATTATTTGTTCTCTTCCTTCGAGGGGAACGACAAGTTTCCAAGAGTAATCTTCGAGGATGGATAGTGGTGCCTTGCAATTACGGTATAGTTGTCCTTCTTTTATGATAAAATTAGGAAACTTTTGTTGATTATTTTTACAACCTTCGAAGATTTTCAAGTACCATTCATCTTTTGTAGATGGAGGGGGGGCAATTGTGTCAACATTTAATGAAGCCAATTCAATTCTTGAAAGAGCGTCAGGAACAATATTGTCCGCGCCTTTACGGTGTACAACATCAAAATTGAATTGAGACAAACGGGAGGCCCAACGAGCGAGTCTACCGGAGGGATTACTTAAAGAGATCAACCATTTCAAACTACTATGGTCTGTGACTACAGTAAATTTGCTACCGTCTATGTAACCGCGGAAATGGTGAACAGAATCCAATACAGCCAATAACTCCTGTTCGGTAATTCCGTAGTTTTTCTCGTGTTTATTTAGTGTACGGGAAAAATACGCTACAGGGTGTTCGCCATCTGGGAATTCTTGAGTTAGGACTCCACCGATTCCTACGTTGGAGGCATCCGTGTGGAGGGTAAAAGAGAGTGCAAAATCCGGGCAATTCAGAACGGGGGCTTTTTGAAGGGCATTTTTTAAAGTTGTAAACGCTTCTTCAGTTTCAGCAGACCATCGGAAGTTGCTGACACCTTTACGGGTGCCGGTAATTTTATTTAAGGGGGCTGCAATTGTGGAAAAGTCTTTGATGAATCTTCTGTAGTAACCTGCAAGTCCAAGGAAACCTTTGACTTCTTTCGCGTTTTTGGGTCGGGGGAAATTTGCCATGGCTTCCACCTTAGCGGGGTCTGTTCTTAGACCTTTTTCGTCGACAATGAATCCCAAATAACGTAAACGGGACTTACAGAATTCAGACTTCTTCAAGTTGATGGTTAAACCAGCGAACTTGAGTTGTTGAAAAACCTTTTCCAACATTAATAGGTGTTTTTCAAAGGTGTCGCTGACGATGATGAGGTCGTCAAGGTAACAAAACAGGCTGTTATCGACTTCAGGACCGAAGAGTTTGTCCATCAGTCTTTGTAATTCGGCGGGGCTGTTCTTTAGACCAAAGGGTAATCTTTTAAAATGGAACATTCCCCTACCAGGTACAACGAAAGCAGTTTTTTCACACGATTCTGCGTCCAAAGGTATTTGCCAAAAAGCTTTGCTTAGGTCAACAGAGGAGATGAACTTGGCGTTGCGCAGTTTGTCTAAGGTCGCGTGGACGTAAGGTAAGGGGTATGCGTCAGCTTCCGTACAAGAATTTAAACGTCTACTGTCGAGACAGAAACGTGCGGAGCCATCTTTTTTAGAAACCAAAAGAGTTGGGTTGGTCCATGCACTTCTGCTGGGAACCACCACACCCATTTTTAACATTTCATCAAGTTCTTTTTCCAAAAGTTTAAGCTTTTGGGGGGCTAAGTTGTAATAACGTTGCTTTATGGGTGGGCCATTGGTTTTAATGTGGTGTTCTACCAAATTTGTCAAACCCAATCCACATTTTTCGAAAGATATTGATTCGAATTTATTGACCATTTCCTTTAGTTGGAGAGCTTGGTCCGTGCTTAAATTTTCGTGAGGTATTATTGTGCGGATCTCACTAATTTGAGCAGCAGTGGAGGTTTCGCCAAGAGTATTAAATACTTGGGGAGCAACGTTAAAAGCCTTCCAGAAGTCAACGCCAAGGATGAAATTCTGGGATATAGAGGGCACTATTAGAAAATTGATTGTAATTATTTTATTGTTACAATTAATTGGCAGTGCAAGGGTACCGATGACCGGCTAGGAAACATTATCCGCAGTCGTCAGGTGTGTTGTTTGTGGCGAAATTTTAAAATCGCTGTTAACAAAAGGCAGGTGAGCATTGTTGCCAAGACAGCTGACAGATGCACCGCTATCAAGTAATCCGGAAAAGGGCACATTGTTAACAGAGAAAAGAGCATAGGGTCTCCCATCTTTAGCTTGTTTGCAACAAACCGAGGAAACATTTAAGGTCTGGTTAAAATACTTAATGTGTGATAACCAATCAGTCCATTCTTTAGACCTTGGTTCAGAATGGGTACCTGAGAGGTTATTATTTAGTTTTTTGGCCTCTTCATTTAGAAATTTGGTGGGGGCTTGGAGAAATCCACCTGAGGTCTGACATCGCTTGGGTTTTGTAACCTTTCTGCATTGTGCCTTGATCTCTTGAAAATGTTGCGCAGTTCGTCGCGTGGAGGAGAGCGGTCCCTAGAGTGGTGTCTCTTGGAGGTTCGGGGTTCCTTGGATTCCAGAAGTCTTGCTTGCTTGAAACAAGTAGCGGCCAGGTGGCCTACTTTTTTGCAAAAGGAGCACACTTTTTTGTTGTCGAATTCTGGCTTTAAACCAGACGAACGGCTTGGCACAACCACATTATTCGACACATTCTTTATGTTTTTCCTATCCTGGTACGATTCCAGGAGGAGGCAGACTTCGTTTAGCTGGGCCAGGGATGCAATTTTCTGTGAGGTGATGATGTTCTCGTATTTGCTTAAAAGGCCATCAGTTATGACTGGTAATAGTTCAGCTTCCGGAACAGGATGTGAAAGCTTGATGTTGATGGATTCAGCCCTTTCTATGAATGTAGCCACAGGTTCATCTACTAGTTGTTTAATAGATAGTAGAGATAGTTTGATCCGGTGCTGGGCCTCCTTTTTTCCAAAGCTAGAGATTAGGGCAGCTCTGAGTTTATTCCAATCTTTGCATTTAGTCTTTTGGATGCGGTGCCACGGAATTAATTCTGGGGAGATGAGTTCTATAAAGTTTCTCCGTAGAATCTCGAATGGGATATTTTTGATTGTAGCCGTTTCTTCAATACGGTCAATGAAATCCAGCACATCGGAGACGCCATTATATTTGACTTTCCAAGAGGATAAATCGTAAGTTTTATCTTGTGTCAAAATGGGTGCGACGTCCTGTTTTATCATTACATGCGGCGTAGGTTCTTTGTCAAGATTATCCAAAACTTGCGTAGCCGAACATGAATTATTTTCGTTGGAGGGGGCGAGATTTATTCTCCTAATGTACTTTTTGTTGAATAAAAGTGCATATGCCTTCAATGTAGATTTAGATTTGCTTGATGGCGAGAGTCCTCTATCCCTTAAAGCAGCTTGTAAGTGGGCTTTGGATAAACTATGCACATTGGGAATGGTACCCAAGTTGGATGGTGTAATAGCTTGCTTGTCCTCCATTGCGAGTTTCCTGGGTGGTGAGGAGAAGAAAAAAAATTGGCCAGGGGTTTCCTTTAGAAAGCGCAAAAATTAATTTTTGTGAGTCACTTTTCACTTGGTGATCACTGTTGGCACTTCCAAATGTGTTTTGTATACATGACACCAGAATTCTTGTCAAGGAGAGGCAGACGAGAAAAAATTTTGCGTGGAAAGACCTTAGTGGTAAAGGTTTTTGTATTTCACTGACCACTTTTGAGAAAACTGTGAAATTCACAAGTATTTATTTATTTTAGAAAAATTTTGCCAGGACTGACCTTTAGAAAACAGGTTTTTTATTTTCACAAAACACTTTGCACTGAGAAAGGCACTAAAGTTCACAAAAGGCACATTTCTGGCAAATAAAGGACAAACTTCCGGATGAAAATGACTGAATATGGGGTTTATTGCATCCAACCATATTAAAATTATTTTATTTATTCATGGAATCAGTCATTGGCTTTATTATTATTCCACTTTTCACTTATGTAAGGGAAAAAACACAATTCACTTTCACTTATGCTGAAAAAAAACAGTACCTATAATGTACAATGGGGAAAGAAAGTCATTATTTTGTCCATTTGGAGAAACATTAAATTGTACTAATTTGACAGACACAAGTGGGCCAATTGGTATATTGTGCAGAAATAATAAAAATACGTAAGTCCGAAATTTTCATTAAGGAATTCGCAAAATAACTGGGGTTCCAGAATCAATGATTTCCGTTGGTATCCCGGTTCAGTCATAAAAAACGGTTTGGATTTAAAACGCAGCCTAGCAACAGTCGGTTAGGATATCGGCGGGAACAAGGCATTTGCGCGCACAATCCGGAATATCGCGTGAAACAAAAGGCCGTTGGATTTGGCGCGGATTGCTGTTGCTACGCGCTCGCTGTTTGGTGACGCGTGCGCAATCAGATTCGCGGCGTTTCGGGTACTCAAAATGGCCGTTGTTTCAACTTGCGATGCAATTTATAATTCCAGTCAGATCCGTTATGGATCTAATTTACATATTGGTTTCTGTGGTTTTTTCACAGGATTCACTGTAGAATAACAAGGCATAATTAATGTTTACAAAATAGTTGTTATGCGGGAAGGATTTCGACAAAGGAAGGTCCCGCAAAGTGACCGGGATAGAGAAAAAAAATTCCAGGCTCCACGTTGATGCGCCAATTGTTAGGGTGCCTCGATGTCGGCTTCTAAACCAACACCAGGGCCCAAAACACGTCCCTGACTAGCTCTCAGCGGGACTATGGTACTCTCTATTCAGGGGGGTGGGCAGCTCAAGGCTAGGGAACTTCTCTCCATCCTCCGGTGACCCACGGGATCCTCACTGGCCAACAATCCTCCCGCCGTAGCAGAATAATAACAATGTTAAATCATTTAGACATGTATTGTAAACTCAAACACATACATAGGTTTCTACAGTACAATTCAATTACAAGAAATGCAAATTACACAAACCTAGCTAAAGTGTTTAACTCTCTCTGACTCTCTCTCTAAACGAAACTCTCCGAGTCGTGATTTCCGCGGGGGCCCTACATTTCACTGAATTACGGACAACATTTAAGGAGGAAATCAAGATACAGCTTACATGTAGGTTGGCAGGAACCTCGTCTCATGTGGCAGCTTCATCAGGCACTTTCGTAGTCTAAATAGACCGAACTATAGTGGCAAAAGACTGATTCTACTCAAAAGTATTTCAATAATACATCGCGGCCCCATTGAATTGGGTCCGCCGGCTACAACTGAGCCGCGAGCGTGCGTTCTCAAAGGCGCTCAGATCTCTTCTGTGGCGAGCGCAGCGGGAATGCCGAGTGGCAGGGCACGGGGGAGAGGCAAGGAGAAACAGGATACGGGGCGGGGAGAGGCGGCGGCCGAGCCGTGTGGACTTGTGCTGTGTTCTGTGCTCTCGTATTTACTCGCTTCAGGGGCGTATCGTAACACCACCATAACATATTGTATGAACAAACGTAAAAGTAAATGATAAAATAAAATATGAAAATCTTAAAATCCACCGTAACATATTGTATCCACCATAAAATCATCCACCATAACATATTGTATGGACAAACGTAAAAGTAAGTGATAAAATAAAATATGAAAATCATAAAATCCACCGTAACATATTGTATCCACCATAAAATCATCCACCATAACATATTGTATGGACAAACGTAAAAGTAAGTGATAAAATAAAATATGAAAATCATAAAATCCACCGTAACGTATTATATCCACCATAACATATTGTATGAACAAACGTAAAAGTAAGTAATAAAATAAAATATGAAAATCATAAAATCCACCGTAACATATTGTATCCACCATAAAATCATCCACCATAACATATTGTGTGGACAAACGTTAGAGTAAGTGATTAGGTTAGTTAGCTTTACTTAACATTGATTAACTGAGCCTTAAGGTTTAACCGACCGTGAGTATGACTTATCTGTGAACGGACATCAGCCATTAAAAAAAATCCTTTCGTTTTCTTCCTTTATTTTCTTTCGTTCAATTCTAAAATACGTACTGACTATTTCTGAAAGAAGTCCTTTGGTTTCTCTCAGTGACGAAGTAACTAAAGAAAACAGTTATCATGTTCTTAGTTTATCTTTTATTTATAGTAAATCTTTATTTAAAATGTAAACTTTAAAGATATTATGCAATTCGAAACAAATCAAATAATTTTTATTATTTTATACGCACTTAATCATTGAAGACAATATTAGCAACTTCCAGACTAAAATTTTGAAACAGAAAAAGAGCAAAATCAGAAAAAGATACAGTCATAATTCTTTCACATCAGAAATAATTCTGCTCGCTGTTTCATATCGCACATTCCGTGGAATAAGGTCGTAATTCAAAATATTCTGTTTTATAAAATTATATATTAATCTCCGAATATTGAGGTGATGGTGATTATTAATGCCCCACGTATTTAAGTAAGATCACTCTATCTCCGTGAGGACCGTGAGATGTCACTAGTGTCTCTTTTCGACGGGACCGCTTGTTTCATCAATCATCATTATTTGTTTTCTCTCTCCTGTAAAATCTTTTTTTTTTAATTACGGCAATTTTCAATGTGATATTAGACCCACTACGCCAATCGCGTAGTCGTTAGGTTAAATATTTTTCGTTTTCAAAAATTTATTTTATAACTAGTTTCTTCGACAGTTGTATAATGAATGAAAGGTTGTTTTTCAGCCTAGTGAAAACCTCCTCGCGCAGAGAATGGAGCGAATTGTTCCCTCCCTGAATCATCGCTCACTGGCCACTGATTTCTCAGATCTTTTGTGCTGTACAGAATTAGATCATGATCTGATGGGTACGAGAGGCTGCGAACTGATAGGCACTCTGTACCTGCCCTCGATGTCTTTTCGTAGAAAGGGTTTAATTCATATTATTATTTTTCTTTCCAAATATTATATTATAGTGGTAGAAAGGTACTTTCATTATCGTCCCGAAGATGGGAACCGGAATCCAAACATTTGCATTTAGCCATTTTTTGGTGATCAGAGGTGTGATTATGATGATCAGCTTGATATTTCCTCACCTTCCTCTTCTTCATCTTCTTCCGCTCCTACTAACATTAGTCTCAACATACATTATGCAAATTGTACAAATAAATGACTCTATTGTTAATGACATTTCTAAACTCCATATCTCGTGATGGAAATGGTATTTCGAGTTAGAAATAAATTTCGGATAAAAAACCGTTTGCAATTTTCGTAACGCCAACGCTAACATTTGAGAGTTTTTGAATACGGCAAAAGCCATTTCAAGCAACGTTTCATGTCTGAAATTAGTCTTAAATGAAGGCGATACTGAGAATCTTTTAACTTATAATTATTGATTAACTAAACCTATACTAAAAACTTAAACTTAACTTATTAACTTATCTTATAACTCTGCAACGTGCAGCAAATGTTAACAATTATTTTTAATGAATTAATTATGAAACAAAATAAATGGTCACAAGAAAATTCACTTGCGTAGACCGGGATTTAAACCCATGACCATTAGATTCTAAGAATGACTTATCCATTCACCACGGAGACAGTTAAACCTACTCTTCAATCAACTAAAAAAATTACTAGGTACCTGGAGGTAATGCTACACGATATAATACAAGTAAAAACGGTAAACAACTTTTTACGAAATTCCAATATTTTAAGGTAGTTTTCGGGTAAAAAAGTTGATTACGGGAAAAAAAACGTTGGAATTTCTAAAAAAATTTTTTTTTTTTACTTTTATTCATGTGGAATCACCCCCCACTTTGGTGCACTTTAAATTTGATACCCTGTATAATGCAATATTTTTTCCTTTTTGGAACTAACGGGCTTTAAATGCAAACCCTGTCAGCGCTTTATCAAGTTCGGGAAGAAGTGAATTTTGTTACTGAAATCTAATTGGCTTTAACCGTTCCGGCCTTTATCAAAATGAAGCCGGCATTTTATGTTTAAAGTACTTCAAAGGGTTAGGTGCAGTATTTTATTACTACTATTACTACCGTGATGATCAACGATTACGGTATCGTACGGCACGTGACGGCACAAAAAAGGTTTTAACTTTAAGCTTCTTATTACAATATACTGCAGCTCTTTCAAATGATGAGATAAGCAATGTACATAGGTCTGTTTCCTCCAAAAGAAAAAAAAAGAATCATTTTCTTGCATCTCTCTCACACACCGCACCGTGACGTTTCCGTAAACCCCTACAATACTACTACTAGCCGTGAAAATAATTTTGAAAGTACTGAATATAGTTACAAGGATAATTAATGTTGAAGCGTGAGTGAATTTCAAAAATTCAAATTGTCAAACGTCAATGCACTGATGGTTTTATTTTTGTTCTTAAACGTAAAATGCTGCTGCTCTTTCTTACACACTAAATAACAACAGTCGAAAATGAGACGAACGGTGAACGTATGTCTGCCCCCCTTCAAATGAAACGTACAATCATTATCGTACATCTCCCTCACACATATAAAGAACATGAAACGCAATTCCCGTCGCCGTAGCTTAGCCGTAATAAGTTATATCTGTTTCCTCTAAGGTAAAAAAAATAGTTCTTTGGAGGACATTGACACTCGTATATTGTGTGTCTCATCTTTTGTCTCACTCTTATTTAATGTTTAAGAAAGAGCTGCAGCATTATTAGGATAAAGAACTTACGTTTTATGCTTTTTTTGTGCCGTCACGGTATCGTAATTGTGGATCGTCACGGTAATAATCAAAGCGCTCATTAACGGTTAGTCTAAGAGACGAACAGTAAACGGGAAGGTTAAATGAATGGATCCTGGGACTATTAACATTTGAAGGAGTATTTTTTATATTTTTAATCAATAAATAAAATACTATTTGATATCCGCAGAACCGTTTCAATTATTAAATTAATTTATTTAGGTTGTATAATTGATATAACCTTCAACAAATCAATAGAAAATTATAATGAAAAGAAAATACTTCATGGATGTAAATAGAAAACGAATTCAAAATGCTTCACATCGATCACAGAAATTTGAAAAGCTGTAAAGGTCAAAATGTTAATTGTTCAGGAGAACGAAAAAAAAGTTTTTTTGATCTATTCAAAAAACCATATCTCCTGTTTTTTGACCTATAAATATGAATGTTTATTATAATAACATTGAGTACATCTTTCAGAATACTTTAAATTTTTTTGGAAACCTTTTTAATTAATTTTTGATATTTTGATGTATTTTTCTAGAAATATTTCGACGACGAAAGTTGAAAGAAAAATAAAATGGAGAAAGATTACATATTTAACTCATCTTTTCATTACAGCATTTTAAATTTCAGCTATCGATATATTTGAGACGAAATCTTACTTATGCCAAACATAAATAAAGTTATCTCAAACTCATATTTAAATTTTAGAATTTCATGTGAAACTTTCTCAAATGCTTATTTTCAAATTTTAATGCGTTTGCGTGAATATCTGCCGGTGTTTGTGAAAGCTGTATTTCACGTTTGGTGACCAAATCTGAATAGCCAGTTAATTCCCAACCTTCCTCTCCGCATCTACTTTCTTTCCTTACCACATAGCATTACAACGTACCCAGTTAGGGATGCCATGACCCACTTGATCCGGGCAGTTAGATCTCCTGTGCGATATTCAAATAAAAATTATGCAATTCAAAATGGTTTAAATCATCATATTTTATCACTTCACACAATATTGTTTCAGATTCAAGGAAAAGTTTGAAAGAATTAGCATATTATGATAATTCAATGTCTACCCAGAGTTTACGGATAAGGGATGGAGGACTCCTAGAAGCCGTAAAATCAATCTGCATAGGAAAACAATAAACGTTCGAAATGATTTGGAAAAAGTGGTAAATTTAGGGGAAGGGAATTGATTTCTAATCCGGTGGGGGATAAAGGAAATCCTTCCGGTTTGACCTTTGACTCAGACAAGGTTAAACAGAATGCCGAAGGGACAAATCACAGATTTGAAAATTATTGAAATTTTAAGACCTGCTAACATTTTTCGCAGAGTGATCCTGACATTTTAGCATGGAAAATTTATGTATAATTTATTTTCTTCTTTTTATTATACCGATGAATTATATAACTCATTTTGGGACGGTACAAACATACAAGTTAGAAGTAATACAATACTTTTATATTGGTATTTTGATAAAACAAAAATGTTAATTTCATACAACACGATACAAAAAAAGTCAAGAAAAAGGAAACTA
The DNA here is from genome assembly GCA_917563855.2 of Limnephilus lunatus. Classification (NCBI taxonomy): domain Eukaryota; kingdom Metazoa; phylum Arthropoda; class Insecta; order Trichoptera; family Limnephilidae; genus Limnephilus; species Limnephilus lunatus. Next base: position 83,806,098 of record OU830596.1, on the reverse strand, counting down.
AGTAAGTATATATTTTTTAAATTTTGTTTTACATTACCAAAGTCTCCAGTCGAGGTGGAGTGTAACGGCGTATAAAAGCATTAATAATTTAATAGATAGCCCGTGTCTCTGGCATCTTGATCCCACATGTATGTATCCCATATTGCAGAACGGAAACTGCCAAAACTGTCGATATCTTTAACAGCAGCCTTGAAGAATTCAAGAGGCACTAAAATGCCACACATTACCAACAATTATACGTTTCTTTTTTCCTTTTTCTTTAAAAAAAAACAAACGTAGCCTTAAATGTGTAGTTATTGATACATTTATATTGTAAATGGACACAAAAAAAAAAAATTGCTACACAGGAACAAAAATACCCTCAGGGCCTATGTCATCTTTGGGGGTTCTCACTGCTGTGTCAAGGGTCTGTTTATGGCTTAACATTTTGACAGAATTGTTCAACGGTCCCTTATTCATGTTGGAAGCACACAATATTACGACCTTAAAATAGTTAACTTTAAAAAAATCTGAAAATTTTCCCAATTTTCACTTCGCGAAAGCTCACCACCGTTCGAGAATTAAAACGATGCTTATGAAACATCTTTACATGGTAAATGGTATTTTTTTAGAGGTATACAAATTAAAAATGAAAAAAAAAACATAAAAATAATGTAAATGTCTATGATATTGGCTTTATTTAATAGATAATTTTATATAATTATTGTTTAAATATGATTTCGGGCACATGAGCGCCACGGCTAGATCGAATGAAGCGCAATCGTGAAGTACAATTTTCGACAACTTTATCGAACAACTGGGGCCATATATCGGCAATAATACGGCGAATGTTGACTTCCAAATGGTCAAAATGTACTGACTACTAATCAACTGTCACCTGTAAAATTGACAGTCTGTAGAAACAATGTTGCCAGTTTAAAAACCAAACCCCTGAAAAAACACTCTTTAGGTATATAATATATAAGTCAAATTTTCGACAACTTTTTCGAGCAACTGAGGCCATATATCGGCAATAACACGACAAAAGTTGACTTCCAAATGGCAAAAAGTACTGACTACCAATCAACTGTCAACTATCAAATTGACAGTCTGTAGAAACAATGTTGGCAGTTTAAAAACTCTAAAAAACACCCAAAATGAAGTCGCCCATGCGGTTTTCAGCAGTAGATAGAGTGATGCATGAGGATGGTTTTTAGATATATATTTTAGGTGTATTTGTCAAGGTTTTCTGTAAATTGGTTGAAGTTAAAGCGGGCTGCGTGCTGGCAAGCAGGCGGTGTAGATCTGATTTAACAGATTGCGTTGGTTATGAAGGTTGGGTAATGGCGTAGCGTTGTGTTTCATTAGCCACAGCAACATGTGTCCGGGTCTGCTAGTTGTTTATAAATATGAAAATCTCCGATAGCAAACAACCATATTTTCAGCATTTTGTTGATCTTCAGAATATAGTTTGTTTTCGAGGAAGCCCATAGCATTGAATTAAAATCTAGTATTAGTAGATACTATGCACGCATGTCTCATTTAAGTCATAACTGTTTAAAGGATGATCATCATAATACAAGTATTTGTTGGACTGTTAAACCATAACTGTTTACTAAACAGGCAGCCTATAGCCGCCCATCATAACACAGGCATGTGCCTCTTGCATAGTGGTTCAAAAATCCCTAAATTAATGTTGCGATCAAAAGTAATGGAAAAAGAATAATTAAAAAAAAAAATTATAATAAGTGCGTTAATGCGCTATTGTTAGAATACCTAAAATATGATTTTGCAAGCATTTTTTTAGATGGTATCAAGGATCTTAGCCTATTCCATAATACATTTTAAATGTGGGTACACAGACGCTTCTGCCACTAAGACCTTAAAAAACTTCACTCCATTAAGCCGGACACCACTGCTAAGTCACCAAATGTGGCGAACCACTTGGAGTGAACTGTGGCAGAGGTGTTGGTTATTCAATAAATGGTTCCAAATTAAACAAACAAATGTGGAAGATTTGCTGGATCACTTTTTTGTGTATCATCAATGACAACATTATCTTAATTATAATTAAATTACAAATAATAATTATAAAACAGACAGAAAAATTTATTAATTAATTATTTCTAACAGACAGAACAATTAGTGATAATAGACCCGATATAGTTTTGCATGACAAAATTAAAAAAAATAACTTATATCATTGATGTCGCTATTCCAAATTCTTGTAATATTCAGAAAACTGTTTCTGAAAAAATAAGAAAATATACAGATTTAGGAAATGAGATTAAAAGAATTTGGCATTCTCAGACTATAAAAATATTACCATTTGTTATTTCGGCTACTGGCATTATACCTAGCTCTCTCATTCAAAATTTAGGCGTATTAGATTTGTCAAAATTTTTTTACATAAAAATGCAAAAGTCGGTCATTTTAAATACATGTAGGATTACGAAAGATTTTTTAAATATTTATATTGAGGGATCAGTAGGATTTATCGGACCAGTTAGGATTTCATCAGAGCCGAACCCTCTGATATGAAAATATCTGGAGTCGGTGAAATATTTTCCCATTATGTTTCTGGTGGATTGACGTATTGTTCTTGTATTGTTTTGTATTTATTATACTTATATAGTGCACTTACATTGCGTGAATTTACTAGATATTCATTTATGGAAAAGTGTGCGGAATGGTTCAGTCTTTCATTTGGGAAAGATTTAACCCGGACATAAAATCTGGAGCACAGTATTCAGTTCGGCTAAGATCGAAGTGAATAGTGAATAGACTATCAAAACGGTGGTGCCTAATAATATATGTATGATTTGTATAGCGTCGTTTATAATTGAAATGTGAAGTTTATGTTGGAAGAAGTATAGAAGTACATATTTAGCGTAGGGTTGCTTATTGTCAAGATGTCTAGTGTTTCGTAAATTACATTCGAGTTTGTGTAGCGAGGAACTTGGAGAATCAATTTAATTGTTGCCTTCTGAATTGTTTCTAATGGATCTATTACTATATTCGTTGCACTTCCCCAAGCCAGTATGCCGTATGTGATAATGGATTGGCAAAGTGCAAAAAATATGGTTCTGAGAATTGTTCTTGGAAATATATTTTTATTGACTTTATGAGATGCATGACTCTTTTCAGTTTGTTTGTGATATAAGTCATGTAGTCAGTCCACCGTAAGTTGGCATATATAATAACTCCTAGGCATTTTGTGTGCTTAACCCTTTCAATACGCTCGCATTGACATTGCTGTGTAAAATAAGACTATATGTACAATGATTTGACAAATGACGCGATGCTGCGCAAAAATGTATATTTATTGTTTCATTTATACTCTGTATACACTGTACAGGCAGAAAATACACAGGACCACACTTACCTGGGAAGTCACTTGAAAGTTATGCGTTTCATTTGTGGGTAGAAACAAAAGCGGAGAACTGCTGTACGTAAGTGCGATGTGCAGTAGTATGTTATTTCAAACTTACTAACAACGGTTCATGTACCTTTCTAGTCGTTTCAGCACATCCCAATATATCTACCTGGAGCATAAGCACGTACCTGCATATGGCATAGTTAGATCAGATTTTTCCGATCGAAATAATTCACCGGATCCGTGATCAGTTCAACAGGATTCAAGCGGTCATCCGAATAGGGTAAATGAAGTGTACATTACCCTTTATTTACAGGAAACTCTTTAATTTTGACCAGAAACTAGTTTTTTTCTCTCTTTTATCTTTTCTTTAGACCAAATAAAATCCTGTTCTAGTATTTCAGAACCGTATTAGCTGCTAAAGCCCGGTAGTAAGCGCTCAAAAAGAAGAAGAAGGAGAGATATGTAAATACAAATTTTAGACGGAGCGCGCGAATATTAAAAACGATAATATTTAAGGGGTTATTTAAGTACACACACAGCAAATTTCAAGTCAATTCGGTGATTATTATCGAAGGAATATGTATATTTTTAAAGGCGTGTCAGAGCGTTTGAAAGTAGGAGGCCAAACATTAAACGCGTTTTCCTCAAATCTGTGTTTTTAAAGTCGGTTACCAAGATTTCTCCGAAACGGCTGAACCGATCATTCTCAAATTTTAACACAAGCTTCTTAAGTATATTTTTAGCAATTAACCGAAGGTCTGTTCTCACCCGTAAATATTTATTTTTTAGAAAACATTTTAAGGCCCAAAATTTTAGTCAAAACTCATTTTTTTTAGAAGCCGCCATTTTGTCAAAAAAATTTTTTGCTTAGTCCGTCGATTAATTAGAAGATTAAACATCACTTTAACGACATCCATTTGTTTTTTATTTTAATTTTAAATGCTCCAGTCCAAAGATATGGTCATCGCAAAAGATCAGCTGTAGCAGCCTTCAAAATTATTATTTAAAAAAATCTAAAAATTATAAAATACAGTTAAAAGTTAACATAATATGTGTACAAATGTATAAATTAATAAATTTAAAAGTCATATCAGGAAAAAATCTTGAAAATCGCTTTATTTGGCCTCCTGACTGTAAACACCTTAAACGAAAATTGTAAGAATGTTTAACAAAACACGACCCATTTAAAATAGAGCAAAAATCTCTTGGGAAATGTCTTAAAAAGCATGTAAAGAAAAACATTTCATGTAACTTGTAAAAATAACAGAAAAACGTGTTTATAATAATTTTCGGAGCATATTTTGCGATTTTTTTCTATCGAGAGAATTTCATATAATTACCGCTTTAGCGTGACAAATGTGTAGATATTATTTTCAAAAAGAGCATATATATTTTTATTAAATTTAAAACTTATATTGTTCAAGAGGAATATGCTATAAAATCGGAGAAATTCGGGATGCCGCGGCTTATATGTGTAATATGTGTACACGTGTTTGCATGCTCGTTTAAGCATCTACACTCTACACAGAGGCGAACAACGATATACAAGATTTTGTGCATTGGTGAATGTTTTTATATCGTTAAATATGTGTGTTTCGTATTGATTATTGAATGTAGGTTCTTACTTCCGACAGTGATGTTCTTGTCAAACTTCTTTACAAAAAGAACAACCTGCGAATACAATGTCCTTACGACAAAATCACGTTCGCTTGAAGAGGCAATATCATGGAGGAATCTTTCCTCCCTGGAAATAGACAAATTGAAATTCTTCACAGAGAAATCGATAAATTTAAAATATTGGATCGATAGGCGTGACGCCCGACGATTTAATATCGATACACCGAGCACGGTAAGGTACACTGGAGATGTTTCCTATGGATTGAGGTTCCAAAACATCAAACTTTATAATATTAATACAATGACAATATTCAATTGAAATAACAAACTAAATGTGCATTGGCAGACCGCAGTTAGTTGGTGAGGTCTTTTATCATATTTAAACCAATTTCTTCTCTCCAAGATCAAACGGAAAAAGTTGATCGCTTCTTAGAGAAATTAATTGACCCTCCTCCCGTCGCGTCCTTTTTATAACGCAAGGTGTCCAAAAATAAATACGATTAAATCGTTATAGCAAATATTTAGTTTGTTATTTTAATGGATTATAGTCAGGTGATGATGCCTGCATTGAAAAAAAAAGAAATATTAAAAATGAGATATTTATTGTCAATGTAAAAGCTTAAAAATCAACAAGGAACATTTCTTTACAATTTTTAATTTAAAAAAAATTAATAGTATACTTAAAAAAAAATCTAACCAATTTCTATCAAACTTATAACTATTTCAGACCGATACAGACTTATTATTTATACAAAAAAATCAACAAAATACAATTAATAAACGTATAAACTTGGATTTTCATTGCATTTTGTTGATTTTTTTTAACCTCACGCCGAAACACAAATATGTATCTCACATCGCAAATGCGCAGACTGAATATTGGCGGCGCTAGCTTCAAGTATAGTCCCTTTTAGGAAGCTATTTAAAGTAAGGAATCAGTGGGAACATTTAAAATGTGCAAAATTAGGATTTCTTGAAAACCAGGGCTTTTAAAGACCCCACGCGACGAGATCGAGGGTTAAGTGTACATATCGCGAGTACGATTTCTTTCAATTCTAAGAGCTTCGTAGGTTCCCCACCATTCATTAATAAGCCTATTTATATAAGTTATTTTGCAGAACAGACGACATTACTTAAAAACTTATCTACATTTACAGTTAATCGAAGCTTATCTGATACAATAGAGGCAGCGCTACAATTTATCTATCGTCGGTCGGAATATGTCTTATCAATTGTTGACTGTACTCCCAATTAACGCCAACTGACCATAAATGACGTATTTATTCAATATCGTATTGACATAGGGTTTTATCGATCGTGCGTGGTAGACCTCCTGAGCCATACTGTCCGACTCGATGTCTGAATTCATTAAAGCGAAGGCCAAACCGGCGCGTTCGTTTTGCGTCCGCGATGGCGTGCGCGGTGGCGGTCAGTTCTTGTGTACGAACTTGTAGCGACATGTTCAAACCGCGGCGGCTGCGGCCAGATCGCGGCGTCCTGTGTTATGTTATGTGTAAAAACTGAGTTTATGAATGTACTATGGTAACTGGATGAAGTTTGGAAAGAAATATTGGGAAGTGGTAAGCTGAAGCAAAATATATTTATCAAGACATACGTTTCAATGAATTAACATTTAATTTTCATTAAAAACGGAAAAAATATATAGATACCTAACCTTTTTATGGATTAAAGTAATTAACAAAGTGTTCACGTACACTGAATGTGTAGTTTTTACTTCTACGATTATTGATTTCCATATTGAGAAAACCGTTTGCGCTCTTATCCAATGGAGGTAGTAAATTATTATCGTAATGCACATTTCTGCTATTTGATCTCAAAAATAAATAAATCATTTTACCCTTTTCATAAGACAGCAGACGTAAACATATTTTACCTAAAATATTCTGAATCAATCATACCGTGCATTACTCTATTCATCTTCTGCAATAGCGCTACAAGTAATATTTCTTCTTCAGGTTCACTGAATTCGTCTACAAAAATAATAATTTAAACAGTTCCCGCTCCAATCTACACCGCACAATTGACGAGATGAACGTACCACGGACGCTTGTTGATCGCTAGTTTGGTGTGAACGGTTTCAGCACGCACGGACGCCACCGTGGACCGCCACATAGGACGCCACCGTGCACGCCATCGCGGACGCAAAATGAACGCGCCGGTTTGGTCAGGCCTTTTATTCATACTGAGCGGATTTTGGCGAGCCGAGCCACGGCTTGCGTGGTTCGGCACTACGGATTTTGAACTATCAATATCAAGCGGAAGTTTCCCCACACATGATGAGTTTTTGGCCAATTGGCTCGTTGGCTCCATCGTGTGTGTCCAGCATTATATTTATCTACTTGTCCAAAACAAGGAGTGTCACATCTACTTTATTCTTCATTCCAATGTACGTCAAAAGACAATCTAAGCATTCTCTTTGTATTTAAACTCCGTTTAAGCAGTTCTGCTTTATCATTTGAGATCTAATCAGAACGAAAAGAGATTAACTTTTCGTATTTGAATAGTCATAAATTTCACGTTAAGAATTTTATTAGAAAAGTCATTTCCCAGTTTAGTGGATAATACGAATAATTTAATCATTATAAATGTCCCGAAGGTCGTATAAATTTTATGGTCCAGACCCAATATCCTTTTTGCATATCGTAGGTCTTGATTTTGGTGGTTTTATTCGATTTGTAGATTCTTATCCCCAGACCTACAAATAAAATCATGACGAGCATTATACGTGACAAGTGACCAGAGTAACCTCTTTGGGATATTAAATTCAATTTATTGGATTGGTAACCTTTGGTTTTCAGTAAACATTAAATTTACTGAGCTTAGGTCATAATTTATTTATTAAATACACGCAGCAACAAGCATAATTTCGGGTACGGGTACCGCCATATTTGATAACTGGTTACTGGTGACTTAGCAGTTTGTCCGGGTTCATGGGGTCCCTCGAAAAAGGGGGTATGGATACATTGGATACACTAACTACCTGACTTCCTACCCACACTTCGTACCCTTTTCTTACCTAGAACATCCTCGACTCAACTCTACTGCCTTTTCAGGGGAATTATTTTCTTCTGTGTGGAGATATTTAAAAAAAATATATATAAATTTAACCACTCCGATCTATCGCGAATATGCACTTTTTACGTCTCAAATGAAATGTCAGATTTACAAAAACTTTGTGTTCTTTCCGCTTCACAATTAAAGCCCTTTAAATAAATGAAACATTTCTAAACGTAGACGAATACTAAAAACTGTTTTTAAAGGGTTACAAAATAAGCTTTCAAATTGTTATATTACAAATAAATACTAACAATTGTAAATGTTAAAATTTAGATGCAAACATTTAAAAAATATATAAATATGACTCACGTGATGTTTTTTTTTTATATAAAAACGGTACTAAAATCAAGGATTATTTAAAAAGCAAAACTTATTCTATCGAATAAATGTATAATAAAAAATTTTGTCACCTCACTTGTTTATTATTTCATACAAGAAAATTTAATAAAAAAATAACAATGTATAACAGTGGGTAGGCAATTTGGCGGTCTACCATGTATCTGACAGAATAGGTTTTTTATGTATTTCTATGGATAACTTGAGTAGTGATGGGTAGCTTGATTTATTATGGAGCTTCTACTTTTTGTTTTAGGGATGTCACTATAACAGTAACGGAGTTATAACGATATCTGCTTACGTTGCTGAGTGGTTAATATCGTAGTAACATCATGATCTAAATACCTAGGAGGTACAGGCCTCGTCGCGAGACCATAAAATTACGAAGTCAGTGCTGTTGCGCGTCCATACCTATGCTCTAGTCGACATTTACTTAGTATATAAGTATTCTCAGTAGAAAAATCTATTAGCGTAATTTTTCTAAATAAATTGAAAAATGCACGCAAAGGGCTCCTACATTAAAAAATCTACAAAAGGCACGCGCTTAAAGCGCAACAAAATCATTGACTACGTAGTAAAACTTTGTAGTTTCAATGAACAATCTGCTCTTTTAATCCCGTTCATTTCATTACTTAACGCATTCGATTCCCCATCGTTGAGTCGGCTATGAAAGAGTTCGAGCACTATATCAAATGAGCGTTCCATGCAATGAAACAATCCAATGAATTTCCTGAATGTCCTGAATTTTCAGAATTTCCTGAATTTACTGAATTTCCTGAATATCATAAATTTCCCGAATTTTTCAAATTCCTGAAACTGCGCGATGCAAATTGAGGTGAATAATTGTAACTCTTGTAGCGGTGAACACTTATAAATCTGGCGCATACTAGAATTAAATCATTTCAAAATGAAAACATTTTTTTCAGTCGGCCTGCTTTTGTAGATTGATAAATAGTTGATATGAATTTTGTGATGATGCGATGCGGTGAAAAATGTTTTACTTTTGTTGCAAATGACAGTTGCAGATTTGAATGTGAAATATGTTTGAAATAAAAACAAAATATGTTGGGCCACAGTTTTAAAACAAGTTTAAGGTACAACGTTAAAAAAACACATAATATGTAAATTAAATTGTTTGTAAATATTTGCACGTTATTTCGAATTTAAATTGAAGTACAAACAATTTGGGAAGTAATTAAATTGATAGTACAAACAAAAGTTTAAAGAAATATACTCATGAGGTAAATAATGGCATTTAAGAGTCGCTGTTAATTATCAAAAAATCTTAAAACGAACTCTTTCTTTTTACATTAGCTCTACACAGGAGGCCTTGAGGAAAATAATTCCCATTAGGGCCTATATTATCGTTGGGGATGCTGTATGGAGGGTCTTTTTAGGGAAAGGAAGGAGAGGAAGTATTGGGAAGGAAAAAGATATGAGAAGTGGATAAGAATCCGGAGGTCAGTATGACCAGAAGTGACGGATATATGAATCTATCCCTCCTACTGCGGTTTTCCGAGAGAGTACGGCTGGAGAAGTCAAAAGGCTCAACCATTCAAACCAAGTCACCAAACGTAGCGAACCACTTCGGGTGACCTATGGTAGAGGTGTTGGGTATCCAATAAATGGTCCCGATGCGACAGTGCCAATACTCACCACCCAAATTGGAAATCATTAAAAATAAAAATATCGCTTTGGTATTACCAAAATAACTAAGACAATAATAGTTTTTCGGATGAATGTGAACCACCCAAAAATCTCGTATTTACGCCGGTTTTTTTGCACTTATTTTTGATTTTTAATTATTCTGAAAAATTTTCTGTGGGCGTTTAAGAAAGAAACCTTTTTGCCAGAGTTATTCTAGTATTCATGCCCGCTATCTGTCACACGTCACACAACAAAGTATTACATCTTCGTTGGTCTGGTTTACTTAATAAATTGTCTCTAGTTCCCGATTTGGCGCTAAGAATAGACTAACATAAAACCAATACAAAATCTGGGGTAATTGGAGAAAACTTTAAGACTTTGAAAAATAAGCCGATGTGTGCTCAATTCCTCGATTTCGTACTGCATTTTTTATGGTATTACACATATTAAAATTGTGATTAAACAACAACCATATCCATCGAAAGATTAAAAAATGCCTAGTTGGGCAATTTATGGGGTCTATTTGCAAACCATTTTACAACACTATTTGGATAACGATTTAAAAGCAATGTCCAAAACATTAAAAAAAAACAATTACAAATGTGTATTTTATTATTTTTGTTCTATTAATACTGCAAAATATCAGTTCTCAATACAAAGACAACCTCTCTTATTTTCATAATGCAAGTTTTCATACCAGATTACGTACTGATTTCGACCTTGCGACTTTGCTACATTTTGTGCTTCAAATTACGTTGTAGTTTTTTCGTTTTTTTTTTACATTAGTTAATATAGCTCAAAATGCAAACTCCATCTGAAGACGGTTGCATTGACTTAGAAATCTACAGAATAAATATTTGACTTTTACCTACTTCAAGTTACGAAAACGTCTCCTCATTAGTATTTAGAGTAGTGATTCCAAACTTTAGCAATATCGCCCACTAGCAACGGACGAATGAAGTTACTTCTGGGGCGAAGAAGAGTTAATATCAAAGATCTTCGGGTTTGCGATAGGCATACGCATAAACAAATTTCCAAAAGATTTTGTGGCAAAAATTTTATTTGGATTGTCACTTTCCGAACCATAAGAAACCACAGTATTAATTGGTTTGTCTTTAGACGTAGTAAATTTATTATAATTTATCTTTTATTAATAACATCGTGATATTTTCTTAAACCAATGAACCCTCTACACATTAGCGTGATGAAAGACAAAAACTATTAATTCCGTAGACGGGTAATTCATTTTCATTAGAATCATCACGGTACTGCTAACTGAACTGGTATAACTGACAGGAACAGATTACAGGAGCATTACCCGATGTTAAATTATATAAAGCTCTTTTTACTGCACGATGTTTTTACGTGTTAGATTTGATTGCTGATAACACTGTTTTTACAGAGCCGGAACAAGGTGATTGTTGTCCGGGATATTCATCAGAAAAGCAGTCCACAATCTAATGAATAATAATTGCACATCTACACTTTCAGTAACGCTAAAATTGCAAAAGGCTGGCAAATGCAACATTTTGTCAAATGGGCTTGACTATGATGCAAAAAAAATTCTTCAATATATTGATGGACCAAAATATTCGCTATACTAAGTACTTTTATCCACAAATATAGATAGGTATCATTAGATACGAAGCTTTAAACATAATTAAACCTTACTTCAATATCTAAGATGATGTACAGGTAACATAACATTGAAAAAAATAACTTGCACAGATATTATCGGGCAGTCAAAATACAAAAAAATTGTTGCTAAAACTAACAACATTTAAAACACACGTTTTTGAATTCAAATACGTGGTATTATTAATGAGGTAGTAACAATTTGAATGTAAGAAAAGAACGAAAAAAAATGTAATACCATCTTGCAGGTTAACATTGTTTTCTTATTAATATGTATCAGAGACGACTCTAGAGAAAACCGTCTTCTTGTATGTATTCTGTACTTACACATACACACTGAATGAAATACAAGCGAATATCGGACATTGTAAAAAACATAACATTTCTGATAAATTAGGATGGGTTGCTTCAAAAAGGTTGAACAATTCATCAAATTTGAAGTTAATTTTCACATTCTGTGTAAGTTTTATTCAAGTTCTGTGATTGTTTCAGTTTTATGAAGCAACTGACATATAATGCTATGATAACAGAACTAGAATAGAACTTACACAGAACGTGAAAATTAACTTCAGATATTTGATGAAATATTCAAATTTTTTGACACAAGTTTAAAAAAAATGTAATTAGATATTTTAATAACAAAAGTTTTGTTTAGTTGTTTTGAAATGAAGGTTGACTTTAGATCAAATCTAGCACAACTTGTGCAGATTTTGCACAACGTATTGGATGAGTGGATCAGCAGAAAAGTTATATTACTCACAAATCAAACTATCGAAACACATAATCTTATCTATGTTACCACTCTAATTCATGAGCAAATGTGGTATAAAATATTATGGGAAAAAATGTCGTGGAAAAAAACATACAAATACATTTGGGTGAATATGAATAGGGCGATTAGTACCCGATATTTAAAGGTCGTAAGAACTGGAAAATCTTTAGATTTACACCTTCTTAAAGACATGAAGGACTCACCTAATTTGTTTCACAATTTTTGAGGACATAATTTATCCGTAGAGACGAGTCTTAATTAATAATTAGCGACACTTTCAAAGGTGTTGAAAATATTTCTGGACGAGTTGAATAAATGGTTTTCTTTTGAAAGGCCGCGAACCCGCGATGACTCGGCGGGAAATATTACGAAAAATGGCCGACATCAGCAGAATGGGTTTGTAGACCTTTTGTAGAGTCAGGGATTTGAAAATCTGTGCGGAGTAAGTTTTTCTGACAAGAAAATCAAAGGTTCTACGGGTCAACAAATTAATTTCTTCAGACGTTCGCAGTCGCAGAATTTCATTCGCATGAACGATTTTTCGTAAAAAAAATAAATAAATGATTTTGCATTTATGGTTATCAAATTTAATTTGTAGAATTCGATTTTAATTTTAATTTCTTTTATATATAATCCATAATATTTTTATACAATTTATAAACAGGTCATTATTATTATGTGTGATCGAATATAATATAATCGAATTTAAACGACGCAGTAATTGAGGAAACTTTAAGAGGATAATAACCATTAATAATTTCAATCATTTTACTTTACGAAATTGGAAATTAGTCATCTTAAATGCCTGTCTAGAAATAATATAAGCACATCGTCTGTAAGTGGTATGACCACAGTTTGATAATGCCTTCAGAAGGCGAAACAGCTGTCACAATTACATAGCACAACTTGTTTATAAATAAACTGTTTTCATAAATTGAATAATAATTTTATTGAATATATTATAAAGGTAACTTATTTTTTTCAATTTTGCATTTTATTATACTGGTAATACATTTACGTTTTTAGATTTTCACGGCCAAAAATATTTTTGTTATTTGTTTTTTTGATGTTATGCCATATTGCGCTACCTTATCACACATCACCAGGGACAGCGTTACAGTGTCCATCATCACACATCATCAGGGCAGATATGTGATGATGGACACTGTAATGCTGTCCGAAAGGTTGGCTAAAGAAGGAAGTAGCTCAACACGGTATAACACCCCTAAAACAAATAATGGTAAAACATCGTTTTAAAGCTCCATAGTTTACGATGAGATTGGTGTTGGGAGCAGTAAATGTCTCGACTTAAATGTCAAGTAACATAAAACACTAGATAAATTTCAACAAGCCAGAATTCGTTTTTTATGGTAAATTTCCTACCTGCTATGGAACGTCTGCTTGATTCTGTAGATTACTTGCGTTAGCACCGTTTTCATACATATTTTTAACAAAAAAAAACATCAATTTAGTCAAGGCAAGCTATATATAAGGTTTTGAATATTACTAGAAACAAATGAGAATGTAAGTATTTATAACAACAACTGAACATTATTACCTAGAATCTTATATGTGATTCCTTATTTGTTTACTTGAAAATTTGTGATCTTTTCACATTTTGTAACCAACTAATTATGAATTTTTATTAAATTAACTTTAATAATAACTTTTGATGGTTATTCCTGTAAATGTAATACTTCATTGAAGAAGAAGATAATTCTAATATAACTAAGCGAAAATATGAAAAAGAAAAAGACAAATAAAAATAAAAATGTATCGCAACTGGGACACGAACCCAGGATCTGTGGTTTTATCGGGACAAGCGCATAAACCAACTCGGCCATTGAGGCCTCTTGTTTTTGAATAATTTTTGTCAATCTCATATATTTTAAATTCAGAACTAACAATATTATATTCGACCTTTTTTACCCCACATTTTAGGCGCAAACTTTTTAAATTGTCACAGCTGCAGCCGTTACCTTTTTATTTTTCTGTGTCATGTTCTTTTTTATATTTTCGTTTATATTTATTGGTATTACATTCTTCTTCAATAAACTAATTATCACGCCATTTCTCCTCTACATAGCCACAAAACTCTCTCTTAGCACACACCTCTTGCCTGAATCATTCATATTATCTTTTTTAGGCTTTTGGCATGACCGACTCAAGTATTTGATTCACTTGGTCGTACTACGTCTTCATCGGGCGTCCCCAACTATTTCCACATTTCGCACCACATGCATTACCCTGGTAGATTCTTTAGATATCTACTCCATATCAAAAACATCTAAGCATCCCTTTAAAATTCCATTCTGTACTTTTTTTAGAAGCCTTGAATGTTCCCAATCATTGATTATTTTGTTTATTATTATTTTTATTCTGTAGTAAATGTTATTTTAAAATTATAATTGGTGTATTCTTCAAAAGTAAGTGAAAATGGAAGCGTATTCTTCCAAACCCTGTGTTTAAATTCCCGCCTCGTCTAAACTGATTAAGGGCGGGGGCGGTAGAGTGAAAACACACCTTCCCCTTAAGTGCCCATGAATGTTTAACCAACCCCCCATTAGGGACGGAGCTCCCTACCAACTTGCCTTGTAAGACGCCACCCCCCACAAAGTAAAAAGGAACTGTTTTAACCCGTTAAATTCCTGTGTTTGATATTTAATTATAAAGTAGAAAGAAAAAATAACCTCTAACACTGATAACAGAAAATCAGGGAGCTATAGCATGGAAGCGTGCCGACTGGCGCTGAGCTATGACCAAACTGCACGGACTATCAAAGCAACAGTTAATGAAATTTATGCGGTTGAGTAGTGGAAAAGGTGCTTAGATGCGATTTGCAGCAGTGTCTGTGGACGACGTTGGTGATATGCATTATGTGCGCGGATTCTAACTAGTTCATGGTCCAACTTCCAATATAACTGATACCGTGTCCTAAAATCTATTAATAAGTTCACAGTAGAAACGTTTTGAGAAAGTACATACCAACGAACTAAAACCCAAGCGTACCCGATTGAACATGGTGGCAGCAAACCGGTAGACCCATACGTTCTAGAATGCTCTGCAAATTACACGGCGCAAGAGATCAATTTTGCAGAGATTTTTTTGCTTCACGCAATAAGATTTTTTGCTTTGTTTCTAAAATTGTTTCTAAGCGTTCCAATTGGTACCATGCACAAGAGTTCAAAACACAAAAGTAACTATCTAACTTACTAACCCATTTAAAGGATGTACTCGACTTACTTTATCCAGAGTTTCCTGACATTAATTTATTATTAAAAAATATAAATTAAATTTTGGTCTCCAGTAACATTTTTGGTGTTTTTTTTTTCAACTTAAAACTAAAAAACACAGTAGCCATTGAACAGTTAGGATTATGATGAGGGTTTGTTTGGTTACTTGGCGGAGTGACCAGTGATGAAATGTGGAAGAAACTCCTTTTTGTTAAATTTTTAAGAAAAAATAGGTAATTGATAAAAAAAACTTCACATATAGACCAAAACTTTTTTTACATTTCTTACTGCAAATAATGTCAAGAATCACTGATTATAAAGTAAGCCAAATGCGTCCCCTGCATATTCACTCCCTCATTAATGGGCGTATTTTGGATTGTGTACGACTGATAGACGGCCGTTGACGATTGACGATACATTAATGATTGTTTGTCAATTGATTGATCTGTTGTCTTGGTTAGTTGTTAAAACCATTATTGTTTTCAGAGTGTATCTTTTTAAAATTAATTGAAATTTTATATTTAAATATTTTTAAACTGATAAATGGCTTGAATTCATATTTTAAAAATTAATATTTTTCATAAGGCGTAAGACTTCAGAAAACTTAAGTAAATACTTACCAACAATAGAGTTAGGAAGGGAGGATAGACCACCACATAACTCTGTTTTGGCCTATTCTCCTCATTGCTTCATTCACAATCATACATGGTCTCATACATACTCTAACTCTTAACATAACCCGACTCAAATATGTGACTCAATTGAAAACAATAATTAAAAACGAATAATTCTAACAGAATCTGTAACGTCAAGGGTTAACCTCATCATTCATGGTACTCTGAATGCATTCTTAGCACTTTGTGTTATGCCTGTAACGGCGGTAGTCTCAGTAGCTGGGTTGGCGCTGTCGTATTGTTTATGGGTTTCTCCAAAGAGCATCGGTAGACGTTCTGCTTTTACGAATATTAAATCTTCAAATATCCTCTCGTATAGATGGATGGATTGCGATTTTATAAAATATTGATGGAGAGTTCGCGCAACTATGAAATTAAACAAACAAATGTATTATAATACTGCAAGTGCTATTTTAACTAGAAACGTTGATTTTTTTTTCAATTATTTCAGGTACTTTATAATGTATCATTGAAGAATAAGATAACAATAATAATCTAAACGAAAATATGAAAGAAAACAAGACACAGAAAAATAGAAAAAGATGATGGCCGCAACTGGGACTCAAACCCAGAATCTCTCATCTATCCGGGACGTGCATTTACCAATTTTGCCATTGTCACCTACTGTCAAACCGACATATTAGTCAATCTTTTATTTCAAATTTTATAATTACCTAACTAAAACTTTTTATGGTTATTCCCATCAATGTAATATATCATTGAAGAAGAAGATAACAATAATAATCTAAACAAAAAAATGAAAGAGAACAAGACACAGAAAAACAACAAAAGATAATGGCCGCAACTGGGACTCGAATAACTGTATAATGACTTTATAATAATTAGTAACATATCTTATTCCAAGCGCAGGCCCTTTAATGAATTATTTTAAATTGTAATTGAAAGAAGTTTACTTCAAAACTGTAATATAGGTTCCATGTCAACTCAGAATCTACTCAACTCAACCCCTCTTAACCTAACGTAACCTTCTTTAACCATTTTTTAATGGTTTTGCAAAGGAGGTGTTAGTTGAGTTTATTCTAAGTTGTCCGTTCTCCGTAATATAATATGTTACTATACTTTTATTTTTATACCATTCCAAATTTTAAGCATTGTTGTCGCTTTCAGTTCCATCCGGAATTAATGGGTGCAAGTAAGACCTCTTATCGGTAGAATTATTATGTAGTTCCAGGGTTCAAAAGGGTTTAAATAAATTCAAACGAATGGGGTATTTCCACAAACGAGGGATTCTGTTGAAAATGTACGGAATATTTAAAGATCATTTTTCTAATTTTAATCATCCTACTAAAAATGTTTTTTTTTTTATGTTTTCATTATTATGATTTTAAAAACGATCTAAAACTGACAAAATTAAAACGGCCCGTAGTTGGCAAATCGGATTGTGACGTCGCAAGCGTCGCTCAGCTGGGCCAGCATAAATAAACACTGTCAATGAGCGTTCACGCTCATGACGTCACACGATAGCCCCGCCCCAAAATATCGTTTTAGCGGTAATTAAAAAATGGGAAACTTTGACTCACTGTAGAAAATTTATTCGTCAACATGAAAATAAAACAAAAATGCTTTAATCATCGTCATTTTATAGGATTTTTATAGCGATTACGATGATTAAAGCATTTTCATTTTATTTTTATGTTGATGAATATATTTTCTACAGCGCGTCAAAGTTTCGCATTTTTGAATTAAATAATATTGGTATGTGCATGCACATTATTTATTTACGGTACAAATAACTTTGATTGTTTTTATAATACTGTACAAGAGTCCCAACTGCTCCCCTCCATTCAGAGCTAGTTGGACAATTGAATCCCTGATTGGGAAAATATCATGAGGCTGAAGGTTGTGGAGAAGGGAAAGAGATGGGGAAGAGGAAGGTGAGCAGTATCTGGTGTTTTCAGATCTGGAACCAAATACGGAATTTCAAGGAACGGCTCGATTCTGAATTGTGGTCTTTCACCAGGGCGATAATGAGATCAT
Source organism: Limnephilus lunatus (assembly GCA_917563855.2). Lineage (NCBI taxonomy): Eukaryota > Metazoa > Arthropoda > Insecta > Trichoptera > Limnephilidae > Limnephilus > Limnephilus lunatus. The sequence continues at coordinate 83,787,750 of OU830596.1, read as the reverse complement.
ATCTCACTCTGCAACGTGTCGCAAATATGCCACATATGTTATATTATTTTAAATGGTTACATGACAGTTGATCCGTCGACAGTTGAGCCACCGACAGTTGATCCGCCAACATTTGATCCGCCGACAGTCGATCCGCCGACAGTTGATCCGCCAACATTTGATCCACCGACAGTTGATCCGCGACAGTTAGCCCCTTGGCATACTTATATACAATATGCAGTCGGTTTAAGGAAAATACGGTATACCCACTTACACAAAATATAACTAAGTGATCTGACGGGGTGTGCAGAGAGAAATGCATCAAGGATAAAACTATTTGTCTGTATACTGTATATACCAGAGTATAAGTACAAAAAATCGACGCTGTATATAAATTCGTTTGACATTCATGGCAAATTTTTATTAAGGGTATTTTTGAAGTCGATTTTAAAATTAATAATAATAAAATCAAAATTGGTAAATAATACCCATTTTTTTTAAATTTTAAGGTAAATATAATTTCGGGTGCCCAATTGTCGGTGGATCAATATAAATGATCGGTCACCACAAAAACCTACAAAATAAGTTATTGAAAATGGTCAACATGATAGCATATCAAGGATAATTTCACATTTACGTGAAACAAATTTATCACACGTGGAATCCACTAGTCACATACGACCGAATCTAAGGATAACATTAAACCGTAAGTACCCTCTTTGACAATCACTTACTCGGGCGCACTTTCCGTTACAAAATTGTTACAAAGTCTTTCGAGGCTGTAATGGATGCTCGAGTGAGGATAAGCTGATCGCTTGCTGCCTGGAGCGTTGACCAACACCAAATGAGATGAACCTTTCGCTTTCAAACGAATGCGTTAATTGGTCCTACTGAAATCATATGCCATGTGAAAATGTGAAAATGATATTGAGTGTTAGCAAAACCTAACACAGAATTTCATGAGCACTTTCGAAAGTATTTAATAATCAAAAGGAAAAACGCACAGTGCTTCTGAAGCCTCCGTTTTAACGATATTTTTTAACCTTCACCTTTTTTCCCTCTGCCTCTCTTATCTAAATCGCCAAAGAGCTTCTCGTACCTTTCTACATTTCGACTGAGATCGCTTATGAGGATAGACAGCTCGCTCAAATAACTCGCTCACATAAGAAGTACACATAGAATCATATGGGTCACCGGGACCCGCCACGTCACTTAGGTCTTTTTTTAAATTTTTACTGTATTATTTTCAGGAAGGTATGTCAAGACCTCGGACCAGGTTGCGTTGGCTATTATTGACTAATCTGTAAAACGATATTCAAAATACATTTTTTTTAGCGTATTTTAAAATGAAAATATATATTTTTTTTTCATGTTTTGTTCTGTCTTATCTCTTTTTCTCCAATTTTTATTTGCTTTTATTTTTAATAATCTATATTTGTATATCCTTGTGTTTTTTCTCCTTACTCGTAAGGGGAACGTATGCGCGCCTCATTTTTGTGCGTTTCATGCAAATCTTAGATTTGGATTTGAGATCAAAATACCTAACCAAATTTAAAATAAAAAATTTGCTATCAAAAGGTATATTAAATATCTAGTACGGATGTGAGCTACTTTATTTATTTTTGCTTTAAATTATAAGACGTAGGCCATTAAAGATTTTAGTGATTATGCGCCGAAATGGGCCGCGCACACATTCCCCTTAACCTGTCTTTTATTTTTATACTGTACTTTTAGTTGTTGTGAAACTTATATTTTTTATATATTTTTTTTTTTTTTTTTACAGTGAATACCGCACAAGAATCTCAACTGCTCCCGTCTGGAGCCAGTGAGACTATGGCATCCCCAATTGGGGTATGTTGTGAGGCTGAAGGTAGTGGGGAGGGGAAGGAGGTGGGGAAGAGGAAGGTTGGGAAGTACCTGGCTATTCAGATCTGGTCACCAAACACGGCTAAAGCCATTTTCAAGCAACGTTTCGATTCTGAATGGTGGTCTTACACCAGGGCGATACTGATAGTATCTCCCACTCTGGAACGTGCCGCAAATATACTATATATTATTTTAAATGAATTAATTGTGAAATAACACCAATTAATCAAATAAAATTTATTTGCGCACGCTGGATTCGAACCCGCGACCTCCGGATTGTGAGTCAAGAGTCTTAGCCACTGGACTACGGAGGTCGTCATATATCAAAATAATTTTGTAAAATTGTATCTATCACCTCCCACCTATGAATTGTAAGTTCCTCCCGACCCAAAATGAGTTTTTTAATTCATCAGGATTGCCCTAGCAAGAAATAAAAATTATAAAAAATAAATTCCCAGATCGTGCAAGATGAGTTGTATTTAGAGCAAAACTTAACTTCACCCATTGTCATTATTTTTATGTTCAAAGATATTGGTGTTTGGTGAATACTAGTTTTAAATGTTGTCAATTAATATAAGAAAACATTATTTTAGCAATGAAATTTTTTTTTTTAATTAAAAAGAAAGACAAACCTTCCCGGGTTACGAATAACCCGACAATATTTGAAAATCTCCTACTACCACCAAAGTAAGCCGAAAATGTTGCTTTAGTCGTGATGGAGGACTTAACCAGCCGAGGAATCGAACACGGAACGCCTGGGTGGGACCCAAGCGATGCCCACTCAACCACTGACCGGTCAAAACAACATCACATCTCTTCTAAGTCGGAACTCGACTCCGTAATATTCCATGTAATTCTGAAATTTTCACATTTTAATAAATTTAATATATAAATGCACCTTTACGTTCCATATAATTTTAAATGATGTCCTACTAGAACACCCTAGAAAGGTGAAAGCCAGAAATAATTGAAAAAAAAGACGTCGCAATATTTTTTCGCAATAGTCATTAAGAATATTTATAAAATCATGTTATTTTAACCTAACCAAAATTGGCTTCAGTATCACAAAAATAGTGATTCTAAAATTACGTATTACTCAAAACAGTCTAAACTAAAGTACTTTTTTGCGCCAGACGCGAAATCATTCTTTATCAGTCAATAATAGCAATAACCGACAATAACCGATCTATTATATTATAATTCAATGGACTATAAAATTATTCTCAGCCTTGATCTAAAAGTAAAGTAATAAGATCGGGACATTAAAAGTAGTCATAAATTTAATCACGGGAAGAAAATGTCAATGTTCGAACAGTTACAGTTTGTTTAACGAGGAAATTAGAATACTTAAAGCAAATACGTAAAATACGAGAAGTCTACTACTACTACGTATTTGACGTAGGTCTACTTGCCCTTGAAGGTAGTTACTAAGCTCTCTACCTAGAGGCCTAGAGGTATAGCCATAGATAATGATAATAGAAATAATGGGCGATATGGCGTGGAAGCCTGCTGACTCTCGCGGAGTCAGGTGCAAACTTTACGGACTATCAAAGCGGCGGAGTCGATGAAAATTATTCGTTTGGTGTGTTGGTAGAATCAAAGGCAGGCCTCTGTGCGTAGATAATATTTGCAGTAGTATGAGTGACCGATATTGGAGATGATTATTGGTAGTTTATTACTAATAATAACAATGGTTCATAGCCAATCTTCGTTGTTTCTGTAATTTATGGTTAAAAACTTGAATCCTTTTGGATGAAAAGTTTTCATTTTGTGAGAGTGAAAATTCGATTCTTAAGTAAATTAATTAAGTATTGCACGTTTTAGTGTATTCTATTTTCCTCCTATTGCTATGTTCTACAATCTTCGCAACATTCCCAAATTTCCTGAAATTGGGTTGTACCAATAATTATTATTATTTTGAGAAAATTGATATCTTTAAAAAAAAAAACTTTTTAAAATGCTGCCTCTTAAGTCTGGCGGAACTTGAAAGTGCAAAATAATAAAAAATAACATTTGTTGTACATATATATGTACAATGTACATATATGTATATGTATTTATGTATGTATATGGGAATTCATATATTGTAGACGTATTTATTTTAATTAAAACAAAATTCGTAAAAACTTCTATAAAATCAATCACATTGATCTCTATAGATACTACCTATATCTTTTAAATTTTGTTACCGCCACTGTTTAATATTCACATACTATAATACCCAGGCACAGGCTTTGCCTTTGTGGGATTTTTTTTTACTCTCTTATATTTTATGTTATTATGTATGTACCTGCATGTATACGTATCAAAAAAACTTTGGTAACTTTATCAAAACAAAAGTCTGTCTGATTAACCCTTAATTTACCCGGTAGGTCACTGAGACTCCATTGAAAACTTTCAGCGCTCATTAAAACATTAGTTTTTGGAAAAACAAATTGTGCGTTCCAGTACCTTCACGCAGTAACGCGCCAAACGCGTGGGGAGGGGACGTCAATGCGTGCGGTTCCGATTGGTAAGTAATCACGCTAGTGGAGTCCGTGGGACTATTGACGGTATTTAACAAAAAAGCAAAAAATAATCATGTTTTTTTTTTATTATTATAAGAATTGATTATGTTTTTGTCATATTTCTTTAAAAAATACTTTGAAAAATTGTTTTGTTTTTGAAATGTTGAGACTAGAAGTCAGCTCTCGTAATTTAGTTACAAAAATTGTAACTAAATAGAATTTTAAGTAAAAACCTTTGCCATTGTAAAACCAAATATGTAAAAAATAAATATAACAATACAGTATTACTGATACACCTGATTTGTTACAACTCATCCAGTTCAACATCCCTTCCCGTAGACTCCGAAATAATTAATTGCTGTTCCTCAATCAACATTCTACTAATTATGGATACCATTCTCCTTTATCCAGAATGTCAAGACTTGTCAACGCAAGTCAAAGCATTGAATTTTTTGATGTAAAACTAAATAACTTTTGGCAGTCGATAAGCAATATTTAAATGCTTCTCCATGCTTTGACTTGTAGTGTCTTCTATATGTACTTTTTACATTTTATATTGTCATTGCTATTCATTTATATGTGCTCTACCTTCACCATCACCTCTGCTTTTTTATTCGTGTTATTATTATGTTTTAATGGACTATTGTCCGTAAATTAATAAATAAATAAATAACCAATATTTTATTTCAAAAACTGTTTAATTTAAAATTTACTATTTTATTTCCGAAAGTCCCGGGGACTTCACCGGGTAAATTGTTAAAATACACTAAACAAAAAAAATCAGCGCAATATGGAAGCTCGGTTTGACAAAAATCCTTTAGAGTAGTCTAGAGGAAACATTAAAACAAACACACTTAATAAAAAAAAAATATTTTAGAAAGTTGTCACGTTCTTAAAAAAATTTCCTGTCCACGTGACCCAGAAAGAAAGTTAAGTTATTCACCAAAAATCCAACATTGATTTTTGGATTGAATTCAACCCTTTCCGGGCAATGGCTTACTTTTTCCAACTTTAAAAGTATACGGCAAAAAATGGTAAATATCCTCAATCAAAATGAAAACTTTTTCCCAAATATTTTTCTTCAACAGTTTCAACACCCAAGGTTAGGAGATTGACTTGAATTCGGCTTCGAAACAAAAATAACGTTAAAATTCACGAGAAGATTATGTAATTTGAGGTTTAAAAAAAATCGTCTGCGCGTGGAAAACTTAAGAAGTCATTTGACAGAGAACTTCTTGCTTTTACAACTTTAAGACATGTAAAACTTTTTATCGTAATTTGAAGGACGAAGTACTTACCTACGGTTTGGAAAAACATCAAGGGATGTGCCAATTATTTAAAAAATATATATATGTAAGAATATAAATTATATTTGAGTTACAAAAAACATTTACATTTAAATGCATTAACCTTTTTTTAAGCATTTGAAATTATTAAATGAAATGTATTGTAAAACTCTGTAGGTGCCTATTTTTCCTCGTCAAAAATTTCTTTCCGATTCCAAGATGACTCGCGGCGTTACCGTCATGATTCAGTTTTATATACTTCCAAGTAAAAAAAAAAATCATCAGTGAATATAAAAAGAAAAAAAATGCCGCTGTGCGATAAATTCAATGCATAATATATTTTCAGCACCCGAAATAGGTTTGAAAAATAGCAATATTTAGTATTCGATTATCTTTGAATTACATATCATCCGCATATCTCGTCATACAAAAATGTTTTTGATTACATATCTTCTGCATATCTCGTCATATACTAATTAATGTTTTTGAGGTTACGTGCCAAATTAATTTTGTAAAACAAATCCTTTTTTTTTGTATTCAATGCTTTTGTTTGACAACTGTTTTTTTTTTTGAGGCCGTAAACTTTATAAAAATCATAAAAGTAATGTTATTAGGTATATTAGAAAAAAATGTTTTATTAACATTTCCTTAAGGGTACCTACCTACTAAAAGGAAGCCATTTTATTATAATGTAGTAAATATGAAGGGTGACTACGTGTTGATATTTGATTTTTTTTTTTTTTTACAGTGAATACCGCACAAGAATCTCAACTTCTCCCGTCTGGAGCCAGTGAGACTATGGCATCCCCAATTGGGGTATGTTGTGAGGCTGAAGGTAGTGGGGAGGGGAAGGAGGTGGGGAAGAGGAAGGTTGGGAAGTACCTGGCTATTCAGATCTGGTCACCAAACACGGCTAAAGCCATTTTCAAGCAACGTTTCAATTCTGAATGGTGGTCTTACACCAGGGTGATACTGATAGTATCTTCCACTCTGGAACGTGCCGCAAATATACTATATATTATTTTTTAATTAACTAATTGTGAAATAACACAAATTAATCACATAAAATTTATTTGCGCACGCCGGGTTCGAACCCGCGACCTACGGATTGTGAGTCAAGAGTCTTAGCCACTACACTACGGAGGTCGTCATGATTGGCAATAATATATTAAACTATTATTTTTTAAAGGACAAATATGATAAAAGAAATCGTATATTATTTTGTGCTCTTAATTTAAAAAAATTGTGCAATTCACACGCGGTGGAAGTTAAACTTTCTGAAAACTAAAGCAGAAAGGAGTGGGAAGGCTACGAAGCACCGCACAAACGGGAGACCGATAGGCTACGAAGCGCCGCACAAACGGGAGACCGATAGGCTACGAAGCGCCGCACAAACGGGAGACCGATAGGCTACGAAGCGCCGCACAAACGGGAGACCGATAGGCTACGAAGCGCCGCACAAACGGGAGACCGATAGGCTACGAAGCACCGCACAAAGTGGAGAACGATTATATTACCACATTCTCTCGCAAGTTAAATCCTACAGATGTATGTGTTTGTCTCTTTTCAGTGTCGCTATTTTTCGTTACATCGAGTTCACAATTCACAACATCAAATCACAACGGTGCTAATTAAGTTTTCACTTAAAAAAACAGTCACGGATAATGCAAATAATTTAACAATATTTTTAAAAGTAAACTAGGAATTAGATGACACGTCGTGTTCTGGAAGACTGTTAAATAAGGTGTGATTAAATTCGAATTTCCTGTACTGGCAATACTGTAATTTAGACAGCTGTCATTATTGACGCTTGTTTAACTAATCAAATGCTAGTTTCATACAGTATATGTACTAAATGGATCGTTTGGCCACCGCTCAACTTGTTAAAAATCTGTTAATTAAGTCGATCGTGATTTTTCAAAGAAAATTTCTTTCTCTAACGATGCACATTTACGACTTTCTTGTTATGCAAATAAACACATTTGCCATGTGGTGAAGAAAATCACGATACACGAGATACCTACTAATACATGCCCAAAGAAACGATTGTGCTTTAGAGTCTTTAGACCACACGACTGAAGTAAAACTTCACTAACTTATAAAAGAACATATGACATTGGGGTGACATATGACCATGGGATGACTTAAGACCCTGGACCAGCCTACGACCGTGGGGAGACCTACGACCTTGAGGTGACCTACGGCCTTGGGTTGACCTACGACCTTGGGGTGACCTATGACCTAGGGGTGACCTACGACCTTAGGGTGACCTGCGACCTTGTGGTGACCTACGTCCTTGGGGTGACCTACGATATTGGGGTGACCTACGACCTTGGAATGACCTACGACCTTGGGGTGACCTACGACCTTGGGTTAGTATGTACGCCTTACCTTAGTTGTGCAGTATGTACGCTTCACCCGATCACCGTTCGCACCGATTACCGTTCGCATCACATCTTTCGTAACGCATTCACCAGCTTACCCCCTAAGTCGAGCGTGTCTTAAGAAATTTTACTTCAAAAGTAACTGTGTGAAGATGGTGGAATAACTGAGTGGTTATGGCACTCTCTACAAGTAAAGTATTTTAGAAATATTTTTTGTAACCAAAAGAAGATTTAAATTGAATTGCCATAAAGTTCATTAAAGATTGAAAAACTAAGTTACCATCTCAGATAAAAGTACGTTAAAAGGGGATTTAAAAAAAAGTTTTAGTAACATTGTCGAATAAACGCACCAGTTTTCCGGGTTATTATTTTCGTAAATTGGTGATCTTAATCCCATCAAAAGATTAGAAGCAAGTTTGGTAGAGAAGAAGTGTTATATTTTTTCCACTCCTCTGACCTTACCAACAAGTAAAATTATAAGGCTTGGGACAGCCCTGTACAGACATTAGGGATATTATGAAATAAGGTCGTCAGTATGCCGAATTAATATTTTTAAGAGCAGAGAATTCATTTTTCTCACCTTGTACTTTAAAAATGTTTGTTTATCCTGTTATGCAAATTTTATCCTTGAAAGTTTACCCACAAATGTGATCCTTTTTACAACAAAACAGTGGGCGACATTTGCAAAAGGTAATATTTGAACTTCCACATTTACCCGTGAAAACTTAAAAAAATAAAATAAATGTTTTAAAAAGTTGTTGTTGAGTACAATAATATATACTGGGTACAGGACTTTAACCAGCGATTCCTTAGCATATTTGGGGTAAAAAAAAGTAGATATCATTTTGCAGACCGATGACATTTTTTTCCATTAAAAACAAAAAATAAATATTTTTCAATCACGCGTTGGAACTGAGTAGTGAGGAGAATAGCGCGTTTATAGGTAGTGGGACACTCGATAAGCATCGCGTCTCGTTCTATCAGCACGGTAACACACGAAACAGCGCGCGTATCGTTCAAACCCGTCGCGACGTGTAGAGATTGGATTAATAGAAACGTGTGAAGGTTTTATTTTTTGTTTTTAACAGAAAAAAATATCATTGGGCAGCAGCAGGTCATCTAAATTTTTTACTCCAATATGCTCAGCAGGAATCGCTGGTCAAAATCGTACTGTTATGCGCGTTTAAATCTAAAATAAGATGCACTACGCGAAAAAGTGGATGGACTGCATAGAAGAGGTTTAATGGACTGTGTGAAGAGATGAATGAACTTCGTGGAAGAAATTAATGGATAGTATGGAAGAGGTGGATGGACTGTGTGGAAGTGGTGGATTGAATGCGCGGAAGAAGTGAATTGACTGCGCAGAAGAGGTTAATAGACGGATTACGTAAAAAAGGTTTAATGGACTTCGTGGAAGAGATGGATGGACTGCGTGGAAAAGGTGGATGGACTGCGTGGAAAAGGTTCATAGACTGGAAGAGATGGATGAACTGCGTAGAAGAGTTGGAAGGACTGCATGGAAGAGATGGATGGACTGTGTGAAAGAGGTTGATGGACTGAGTGGAAGAGGTGAATGGACTATGTAAAAGAGGTGGATTGATTGCGTGGAAGACGTGAATGGATTACGTGGAAGAGGTTAATAGACTGTGGAAGAGATGGATGGACTGTGCAGAAGAGATGGAAAGACTGCATGGAAGGGATGGATGAACTGTATGGAAGAGGTGGATGGACCGTATGAAAGAAGTGGATGGGCTGTGTGGAAGAGAATTGGAGCAGGAAGGACGGAGGGATGGAGGAATAATTTCCAAAGGCGCGGACCGCAGCCAGTGAAGCATATTTATGGAGGTGGCCCAAACCTACTAATGTATGTAGCGCCGTGATTAAGATTTTGATAATAGTACAAAAAAATATTGTATTATAAACCTCTATTCCTATCTGCTAAAATATGCTGCTCCCAAAATAGTACCTACCAAAACAGTGCATATTATAATGATGAAAATTATACCGACACAAAATCTTCGTAAGTTATGGTAATACATTTTCAGAGAAGTTCCGCTACACACGGGATATGGTTATTTTAAGACACTTGTTCCTTTGGATAAATGGTTTAACACCTGAGCAGTTGAGGAGATAAATGCTTAAAGCTGCCTCCGCCCGGATCGGCAGATTTTGACGTTTGGAATAGGTAGTAATTTTGACTTAAATCGTTCCGGAGATTATGGCTTCAATGTCTCCCCGGCGGGATATTAATGTAATGACACCACTCAGAGGTCTTATTCTGATCTCTGCTTTAAATCTTTTATTTCTTTCAGAAGCTAGCTTTGGCGGGTATGTAGTAAATACATTTTTTTAAATGTAAATACCGCATAAGAGTCCCATCTGTTATCAACTGTCTGGAGCTAGTAAGACTATAGCATCCCCAATTGGGGTTTGTTGAAAGGCTGAATGTATTTGGGAGGAGAAGGAGATGGGAGAGAGGAAACTATGAGAAGCACTCGGTTATCCAGATCGGGTCAGCAAGCACGGCTGATGCCATTTCAATCGACGTTTTAATTCTAAATGGTGGTCTTACACCAGGGATACTACGAGCATATATTTCTCTCCGGAACATACTGCAAATATATGATTTACTATTTTATATGAATAAATTGTGAAATAGCACAAATTAACCAAATAAAATTTTGCTCTTTGAGAGCCTTACCCATCGGACCACGGAGGCCGTCAAACATAGGAAATAAGTAAATATCTACTTTAGTTTAGTTATATCTTATAGTTTAGTTATATCTTATAGTTATATACTTTAGTTATATCAAATCCAAAAATACAGCTAAAGATTTAATATTGATTACAAATCTTCATAAAAATCGTTTAATTCATTTCTCTAAAACTATGTTACCAAACGTATAACTACGTATTTATAAACCCCACGCGTATACATATACATTTTTTTATTACAGATAGTGCAATCCCAGTCTGCCATATTTCATAAACAACTATAACATAATAAAATAACACAGAGTAAGTGAAAAATCTAAAAGATGAATGAAAGGTTAAATAAAGTTTTAGCCTAGAGGAAAGATTGCTGAACTCCATTTCATATATTTTTTAAATGAGCGGTCTTGCAAATGACCACTTCAAAACATTTCAATTATTTAATAACATAAAAAGCAATCATTGTACTTGTAAAGAGAGCACGATTTTTTTTTGAACCCAATTCAATTTTATTACACGTTTTATTTTTAAACTTAGTAGTTTTCCTTAAAATTACAAAAAAAAAAAATATTTATTCGCTGTCATTTTGAGCTCAGCTGTCAATCATAACGATTATGCTGTTTTGCGTATCATTCGATGACATTTTTACAGAAGTTGAAATGGGATGAGAACCAGCTTTTAAGGGGGGGGGGGGGAACAAATAGAATCACCATTTTGCCTTGCATCGAAACATTAAGATCATCATAATCGAACAGTATTGATAGCCTAGGGACTGTACGGTTGAAAATTACATCTCTAACGCCGCGCCTTACGCAAAGCCGTTTCCCTTAGTGGAGTTTGTATACAAATCTACGAATTAAATCAATGCCAAAAGATGGCGCCACTTACGTCTACAAGTAGCGTGAGGAGCATCATCTGGCAGTCGTAATTACTGTTAGATTGTAATTTCGTGAATCTCTCCGAATATGGATAATATGATTATTATTGTAACTGGCAGTTGTGAATAATAATACCACGAATCTCTCTATATTATGTATGACGCCATTGCCTTTCGCGGTTACTTTGTCCCGGTGACCGGTGACTAGCTTTCACTGGATCCCAGCGTATCCGTGGAGCCGGTTACTTTTGAAACCAGTTCCTATAGGATTTATAAAATGGTCACCAACACTCAAACCGGGCGAAGCCGGAAAAAATGCCGCCCGCAGGGCCTTGCAGCAAAATCACTGCGGAACGGATTTTTAACAGCTTTTTGATTCTGATAGTATTAATATGATAGCGTCTGTACGGTTGCGGATATGGGTTTATAACTGCTAAAATATATTTATTTGCTTAGGCCCGATTAGTCCTTCATTTGATGTAATGTAAGAGCATTGTAAGTATGCTCCAGCCTATTTGTGTATTTAGATATATTTATATGATAAAATATAATTTTATACCACAGAATTTCCATTACTGAGAGAATTTAAAAGGATTATTGGAACAATCGCTTATACAATGTCCATCAAACAGTTAATCATCACGTACAAATGTGTATCCAACTCGAACTAACAGGCGATCGGCTTTATGAGGATTGGAAATTAAGCCCCTCGTAGCATTATTTGACAGGTGTTGTTAAACACGTTATTGAAGCGAGCTTTAGAAACGATACATGTTCTGAATAGGGCCGCGTTTATTTACATATACAGGCGGTTTTTTTAGCGCCCGCTTCAATTTTATGTACATTAAACGTACGGTGTCAGGCCCCTTTAGTGTCATTCGGATTGTTCGGTAAGTACACAATGCCATAAAGTTTAAATTGCTGACTGTCTAAACCACATAAATGACATAATGATCTGTTTTGGTAAACAGCATAAGCTTGATGTCGCTTGTTGTATAAAATGAACATTACTGGTGTAATACTATCATTAAACCTAGAATCGACGGTCAATTTGACCCCTATGAAATGTTGCTTCTAAGCAAAATTTTGCTGAAGAGGAATTACACGATTTTTTTTATTTATATTTACCATCTGAATTAAACGACAGCATGTTATTTATAGAAAAATACATTATTGATAGTGGTTTTTTCGGCAACTTGCCTATTTTATATCAAATGACGTCACTATAGTTGTCAATATCTCCGCATTTTTTTATTTGATACAATATCTTTACATATTATGTTAAAATATTATGTGATAATGTGGGCCTCACCGTGTGCTTTATCCGGCCTGAGGCCTCCATTATATAATTAAATAAAATTCAATCAAAATGAAATTATAAATTGTAATAATATCTACGAAATAAAATAAAATACAAAATTCATAAAATAATGTCATGAGGTATATGTTTTAATGGTATTGTGTGTTTTATTTTTCTTAAGGAATTTTTTTTTCTAATATTTTTTGTTCTTTAATCGAGCTTTTAATTTTGAATCGGTTTTATTGTTTCCTCCATTTTTTGTATCAAGTGAAAGATTGCTGAAATATTTTATTGTCTGGGATTTGTGGTGTCTTTGTCCTTTTTTTCTCAATTTGTCGCATTTCTAACTGATATATTAATTAGAGTTTGTGTTTATTGAAAATTGTTTTTTCGTTCAAAAATATATTTAAGTAGGGGTTTTTATTTGTAATTGGAATATATCGTGTACGTCAAACATGTTAAATATTAGGCCACTGCATAATTGCTTACCGGTCATGATAAGTTGACGTCAAATGCGTTTATAGATGTTTTGTGAATCAAAAATAGACGAGAAATCATTAATGCTGTAAACAAATATTTAGAAAAAAAATCTTCGTCATCGCTGATTATATACTACACAGCTCTTTTCTTCATTCTGCTGGCTTATTAAAAGCCTCTTTGTTAATCGATAATTTTGCAGAGCTTATACAATTTTTTTTTTGAGTGATCCCTGCTTGGGGTTTGTTTTGAGACTGGGGAGAGTAAGAAAGGGAAGATAAAGGGGTAGAGGAAGATTTTAAGATACCTTGCTATTCCGATTTAACTACCAAACACGGCTAAAGCCATTTCAAGCAACTTCTAAATGGTGGCCTTTCACGAGGGCGATACTTACAGAATGTACCATAATTATGAAGGTACCATCTGTTTTTAACTAGATAGCCTTTTTGTATGTGCAAACTTATTATTGTCCAATATAATTTTTAAAACATTACGTCAATTTAAAACAAAAGAAAATACAGCACTGACGTTAAATTCACATTAATCAGTAAATTAAATTAAACATTGTTTATTTCGTTTTATGTCCGGACTTTACCACAATACAACCTTTTTCAGATTTATTCGATATCCCCAACACATTGTCTGAAGAATCTGAATTAAATTCCGGAGATAAATACAATTCACGTCTGGCATTCCTAGAAAATTCATCGATAACAATAATCTAATTTGCCCATAATTTTATTTTTTTTAAATTTGATGTTATATTTGAGAAAAAATTCAAGTGTGCCGTTCGCACGCGGTAGAAGTGAAACCTTCAGAATACTAAAGTAGACAAGAGTGGGGCCGCTGCAAAGCACCGCACAAAGAGGAGACCGATTAGTCAATCTCATTCTCTCTCTGGCTAAATCCAATAGATATGTATTTGTCTGTTTTTAGTGTCGCTCTTTCGTTTCAACGAGTTTCAAATCACAACGTTGCTAAAGAAGTTTTCAATTTAAAAATCGTTAACTTTTCATCCATGGCCTCCCCACTACCGTATTTGTTTTAATTTCGCATACACCCATTGAGGCAACCACAATATTTACCGCAATATTGTGTCAACCCAGTTTCAGTACGCCAACATGCAATGCATGCCTAATTTAGAAAGCGATTGCACACTTTAATGTGGGATGCATTCCTGTATTTAATGCACAAATGTTACATTGCAAACATGCATCGGTAAGTTTATTGCCGAAGGTAGGGTCGTTTTAGAAAAGCGAAGCGAGCAGTCCACAATAATAATAATAATAATAATGATTTATTGTCTTCCTTTCTTTACAAACATCTAGAGATTATGATATCCTTACTGGGATTTCCCGTGCTGAGGATTTCATTTACATATTATAATTTAATTATAAGAAATTAATATGAATTAGTTATAAACATGTAGGTATCATGTAGTATTTTTTAAAAAATAATTATAAGTTAAATAAAATAGTGTTTTTTTTATATTTCAGTTCATTAGATTCGGTTTTAGTCTGTATTTGATATCGGTATATTTTCTATTTCTGTTCTCCCTATATTTAATATCCAGCTTTTTATTTGAGATTTAAATGTTATACTGTTGAGGTTTTTAAGTGAGAGTGGTATTTTATTGTAAAGTTTAATACCATAATACAAGAAGCTTTTTTGCCCAAATGTTGTGTTAATAGTTACTTGCTGGATATGTTTTTGATCATAAGATCTAGTGTTTCTAATAAACGTGTTAGTTGTTATTTCTTGGGTTTTGTACTTATGAATGTAAATGAGTATAGTTTTAGAATATAGTTGTTGTTAAGATTGTTGAAGATTTCGTCAGTGCTGGTTATTACAGGAACTTTCAGTATAATTTTCATTATGGCTTTTTGAGTATTAATTATTGGATTTAGTATGTTTTTATTTGCACTGCCCCGTCCAATAATACCGTATTCTAACAGTGATTGGCAGAGAGCCATGTAAATCTTGATTAAGTCTTTTTTAATGAGAACATTCCTGATAGTTTTGAAAAAATAACTTATAAGTTTTTTGATTAATGGAGTGCTAACACCAACCCTGATGTGCATATGGCAGAAGGATGCAAGCAGACTGAATGTTGAATGTTTTAAGCATGCGGAGAGGATGAAAGAAGAATGTGAGCAGAATAAAATATGACGCAGAGATTTTGGTTATTCAACTTTATTAATTACGTTACTTTGGTGATGTATGCCTGTCTCACTAGGAAATCCTGTGTTGAGAACAAGCGTAGTTGTTAGATTATATTTAAAAAAAACAACAATACAATATTGTATCATTATCATTACATAGTATAAAATGAAGTCTCTCCCGATGTATGTGAGCATAGATCTTTTAAACAACCCAACGGATTTTCATGCGGTTTTCACCAATAGATAGAGTGATTAAAGAGAAAGGTTTATATGTGCATGCTTATTATCATAGAGAAAAGTCGAGAAATTTAAAGATTCAATTCAGGCAGCTGCCAAGCGGGTGGTGTGGATTTAATAAAGGTTGGGTAATGACGTTGTGTTTCGTTAGCCACAGCAACGTGTGGCCGGGTCTGCTAGTTTAAAATAAAAGACAATCAAAATTGTACATTTGGAAAGACATACATGTAACCCGGTTTTAATAAATTGGTTGATGTTTGATCCGTCTTGGCTGATGATCCAAGACTTGTTGCCTAATTTATATTTAGAATAATTTGTTTTCTGTCTAATGGCCAGTGGAAGTGCATTGTGTTTTTTTTGTTTTATTATCGCTAGGTTTAGTTAATGGCAGAAGAAGTAGAGGACGCCCTAAATACTTGATTCAGTCATGTCAAAAATTAGAATAATAGAATGTTATTTATGAAACTATTTATGAATGTGAATGAAGCAACGAGTGTCCAGAGATGGTTTTTTAAAATTCATATACATGTTTTTGCATAATCAATGACTACCAGACTAGGTAAATGCCCGTATTACGGTAGT
This sequence comes from Limnephilus lunatus, assembly GCA_917563855.2. Lineage (NCBI taxonomy): Eukaryota > Metazoa > Arthropoda > Insecta > Trichoptera > Limnephilidae > Limnephilus > Limnephilus lunatus. The sequence continues at coordinate 83,771,381 of OU830596.1, read as the reverse complement.
CGTGTGGCGGTTTGTTGTCTCTGCCTACACCTGCGGCTTAGGTCGGTTTAATTGCAGAAACTACGTTCATGCGGTGGAAGACCAAGCTCTTATTACTTCATGAGAGCTTGGTCTTCTACTCACTGCTCACTTTTATCCCCAGTGTCTTCATGTCTTTTCCCCCTTAATCCCAACACTTTCTTCGAGGGCCTACCGGGAAGCCGGCTTAGGGGCGCGGACACCGAGTCTCGCTAGCGATTGCGACTGGACTGATGACTCCGCTTATCCTCAGCGGGACTGCCAGACGACTGCAGCTCAGCTGCTTTGGTTAAGTCAAACAATCTCATCATAATATGTAATTTTTTTGTTCTATTAACTTTTCTTACATCAAGTGGCGGAGATGAGACATGATACTGTGAAATAAATAACAACATGTACGCACCCGCATACTGACTGCTAACAATGTACGCCCGGACATTGGGGTTCTAGAGTAATTTTAAATAAAAAGTAGCTTCTTTATAAACAAAAATTAGAGTCCTGACATGTACGGTGAAGGAGGAAACCTCTGTTTCCTTAGAACGCAGCGGGAAAGTGGTGGGCAACCTCCAAATGCTTCATTCACATTCATAAATCGTCGTACACAATCTCTTCTGTTGCCAATATTCGAATTAAATCAATCTTCATTACCATTCCCTTGATGGACGAAATGATGGGTGGATGCGAACCTATTTCAATTAAGGGTTCCTAAGGGGATGATATTATGATGCGAACAATGACGAGGGGACGTTCACGGGAGAAGGGTAGAGAGAAGATCGGAGAATCCAGGTATTGATAAAAGAAGAATGTAGAGCGGATATTTGATAAATAATGAAAAATGAAATTTCACCTTAGGTATCATAAAATCCTTCGGAGAAATTCCTCATTAATTATATTATTTATTTGATTTTTCACGCCGTGCTGGATTTTACATGTTTATTTTTTAAGGCAAATAACATCTAAATGTGCAAAGTTTAAAATGCAAGATGATGAAATAATAGAAGATTAGTAATAAAACATTAATTTTATAACTTTCAAATAAAAAATTTAAAACTAAATATTTCGAAAATAAATATCAATTCCAAATTAAATGGAAAATTACCTGAAACAACTGTAAGAGTTCGTTAATATTATTAAATATTTTATTTAAATCTTGAAATCTGTTTATTGATATCTTTCGAGTTTTTCTTACATATCTATTGTTATCAGTTGCAATATTATTATTTACTTAATCAAATGATAACATATACAAGAGCATGCATTCCCTCACCAAAAACAAGAGCCTTGTCTCTTTATGGTGAGGAAAGGCTATTATTATATTAATTTTACAACTCTGTTTAACATATAAAAAAGCATGCTTATTGTAAAAACAGCTTTAAAGAGATAATCCGATAGAAATGCTTAAAACATCATGCATACAAAACGTTATAATTCAAAATATGTAAATACATCTTCCGCTACAAGATATAGAAAAAACTCACACTAGAACCCGGGCCTCCCTGCTAAGTCACCAAACGTAGCGAACCACTTGTGTTTACCTGTGGAAGGGGTTTTGGTTGTCCAATAAATGTTCATAAAGGTTCCCCGAGGGCGGTACCCTTACCCGTTTGCCAAATTGAATCGAAATCTAAATCTTGTGAGCTAAATCCTTTGATCTAAATCGAAATATGTACGTAGCAGAGAGTCACGACTATAAGGAACTGGTGGGTTTACGGGCATGTAAACTTTGGGAAATATCGTGAGCGAAGGCGGTGAATAAATGGTGGTCTTTCACCATGGCGATACTGAAAGTATCGTCATTGTAAATTTTATATAATCCATCCATGTAAGAAATAATCGACAAGACGAACGTATGTTTTTAGATGATTTTAAACTAATTAATTTCAATTAAATGAAATTCTGATAGTATGCGTTATGCCAACTACATATTAGCTAAATAACAGATGAAATTGACAGACGAAAGTGACAGACGAAAGCGACAGCATTCGAAGCCATGTTCATACTACGACGAAGCGTCGTACAACCGTATAGTTAACTTTGTTTTACTTTTAGTTCACAACCGAAGCAAAGTAAAGTTCTTCATACTTAACACAAAATCCATGAAAAACTCGTGTGGTATAAAGTAGGAATAGCTACGTTTTTAGTCGTAAAAAATATGACTTTGTGACAGTTTCAAAAATTTCAAAACACAATTAAAAAAATATACTGAAAACCTTAACTAAAAAATAAATAAATAATAATAATAAAAATTATTTATTTAAATATACATTTATCTTATTATTTACATAAACTAAATTTCAAAGTACTAAATACAAATAAAAACAGCAATAAAAAAAAAAATTAAAAAATCAAAATAACCAAACAAATAATACTTCCTCCAGTACACACAAGCATTTGCTTATTATGGGAGAATAATTTAAATATATGTATAATTGTAATAATTACAATTGTATTAAGCTTTTATATACTTTCATTATATTTATGTATCTATTGGATGTATTGTACCAAAGGAAAATTAAAAAAAAAAAATAAATATATATATATATATATATCTAGGCTATATCTTCTCCTTTTAAGTCAGTTTTTTTTTTATATCTTTGAACTTTTTAATTGATTTATTAACGCCCTATGTGTGTCATGATTATACCATAAAAAATATTCTTCTCATTCCCCTTCCATATTCACAACGTCTATGGGTTCACGAATCATAAATCCCCAAGGCACGTCCGTTACTTCAGAGCATATTGCATTCCTACACCCTCGTGTTATGCGGATGAGGTTTTAAGGTGTTGAGGTGTGAAGGTGTTAAGTACCAAGGAAGTATTTACGACCTTTTTAAGTAATAAGGCTAAGAGGTTGCCAAGTATCAGACCGGCGAGGGTTGCTTGATGAAGGGAATCTAGAGGCTGAACAGTGTATATTGAACCATGGGTAGTAAATATTTAAGATATTGGTATCTTTGATCATTGCAGAATAGGGTAGGTTATACAATGTACAGGTATAATATATTGTACAGGGTGCCCCATAAGTCTACATTGTTCTTTGAAGGGCTGATAGTCTAACTCATGATGAACTAGAGTATAATAATTAGTAAAAAGCGGTTAAATTTTTATGATATTGGCACTTTTATGAATTTCGCCAAAATCGGCATCTCAGATCAGTTTTTCGAGTTCCTCACCTACAAAATTCTATTCTTCAAGATTGTAATTTTCATTACGCAACTCTGAATAACCGTGTTACTGATCACATTTCAAAATAAAACTAACAGTGTTTTTATCTTAAGAAAATAAAAAAAATATATTTTCACGTCTTAAACTTTGCAAATATACTTTGTGGCGTCATTGTTGATTAATGAAAACAAAATTTTTGTAAGCACCACTATATAATTAATATTTTCGACATGTTTCAAAAACAATTTTTTCTTAGTAATAATAAAGTGGTGCTTACAAAGTTATTTGTTTTCATTAAAACATGTTCAAATCTACCACAAACGAAGAGAGAATTAAACAAGGGCCAAAAGGCTACGCTTTCTTGCCGTCCGTTTATAACGTAGACAGAATTGCTATTCCACTGAGAAAAGGAAGCATCAAGACTTGTCTTTGGAACCTCGACAAAAATACAACACCTTTGAAGAAATTCAGCTGTTCCGGGTGTGGTAAGGTTTATGTAGGCCAGACAGACTGGACGATCTCCGAAAGGATATAACGACACTTTCGAACATGTAAACTCGGCCATTATTATAAATCTGTAAATGTCGAGCATTTAATAGAAACTGGCCTCACAGGGCCTTCTGTGTGGAGCTAAAATAAAAAAAAAAAATATTAGAAAAAATAGTATTTACAAACCATTAAAATTGCCACCATCTTTAACCGGAACCGGAACGTAACAAATTTACAGAAATGCAAAACCCTCGAGCAGTCTGAGATAAGTTGTAAGCAGAATTCTTGCCTGAACAAAACTATAAGCAGAATTCTTGCCTGAACAGGCTATGCAATAGTTACAATAGCGTATTATCGAAGGTGGACATTTTCAATTCCGAACTAACCAAATATAAGGGGTACGTAAAATAGTATTTCTCTCATGTTTTATGAATATGTTATGTGTCTATGTTTCTATCGTTTATACTTATAATTCTGTTACTATTTAATTTATATGTACAACATGGCTTCTTACGGATATAAATGTATTTATATTTTTATTTTTTATGTTAATTTTAGTTTTATATAATCTTTGGTTTTATAAAAATTTTGGTCTCATACTGCTTTATTAAACATTTTTTATTTCCATTTTTTTATTATGCTGTTTAATCAGAGGTACCTAAAGTCACAAGGAGGAAATCCATAATTGTGTAATGAAAATGGAAAAGGCTGAAAGTGCCTTCAAAGTAAAATTTTCAGTATTCAATAAAAACTTCATTAAAACTTAATTAACTTTCTTTAAAGTTTTTTTAAAAATCTAGAAAAATCATTAAAAATACAAAACATGTTTTTATTTGTTTTTCAAGAGTTGTTTTGTTATTGTACATATATAACTTGATTTTGCATGTGAAAAGCTGAAAATGCCATCATATTTTTTTGGGAAACGTTGTAAGTGCCATACCTTGTTAGTTAAAAGGTTGGAAGTTCAATTTTATGACAGGCACATTCATCGTTGCGGGTGGCACTTTCAGCCTTTTCCACTGACGGTCAGCGGGCGCTTTCACGGTGCTCTAGGAACTAGTAGGAATTTTTCTGGCACTTTTAACTTTCTCTAGGTTATTGGCGATGTCGCTTACAAAACATTCCATGCACAAAATCTATTTTTTATTTTTTGGTACTTTCGGCCTTTTCCATTTCCCCTACACAATTGGTTCTATTTTGGCTATACAATCATGTACAAACTGGAAAAATGTAAACTGTTGATTTCCCGAATATAAAATAAATAAAACATCAAATTTGACAGGCTGATGTATCATCTGCGTAGTAATTTCTTTAAGACATCATCAAAATGAATATTCAATAACCAATTCTATTGGGGCCAAGCCAGGATTTATGATTAACCTCGCCATTTAATGTAGCCCACCAAGTTGCCTCTGCTAATTCAATCAGCGGGCGGCATCTAACGGAGTGGTTTGTAAGCCGGACCACTTTGAAGCGAGTTATTGCCTAATTGATGAGTGCACCAATGCGGTACGGGAAACAGATTACTCTCCCCGCAGACACGGTTTTATACTAAACGCTATGGTCTATGCTTCTATGGCTCTAGGGGTCTATGGTTCTATGGGTCGCAGGTTGGAGGTGAATCGATGTTCAAGGGGCAGTCACGCGGATGCTGGTTTGAGCACAATAAATTAATATAGAAAGCAGTTACGTACATTGCATATTGTAAATATCCTTTAGCAGAATGATTTCAATTGTATCTGCTGTTTTGGATTTCTAACAATTTGGATTAAAAATAAAGGGTAGAATGATGCATTTTTCGCAAAAAAATTAATTTAAAAAAAAAAAATAATCGCTTGCGGGCGACTTTTGAGTGTTTGTGGTGAGTGGGCTTCGCCGAGTTTGAGTGTTGGTGACCATTTTATAAATCTGTTGGTACTGGTTCCAGAATCGCTCCCGTATAAATTCATCATTCGGGATCGAAACTTTGTTTGAAATGACTTTAACCAACTTAGTGACCAGATCTGAATAAGCAGGTACTTCCCAATCTTCCTCCACCCTATCTTTCCCCTTCTTCACTCCCTTCAGCCTCCCATGAGATTCTACCGAAACGTACTGACACGACTCCATTATCATTTTAACTACAGATACGTTATCCATTATTTATGTATCATTTATTGGCGACTGCAACACTGTCATTTTGGAAAATTGAAAATAAATATTAAATTCATTTTAAAACCCACAGAGACAATTTTATTTTATTAAATGTGGGTTTAAAAAACAAGAAATCTCAGTATAAATGTCCTTTATGCAAGTCATTAAAAATAAACCTAATTAAAAATACAACGTAAAATAATAACTTTAATGCGAGTTCGGTGCTTTTGAAAAATATCTGCGGTTTTTGTAAAAGGACTAGAGATGAAAATAGCGGGTAAAAGAAAATTTCCCTTTATTATTCACTAGATTTTAAACGAGCAGAGTTTATCTTTCCATTTTTAAAGCATCGCTTTTAGTGGGTTCGGTTCATGGGTTGGAATAATATATTTCTTCTGTTTTTAAAACTGTTCTACGAAATTATTTGTTACACATTAGCCAAAGTTCGATTATAAATATAATATACATAAGTACCTACTAAAAGAAAACGAAAAATTCAACATAAAACTATTTTAGAATCCATAATAACCAAACCTTCAAGATTACAACTGTTTTATTTTTTTGGCACAGGATGCTCTGGAGAAAATAATTTCCCGTGGGGTCTACATCATCTTTAGATATGCTGTGCAGAGGTTTTTTTAGGGAAATGTAGGAGGGGTGGGTTGGAATCTTGGCGTCCGTGGAACCAGGAATGAAAAGCGTATGAATCCATCCATCCCAAATGAGAAGGTCGAGAGAGTCCTGGTAGAGAGGTAAAAAAGTCCTTTGCAACCAGTCTGAAAATTCGGAGCGCCACACTGTAGGTGGCATCCGCCACCAAGACCTAGACAAACCTCAACCCGTGAACCCGGATACCCCTGATAAGTCACAAAACGTAGTGAACCACTAGGGTTGATATTTGGCAGTTTTTGTTAATATTAAAATGTTATCAAAATATTTATACATATTAAAATGTTTGCTGTTGGATATTTAATAATTAGTTCTCAGGGCGGCGGTACCCAAACCCGCCTCCTAAATTGAATTGATCTACCAAATATCCAAAATTTCCCAGTAATTATGTTTTGTCAATTATTTCGTGTATTTCTCTGTTGAATTATCAAGTTTTAACTGTTTTCAATTTATTATCTACCTCAATATTGTGCTCGGTTATAAATTTTGATTTCGGTTCTCACTTTTGAACTGGAGTTCAAAATACAGTATCAGTCAAAATATGGTGGATTTACCTGGGTTATCGGCCATTTAACAGTCAAATGGCCATCTCTTCATAACTGAATCAAGTTTTCTAACAGCGTTTATCCCACTTTAGTTAATGGGTGAGATACTTGGATGAAAATGGGGAACCACCTGTTAACAGCGGTACGGTGTTGAGTATTTTCCGACTTGATTATTTAAACACAGGCAATTGAAACAAAGGGAGATACAGTGTGGAAGCATCCCGACTTTTGCCGAGTTACGACCACATTTAATATATTAAGGTACTCACTCACATTACACGACAATAAGATGAGATACATTTTAACGTTGTCATACACAATATGCTAAGCAATCCATTAGCTACGTGGGGGAAAATTTATAATAAATTGATTTCTAGGCGACATTAAAAAAATCAGGGTGCGCAATTCACATGTGGTAGGAGTGAAACGTTCAGACAGCTAAAGTTGACAAGAGTGAGGAAGCTACGAAACACTATTTTTATCAATGTGGAGGATGATTTTTTCTTTTTTCTGTTAATTTTTGAGTGGTCTGAAGATTAGATATTGATTTTATAAAAATAAAAATATCTATTTTTTTTAAATCGATCCTTATTATATTTGTTTGGTCGCTGAAGTATGTCAGGTGCTTTATACCACTACACCAAAAGAGACTTGCGTGGAACTGTGGATTTATCGTATTATATTGGAACCGATTACCCGTGATTTAAACAAATATTTTATTGCTATCTCATTCTCTCGCAGGCTAAATCCTTTAGATGTATGTACGAGTATGTGTTTGTCTCTTTTAGTGTCAAGTTTCAAATCACAACGGTGATAAAGAAGTTTTCACTTAAAAAACCAGAGTGTGAAATTCACACGCAGTAGTGAAACTTTCAGAAAACTAAAGTAGACAAGAGTGGGAATATAAAGCAATGCGCAAAGAAGAGACCGATTATATATCATTCTCTCGCAGGCTAAATCCCATAGATGTACGTGTTTGCCTCTTTTTTGAAATTGCTACTGATATTTATTTGAACTAGAGGGTTAAAGAATTGAAAATGTTACTTTCGTTTCCAGGAATTAGCGCGTATGGATCTACGATGTTTGCAACACTTTTGTTGACTGATAATAATTCATGATCTATTTCTCTTGTTTCGGCCCTGATCGATAAGGACAGCACCGGTGACTAGAAACATATTTTCATAATATGTTTGTCCCAAACGTGACGTGACGTTTTAATCTAAGTTCCAGGATGTAACAGGCTAAGCAGCACCACCTGGTGCGATTTCTCTGCCACCTGGTGGGAAGAGCAGGGAAATGATGACACGCCAATGGAATTCCGATGCCCGAAATAAACGGTATTTTGTACGGAATGGGGTCAACACTAGAGATGCCACGAATATTCGGCTACTATTCGGTATTCGGCCTATTCGGCTACTTTTTTTACTATTCGGTATGCGGCCGAATATTGCGAACTATTCGGCCGAATACCGAACACCAAATCATAAAAAAATGCATAACAAATAACATTTTCGGCTACGAATATTCGGCTACTATTCGGTATTCGGCCTATTCGGCTACTTTTTTTACTATTCGGTATTCGGCCGAATATTGCGAACTATTCGGCCGAATACCGAATACCAAATCATGAAAAACAATGCATAGTAAATAACATTTTACTAATATTTTTATTTTATTTTGGCAATAAATCAGCATATTTAATACTTAAAACCTATTAGTGTTAAGTTTTGGCGAATAAGAAAATTTTTTCAGTATTTGTTGATAGCAAACAATTGCACTTTTCTTCCTAAATTATACCTGCTTCCGAAAATAGCCTCTAAGTATATGCACTGCTACTGGGAGATGATAATTGAATCTTAGCAAATTCTGCTAGGCTTGGATACCGTTTGCTTACCACCACTTGTAAGGGTCTGCTGTCCGATCTAGACGAACAGTTTTAATTTAAAAATCAATTTCATTTGCAAAATGTAATCGATTTTTACATGAAATTTATTTGAGAAATGTGCCACCGAATATTCGGCGCTTCGGCCGTGAGTTTAGCTGAATATTCTGTATTCCGTATTCGGCAAAATCACTATTCGTGGCATCTCTAGTCAACACACGCTTCCCGTAGAAACTGCTTTGTCGATGCAGGGAATTTATGAAGGGACACGATATAGTGGCACGCATTTTGCAATTTGCAGAGTGAGTGGCGAAGTTCTCAGGTGATAATGGAAAATCCATTCAAGCTGAAAGGGAACGGTGCTGAAATTCTAAACGGATCAATGCTAACTGTTCCCAAAATAACCAAAAAAGGACTGTTTGCAGATCAAAGCCATCCGTTTTATTTTTATTTAATTTAATTTGTAAAAAGAGATCATTTTTTTGCATTGGCTCCACACAGGAGGGCTTGCGAAAATAATTCTCTTCGGGACCTTGTCCTCTTTGTATATGCTGTGGGGAGGTAGGAAACTGGGGTCAATGTGTTCTGGAGTGACGGACGTATGAATCCATCCTTCCCAAAGTGTAAGGTCAAGAGAGTCTGGCTGAAGAGTTTGAAAGGTCTCCCCTCCTGATGCGGCTCGCCACGCATTGAGTAACAAACCTCACCCCAAGAACCAGGGAACCCCTGCTAAGTCACCAAACGCACTTGGAGTGACCTATTACAGGGGTGTTGCTTATTGAGGCGGCGGTACCCTTACCCGCTCCTAAAAAGAAAATTGATTTCCTTATCTGTCCTATTTTAGCGAAAATTGATTGCAGTATTGATTGCAGTATTGATTTGCAGTATTTAGAACGCAAACGTGGGAATGCTATCCTCGGATAATAGAAATAGAAAATGCAAAGAACCAATGCAATCGGTTCAGCTATCCAGATATAAAACTCGTGAATGTTTTTTTCTGTGTCTGTGGGTCACTATGGATCTGAGGAACCGGCTATTTTTGGAACCAGTTTCTTATCGGATTTATAAAATGGTCACCAACACTCAAACTGGGAGAAGCCGAATTAAAATCCTGATGAAAAAAGATGATTGTTCTAAATATCATTAGTCAGGTGGTTAACGAAGACCGTTTAAAAGCAAAAAAGGTGCTTATTGTCGATTACGGGTTAAGAGTTCAAATAACCAAACCAAAAAGTTGTTAGGATGTTCTTATGTCTATTTCGTGATTACGTTACGAAATTTCCCTACCACGGAGAAAATTGTTTCCCTTGGGAAAAACTGCTATTTTAGTATATTTTTATCTCCTTGATACGACAAACTTTACCGAAATAAGTGAGCGATGAATCGGCGTATTTATTATTAAAAGTTTCATTGAAATAAAAATAATTCGGGAAAACGTCGAAACTGGTGTCAAGTGAGATTGATAGATGGATCTTAACCAAAGAAGAAGTTACAACGGATGATGTAAGTATGTGGTTCGTCGTTCGCGGAAGTTTCATCCCTAATACTTCAAGTTTTATTTAAAGTGGAAGCGCATTACTAGAATGATGAAAATGTTGGTAGTATGTTTTCATGTAAGGTTTTTGTAAAAGAACAAAGTGCCATGATATATTCTCAAGAAACTCGAGAAAATTGGTGTAGTTGGTCCTGCTCTTAATCTATTAAAATCATATCTTAGCAATAGAAAGCAATTCGTAAACATTAATAATCAAAATAGTAAGCACCTTCCAATAAACTATAGAGTTCCGCAAGGATCCATACTAAGGCCACTACTGTTCCAAATTTATATCAACGATATTTCGCAATTAGAATTAAACGATGAAATTTTCTTATATGCAGATGATACTGCAATATTCTACTGGGGTAAAGATTTAAACATACTACTAGAAAATGCACAAAATGACCTAGAAAGAATTTTCAGGTGGCTGCAATCAAATATCCTAACAATGAATATAAAAAAAACAGGATACATGATTTTAAGCTCAACCCGTAAAATAATTCCTCCTCATGTACCTTTAAAAATTGAAAATAACGATTTGCAAATCCTGATACAGGAAAAATGTCTTGGGCTGTGCATCGATAAGCATTTAACTTTCAAACAACACATACAAGACGTGAAAGATAAAATTATATCCTTAATTAGCGTTCTTAGCCGGTTATCATATCTATTACCAATTAAATTGAAAAAAGTTTATATTTTAGTCTCGTACACTCACACCTAAATTACCTGATTGAAATCTGGGGAAACGCATGTTAAACATACATACATGAATTGCAGGTAATACAAAACAAGGTAATCAAAAAACTATTTAACTACAAGCCCAGAACATCCATAAAAAATTACATATGGAGACAAAACTATTAACATTAAGAAAACTATATGAATACAATACATGTCTCCTTATATAGAAAATACAAAATAATCTCGTACACACAAACACAGAATTCATTAAAACATCTGTACATAAACACTTTACACGACAACATGATAACATACATTTAAACACCATCCTCACAAACTATGGTAAACAATCCATATGTTACGAGGGGGGCAACTTATATAATTGCCTCCCAAATGACATTAAAAACGAAAATAAGTTGGGTAAATTTAAAAAAAAATTATGAATATTTATTCTTGATAAACAAAATAATGAAATAGAATAGCGCTGTATTGAAATATTTAGTTTATCTTATTGTGTATAATTACTTCTAGTTAAATGAGTGAAAATGTTTTTTTTTTTACTGGAATAAAAAAAATAAAAAAAATTGAATGAAAAATTAGGACTGCTTTTATGCCCAGTGCACATTCACATAAAATTTTAGCATTACAATTTAAAGTTAGGATTTTTTAAGTATTTTATGTAAGTAGTACGTTCTCCCGAGTTTGATTATTATTACGGAAAACTATAGATAAAAAAGTGGTGCACTGTCACAGATAAATTAAACAAAAAAAAATGTGGATACAGAACAAGAGACCCAACTTTTCTGCTCCCATACGACTGCAGCCAGTGGGTCTATTTATGGTATTTTAATTATTGAAACGGTACCAAGATTCACATACCTAGGCTCCCTGATAACAAACGAGAATAATACCACAGAGGAGATCCAGAAGCGCATAGTGAACGCAAATCGCTGTTAGTACCGCCTACAAAACCAAATAAAATCCAGACTGCTGTCCAGAAACACCAAGATATTAGTGTACAAAACACTTATCAGACCAGTACTTACATATGCAGCTGAGACTTGGGTGCTAACGCAGAGGAATGAGCGAGCACTGGATGTGTTTTGGAAAGGAAAATTTTGAGGCGTATCTTCGGACCGGTTTCAGAAAATGGATTTTGGCACAAACGTTATAACAATGAGCTATATACTCTGTTTAAGGATCAAAACGTTACAAAAATTATAAAACTGGGAAGACTTTGGTGGCTGGGTCATGTAGAGAGAATGGATGAGCATCAGGCACCAAAGTCTCTATTGAACTCAAGACCGACAGGGCGAAGGAGCCTGGGAAGACCATATTTAAGATGGAGCGACAACGTCCTCAAAGATTTATCCACCTTGGAGATTGTAAACTGGAGAGAGCTGGCACAAAACGGTGATGAGTGGAGGAAGAATCTTGAGGAGGCCAAGACCCACCAGGGGTTGTAGAGCCAAGAGTGATGATGATGATGAATTATTTGTACATTAGTTTACATATAACAAATTATAACTTACATACATTTTATTTTGCTTAGTGTGGTTCTTAAAATCTATTTGGAATTTATTGATTGGTGTAATGTTTAAGGTTTCCTGTAGCGATTTATAATATATAACCCCGTGGAATAAACTGTTTTGCGAATGGAATCCCCAAATGGGGTATTTTATGAAGCTGAAGGTAAGAGGGGAAGGTGGTGAGGAAAAAGGAGTTGGGTAAGTATCTAGCTCAGTGATGGGCAAAGTACGGCCCGCGGGCCAGCTCCGGCCCGCAAAAGTATTTCATCCGGCCCGCCAACGATCTTTCGAAATTACGAGTAGATATACCTATTAAATACTATTAATTTCGAAGGATAGTTGGCGTCAAAATATTATTATCGCGGGCTATTACAGCCAGCTGTATAAAGTAAATTATTTGAATTTGAAAAAGATGTTGTTGAAGTTTTTTCAATGCCGTTTAATGTGGACCCGGAGAATGTCCATGCAGAATTGCAGTTAGAAATTGTTGAAATGCAGTGCAGCCCCCATTTAAAACAATTGTTTTTAAATTCCAAACAGTTAGATTTTTATAGAACACTGCCGAAAACTGAATATCCAAAGATAATTGATCACGCCAAGAAAATAATAGCGATGTTTGGGTCGTCGTATGTCTGCGAATAGACTTTTTCGACCATGAAATTACGGAAAAACTCAGTCAGAAATCGATTAACTGATCAGCACCTTTTCTCGCTGCTAAAGGTTACTTTATCGCAGCTCAAACTTGCATTTGAAGACATTATGGCCAACCAAAAACTATTTCATATGTCTCACACACCTACCACAGCAGGGCCTTCGAATAAAAGTTAAATAATTGTTATCTGTAAAGGTTTTAAAAGAAAATGCATTTTGGCTATACTCCTGGTCCTCCTCTGAAAATTCTTAAAACTATCTGGCCCCCCACGAAGAAAGTTTGCCCACCACTGATCTAGCTATTCAGATTTGATCATAAAACACTAAAGTTATTTAAAAAAAAATCTATTCTGAGTGATGATCTTTCACCAGGGCGATACTGAAAGTATCTTTGACACTGGAAGAAGATAGCAGGGAACAAACAGGAGTAGAGAATTTTCTTAAGGTGATGCACCACATCGTCTAAACTCGGGATCAGGCGGCTAACAATAACACTCCTTATTTAGATGGCGATAAGGTTTACATTTTCGTTTAACACTAACCGCTTGTTTTGATTATTTTTCGAAGCTCATGCACAAATATTTAAACGTTTTAGGATAATTTTCTAAAGATTTTTTTTAACAACTGCAATGTGTTGAAATAGCTTCTAAGTGATGCCGATAGATGCCAGCAGGGAAAGTGCTTCTATCGATTGCTGACAGAGGTTCCCGAGTAGGCAGTGGCAGTCGAGAGTAGTTCTGGTTAGCCTACCGCTCAGATTCAATTAGCCGCTAGTATAGCAGCATTGTAGAATAATTATTGTTAAAACAAAAACTAATAGAAAACCAGTTTGATATCAAGTATCGATTGTTAATGAGAAGTCCCCCCACAGAATTAATAGTATTTGAATGTAAATAATACCAAACGTTTCTTTTTTTTATTTCTTTTTTTATTTAAAAGGAGAAAATACAGAAACAGATGTCAATTGACAAGAATATACAAAACAGTAACTAGAGAACTCACCTGCATCCAAATTATTTCTCACGAATTAACATTAACAGCAGATATTTTTTATATGAATACGTCGTGTGGATACGTTTTTGTATGAATACGATATGTCGTGAGGCTGATAGTAGTGGGGAGGGGAAGGAGATAGGGAGGAGGAAGGTGAGGAAGTACCTGGCTATTCAGATCTGGTCACCAAACACGGCTAATACCATTACAAGCAACGTTTCAATTCTGAATGGTGGTCTTACACCAGTGCGATACAGAGGGTATCTTCCACTCTGGAACGTGCCGCAAATAAATTGTGAAATAACACAAATTAATCAAATAAAATTTATTAGCCATGCCGGTATTTGATCCCACGACCTTCGTTGTGCGAGTCAAGCGCCTTACTGCTGTGCTACGCCGGCCGTCATATACAAATATTTTTCCTTTTAAATATGGCTATACATACATAATAATATTATTTTACAAATAGAGAGATGAAAAACATGCGCAATATCCCTATAAAAGTTTACAAATTATTTTTGGAAAAATTTTGATGGTAAGACCAAAAATATATATATAAAAAGTAATGTCTAAGTTATTGTACTTTGTGGGAAAACAAACTTTAATTTTCTACTAAAAGTACTGCGTGCATTAAAAAATAAGTCGGAATCCTTGAGGTTTTGATTTTGATTACACGATTCGCACATTCTTCTGATTGGATCCCTGACACCAGCATTTGTACGCGTCCGGCTAATATAAAATAAGTCGTAAAGCCTTATTACTCTGGATGGTATTTTATATACCAAACATTATTAACAAAAAAATTAAGCACAATAAAACCATAACCGAAAAGAAGAAGATGTTGATAGGCCTGATGCTTTGTTTTTTTCTGAGCTTATAAAAAGACTAATGAAAAAAATTCTCTATTATTTGAAAGGCAAATATATGTTCTCCTTTCAGTATTTGATTCAAGCTTCTAAGATATTTCTTAGCTTAGTAGTGCATCACCTTAAGTTCTTAAAGTACTGTACCTACGTACCATTTCACGATTTTGATTTCTCCTTTTATGGTAAAAGTCTTTGAACTTGTTAAATATAAGAAATTAATTTAGCAACGTCATACAATCTTAAATTGTCTCTCAAAGAAGATTCGCAAATTAAAATCTTGATGAATTCACGCGTAAATAATTCCACGATTTATTAAAAACCAGATTATTAATAGGACAAGCCGAAATTTAAATTCCTGCATTGCAATTTTCTCCTCCAAGCGAAGAAATTCTTATTTCATTCTTTTTCCTTTATTTTACAGAAGGCTGTCTCACAAAATATTTTAATCAAAGATTCTCACAGTGTTCCCATTGTTCAACATCAAAATAGAATGAGACACAGATATGAAGGATAGCAAGGCCCAGTAACAAAAGGATGGTACTCACAGATTACAGGTTCACTGATGGAGATATTATCGTACTATATAGAGAAACCTTTCAATTATTATCCTCCTGGCCTATCACTCCTGGCCACATAAAAAAACCTGAAAACTTACAATACACCAGCTCACCTATCGCCAATAGCTTTATACCATTAGCAAATTTTGAAAGACTGACTATTTGTGGTCGAGCTCTAAACTGTGCTTAAAATTCAATCCATTTTTTTTTCACGTTATAAAACATATAGGACCCGGAAATGTTTTAATTGTTTTAAAATGGTTTATTTATTTTAGGTTTGCAATAAATAGGTTTATTTAAATTGATAATACCTAAAAAATATAAAGAACGATTAACATCTAAAGAACCTAAAGATAAAATCGAAGAATACTGCGACATTATGAAGAACACCTCATAATAAGAAGAATGCCCAACTGATAAAAAACTAAGAAAGTTTTATTAGAGATATAGTGGAGTAATACGATGCACCCCATGTCTTCGAAACTTGCGTAATTATTGACTAGGTGTCCTGAACTACTGAGGTCTGAACGGTGAAAATTGTCCTGACGATTGTCAGCGACTGGTTGGAAATTATACCAGAAGAACTAAGAACTGAATGCTAATTGGTATGAGAGCAAAAACTATCCAGTTGAAAAGGAACACAATTTTAGCCATGCACTTTGCTTATCTGATGCGTTAAAGCCAAGATACAAAGAAATCGATATAAATTGTTTTCCAGAAATCTAGGCGAAATGGCATTTAGTATGATAGTCCTGCAGGCCGGGAGATAAAACAGTTTATGCTGTCGATAGCGAAATAACCATAGAGATCATAAAAGTGAATGCTCTCTTTAATAGATGAATATTTGAAAAGAGCATATGTAGCGATCTCTGCAAACTCCTGGATGGTTCACTCTGAATAAATTAGCATGTGTTTAGGCAGATACCTACTATTAGAACCTATTAGTAAAATACCACAATTCGAAATCGACATCTTGCTTTCGTTTGGTGACAAGATTAGAAAATACAGGTACTCCTAATCATGGGGACAACTTTAGTTCGGGCCAAACCACTAAAAAATCAACTAACAATAAAGACTTTTCCCAGATAGGTGTGCAGAGAGGACTTACTGTACACAACTCAACTTTTAATTCCATCCAAGAAGATGTCATATATTTTGTAATGCTAAACACAGACAAATTTTGTGTTTACACTGGCAAATTTTCTCCACATAAATATTTTTACGTGAGGAGGAAATTTATTTCTGGTTTTAACACACGAGGGTAATAATATTAGATGGTTGAAAGAATGTTTGCGAACTTTTCAGATTTACAATATTTTGACAGATGATGATGTTCCACCTTCTGGGGTGATATTTTTCTGTGGATTTCTAAGGAATACAAATGAATGAAAGTGTTTTCCATGGAAATACATTAAAATAATAAATTTTCATTTCGTATTAACAGGTCATAATGTATTTTCTATGTGCATGTGTCAAAGGATAACATTTTTGATAACAGTTTTTTAAAAGGGAAAAAATGAAATTCTAAATATAACACATTTTGAAGCTCTACGAACTCATGATAAAAACAAAAATTATCATGAAATTTGATTTAAAAATTTGCCTTTCTGATAAAAGTTTCAGAATATAAAAACTGGTTTCAGCTCGCTATACCACTTCCATCGTGAGTTTTGGGGCCTCTAAATATCGAAAAAAAATTATATCTTAACGAATTTACTTGTTTAAAATCTACAAAATTAATTCAATTATGGCGTAGTTCTTACAATGTTTGGTGTTGTGATGGTCGGCGCAGTTGCCTTCGAAGCAGTTGATCAAGGTTCTCAGCTATGGCATTTAAAAAAAACTTTTATATTTTAAAATACATTTATTTTTCAATTTTCTTGTAATTTTCCATGGGTTTGCAATCTTGATATCTATTTTTTTTTGTTTTGTAAATATTCCCTGCACTACAAAGTACGTACATAAATGTCAATTTTTATTATTAAATTATTCCCTTTTGTAACCGCAACCAAGAAAACAAAAAAATCACGTTATTTAAGCTTTAATTATTTTCATACGTTTAATTGGATACAAATAATTTATAAGCTTAACGTGAGAACATACGAGTACTAGAATGTATTACTGAAGGCATTTTGAAAATCCGATGTTATGAAAACGTACGAACAAAGTTTTATTCGAAAGCTATTCAAACGATTGTAAAACTAAGTACCATTGCATTCAGGGCAGAACTCTTGTTTGAGTTTTTGGAATAGATAGTTAAGTTATGAGTGTTTTTTCAGACTTGCTAAAGTCTCTTTAAATGCGTACCGTCTAAAATCTTCTGAAGGTGAACGGTCGGTATTATATCTAACTAGCTAACTTATGGTAAAGCACCATACTGTAATGCAAAGTTATGTGTTTTTGGTTTGAAAATTCAGTCGCCTAGAAAACCTTTAATTGCTTTAATAAAATACTGCCAGTAGACAACACTTTGACCTTTGAAAAAATCAAGCGTTTTAAAAAAACTTTTTAAAAAATCACATTTTGGCTTTTGAAAAAATCAAGTGTTAAAAAAATTTAAAAAAAAATCGAGTCTTTTTATGAGCCCAAAAAGTTTCAGGCAAATAAAAACTGCTATAAAGCTCAACATATCCTTCTTACAAAACCCCTTTTGGGTTTGTAAGAAGTACACAGTTTGTAAATAGTTTGAACTTCGCAAAATAAAATAAAACACGCTTTTTGGCGGTATTTTTTTCTCGTGTACATGAAAACACGCGGCTGGTATTAGGCGGGAATTTGAACCTTATCGCCGTCTACAAAAGGAGTGTTATTGTTAGCGTCTCGATTTCGAATTTTACACGACATAGTGCATTGCTTATGGGGAAAGGCTGCGCAGTGCAAAACTTCATT
This sequence comes from Limnephilus lunatus, assembly GCA_917563855.2. Lineage (NCBI taxonomy): Eukaryota > Metazoa > Arthropoda > Insecta > Trichoptera > Limnephilidae > Limnephilus > Limnephilus lunatus. Next base: position 83,752,772 of record OU830596.1, on the reverse strand, counting down.
TTCGATTTACCCTAAAAACGTACTATTAACTACTTTATTTATTTGTGTTTTAAATTATATATAAAATAAAGAATTATTATTCATGATTTTAATGGCAACTTTGGCTATGTTTTAAATTAATCCTAAATGCTAAAAAGATAATCTTGCTCGACCCACCATATAAGGTTTTAGAGTAAAAAATGAAACATTCTAAAATAAGCGTTTTTTGTCCGAAATTTTAAATTTGTGTTAATTATTATTTTTTAATTGATAAACTAACTTTTTTTAGGACAAGATTATTGTGCATAGCACAAAGGGTAACAATTATTATAAAAAAATTATTATCATCCTGAAACACTCATCTACATTGAAAAAAAATTCAGAGAAAAGATACATGCCGCCAACGGGACTTGAACACGTGTCCTTCTGATTGCCGGTCAGGTGCTCTTGACCACTGAGCTATGTTGGCTTATAAAATACCCGCCAAATAATTCAATATATACTAGTATTTCATTCAACAATTACTGCTTGGCATGTATCTTATCTCGGAAGATTTTTTCAATGCAGATGACTGTTTCAGGCTGATAATTATTGCTTATAATAATTTAAAATTTATATGCTTACAATAAATTTGTGTTCCAATGCAAATCAATCGCTTGTAATTTATATTTAAGCCCACCAAAATAATTTTTTAATAATAATTTTTTTAAATTGAAAATTTCTTTATCACAGTTGTGATTTAAAACTCGATGAAACGAAAAATAGCAATACTAAAATGAGACAAACACATACATCTATAGGATTTAGCCGGCGAGAGATTGAGATAGTATAATCGGTCTCCTCTTTGTGTGGTGCTTCGTAGCTTATCGGTCTCCTCTTTTTACGGTGCTTCGTAGCCTCCCCACTCCAGTCTACTTTCATTGTATGAAGGTTTCTACCGCCATAAATGCACATAAATTGGGTCGCTCTCCATAGTGAAAAAAATGGCTTATTTTTAAACGCCTGGGATCTCAAAAGTTGCGTATGATCTGTAGCTATTCGAAAACGTAAACATTTTGAGACCCCAGGCGTTTCTGAATTCCAAAGTTGAAATAATTGACACACCCTAATATACACTCTATTTTTTTTTCTATTTAACCATGTTAACATCGAAGGAAAGGCAAAACTGTTTTTATTTTAATCATTACAACCCCTCACAAATAATTACCAAAGTGCATTTAGGTAAACTCACGAAAAGTGGATTTTAGAGGCAAAAATGGCATATATTTGAAAACAGAAATAAATAAAAATAGCACGATTCCGTACTACATATTTGGGAAAGCAAATATTCAGTGTCGTTGGGTATTTTGGTCTTTAATCAAAATTTAAATATTGTGTGAAAAAGGACCGGATCTGCCCTGATAATGGACACTGCAACGCTTGTTCGAAACGTTGGCCAAAGGAGGAGGTAGCGCAACCAGGCATCACACTCCAAAAACAAATAACGTAAATTTTGTGAAAAATGTCATGCAGTCGTCTTGAGTACTACGCAGGGGTGACGGTGAGGATGAGATGAATCACTACTGTGAAATGAACAAGAAATCTATTCACCTGATCGTAGTATTTTTTCCTACAATGTACCCAAATTCTTAAGACGACACTATACCCTAAAATATATTCAAAATCTTAACGACGCTAAAGAAGCCGTGTATACAAATTGCGGCTCGCGACCCGTGTATTAGACGGAATTAAAAGAAAAATAATGTGGGAATCTTAACAACGTAAGTGAAGAAAGCGTGTAAGGGGTGTTGGACGGACGTACGGTCGAATTCACCCTAGCAGGTCTGGAGATTCGACCTTTCTGCAGGGTTCATTTGAATTAATTCTGAAGAACGTGTTACTAATATTTAAGATGTTTCTAAATGAATACCTCCCCAAGTTATTAATTCATCATTTAGAAAAATAACATCTGGTGCTTACCGATAACTTTAGTTGAACAACATAATACAATTTTTTAAAGGCGTTGTACGTTAAGAAAATGATGGCATCGCACTGTTTTTATTAATCTAAAATATAAATAACCCGCATCCCTTGTGAGGCATGGAAATAAAAATGATAATTCAATTACGAATTCGCTGAAATAAATTAATATCTGAGCTATAGGCATATAAATTTATGCTGTGTAGCTCATCCGACTCTGGCATCAATAAATTTGCAGTGCATTTTTTATCCGAAGATAGATCAACGCGATAGGTAACTATTTTCAGGCCACAATCTTTATATCGTTAGTTTTGAATTTTGAAAAATAAAGTAAATATTTTCCTAAAAAATATCTTCTGATAAATTTGTGCCGAAACTTGAGCATAGTTAGGCAGTAAAATAAATTATTAAAAATTACAAAAATTAATTTTTCACTTAGTACTGCGTTGATATTTTCTTGTAAAGAAATCTTTTTAAACATAAATAAAACCTGCGTTTGTTTCTCTTATCAGCATAAAGACTTGAATTTCCGTGACAAAATCTCTGATCTGGGTTTGACAACAAAGACACAATTAAAATTAAATGGTTTTAATTTGAAATTTCGTTGTTTCGTGTTTTGTTGCTTTCCATTCAATGCCTTGGGGCTGCCGATGACGCCGAGGATAGAAAAATAAGCCTTAACCGTTGTTTTTATTTCTTCAAAATAAAGAATATTATAATTATAAGGTTTTCATAATTCAGGACCTTTATCTTTACCCACGAATTAATTTAAATGCTTCAAAATGTGTCCCTTTATAAATAATAATGTACGTACTTCTTATTGTTATTTAAAACAACGCCATTGGCAATCTTACAACCAACGCAAATTGAATTCGCTGTATCTTTCGAATTTTGCAAAAAAACTTTATTTGCAAAGATCATTTTTAGCTCTATTCCCTTCAAAATAAATTATGTAATGTGCTAAGATTATGAAATAATAGTAAGTTAAATGAACTTTTTGACAGTAGTTATTGTCGGTAGAAAAAAAGATTTTATATGTACGAAAGAGAAAGGAAACCGCATTCAAGAGAATGAGATCCAAAAGTTTACTTTTTAATGACCTCCTAAAAGTTTGCAGAAACATTTGTTGTAATATAATTTTACTACGAAAAAAAATCATTTATCCGGAAAGATTGTAAGATTTTGTCCAAGAAAAGTTATTACAACTTTCTTTTTTATCAGCGTTAAATATTATTTTATGTAATATATTTTTATGTCCCATCGCAGAATTCATCATTTATCATCCGTTTCCTGCTTTAGGTGTCACTATAATTTCATCCAAGCCTTGAGAATGACGAGTTATAGGTTAAATTTGAATTTGGGATGAGTCGAGACATGCCCCAACACCCTTCAGAGATGATAACAGGGGGACGAAGTATCTTTAGTATTCCTGGTGCAAATAATTAATCATTGTCACATTGGAACAGGGTCAGCTTTGATCCTGTTGGGAATTATAGACTTAATGGTGATTTATGTTGTTCTGAGGTAGATGGCGAATCATAAAATGTCCACAGTACCTACAGAAGTTTGTTAGTTAAGTTAGACAATTGATGTCGTTAACGAAATAATCCAATTATACACCTACACAAGGTGTAGGTGGTGATTGAGAGACGAGTGCGTCAGAAGAATATATAGCGCGCTAGGGGACGAAGGTGAAAATCGGAAACTCCCTAATCATTTCAATTAGATATACAAAAAAGTCCGCGAAGTTCAAATATAAGATGTGCTTTCCGAAAATACTCTTGGATTACTAGTAAAATCATGCAATCAGAAAAAAACCAGAAGCACAAGAATTTGGATATTTTCTTCACATTGAAAGCGCTACATAAAATAATACAAATTCAAAGATGTGGTATAATATGATATATATACTCAAACGTACGGGTGAATAACAAAAAAGTTTGCCTTAACGATAAACGATAAGCTGAATTATTGGTGTGTATATTTAGATTTAATTTCTTTTATCAGTAACTTGGATAAATCAAAACTTAAAAAAAAAAGAAATTTTGTTTAAAATTCATCTAAAAAATGTGTACGGTAAACTAGACTATGATTGCCCGCAACTGATGATTGCCTGCTCTCTTGCTATAATTGTTATTTTAACAATAAGGTTTATACCTTATTGTATTTATACCTTATATATTTCACCGAAATCTTAAGATGTATGTCTCCATTATTTCAATGTGAATCAACAATGCCATACTGGCAGAAACAGTGACGTTGTTGAAAAGTGAAACAAGAATTTGGATCAAATTTACCCGGTTTAAATTTATCAAGTTAACATTTTTCCGGTTATTTTATTGACGTTTTTTATCAAATCACTGAAGTGGGCAATCACTGTCATCATCGTGAGAATCCGTAAGTGGACAGTATATCTATATGAAGTGGCCAACCAGTGAGCATTTAGCTACATTTTTTTTATTGTAAACCATATCATTTGGTTACGGTGTTGTATAATCGATGGAAAGATTTGATAAGTAATTAATTATAAAAGTTTTATAAAATGGTAGGTAGGACGAAACCTACACTAATTCAAAATTTCCTCAGGCGGGCAATCATTACCCATTTCACTCCTATTTTTCTGAAATACTTAGCGTTCGACCGGCTATTTATCCTAACAAACCTTTTACATTCCCTTACATTCCTAGTATCTCCAATCTCTATGTTGTGGATAGTTGGAAAGTATTCAATGCTTCACATTCCAACGCTTACAGCAGAAGCATTTGGTTTTCATAGACAACAGAGCAACTATTCCGGGTTAACCGTAAAAACTTAATTTCCAGTTCTAAAAGCTTGTTTTTGGGAAATAAACACTTCAATTACTATATACAACATACCTACATGATTATAGTCAAATTAAAAAATATATATATTTATAAGTTAGTGTATATATATGTATTATTTGCAATTAATCATTCCGAAGCATTAGCTTTGAAAAATATATAACATTAGGTAAATTTGCTAATTCTAAATGCTTATGTCAAATAGTATTTTACAAAGCCATTTTAACATATAATTATTAGCCATTTTACTGATTCTGTGAGTCCAGAAACTAAGCGGAAAGCAAGTTTTGCTCTCCCGTCTTTCAAAATTTGGAACAATTTCATCGTTAGCCCATTTCTCTTAGGATGCTATAATGTATATGTACCAGACCACTACAGCCGGACTCAATATAAATGATTTGTACCGAACGCAAGTACCGAAGTACCTAACGGCAAGTACCGCAGTACCTAACGGCAGAACAGATGTCCTGGCAAAGCACATCATAACGAGGGGAGTAGTCCTGTTAAATGGACTTGCAAACCATCTGGATGTTAGTGAATGTTCTTTATATCCCTTAAGACTGTTATTGACGAGTCACCTGAATGGTAAATGCTGATATGGTAAATGGTAACCAAATTGTACTGTAAGTGGAATAATTAATTATGTTGTATAATAATAAGAAATCCAAAAAATTAAATCTTAATTTTTACATCACGTTAAAAAATAAGTTAAATGTACAGCGATATTAAAGAAGGTTGCATTGGATTGTAATACACAAAAATGCACAGAAGAGCCATAATTATTTTTTCTAAAATTAATGCTTTTAGAAAATTCAAGAAAAAAATTCAATAGTTCAACTCTCCTACCTACACGTTAACTTTTTATCAGGACTCTTAATTTAACTACTACTTTAAAGTCTGATATGAAATGTAATATATTATATTATTATTTATTGTAAATATTTACTTTTTTTTCTAATAAAAATAAAAAAATTAAAAAAAACTACAAATTTCCTACAAGATTGGATATACCAATACCTACCTATGTACCTATTACCTGTACCGAGTTGCACGGTGGTACCTACCATCAAACTTTATGATGGGATAGATAATTCATGAAATTTAAGAAAAAAAAATTGCAATGAAGCCAGTGAGTTATTCTAATGCTCTCGAAAATTTTATATTATTAGATATTGGCTCCACTGGGACAGTGGTAAAGCACTTGCCATGCAAGCAAAGGGTCCTAGGTTCGAGCCCCAGTGGAGCCAATATCTTTTTCTGATTTTTCTGTCTCCAGATTTTTGATTGAGTTTTGCTAATATTGTTTTCATTTAATTAAATAAATAATACTTCTTTTCAGATATATTACAAAAAGGGGTAAAACACGTTAGGTTTCGTCCTAAGAAACTTGAATTTGGACATCATTCGATTGTTATATTATAGAGTACCTTATACTTAGTATTTTGAAGAGTGGCTCTATAAAACTACATTATGTACTACCGATGGATATCATACATCCCCTAATAGAGAAAGTTATGAAGAAGCTTTTAGGATAACCTTAGTTTGAAGTTTAGATACCTCCTCCGGTTCTATCTAAGTAGACTTCCTTTACGGAACGCTTTGAATAGGCAGCCAAAATTTTTGGATGGCTGAAGAGACTGAACGATCATGTAAATAGGTATAGTATTGAAGTAAAACTTTTTTACTCGACACTTGGGGGTAAACGGGTGAATGCGTTACGAAAAGTGGTGATTGTTACGAAAACGGTGATCTATGCGAACGGTGATCGATGCGAACAGTGATCAATGTCATTAGAAAAGGTAACGGAGCATGCAATAGGAAACGGAGCAACTTTTGCCCAGCAAAAAAAGACGCATGAGTGTGTAGGTACTACTGTGCGAAATGCAACAAACCACATTGTTTGGAATGTCAATGTCATATGTTTTGTTAAAAGTTAGTGAAGTTTTACTTCAGTCACGTGGTCTAAAGCACACTCATTTTTTTTATATATTTGTGATTACCTGCGCACAAAAAATATGATATTATAGACTTTTACGAGATGCAGATTCTTTATGGTAATTTATTAGCAATTTGGGAGGTTGGTATGGGAATGGGTATGCCCCGGGAACCATTTATTGGATAACCGACTCCTCTAGTGGTCACCCCTAGTGGTTCGCTACCTTTGGTGACTTAGCAGGGGTGCCCGGGTTCTTGGGGTGAGGTTTGTCCGGATTTTGGAGGCAGACCAGATCGGGAGAGACTGGTTTAGTTGTTGAGGGTGACTACTGGTTAAGTTTTTGACCTCTCTAACACGAATCTATCGAAATATCACCTTGCACCGCAGTAGGAGTGATAGATTTATATATCCGTTTCTGTCCAATTCCGGACACACTGACAAGATCCCTACACAACCCTCATATCTTTTTCCTTCCCAGTGTTTCCCCTCCTTCCTTTCCTAAGAAGACCCTCCACTTTTTATGCCCCAAAGATGACATAGGCTGTGATGGGAATTATTTTCCTCACGGCCTCCTATGTGGTACAAATGTAATAATAAATTACTGGGAAATTTACATAAAAGTTCAGCGCAATAAGTATCACTTATTACGTAACAGCTAGTTAAGTGGACTAAATACATAGTTCATCAAAAGATATTTGGCACCAAAACTAGTCGAAACCGAAGCCTTTGTATTTTACACGTAGTGCGTGTATTATGTGTGCTTTTGAACCCGCGACAAAATATCTCCGACATTTTTAAATGAATTTAGTAAGTAAATATTTTTAATTGCATCTAACAGAATAATAATTTGGGCTTCGATGAAGAACAAACTGGCCTAAGACTTCCAAACACAGATGACGTCATAAACGTCTAGTGTTTTAGTGTTGTCTCCCTAACGTGGGACGGTGCCTGCTACCCGATAATAGGGGTCCATTAATCATCGGTACCATTTCTCAAGTCACCTGTCAGGTTGCAGTCACAGGTCGGCAAGTCTATGACAAAGGCTGGTCGCCTAGCGTGGTAACGCCTAACCGTAGGGAGACATTTGCATTAGCAATAGCCGAACGTCTTGACCGCAAATATTCTACGTGATGTCAGTGTTAACCTGGGTCCTGGCCCCTTGGAACTTGGCGTTAAAGTTGCTGAAATTATTGTTAATGGTACAGAATAAGTTAGATTATAATAATCAAATTTTTAAAAACTACATAACCTAACTTAACGTGACCAGTTCAATGATTTTAAAAAAATCATCACTTTTCAAAGGAGATGTTAAAGTTGCATATTTTTCAGTTGTCCGGTCACCCTAGAAAATATACTATGACACTTAAAATTACTGACTTCGGTTGTGATTTTGCCTGTCTGTAACTTCTTTTCGATGAACTCTGCAACCTTTGCCATAAATTTATGTATCACTAGCTGGGTTTCCGGGCTTTGCTCAGGACAACATTCGACAGTGTTCTGGAATGTTCCACAATGATGTTCCCGATTCCCTATTCCCGAACATTCCACAACATACTCCGCCACTCCTTCCAGAATTTTCTAGATCTCTATCGTACCTTTTAGAACTTTCCGGAAGACGGTTCTAGAAATTTTAAGAGGGCGAAACTTCTAGCCCTTATATCTTCAAAAGCGTGTATTTTAGGTAAAACGGAAATCGTCATCCTGGAGGGGGGATAGAGATCTACCACACTATATAACTCCCTAGATCTTACAGGGACTCGTTTCTGATTTCTGATCTCCGTTTATCGTATCGGGACGCAGGTTTTTTTGGACTTTCTTTTATAATATATATTGATTATCAAAATTGGAAGGGTTGTTTGGGGAATTCAGACAAGCAATATAGGATATTGTCGAAAATTCGGACTATCCTTGAAGTTTTAATTTTTATTTTTTATGTTAACCTGTCTTCAGAAACAAAATTCCAGGAGCACAGACATGTCGTAGGGTAATTTGTGTTGATTTTCGCAGTGGCACTAATGTCACACTTATGTATAGAAGATATACAAAATAATAATAAACGTCAAAACGTGAACCTGCCGACAAGAACAAATTTAGGAGGCAAGTATGGGAATCATTAATTGAGTGTTGGTTATTACCAACAACCTTGCCATAGGTCATCCGAAATTTGGTTTTGTTTGGTTTGCTACGTTTGGTGACTGAACAGGAGTGCTCGGGTTCATGGGGTGAGGTTTGTCTATGTCTTGGCGGCGGATGCGTTTTCCGACCAACTGCGTGGCGGGTCGGATCGGGTGAGACTAGTTTACTGAGACCTTCTGATTTCTCCAGCCCGCTCTGTCAACCCATCGCCTAACACCGTAGACGTAAGAATGAATTGATACATCCGTCCCTCCTGGACACACTGACCTCCATATCCCGCCCCACCCACATATCTTTTTCCTTTCTAGAACCTACTCTCTTTCCTTTTCCCTGAAAAGACCTCCACACAGCATCCCCGAAGATGACACTTGCTCCGAGGGATTTTTTTTTCTCGGAGCCTCCTGCGTGGAGTCATTGTAGAAAAAAAAAGTAACAAAATACCAGGAGCTCAGAAATATCATTGGGTATTTCTATTTTGTTACCTTTATAACAACTCAGGGACAGTAGATGTCAAAGATCACATAACAACGAAACTATTTTATTATATTAGAATAAGTTAACAATAATAATCTAAACGAAAATATGAAAGGGAACAAGACACAGAAAAACAGAAAAAGCAATGGTCGCAACTGGGAATAGTTGCAATAGCGAAATTGGTTAACGCGCTCGTCCCGGTTAGACGGAGAAGTCTGGGTTCGAGTCCCAGTTGCGACCATTGCTTTTTCTGTTTTTCTGTGTCCTGTTCTCTTTCATATTTTCGTTTAGATTATTATTGTTAACTTATTCTAATATAATATATTTCACTGATGGGAATAACCTTAAAAAAAGTATAAAAATAAAGTTTTTCTTATAAAAATTGAATATTTTATTATATTTAAAAACACTTCTATTATTATTAAATTATATTTCCCCGGAATTTTCACAGTTTTGCGCTAGCATGTTTTGTTGTTATATAGTATTTTACTGCAACAATTACCTACAAATTCGCCTTTCAGCAATGCTTGCATTTTACAGGGTAATATTCTCTCTACGTATCTAGACAAATAATCTTGAGTTGTTTGACAGCAAACAACCTGCGGTCACATGAGACAGGCAAGAAATTGTTTATTTTGCCGAAATAATACGGAATATGGGAGAAAAACCGCAAACTATCGCAATATAATATTATGTATGAAAATAAGCAAAGTACAAAAGTCAAGATTACAGTAAACAAAAGACTACGTTCGTGAAAAAAATCAAAATAAAAAATACTGTAACTTTATTTCCTTTCGGCGAACTTCGTGGAGACTCCACACAGGAGGCATTGAGAAAAAAAATCCACCATAACGTCATATTTGGGGATGCTGTGTGGAAAGTCTTTTGAGGATAGGAAGGAGATGAAGTTGTGGAAAGGGAAAAAGGTATGAGGGGTGGGTAGGATTCTGGGGGTCAGTCGGTCAGTGTATCGAGGAGTGACGAACATATGAATCTATCCCTCCCACCACGATGTTCCGAGAGACTCCTGCAAGAGAGACCAAAAGGTCTCCCTCAACCAGTCTTTCCCGATCCCAACTGCCACGCAACTGGTGGCCAGACGCATTCACCGGCAAGATCCAGAAAAACTTCACCACAATGAACTTGGGCACCCCTGCTAGTAGTCCCCAAATGTAGCGAATCACGTGGGGTGACCTATCGCAGATATGTTGGTAATCCAATAAAAAGTTCCCAGGAAGGCGGTACCCATACCCGCCTCCCAAATTGAACTACTAGGTTCTGATCCCAAAAGATGTGGGTTCACCCGACCTTGGCAAAAAAAAAAAAACTTTTGAATCATGGTTAGTACCACATAATTATTTAAAGTAATAAATAGTATTTGGTATATTTGCACCTCGTTCTTATTTGTCTTAATATCACACAGCAAAAAAAATATCAGCAAAGTAGAGACAACGCCGTTTGGTGACTAGATCAGAATGACAGGTACAAAACAACTACCGTCTACCGCATCTTATCTATCTACTTACTACCTTCATTCACATAACATATCACAAAGGTGTTTCACTGTCGTCATTGGGCAATCAGGGTCACAGTTGCCCGAAGAATCGAGATAATAATAATTCCAATAAACCGAAATTAAAAAAAAATCATTATAAATGAGCATTTAAATAATTAAAAAAAAAAACAGATTTAAAAATGATTGTCTATTACAGAGTTTCCCAAACTTTTTCGGCAATGGAACACTGCAAACCCGTAAATTTTAACGGAACACTTGGCATATTTTTTAGATTGGGTGTAAGCACTCTTTTTAGGGTGAATTGTCTATTTCAAAAAATTCGTAAGAGTAAAAATAAAAAAAATAAAATTATTAAACACATTAATTATTTAGTGTATGTATGTACAAACCAACAAAACATTTAGAAGGAAGTTAAACAAAAAAATTGGAAAAAATAAAGCACCTATCTAAGGAGCCATCCATAAATTACGTCACAAGAATTTCATGATTTTTTTACCCCACCCCCGTCCCTGTCACACATCGTCGCATTTGTGAGACCCCTCCCATACCCATTGTCACACTTCTCTACCCCCCCCCCCCCCACTCCCTTAAGTTGATAAGTTCCTGTTACGTAATTTCGATCCTGTTCCTACACTTTGACTTCGTTACATCAAGATTAGAAAATCCCACTTTTCATTAAATAGGTTGTAGACAACGGAAGTAAAACAACTTGTTTTGATAAATTGGGGTACTCTTCTGATAAACTCGCCCAGAAATCATTTAAAGGCTGATTTTGTGTTTCTGTTTCAAGTTAGAGTCACTAATTTATTAAATCAGTTAGTGACTGCGCAATCAATTGCGCTTAATTATTTTTAAAGAAGACAAACATTCCCGGGTTACTAATAACCTGACAAGTAAGCGGAAAATGTTGCTTGTGTTATGACTTAGCTTGCCTTAGCTTGACTTAGCTTGACTTATGTGCTTAGCCAGCGGAGGAATGGAACACGGGACGCCTGGGTGGGACCCAAACGCGATGCCAACTCAGCCACTGACCGGTTTTTAATCCTTCTGATTTAGCTGTCACGGAAAATGGATTCCGAACCCAGGAATCGTCCTTACTAGTTTTCGGAAAATAATCAAACAGTTGTTTTCAATTTATACATGTGTTGTTAGAATTCTTCGAAAACCTCTTCATCTACTTTAAAATTTAATTCATTCAAACATTCATGTAAGGCAGGAAAACAATCAAAATGATCAGATTGTACTGATAAAATCCAAAATTGTAATTTTTTTAAAACTTTTTCACCAACATTTACGACACCATGCGCGTTTATAGTTCGACTAATTGCTAATAAGTATGTTGTACGACTAATTGATTTTAACATTATTTTACTTTCAGGTACAGTCGATATCGTATAAAATATTGTTGGGTCCCTTGAGAACACAAATTTCGTGAAATACACGCAGATCCGTTAACCCGTCGTTATTACTAGATGTTCATATTATTCACTCTTACCACAGTATTATACACCATAGTAATAAATTTCAAAGATTTTGTTTAGTATGAAAAATGAAGATTTACTGCGATAACAGCATAAACGACTATTTCAACTTCCATAAAGATTAGTCTCTATACCTGGAAGGGAAGGTAAGTTACTTAAGAACTCTAGCGAAATATTTATACAAAAAATAATTTCTTGTGAATAATTTCAGTAGTGTTGAAATATGAACATGTGTAAATTATATTAAATGAAATTCTTCCAAAACTTGTCGCGGAACCCCTATCCAGGTTTGGCGGAACCCTGTTGTTCCGCGGAACAGAGTTTGGGAAACCCTGGTCTATTAGATACTTTTAAAACAAAAAAATCATATTATGATAAAAAAATTAAATTATATTATGTAATCAATAACATTATTATTTAATGTATAAAAACAGATCATAATAAACTGTTTTTATACATTAAATAATAATATTATTAAATTTGTCAAAAAATTTGTACATAAAAATGCAAAAGTCGGTCATTTTAAATACATGTAGGATTACGAAAGATTTTTTAAATATTTATATTGAGGGATCAGTAGGATTTATCGGACCAGTTAGGATTTCATCAGAGCCGAACCCTCTGATATGAAAATATCTGGAGTCGGTGAAATATTTTCCCATTATGTTTCTGGTGGATTGACGTATTGTTCTTGTATTGTTTTATTCTTATATAGTGCACTTACATTGCGTTCATTTATTAGATATTCATTTGTGGAAAAGTGTGTGGAAGGGTTTAGTCTTTCATTTGGGAAAGATTCAACCCGGACATAAAATCTGGAGCACCGTAAGTAGAAATGAGATATATAGATTTATAAAATGAGATTAAAAGAATTTGGCATTCTCAGACTATAAAAATATTACCATGTGTTATTTCGGCTACTGGCATTATACCTAGCTCTCTCATTCAAAATTTAGGCGTATTAGATTTGTCAAAAAATTTGTACATAAAAATACAAAAGTCGGTCATTTTAAATACATGTAGCATTACGAAAGATTTTTTAAATATTTATATTGAGGGATCAGTAGGATTTATCGGACCAGTTAGGATTTCATCAGAGCCGAACCCTCTGATATGAAAATAGAGTCGATGAAATATTTTCCCATTATGTTTCTGGTGGATTGACGTATTGTTCTTGTATTGTTTTGTATTTATTATACTTATGTAGTGCACTTACATTGCGTGAATTTACTAGATATTCATTTGTGGAAAAGTGTGTGGAAGGGTTTAGTCTTTCATTTGGGAAAGATTTAACCCGGACATAAAATCTGGAGCACCGTATAAAATAAATAAAAAATTAAAATGGAGTACTACAAAATAAAGTTAATAACAATAAATAAAAATTTTTAAAAATCTGTTAGATACGTTTATGTTTAATTTGACTTTGCCTGAACCCTACCGCTCGGAAAAACCCTTGCCAAGCAAAACATTCTTAAACGTATGTTTTTGTTTTCGTAAAGAATGGTTTATCCTATTAAGTTTATATTTTACGATTGCGCCCCTGAGAGTAATATTTTCACGAAAAGCACGCAACATAAATTTTCCATAATAAATTGTAGTTAATGTTTAAAAAATACATATCCTAAAGAAATTATACCAGATCTAAAATTAAAATGCCATGAAAATAAAATTATTCCCGCCACAATTTTTGTTTGTTTTTTTTCTGACAACCTTCATGGATATATTACGATGTTACGCATGCTTCATTAACACAATAATAAAAAACATGTTTACAAGTTTTGATTACTTACAAATAATAAATTATATTTTATAATATTTACCTTTTTTCAATATTGGTATAAAAAAAACGAAAATAGCGTTATCGGTTCAAAAAACCATATTTTTTTTAAGTTTTACATTGAATTGAAATAAAATAAAAAAAATTATCAAAAGTATAAACTATTTTAATTTGTTAGCACCAACTGAAAAGAAATCTTCGCTTGCTACATCGATGGAGTTTAAGAAAGAACCCGTTCTCACGCTATCGTGAGATTTTATGAAAGCTTGAATGCCAAGTTAATCGCTTGTGCACGAATGAGCTAGGAATCAAATTAAGGTTTTTGTACATTGAAAATTTGAAAGTTTTTAAATATTTCGATCGGAGTTCTTATATCTATTATTTATGGTTCCCACTCCAGCATGTAAATTTTGATATTTGCATATTGTAAAACCAAACTATCAGTTAAAGTCAAAAGGTTTACCAAATATAAAGTCTTCGACGAAATATTTCAACTATCTCGACACGTGCGCGAAAAAAATAACGATATTCGGAATTTCATGTCGCTTGAAAAACATCGTTATCTTTAGTGTGGAGTCTAAGAGATGAATATTCTCAGGGTTTTTTCTAAGATCACTTTGTCTTGGAAAATAGTGTGGCTTTGAATATCAAGGAGTTAAAATAAGTTAAGGGGTTCTGTAGTACAGAGAATAGTGTACGGCTTATATTATTTCCTATGAGGAATGTAAAAGACTTACCTACCCTTATTTGAAAAGTGGGTTACATGTTAATAAAATGTTGTTACAAAATTTTAAAAAAATGTTTCATGAGTAAGTAAACCAGGTGAAGAATTGCGAACCCCATTGTTTTTGTTTGACGCATCTCTGCACATTTCCTGCCAGGTAGTTAATCAACCTAGTGAATCTTCCCATCGGCATCACCATTGGTGAGTTAGTTCTTCACCTGGGAAGAATCAAAAGTCGGTGTTGTCCTCGAGTGAAATTATCCGGGACATAAAATCTTATTTTAGTCAAAACTTTTGATTTCATAATAAACCGTATCAGCAATAGAACTGTTACAGCAGATACCCAAGATAAATGCGGCCGCATCTATTCTGATTTTACTGTTACAAATTTTCGTTTGAGAGTCAATAATATTGTTTTAAATAATAGATTTTTTTTATTTTTGTTATATTTTATGGTAGTAGCAATAGGACCATCGTCGGTATTTTTTAGTAATTAACTTATCTTGCCAAGGCTCCTACCAGAGAGCAACTTAACGAACGCAAATCTCTCTCACAGCTACCATAAAAGTATCCAGTATGCCGGCCTATAAATATGTTTTATATTAATTCCTCTGTTCCTACATATTTTTAAAGGGGAAGTTCGTATGGATCATTATCATTATTGTCATTTAATTTTATTTTATTGTTATATAATCTCAAGTATGCTTTAAAACTGCTAGATTATGACGAATTCTTAAAATTAGTTTAAAAATACAGACTTGATTTGGAAAAGCTTAAACGAGGCTCAGTGGAATTAATTAAAATTCGTAATTACCTAGATATTTACATATGTCGCAAACAGTGAAAACAGAGCAGCTGTAGGAGTTTAAGATTAATTCGTAAAATATGGTCTTAGATTTTAATATTCTCAATCTCTACGTCTGAAATATTAACATAATTTTTCCATAATTTTAAATTAAGTAAAAAAAAGTATTATAAAAACTTAGGAATTATAGACTATTACTCACTTTACAAAGTACAGTAAATATTTTTTAACTTGTGTTTTGTATAAAGAAGTTTAGATAAAGATTTTTGCACACTAGATATATAATATGTTAATAAACGTGGCGTTGTCTTCGATATTTCAATGGGCTTGCCACACAATCTAATACAGTTATCATAGACGAGTAATATATTACATTATGTACACATAATACAAGTGGGCGCGGCCTAGATTATATTGCTTGATCTGCTAGCCGACCGATATGTTGTTATTTATATTTCATCCCCCCCCCCCCTCCATGCTTCTCTTCTGCCCACAGCCTCGTCTAGGCACCACCGGGTAGCTGGCTTACGGACGACGCTGCCGGTTATCGGGAGGCCTGACAACCAGCCTTCTTCACTGTCTCTGGGACTGCCGGTTGCTGGATTTCGGTAACACCAGTTCTACATTGTATATATGTTTATTTTTTCTTCCTTTTTTTATGTACAGTGCACGGTGCTGCCTGCTGGATCATTGTGTGGTCCTTCGCCGCAATGAGCTTCCCACTCATGACGGTTGTCGTTCATTTTGTTTTTTCCTTATATTTTATTTTCTCTATTACCTAGTTTTGTTACTAACACCTTGTTTGACTGTCCATGGGGCTCACTGCTTTAGCAGTGATTACCTTCATGGGCTTTAGAATTGTAGAATTGACCATCACAGTACATTCCTGTAGGCGCGCCTGCATACCGCCCTCTAACAACGTATGCGGGGACATTGAAGTTCTAGAATCGTTACATATTTTAAATGTAGAGTCGTTTATTAAAAAAATTAGATTCTTGCGAGAACTCCGAAGGGGCTACCATAAGTCGCCTATACCGGGGTGGGAAAAGGTGGGTGAAAGCTTCAATGCCCACAGCCTTACACGTATTCAATCGTATAGATTCTGAGAGTAGTGTGAACACAATATAATCTATATTTTATACGCCCACTTATATTTATATAATATTATATCACTAGTGTGTGTCAAGCTTAAAAACTAAGTAATAAAACTTCGCTTGACTTGTTTTCTACAATTTACTTCATTCTCAATATATTATTACATTTTGAGCTAATCATTTGCAGATTGTCTGAAACTCAAACATGATCTATTAAGCACAAATTGTATTTAAAAATATAAATTAGCCAAAAAATTAAGATCACTTTTATTCTAAGCTACATAACAAGTCGAAAACATGTAATGAGAAAATTTTATTATTAAAAAAAACGTATGTATTGTCATCGTGATATCAATACTTTTCCCATTATTTTTCGCAACCGTGACAACTTGCTGATTACAATCCGCCGAATGAAAATGTATTATAACACCGGAGATGAGATACGGACGTGGAAATTTTTCCGAAACAAAGATCTTCGAAGGGCTCCGTGAGCGAAATGCCAAGTAAATGAGAGGCCTCCAACTACTTACGCCATCTAGTACAAGTACCCTGCTACTTTCCGTGCTTCATATTATTATATATCACCTTTCCATCTCTGAGAACTGACCTTAGAGATATTACATACAAGATTGGACTTTACAGTATCGAATAGCAAAAAATTCTGAAGGGTTCGATAGTTATTGAAAACTAGCTACCTGCTATAACTACATCTTTAAAATATAGTTGTTTATAAAAAACAACATCTAAAATTGCAGTGCAAAGCTCAAAATTCCCCACTAAAATACTTCTAAAACGTTCATATTCGTTGGATTATCAAAATGTAAGCAAATTGGAAACACATTTTATTGTTATTGATTTTAGTGGAGAAATAATATTGTTCTTATATAAAGCATTAATTTTTTTGTTTGGTAAATAGAACAAACCCTTTGTTTTTAAACACTAATTTAAAAAAAAATACTGCAAATAATGAAGATTGTAGGTATTATTACAAATAATTAACGGTCGTAGGTCACCCCAGCGTCATAGTACACCCCATTGTCATATGTCACACCAATGTCATACGTCACCCTAATGTCATATGTCACCCCAATGTCATATGTTATTTTATAATTAGGGAAGTTTTATTTCAGTCGTGTGGTCTAAAGCACTCGGATTTTTTTTTTCTTCTGACGAATTAGTTAGGTATAATTTTTTTGTTTAATTTTTTAAGTGCCTGCAACCTGAACGTTTTTGGGAGAGTAATATTCTGATATTGCTAGTAAGTTACCCGCCTCACAGGACGATGTTTGTTCTATATTACATAACATGAAATTACAAAGGAGATGTAAAACAAGAAAGTATGTCGTTGAAAAATTAAAACTATTCGAACATTCACTCCTTGACGAGAAAGATTTTCTGTCTTCTTTGAATCATATTAATTTACATTCCTCAAAGAGCCGTTTTCTTAAAGTGCAACAAACATTTTATTTAATATCACCACACATTTTTGGTGGATATTGCTGATGGGAACTGGGAACTGAGAAAACCTTGTCATTTGGACTTAAAAATGTAAAGATTCGTATTTTTGTTTCAATTAAACAATAATTTATCATACTCTTTGATTTATGTTACTGAAAAAATCTCATTAATTCATCTATTCGAAATGAAGGGCCTGTCTAGTCCCACCTGCATCAATGGTACCAAGTTATCTCGTCCTCCTCGTTCATAAAATAACCTATCCAGCATGACGCCTGACTGACGAGTATGAATGTGACGAGCGTGCGACGAACGGGCCCTTCTTATGTCACCTTGTACCTGCGGCAACTACCTTCAAGTATATAATGTAGATGTATACTTTCACGGGAAAACGAAAATATCAAATATGACGCCGGAATATGAAAAATTGTTTGATTTTTTTAACCAGGTTGTTTTTATGGCATAAATATGCCCAAAATGTGAAGCACGATGATGGATCACACCGTATTACAAATATAGCCGATGACATTTTGTTATTTTATGATAATAACATTGTAATATGCCTTTATTTTTATATAAAGCACGAGAAAGGGTTATTTGTGTAGAATATTGACAAAACTGACAACATTGTATCTGGCTACAGATTCTCAATTATTTAATAAAAATCGAGAGCAAAGACTCTACTCCACTTGTTTCTATTTGCAGGTAAGGCAACCGAACAATGCAGCGCTTTCAAGACAAATAACCTTCTATTGGCTGCTCTAACGCCAATAACAGACACGGACCTTTTATCATCTGCGACGCTACGTCGAGATGAAAAGCGAATCATTCTGTTTCCGATTGCCGTCGACTCAATTGCTCGGGAATTGCTCTAGTGTTCGCTTCCCACCTTCTGATAAAAAATCTTATGTAAATATAAATTATTTGATTGAATATTGCCTGTCTAGACACAGGTACATCCTAGTGAAACAGGCAGCGAAAAATCTAATGTAAACATTCTTTAAATAGAAAAAATAAATTAAATATTGTTTAATAAACCTGTAAGCAAAAGTCTTGGTTATTTGATTCATCATTGCAGTTATTCTTGTCTCCTTTCATGATTTTTTTTATTCACGTTTTCTTGAGATAAATTTCAATGGGAGGTAAATAATTATAAAACCCATCGTAGTGGGCAGATTAATCATCAATGTTCAACTTTACCTACTAAAATGCAGTAAATAAAACTCATATCTTTCTTTCCGAAACATGTATTAGACATCTACCTGATTTTCAAGGATATAGCACCAATATTCACACAGATAAGGTAGATACATATTAGTTTAGCGAGAGTAAACTCAAGTAAGTCAAGCCACAGTTACATTTCATTATTTGCAATTCCAGAAAAAAAAGGATAATTATTTCTGTAATAAAATAATTACTTTCTTTATATTATGTTTTGTTCTTTCTTTGTAATATATAAGTTCACAAAATGTATTTTTGATCAGTTAAAGTTTATACCTTAAAGATGCTCGTGTTAAACCGGTCGGTATTAAAAAAAAAAAAAATCGTGGTTACAAACAAAGATATTGTTTTATTTCAGTTAAATATCAAACCACATAGTGACTGCTTTCTACAACAACAAAAAATGTCTTTTGAGATTAACCTGATGTTTTCATGAATGTACCGAAAAATTGGCAGTGGAAATAAAACCGGCCTTATCTTACTAACCATTATTATTATTTTCAAGGACTATCGAACAAATAAATTACATTTTTTTCTCAAATACGTAGAAGGAACAAGAGTGATATTTATTTGTATTCATTCATTTCAACGACCCGTATTTGGCCAGATCGTTAACCCATTGCCGTGAAAAATTTTCTGGACGTGTCCCTCAATCTCAATCCCAGCATTCCTATATTTCTCAATCTCTTCATCTATTTCTCGCAGATTTGTCAGGGACAGCCAATATTAGAAATGTCATAAACACTGAATTGATATTCCCTAGAAATGTGATCTGTGCCATTTCAGGAGAAAGAGTTGGTCGCCAAATTACATACAAGGTTTCAACTCTTATGTCCCAGACAGGCCAATGCAAATAATTACCGACTTTAGAAAGAATTTCGATACATTTTTTTTTGGTTGATGTTCTAAATTAGGGCATACCAGTCACATCAACAGCACACTTCTATAGAATCATGTCCTCCGGTTATTACAGGTAAATCTAGATTGATGTTTTTTTTATCTCTTACAAAATTGAATTAAAAGCCGTTGCAATAAAATGAAAATATTTCACTTTTGAAATGGATAAAGGTAATTCTTACAAAATCCCCAAGTCATCTCTTTATTTACCTTCCAATCAAAGCCTCCGATTTACCATTAATTTCGAAGGAAACTAATGTATTCTGTCAAAGTTAAATCACTCTATTTACATAAGTCGGCTAAATGCTAGATGTAGTAGTATATCTTCATAACAAAAGTTTTTCTATTTCTTCTTTAGTAAATCAGAGCGAAGTTTCCTAGATGATGGAATTATTTCAGAAGTTTTGATTGTTAACGGTTGGTTTGTTTGGTGGAATTTATTCCGTTGATTTGAAAGTTTAATAGATACAATGGCTTGCAATGTACAAGATGGTAAAATTTCTAGTAAAAAAATGTAATAAAATGAAATGTAAACAATATGAAAATTTTCCAAATGAAAAGTTTTCTTGAAAGTTAACTTTTCGTAAAACGCATCTGGTCTTACAGATAGTAAGAATTAATTAGTTTGATGAGGTTTGTCTAGGTTCTGGCGGCGGATACGTTTGTTACGTGGCGGGCTGGATCGGGTGAGACATTTTGATTTCTACGGACTCTCTCGACCCATCGTCTTGCACTGCAGTTGAAGGAATGGATTTATACTTCCGTCACTCCTGGACACGCTGACTCGCAGATGCCTAACCACCCATCATATTTTTTTCCTTTGCAGGACTTCCTATCCTTCCTTTCACTTAAAATATTCTCACACAGCATCCCCAAAGATGACATAGGCCCATAGGAAAATTGTGTTCCCCAGGACCTCCTGTGTGGAACTATTGTAAAGGAAATAAATTATTATAAGTGAGGGAGCGGACGCGCGTCGGCAGAGACGGGGAAGTTTAAATGAAAGGCGTCAGTCGATGTGTTGAGTCAGTCTTTATTGCTGCTACGTAGAGATGGTAAATTTAGTGTAAAGTAACAGTGTGCAGACAGGAGCGATGACGATGATGAGGCTCGTAGGTGTTGCAGTGATGAAGGTCGGTGATGCAGTGGTGTAGCAGACCTCGGGTCTGCATGTCGCCAGCATGTAGTTCTGCACCGTGTTGGTAGAGAAGACCTTGACGTCCAGAATGGATGCTCGACGCAGTGAGTCGCGGAGATGGTCTGCAGTAAACTTCGTGAGGAGAATGAAGTCTCAGTGGCTGAGAAGTTGCTTCCTGCGTGACAAGAAGGCCCGCCGTGGGACTTGTCGTGGGCAATTATGTCTCTTGAGCTAATGGTGCGTGGACATGGTTGCGTCCTTGAAGGTTGATGATGCACCGGCACAGGATCCGGCACGTCGCCGTGGACCTGGCGGTTACCGCACTGGAGTGTTATCACTTGATGCACTGTCTATGTGTTAGTGAGCTATTACTGATACTAGAGACTGGAACTAACTGACTGACTAGCGCTGTGTCACTGCGCTTTATATAGCCGACCATGTGAGTAGCTACCCGGAACGCCAAGTAATATCGAGCGCCCGTGCAACGTAGAGAAGACTCTGGAACATTCCGCAGCCGTAACAATCTGACTGCTGTTGAGTCGAGGCCTTTCGATGCGTTTCCCGAAATGTGTAGCCATGTACGGCGTAAAACACTACAACTGCAGGTAGGTTGTACACTTTCGAGAATGTGCTTGCTATATCAGTGGCGGCGCAAGGATTGTGGCTAAAGTGGGCGACCGTTCTGGTCGCCACATAAGATTTAAGATTTTCACGGCTAAAAGTGTTTTCGTGATAATTTTTTGGGTTATTGTGAAGTGTTAATTGCCTCCATCCTTAGCCAACATTTCGGATAGCGTTACAGTCCATCATCTGCCATGCATGCTGCCCTAACGATGTACACTGTAGCGCTGTCCGAAATGTTGTTATGTTTGGCAATTATAATGGTTCTTTCAGGTTGGAAGGAAAAATAATACTCTTGTGACTTATCTTTGTCCTCACTACTTAGTACTATAAATCACAACTGCGCTTAACTACCTTTGTTTCTACCCACACATCAAACTCATTACTTTCGTTAGCTCCGCCGCATTGAGAGCCTATGCAGTTAGGTAGGAATATCATGAGTGGCCTAGGACTAGGGTATATGCCTAAGACAAAATAAAGAGGTTAGTTTCCAATATTCTTTAAAAGGCCCACCTGACGAATTCTCGAACGAGGTTGTATCCACCCGGAAAGTTGAACCTCCCTCCAGTCCATTAATCACAGAGAGGGAGGGACTATTTTAATTTGTCCGTTTCCAGCGACTTTAACAATGCTTCTTTCATTTTGTTCGGAAACGCGAACGATTTTACAAACATTATATTATTACGAAGATAACAAGGGTTGATCACAAACCTGTGAACATAATACTCATATAAAATACAATATAAATATTAAAATAAGAATTTGAGAGGAGATGGAGATGGGAAAGAGCAGAGTACTTCCCAAACTGATTAATCAAATCTGGTCACTTTCGAGAAATGTTATTTCAATGATAAAACCAATTATATTTCTTAAATTAAATGAACACCAATCACTGCGTAAAACACAATTAGTAAAAATTACCTTCATGTTTCAAAACCAATGGTTTCTTTGTCAGGATAAAATTAAAATTAACAAAAATAACAAAAGACAAACAAGTAATGTATTAAAACACCACAAACGGGCGTGAGCTTAGCATGGTGATCGAAAAATCCTCAATTCATGTAACAAACATTTTAATGAATTAAGAAAACTTAAAAAAAAAGGATAGACAAATAAGTAACTACAGATAAAATAAAATTTTAAAGAAAGATGATTAACCCTTCTAATCACAGGAGACCCAAGTTGTCCCAAAACATCATATGCCGTTATAATAACAAGAGACCCAGATTGTCCCAGAGCGACCGTGCATTATTAAAAGTTATATATCTCTCTTCCTGTCATGCGAATAATTGTGATTTCTTTTATGTTAGAGAGCCAAAGAAATAATGCTTCTCATTGTATTAGGATTATATGAGCTATGTTGTTGAGATATTTTACAAACCCATCATAAGTGACGGTTTTATTTCGAGCCAATTTTTGACGTAACAAACATTTAATTTTAAAATAAAATTGTATGAAAGTGATAAAAAGTGAGGTAACAGTTTTATTACAAATTTTGTTAAAAAAGGGAATCTGTATTTAAAATTTTAAGTTTATTCTATTTTAAGTACTTTAATTCCAATATTCGCAGGTATGCATTATTTTTTAGCTAATTTACATTTCCAATATCAAAATTTTAATATTTAGAAAAAAAAAAAGTTGATTTCTAATAAACACATCGGAAATATTATTTTATCTAAATTTTAGAACAATTTTTGTTTTTGCAAAAGGGTTAAAAAATAACCCATAAATAGGAACATTTAAGATGCATGGCAAGAACCAGGAATTTTGCGCGCGAACCTTGACAGGCAAAAGGTTACAGATATTATTTTCTTATTATTCGAAGGGTTAAAGTAGTTATTATGATTAAATCATTGATGTTTTACAAAGCGATTTGTTTTCATTTAAGTAAAATGACGCCACAAAGTGAAACATCCTCCGACAAAATATCCTAGGGACAAAACATCCCCCAACAAAATATCTACTAAAACCTAACCTAACTTAACCAACCCTAACTCAACCTAACCTCATCTAACCTATCCTAACTTAACTTAACCTAACCTAACAAAAAAGCGACAAAAAAACGAGTGTGCTTTAGACCACACGACTGAAGTAAAACTTCACTAACTTATGCCGTCCGTTAACAATATAACAATAATAGGAATAAAAATATCCCCATCCCCTCAACATCCCCATCAACTCAACTCAACTCTCAACTCTCAACTCAACTCAACTCAACTCAACTCAACTCAACTCAACTCAATTCAACTCAACTCAACTCAACTCATATCATTGATTAGCGTTTCACATTGATAACGTTTCATATTGATTAGCGTGTCACATTTTTTCGCCACGTTTCATATTTTTTCGTAACGTTTAATAACGTATTCATCATTTTACCCCCAAGTGTCGAGCGTGCGTAATGAAGTTTTACTTCAATAATACAGACAAAGAATAATAAAATCGGATTAAAATAATACAGACATCCTGTCAAGACAATAAACTACTGTTCAATATCTAATAGTAGAAATAAGGTTAGGTTAGGTTAGGTTTCAGTAGATATTTTGTCGTAGGATGTTTTGTCCGTAGTATATTTTGTACTTGAGATATTATGTCGAGGGATATTTTGTCGTAGTATATTGTGTTGGTGATATTTTGTCGCGGGATTAAAATCCACAGTACCTCGCGTAATGCCCAAGGAAATGATAAGTTTTCCACGAACATCACTTTTACGAGATTTTGTTATTGATTCCTCTTCAGGCCATCATTTTGAATAAGAACCCAAAATTTCAATCGGTTCGGCACAATAGAGCCCGCTTAATACAACAACAACCCACTGCTTAATTAGCCCGATATAACAATATAATTGGTTAGTTTGTGTACTTAGTATGTTTTTAATTGTACGTAAACAAATAATGCTAATATCTACAACTATTCCATTTCTAATAATGGACTCAACTGAAGTAATAAAAACTTTTTTGTATTACAAACTGCAAGTAGGTATCAAATTTCTGCGTGCGGTATTCACATAAGTAATACGAATAGGCTAAAGAGGAAGATTTACGTACAAATCTGAACCCTTGAGAATGCTCTATATGGGACGTTAGAATTATTTGAAAAATTACAGACTTTTTCCTGTTAATGTAGGTGTCACACAAAAAGATAAAATATCGTCACACGCCCAATATCGTTCGCCATACAATCCCATACAGACCTGCTACACTTAAGCAGATAATGCACTCGAAGCTCAAAATTATACACCGTAACCGCTACTCACGCGATATGCATTAATTTATGCAACCCTCTCTCCGCCGTAAGCAGGAGAGGAGTCATTTTAACTACGGAGCTACGTAAACGTGCGGATGACAGCTGCTGATCAGATCCAGTAGAAAGAAATAACATTTCGCGGCTCTCTCTAATTCAACTGACCCCCTCTCCTACCATAGGAAGAAATATTTTATAGCATAGTATATCGATATAAAATATTAGACAGATAAGTGCTCGCGCTTTTAAGAGCCTGTTCGGACAGAGCTATCAAATATAAAAGATCATAGCGTGCCAAATATCGCTCTCCATACAATCCCTTCAGACCGTTCACACCTAAGTGCTTTACGCGCACATCAACCATAGACAATGCACATCTTACGCCGTAACCGCTCCTGAGGCGATATGCCAACAGTTATGCGCCAGTTAAGTTCACTCCGACGAAAACAGGAGAGATGACAGATGTAAATTTGACAGATTCAGTACAAAAAATGTGCACTCCGTGGCCGCTCGTTAATTCATCTGACCTCCTCTCCTACCATAGGAAGAAATATTTGATAGCGTCGTGTGAACGATACGAAACATAAGCGCTCACGGTTCAACAGATGTCTGCTTGCGGTATATATTCGTGTCTGAACAGGCTTTAATGCTGCGTGTGACCGTACCTTCAAGGATAAATAATATCAATGACACGTTTTTCTGTGTAAAAACTCTTCATATTTTACGTAAAAACAGCTAAAATAAAGCCTACCTTTCCATATTATAATATGTATTCCAAAATATACATTACAAGTACCTAACTGAAAATCACCGGCATGGAAATATCGGCGAACTTATTCCGGGAAGCCGTATTAATATTTGATATTATTATTCGGAATCAGAGTATTACCTTCTGAACGGTAAAGTATTCAAATGGTCCACGCTTCAATGGGTGAATTCAATGCGAGTTTAAGGCTGGTTTGAGACGTCAGATCTAAATCAGTGACCCAAAAGGCTATTTATTTCTGGGAATTAGGAAACAATATTATTTGTAAAACGGTGAACAGTTAATTACATTAAAAGTGATGATAAAGCATCGATGTAACCTACCTTCGTTTTTAGCTCATCTTTTCATGTATCTTTCCATTGAATTAATTAAAAAAGCTTTTCAAACCACCTTATTTTATTAAAAAGTTTTCATTCTGGTACTATACTGGGTAATATTCTAGCTAAGCTAAGCTAACATTTTTTTTAACATTATTTCCACACAGGAGGCTCTGAGAAAAGTAATTCTCCTCAGGGCCTATGTCATCTTTGAGGATGCTGTGTGGAGGGTATTTTTAGGAAAGAAAGGAAAGGAAGTTCTGAGAAGGAAAAGGGTATTAGGAGTGGGTAGGAATCTGAGGTCAGTGTGACAAGGAGTGACAGACGTATGAATCCATCCCTTTCACTGCGGTGCAAGACGAAGTTCCGGGAGAGTACGGCTGGAGAAGTCAAAAGGACTCCCTCAACCATTTTCTCCCGATCCGGCATGCCATGCAGCTGGTGGGCAGACGCGTCCGCCGCCAAGACTCGGACAAACCTAACCCCTGCTAAGTCACCAAACGTAGCGAACCACTTGGGGTGACCTATGGCAGGGGTGTTGGTTATCCAATAAATGGTTCCCGAGGCAGCGGTACCCATACCCGCCTCCCAAATTGGGAATTAAAGGTATTTGCGAATTTTGTACAAGTATACTGCACAAGACTGCCAACTGCTCCCGTCTGAAGCCAGTGAGACCATGGCATCCTCAGTTCGGCTGAAGGTAGTGAGGATGGGAAGGATATGAGTAAGAGGTAGGTAGTGAAGTATCTGGTTATTCAGATGATCACCAAACACGGCTTAAGTCATTTCAAGCAACTGTTCAATTCTGAATGGTAGTCATACACCAAGGCGATGAGAGTATCTTCCACTCTGGAATTAATTAATTAATTGTGTGTAATAAATTAATAATTAATTTAATTAATTAATTGTGTAACAGAATTGAAACGTTGCTTGAAATGGATTTAGCCGTATTCAGTGATCAGATCTGAATATCCTCGCCTCATCTCCTTCCCCTCCTCGCTACCTTCAACCTCACAAAATATCCCAATTGGGGATGCCATAGTCTCACTGGCTCCAGACAGGAGCAGCTGAGACTCTTGTGAGGTATTCACATAAAAAAAAATAGTAGGAGATTTTCAAATATTTGTCGGGTTATTCGTAACTCGGAAATGTTTATCTTTTATTCGAAGACAAAAAATGTTACGATAGTAAAAATATGCCTTTTAAAGGTTTCTCAGAGAGTAGGTTGAGTTAGCAATATTTTAATTTTAATTGAATTTCTCGCATACATATTTAAAAAGAAATTGGTCTTTCAGTGGGGGTAGAGATTTATTGCAGCGATTTCCGCTTCCGTTCTGAAACTTTCCTGTCAAATAGCAGGTTCTACTTCCGCTGTTATGTAATAGAAGCCTCCTTGCGGGGGGGCTGTTTATGACGTGGAAAGAAGTCACAAGGCTCTCACGGCGGTAACCGGAAATAGATTTTGGTCCACGACGCCCTAGCGGAAAGACATAATCACTTAGAGCTTTACTGAAATCTGTTATGCAGCTTTGTTGAAAAAAATCTCTTCATTTTGGTTGAAACGTTATTATTCGTGTAATTCTATAGCGTGTTATTCCAACCCTTAAAAATCGGGCGTATTTTGTTAGAAGGTATTGAAATATTTGTGAACGTATCCAAAAATTAAAAAAACTGTTTTGGAAAGTTGATAAAATATGCTTTCAAATATGCTATTATTATAAATATCCACGTAATTTTTTTAATTTAAAATTTTAAAAAATGACTCACTTTATTTTGTTTCTAACTAAAATTACTGATAATGAAGAAAAAAATCACATATTTTTTCAGAAAGTAAATTATTTACGTTATGGTATTTCTCTTTTTAGTCATTTCATATATAATTAATTCTTTAAAAATTCACAAAGCTTCATAATGTTTTTTCAAATTGCAATCGGAACTTTGGTTTCATAAAGAAGTACATTTTAGTTGTTTTGTGGTTAACTTTTAGATTTGAATACATAGTGTGTTAGATAAGTTTTTAGATTTTCACGGCTAAAAGCATTTTCGTTGTTAGTTTTTGGGGTGTTATGCCGTGTTGCGCTATCTCCTTCTATAGCCGACGTTTCGGACAGCGTTGCAGTGTAATTGTTAGTGTAGAGTGTGTGATTATTTACTTGGAAGCAATACCATGTCGCCAGCTTCAATCCACTACGAGCTGGTGGGTATTTCAGTAAGAAGGGAACTGCGATTTAGTGAAAGCGCAGTATTTACGTTAGCCTGGGGCCCGTCCATGTGAGAATTGCCGACGAAACTAACAATTACACATCGTCGGATCTACCGGATCTGCCCTGATTATGGACACTGCAACGCTGTCCGAAACATCGGCTATAGAAGGAGGTAGCGCAACACGGCATAACACCCCAAAAACTAACAACGAAAAACATAATGTGTTATTTTTTTTCAATAAGGTTTATATCATATTTCTTACTATGATAGTAAGGGAGACAAAACTTTTTCTATAAGACCCATGTGAGCTGGGACAACTATTGTATCCTGTGAATAAATGTGTTAATTAAAATTCTTAAATCTCTGCGAACAAGCCACTCGAATTATATAAAAGTGCTCTAAATAGTTTATGGGCTGAATCGAACCAGTAGGTAGTTAACTTTTATTTTTTCATAAATAGCTTTAATTATTGGGGTAAGAACGTCTGAATAAACAATTTTACAATTTAAATTCACCCAGTTAATAAATAATAATAAATCCCTCTTTGAACAAGATATTCTTCGAGGGGCAAGATTCTCGACTAGCAATCCGGAGTAGCGGGTTCAAATCCCGGCGTGTGTAATAAATTTTATTTTTATATTTTGTTTAATTTCACAATTTAATTCATTAACAATAATATGTATATATACATAATTCCAGAATGGAAGATACCCTCAGAATCGCCCTGGTGTAAGACCACCATTCAGAATAGAAACGTTGCTTTAAATGGCTTTAGCTGTGTTTGTTGACCAGATATTAATAGACATGTCCTTCCCACCCGTTTTTTCCCATCCCCTTCCCCTCCCAACTATCTTCAGCCTCACAACATTCCCCAATTGGAGATTCGATAGTCTCACTTGCTCCAGAAAGGAGTAGTTGGGACTCTTGTGAGATATTCACGTAAAAAAAAGTGTAGAGTAATAGATACTCTAAGTATCGCCTTGGTAAAATAAGAATCGAACCGTTGCTACTTGAAAAGGTTTTAGTCGTGTTTGGTGACCAGATCTGAATACTGAATGGGTTTAAAGCATTTCTTCACTATTTCCTATCCATCAGAAAATATAAAGATGTCGGTCTCACTGGGAATCGAACAAAAGATATCTGTTTTATCAGGAAAACCCGTTTAACTGCTCGGTCATTGAGATCTGATAAATTTACGTAATTTTTTCGATATCATGTTTAAATCTTATAAGTACCAATATTATCGTTAACTAGTTCCCATATTTCGTGGGAATGATATTCTTTGAGGATAATATTAGTAATTCTAATATTGAGATATATGGTTGACGAAAGTATCGATAACTTAAACGGGTCTTTATGTTGTCAACAGTTCACAACAATAACAAAGAACAGTTCACAACGATTAAGTTGCGGTCGTTACTTTTTAATTTTGTATTTCTTGTTCTGATATTTTTTTAAATATTATCTTCCTATTTAATGTTTAAATATTTTATTGATAACCTTCAAAATATATTAAATATATATAGGTAACATATTTAATGTGGTACGGGTAGGAGTAATTGATCCATAATTAAGCCCGCGCATTCTGATTCTTCACTGATTTAAAACATATTTCTCTATAACACTTTAAGTTTTTAAGTTCCTAAGAAAATATAAGTTATTTTTATAGATATCTATACATTTGTAGAACCGAAACGGAATTATACCAAATTCCTTCAATATAAAAAAATTGCAAAGTATGCTCCGAAAATTATTAACCCTCCGCCCGTCGCGTCTTTTTGTGACGTGATGTGTCGCGCGGGGTCGCTTAGGACCCCAAAAATAAATATGATAAAATGGTTGTTATAGCATACATTTTATGTGTTATTTTAGCTGATTATAGTCAGGTGATGATGACTGCATTGAAATATAAAGAAATATTTAAAATTTGATATTTATTTTCAATGTAAAAGCATAAAAATCAATAAGGAACATTTTTATATAAATTTGAATCACACTTTTTTAATAGTTAACTTAAAAAAAAACTAACCAATTTCTATCACAATTATAAATATTTGAGATTGATACAGACTTATTGTTATTACAACAAAAAATCAACAAATACAATGAAAAAAAAAATAAAATTATTTTCCATTGTGTTTTGTTGATTTTTTTGAGCCTCACGCAGAAATACAAGTATGTATCTCACACCATAGATGCCCAGGCTGAATTTTAGCGGCGCTAGTGTCAAGTATAGTCCCTTTTAAGAAGCTACCTAAAGTAAGGAATCAGTGGGAACATTTAAATGTACATAAATAGCATTTCTATAAAACGTGGGCTTTTAAAGACCTCACGCGACGGGTCAAGGGTTAAAAACACGTTGGTTCTGTTATTTAACATGTTGTGGATATGAAAAATTCAGTGCATATTCAAATACATGTATTCATAAACATGTTTTATGTTTATGTATATTACATCTATGTATAACATGTTAAATAACAAATGTACAGATATTATCTGTAAAAAAAGGATAAATTCTTTTAGAAATTTAGTTTAAGCAAAATATGTTATAAATCGGCAGAAATTCTGAATCCGGAGGCTGAAGGCCGTCGATGCCCTCTAGGGTCGCCTCAGGTGATTGGCTCCACTTTATGAAAGTTTAAAGTTCAATTGCACTTGAGAAACAAACACAAAGTTTTAATGCATTTTCAAAAATTTTCCCAACTTAACAAAAACTTCCACATTCGTTTTGCTTTGAGCGCTTCGATATTCTGAAGGCAGTTATTAAAAATTCCTTTATGCTCTCCCAAGTGCGAAACGAGCTTTGGAAAATTCTGATAATTATGTTCAATTAGTTTAAAGGACGGCTTTTATTTTAGAATAACTTTGGTTTGGTTCAGAATATAGATAAAATGCAGATAGGGAGATATGGCATGGAAGCGTGCCGGGCTACTACCAAACTGTACAGACTATCAAAGCGGCGCAGCGGAGATAATGAAAACCATGCGTTTGATTTGTTAGTAGAAACTAAGGCGGGGCACAGCTGTGCTTATTTGTGACTTACAGTACAAAATAAACAATTGTGCAAGGCCCAAGTTTCATCTGATCTGTTTCCAGTTTCATATTTCACATTTCTCCATAAAATAATACATAACGAAATAGACTGCCCAGAACTTCTATCCCAAATAAATTTTAACATCCCATCTAAAAGAACTCGCCACACCAACCTTTTTTACACAACTAGTAATAGTACGAACGCTGCAGCCAACTCCCCCATATCCCGCATCCTTCAAAGATTCAACTCAATTCATACAAGCACAAATATCGATATATTTTTTGATTCCCTCCCTCTATTTAAGAAAAACATTTCTAGCACACTGAATTTGCACACATAACACACACATTCCCACACACACACACACACACACCCACACCCCTCTTTCTCAATATTTACTAATTTAATATAGGTAAAATGTATAACTTGTCACATAAAAACATATATTATATTATAGCGACATGTCATTGGTACCAATTATTGTATTAATTCTATAACTTGTAACTACTTTTTAATATGTAATTATGTACTGTTTGTTTCTGCAAAATAAATAAATTAAACTTTAAAAAAAAAATACATACCTATCAGCATTCAGACCTAATTGAACAAACTCCGTTTATTAATGGTATTTTTAAGAAACATTATTAACAAGATGAAAACTGGTTTTCTTCGTGTATTTTGTATCCTGACAAAGAAATCATTGGTTTTAAAACACTTTGATATTTTTATTAAACAGTGGTGTAAACAGTTGAAGTTAAATAGTTACATTTAAATTAAATATCATTTATTTATCTTACTTATATTATAAACGCGAAAGTTTGTATTGATGTATGTGTGTTTGTTACTCTTTCACGCAAAAACTACTAAATGGATTTTAATGAAACTTTACAATAATATAGCTCATACATCAGAATAACATATTGGCTACATAGAATGGTAATCTCTGGCGTTATGAAATTTGTATAAATGAAAATGTATGTATTTCATATATTTTAGAGGCAGGGTGGAAAGGCAACGGGGGAAGGGTAACGGGGGAGGTGGGGTTCACGGAGAGGGAAGGGACGAGGGAGGGGAAGGTGGAGAAGGTGGAAGAGAACGGGGACGCACAGGGAAGGACTTGCAGGGAGAATCAATTTATTTATTTGAATGGCATTGCAACGTATGCCGGGGACCAGCTAGTATATAATACAATATTTAAGTTGGTTGTCCCTTCTAAAGTAATAAATTTTAATTATTTTTCGATTTGTTTTTTTACTTTCTGAACTCAAACAAACTAATAAATAATGTCACTAAATAATCAAATTTTAACTACGGTATTGAGAATCCTGCCTCTGACGTTCAATCCCTCTCGTATGTGATAAAAAATAAAAATAAAAGTATTAGCCTAATCAAATTGCTGATTCGTCAAACACGGGAATTAAATTGACGAATTGAAAAGCGAAGAGAATTAAAAATGTAAACCAGCAAATTGTTTGCCAATGGAATGTCGATAAATATTCAGATATGTAAATGGCGCACCTACAGAGTCAGGTTTCCATTTCCTCATTAGCATCACAATAGACAGCTCTTATAGAATCCCAAGGGGCTGATTCCATTCCCAATTTCATAGAAAAAAGTTGAAGCTGACAAAAAATAAATTATGGATCAGATTTTGCAAATTCGTTTGATTTTGGTAAGTAAATTTGCAGATTCGGTTACTGTTAAATTAAAGAAATTATCGATACAGAATAGAAAAATAAACATAGATATCGCAATAAGATTTAAGCGGACAAAGTGTAATGTTTCATGTTTTCTTTTCTGACAGAGATTTTCATCAAAAAAGTCACTGAAAAATAGATTTGTCTTGCTCAGTTTTATTATTAGCAAAAAAGGACAACTATTACGTGCATTTGTATTTTAAATAATCGATACTGATGTGTGATTTATGTGTCTGCGGATATCGAAGGACCTTATATGTGTTTGAAAGACCACTGCACAAGTAAAAAGAAAGCACATAAGGAAAGGAAATAACGGATTTACTGCGGAATTTCATGCACTTGTGCGATTATTAATCGCGGTATTTTACTGCAGTATGCGGGATTAAGTTTGCGGATGCGGTATGCGGAATATTAGAGATGTTCATGCGGCGAGTTTCAATTAACGACTGATTGTGGGTATCGTTAAATGACAAATAGATAGGGATGGGTAGGAAAGGAACATGTTAGGGGTGGTTAGGAAAGAAATATTTAACAATACAATCTACAAGCGCAGGGTCTGTGATATATGCGACGGCCTCCGTAGTCCAGTGGCTAAGACTCTTGACTCACAATCCGGAGGTCGCGGGTTCGAACCCGGCGTGCGCAAATAAATTTTATTTGATTAATTTGTGTTATTTCACAATTAATTCATTTAAAATAATATATAGTTTATTTGCGGCACGTTCCAGAGTAAAAGATACTATCAGTATCGCCCTGGTGTAAGACCACCATTCAGAATTGAAACGTTGCTTGAAAATGGCTTTAGCCGTGTTTGGTGACCAGATCTGAATAGCCAGGTACTTCCCAACCTTCCTCTTCCCCACCTCCTTCCCCTCCCCACTACCTTCAGCCGCACAACATACCCCAATTGGGGATGCCATAGTCTTACTGGCTCCAGACGGGAGCAGTTGAGATTCTTGTGCGGTATTTACTGTAAAAAAAAAAAAAAAAAAATATGCAAATATTTGTAGGTAAGTGTAATGTATTGTTTTAATAATGCTCAACCAGTAACACTTTGTAAAAATGTTCAATATATTTAGAAAAAAACTGAAACAAATTAGAACGTATTTTAATTTTCCTCTGTAAAAAGTAAAAAAAAAAAAAAAGTTTATATCATTTTGTAAGCAAGTAATGCGCTTGTGTGATTACCGTGTACGACTTAACATTCGATGTGACACCTACAAACAGTACAAACACGGTATTTTATTAATCAACTTCGGACAGAAGCAATTGTAGATGTAAGTTATTTGCAGTGGCTAGTTTGTACATACGTCGGGACATCAAGCACAACCAGGAAAATCATTTTTTAATACGTTCCGTGCGTTGCATTGGTGTGTAAAAAAATTACGCGAAGTGATCTGTTCGCTACTAAATTTGTCAAAAGTTCAAAAGTAGCCAATTTCCTAACCAAAAAGTAACCAAAATACATAAAACAACACTAACGAAGACACGGATAGAACAGAAGTCTGTTTTCTTAAAATTCATAAACACCTATAATTCTGATGTTCCAACTTGTTATCGCTGCTTTATATAGCTCTAAAAAGCTGTAAGCATAAATATATACCTATATATGTTTCATTTTATCATACAGGTATATATGTTTTTATATTTTCAAACAAAGGTATAAACGTATATCTTTTTGAAAGCCCTCGGTTTTACATTTTACTTAATTTTTTTGTCAAATTCAGTCCCAGTAGACGGAGAGAGAATTTATTTTCCAAGAGGTAATACATTGAGTGCAACTAAACAATAAAGCTTTGAGGGGAAGGTCGTAAAAAAAGTATTATTTTCATCGAAGATTTGTGGCGCGAGGTGTGGGGACAGAACATATAATATTTTACGCGGGGTCGCTAAAAGAAAACGTGATATATTTTTGTATATATCAATAATGCTGTTCGACCATCGATCAATAAAGGCGTTCGACAGAGAAATCAAACAACTCTATGTAGGTTGATGTATTGTGTCGCTTTCATTTTATTTATATGTTTTTAATTAACGGCAAAGTGCCATTTACACACAGTAAATATATTAGTCATAGTGCAATATAAAAATAAGAAAGGAAATAAGTTAATATAACAATAAAAAATAAAAAAATATATACATTAGTACAAAGTTTAAAAAAGAAATTTAATTACATTCAGTAATGTTGTTATTAAGTTATGCAAATATTATCTGCTGTTTCGGCTTACAAGGCCATCCTGAAACTGTGGTTATACCACTTTGAGAAAACTTAATTATATGGTTCTGAATTTCAATTTTGAAGGTGCCATAATTTATTTATTACCGGTTAAACCGATTTACTAATAAAATAATTATGACAATATATTCTCTATTTTGTGGGGTACTTTGAAATCTGTTTTCTCCATATTAAATGTTAATATGTTCTTAATTGTATAATGATGATGTAACTGCTATTAACTTATTTAAATGTGTTCTATTGTTTAGATCTTGTTGACATACTGAGAAGTGGGAAATAAATTGGTAATTTTCCTTACCTTATTAATTAGTATTACGTATATTAGGACCATTCATTCATTTAGTGATTTTTAAATTATTCAACAAAATTTAATCCATTTATTTCTCTTTGTAATGGCTTAGGCTTGTTGTTTTAAAGTAGAACTTTTTTGAAAATTAAATGGAGTTCTACGAATTAAACACAAAAAAATTCATATACAAAGTAAAAAGTTAATGAAAGCAGTGAAAAATAAACAAAAACCCTGTTATGAGTGACCTCGTAATGGTTTATTTTAAAAGTCATGCTAGGCAGATTCAACAAAAAAATATTACTATCGCAAAAGATTGTATGGCTGAAATTAGAAGGAAAAAAATGTTTCAAAGTTTTGAACAAAGAAATCTATAGTTTTTTAATATTATTTTAGAGATGACTCGGTGTCTTTTGTAGGAACGATGATCCCATTTTTAATTTGTGGGGAGGTACGATTTTCTTAAGTCTGAAATAGTGCTGAATCGTATCCTTGGTTGGGCGGATAACCCGACGGTTAACCACTCTCCAAAAAAGTTCCAATGACAAAGGATAACTCGAATAAAGAAGAGTGTTCTTGCCAAGTCACTACGCCTTTATTGGCAAAACCTTTGAAAAACGTCGAATTTAATATATGTATTCAGAGCCTGTTTGAATGGAAGTAATTTGATCTCGCTAAAAGAATAAAGATAGGTTTCCTCTAATAAAAAAAACGACGTAAAAAGGACAAAGGTAACTTCGTTATTAGATTGAAAGCAAAAGAGAAAAATCTTTGAATAGCAAAATTTAAATTGAAAATCTTTTAAATGCTCGTATCCAATAGTAGAAAGAGCGGGTCAATAACCTATACCGAGTTATTTAATTTACTTAACTTGTATTCTGAACTATAAGAAAGATTCCAGTACCTGTGAGAATACATCTATCGACAACAAAGAAATAAAAATATTTTTCTTACGGCATCGGTTTGAATGTATTTCTTACAAAATACGACGTTTTCTGATGTTTATTTATTTATTTATATATTTATTCAACGCCCAGAGGGCTTTTACAGTAGTACAATTTGTTTATGACAGATGATTTTTAAATACATAGAGAAATAATAAGAATAAAATTAGATAAAAATGCACACAAGTCACAAAAGTACAGCGATTTGATAAGTTTACAAAAATACATATATGTTTAGGAATAGTTTTGGAATAAGTTTTTTACAAGATCCACAAAATTCGCCAAGTTGATGTTGAATATGTCAACATCACTTAAGTACTGATTTCCCATAGTGTGAAATCTTTGAATCGGAGAGTGGGCAATGTAGTTCCGCTTATGAATGCTGCAGTAGAATAGGGTATTTTGTCGTGTGGTTACTTTAATTTTTAATTTTTTTTTAATTTAAAAAGAAAGACAAACATTCCCGGGTTACGAATAACCCAACAATGTTTGAAAATCTCCTACTACCACCACAGAAAGCCGAAAATGTTGCTTGTGTTGTGATGGAGGACTTAGCCAGCCGAGGAATCGAACATGCGACGCCCGGGTGGGACCCAAGCGCTATGCCCACTCAACCACTGACCGGTAAACCGGTTTCTGTCGGTATTCGTAAGTTTATGAGTTGTAGGAGTTCGCAACAGTCGAATTTAGAGTTAAGTATTTTGAATAATGTCAAGTCGTTTATTTTACGTCTGTCATCGTGTGTATTTTTAGAATATTTAGTAATAGATTATATTTTAAGTCTTCTATTGGGATATTTAATTTAAAATTTATAAAACCCAGAATTTTTTTTTGTATTCGCTCAATATTATTAAAGTGAATTTTGTAAGATGGAGACCAAACTACCGAGTTTTATTCAATTTGGCTTCTAACTAGAGATACATTTAATAGTTTAATGGCTTCTATGGAATTAAAGTTTTTAGTTGTTCTTAAAACGAAGCCTAGTGTTTTCATACCTTTGTTCATAATTTGGTGGATATGATTGGCTAAACTTAGTTTTTCATTCAAAATGAGATCCCTCATTTCCGTGACTCTTTCTAAAGCTGTGTTATTGATGGAATACTCGAATAAAACAGGATTTTTATTTCTGAAGAAAGTCAAGGTTTTACACTTTTCTACATTTAAAAATAAATTATTTTGACTGCACCAATCTTTAAACTTACTAATATTTGACTGTAGTATTTGGCAATGATTTATATCAGTTATTTTCTTGTACAGCTTGATGTCATCAGCAAAGAGCACATGTTGATCGGAAGGTACTCGTAGCATAATACACTTATTTAGTTATTTGAAATCCCCTGAACCAAACTTTTAATAATAAATAAGTGGATAATTTGTAAAGCGCCGTTTTTGTGAAAATTACCTTAAGGGCGCTGTTTTATTGATCGTATTGAAAACACTACAAAAAATACCAAACATCTTTTAAATATATAAATATATATATATCGAGTCGACTCGTTCTCATGTACCAACCGTGTTCAAATGTAGGCCGCGTGTTTCCCGACTATGCACCGGTGCCGATGGGAACAATGACGCTAGTTCCTCGGAGCATCTTCCATCGTAATACCGGTAGAACAAGGACAGCATTCCCACCTGACGCCTATGCTCTAAAGATTGCAATCCGTTTGTTAAGTTAGGATAATCTACCAAACGGACCGCGGAAGCATTCCGATTGGTTCCTCACACGCCAATAGCAAATTAAAAGGAACATTCTGTTCCAGACTGCCGAAGACGTAACAGCTTTGCCAATAGCTACTTGTTCGCTGCCACTTTTTATATACGAATATTTTATAAATATTAAAATATGATTCAGATGTTAATTGTTATAATAAACTTGTAAATACAGTGTTAAATGCTTATTTGATTTATACGCAATCCACACATTTACACCCCCCATATATCTAAAGATTTAAAGCAATATTTTAGTAACGTTAAACGCATCCGCATTATGGATCTATCAGTTCTGCGCCTGTTAACTAACTACTCTTAAAGGTGTTAATAACCTTTTATTTATATTTTCATCACTTATAAATTAAAAGATCAAATACCAAACAATATTTATTT
The DNA here is from genome assembly GCA_917563855.2 of Limnephilus lunatus. Taxonomy (NCBI): domain Eukaryota; kingdom Metazoa; phylum Arthropoda; class Insecta; order Trichoptera; family Limnephilidae; genus Limnephilus; species Limnephilus lunatus. Next base: position 83,713,906 of record OU830596.1, on the reverse strand, counting down.
ATTTATTTATTTCAACGCCATAAAATGGCTTTTACAATCCGGTGATACATGATACACAGTGGTACACAGGAGGGTAATTATAATGATAATAAAATAAGAAAGTACATTAAACCAAGTACATATATACGTGTGATAACAACAGATAACAACTAGTGTTTAGTTATAGGATACAATTATGTATTACAACAACAACAAAAAAAAAATATGAGCTCGTATAGAGAATACACATTTTATGCAGAATAAAAATAAGTAAATAAAGGTGACTTCATAGAAAAATTGTCAACATCAAGTATAATATACTTTAATTCTATTTGTACATATCGTTGGATTCTAGAAATTGGCTAAAATGGAGTGCAAGATATTATTGTTACCTTCAGTTTGAAATGACTGCAGTTTGAAATGACTACAGGTACTGCTAATTAGTTCTGCTTTCAGGGCTGTCTGTTAGAGATTCAATAATGACTTTGTTTAAAAATAATAATTTTGAAAACAATTAAACATTTATTAGCAATCACTTAACTAGTCTGCTTGATAGTTAATATACATGAAGTAAGTGCGTAGTTTGGAATCTATAGTAGAGTATGATTTAGACGCCGTGCAGATGAACACTATTATGCCTAAAATTGATTATTGTGATTGAGGTATGATATTATAGCCTTCTTATAACTATATTCGGTGCAGTTGAACACATCTACTACTTCTGAGAAAGCATTTCCAACCGCATGCAATCTAGGTATAAGCGAGTATCTAAATGACTCAGTCCTAATATTTTTGTTGCAATTAAAAAGAATTTTTGAAAGAGTAGTTCTAGTAGGTATGTGGAAGGTAATTAGGTTTAATAAATCAGGACTGTCTATTATAAGTTTGAGTACGTTTTATTCTTTTACAAGTGATTGTAATTTATTGATTCTATTGGTAGACCAAGTTTATAGTTAATGAATCTTAGGAATTTATGCTGATTTTTTTCAATGGAATCGTAGTGGATTTTGAAGTGAGGTGAACAAATATTAGGGAATGTTGTAAAGCCTTAGGGAAGGAGGAAGTGGGATACTAAAAAAAACTATACTGTTAAAATCTAGCTGTATTGTTCTCAGTGTCACCGAAAACAACGCAATGTATTAGATTATCGGAAGTCATTAATAGGCTTACATCTGTATGGTTGAAATTTAAAAAAGCAACTCTGATGCTGTGCCATTGACGCAAACCGTTTTCGAACGTGGAGTTTATATTTACTTTTGTAATTGAATCAAATTAAAGCAATTCCAAAAGATGGCGCCACTTACGTTAACAGCTGGCATGAGGAGCATCCCCTGGCAGGCGTACTACTCGATTTGTAACTTCGTGAATCTCTTCAGATACGGAGAGATTGACGATAATATAAATATTATTGTAACCGGCAGTTGTGCACATAATAATATCACGAGTCTTAATAATATATATATAACATCATTGCCTGTCGCGGTTACTTTGCCCTTGTGAATATCTGTCACTGGATCGCAGTGGATCCAATGTACCGGCTAATTTTGGAACCAGTTCCTATCGGATTTATAAAATGGTCAAACACTCAAACTAGACAAAGCCAAACCAAAGTTTTTAACTGCTAGAGAATTATTAATATGAATTTATCTGTCAACTTGAGGTTTCCCTTTAAAACATTTAAAAATCGCCACACAACGCTTCCAATAATAAATCTTTACAATTTAAGTATCCATACCTTTACAAATCCACTTCAATAACATTTGGCCTCGATAAAAAATACAATACCTTTAAAAAAATACTTATCGGACGCACACACATAAACACACCCTTATTCTAACGGCCACGGCGAGGACCAAAACACGTATATTTTTGGCGAAGTGTGGAAAAAAATCTGATAGAAAATACAGACGTCCTTGAGTAAAATTTACTATTAGGACATACGTCGTAAAAAGTAATGGCATCGAATACCCGATCAAGCACGTCCCATAATAATGACATAAATTAGCAATTTATCGGTTGGAATAACGATTGTCGTCTAGAAATACTGCTTGAGAAATATAAGTATTTGAGCCATTCTGGAATGGAAGGAAATCGTTTGCTTAAATGAATCTGATATTTTGACATTGTTATTAATATCTATAAACACTATGAACTTATGCCAGATTTTATTCGGTTCTGAATATCATTTTATTAATGCCTCTCTTGACCCAGATGTTGTTATTCGGAAAGAACAAAAGGACTTGTATAATTCCGTTTGAAGTGTTGTGATAACTTACCGTAATGAACAAGTGCCATATTCCGATTCTCGAATAAACATTTATTTGGAAAAGTTTCTGAAGTACACGGAAATAGAACACCTTCATTCATGTAAATATATTTCAACAGCTTTTGTAATAAGGTTATTTTTATCTGAACATTTATGGCAATAGGTCCGGGAGTTTCGTATTTATTGCAGAGTAAAGTCGATTGGTTTTGTAAGTACCTAAGTAAGTACGATAAGTAAGTACACAACTAAGATGTAAACAACAATGAAGACTAAGTACTGAGTAGCCACAAATTAATAAAAATAAAAGTAATTTGAAGATCATTGAAAACACTGCTTGACCTAGTTGCTAACTTTATTATCAAGTTATAACTAAGGAGAACTCACAACCATCGCTTTTAATGTTTTTTTTAAGAAAGCTTTCTATAAGAAATTTTTTTAACAAAGCTTTCTATAATATTATATATATTATATTTTTGAATTTATTTAAAGTATATTTATTTAGATATCATTTCAATTTAAAATTTACTCAATATGTACATATTTCCTTATGCATTTACTTTGTACCTCATTCTCATCTAAAGAGTTATTAACATTTTTTTAATATATTTATAAATATTTCTTAGGTATTCTAATATTGTATTACTTAAAGAGGATCTCATTTTGGTTTATTATTTACCGATGTTCTAAGCTTCGAAAACTCTGATGATTTACAAATTTACACGATGATGGGCTTTTTATTACTAATAATTCTAATTTTTCATGTGATAGTCTAGCCTTATACTATAAGTTATAGTATGTGAAAGGAAATTTTCTATGTTATTAATAATTTAATTCTTTAAAAAGTGTCTTCCATAAGAGGTCCAAGGACTGTCGATTTAAAATTCATATTGGATTTACACATTAACGACATGTGCAAATCATTTAAAAAGATGTGTTTTATTCACAGAATATGTAAATATTTCAGAGACCTGATGGTCTAAATTTACTTTTAACATGATTATTAGAAGTAAACACTACTATGGAAGCACTATTTGGAATCCACATTACTGCAAAACATAAATAGAAGAATCGGTTTTTTTTTATATTTTTATTCCAGTTAAAAGAAAATTACATTTTCAGTCATTTGACTAGAAATAATTATACACATTAAGATTAACTAAATATTTCAATACAACGCTATTCCATTTCATTATTTTGTTTATCAAGAATAAATATCAATATTTTTTTTTTTAATTTACCCAACTTATTTTCGTTTTTAATATCATTTGGAAGGCAATTATATAAGTTGCCCCCCTCGTAACCAATGGATTGTTTACCATAGTTAGTGTGGATGGTGTTTAAATGTATGTTATCATGTTGTCGTGTAAAGTTTTTATGTACTTGAGACGTTTTAATGAATTCTGTGTTTGTGTGTACGAGATTATTTTGTATATAAGGAGACATGTATTGTATTCATATAGTTTTCTTAATGTTAATAGTTTTGTTTCCATATATAATTTTTTTGTGAATGTTCTGGGCTTGTCGTTAAATAGTTTTGTTTACCTTGTTTTGTATTACCTGTAATTCATTTATGTATGTTTCACATGCGTTTCCCCAGATTTCAATCAGGTAATTTAGGTGTGAGTGTACGAGACTATAATATAAAGTTTTTTTCAATTTAATTGTTAATAGATATGATAACCGGCTAAAAACGCTAATTAATGGTGTAATTTTATCTTTCAAATCTTGTTTGTGTTGTTTGAAAGTTAAATGTTAAGAAATTTTAAGACTTATCTTTCAAATGTGGACTACACGACAGTCTTAGATCATACTATACTACACTTGAATACTTCACGGTCATCTTGATACAACTTTATTGAAATAAATGTTCCCAATTACCATTGTTTAAGATACTATAGCATTTTCACCTGAACACATTTCAAAATTATATCGCCTATTTTAGCCCTCTAACCTCTAACCCAAATGTGTTGACTAGCTTATAAGATAGATTGTGCTGAAATAGACATTTTTGTCGATAATTTATACGAATTCAGGAAAAATGTTTTTTTGTTACAAAAAATAGGTTGCGTTAATTATATTATGCATTACTTGTGTTCCTATTTGTGTCTCTTGCCTCTCTTTGTATTATTTGTCATTTGAATTAGCTTTTTTATATGTTTGTAATTTTTATTTTTGCCTCGGAATCTTTATTTAAATTTCAAAATAATGTTTTTAAATTTGCAAATTAATGTATCCTATGTCTGAATAGATGTTTGTAATTGTATGAACGTATTTATGTATTAACTGAGTTTTTATCATTGGGTAATTTTATTTTTTATCATTGGATTATTCTCACATAAATTAGAACATTTGTAATAACCCGGTATAAATAAATGAAAGCCAAAATGATGCCTTTAAAATGATAGAAATAAATAATAAATATTTTTCTAAACATCTGATTAAAACATGTATTTGTATTCTGATGCCGTGAATTTATACCTTAATGATGTGACGTACACTTCAATGATCATAAATTTTGTAGTTTATTTTGTGTTTAGATGTTTTCGAAGCCAGTTTTCCGTAAAGTAATACTAGCTGTTCAGAAATTATTTTACGAAAAAAATGTGTTTTTTCAAGTGAACTTGATATTCTGGAATACCTCAAGTGCTGTTAAATGACAGAATTTGTTTCTAGAGGGCTCGTCTACCAAAAATACCATTCTGTAAAAATATGATTCAAAAATTTATGCGGACAACTTTAAAAAATTCGCAGACGTAAGACGAACTTCAATGTTTTATTTCAGTCATAGCTTTTTCTTGACACAAAATGTTGAATGGATGTCACAAGTCACGAGAAATATTTCTAAGAAGGCATTTTGACAATAAACGGTTCGTCAAGGTATTCAAATCAAATTGTGTCCACGAAAATTTTGCTACTTCTTGAAAATAAATGTTAAATATCTGTTTGTTCCAAATTTCTTAACATTTTTTGAAATATTTTAATCAACTCCCAATGGTTTATTTCTTGTTCTTCTAAGAAGGAAATACTGTATTTTACAGGATCGTGCTATTAATAAGATTTTTTTAATTAATTCAAAATTCTAATAAAGCTGCTATTCACAAGTCAGTAAAAAGTGGTTTAACGGTTAGCATTCAAAATAAACACTTTGTAGTCTGCTTATTCAAGAAATACTACGAATGAATTATTTGTAAACTCTATGCCGGTAGCTAGAAACATGTTGAATGTTTCCAGTGAAAAAAATCATCGACTATATCAGCTTTTAAGTTCTCTATGCAGAGTGTTAAGGAATGTAATTGAGTTACTTTAACCAGTGATTCCTGACTTTATTTGGAGTAAAAAAATATGGATAAAATTTTGGTCTCCGATGACATTTTTTTTTCTCCAAAAATATACAAAAAATAGTAGGTGTTGAACAGTCGGAGGCGGGGTTAGGGGTTTGACGGTTACTCGGCTGAGTGACCAGTGACGACATGCGGAAGATTTATTTTTTTTTTATTTTGAAGAAAAAAATAGAAAAAAAAATAAATCAAAAAAGTTACCGGGAACGAAATTTCATTTTTTTTTTTTTTTTTTTACAGTGAAATACCGCACAAGAATCTCAACTGCTCCCGTCAGGAGCCAGTGAGACTAGCGCATCCCCAATTGGGGTATGTTGTGAGGCTGAAGGTAGTGGGGAGGGGAAGGAGGTGGGGAAGAGGAAGGTTGGGAAGTACCTGGCTATTCAGATCTGGTCACCAAACACGGCTAAAGCCATTCTCAAGCAACGTTTCAATTCTGAATGGTGGTCTTACACCAGGGCGATACTGATAGTATCTTCCACTCTGGAACGTGCCGCAAATATACTATATATTATTTTAAATGAATTAATTGTGAAATAACACAAATTAATCAAATAAAATTTATTTGCGCACGCCGGGTTCGAACCCGCGACCTCCGGATTGTGAGTCAAGAGTCTTAGCCACTGGACTACGGAGGTCGTACATTTACATTTTTTACTCAAAATAATGTCAAAAATCACTGGTTAAAGTAAATCAAGTATGTCAATAAACACCCTGTATATATGCTTACATATTTACTGAAATTTAAGGTTAAACTTTCGTTAAGGCCGTCAATGGTTCGGAGATCTTTGTAGGTTTTTCATGAAATTTCAAAGATTGCAATTATCAGTTCCACGCAGGAAGCTCTGAGGAAAAAAATTCCCCTCAGGGCCGTATGTTATCTTTTAAATGCTTTGTGGAGGATATTTTTAGGAAAGGAAGGAGAGGGAGTTCTGGGAAGGAAAAAGGTGTGAGGATTATTTAAATCTGGAGGTTAGTTTGTCCAGGAGTGACGGATGAATCAGCAATCAGTGCAAGGCGATGATCCGGAAGATTCCTAATGGAGAGGTCAAAATCAAGGTTCAAAATAGAGAGAAAATCTGGAGGGGTCAAAATAGAGAGATCTCCCGATTTGGCCTGCCACGCATTTGATGGACAGACCCATGAACCCGGGCACCCCTGCTGAGTCACCAAACGTATCGAAACACTTGGGGTGACCTATGACAGAGGTGTTGTTTATCCAATAATTGTTTCCCCTGGCGGCGGTACCCAAACTCACCTCTCAAAATTAGATCTGCTTCATTCAAACATCCTTTCGCGTTTTTTTTCGCGAAACCTCCATGTGAAAAAAAGGTTTCTGAAAATAAAGCAATTTTCTTTTAATTTATTTTTTATGTTTTCTTTATTTTCCAAATATACCCTTTAGATACCACACACCCCAAAACATCTCTTATAATCGAAGACAATCTGCCGAAAAACGCAATTAATAACAATACCTATCATTGATAATAGCATTGTTACAAAAACAATCATAGTATGTAATGCCCTATAATCCTGGTTCCGGGGTGTCAATATCCTAACAGAGCTGGTCGTATCACGAAGGATCAGTCCATATTTTAACGTAGCGGAATAATCTTCCGCGTAAGCCCTTGACGGTAAGGGCCCCAGTATTTATAATTAGGTTTCCTATTTACGGCGGGCATCCTTTCACGGGATTAGCGGAATCAATACATACTTCCGCAGAGTTGGACTTGAGAATATTTGAAAATAGTTATTAAAATCTTTTTATTATTTTTTTTTTTTTTTTCAGAAACAAACAGTATGTTAGAAAGTAGTTACAAGTTGTAGAATTAATACAATAATTGGTACCAAAGACATGTCGCTGTTATATAATATACGTTTTTATGTGACAAATTATAAATTTTAACTATATTAAATTAGCAAATTTGAGGGAGAGGTGTGTGTTTGTTTGTGTGTGTGTGAATATGTGTGTATGTATGTATGTAAGTATGCGCATTAAACAATTGATATGATTGACATGAATCTCTTTTTAAATTTTGGCAGTGAATCGGAGAAGATGTCGATGTTATAATTTAGATTAATATTATTGAATATATGAAGAGCACGATTGATTGGCGAATTAGTTGCTGCATTTGTCTTGTAATTAAGCGTGTGGAATAGTTCTGTATGGCGTGTACGTCTTAATGGTATGTTAGAATTAATTAGGGTAAGTAGTTCGGTACAATCGATGTTATTATTTAAAATTTTGTATATAAATGTCAAATCAGCAATTACTCGTCTTTGTTGCAAAGTTTGAAATGTGCATTCAAAATTATTGTTGAATTTGAATTTAAGATATTTATAAATTTGTTTTGAATATGTTCTATGCTATCTATGTATAATTTGTACTGCGGGTTCCAAATTGGCGAGGCATATTCCAGTATACTTCTGACTAATGCAAAATATAATATAACTGCTGTGCGCGGGTTACTGAACACTTTACTTATACGAAGAACAAAACCAAGCATTTTATATGACCTGTGAACGATTGAGTCGATGTGATTATTAAAAATAAGTTTGCTATCAAGGTAAACACCAAGATCTTTACATTCCGTTTTAGAGATGACAGGTTCATTGTTGAGTGAATAAGAGTACTTAATTATTAGTACTTTATTATGCTAAACATTTAATAATTTTTAAGTTTTGCATTATAGTCTTTCACATTTTAGGTAGGTTCCTACTAAATGCTTGTGTAAAAAATCAGTTTTCATAAATTAAGCAAAACGATCCCAATTAAAAAATAATAATAGATATATTATACAAAATGATTATGGTTAATATTTTGATGAATTCCGCATTCAAAATCATACCGCACAAGAGTCTCAACTGCTCCCAACCGCCTGAAATCAGTGAGACTATGGCATCCGACATCCCCAATTTGGATATATCTTGCGAGACCTAAAGTAAGAGGGGAAACTATGATCTTTCACCAGTGCGATATTGAAAGTATGTTCCACTCTGAAATTATTTAAATAATGTTAAACATTACTAACCAAAGCCTGTGTACTTACATCTTAATTGTTTAGCAATATTTTGGAAGGTGAATAAATAATGAATATGGGGAAGGGAGAAAATATAAGACAAATGTAAATAGGTACTACCAACTACCAACCTGGCTGCTTAATTCTAAATCGTATATTCCAAACCTGTTGGTAAACAAAATCCGAGGTTGTTACGTACCGAAATGTCAAATGTATAATTCGTTCGACTGTGTTTGCCCTCCGTTCGACACATATTTAAATTTAAAAGATAAACAACCCAATCGAAAATAAGGGTAGCTCTACCCTCAAATGGCAGTGTATGTGCTTTTCCGTAACTATGCAAATATGTAAAAGCAGAACAATATAACGAGTTCAAAGGTGATTTACTGAATATTTTCAAGAACTGTTTCACCCGACTCTACATCTACATATTTATTTTTAAAAACAGAAATACTATTTAGCAAGTTGCATGTGTAAAAGTTTGCGAAATTCAATTAGAATCTTTATTCTTTATTATAAGTGAGTTCGGGTAGTGGAAGAAAATAAACCATAGTTTGGCAATTAAGTCTAGAAATTTAATAAATTGAATCTAAATTTTTTCATTACTATGGCAACACCGAATTACTCGCTTTGTCAATGACGTTTCGTATGGCTGTTGGCTTTCATCCGATTTACTGTCATAAATCGTGTAGAACACACTGAAGATCACTAATTTAATAATTATTTTTTTCATTGTTTGCCTGTGCATTGTTTGAATTGAATAAAAATGAACAAACAAATACGTAGTGATACAAAATAAGTTATATACTGCGTTTTTCAACGCTGCCTAGCCGATTATCGCGCGAAGAAGCTCCTATGTAATTTAGAAGATGTTTACGAACGAAATACAGAAATGACTGGTACGTGGTGTAGTTTTTTTAATGAATTTCATTAGTTTTACAAGATTTGTGCCAATTTTCGAGCGATTATAACCATTACAACCTGATTTGAGGTTATGCTTAAAAATTCGAGTTTGACACTTCAATTTGACAGTTCATACGAGGCCACAACAAAAAGGGAATAACTCAATTAACCAAAAAAAAATTCAACTTCTTCAACAATAATAATATAATGTAATATAATTTACTTTCATTTAGATTCAACTTTATAATTTTCGTACGTAATATTTTATCTCATATTCAAACAAAAAAACTTGTACCCCAGTAAGGACACATTTTTCTCTGAAAAAAATGTAAAACAAAGAAAAAATAAATAAAATAAAAAAATAAATAAACTCATAGAAAAGTAACTTTTTTCTTAATTTTCCCTTCTTCTTTCTAAATGAATAATATTCAGTGGATTTTTTTAAACTACCTTTAAAATAATAATGTTTTACACACACATGTAAATCTGAAGCAACGAATAATATGCACGAGGCACTACTATGATATGATGATATCGATGAACTGATAATACGTTTAGATGAAGATGAAGATACGTAAGAAGAAGAATCACACGAGGACGAAGACAATAATGTCGGGTTTCGAATTAATAGACTCAAAATTTTAAGTACCTTCGTTTTTATATCGAAATAAACGCCCACTTAAAACTTGTATTGTTTTATTTTCTTCTATTAAATTCCATTTATGCATAATTTGTTAAATATTTTTTAAAACATACATCCATTGTCTTATGAGCCATCTTGGTGTTGCCATTTAGAACCTAGAAAACGATCGCAGCGATCATTTATTTTCTACACTTAATTGCCAAACTGTAACTCCTTAAATTTTTTTAAATAGAATTTGAACAATTTATCAAATTTCCGAGATAATTTTCATGTTCTGTGAAATTTTTATTCAAGAACTGTTTTTTTTTTTTTAAATTTATTTATTTTTATTTTAGACCTGTGAAACAATTGGATCATAACATAAATTGAACTTGGACCTTCACAGAACTTGAAACATGACTTTGAAATATGATGAATTCAAATTCTGTGAAAGATATGGCTATTGTTCTATTAAAAATATAATATTTTAATTAAATAAAAACACACCACTTTGTTTAAACCACTTATTTAATCAAAATTATCAGCATGTTTCGAAACCCATGGTTCCTTCATCAGAACAAAATTATAATTAACAAAAATGACAAAAGACAAACAAGAATAGACAAATAAGCACTCATAGACAAAAAACCAGTACTGATGATTAATTAGTTAAAGGCATCATAAAAAAACTATTGCAAGAAATAAAATATAAAAAATATATTTTAGAATCCGTATGAAATACATGTATATATTTCAACATATACGGCACAACACGTGCCATTAACACAATTAAATTTAAGTACATATAATTATCCAATAACATAAAGGAAGTAGCTATAAGATATCTTCAAAAAAATTATAATAAATTTATAATTTTAATTTTAACCTTAAAAACTTTTATAAATTTTTACAAAATAATCAAATAACCAAGTTGTCCAAATAACAAAAAAATATAAATATTAATAAAATAGAGATTTAATATAATTTCATTTCATTAAAATGAAGCCACAAAATGAATATTGAAGGAGTAAATATAATATTTGGTTAAGTTTTTTTGCGGATTAGCACCATCCCAAGTGTCTTGCTTGAGTATAATAGCTAAAAAACAAAACATGACGCTAACTTTACTGTAAACAAAAAATAACACTGATATGATTTTAGATTTTAACGGCCAAAAGTACGTATTAGCGTGATTATTGTTTAGGTTATTTCGCCTTCCTCCTTTTTTAGCCAACGGACAGCGCTACAGTCCATCATCAGGTCAAATGTGTAGATTGTGGCGAAAGGTGTGTTTAGATATATAGAAGTGATCCCATGTTGCAAGCGTTAATCCTCTTTTGATTTTCTGCTGATACTGGATACCAAGAACTAATTAAGAAACCTTTGCCTCGTCACGTCGTTGTAATGGTCTATGCTTTTTGACTTTTTGAAATATTGGCATACAGAGCTCCGGAACAAAAAGGCCCCTTTCTCTTTCATCATGAAGTTATATGAAAGGTTATTGAAAAAGCTTTTGTTTGTTAAAAAAATTTGCAAAGGGATATGGCTGCAATATGGGGAGGTTAAACTTTACGGAGGATTTGTTTAGGTTTTTTTATATGTGGTACGTACGTTTTCGTTGTACCGGGTGAGGCAGTTTATAGACGCGTTTTCATGGGTGGGAATTCCCACAAGAAATATTTCCACGAGACTTAAGATGTGTTTTTTAAATTAGAGGATTTCAGAATAATTGTGGAGTTGGGTTACCCTTATCCATTTGGGGGCACCCAGGGCTATGCGTATGGCTTTATTCTGAAATGTTGTTTATCTAAATGGGACTCTGATGCTCGGAATGGTCTATGTTAATATTAGTAGTGTGCAGAATTTTACATATTTACCCTAATTTATATTTACTTAAAAATATATTTTTTTTTTTTATTTTAAATGCAAATTACATTTAATATAACCAATAATAAGTGTACGTATATGTTGTTTAGTAACAATAAAGTTTTTAAATATTTGAAATTTCAGTTGAAAATATCTATGTCAGCAGACTTAAATGGGGATTTAATCCATCTTGGAATAACAGAAGTCCTGCACCTGCGTGCTCTTGTGAAGTTATCGGGAACATAAAACTTATTTTTTTGTTTAGTATCAGGAACACAGATATTACCGCTCAAATGATTATACGCTGTTATCAGCAAAGCAGTTTTCCTTCTATCGGCGGAGCTATTAATACCCGGTTTACCCGACAGAAAGGCCGATGGATGATATGAGGAAAGTTTTAACGATATAAATATCTCAGAAACTTGTTTTTATACTTTCTCTACCATTAGAGAGTAAGTTAAATCCATTGGTCCTGTTATAAACATCGTAGTTGACTAAATTAGGTAAATATTTGACCGGTCCGTGGTTGAGTAGGCATCGCGTTTGGGTCCCACCCAGGCGTTCCGTGTTCGATTCCTCGGCTGGTTAAGCCCTCCATTACGACTCAAGCAACATTTTCGGTTTACTGTGGTGGTGGTAGGAGATTTTTAAATATTGTCGGGTTATTCGTAACCCGGTAATGTTTGTCTTTCTTTAAAAAAAAAGTATAAATTTCGGTGTAAAAATAAATATGTTGGGAGGAATGACCACCAGCCACGTAATTCTGTTTATTTTGTGGATACGGAATCGATTCTATACGTAATCGACAATCAAATTTGTGTGATTTTATATGGCTATTATATGCCTTTTCTATGGATAACGTTGGCCGATGTCAGATTTCAGGGATTTCAGCTGTCTCATATTTTAGTTTAGATAATTTAAAACACGAATTACTATAAGTGATTATTTATTCACTTCTTCAAACTTTGCAAAATAACTTTTTGGCATTATTTATTATTTAATTAATAACAGATCACTTTGTATAAACCACTTTTTAATAAACAATATCGACATGTTTCAATAACAATGTTATCTTCTTCGGGATATGTTAATATAAAGAAAAATAAATGACAAACAAGTATAGACAAATTAGAATAAACTATAACATAGACGAAATATTAAAAGTAGAGGTGATTAATTGCTTAAAATTCATAAAAATAGTTATACAAAATTAAATATAAAAATTATTTAAAGAAAAATAAAATTGCACTTAGATAATAAAAAACTTTTAAGAACAAATAATTAAAATAATTAGTCTAAATCAAAAAAATAAATAATTATTGTAAGTATTAATAAGAAAATAAATTTAAATTATGGCTATTTTTAAAAAAAAGTTTGGTTATTTATAATATTTAAATTACCATTAATGCTTTTTCTAATATCTAAAATTTCTAAATTATCAAATTGTATGCCCGTAGTGTTAGTGTGCAAAATTTTAAGACCTGTATTAATATCAAAAGAATGACTTGTTTCCAAAATTTGGTTGGCAAATTCAGAATAATTATTATTATTTAAACATTTTATATGTTCCTTAACTCTAATGTTAAAATTTCTAGAAGTTTTTCCAATAGAAAAAAAGTTACAATCATTACAAATTAATTTATAAACCCCAGATTTGTTAAAAAAAATCACATTTATCCTTATTATTTAATATATAATTTTTTAATTTGTTATTTGTATAAAAAGCTGGCTGTACATTATTTGGCATGTTTTTAATTATTAAATTTGAAATGCTATTATTTAAAAATAACATTTTTCTCCAATTATTATCATTTTCAACAACGTGTGGATAAACAAAAGATCTAAGAAAATTTTTCTTATATTTTTTGTTTAACATATTGTCTATTAATTTTGAATTATAACCGTTATTAATTACAATTTGTTTAATAGTTTTTAATTTAAAACTAAACTGTTAATTTCCAATGGGATCTTTACGTGATCAGGGAATAGTTTAGAAATAATAATGCGCGTGTCGAGTATTAATTATAATTGCACAATAATGAGTTCTACAGCTAATCCTAGCTTTCGGCGCTGTCGGTGATAAAGGAGCCAGAGCAAGGGCGAACATCTTCTTTTATACTCGTTCATCTTCCGTCTCGCTCTTGCATCCTGAGTACCTTTCTCACATCCTCCCCTACTTAAAATTGAAAATTCCCTAACTACATATTTCATTTTCCTGTTGCTACAAATTTCATTACATACAATATAATATTAGGCTACATATTTCATTTTCTTACAATATAATATACATTATTCAAGTAACTTAAAATTAAGTATAATTTCTCCTCTTCCCTTCCGTTTCTTCTCTCTCTCTCGTTCGTCCGTCTCATCTTGGGCGAAGTCGTCCATGCCACGGTTTAGACCTGAAACATGGAGAAATAGAATTAGAGTCGCTTCTACTGCGCAACATACCGGAGAGATTTAATTCGTCCGTCGACAGTTCTAGTGTGTCAGACGCGATGAATTCAGGACCATCTTCCTCCCGCCATGAAACATGTAATTTCCTTATCTGGTCTAAATGTCTTTTCCATACCATATTAGAATTGTTAATTTTAATGAAATATACTTTGCTGCCTTTTTTCTCAACTACAACCCCAGGGACCCATAATCTATTACCCTGAGATCTGAAATCTCTGGCCATCACTTTCTGACCTACATCAAAACCTGTCTTAATTCTACCCCTATATTGCCTTTTCTGATTGCCTTGGCTCTGAATAACCTTTTGAATTACTTTGTTTTGTCGAGAAGAACCTGAATTACTGGTTCTTTCCTCCACTTTCCTAGGTATTAGAGAGTCAAAGACAGTCCTAATTTTCCTTCCCATTAACAATAATGATGGCTCACACCCTGTAGTTGCATGCACGGTATTCCTATAATCTGTTAAAAAGTTACCCAACTGCTCTTTATAGTCTGATGGAAATCTATTACGTTTACAAATTTTTTTAAGAAAATTTTTACATATCTTAACCGCACTCTCTGCTTGTCCGTTGCTGCTAGGGTGATTAATTGGACTAGTTATATGTACCATACCATTTTTTTTACAGAAAATTTCAAAGTCCTCAGAACAAAAACACGTACCATTATCGCTAACTAAAGTTGCTGGAAAACCAAATTGTGAGAATAACCTATGAAGTACCTCAATATTTTCTTTTGAAGACAGACTGTTTACTTCCAGGCATTCGATCCACTTCGAAGAAGCGTCTACCACAACTAAAAAGTTTTTGTTATGTAAGCTACCATGGTCAATATGTACCCTGAACCATACTTCAGGTTCATATGGCCAGACTGCTAGTGAACTCTTTTGAGATTCTGGTTTAATTTCTAAACAATCCTTACAATTTTCAGTTATTTTCTCTAAATCTTGATTAATTTTTGGCCACCAAACGAAACTTTTCGCAATACCTTTAGTCTTAAAAACCCCTAAATGAGATCTGTGTAACATCTTTAAAACCTCTTGTCTTAAAGACTCCGGAACCACAACTCTATGTTGATATAAAATACACCCATTTATCAATGATAATTCTAACCTTTTTTCCCAGAAAATTCTATTAAAATTACTATTTTGAACTTTTTTTACTGATGCTGGCCAACCCTCGATAAGAAATTTCTTAACTTGACTTAACATATCGTCCTTTTCGGTCTCACTTTTTATCACGTCTAGAGATAAATTAAACCCGTTATTTTCGAAGTAATTAATGTAACCAGACTCTATCTTATCCTCACAGCTTCCCTTTTCAATCGGACACCTGCTCAGAAAGTCTGAACAATTGTTTTTCGACTTTACATATTCAATCTTAAAATTGAACGACCCTAACATAACCGCATAACGTTGTAACCTAGACGCTGCGATTTTAGGAATTTCTCTATTTTGACCGAAGATTCTCACTAAGGGTTGGTTATCCACAGCTAAGGTGAATTCTCTCCCGTACAAATATTGATAAAACTTTTTAATTCCAAAAATAATAGCAGTTGCTTCAATATCTAAAATTGAATAATTTTTTTCCGCTTTACTTAAAGTTCTACTTGCGAAACCTATTGGCCTTTCAAACCCATTCTGAAATACATGTATAAGTGTCGCCCCAACACCATTGAGACTACCGTCTGTGACAAGTTTCACAGGAATATTTTCGTCGAAATGAGTTAAAATCCTATCCGAAGTTAAAATTTTTTTTATAATCGCAAAACTATTCTCCTGTTCTGTACCCCATTGGAATTTGATATCTTTTTTAAGTAACTCGTACAACGGTGACAATACATTTGCCATGTTTGGGATAAAATTACGATAATAGCTAATCATGCCTAACAAACTTCTCAAATGATTTAAATCACTAGGTGACGGTGCATTTAAAATAGCTTCCTTATTCCGTTGACACGGTTGAATCCCTTGTTCACTTATCTTATAACCTAAAAACTCAATAACTTCTAAATTAAATTCGCACTTTTCACTATTCACCGTTAAATTACAGCTTTTTAACCTCTCTAAAACGTCACACACGTTTTTCTCTAAATCTTCTTCGTCTTCCCCGATCACAATAATGTCATCCAAATAGAATGTCATCTTCTGTAATCCTGACAAACAATTTGCCATTGCTTTTGCAAACATAGCCGGTGCAGAAGCTAACCCATACACTAACCGTTTATACTGAAATAACCCTAAATGTGTGTTGATCGTTGTGAAACGCCTACATTCCTTTTTCAAAACAAACTGGTTATACGCCGACTTGAGGTCAATCTTTGCAAAAACTTTCCCACCATTGACTTTGGTTAACAGTTCTTCAATCCTAGGTAAAGGGTACTTGTCAATTAACAGCTGATTATTCACTGTTGACTTGTAATCACCACATAACCTAATACTACCATTTTTCTTAATCACTGGTACGATAGGACTCGCAAATTCACTATAATGAACCGGCTCTATTATTCCATCTGAGATTAAAGTATTTAACTCTCGTTCGACTTTTTCTTTTAAAGCGAATGGAATGATTCTATTATTACGAAACACCGGAACAGCGGTATCTTTCAATCTTAAATTAACTTCATATTTATTAAACTTGCCTAGTTTATCCGTAAAAACTTCTGGAAATTTTTTTACTAATCGCTCTTTTAATGTATTTCGATTAACACAATTCACGATTCCAGTAATTCCTAAGTTAAACAGTTCCATGAAGTCTCGTCCTAATATTGATAACGTAGAGCTACCTACAACAATAATCTTTAACTGGCGGCATTGTCCGTTATACTCTACCAGCGGAGTAAATGCACCTATTACTTTAATGAGCGTATTGTCAAAACCCCGTAGACTAATGTTTTCATGCACTAACTTATTACTATTAAACTGATTGAAATAACAATCCTTGCCAATCACGCTACAAGATGCACCTGAATCTAACATGAATTTACTTCTAATGCCGTCCAAAGAAACCTCTACACAATATGGTTCAACACTATTTATATTATCGACACTTGTATCTGAAAACAAGGTATTCACATTTTTACGAACTGAAAAACTTTTACACTGTTTTGCTAGATGACCCTTTTTACCACAAATTCTACATGTATAGCCTTTGAATCTACAATCCGCCGAAATATGATTATCGTTTCCACAAACGAAACATTTACGCTTTGGCGACGGCGATCGCGACTTATGTGGACTACTCATCCGGTTGAATCTATTGCTTACTCTTTTCTTTTCATATGAACTAGGTGAAACACGACCACTGCTGACACTGTTATTTGCTAAAACAGAGTTAAACTCCCGACCTTGGGCTTGCGTTGAAGCTACGAGTTCGATGCACTCTGCTATTTGGACACACTTTTCGAAAGTATACGATTCACTTTCAAGAAATAATTTTTCCCTGACTTTCCCGGGCTTACATCCTAGCACAAAGAAATCTCTTAATTTCTCCGACAAATTATTCCCGAATTTACAATTAACCGAAAGAGCCTTTAACCTAACTGCGAAATCACGAATTGTCTCATCACTCCTCTGTTTAGCTGTGTAAAACTGTGACCTCTCCTCAAAAAAACATTTCGTCATGCTACAATACTCATTGAGTTTAGAAATTAAATCTTCTAATTTAACATCGGTTACTTTTTTAGGAATACACAAATTTACCAAAAGTGAGAAACAGTCATCCTTCAAGGCATTAAGAAAAATAGCCCTTTTTTTCACATCTGATGCGTATTTGTCATCATTCACAAGGAGATACTGTTCGAGGCGGACCTTGAAATTCTCCCAGTTACCGTCACGCAAACTGAAGGACCCCAATCCTCCTGACTCCATGTTTGCTCTACCCAGATGATACAACAAGAGAGAGAAAAGAAAAAAACACTCCCCTACGATATTCCTCCTCTATCTGTACTGCTCCGTTGACCCTCTCAGGAAACCGCTTCTTGATCCTTGATGACGATGGCTCCTTCCAGACCCGTCTAGTGACCTGGACACCCAGCTGCCGCTCTTGAAGTCCTGGACCCTCCCGTGCAATCTTCCCCCTTCCGAGAAGTTAGGCTGGCTCCAGTGTTCCCCTTCTTCTTCACTCCTTCCAGTGAAGATTTTTAATTTCGGTCCGGCCTTTTTTACCGACCCGAAAATAATGTTACAACACGTAACTATTGAACTCGCGTGCTTAGCGTACCTACCGGCTGCGCCACTGTTATAACTGTTAAACTGTTAATTTCCAATGGGATCTTTACGTGATCAGGGAATAGTTTAGAAATAATAATGCGCGTGTCGAGTATTAATTATAATTGCACAATAATGAGTTCTACAGCTAATCCTAGCTTTCGGCGCTGTCGGTGATAAAGGAGCCAGAGCAAGGGCGAACATCTTCTTTTATACTCGTTCATCTTCCGTCTCGCTCTTGCATCCTGAGTACCTTTCTCACACTTTTTTAAAATTACTCAAAGATAAGGAAACATTAATTAATCTACTTAATTCATTAATTTGTCTACACTTGTTTGTCATTTATTTTTATTTATATAAACATATCCTGAAGAAGATAATATTGTTATTGAAACATGTCGATATTGTTTATTAAAAAGTGCTTTATACAAAGTGATCTGTTATTAATTAGATTATTTATTCATTTAGTGTTTTGAGCTGTATTGTATACTGTGGTAAAATGTAGGTACCATTGCAAAGTAATGAGGCTGGCATCTGCCCACGATGCCCACAGAAAATCACAAAAAATTGACAGTCGATTAGGTATGGAATTATTTCCGTATACACAAAAGATTCAGAATCGTACTTCAGTTATGATTTTTGCTTATTTGCATATATTTTTAATTTCTACCAACGGCAGTTGATATGTATGTCGATTAGTTCATTTGACGGCAATTTGACGGTGTCTGGCAGACCGGAAATAGAATACGGTATCCGGAAGGAAGCGCAGTTGATGTAAATTGGGGTTCTGAAAACTGGAAAGTTAATTCGTCAATCAATGCGTTTGACAACTTGTCGGATGAATCAGAATCGCGATATAAAATGGCGTTAAAATGGGATTAGGCCATTTATTTATCGTTAATGATACATCGTACTAATAAATTTTTAAAAACTCCCTTATTTAAATTGTTTATTGCCGCTCACTTATCGCAGGATACTAATTTTAGAGATCGGTTAATTTTTGTCGTTTTTTATATAAGCTCCACACAGGAGGCCCTGAGGAAAATAATTCCCCTCAGGGCCTATGTCATCTTTGGGGATGCTGTGTGGAGGGTCATTTTAGGAAAGGAAGAAAAGGATATTTTGGGAAGGAAAAGAGTATGAGGGGGGAGGGGTAGGAATCGGACGGAAGTGACGGACATATGAATTCATCCCTCCCACTGCGGTGCAAAGTGATATTCCGAGATATTACGGCTGGAGAAGTCAAAAGGACTCACTTAACCATTCTCACCCGCTCCGGCCTGCCATGCAGCTGGTGGTCAGACGCATCCGCCACCAAGTCCCGGACGAACCTCACTCCAACGCACTGAACGTGGGCACCCCTGCTAATTCACCAAAAGTAGCAAACCACGTGAAGTGACCTATGGTAGAGGCGTTGATTATCCAATAAATGGTTCCCGGGGAGGTGGTACCCATACCCGCCTCCCAAATAGTAAAATGAAAAGATGGAAATGCAAAGAGTTCTACTCTTAGCTAATTAGATAAAGATTTAAAAGAAAAAATATACTTTTTGTATCGCCCTGGTGAAAATCATTCAGTAAAGTAAAAAGTATGAACACATTAAAATTAATTTAAAAACAATATTACGAACAAATCAAAACTACGAAAATTTTGATAGGACATATAAGGGCATTTAAACATGTAGCCTAGTTCCAGACAAAATAAAAAATAGTTAAAGCATATTTAAATAAAGATGTAAAAATCATGTACGTAATAAATGGTTACATGACGAGAACGGGTCATTTCATCGCCTCCTTAAACTGTCATTAAAATTAATAAAAACATATTTTTAAAATAGCTTATGAACTAGCATGACAACCTATTTAATCTAGTTTTTTTTTCTTTTAATGTCTTCTCAAAAGATGAAGTTTCAGTTGTGGAATTGTCCGGTCACGGTAATAAATAATATCAGAAATAAGCCATAAGTAATCAAATCGCATTCCGACAAAAAGCTCGAAGCTGATTATTATATGTGGAGGATCTAAATCTCACCCATGAAATAGGTACTAAGTTCGGTGCTGATCATCATTACATAATTATTAACCAAATTGCATTCCAGACAGGTACTAATTTCGGAACTGATTATCATAGGTGAATGAACTAAATCACACTTTAGACCGGTAGTGAGTTGATTATCATTAGAATAAATACCAAGGTATACTAGACACCCCACTGAAGATTCACCAGTACCAATTCAAAACTCATCTCTCCAGAAAATAAGTTCGAAAAACAGATAAAAGAATAGACGATCTTATTTCAGAATCAGCTAGTATCACCTAAATTCTAAAAAAGCATAGACTCTTTGGGTCTTCTTTAAGTTTTAGAATTACTTGAAAATTTGGTTCTTCTCTGCAGTTTAACTTTGATCATTCTTGACAGTTTCTCCTACAAGTCTCAACCTATTCAAAGCCTGCGACATCTTTCCAATTTTCATCAGTACTAATTTTCGTTTCTTTCACAAAGCGACGTTTATTCCATGTAAAATGACTAAGAATTTTCTCGTAGAATAAGAAGAAGAACTCTGTAGAATTCTTCACAAGGGGACATTTCACAAAAATTTTTAATGTTATTTATCAAGTAAAACGTAATTTTTTGTATTTCTTGGGCATTAACTATGTAACAATTTCTAGACATTTTGTTTTGAAGAGTTTTAATTTTCAATGTACATTTGTTACTTAAATTTTAAATTTTTCTGCGACCGGTTTCGACACATCCGTGTCATTCACGAGCAAACTTAGTTTTAAGTTTGCATGTGTTAAAATTTAAGTAACAAATGTACATTGAAAATTAAAACTCTTCAAAACAAAAAGTAAAACGTTAATTTTAAAATTAGGAGCTCCGTCTATTAAAGAAACTTTAGGTACCCTGCGATTAGAATTTTCAACATTCTTCCATATAGCATATAAAAATATGATGCTCAAAAAAAAAATCTTAGATAACGTAAACATTTGGATTAAAAGTAATGATAGGTCCTTTACCGGTGCACTTATCTAAATTCGAAGTTATTGATTTAATCAAACCATTCAGTGAACATATTTTTATTTTTAGTGCATATTTACAAGTGTTAAAAATAATTTGCACAATTTCTGCCTTAATAACTTTATAAAAATATAAGCGCTAACAACTCGTTCTAATAAATGTACCTTTTCATTATAAATGTATGAACACATATAATAAACTACATTTTGAAAATATAATTTTATGAATAAAATTATCTTTGACAATTTCCATCATTTTTTTTCCTTAAAACTTTCGTTTAAAACTATTTACACAAGAAATAAAAACTATTTTTGTGCTTGAAATCTTATCCTGCTATGTCTGTTTTCCAAAATCGCGGCGATACAAGGTACAGTAAGTACAGTACTGTTCGAATTAATGTGAACACAAGTGATCAATTGGAAAAAATAATAAATATTCTTTATTGAGGAAAAAAATAGAGAAACAATTACAATTATTTTTTTATACCAAGTGTGTCCTCCCTTAACTTTTTAAACTTCTTGTACACGGTTTGGCATAGAATCAGCAAGTTTTTTTACAATTTTCTGATATCTGAATTACTGTCTCAATCAGCTTGGTTTTTGTTGTGCTTGTCTTGCTTTAACTATAGCCCACCGATTTTCAATTGCATTGAGATCCGGAGAGTTACCTGGCTATTCAAGGTATGTATCTTTTTTTGTCTTTGAAATATTAACAATCTTAGTGCGTTTTTTAACAGAAATATCCATCTTCAAAAACCAGAAACAAAAAAGCTTTAGTTAAGTTTACCTCTGCAAAGAAACTGTAATTCTAAAAAAATACAAAATATTATGCATATGTAGTTTGGTATGTCTCGTAACTCATTGAATAATTGAACAAGAACACAAAATGGCCGCTATTACAATATGCTGTATACAACTGCGAAAAACAAGATTATTGTGCTTACATCACGTGTTCACATTAATTCGCACAGTACTGTAAGAATACATATATTTTTGGCGTGTGGCTTCCCTTCAAGGTTAGCTAAAAAAATTCTGTGTTATAATTTTGAATTCCCGCCAAAACGCACCAAATCTATGGCGTGTCGGGAGTGACGTCATAGCGAGCTTTTTTATTTCGACAGGGTCAGTAATCAGCACAGAACTGAATTTGGTGTGGCGTCATCTAGACTTTTTTACTGTTGAATTTTACCGCTATTAATTAAAAAAACACACTGTAAAATGTCGACATGTCACCACGAGTTTTATTGCGTGATTTTATTGAGTCCCAATTACCCCCGACTGTTCGAAGTCCGTGGAACTTGAAGAAAGTCCGTGGAACGTTGGGAAAGAGAAGACGGTGGGTAAGGGGAAAGTTTAAAGAACCTGGCTATTTAGGTCGGGTAACCAAACACAGTTAAGGAATGGTGGTGTTTCATTATGGCGACGCTGAGAGTATCTACCACTCTAGAACTAATCTCAGAACTAACCTGAATATCAGACTAATCTTGAATCATTACATTAGATTTTTAAATTATTACAAATTTAAATAAGAGTGCAATTCGCATATTGCGATTGCCCTATGTTCATTCCTCTTGGCATGCCAATGCTTGTTTGTGTTAAACTTAACCGAGATGATAGTGATATTCGAAGAAGTCCATAAATATATATGTATAAAAATCTAAATATGTTTCCTTGGGGATATATGAGCGAGTTTATGAGATGTCTATGCGTTGCTAAACCATTCATCCGATGAAACTTTGGGGATTTGATGTGCGAATGCCCGCGATGTTTTCTATATAAAATTATGAGTTCTGGCGTCATGAAAATGCGTTGCTAACCGTTCATCCGATTGCGAGAAAACTTTGATGAGTTGTTGTAAGCACACCCGCGAAGGTTTCTATATTTACTGGTGAGCTCTGGCATTATGAAATTTGTATACAAAAAATTGCAATAGGTGGCAAGCGAGATGTTTGAAAACTGAATGTACCGGGACTGAATGAACTGATATGGAATGCGGGAGGGGGGGCGATCTCGAGATGGGGGCGTATCTCGGTACGGGATTGCGAGAAAACTTTGATGAGTTGTTGTGAGCACGCCAGCGAAGGTTTCTTTATATACTGGTGAGCTCTGGCATTATGAAATTTATACACAAAAAATTGCAATAGGAAACTGAATGTACCGGGACTGAATGAACTGATATGGAATGCGGGAGGGGGAGGGGATCTCGGGATTGGGGGGGGATCTCGATATGGGGTAGGGCGGTAGGGGAACTCGGGAGAAGCAAGAGAGGGGAGTGGGGAGAGGGAAGGGCGGTGTGCGAACGCATGAAGGGAAGGGGGATGCGGGAGAGGAACGGAGGCCGAAGGGAAACGGGATGCATAGGAAAGGACACGCACGGAGAAACAATTTATTTATTAAGTGGCATAACAACGCATGCCAAGAACTCGCTAGTAATAATATATTTATGATTAGCATACCATTTGGTCGAATAGACGCCTTAGCACAGAGTACCACATATGTATTCATCACCATCGTTTTGTTTTCTCTAAAAGGTGAAACACGGCATGTATATAAAAGAGTTATCTAAACAGAATTTACGAGTGGTCTCGTGGACCATAAATAATGAATCTAGGCTATCCACAACTTACTAAAAAATTCGATCTTCGATTCAGTATCGTTCATTTAGTCTCTTTATAACCATCACAAAAGGCTAATAAGTCACTGAAAAGGACAACAAAAACGCCGTAAAAGCCGAGATGTCAACATTAAGGATTTTCCTTTTTTTTACGGTATAACGTTTTTTCCCCGAAGCCGCAGGGTGAATTGAATATAAATTACGCATCCAAAAGAAAAATTGGGAAACTAAAAGGAGTTTATTTGTTTTTAGGGTTGCCAACTTTAGCAATAGCGAAGTGTGCGGGGTTTATTGCTTTTTCGGGAACAATACATAGTTTCAGGTGTTCATGATGTTGAGTGATGGTGAGTGGTTTGAAATTGTGATCATCTACGTGTTTTACACATAGTGCATTATAATTTGTAAGCCTGGTGTGTGTAAATTCCCCAAACTCTCTCCGAGCTCAATGCTCAGAGATAAGATTATGAAAATTGTACCTGCGACAATGTATCACAAAAGAATAGCAATTTTACAACTCTAGGGAATATAACAGATTCACCTACCTTGAATGCAGTTAATTGCAGCTAGGATGCCTCCGTGTCTCACCTAGTATATCAAAAAATGCAATCCTTATGGCTTGAAAACTTTGCACAAGTAGTCTGTTGTCAAATTTACACAACAGAATTTTTCACAATGAATAATAAAACAGTATTAAAAAACAAACACATGATGATAGTTATACTTGTTCTATTTAAAAAAAAAACAATCGATTTCAGCTTTCTCTGTTAATTTCAAAGAATAAATAACCACCATTCCTATGATACATTTGATTATTTTTCGAATATAATGCCTAACCACATAGTGCTACGATTTTTTTACTTCTGTCCATTGCGACTACATCATAAATACGAGTTCTAGATTCGTAAATAGACGTGTATAATATAAACGTTTATTAACAAAACTAGATATTATCTATTATCAAGCTCCCGATAAATTATGCATTTTTTAAATTCAATGTTTTAGATGTTTTTTCAAGACTAGGAAATGTTCTGGCCGATGTTATAGAGTAGGTACTGAGGGTATTTATAGGTTTCCGAGGAGATAGGAGATGCTCAATAAAGATCGGAAACAGATTCCTAATGGAGCAAAATCACGAAAATTCAGCGGAAATGGAAAAACCTCCTGTACGACATAAGCACAAGCAGAGAAATGGTACTCTTCCTGTAAATGATACAAATAATGGTTCATGCTGCATTTGTTTATGACCACTATAACACGGGCATGTGCAATGTGCATGGTGGTTGAAAAATCCAAAAATTATATAACCATGAAAGCGAAGAATTCAAAAAATTTTTTTTTGTAAATACCGCACAAATCAGCCTGGGAGACTACGTCATTCCAAACGGAGGAGGGGATGTAGATAAGGAAGAGGTAAGGAATTTTCGTTATTTGTTTTTGACAGCGTTACAGTCTTCATCATCATAATCATACATCTACCCTGATGATGGACACTGTAACACTATCCGAAACGTTGGCTGAATAAGGAGGTAGCGCAACACGGCATAAAACCCCAAAAACAAATATCGAAAATGTTACAAGTTATACTGTAAAATATTAAGATGAATTGTTTGTTTACGCCCGTATGTACGTAATATGAATAAGAATAAATAGTTTTTTCCGTATAAAAACTTAAGTCTTCCAATAAAGGCTTGGAAATTCAATATTGGATTGAATTACCAGTACAATATTGTATTTGTATGCCTTTTTTCAAAGAATTGTTTTTTTTTTACCAAGAAAACTATTTATTCATATTAATATTGAATATTTACTTAATATTTTACAACATATTTTGCAAATAGGGTTTTTTCTTAAAAAATTAAACTGTCATATCAATATTTTAAGTTTACCCAAAGAAAATATATTACCTACTTAAAGATGCTTATAATTATTACTAAAATTTGCTTTTTAAAATTAATTTTAATTAGCAAATTATAATCATTTAAGTTTTTCGGTTTTGTACGTAGGAAGCTTAATTTAAGCGAGGTTTTTCCCCTTAGATTTATTTAGTCAAATAAATAGCTTTATGCGTCTTTTTGTTGGGACGCGCCAGTATCGCAGAGGGTGGCGTTTCTCAGCATAAGAGGCTCCATTAACAAGCGGTGTTAAAGGTTGTTGTGGGAGGGTCTGTTCTCCATCAGTGTCTGCACTAAGTAGCCACTGCAAACTAGGTAGATTTAATTGACGTAGGTTGTAGGTTGATCGTTCGTTATAGCAGTGTAACTAACTAGTATAGTTAATTGATGTAGTTTTATTTCGATTAATTGCTTGTATCGCATAAGGGTCTTAGATTTATGATTTTTTTCACTTTTATAAAAGCAGACTCACTGACTCATTGGCTTGGCAAGTTTGTGCTCATTACTTCCAAGAATTTTCATTTTTATCATTTAACTAGCGAGTACGCGGCACGCGCTGCAATGCTACTCGGAGAGATAAAGTGTTTTGATCTGGTTTTTTTAATTGCTTTTGGATAAACGAGAATATTTTTTTGTTTTTTTCCGTCTATTACCGTGAACAAGTACCATACAGCTGTCAATTCAGAAGCAGGGATTTTCCAAATTTACCCCATGCCATCCTCTACCGCTATTATGTCTCCTTTGCAATCCCTCTCTGTGCCCCTCTCTCATTCCCCCTGCCCCCTCCATCACTCATCCCGTGTTAGTCCTACCCCGTGATTTCCCCCCTTACCCCTCTCGCGACCCCCCTCTCACTCATCTACGTTCCTCTAACCCCTCCTGGATTTCTCTCCCCTTCACTCTTTCCGTCACTGCCGCTAAACTATATTTATTTATTTATTTACACATGTACGGCTTAACACGTGCCATTAACATAATTGACATACTTATAAATAGTACAACAACATGAAGAATGTAAGTGAAATTTAAGAAAAAAGGTAAAAAGTTAGGTAATATAAGCACTGAATAAAATGTAAAATGTATAAAAGTAAATTATAAAGTGTAAAGTATGAAATATAAAGTATAAAGTACAAACTATAAATTATTAGGTAAAAAGTAAATATTAAAAATTTAAAGTGAGAAATAAAACTATAAAGGGTAAAATGTAGAAATATAAGATATCTCTAAAAGTTACCTACAAAGATTTAAATATAAAATATTTAAAGTAAAAAATCCTAGATTATGTTATCCGATATGATAAATTTTACAAGTACCTGTGATTTTTAGTACATTAGTAGTTTTAGTGTGAAGTACTGATAGGCATATAATGTTTGCGTGATGCATTATAATATTTACGTGGTACTAGCAAACGAATTTAGCTTAATGCATCTTTTGTATAAGGCCAGATTACCGGCGGCGTGATCGAAATTAGCATATTCATTGCCTAAAATATGCAAGCGATTTATGATTGAGTTTTGTTATGCGTTCGTCAAAGTATTGTCACAATGAAAAGGTGTTTTGAGTCGAGTCGGTCTAGAAGGTACATGATAACCAATTCAGGGGAGTCAAACCAGTTATTGGTTTTTAGATTTTCACGGCCAAAAGCATTTTTGTTGTTAGGTTTTGGGGTAATAGTAATAACACCCCAAAAACTAACAACAAAAAAACCAGTTATTGTTTATTTTAAATAAAAAAATAAGATCATTGAGTGTTCTTCTATCTTTTATCGATAAGAGTCTCATTTTTGTGATAGAGAATCATAGTTTATGTCAACCGCGGGAATTCCTAATTTAAAATTAATTGATCTGAGAAATTTGCGTTGGATTCTTTCAATGGAGTTTGCGGGGCTTTTTTAGAAAGGGTTCCCAATGGGGGAATTATATTCTATATGACTCCTAACCAGAGTTGTATATAGTAGTTTAAATGTTTGGATATTTTTGAAATCTTTACAAATTCTTAGAATGAAGCACAGCATTTGCATTACCTTACTAGTAATGATATCAATGTGGTTGGTAAATAGTAGTTTAGTGTCGAAGGTTATTCCGAGGTCCCTTATTACTGGTACTGACAATAAATTGTGATTTTTAAGTGAATAACTATATTTTATAGGGTTTTTTATTCTAAAGAAACTCATGATTTGACATTTTTTAATGTTAAGTGTAAGTTTGTTAATTGTACACCACTCTGCGAATTTAATAAAATTGGTTTGTAGGGACAGACAGTCATACATATTTTTAATGATTTTATACATTTTCATATCATCAGCAAATAATAATATGTTAACATTAGAAAATAAGGAAATGACATCATTTATAAATAGTATAAATAATATTGGACCAAGGTGCGAACCCTGAGGCACGCCGCTAGTGGCTTCAAATTCATAAGACAAGTGTTCCTTAATCCAGACAGTTAGTACACGTGTTGACAAGTAATTTTTAATCCAACAGAGTAATTTACCACTTATTCCTAGTTTAGACAATTTATTTATAAGAATTTTAATGCAAACCTTATCAAAAGCTTTGCTAAAATCTCTCTTTTTAAAGAACTCCCGAGCCACCTATTATATTTCTTGATAAAAATTGTATAACGCCAGAGCTCACAACACAACAAATAACCTAAGTTTCATCGCAATCGGAAGAATGGTTTGATGTATGTAATGAAATGAAAAATTCTTTAGAAAATGATCATAAGGTGCGCTGCGTTCTGAATTAAAGAAAAACACAGAATGCGAAAAACCGCTTTTTGCATTTTGTCCGTTATTTCAATAGATTGGAGCTCTTCCTGGATTTTCCAATTAGTGTACGTCATATCCACCGTGGACGGTTTTCACTTCACATCAAAGCCTGCTTTAAGTCTTGATGTTTAGGCGTTAGATTTTATTTTCGGAGAAAACAATTTTCTCGGGTGTTGATTAATAAAATCATTGCATTAAATTGAGTAAAACATTTACTTGTTTTCTAAGACGAGTTCTGTAAGTTACAATCTTTACACGTCAGCGATATTAAATTTATTGCAACTACATACCTACGAGTACATTGCGATCAACAACTTTTTCCGATGTATTTTAAACTAGCTGGGTTACCCGGCTTCGTTAAGGACAACATTCGAGAGTGTTCTGGAATGATCCACAATGATGTTCCCGATTCCCTTTTCCCGAACATTCCAAGACATACTCCGTCACTCCTTCCAGAACTCTATGGAACCTACGGAACCTTCTAGAACTTTCTGGAAGGCTGTTCTAGAAATTTCAAGAGGGCGAAACATCCAGCCCTTATATCTTTAAAAGCACGCCCTTTAGGTGGTTTTAAGATCTACCACACCATATAACTCCCTTGATCGTACCGGGACACGTTTTTGGTCTGTATTTTATAATATATATCGATTAATAAGTAAAACCTTAAATTGTAATATTTAATCATTGAAGAGAATATTAGCGGCAGCCAGTCATATCAAAGAAGATGATATGACTGATGGCTGAGAGCGACTGTATCTTTTTCTGAATTTCTGTTTCAAATTTTCGATTGAGAGTCGCTTATATTGTCTTCAGTGATTAAACATTTTTTATCCTAAGTATAAAGCGACGTTTCTCTTTTATTATATTAATAAGAATCAAAATAATTATTTTCACCTAACATCAGTGCCTGAATAACTATTTTCACCTAGCGTCAGTACGTATATAAATCATAGAACTAAAACGTTTAACTTTCGACTCGCAATTTAGTTATATTATTTACAGTTTATAATATCCACATTTCATAATATTATTTTTTCTTATTGTTTATTCAGTTTAGTTCAATGACGATAATCCAGTGCCTATTAAAAAAAAAAAATATATATATATATAACAAGCCATACTAAATAATGCAAAATCATACAAAATCGTATGTTTTTGTTATGAAAATTTGACCGCTTAGAAGTATTATAGATGCTTCAATTAAATACTGCGTATACAACATACCTTGGCCCTTAAAAATATCGGTTATTTTTTTTAATAAGTCATTTAATAAGCTTAGAAAAAAATAAAGTATTAGGTCTATAAAAAACATTTTCAACTGAAAACTCTCCTACTTATAAACACCTTTTCGGATATGGTTTTATAGCATAATGTGGCAAATTCATCTAATTATTATATAATTATCGCGAAAAAAAATGATATTTATGCCCGAACCTCACAAAATAAAATATAATATTCATTTTCGCGTTGGTATTTTTGACATCACGGCGACAATACGGCAGTCGACGAATTTGTTATATCAAAGTGAACCTTATACCGTCCACCGAAGAACGACTGGCAGCTGCCCCATTCTTCCGTCATTACTCCTCCGAACGGAGCGGAGAGAAGACGTGTTATGCTCCGCGCCGCTTATTTTCGTGAAATCAATTCAAAAATTCCGTTTTATTACAATAAACAATGCATAAAAAAGGAATTAATGTTTTTTACAGGCCTTTACGAAATCAACATGTAAAAAAAAACTCAAATATCTTTTCCAACCTTTCCAAAAGCTTTTTCTCAAGTATTTTTAAACTCCTCCCATAAAAGGCCGTGAATTCCGATTTCGATTTTTTCCTGTACTAGTGGATCGCCTTAACTGTAAGACCACAGGTACACCGTACAGGTACCCTTGTTATGGATGTTTTATTTGTCAATCAAAGATGTTGAACGTTCATTATTCAAACGTCCAGCTTAAAAAAAAAAAAAATTATTAATTTTTAATCATTCAGTACACCACTTTACAAGCAAGGACTTAACGTGTACCTCAATTTCACACCCTTCAATACCACATTTCTGCCTCCATCAAAGTTTAGCCTTACATAAATACGGATTTTCATCAACAAAACAAAATTATAATTAATTTCGCCTTTCGGTATAACAATAATATTTACCTTACCATGAAAACCAGGCCATATACGTGAATCATGTTAACTAACTAAATTAAACAGTATTTGTTTTTAATACAATATAATAAATAGGTAGCTTTATTTTTTTTACTAGAAGTAATAATTATTGGGTCGAATAAAGACACCTGTTAAAATGTAGTTTTAGTAATTCGTCGTACACGTCGTTTATAGAAAAACGTCTTTTATGTTTCTACTGAAAATAGTGAATAAAACAAATAATAGTTGCAGCTAGTACCTACAGATGAAAAAATTAGAAAAATGTTCCTTCCCAATGATTAAATATATTGTAACTGATGCGACAGTTGACATCAGAATGTTTTGACTGTTGACATCAGCAAAAAGTTTCTAAGTTTATCGAGACCTTCCACATCCTAGAATTATGTGTTGATACAAATGCTTTTCAAAAATTTCAATTCACCCTAAAGAGAGTGCTCTGCTATCGGTTTGTTTTTAAAGAATGCTATGATTTTTCGGAAACGCACTTTCAACAGTTACGGATTAATTTTCTCTATTGGTAAAAAAACGGTAAAATCAAAACTAAATCAAAATTAACTTTTATAATCAAAGCAGTCTTGAGGAACGTTGGTCTCCGTAATGCCCTCATGGGGTATTTCCCCAAACGAGGGATTCGGTTGAAAATGTACGGAATATTTAAAGATAATTTTTCTGATTTTAATCATACTACTAAAAATGTTTGTTGTTTAGGTTTTCATTTTAAATAATTTTCATTTCATATTCAAATTTTGGTTTTAACTAATCTGTGGAACTAATCTCCTGCAGTAGCTTAGCGGGTAATAAATTCCAATTGAATGCAATTTTTATACAATAATAAAACTAAAATAATTCAATATTATTTATTTTAAAAACGATCTAAAGCTGACAAAATCAAAACGGCCCTTGTTTGGCATATCGGATTGGGACGTCACAAGCCTCGCTCAGCTGAGCCAGCATAAATAAACACTGTCAGTGTTTATTACTGACGTCACACGATAGCCCCGTTCCAAAATATCGTTTTAGCGGTAATTCAAAAATAGAAAACTTTGACTCGCTGTAGAAAATTTATTCATTAAATTTTTTTATTTTTTTTTAATCAATAAAAAAACGTGGAAATAGGAGTTGTTGGGATCTCACACTAGGAATCCGGAAATCGATTCAAATCCCACAGTGCTCAAATAAATTTAATTTGTCTAATATGTATTATATCACAATACTATTCATAAAAAATTATATAACATGGTTCATTTGCGGAACTTTTCAGAGTGGTAGATAATCTTAATCTACTGGTGAAAAACCACCATTAAATATTGAAACGTAGTTTGAAATGACTTTACTTTCATATTTTTCCTCTCCATCCTCTCCCCACTACCTTCAGCCTCACTACACACCTCATTGTGGAATAACATAGTTTCACTGGCTCCAGACGGTTGGAAGCATTAGGGACTCTTGTAGGAAACTCAAATAATAAAGTCGGACATTGAACTCTCGACTCCTTGAACATCTAAACAGTTTTATTTTCGAGAGCAGATTCTTTCGCTGAATAGAAAAGCGATTCTCCTTTGGCCTTTTATTCAAAAGGAAACGTTGATAGGGTAAGGTCGACGAATGAAGTAACTGGCTTTAAAAGAGACTAAAATCCCTGAGGACTAAAGGTTTACCAGGCTTTTATTTAGTTAAGGCCTTTGGGTTATTTAAAAACCTCCCGAGTAAAGCAATCACGTCTCTGCCAGTTGGGAAAGGAATCGTTAGGCCATTTATTGCAGAGTGAATTTACTTCATTTTCATAATTGTGTTTGTTTGAGAAAATAAATTAAGGAAAAGGTGACCAGAGAAAAACCCAAAAAAAGAAAGGAAAGGGAACACAAGAATGATAAAATTAAATTTTTTTGTGATGCTGCATTATAGTTCCATCTGGGAGATCTTATAGAACTATATCATCAACGGAATATTAGACGATGAAGAATAGAAGAACAAGAGAAAAACAATAAGAA
The DNA here is from genome assembly GCA_917563855.2 of Limnephilus lunatus. Classification (NCBI taxonomy): domain Eukaryota; kingdom Metazoa; phylum Arthropoda; class Insecta; order Trichoptera; family Limnephilidae; genus Limnephilus; species Limnephilus lunatus. The sequence goes on along the minus strand of OU830596.1, from coordinate 83,680,802 downwards.
GGAAGAGGAGGGTTAAGAAGAGCCAACTCAGAGTAATTTAGGGAGTCTTCCATTCTGTGTGCAAAATTACATTCATAATAATTTTTCTGACCTTCTCAGCATCTGCTCTCAAAGCACATTCTTCCTTCTTCAGGATATATTACAGGTCACAACGCAGCTGCTTCAGCTTGCTAGACATGATGTATTGCAGCCAATATCGCTGGTAAATCAGCCATTGTAATATGGACCCTTAAACGACTTTATAAAAATGTAAGATGTCTTTGTGGGTGCGAAAGTGCGCGCGGGAAAATAATAATACTAGATTTTGACGGTCAATGCACAGATACGCGAACAACTCACCACTTGCTATTCGGTATCGACTGGTTGGATCCACTCGTTGTTCATGAAGAATGACTTTTGACGATTGGCGTCTAAGTATGTATCTTCGTCGAAACTCGAGAATAACCGAACAATGTACGTATTTTCGACGGTGATAGCGAGCGACCTGCATGGAGAATAGCGGCCCCGACCCCCCAGCACAGTCGATCGACAAGGATTGAAAGGACAATGTTCGGTAACTTCGCATCGTTCCCTAGCATTACTGCCGATCGCCAATGAATAAGTAACAATTCACAATGACTCAGTGTTCTCAATACATTCGTCGTCAACTGTTGTTTTTATGTTAGCGATATGCAGTTGTTTTAAGGAATGAGAAGTTACCAAAAGTTATCCTATCAATCCTTATCGATCGACCGTTCCAAGGAGCCCGATGATTGATAGCGTGGCTAAAGAAAGAGGAAACCAACACGGCATGATAAACCAAAAATTAATCACTATGACGGTCCTGTTACCAACCCTGATGTATTGCAGTTATGCGTGGAATTATCGAAGAAAGGGAAAATTCAAAAGAAATAAAAAACCTTATTAATCAAAAGAAAATAATCTGAAAAAGAATTTTAAACATTTCAACGTCAGGACAGTCTATTTTCTATGTTTGTTTTGAAAATATTTTAGGTTCATGAAATAAACATTGTTGAAAACATTTTCAAAAACTGCGTTCTCCTGGTGACAGTATAATCAACCATTACAACAGTCACGTAGAAAGTTGATCGGTTTTTCAAAGAAACTTAAGCACATTCCTCTACTGAATCATAGAAAATGCGTGTAATACTGATGAGATCTAGGCTTACGATCTATATACAGAATGTGTTTTAAGCCGCGCTAAGTTTAATATTAAAACCAAGACGAGCTTAAAATCAACTGATAAACCTGACCTTACAGATAAAAAAATATTCTCAGAACCTACGTAATACGGGTCGTATCGATTCCTTTCATCCAACGTGAACATTGTATTTAGTAGTCTGTAGTGTAAATAAACGGTGCTAAACACGGTTTGACGTAAACTAAACCGGCTTTAGAAATTCAAATCACAGGCCATGTTTAGGTATTTGTTCAATTGAATTAAGGACCCACGCCGGTCGTATAGAGAGTCGACATTTAACCTTCTTCGTGTTGAAAAGCTTGGAAAAAAAACGCTGACGTTTTTCATTGGTGTTCAAATAAATAAAAGTTATGATAATTTTCTAATTTTTGTCTGGTTTACATAGAGGTTTTTATATATAAAAGAAAATAAACTTTAATTATTATTATTATATCTTCCCACTCGGTCAGCTGTTCTATTTATGATTCGAAATTTGAGATGACTATTTTATTATCCGAACATAAATATTACTTGGAAAGTATAGCTATGATTACACAGCAAAATTTTTAGAAATGAAAATCTTTTTAGCGCCATTGATTGTGATTTAAAATCGATGAAAAGAAAAAGCAACAATAAAAAGAGACAAACACATATATCTATAGGATTAAGCCTGCGAGAGAATTAAATAGAATATGCGGTCTTCTCTTTGTGTGGTGCTTCGTAGCCTCCCCACTCTTGTCTACTTTAGTTTTCGGAAGGTTTAACTTCTACTACGTGTGAACTGCACGCTTGAATTTTTTTACTAATAAGAATTACTGTAAGTTGAAATTTTTTACAAATTAGAATTAGCATTTGTTCAAAAAACTTTCATAGAATTTTTTTCTGAGATTTTTTAAATTTATTTAATATTTGTATGTTTTTACAATGATTAATACAATAATACAATACCTATATTTTTTACATTTTAAACAGATTTTTAATGTGCATATAATAAAAGCCTTTCCTCACCATTTTCATCACCAGATTTACACGAATAACTTGTAGTGTACTGATTTTACGGGTAGATTCAGCTTCTTTCAATAGATAAGATTGTAGTACGCAGATATGCTATATCCCAATGGCAGTTAAGTAAGATATCAGAAGAGTATCATCTAAGTACCAATCGTCTTTCTTATTTTAGGTACGAAAGGATACGATGATGGCCGAAGGCATCGGCGAGATTAGGCGGGCTCTACAGTCCGCTCGCCTCAGTCGCCTCAGTGAAAGAACTATTAAAGGGCCTCGTCTAGTAAGGACGTCTGTCCTGTTTAATATTCAGTGTAAATATTGACGATAACTAAATAAATCAAACAATAATCACTTGAAACAATAACTTATTTGGAAGATATTAGAAATTATGAGACAAACCAATAACAAACCACAAAGTATCGCAGTACGAGCGTGGACTACGGTGTATATCCTAATAATTTGTTAAGCGGCGATGTATGAAGGTTGATATCCTCTCTACTACAAATAGATGAAATGGCTTAATGGGTAATAGGTAAATAGATTTTTTACAAGCCATTTTTGAAATGGATTTAGAAATTATTCAACGTTGTTTAACCACGCTATTATTTTGTCATTCAAAGCAATCACATTTCTCCTTTCGACGGTTTTATATTTGAATGAATTATCGGTATCGTATCAAAATCTGAAAACCGTTTTTCAATTTTGAATGAACTCGAGTTTTTGTGAATTTATCGATAATTAAAGCGTCAGTATTTGAATTTTCGATATCTTTAGTTTTGATAAGTGGGTCATTATTTGAATTGAATGGGAATATAAATTAAATTTCATAAGTCGGTTTTTGTATTAATTTGAATAAATGTAAAACCATTATTAAGTTGATAGTGGGTACGTATAATTATGATCTTTTAGACTCTCGTGAAACAAAATATTTTGTTAGACGGAAAATTTTTTTACACAAGGGGAGGACATTAGTAATACACTAAAGCAGGCATTTATTTTTGTTTAAAATGTGCTGATTTGGGGATTCCTACAGACTATAGAGCAAGTATTGCAAATAGGAATTGGTCAAAGTGCCAAAAGAAGATAAAACTTAATGATTTTTTGACGGTGAAAGGTATTCAGTTTTTTTTTAAATTTTATTTTATTACGAATAACCCGACAATATTTGAAAATCTCCTACTACCATCACAGTAAGCAAAAAATGTTGCTTAAGTCATGATGGAGGTCCGAGGAATCGACGCCTGGGTGGGACCCAAACGCAATGCCAACTCAGCCACTGACAGAATTGATATTCGCTGTTCGCTGAAGTCATACTTAATCCAATGCATTCGTTCCTCATTCTAAAAAAAAACCACACTCATGTTCTTACTGTAGCTATTCATGTACAATAAAACACGACTTACCTAGGTAAGCAATGGACTTTATTGATTAGTTTAAAATTGTTTTTGTTTAATTATTAAAAACAGTTTACAAAGTATAAGAATATTGATAACAATAATAAAGTACAAAATAAGATTACACAGATTTTTATAAATGTTTCTCTTCTATAGAAGCCGGCGCTTGTGTTAAAAAGAGGAGAGAGCATTAGGATGAAAAATATTTTGTATGTATAATTTCTTTTGTGTGTATAATTTAATCTCTAATTAATTATGATTTAAGAACTATAAATTCTTTAAAATTAATTATGAAGATAATTTCATCACTTCGTTATTTTTACCTTCAATTGCTCATTAATCGCTTTTAGTACGTGTATGTATCGTCTTCGATTGTTCTTAACTTTTCGAATAGGCTGTTGAAGTATTTTTTTCCACAGATAATGTAATAATTTTGTGCAAATGAGGAGTAACATTTTTTGTGTTGAAAATATATTTTTTTGTCAATTACTTTGTACTACCCGCTCACATACAAGGTGTTTTAAAAGAAAGTTTAAATTTAGTGGATCGATTTTTAAAAAAAGTAAGGGTTCCATCGAAAAAATGTTTATTAAATATTAAAATCCATCATTTGGGAATTTATTTCTTAAAAATAATATCTTCCAAATGTAAAACCTCGCGTTCGCGGCATTCGTTTAATCGAATAGTAAAAATTTCCTCTGACGGCTCGGCAGGTAGGCTCCGTGATGGCTGCCATTTCATGACGGATATTTTCTTTTAATTGTGCTAGGGATGTCGGATTGTCAGCGTACGCTTTAGATTTGAGATAAACCCACATGAAAACGTCCATTGGGATTTAATCAGGACTGCAAGGAGGCCAATTTATGTCACTTCTCCTGGAGATCAATTTGCCAGGGAAAATTTCACGAACTCGTGGCAAAGACGTATTGGACGTATGTGATGTTGCTTCATCTTGTTGGAACCATGTTCTTTGGTTATAGCCAGTAAAGTTTGTAGGGGTCAGCTTTAGGTCTTTCTGCAAAATGCTGTATAATTATGATCTATTCACATTTAAAGCACTTGCACGCTTCCGAATCGAAAAGTTTGGGTTGTCACAAAAAGACTGATAGACAGTCTTTACGTTTTCTACCGTTCTCGATGACCTTGGTCGCCCGGATTTTGGTTGTGCCAGGGTTGTACCGATCTGAGAGGAATTTCTGGCGCATCGTTCAAGTGACAAAAACCTCGAATATTGCAGAATCTTCTACGCGCTACAGTCGCCGAATCACCATTTTTGTAAAACTCACGCTATTCGTTGGTGATGGATAGAGAGCAAAATAAACCAGGATTGAATATTATAACTTAGTTTTATTGTAATGAATTGCGTACACGACATTGACAAAGTGTGAGCCGACCAGGTAGCTTGTATAGTGTCGCCATCTACCGGTAATCGTTTGATACAAAGGACATCACAAACTGTTTGGTTTATACGAATTGTTCTAACAGTTGGTTCATTGAAGCCAGAATAAAATAAGCTTCTCAAAAACTGGGTGAGTTGTGCAAAACCCGCATATACTATCATGATATTGACCTTTGAAAATTTGAAAGTCACCTCTAGTCTGGAGCTCCTAGACACCTGAAAGCCCCTGACTGTAAGCAATAGCGGCAAATAACGTCTGATACATTCCTTTATCTCAATTGACGGATTGCAATCGTTGCAAAACAGACGACAGGTGGGATTTATGTATTCATCTGTATTTCAATAGATGGTTCTCCGAACATCTAGAATCAAAGGGTAGGTCAGGAGCCTAAATAATATTTATTTAAAAAGGGAAATGGACCATGAACCAAACATGAATTAGTATGAAAAGGTGAAACCACGCGCATGAAAGTGTCGCCACCATTTTGAATCCATTAGTACTATTGCAAATCATGGGTCCTAGCATGGTCAATCGATATAGGTTTTATTGAAATTGTCGATAATTTGTCATCGCTCCCGAGCACGACTGCAGGCCGCTAACGAACAAACAACGGTTCACAATAACGGTCAAATAAATTAGGAACCTTCAGTCGTTGTGAACCATTGTCTGTTAGTTAGCGGCCTGCAGTGATGCTCGGAAGCGATAACAAGTTACCGATATTTTCGATAAAACCCATATCGATCGACCATTCCAGGGGACCTGATATGATAGACCGGTCAGTAGTTGAGTTGGCATCGCGTTTGGATCCCATTCAGGCGTCGCGTGTTCAATTCCTGAAGGTTTTCAATTCAATACACAAGCAACATCTTCCGCTTATTTTGCCGGTGGTAGGAGATTTTCAAATATTGCCAGGTTAAACGTTACCCGGGAATGTATGTCTTCCTTTTAAAAAAAATCAGAGTGTGCAATTCACACGCATTAGAAGTGAAACTAGAAAATCGCTAGATGTCGCTTTCTTTTCTTTTGTCTATTTATTTAAAGTGGTTTGAAGATTGGATATTGATTTAACAAAAATATTTTTTTTTTTTTTGGATTTGGTAGGTTTCGAACCTCAGTTCGCTGGATGTCTCGCTGGGCGCTGATATTCGGGCGCTTCATACCGCGGCGCTATTGGAGGCCTGCGCGTAGTCGTAAATTTACTGCATTATATTAGAACCGAGAACCGTCAAATAATAAATTTTTGCGACGCATTTCCGTGTCATCCGAATTTCAACTCGCTAACGAGGCTATAGAAGTTCACTTCAAAAAAAGATACCAAAGTTCAAAGATTGCATGTAATATTAAAGCGACAGAGCCAATGAATGTTAGGCGTTTGCTGTGTAGATAGAAGCAAAGATGGAATGCCGGCCGCTGTGCGTAATGCGATTTGCATCTGTTGGGTGAACACTATTGGCGTTATTTTTGTTTACTTGTTTTTATGCTAATTAGGGTGCGTGACTCTACGCACAAACAAAGATAAAATGATGGTAGTATATCAACTACTTAAATGTTAAAGTTGAAGATAATTAAGGTCACTGACTTAACAGAATGAACTTGATGTCTATAAATAATTTATCATTCAACGGAAATAGTTCTAGGAATCTGTCATTATTACGGCTTCACGTGTCAAAGTTGGTCAGTGACAATAGTTACCTGGTAATCTGTAGATCAATCATAACACAAAAGTAAATAACTCAAAGGCTACTAATGGCTTGTAATTGGTGTACCTACCTGAATTTATGGATACTGTTTAGGTACCAACAGTGTGTCAACAAAATCTAGAAATTTAATTAAATTAATTAATTTTATTTTTCAATACTATGGCAACACCGATTTTAGAATAAAAATGTGAGATTGTCTTTGTCTGAGATCCGAATCGGAGTTCAGACAAAGGTGGATGGAAATAAAACGTGACTCAATTTTCCTTAAAGTTTTTTTTTTAATTCTAAAATGTGCGCTTCTTAACATAGTTTTCAAAAAAATACTTATCTCGTTATGTATAAATATACATTTTTTACAATAGCTCCTTACAGGAAATGCCACAGGGCTTGTTATCTTTGCGGATGCTGTATGGAGGGTATTTTTAAGGAAAGAGAAAAAGAAGAAGTCCTGGGAAGGAAAAAACATGAAGAAGGAATTGGTAGGAAGTAGGAATCTGGGGATCAATGCGTCCAGGAGTGATGGACGTATGAATCCATCCCTCCCACTGCAGAGCAAGGCGATTCGTCGAGAGTCCGGATGGAGAGTTCTAGGTTAGGTCTCCCTCAACCAGTCTCTCCCGATCCGGCCCGCTACGCAGTAGGTAGGCAAACGTATTCGCCACCAATACCTAGACAAACCTCACCCTATGAACCCGGTCACCACTGCAGTCACCAACACCACTGGCAGGGTTGTTTTGGTTATCCAATAAATGGTTCCCGGGGCGGCGATAACCATACCCGTCCAACAAATTGGTAATGCATGTAAATGGATTTTTTTACGACCTTTTCAGAATCACATTTTTTTTCCGTGAAATACATAATTAATTATCTTACACAGTATTAATAAAACAAAAAATTTCAAATAAGTGCAAAAAAAATAATATGATGTAGAATCCTCCTTACAGGTACAAGTATTATTACTATTAATTTCTGAACATCGTTTTTACAATGACGTGAAAAATATTACTCACTTGAACAATGGGGTTTTCTTAAGATAAATTACTTTTATTTCAACTATATTGATGTTGTCTTTAAAAATCATTTAAACGTTTGCAGCTCCCTCATTTTTTGTGCTTTGTTTTGACAGAATCTACCGGCGTAATTACGTTTTCCACATGATACGAATCAACTGAGAAATGGAAGGAAGGAATCAATAACCCCTAATTTCCACGAATTTTTAGTTCTGCGAAATTAATCTAAAAATTAATCTTCCTGTGAAGATAAGTTGTTACATGTCATTCATTGTCATTTGATTAAAAACGGTTAAACGTGTTTTTAGTGATAGATATATAGCGTGCCGACGGTCGACTTCAGTGGGAACATCAACTTCGAACTATAAGACATAGATGGCCCTAGTGTAGATAGATCGTAGAGGTTATAGACTTATCCGAAAGATGTCTGCAGCATATACAAGTTTGCTTCTCTATTTTGAGAATCGAGGTTCGATAGATGTTAGGTTTATAGCTTCCCCATATATTATTTTGAAAGCACAATAGAGAGGACGTTGATCTCCAGCCCTAGACACCCGTTTTTGATTAATAAAGATTTTAGTCTAACTAAAATACTGTTATTTGAATGTTGTTTTAATATGAAAAAGAGAAAAAATTTTTAGACTAAACGTAATTGTAAACTTATTATTAAAATATTAATATACAAAAAGAAGTTGGGTTAGTTACAACATTTATAACTCAAGAACAGCTGGACCGATTTTTATGATCTTTGATTTGTTGGATTTTTCTCCGCCCCGAACAGCAGAATAGCCATTAAAATGTCGGAAAATTCACCAAAAAAAATATGTGAAGAAAATTCTTTTCCTCGTGCATTTTGTATGCAACGAATTCTCATTTTGTAAAAGAGCTTCAGCAATATTGTGATAAGTATAATATTGAATAGTGAGAGAATTCCAAAAATTCAAAAAAGGCAAATTTCATTGCGCTGATTGTTTTGATTTTGTTCTTAAACATATAATGCTGCCCCTCTTTATTACACACTAAAATGTCAATAGTCAAAAACGTATGTCTTCACCCCTCCAAGGGAAAAATACAATAATTATAATAAATCTCCATCACATGTTTATAGAAAATGAAACGCAATGAGTAAGTGGAAAAATAAGAAAAATCACAAAAAATATACATCCGTACTAAACGCCATATCTGATACTGACAAAAGCAAAACACGGGCAATTACGCATCGATAATTGCTTCATTTTGTAATTTTTAACTTAATAAAAAAAATAATTCAGCTAAAAATTTAACACAACAGTTATTGATTCTGAGGCGGTACGAAGTTCGCCGGGACAGCTAGTTATTTATATACATCGATCATTCAGTTGATTAGTCAAACATCTCCGAAAAAAAAAATTTGAGCTGAGTATGCAGTTATTTGTAAAAGTGTACCCTCTATCTGGTAGAATACCGAGATTACTCAGAAACACCACCACACCAATTATAATGCAGAAAAACTTGAAGAGATCGAATCAAAATTTTGATATTTTTTAGGTTAGATACTAGAGGTATATTCCAAAATTGTATACTAATATAATGGACCGTCGTGCTTGCCAGTATTATTTTACGGCATATTTAATACGTAAAAAAAACACAGACACGTGCAAATAATAATTGATTTGCGGCGTGCATTCGAATATTATTTTCCTTATTATCTCAAAACTATTTGGAGATGTGTGATTATTTATAATCATCTGGACGATCGGCATATTTTAATAACTTAAAAAAAAGGATTTTTTCCCCAGTTTTACTTTTTTAATTTATTACTTTACTAAAATTCCTCTCTTTACCTCTTTTGTGTTAACATATTTGACGATATGAGTTGTAACCTCTTTTCAAGAAATAAGGTTGCGATGTTCTATTACGTATGCTGACCCCTGCGTTAATTTAAGGTGATTGATGGGTTTAGTTAGATAAGAAAAGTTTATATGATTTTCACAGAATAAATAAAGCTTGGTTCATTTTTTTTGTGATGGATCTAAAGATTATTTTACCTTTACTTTAATCCATGATGATGAAAGTCCAGAAATATTTTTTAATGGTCAAGTTTTATCGAAGAAAGAATCTAAACGATACGTGAAAGAGAAAAAGACACAGAAAATAAAAAAAGGTAACTTAATCCCTAAGTCCTCGAGCAAATTCTGTCAGTAGGTCGGAATATTTCCGCTTTGCAATAAAATTCACATAAATAGAATATTTTTTAGTGAATCCTATGACGAATTACCCTTTCAAATTATATTATTAAAAATGTGTCGATACATTTCAAACTCCACTATTAACCATTTTTTGTTTTTTTTTTTTGCGTATTCGATTCAGCAAAAAAACGAATCTTTAGCTTTAGATAGGTTCAACCGAAGTCTACCGCTTCTTAAACAAATTACTTACCAAACAAAATGTCTGTTACGTAATGGAATTCCACCAAAAAAATAATTTTTTTTAGTAACAAACGATTTTTTATTGAGTTAATAATATATCTAACTTCGTAAAAATAGTAAATAAAAATAAGAAAAGTCTACTATTTAGTAGGAAATAAATGTTTTAATGAAGTACAGGTGGTGCGAAGTTCCATTACGTCACAAACTTTAGGTAAGATTTAAGTAAAATTCTGTGGCCATTTTAATTAAATATTTATTAAACTATCATTTAAATTGAACAGTCTTCAAAAAACACATAACTTAAGATAGTTAATTAAATGAAATAATATATTTTCTTAATTAAACTATTCCACAACGTTACTATATGGTAAATTCAATAGCACAATTTAGTCTTTACTTTGGCATTTTTGTTTTAAAGTAATATTATTTTAAATGTATACAGATAATAAAATTATCATGTTTTTTATAAATCTAATCTTTGAGCATTATTCTAAACAAATTAATATAAAAAAGTTAAATCTTTTATCACATCACAATAGGACAAGTGACGTTAATGGAAAAGACGTCACGGTTTAGGAACTATAAAGACTGGTTTACATCCTGCACAATATTAAGAACAATTTGCATTATAAATTTATAATTTAAATAGTTAGTAAGTTAACCACATAAATTCAAACATAAGTTTTAATGTAACCAAAAATTACTTGTAAGATTCTTAGAAGCTATAAATATTTTTTTAGAAATAATAATTATTAGATTAAGAGATTCATTGTTTGAGTAATATGTTACTACAATCAATCGCCAAGGCACACTGGGCAAATGTAGTCAAACGCAGTTGTTCCACTACATGATATGCATACCCAGTTGTAACAAACCATGCACTTTGCCATATCTTGCATAATGAACTGTTGACGAGTCTTGCAAATATGACAAGTATATATTCTCGACGTTGAGGGATTCGTTTTCCCTTTTGTTTGGTTTTTTTTCTCGACTTTCGGCTTTAACACCTTTAAGGGTTTTTTATAGGCTTTGTCATTTGATACTGCAGAAGATACAGGATTTTTAAATTTTTTGATGGGAGACATAATTAGGATTTCGTCGTCATAAGGTTTATGGATTTTAACTCTCTTATTAGACTGTAGAACCTGAACATCGCTGCGTTTGAATGTCGTAATCGGTGGGGAAACTACTATTGGAATGTCATCTAGAGGTTTAATATCGTGTGTAGAGCAGTCAAATATTTCCTGATTTTCGTAAAGAGATGATATGTTTTGTAAAGATCCATCAATATTTGATAAAGAACCTGTATCCAGAATTTGCCCATCCAAAGAGTCAAAAAGAGATTGCTTTCATAGCACTTAACGTCTATTTCACCAGCTATTGGAGATAGACAGTTTATAAGTGAATCGCAAATTGGTGGTGCCGTTGAAGTGGATGGTTCAGGTAGTACATATTTTTCAGTTTTCATAACATCACTTCTAGCCAACGAAGTCTCTGATGGTTCAATAACAGTCTCCAATTGATCCATCAAAAAATGTGTCTTAGGTTGATGACAGTCACATAAACCACGCTTTTCCCCACAAAAACAATTCAATTGGCGATACCCAATCTTTTGAAGTTGAGTAGAAATAATTTGATGCAATAGCATTGTTCCTGGTACCGCGCGTAAGCCATCAGGGGTCAATTTTTTAATATTTTCTACATCGTTTTTAGAGATATAAAAACATTTCACGGATTTCATTCTACTTTGTAAAACCTGACACGCTTCAGTCGCATTAGTGATGTCTTTGATATGAGATACACTTTTATCTAGTTGTCGTTTTACGGAGCCCCCGATGCCATCTGCCATATTTTTCCTATGTCCCGCTTCGGAAAATGACCAAGTTGAATAATCTAATTTAATTTTTTGCGTAAATAAGTTGAGCAAGTAGAAATTCTTCTTTTGTCTATACTGAGTGGTGGGACCATCCGAAAAAAAAAATTATTTTGAAATTTGGGAATTTCTCTTTAGCCAATTTTATAACTGACATAAGTTGTGCCCAGATGGCATGGGGCTCATGGCAGTTATCGTCTGAGACTGTGACAAACGACTGCAAACGTTCTTTACCAAAAATTACGCCACAATGCAGAGTGATTGATAATAACCGACAGTATCGTAGAGTATATACACTCAATAGCATATTCAGGCTATATTAAACTGTCAAATTTTTCCACTAGAATTTCAACCTTGAATACTTAAACATAAAACCTAGGTAGACCCATATACATTCAACAGCAAATCAGGTAGGTACCTACCTATATACAGTCAACAGAACATCGGGTTAGCCACAAACTGTCAAATATTGTCAATCATTTTTGATCATTAAAGGTTGAAATTCGACTGGAAAAATTTGACAGTTTTGTATAGTCTGACATGCAGTTGACTGCACATACTCCACGATACTGTTAGTTATAAGCTTATGAATTTGAAACCTTTATTTCAAATTGATTTCGTAGTTTTTTTTTCCAATTTTTTTAACGACATACTGACGTAACTAATAACTGAATAACGAAAGAGACTTTACCGAGACACCGCTCACCAGGGATTATTTTCAGAAATAAACTGTAAATAAAAACTTAATTCCTACTTTCAATAGACTTAAAAATAAAAAAAATAATATGTCAAAACATAAAAACCAGCAGTAGTTACTATATATAGAATTAAATAAATCATTTGGCACAATGTAAACCATGCTTAATAGTTCCATTACGTCACATTTTGCGTTCCACTAGTACATCACGTCGCGTTTTGGATGTGACGTATGATGCCGGAATAGAAACAAACTCAAAAAGCACTTATTTTTAAGACCGATTTCACTAATTGGCATATTTAATCATATTCTACATGACTTAAGTAATTAACCTTCAAATGCTGTAAGTAAAATCTTTATTACTTACCAACAAAAACCAAGTTCGTAGTGGAAAATTAAAACAGCACAACGTGACGCCCAACCACTCAGCGTGTCACAGAAGACATAAACTGCGGCTCAAAACTAAGATGGCGATTGTTTATAGTGCAAATGTTGCCATTTATCAAAATAAACCGATTCCCATAATGATTTTAAAGGTAATTTTTCGTTCAAAATCGATTATTGTTGTAGCGTTGCGGAATTTTCCACCTACATCATTTTTAGACACAGAATAAAACAGTTTTTTTTTTTTTATTATTTTGAACTATACTCTGCTAAAAGTAATATATGTTAATGAATTTGGAACATATGACTATTTAAATAAACACAAAATGTAAAACAGGGACTGGGTAAACATTAATATTATGCGTTCGGAATTTTGCAAAAGTAGGGTAGGACACTCAAAAAATCGCCTCTCTTCTAACTTATTTGACGAATATTTATGTAAATTATATGTATTTTATGGTTTTTGCTATGTAAATAATTAGTTTTATAAATTATTTTATAGGACTTATTTTAAGAAACATGTTCTAAAATTATTAACCTATAGAATAACTTGTTGAAAGTCGTAGGACACGTCATTTTCGAGTGGTCATTTTTTTGGTAAACGCCCTAAGGGTGAAAGTTGATAGATTTTTTCAATCCATCCTAAGTCCCACACCCGCTTTAAATTATATGAGCCAAAGTCCATTACAGCCAACCACACGACGCGACGTCTTCACTCTGTCATGGCCGCCATTTATGTTTGTTCAAACTCACCCAAGTCTTATTTCTTTCATTCAAAGTCCAGTAATTCTATTTCATTATCGACTAAGTCCATAGTTTTATATCAAATACGCCTAACTCCATTAAAAATCATCAAAATTCATATTTACTTCAAAAAGTTCCCGGGTACAATGTTCATAAAATAGAGGAATATTCACTAGTTTTTACTAACTAAAAGTTGAAACTAGAAAAAAAAGTCATTATCCGAAAAATGTATGAACGGGAGTTAACGAGTTTGATATGTGTCGACACAAATAAACATGTAATTTATCATTGAAGAAGAAGACAACACTAATAATCTGAACGAAAATATGAAAGAAAATAAGACCCAGAAAAATAAAAAGGCAGTTGTCATTTGTCATTTCACATTGTCCCAGTTGCGACCATTATCTTTTTAATTATAATGAATAAAAAATTCAAAAGTTTCGTAATTTTTTTTTCAAATGCTTTCGGAAACTTTGGTTTCAGAAAGATGTACATTTTTATTATTTTCTGGTTAACTTTTAGATTTGAATATAAAACGTGGTGTTTTTTCTTGCTAACCCACTTAGATCGTACTAGGATCAGTCACAAACTAATGTCTTCATTTTTTAATGAGTCTAGTTTTTGCACTGTTAATTCGTGGTGGAATTCCATTGTAATAGATTTGAAATTAAAAAACTTTTTCACTTTGTTCCACTTATTTATTATTACCAGGACCGGTTTCATCCTACTACGGACATTTTCAGACTGGTCTGAAAATGTCCGTAGTAGGATGAAACCGATCCTGGTAATAATAAATAAGTGGAACAAAGTGAAAAAGTTTTTTAATTTCAAATCTCTTCATTTTTTATATTTAAATAAAGTTCAAACCTTCCAATAAGCTACTGCAATAGTAACATTCTGCATCAACAGATGGGAGCACTGTAGACGCTTACGAAATGGCCGATATCAATTAAGTTATGTGATTGAATTCCTGAATGCAGAAGGTAAAACGCCTATAAGCATTCTTGAAAGACTGAAAAATGTGTACGGTGATGCAACTGCAAAATAATTGAGACTGGGAACGAAACATGGGTTTCGTGGAACATGAATAAAAAAGGCAGTCAATGGAATGGCATCACCCTTAAACCCCTTTCCTTCCCAGAACTCTCCTCTCCTTCATTTCCTTAAAAAAAAACTCCACACAGCATCCCCAAAGATGACATAGGTCCTAAGAGAAAATATTTTCCTCAGGGCCTCCTGTGTGGAGCTCATGTAAAAAAAAAAACACGAACTCACCGATGACGAAAAAATTCAAAACTGTGCGATCGGCAGGGAAAGTTATGACGACAGTGTTCAGGGATGCAGAGAGTTTGATTACGGTTGATGTTTTGGAGCAGGAATGCACAATAAATTATGTCCAATACGTCACAACTCTTAAAAAGCAGCAACAAAAGCTATGGCGGATGGCCTAAGGAAGCAAGAACGTGCTTTTAACCACTCTGGGATATATGTTCTTGTTAAAAGATGGACCACAACTTAAGAATTTAATAGAGATTATATTGAAAAGTGACAAATTAATCATCAATATCGTGGTTTTCGACAAAGAATAAAAAATAGGAGGCATTACTATTTGACTGACCCTCGTATTTCTGACTATGATAGTAAGGGAGATCCAAAAATTTCTATGAGACCTATATGAATTGTTCGCTTAAGGGAGCCTTAGGGGTTAAGGGTCTTCTCCAATGATTAATATTACAATCACATGAAATAAAATAAAATAGAATTTTACATATTTTTAAAATTAGAAGTAAATGTTCAGTTTTCTAAATAAGGAAGAATTGATCAATTTCTTAAAAAGATGATTGATTTATGAAAACTAAGTTTGTAAACTCTCGTCTGATTTTTAAGCTTTATTGGTATATTTAGGTTATGAGATAAATTATTTCGTAGAAGTCAGAAATGGTTAGGTTAGGTTGGTTTAAAAAGCTTTTCGCCCTTCCATTTTGGAATTTTACACAGATAATTGTATATAATTGATGAGATTTACCGAAAACATCAAAGATTTATAATTTTTCGGATATATGATTTAGTTAGAAAAATTGAACAGTCAATATAAAAAATTGCAAGCTTTCTCTTAAATAAAGAACGTTTTCTTCAGCCTTTAAAAACTTCAATTTGTGCACATTTTTCATTTTGGTTTATCACCCAGCAAAATACTTCCATCACAGAAAAAAACTCACACTCATGCATGTGAAGAAGCAATTTAATTTAGTATTAAGTCAATGTCTTGTCGGAGTGGAAAAAGTTGAAAAAAGCGGTGAGCACGCAGGTAAATCTCACATCTGATGGGTGTTTTTGGTCGGGGGCAATTCCGGCGAGATTGGATTTGGAAATCGAGAGTAAATCCAATAATGTACATTGTCGGCTCCGATATAAGATCATCAGTCAGGCGTGCTTGTGCAATTTGCTCCCTAAACGAGAAGTCCCTGAGAGGAGACGCCAGGACGTGAGACGTGACATCGACCCGGGATGTTGTTGGAAGCCCACAGTGCTAGGAATTGGGATGAGGCTGTACCCCCCGGAGGTGGAAGGTTGTTTATCGATGAGATGAAATCCGCGACTGGCAACAGGTTGAATAAATATGTGATTTTGGGCTTCAACAAGTTGTGTTTATGACTGAAAAGGAAATGATGATTTTTAACGATGGTAATTGAAGCGATTATTTTTCAGTTACAAGTACTTATCGAACGTTAATACAAAAAAAATATTTTTTCTCATTTTTTTGTTTTCGACTTCACTATTGAGTTTTTCCATAAAGGAAATGCTTGAGAAATATCTCGAAACTTGACAGTCCGCGAACCGAAATTCTATAAAATATTTTTTCCCCACAAAACTTTATAACATGTATAAACGATAAAAATTCAGTTTTATAATACCTATTATATGTATATCTGTTATTATTAAGTAAGCAATAGACAACATATATATTCAATGTTGACCCGAATAAGTACCACGCACCGCAATTTCGCAGGAACTTACAAGCGGATTTCACGCATTTCTTAAGTGTACGGTTTTTTCATATTTTTTTATTTTTCTAAAAACGTGGGGTAAACAGTAAAATAAAGTTGCATTTGTTGACTACATATCATATCAAAATTAAGATTTTTTTTGAATGAGGGCCGAAAATGTCAAAAAACCGAACGCTCAAAAATCACGGTAGCTCGACTCGTCTTTCAATTATTAACTCGATAAAGTCGCCTAATGTACACAAATTCTCCTAAACATTTCATCCGAATAGCTTGTAATCGGTAATTTTAGAATTAATAGTTTTCATTAGTTTCTGAAGTTAAAGATCGGATAAATAGCGGTAGCGTTTGTTCCTCCTCATCATCATATCATAACTTTTTCCTTCCCAGAACTTCCGCTTCTTCCTTTTCCTTAAAACCCTCCACATAGCATCCCCAAATATGACATAGTAAAACTATTGTTAAAAAAAAATCAGTTCAATTTTGAAAATTAAAAGTTCACTGAATTTCAATAATTTTAAGCGTTACGCTGGAATTTCAAATCACACACACATGCACCGACAAATGAAAATTATATGTTTTATAATGTCGAACTACAAAGTAAGTTTTTGCTTTTAAAATAAAAACAAAAACAAAAACAGCTACATCGTCGCCTCAGTTCTTAATTGTCCAAACGCCCATTTTAGTTTTGTTCAATCTTCACTTTAAAAGTAAAAATAAAGTATTAAAAATTATAGTTAACCACTTAACTAAGAATTATTTAAACTAAGGAGACCTTTAACTTAACAGAAATAGCTTTATCTTAAACACCTATCTTAAGTTTTAAAAAGACATTAAATTATGGTTAAGTAAACAGGAAGATGAGGAAATCATTAAAATTATGAAGTAACCCCAAAGCAACCTGCAAACAACAAACATAAATACTTTTATTTTATTTATTGTTTATTTTGTGAATATCAAGAAACTATAAGATGGGGAAATAAAGATCAGCACCCATTCAGCAACATACAGTCCACCTCGGAACACGAATACCTAGTGAGGAGGACTCTAAACAAACCACTTAACTTTGTATTTTTACTTATTTTGTAATTTTACCTAATCTTATATTGTCATTAAATAAAAAAAATTAAAAAAATGTTTAATTGAAAAATGTAAGAAAACCTTCTCCTCCTGTGAAATTTTCTAATAATCGTTTGGACAATTAAGAACTGAGGCGACGACATAGCATTGTTCGAGTAAAGAAATCACATAGAAAGATGGATATACTTATTTACTGTAATCGCTTGGTTTCCAAAAGCTATTGTGGTAATATATTTTCTGATGCATTTGTCATCAACTTTGAAAGCTTCCATCTCTGTTTGTATGGATGCTATGCAGGCTGTGCTTGTTTGGTCCTTTGAAGTTAGTACGGTTCGTCATTATGCCGGAGTATATTTCTGTATTTGTGGAGCACTCGCGTTCGCAACCGCGCGTTAACTGATTTTCCAGGGTATTTTTTAATCCTAGCTTTACTGATTTTTAATTATTTTATTTTTTATCCAAAAAGTATAACAACAATACAAATTTTTAACTTAACAAATCGCAACATTTTAGAAACTCATTGTTCTAGAAACATATTCTTCAACAGAAAGAAAAAAAATCATCACCATGGAATTGATGAAAATGGCGCGTAAAATTTAACTAAATTTTGATATTAGTTACTATTAGTTCTGTGGACGCGTCCTCGCATTCGAAAACTTTTATGTTTCTAATTTTCTCTTATTTATTAAATTAAAATCAAAGTTTGTCCAAAGCTATCCTTGTTTTACCGGTATTATCTACAATGGAATATGCTCCGAGGAACTAGCGTTATTGATCCCTTCGGCACCGGTGCATAGTCGGGAAACACGCCAAACGCGTGCCCAATATATGTACACGGTTAACATTTGTCATATGAGAACGGGTCGCTTCTTCGACTCGTTCTTGTGTTCAACAGCTCGACTGTGGAACGATTTGCCGGCCTCTCTGTTTCCTCCTTCCTACAACATGGGTCTCTTCAAGACCAATGTTCATTCCTTCCTCTCCTCAAAAAGACCCTCCACATAGCATCTCAGATGACATAGGCCCTGAGGGAAATTATTTGCCTCAGGGCCTCCTGCGTGGAGTTAATGTAAAAAAACACTATCTTACAGTCCTGTTTTAGATATGTTTTCTTTTCACTGTCAGATCTATCTCATCCACTCATTCCTCACTAATCCATAGTGACGCCTCCACCCCACTTAACACCCTTAACAATATATGTACACCTATAAGTTATTAAATCAATAATGAATTATTTGTGTTTATCTTAAGTTAATACATATTTTTCCCTGAGGAAGGAACAGTTGTTCTGAAACCGGTCGGTTTTTTTTTCATTTACTATTTATTTCATTACTTTAACACTTAATTTCCCTCGAAAATTCCACAAAAAATATGAATGTCTTCCTTTTCCAAGATCTGTAATTGATCTAAAATTTGCTACGATTTGCCGACGAAGATATTTCTATTCCTTTCATATTCCTATATATTATGACACCGAGATGTTTTTATCATCCATCTCCTGTCTGTCAATATTCATGTCACATATTTTTTAGTTCTGGTATCTGTCGTATCCCGTTATGTCAGCGTTCTTTCAGAACCTTATTTCGGGCTTATAGAATCAATGACCTCTCGTGCGTTTTTACAGATTGTTGATGTTATTCATTATTTGACATTTATTCATTTTTATTGAATAATTTTACAAATGTAGACTATATCTCTATTTTGTTATAACTGATGTTGCTCGTCGGCGCTAGTTATTTTCTACTGATTGCTATACAACAAGCAAATGTCTATTATGAGATTTCATAGAATAATAAATCCAATTATTTGTGAGTACTTCATCAATGATACAGTGCTAATAGCTGTAACCGAGGTGAATGTCTTTGGTGAAAGCGTTGATCAAAAATTGAATTATATAAACCATATTTAAATTACATAAAATAAAGCTTTTTGTAAATAAAATGTTTAAAACATTTTAATGACTACAAATTTGTATTGGAATGACTACAAAATTGTCATTGGTTAGGAGTCAAATTGATTACAACTCGACAGTGTGGGCACCTAGATACGCTGGTCATTCACTCACGACAGAAGGAATTCAAAATAAATTCTTAAGATTTAAGGCTCCGTTACCGGCCCCAAAAAGAAGAAGATGGCGAGATACGAAATTACGAATGTAAGAGGAGAGCGCTAACATTTACAGATCCAAAATCGATGCAAAAATTGCGAAAATCTTTAATAAAACACGACTCGGTTAAAATAGAGCAAAAATCTCTTTGAGGCTGTCTAAAACAGTATTTAATGAAACACTCTGAATTTTTTCATATGTATAACTTGTGAAATAACGGAAACAGACTTGAAAAAAAAAATTTTAGCATACTTTGCGATTTTTTTCTATCGAGGGAATTTCATATAATTTGCGTTTCGGCGTGGGGAATGTATAGGTATTATCTTAAAAAATAACATATATTTTTTTAAGAGCTTAGAAACTTCAAATGTTTAAGAGAGGTTTGCAAGAAGTCGGTAGAAATTCGGATAGCGGCCTAGATGATAGATGACCAAATCGGCGCGTTCATTTTGCGTCCGCGGTGGCGGTCAGTTGTGTACGAACTTGTAGCTTTCAAACCGCGGCGGCCGCGGCCAGATCGCGGCGTCTTGTGCAGCTTCTGCACGTGGCGGGGGCGATCAGATCGCGCATGTTGCGTTCGAACGCTGCAAGCAGCTATTATTTATGTGTAAAAACTGTGCTTAGTACTGTGGTAATTGGATGAAGTTTGGAAAGAAATAGGAGAAATATTGGGAAGCGGTAAGCTATAAAAAATATATTTATTTTTATAAGACTTGTATTTTTATGAATTAATATTTAATTTAGTCTTTCATTAAATACAAAAAAAATATATATATACCTAACCTTTTTATGGATTAAAGTAATTAACAAAGTGTTCACGTACAATAAATGCGTAGTTTTGTACTTATACGATTATTCTTCTCGATCTCAAAATAAATAAATTATTTTACCCTTTTCATTAGACAGCACACATAAATATATTTTACCTTAAATATTCTGAAACAATCATAACGTGCATTATTCTCTTCATCTTCTGCAATAGCGTTACAAGTAATATTTCTTCTTCAGATTCACTGAATTCGTCTCCAAACATAATAATTTAAACAGTTCCCGCTCCGAGCTATACCGCACGATTGACGACGTGTACGTACCACGGACGCTTCTTGATCGCTAGTTTGGTGTGAATGGTTTCTGCTTGCACATAGGACGCCACCGTGCACGCCATCGCGGACGCAAAATGAACGCGTCGGTTTTGCCTTCGCTTTAGAAGGGAATGTGTCAACTATGATTATCTACTATGTCGACTCAATTTATAAAAAAAAATATGTGAACGTAGAATAGTTAATGACCTAACGTATTGATATAAAATTATAAATTCAATAATTGACAGCCCTGAACTATTATACTTGATTTCTTTACACATACCTCACAAACCAACATCGAGGCAGTATTTATCGTTCTATTGTTATAACCCCAACACACATTCAAAATTTATTGTTTACCCCCGTTCACCATATACAAAAATTTTGTAATGACTATAAAGATGTTGTTGATATATTCAACACGTTATTTACCAAATATAAACAAGTCACATTTAATTTAATTTAACTGAACAAACTACGTAGCTCTGTTTCGACATCTTACCAACGTATTGTAATTTTCCTGGTATATTTTATATTTTTCCATCTGGCATGGTGGATTATTTAGTTTCGATTTTATTTCGTTTTTGACTTTGTTTTTGTTGTAGCTGTTGTTTTTGATTTTGTTGTCTATTTAGTTTTTGATTTTGTTGTGTTTATTTAGATGTTCTTTGTAATAAATAAAAAATAACATGGAAAAGCCCCGCCGGGCGTGAAGTTAAAAATGAATGAACAACCGCTTTAAAAAACTAAAACAGTAAAACTTATGCTTTACAAATTTTTTGGGCCACAGCCTAAATATTTTTCCATGCTATCACAAATTAGTATTAACGCAACTGTTCAACTTTCCCATGAGGATTTAACATCTTACTTATTTATTGTTAGCGACAATAATTGTTGTTTTATGTTCTTGCGGCAGAATCATTTATTCTAATTTCCGTGCTACTTCTTGTGTATCGAAGCATCTAAGTGGGAGATAAAAATAATAAATAGGACATCTCGTCTAGCGCCTTAAATCTGTTTTTCGCAAACAGGACAATTATGTTTTTTTTTTCTTTCACGCAAAATAATATATTTTGAAATGAATTATTTGTGTAAAGGGGTTAACATGTTCGTTTCTAACAATGATACTCCTAGGAGATTTCGTGTAATACTCTGTGCTCCAAAAGCGAGTACCTAATTCTTATCAGATAACAAAATATTTATTTTTTGTCTTGAATTTTCTTAATTATGTAACCAAATATGGAATAGTGCGATTTCTCAAAATCTAATAATTCGTTTGTAATTGTGAACCAAAACACGAGCCTATCCTCTAATTATGGTTGCGGTTGCTTCATTCCTTTCCCATAATTCGTGGTTCGGCCGGAAGGTTCGGCTCACCTTTGTGTACACTGCCTAACAACCGTGCATCTGGCAATGGAGTAGAGATTTCTTATTATCAGTAAACAAAAAAATGATCTAAGAGTCATATTTTAAATATGTTTTCTTTCAACGTCAGATCTTCCTCTACTCACTCTTCACTAATACCAGTGACCGTAGCTTTATTACCACTTTGTTCATCCAGTTTGTTTGTTCCAATTGTTTCTACGAGAAGAATAATATTCTTCAACAAATAATTTTTTTAAATAAATAGAACTTTAGACATTTAGAACGGATGAACAAATAATGGGGTAAACGAAGAACTAAGTAAGTAGAAGTCAGGGACACCCACGAAAAATACTTACTTAAAATCAAATACCTAGACGAAGATATTAAAATACGAGATAGGGAATGTCAAGAGTCACAGAAGAGTATGTAGCTTTGCGACAATCGGCACGCTTCCCAAATCTCCCATGTTACTGTTTTATGTTATCGCAAGTTCTCTTATGTTTGTCGAACTCTAAGAAATATCCCTACTCCTACAGTACTAAAAACAGTTTACTATGCTCTCTTCCAATCCCAATTAGCATGTGACATCATAATTTGGGGCGGTTGTGCTCATAATTTTATTGATCCTCTACAAAAAGCCCAAAAAACGATAATACGTGCTATCAACAAGCGACCGACAAGATACTCCTCCACTCGACTCTTCACTGAATATATTGTTTTAAACATACGGCACCTCCATCTAAAATTTACTCTAACGCATTTCTTTTTCAAATATAAGAAAAACCCTCATACATCACAATTACACCACCAGAACAATAACCAACCGACACTACAATGTACTTCACTACATACTTCGTCAGCTTAAAGACATTTCATGTACCTAGCTCCTAATATAATGTAACCTTCTCCCTGAGAACTTAAAAACCGAAACCAAACCTCATGCTTTTAAAAAAAAAATTATCACAATGGATCCTTACACTTGAAACCAGGATATATAAAATGTGTTACTTAAATTGAATTGTATACTTTTAATAACTATTATTTTTATAATATGCTAATATTTTTATTATAGCGTATTATTATGACTAAATTAAGAAATCATGATACATACTATTTTATTTTTATTTATTTATTTAAACGCCCACAGGCTTTTACATATAATGCGGTACATGTTTTTTTTTTAATTTCAGCGAAAGTAATGATTATACAAAATACAGGTAATATAAAATATAAGAAATCATAAAATATAGTAATCGACATAAAGTTGTTAACTAATGTTTAAAATTGTTGTTCACATTAGTTTATGAGAAATACATAGTTGGCACATATGGCGTTTAAAGTTTGCTAAGTTCAAATTATTGTCAAATACATCCATATTGTTTAAGTATTTGTTACCAAGACTATGTAAACGTTGAATTAGAGAATGCAAAACATAGTTGGAACGAGATGTACGTATTGTTACGATACGCCCTTGAAGCGAATAGTTTCGAGAACGCGAGCAGCTAGCCCACAGCTGGCCGCCCCCTCTTCCCCCATATCCTGTCTGCCTCTCCTCACCGCCCCGCTTGCCCGGCGACGCGGCGGCCGGCAATCCGTTGCTCGCGACACAGAAGAAATCCGAGCGCCTTGGCGAACGGACACGCCAGCGGCTCACTTTAAGCCAGCGGACCCAATTCAACGGCCGCGATGTATTATTGAAGTACCTTTGTGTATAATTGGCCTTTTGCCGCACCATAGTTCGGTCTATTTAGACTATGAAAGTGCCTGATGAAGCTGCCACATGAGACGAGGTTCCTGCCAACCTACATGTAAGCTGTATCTTGATTTCCTCTTTAAATGTTGTCCGTAATACAGTGAAATGTAGGGCCCCGTGGAAATCACGACCCGGAGAGTTTCGTTTTGAGAGTCAGTCAGAGAAAGTTAAACACTTTAGCTAGGTTTGTGTAAATTGCATTTCTTGTAATTGAATTGTACTGTAGAAACCTATGTATGTGTTTGAGCTTACAATACATGTCTAAATGATTTAACATTGTTATTATTCTGCTACGGCGGGAGGATTGTTGGCCGGTGAGGATCCCGTGGGTCACCGAAGGATGGAGAGAAGTTCCCTAGCCTTGAGCTGCCCACTCCCCTGAATAGAGAGTACCCATGTCCCGCTGAGAGCTAGCCAGGGACGTGTTGGTGTGCTGATGTTGGTTTAGAAGCCGGCATCGGGGTACCCTAACAATTGGCGCATCAACGTGGAGCCTGGAATTTTTTTCTCTCTGTCCCGGTCGCTCCGCGGGACCCTTGTTTGTCGAAATCCTCCCCGCATAACAACTGTTTTGTAAAACATTAATTATGCCTTGTTATTCTACAGTGAATCCTGTGAAAAAACCACAGAAACCAATATGTAAATTAGATCCATAACGGATCTGACTGGAATTATAAATTGCACCGCAAGTTGAAACAACGGCCATTTTGAGCACCCGAGGCGCCACGAATCTGATTGCGCACGCGTCTCCAAACGGCGGGCGCGTTAACAACAGTTATTCCCGCCCAAAATCCAACGGCTTTTGTTCCAAGCGATAGTCCGGATTGCGCGCAAATGCTTTGTTCCCGCCGGAATCCTAACCGACTGTTGCTAGGCTGCGTTTTAAATCCAAACCGTTTTTTATGACTGAACCGGGACACCAACGGAAATCATTATTATGAATTTGATTCTGGAACCCCAGTTATTTTGCGAATTCCTTAATGAAAATTTCGGACTTACGTATTTTTATTATTTCTGCACAATATACCAATCGGCCCACTTGTGTCTGTCAAATTAGTACAATTTAATGTTTCTCCAAATGGACGAAATAATGACTTTCTTTCCCCATTGTACATTATAGGTACTGTTTTTTTTTCAGCATAAGTGAAAGTGAATTGTGTTTTTTCCCTTACATAAGTGAAAAGTGGATTAATAATGAAACCAATGACTGATCCCATGAATAAATAAAATAATTTTAATATGGTTGGATGCAATAAACCCCATATTCAGTCATTTTCATCCGGAAGTTTGTCCTTTATTTGCCAGAAATGTGCCTTTTGTAAACTTTAGTGCCTTTCTCAGTGTAAAGTGTTTTTGTGAAAATAAAAGACCTGTTTTCTAAAGGTCAGTCCTGGAAAAATTTTTCTAAAATAAATAAATACTTGTGAATTTCACAGTTCTCTCAAAAGTGGTCAGTAAAATACAAAAACCTTTACCACTAAGGTCTTTCCACGCAAAATTTTTTCTCGTCTGCCCCTCTTTGACAAGAATTCTGGTGTCATGTATACAAAACACATTTGGAAGTGCCAACAGTGATCACCAAGTGAAAAGTGCCTCACAAAAAATTAATTTTTGCGCTTTCTAAAGGAAACCCCTGGCCAATTTTTTTCTTCTCCCCACCACCCAGGAAACTCACAATGGAGGACAAGCAAACTATTACACCATCCAACTTGGGTACCATTCCCAATGTGCATAGTTTATCCAAAGCCCACTTACAAGCTGCTTTAAGGGATAGAGGACTCTCGCCATCAAGCAAATCTAAATCTACATTGAAGGCATATGCACTTTTATTCAACAAAAAGTACATTAGGAGAATAAATCTCGCCCCCTCCAACGAAAATAATTCATGTTCGGCTACGCAAGTTTTGGATAATCTTGACAAAGAACCTACGCCGCATGTAATGATAAAACAGGACGTCGCACCCATCTTGACACAAGATAAAACTTACGATTTATCCTCTTGGAAAGTCAAATATAATGGCGTCTCCGATGTGCTGGATTTCATTGACCGTATTGAAGAAACGGCTATAATCAAAAATATCCCATTCGAGATTCTACGGAGAAACTTTATAGAACTCATCTCCCCAGAATTAATTCCGTGGCACCGCATCCAAAAGACTAAATGCAAAGATTGGAATAAACTCAGAGCTGCCCTAATCTCTAGCTTTGGAAAAAAGGAGGCCCAGCACCGGATCAAACTATCTCTACTATCTATTAAACAACTAGTAGATGAACCTGTGGCTACATTCATAGAAAGGGCTGAGTCCATCAACATCAAGCTTTCACATCCTGTTCCGGAAGCTGAACTATTACCAGTCATAACTGATGGCCTTTTAAGCAAATACGAGAACATCATCACCTCACAGAAAATTGCATCCCTGGCCCAGCTAAACGAAGTCTGCCTCCTCCTGGAATCGTACCAGGATAGGAAAAACATAAAGAATGTGTCGAATAATGTGGTTGTGCCAAGCCGTTCGTCTGGTTTAAAGCCAGAATTCGACAACAAAAAAGTGTGCTCCTTTTGCAAAAAAGTAGGCCACCTGGCCGCTACTTGTTTCAAGCAAGCAAGACTTCTGGAATCCAAGGAACCCCGAACCTCCAAGAGACACCACTCTAGGGACCGCTCTCCTCCACGCGACGAACTGCGCAACATTTTCAAGAGATCAAGGCACAATGCAGAAAGGTTACAAAACCCAAGTGATGTCAGACCTCAGGTGGATTTCTCCAAGCCCCCACCAAATTTCTACATGAAGAGGCCAAAAAACTAAATAATAACCTCTCAGGTACCCATTCTGAACCAAGGTCTAAAGAATGGACTGATTGGTTATCACACATTAAGTATTTTAACCAGACCTTAAATGTTTCCTCGGTTTGTTGCAAACAAGCTAAAGATGGGAGACCCTATGCTCTTTTCTCTGTTAACAATGTGCCCTTTTCCGGATTACTTGATAGCGGTGCATCTGTCAGCTGTCTTGGCAACAATGCTCACCTGCCTTTTGTTAACAGTGATTTTAAAATTTCGCCACAAACAACACACCTGACGACTGCGGATAATGTTTCCCAGCCGGTCATCGGTACCCTTGCACTGCCAATTAATTGTAACAATAAAATAATTACAATCAATTTTCTAATAGTGCCCTCTATATCCCAGAATTTCATCCTTGGCGTTGACTTCTGGAAGGCTTTTAACGTTGCTCCCCAAGTATTTAATACCCTTGGCGAAACCTCCACTGCTGCTCAAATTAGTGAGATCCGCACAATAATACCTCACGAAAATTTAAGCACGGACCAAGCTCTCCAACTAAAGGAAATGGTCAATAAATTCGAATCAATATCTTTCGAAAAATGCGGATTGGGTTTGACAAATTTGGTAGAACACCACATTAAAACCAATGGCCCACCCATAAAGCAACGTTATTACAACTTAGCCCCCCAAAAGCTTAAACTTTTGGAAAAAGAACTTGATGAAATGTTAAAAATGGGTGTGGTGGTTCCCAGCAGAAGTGCATGGACCAACCCAACTCTTTTGGTTTCTAAAAAAGATGGCTCCGCACGTTTCTGTCTTGACAGTAGACGTTTAAATTCTTGTACGGAAGCTGACGCATACCCCTTACCTTACGTCCACGCGACCTTAGACCAACTGCGCAACGCCAAGTTCATCTCCTCTGTTGACCTAAGCAAAGCTTTTTGGCAAATACCTTTGGACGCAGAATCGTGTGAAAAAACTGCTTTCGTTGTACCTGGTAGGGGAATGTTCCATTTTAAAAGATTACCCTTTGGTCTAAAGAACAGCCCCGCCGAATTACAAAGACTGATGGACAAACTCTTCGGTCCTGAAGTCGATAACAGCCTGTTTTGTTACCTTGACGACCTCATCATCGTCAGCGACACCTTTGAAAAACACCTATTAATGTTGGAAAAGGTTTTTCAACAACTCAAGTTCGCTGGTTTAACCATCAACTTGAAGAAGTCTGAATTCTGTAAGTCCCGTTTACGTTATTTGGGATTCATTGTCGACGAAAAAGGTCTAAGAACAGACCCCGCTAAGGTGGAAGCCATGGCAAATTTTCCCCGACCCAAAAACGCGAAGGAAGTCAAAGGTTTCCTTGGACTTGCAGGTTACTACAGAAGATTCATCAAAGACTTTTCCACAATTGCAGCCCCCTTAAATAAAATTACCGGCACCCGTAAAGGTGTCAGCAACTTCCGATGGTCTGCTGAAACTGAAGAAGCGTTTACAACTTTAAAAAATGCCCTTCAAAAAGCCCCCGTTCTGAATTGCCCGGATTTTGCACTCTCTTTTACCCTCCACACGGATGCCTCCAACGTAGGAATCGGTGGAGTCCTAACTCAAGAGTTCCCAGATGGCGAACACCCTGTAGCGTATTTTTCCCGTACACTAAATAAACACGAGAAAAACTACGGAATTACCGAAAAGGAGTTACTGGCTGTATTGGATTCTGTTCACCATTTCCGCGGTTACATAGACGGTAGCAAATTTACTGTAGTCACAGACCATAGTAGTTTGAAATGGTTGATCTCTTTAAGTAATCCCTCCGGTAGACTCGCTCGTTGGGCCTCCCGTTTGTCTCAATTCAATTTTGATGTTGTACACCGTAAAGGCGCGGACAATATTGTTCCTGACGCTCTTTCAAGAATTGAATTGGCTTCATTAAATGTTGACACAATTGCCCCCCCTCCATCTACAAAAGATGAATGGTACTTGAAAATCTTCGAAGGTTGTAAAAATAATCAACAAAAGTTTCCTAATTTTATCATAAAAGAAGGACAACTATACCGTAATTGCAAGGCACCACTATCCATCCTCGAAGATTACTCTTGGAAACTTGTCGTTCCCCTCGAAGGAAGAGAACAAATAATAATTGACAATCATAGTGCTCCCGACTCTATACACCCAGGAACTTTCAAGACGTATAAAAAGATTTCCTTGAAGTATTACTGGCCTGGTCTTTTCAAACAAATTCGCAATTACATCTCTAAATGTGAAACTTGTAAAGCTTATAAACATAGCACGGCAGCACCTGCCGGCCTAATGGGTAACCCCAAACGTGCCGACAGACCCCTACAGTCATTGTCAATGGACCTCGTCGGACCTTTTCCTCGAAGTTATGCCGGACACATGCACATACTTAGTGTAGTGGATGTTTTCACCAAATTCTGTTGGATCTTCCCTTTAAAAAGAGCCAATGCGTCCGCCATCATAAAACTTCTGGAAAAACACATTTTTATACCTTACGGAACACCCAGAACCGTAATTGTTGATAACGGAAAACAGTTTATTGCCCAGGAATTCAAAGAATTTCTTGCCAAATACGGAATCAAGGACATTTATTATAACACCTTGTACACTCCCCAAAACAACACTGTCGAACGTTACAACCAAACAATCAACACAGCTCTAGCTATTCTAGTTGATAAAGATCAACGCACTTGGTGTAAAAACCTAGATAAAATTCAGGCCGCTATGAACAACACTGTTAATCTGGCCACTGGTTACACACCTTTCTTCTTAAAACACGGTATGGAACAAGTCGTCCATGGTTCTCTACATAGGGACACAAACTTTCCTACGTCATCTGCCACCACAAGCAACCCTACCGCAGACTATGCCCATCGCTTGGAAGAACTGTCGGCCATTTACAGTGAAGTCACTGATGCTTTGCTCCTGGCTCACCAAAAGAGTGCGGACAGATATAACTTACGTAGAAAACATGTCACCTTCAATACAGGAGACATAGTTTGGAGAAAGAACAACACACTTTCCCAAGGAGCCATGTATTTCTCTGCTAAGCTGGCACCACGTTTCGTGAAGGCCAAAGTCCTAAGGAAAATATCAGACCTAGTGTACTCCTTGTCTGACTCATCTGGAAAGCACATTGGTAATTACCACATTAAGGACATTGTAAAGTCTGGAAGTGAGGAGTCAAGTAAAACTGCCCCCACTATCTCAGCAAACGTAAAATGATCCAGTATGTATCACATTTTTTTTGTAAGCTTACAGAGTCTTACTACGTCAGGCGTGTATTGTGTCAATCACATGCCCATCGTTTCGTAAATGAAACAAGTTGTAAATTATTTTGTAAATTAATGCGTACTCTCTTTGAAGTTACTTTCAAATGTTGTTTTTGCACTGTTTTTTCTTTCCCTCACGGCAATTTTTTCTTTTATTTTTTTTCACCTGTTCTAAAACTGATCACTTTGGAACGGAGACACATTTCGAGTTTCAATGTTTGGGAAGTCGCGAGCCCATTTATTGTCTCAACACGTACACTACGCAATGTTCATGCCACGTCATACCCTGCCTTGTCATGTAATTTTGTAATTTTTCTCCTATTTTTTGTTGCATTTTTGTCGTGTGGAAAGGAACTTTCTCATTTGTTTATTTTGTCATGTAAAGTAGTTGACAATTGCCCATCGGCGTGTCGTTCTAGAAGTCGGGTTTTGTAAATTCCAAAGTGTTAAATTCCGACTCAGAACCAGTTAACTATCTTTACAATTTGTCCTTTCATCTTGTTCATCATGAGTTGTAAAACCTTCCGAGGTATCTCTAGCATGAAAATCAAACAGTGGTTACTTACATAGTCGCCCCTCGTGTATATAAGTTTTTTTCAATTTTTTCCTCTTAAATTAAAAATTGATGGCGTCCTACCCAAATTCATGCTCTTGTACCCAAATTGGATATCAACACGTCCATTTTGGAACTTGTATTTATAAAACCAATGTTTGGTCTTTATAACCCTGTATATAAATCAATTTGGCTCGTTTCAACTAAAGTACGTAAAACCGAATCATCCGGTCTTTGGTTGTTATAACAAAGCCACTGTTTTTTTTGTTATTTTGTTTTTTGCTTGTACGTTAAGTATGTCTTATATGACAAGTTTCAACCCTACGAGACAGGCTAATAAAACCTTATGGTCATCCTGATTTTGGAATTCACAACTTTTAGGTGTTCATTTAACCAAGTATTTGCAACCCAAATTGCACATAACCTGGTATGTTTGTAACTACACAAAGGGTATGTAAAACCGTAATTGGTCCCTTTTCTTTGGTCTTCCTCACTGCAGGTTGCCACAACAGACAGTATGTAAAACCATTATAGGTCTGTCTTTGTTTTAAAATACTTGGTGTAAGTAGAATTATACTCTGCCATCACCCTTGTATTTTGTAACACATGAAGTGACATCAAATTGTCTATCTTCTCTATCGTACGCTCTTGGGCTACGGAGTTAGTTAATCTAACGAATCTTTATAAAATGTGTTAAAATCAAGCATCGTTAACGTTTATTGTGTTGTATTTAAACGTAACCCTGTTACATTATAGGAGAGATCCTTAGAACATCCACCGTCATAGGAGAGATCCTTAGAACATCCACCGTTATAGGAGGGATCCTTAAAATACCTGCCACGATACGAGAAGTTCGTCATAATCACTTTTGCTCATAACTAAATGTTATTGAGTTGGTCGTGTGACATATTTGTCATGAGTACCACCCTTTCTGTACAATCTATTTTGGTCGTGTGTCATTCATTTGTCATGAGTACCGCTTTTGTATTTTGGTCGTGTGTCATTCATTTGTCATGAGCACCGTTTTGTACAATCTGTTTTGGTCGTGTGTCATTCATTTGTCATGAGTACCGCTTTTGTATTTTGGTCGTGTGTCATTCATTTGTCATGAGTACCGCTTTTGTATTTTGGTCGTGTGTCATTCATTTGTCATGAGTACCGCTCTTGTATTTTGGTCGTGTGTCATTAATTTGTCATGAGTACCGCTTTTGTATTTTGGTCGTGTGTCATTAATTTGTCATGAGTACCACTTGTGTGTATAATTGTGTACAACCCTTGTACACGAGACGTGGAGACGTAATAACAATACTTACCGTGATTCGTGCGAACGACATAATATCGGCCTTGCCATCTTCTTTAAGAGGCATTGTATAAACTCTTGACTTCTGTCTATAATTGAGTTTTATCTTGTATGTACTTACATGTTTTTATACACTATACGTGGAGACGTTAAAACACTTACCATGAGTCGTGCGAACGAAATAATATCAAACCTTTTGTGTGCGATCTACGAAATGTAGTCCACAACCCTTTGTTGTCATTCAACGCCAATGCCCGTGGACCTCCTGTTTTTTTACTTCTTTGCAAAAAGGAAAGAAGCCCAGGAGTATCTACTATCCCAAAAGGACTAGTTTGTAGCTTCACTGCTAACTATGGGGCATAGTGCTGTGGGAGTTAATCGATTGAGCACAAAAACCACCCAACTCGTTGTCTGGGGAACGGATAAGAAAACCCCCCAGGTTTGTGAAATTGGAGCAAGGGTCTGTCTTTTCTCACAATCACGCAGGAGTTTTTAAAATGACCCCTAATTTTTTGCCCAATACACGCAAAAGATTAGTCTCTTTGTTAATGTGTATTCAAATTTCTCCTCATCCTTTTAACAATTGTAAAGAGTCAGGAAATCTGCTGGTTGATCATGTTTCATTCTCACATGGAGTTTGAAGTGGAAATTAGTCCAGTCTCTAGCAAGTTTCGTCACTCAACTCCTTTCCTTTTCCTTTCCTTTCTCCTCACCATCATGTTCTCAGGTATATGTTATGAAGAGGAAAATCTGTTGTTAACCATAATTCGCCCTCACTGGGAGTGCGAATCGGTAAATTGACCAATTATCAGCAGGCTTTCTCCCTCACTCTCTGCATATGTCTCACCTTTTGTTCTCTTGTCTCAATCTTACGAAACACATTCATGAATGTTGGATATGTACGATATGCACTTGGCGTACCGTCTGTCTCCTTTTGACAACCTTTATTCATGAATTGGTTTCTCTGCTTTTACCGTGACTCATTCACGACTTCTTTGTCTTGTTTTTTGAAATTCTACAAAAAATGTTACCACCTTTATGTTAACATAGGCCATGGAAGGCCGGTTGTTTTTTAACCAAGACATATTGTCACTCGGCAAACGCCAAGTCATCCTGGTAAAGGAAAATGTTCATGTAATCACAATTTAGTTAGAAAACTCTCTCTTCGTCACTCTCTGGGTCGGTGATTAAAACTTCGTTTATTTCATTATCTGGACACATTTTGTTTCTCTCCAAACCTTTTCTTCATTGGTCCCTAGGCAGGTAAACTTCAAGAATTTTGCTCTAATAATAATTTCTCCCGGATTAAAAAGAAGCCCAGGCGGATGTCATCACCAACAGCCAAGCTGAGCTCCACTTCCTGACAGCACGCGCTGTGGTTACTAGGTCCCTCCTGCTGCCATTTTTCTACGCATTTGTTCCTGAAAGCACAGACCATACCACCCATATGTATGTTGTTTTGTCGTGCCACAGCAAGTTGAGTTGTCCCACTATACATCATGACACTCTGAACCACCTTTTGGGCACGCTAGCTCCTAGGTTTGTTCTTACTCTTGCTATCAATGCCAACCATGTCGTCTCTTGCGCTGTCATGCAGTGACGCAAATCGTCATGTGTAAACCATCATTACCTTGACCTCCAGTATTCGCTGAATGCGTACCAATACAAGTTATGTTGAGCTACATTATGCTTCAATAACCATTATATACGATCCGTGTTTACCTTAATAACACTTAGGATTCGTACTGGCATGTCTGCAGACACTGGATTCTCCTCTTCAATGACCTCTGTAACCATAGTCGCGGCACAGCAACCACAGTCTCCACTTCGTGAACTTCGACGTCTTCGACAAAACCAAGTGTTTTCTAAGGCCCAAGTGTACTTCTGAGTGTTATCTCAAAGGGGTCTGATTACAGTGATAATGTAATCCTAAGAATCTGTGAAACCACGTCCTCCTCTTCGAAATTCTCCGAAACCAAACAAATCCACGCTTCGCAAACTTAGCTCCCAGACCAATGAAACCTTAGAATCACACAGGCATTTTTGTTCTTGTTGTTTCTTTTGTTCTTCAATTGCATAACCATGTATTGTTATTTTTCAATTGCATAACCATGTATTGTTATTTTGTTCAATTGCATAACCATGTATTGTCATCTTTCAATTGCATAATCTTGTATGTTGTTTCACATCATGTACTTTCACCAAAACTGTTCTTTTCCAAACATTGTATGTACCCCTCACCCATTCCCTACAAACATTGTAACCTAAACTATAACATAAATTGCATGTTCTAGCTAGGCATCTCTCAAGCAACGAATCTCTCAAAAACCCCTATGGAAGTTTAAGAGGATTTTTTATCCTACAGCTCCATTGCCACGTCGCTTTTTTTCCGAGCGCGGGGGGAAGTGTTACGATACGCCCTTGAAGCGAATAGTTTCGAGAACGCGAGCATCTAGCCCACAGCTGGCCGCCCCCTCTTCCCCCATATCCTGTCTGCCTCTCCTCACCGCCCCGCTTGCCCGGCGACGCGGCGGCCGGCAATCCGTTGCTCGCGACACAGAAGAAATCCGAGCGCCTTGGCGAACGGACACGCCAGCGGCTCACTTTAAGCCAGCGGACCCAATTCAACGGCCGCGATGTATTATTGAAGTACCTTTGTGTATAATTGGCCTTTTGCCGCACCATAGTTCGGTCTATTTAGACTATGAAAGTGCCTGATGAAGCTGCCACATGAGACGAGGTTCCTGCCAACCTACATGTAAGCTGTATCTTGATTTCCTCTTTAAATGTTGTCCGTAATACAGTGAAATGTAGGGCCCCGTGGAAATCACGACCCGGAGAGTTTCGTTTTGAGAGTCAGTCAGAGAAAGTTAAACACTTTAGCTAGGTTTGTGTAAATTGCATTTCTTGTAATTGAATTGTACTGTAGAAACCTATGTATGTGTTTGAGCTTACAATACATGTCTAAATGATTTAACATTGTTATTATTCTGCTACGGCGGGAGGATTGTTGGCCGGTGAGGATCCCGTGGGTCACCGAAGGATGGAGAGAAGTTCCCTAGCCTTGAGCTGCCCACTCCCCTGAATAGAGAGTACCCATGTCCCGCTGAGAGCTAGCCAGGGACGTGTTGGTGTGCTGATGTTGGTTTAGAAGCCGGCATCGGGGTACCCTAACAGTATATAAAATGTTAATGTTTGTCTAGTTATTCGTGTAGGTACATGTAGATTAATTAACTGCAGGAGTTCACAACAGTCGAATTTAGAGTTTAATAATTTTAATAAAAAGGTCAGTTCGTTTATTTTTCGTCTGTTTACTAAAGTTGGAATATTTAAAATATTCATTAACGACGGGTAATTTATGTTCTCAAAAGGGATGTTAAGTTTAAAATTTACGAAACGTACAATTTTTAATTTAATTTATTAACCATATTATGAACAATTCCAATATGTAAACTTCACTTGCCATAACACAGGGACCTCCCTAGCATGGCGGACGAAGTAACATAAAAATCTATACAATGTACAAAGTTCTTATAATAAAGAAATAAATAATAGTGTGTACTTATTTATTAAATACTTTGTTTTCCTATTCCCTCTCGGTGCAAAAGTAAATCATTCCCAATTAATTGGGCAAACACAAAATTAGGCCAATTTCTCTCAACTTTAATGCACCGTTATTTCCCGATAGATTTTTCCGGCAAAAACAAATAACCGGAAGGAACAACAAGTAGTTAAGGTCGGCGTCTTTGATGTTTCTCCTTTGTTATCCGGGGGTCATCTTTGCGAACGAAATGGAGCAAGAAACAGTTTTCCCATTATTCCGTATAATAAGGGAGCGGGCCGATAAAAAGCGGTCTATCTGCTATCTGCTTGGTACTAGTACTAAATCAGCGTCGATACCAAAATAGAAACATGACGAATGAAACTTCCCAGCAAACGCGCTATTCTGATTGAAATAACGATATTATGAAGGCCTTTTTTATAAATAAATAATGAAAATAATAAACTTTATTAAATAAGAAGATAATACTAATAAATCTAACCTAATTATGAAAAATAACCACAGAAAAATATAAAGCCTTTACTATAGAATATACAGCAAACGCATATTATTTTTCATTCATTATATCTATGTGAAATAACACTTTTTTCTTCACGTCGCGTGTAGCGAAGGATTTTATAGGGGTAAATTGGTATACAATGAAAACAATTTCCATTTCATGCTTTCAGTAAGAATTCTTCTACTTTTTAAATACGCATATTTGAATAAATTTCACTTTTGTTTTCTTGATTGAATGAATATATGAATGAAGTGAAATCTTGGAAATGTAAATAAATCCACTTTCCGACATCCGATAGAGCTAAAACTCGGTAGACAGACTCGTCATAGTTGACATTGCATTCTTTAAACTTTTAACGTGTCGCAACGCACGCGAACGTATACGCATTTTCAGCAGGGCAGACCGACAGATCTGTCGGATCTGCCGGATCTGTCCTGATGATGGACAATCTGAAATTCAATGACATGACAGCAGTTAATATGTGAAATAAATGCCGATTTTATCCGATCGAGATTTGGCTCAGTTAGTACAGTGATTAACACCTTACCTTGTCTTGTGCTGGAAGGTTCAATCTTTAGTCAAACCAATTTTATTTACTTTTTTTTAAAGTTTAAAAAAAAAATAAAAAATATATATATGTTTTATGGTAAAAAGCGCTTTGTTTTTTTTTGGTTGATTTTATAAATTTAGGTTTTCAGCATATAAATTGATTATACCGCAAACTTTTATGGTTTCGCAAAAAAGCCATTGAAACATTAAAAATTCTCAAAACTAAGCCACTTGGGATTTTTGTAAACCGTTTTCATTCCCTTTTCCAAAATTCTATTTACCGTACATTGTACTTAAATCTCTTTGACATTTTTTTCGTAGCCCTTGGTGGACGTTATGAACAAAATTAAAAGCTTTTAGTCGGTTTACGCCAATAATTTCACTCTAAAACAGTCTTCATTTTATTCGTTTAGTTTTATATCACGCTAGCTGTGGTGCCCGGCTTCGCTCAGGGAGCTGATATGAGATTGAACTGACTTCCGAACCCACAACGGATCTTGCTTTATATACCCCTACCAATGGGTAAGCCATACCCGTACAAAAAAGGCTTCAAATGGTCCACAATGTTCTAGAACATTCCACAACATTTGATAGTGTTCTGGGATGTTCCACATTATGATTATTCGAGATGTTACCGAACGTTCCAGATTATTCATTTTAAACACATTTTAAATACTTAATATTACCTGGTATACTTCTCAACAGAGAGTAGTAACTTCGCGCAAAAACGTAAAACATACTAATCGCGTCGCCGCTATTCACTTGGGACACTTCCAAGTGGCGGTGACTTTTTGATATTTTTTGTCGTTGAGCGTTCTCATCGAGTTCTCTTGATTACCGCCCTCCGCGCCTGCTCTCAACACAGGATTTCCTAGCGAGATAAGTACACTACGCAGGTATTAAACAAAAATAAATAAAAATACATTTACATTGATTTATATTGAAATTTTAAAAAGCTTAAGTGACAGGTGAAGTCTTTGAGGAAAGGGGTGAAGTATTAGAGGTGTACGCCACCGTCAACCTCACTGTAATAATATGAAAGATCTATTAAATTTGAATGACTTAATTCTGACTTCGTTTGTCGCAAAAATTTGCTTCCGGAAAATCAGCGTTGTTTTGAATACTTCTGAAAAAAAATTTGCTATTATTAAAGTAAACCTTCTTTACGCACGCTCAACTTGGGGAGTAAGCTGGTGAATGCGTTACGAAAAGTGTGATGCGAACGGTAATCGATGCGAACGGTGATCGATGCGAACGGTGATCGGGCGAGGCATACTGCACAACTAAGGTAAGGCGTACATACTAACCCAAGGTCGTAGGTTACTCTAATGTCATAGGTCACCCCAAGGTCATAGGTCACCCCAAGGTCGTAGGTAACCCCAAGGTGGTAAGTCATCCCAAGGTCGTAGGTCACCCCAGGGTCGTAGGTCACCCCATGGTCATATGCCACCCCAATGTCATATTTCACCCCATGGTCATATGTCACCCCAATGTCATATTTCACCCCAAAGCCGTATGTTCTTTTATAAGTTAGTGAAATTTTACTTCAGTCGTGTGGTCTAAAGCTTGTTTTTTTAGGTCAAGCAACTATTTTCAACTATCGATGTCGTTTCCAATAAAAAGCATTAATTCTTTGAAGTTTTTTCCGAAAACAAAATTACGCACTTTACAAATAATTTTTGCAAGAAAATTCAAAATCGGAAAACATTTTCTTCTATATTTATTGCCAAATTCGTCGTTTATGCAGGTAGATAACGAGGTAATTATTTCTTCCGTTTTCTTGGACAAATTTGTGTTTTTTTTTGTTTTTCAAGCTTTAGTAGTCACATGGAATCTCTCAATACGAAGGATTAAGGGTGCAAATCTATTCATTCAAAATGAAATTATTAGTTTCATTCCTTGGTGTGGTGGAATCAGTTATCCCATATTGTAGAAATGAAAAATCAGTTTCTAGGATAGAAATCATGTTTTTTACCCTTGAAGACATTTTTTAAAAATAAAAATTAATAAAACATAATTTACATAAGCTCTCGTAGATAATTTAAATAAGAAAACAATTATACCAAAATCAATAATCAATAATGCTTTATTAAAAATAACCATTTTATAATTTTCCTTTGAAATATAGAAAATAAAAATTGTTTTCATTATTAAAATTCAAACACCATATAAACGAAAACAGTAAAAATGTTACCAAGTTTAATTTTTTAAATTATATAATAATATTATAAAATTCCAAAAGTTTTTTCACTTTTTTTTCAGATCTTTGGGATGAGGTGAAGAAATTCTCCCATAGCAAAGTGATTATTATTTTATCTACATTTTACCGTTAATTAGTGGAGGTATCTAATTAAAGCTACTTCATTTAAAACTTATATATATATATATATATTATTATTATTATTAATCAACAAAGGTAAATTAGATAAAGAAGCATTGTGAAGTTGTGACGCACTTCTGAATTCGGGATTTTCCTTACGGCAAATCGTATCACACTTAAAAGTATACATTTTTGGTGATTACTAAAAACCTTCAAGGCACAAACGACCCAATGAACATAGTAAAAACCAAAGATATTGAAATACAAGATATTTGCAATGATAGCCGCTAGACCGTCGGCGGACTATTACCTAACGGGCATTGTTTGAATACGGAAAGAATTGGTTCATTTACTTGATTTTTGAAGATGTGCAGTAGTATTGGTTAACAATATCGGCGACGCCAGGAAAAACAGTAAAAACTGCGAATAGCACATCTCTTGTATTTCATCCAGCAACCTTGTTGCAATCTGCAAGCCACACATAATAATAAAAAAATACACAATAGTTTATAAATAATTTTTTTGTAAGTTTGTGTTTTACATGCCATAGTCAACTCATTATAAGCTACTTTTGTAAGTGCAAACTTTAAAAGGTTTTCGAACTATAAAGTTATGGCACTTGTTGAGCTCTTAAAGTGAAACCCGATCATACCTCATTTTCATTTATGGGACTTTATAAATACAGGGTGTTAAGGGACGAACTTGACTTACTTACCAGTTCTTGATTATTTGGAATAAAACTTGTAAATGATTTTTTTTTTCAATATGAATATTTAAAAAAATAGGAGGTATTGAACAGTTAGATTCAGGGTAAGGCATTGATCAGTTACTCGGCTGAGTGACCAGTGATGATATATATATGGAAAAACAAATTCTCGTTCGTTTTTGAAAGAAAAATTGACATTTTCATCAAAATTGAAAAACATAAAAATAGTCACCGGAGACCAATTTTTTATTTTTTTTACTCCAAGTAATATCTACAGAGTATACACGATTTTAAGATACGCACATGAATTACTTTAACCAAAGAGTATACATTAGTTAGATATACTTAGAATCGTATATGTTGATTTTTTTATTAACCGCCTAACTTTAATTTCTTTACCTGCAACAAAAAATATTATTTTAGAAAATTCTATCTTTTCTGTAACACAGTCTAAACCACGTCCAAACAGAAGATAAATATTTTACTTTTTTCCTTTTCTTCGAAGGAACTTTTTCGAATGTTCTTTCCATTTTATTAACTCAATAACCGCTTATATTAAGGAAATATTTCGAACAAAGGAAATTGAGGGGCTCAAATTAAAAAGCTCGCATATTTTAGTAATTCA
This sequence comes from Limnephilus lunatus, assembly GCA_917563855.2. Lineage (NCBI taxonomy): Eukaryota > Metazoa > Arthropoda > Insecta > Trichoptera > Limnephilidae > Limnephilus > Limnephilus lunatus. Next base: position 83,640,426 of record OU830596.1, on the reverse strand, counting down.
AAACCAAATTGAGCTGATGAATGAAAGAGAATGTTTGGTATTTGTTTTAATTGCGAGAAGTAGGTAGGTGCTGAGATAATTGCGTTAGCCATTTTTCTCGGAACAAATGCGCAGGCAGTTGTTATAAAGATTAAACATAATATAGGTGGGAATGGTAAAAAATAATATTTTATATATCTTTTTTTAATACCAGAAAATGAGATACAAAAATGGATAAATAGCAGAAATTTGTATCATAAATGTGTGAGCCTGGGGGGCGTATTTCCTTTTCCGTGTTCAATACGAGGCAACCATGCCTCGAAATAACACGGGTTTGTAATGCAATTTATCCACCAAACCCGTGTCCAGTAGAAGGCAAGCAGCATCCTACTGTGCACGGGTTTGTAACGCCAATTCCCCTCCCAAACCCGTGTTCATTACGAGGCATGTTAAGTGAATGCATTATAGACAAGTTTGTATCTGTATTTATAACAGCAGAACATGGAAAGAAATGTATTAGAATAATTACACATACCTGCTAGACAAACCCTGCTTTGCCAAACAAACCATTTAAAACCTGGGATGTTTTTTAAAATTATGATGAAATACGAGTTTATTTTAGAGAATTTATTTTATAAGATTGGTACTATAAAGTGTTATGAGTACAATATTATAAAGTGTTTTATTTATTTTATTAGTAAGGCTGTTTGCGTTTTATTGCCCATCCATTATATTGTGCGTGTATGCACACACTTCGTATTTTATATTATAATCACGTTTGGATGACGCGTGCCTCGTACTGGACACGGGTTTAGGAAGGGAATTGGCGTTGCAAACCCGTGCACAATAATGGCGTTACAAACCCCCTGTTGATTTCGAGGCATGGATATTGAACACGGAAAAGGAAATACGCAGCATGGGGTGTGTAAATAGCTGGGCATGATATTGATTGATGAATCTTCTCACCGACAAAATATATCAACAAAAATGGCAATCAGTAAATCTAGATACATCAAGAGATGCTAACATTATAGAATGTCGTCTGATGTATGGGCGGTCATTTGGTTATTTTTCCACAGTGAGAAATGGTGCACTATTTGATAATATTTTATAACGAACACTTATCAAGTTTATCCGGAAAGAGTGAAGAGAGGAAAGGAAAAAAAAGGAAAAGAGAGAGTACAGTGAATGATTAGGCAGTCTGAGTCTTTTTCATGTTGCAATACCATTCCAATGAATCAAAGTTTGTATCCAAAAGGTCACTTCAGTGTTCTGTGGTGATTCATTTGCGGTTCAAACGGACACAATACAACTTTAGTATCCCTGAAAGCACACAGAGCCCGCCAAATGACCACTTTGTCATATAAATAATTTTAGTTTATAAGTATAAATTTATAATCGAGATAAAATTTAAAAAAATTAAACATATTATGATGCCTAACTAATTTTCTCAAATATTAGATATTTATTTATTTATTTATTTATTTCAAGACTTGTTTTTACATTAAAAAATGATAACATTTGCAAGGTTAAACAACATTTTTTTTTTTTATTCTACTACTCCATAAGTTGAGCTCTGGGAGCTCGTGTTTATGGGAGGAGTATTTATTCACACGCAAAAAATAAAATAATAATAATGTTCTAATTAAATGTTTAAATAATATTCAAAGAACTTATGAGATAAATACAAATATTAATTGACATAGATTCGTAATTTAGGAAAAAAATTGTTATACAAGGTCAATACTTTTTTTTTTTAATATTAAATATTACATTTAAAGTAAGGATAAATTAAATTAAATTAAATTAAGGGTACAATATATCATTATCCAATTTCAGTGACTTAATTTGTTGTTTGAATTGTTCATATTTCAATGTTTCAGTTACATTAATTTTGTTTTTAGATAATAATATATTGTACCATCTTACACCTAGATACAGATAGTGGTGCTGAGCCGTGGTAGTTCTAAGCATAGGGATGGCTATTAAGCCATTCGTTTTAAATCTATTGCTTATGCTATCAGAGGGGTGAATTTTTTTAATAAAATACTCTTTATAAATTTGATATAAGGCGTTTCTCTTATACAATTCTGTGATGGATGGTACATTAAATTCTCTAAATATCTCTAGAGTAGGGAAGTCGTATGGTTTCCTAAGGATGATTTTTATAATTATTCTTTGAATTATGATTATAGGTTGTAAGGAAGCTTTAAAGGCCCCTCCCCACCCAATAATGCCGTACTGTAATAAGGACTGAATTAATGCAAAATATACAATTTTTATGGTTTTCTTGTTTAAAATATTTCGTATGTTATAGAATACATAGATAAGTTTTCTTATTCTTTCCACAGTGAGATTGATATGATCTTTCCATTTAACATTTTTATCTATTAAGATTCCAAGATATTTTATACTAGATTTATGATTTAGCTTAGCGCAGTCCGTATTACATGTACCGTCATTTGAACAATTTTTAGAATGAATTGTTATGTTAATTACATTATTTGGCACATCTTCTTGTAGAGAGAATGGAATATAATATGTTTTTTCTGTGTTGAGTGATAATAGATTATTATCGAACCATTTTTTTATAACCTTCATGTCTTGATTGGCTGCATTGGTAATATCATTCCACGTCTTTTTTTCGATAATTATTACAGTGTCGTCAGCAAAAGATATAAGTTTTCCATTTAGTGATAATTTAAACATTTGGTTTACGTATATTATGAATAAAATTGGTCCAATAACAGTCCCTTGGGGAATCCCAAATTCTAATGTTTCATCTATACTTAGTGAGTTATTTAATTTCACTTTTTGACTTCTTTGAGTTAGATAGCTTTGTAGCCAATACCTAACCTTACCAATAATACCGATATCGTTTAATTTATTAATTAGTTTTTTATGGGAAATACTATCAAAAGCCTTGCGTAAATCAATAAAAATGCCAAGGCATTTGTTTTTTTTATCTAATGCATTATATATAGTTGAGGTTAGTTCAGCAATGGCATCATGAGTGCCTAGTTTCTCTCTAAATCCAAATTGGCTAGGACTAAGTATTTTATTTTTATCAATGTAGTACATGAGTTGCTTTTTTACGATCTTTTCAAAAATTTTTGCAATGTTTGAGACTAGAGATATAGGTCGATAATTTGATATTTCCTCAGGGCTGCCTGATTTAAAAATGGGTGTTACGATTGATTTTTTATAAATGGAAGGGAATATTCCACTATTCAAACTAATATTTATAATGTGTGTAATTGGAATGCTTAAAAAATTGATGTATTTTTTCAATATTTCTACTGTGACTCCATCAAATCCTGGTGCAGATCCACCTTTTAATTCATTTATTATATTTTTTATGTCATTTGTTGTTACTGGTTGGAAAACTGACAGATTATTTTGTTTAAGGCAATCCTTCTCGATATCATCTATTTTATAATTTTCATCGATCCGTTTAGCTAAATTTTGACCGACGTTAGCGAAATATTTGTTGAAGGTATTAGCACATTTTGTCGGTTCCCTTATGGCATCAACAGAGTTTTTTCCGATATAAATTTTTTTAATTAGATTTTTTTTGTTTTTTCGACTATTTATTTCATTTATCGTTTTCCAAATGTGTTTTACATTTTGTTTAGCCAGGTCAATTTCATTTTTGTAATAGTTTTCTTTAGTTGTTTTTATTAAAGAGGTTAATTTGTTCCTATATTTTTTGTAATATGTAAATATTTTTTTATCTAAAGGAAATTTCTTTGTCAGGTGATATAACTCTTCTTTTTTTCTAATAGATACGACTAAGCCATGTGAAATCCATGGTTTTATTTTTTTGAATTTTGCTTTAATATAAATAGTTTTAATATCAGTCGATGCAGTAATATAATTGCAGAGAATATTATCAAAAATATTTGCGCTTGTTTCAGAACATGTAGATTCTAATACGGGTCGCCACGTTTCCGTACTTATTTTTATACTTAATTTATTAAGGTTTAATGACTTTTTTGTAAAAATATTACTTTCTGAAATTTTGTGTATATTATTAAGTTGTTGTATAGAGATACAAGTGTGATGATCAGTAATATTATTTTTTAATATTATCGTAAGTAATTTGTCGATATGTTTAGTGTTGCACCATATATGATCAATACATGAAGGACGTTGACCCGTAATTTCTCTAGTATAATTTTTTATACATAATTTAAAATTCATTTCTGACATAAGATTGATAAATTCAGTTTTTATTTTGTTATTATTTTCGTTAGAAACATCTAAATTAAAATCACCAATTATCGTTATGTTCTGATTATTTTTTTTTGATAAAATAATGCTTCTTAATTCATCCATGAATATATACTCATTAGATCCGTGCGTTCGGTAAATTGCGATAATATTAAAGCATACTTTATTTACAGTTACATTAATATCTAAGCAATTAACTCGCTGCATAGGTACTTCTTTCACTGTGATGTTTGAATAACAGGATTTAACAAATACAACAATACCACTATTTCGGTTAATAGCAAGCTGTGTCATAAAGTAACTATAACTAGGTATACAAAATTTATTGTAATCGCTGGTGAATGCTTCAGTTAACACAATAACGTCCGGTTTATGATTTAGTAAATTAATTGAAAGTAAGAATTCATTAAAATTTCGTTTCATTGATCTAATATTTAAATGTAATATTGAGAATGAATTCGGTATTTTATCTACAATGTTATTACAATCATTTAAAGTGTCACAAATATGTTCCGCAATATTAAGAGAATCATCTAATTGTTTAGTGTAAAAATTATTCATATTTAAGGGGATAAAAAAATAAGTATGCAAAATGCAAACTTACTCGTATTCGATTCGCATTTGTGCATTTTTTAACATTTTCTTGCGGAATTCACATAGGTAACTGTTACCTGGATGTTCATTTTGGTAACCCTTTCTGTTAGTGCAGTTGTGGCATTTGGCAGGCTCTTGTTTTTTGGGGCAGTCTTGTATTTTGTGCTCTCCTGCACAGTGGAGGCATCTGGGACTCTTCATGTTTTCAAGGCATCTTAGTGATGTATGTCCATATCCAAGACAATGATAACATTGCATGAGTGGAAAGCAGTCTTCTACGTGTGCTTTTGAGTATCCAATGTTGATCCTTTCTTTCGATATTATAATTTTTCTTAGTTTTGCTGTAGTTTCGATAATGAAATTTGATAATTTTTCCGATTTTTTGTTCTTGAGCTTTTTCTTGACAATAATGGGTTCATTTTCAGTTTCTGAGGTCATGGCGTTTTTTATATCTTCATTTTGATTTATCAAATCTATAAGTAGTTCTTCTTCCTTGTAGCAAGCATCAACTCCCTTAATGATAATGCAAGGTTTTTTTTTCTTTATTTCATTAGCGTGTATTTCAATATCTGGGTTTTTGTTGATTTCATTTATTATTTTTTCGGTATCAGTTTGTTTCTCACATGTTAGTATTATTTTGTTTTGATAAGTTTTTTTTTGTCCATAAAATATTGATTGCTCATTCATAAAGCAATAAGCGAAATTAGTGAATGAACCGGAACCCTCGTCCAGCGGGCCCCCAGGACCCTCGTTCAAAAAAATTCGGAAAATTGTTGTCATATTATTATTACGTTTTCGTAAACTCCCGCTTGACAGTTACGAGTCCCTGCAAGTTAGGACGACAGAGCTAAATTTCAGATTTTACGGCAATTTTACTATGTATTGGCAATTTAGCTCTTGTAAATTAAATCATTTGTTATTATTTTTACGTGAATATCACCGGTAGTAGATAATATAGGGTAGTTAAAAAAACCTACCGTACCTCACAAGCATAACGTTATGGACCGTATACCCTTGCGACCCGAACCGCCATCGAACTACGAGTCGTGGGAAAGGAATGAACCAACCGCAAACGCTTTGGTTAGTGGTTCGGCACACAATTTTGTAAATAGTGGGATAAGGCTCTTGACTCACAATCCGAAGATTGTGGGATCGAATTAGTGTGGAAAATAAATTTATTTGATTAGTTTGTTTTATTTTAACATTAATTCATTTAAAAATAATATGTAGGATATTGGCAGCATGTTCTCGAGTGGAAGATCTTCTCAGTATCGCCCTGGACCACTATTCCGAATAGAAACGTTGCTTTAAATAGCTTTTGCCATGTTTTGTGACTGGATCTGAATATCTAGGTACTTCCCACCTTCTTCTTCCCCTCCCCCTTCACATCCCCACTATCTTCAGCCTCCGGACGGGAGCAGCTGGGACTCTTTTGACCTCACATTTTCTTTTTAATTCAGCATACGTTGTTGAAAGGATTTTGTTTTTCTTCTTTCTGTGACACCTTTCAAAGGTAGGTACCGTCTTTGTGATGAAAGGACAGAGGAACTACATCGCCACGCGGCTGAACACCGTTGTCAATGAGGGTGAAGAAGAAAAAGATTTTTTTATTGTGGCCTTGATTATAGGAATGAAGATGGAGATAAAAATATATTAGGCATAATTTTCTGCTAGGAAAATAGAGTACTTCAAATAAAACGTGAAAAAAAAGTCTTTGAAAAATTGATGAGCACGAAACCTTAAACTAACGTCATAGAATATTATTTTTGTACGGTTTAGCAAAATGGGACATAAAATGTAAAGAAATATTTTTTTAATGAATGAATTGATAAAGATCGCTTAAATTAAATAATTTCCTTGCGGATTTCTTGTGAATTTAGTTTAAATCGAGCCGACTTTATTACGTGTGCGTGTCGCGGTCAGATCGTTTTATCGATACGAAAAACAATGAAGCAAAAGGATCAAAAATATATGATAGCTTAAATGAAAAATTAAAACGGTGGGAAAGGTTGAAAAGGTTGATTATTTTGTAGATTAAAAGATAGCTTTTTTAAGCCGGGCGTCGAAAGATTACACACCCCTTAAATAATTTTTTAATTATGAAAAATTTAAACCTGAAAATAAATAGAGCGAAATTACTTCTCGGAATTGTAACTAGGAGATTTTAATATTTAGGATTTAAGGGAGACAGATGATAATAATATAAATTAGTCGTAAGAAGATTTTGCGTAATTACGGAGATGCGTTTTTAATTTTTCTATTTTTGATTAATTATAATAATATTTTAAAACAAGTTAAAACTTATAATCTATAAAACTTATATCTTGTAATTTTCATAATAATTTCGAAATTAAAATATGTATTTAGTTTAAACCATTCCTTATATAATGTAAACATGCATCCCTTCAAAAAGTAACTTTGTAATTAATAAGCTATTAGAATCATTTACTGAAACACCGTTTTTTTTTTATCCAGAATAATTTTCATAATAATTTTTAAATTAAAATATGTATTTAGTTTTGACCATTCCCACTCCAATGTAAACATGTATTCCTTCAAAAAGCAATTAAAAAAATCCCATTGATCATAGTATAATAACATATCATATAACATAATATATAACATATCATATAACATAATATATAACATATCATATCATATGTATAATAACGATTTGACAATAAAATTAGGCCATTAATAATTCACATTACTTGTAAGGTTTTTCCCTAATCAATAGATATTGAAGTGAGCTACCAACCCAGTGTAATTAGCCCACTGGAATTACCAAAATACTTAGAAATTCGACAGTCTAAAACGACTAAGTAACAAAAATTATTTATTAAAATCCTTGTAGACCACCCGTCTCCCCCTCCCCCATATGTTATGTATATAAACCGTAGGCTAAGAATTATTTGTACCATTCTGAAGATGGCTCTGACGAACTGAAACCGGTTACTGTCAAATAAAATTAAGTGGAATAAAGTTTTTTATTTGTTTTATTATAATCTATTATAATGGACTTCCACCACGAATTATCAGGTTCAAAAATAGAAATATTAATTAAGTTAAAACTTGTTTCCAGTATTTATTTCTCAGGGCATCTTTAGCTGGTACAATTATTCCCTTAACTATGGTTTATATAATAAATAAATTATTATTACAGATCTCCAACGAATAGCGGTATCTTAATTCGGAACCTTCGTTAACCGGGCCTACGAGGACGGTCGATCGGTAAGGATTGATAGGATAACTTTAGGTAACTTCTCATAGTTCTTCCTAGCATGACTGCAGATTGCCAATGAACAAGTAACCGTTCACAATGATTAAGTGTTCTTTATAATCTGGTCAACTGTTGTCTTTACGTTAGCGATCTTCGGTTGTCCTAGGGAACGATGAGAAGTTACTGAAATTTATACCGTCAATCTTTATCGATCGACCGTGCTAGGAGGTCAGGCGTAATTATAACATTATCAACTGAGTTATCTATTTTATTTAATACACTCGTACGTCATTCCTACTTGATGTCAAAAACTTTTACTGTAAAGGATGCATTTATTTTATGTTTATTTTACTTATAATGTAAGTATTTATAGTTCCTTGCTACAACATATTACAATGTAAAGTTCTATTTCCATGCATACATTTATTGATTTTCGAGTATAATTATAAATGACAGTCACAAACGCCTTCCCACTACATCAAAAAATGATTACATTAAAAATATATTAATATATTTCAACTCCAACACGATGAGTTGGTTAGTAGTAGATGGGATAGACATTGCAAAATGATTCACTTTTATATTTTTTTGGAATGGGATCATTTATAATTTATTAATTATGTTACTCCTGAATAACACGCAAGTTATTCAAAAAATTGGAAATACAAGGTTCATTATGAAATCTAAGAACTATGAACTAATTGCAGCCAGCGACCAAAACGGAATGATTTTGAATTTGAGAAATATGCTGTCATCGGCTCTGTGACCCCGTGCGCATTCTAACATGCGCCGGTATTGCCGTTTATTAAATATTGTCAGCTTTGAAAAATCATAGTTCCTACAGGTTTTTCCGGGGTTTCATAACCATTTGGAGATGTGAAAGTGCGATTCAATCTCACGAACGAACGCATTACGACTTCAAAAAGAATGCAAGGTCGGTGTACGCATAATACGTAAATAACGATTTTGAAGGGAACCTTATAATATGTTTGGGACAAGAAAATGAAATAGACAGGAAAGGCAGTATTAGGAAAATATATTACCACAAAGGGGGTGGAAAAAGAATTCGGATACACTCCATGAAGATATGGCACTATCAAGTGAATCAAACACTTGAGTCGGGTCGTGTCAAGAGTTGGAGGGCCACCACATGAGGGGTCTAAGAAATGTTCATTCTCAGGAAAACGGTGAGTCATGAATGCGCTGCATTCTAGACCCAAAATAGTTTCATTGAATACAAGAAGAACTTGATAAATAAGTCAATCGTCAGTTGTAAGAAATAATTTAGTAAGAAGTTGGAATTGATAATGATAATAATGTATGCACGTCATTCATGTTAACTTATTAGTTGTTAGTCACAAATGTTAAGTTCTTAGTTGTAGGTTTGATAAACCAATATTTTTATTTTTACTTAACTTGCATTCTATGTTACCTACTTTGTGTCAACTTATATAATTTATGTACCCTATGTTTTGTTTCTAATACTTTATGCTGCCTGTATTTTGAAAACTATTTTTTTCATGGTAATTTAAAAAAACACATGTAGGTACTGCATTATATATGTAAAAGCTATTTGGGTTTTTAAATAAGAAATAAATAAAATGTTGCAAAAAGACCTTTTGATGAGTTTGTTTTCATGAAAAGACACAGTTAAATGTTTATCTTATTAAGAGGTATGATGTAAGTTAGGAGGGAGTGGTGATACGAGGAAGATTAGCCATTCGGGTCTGGTCACCGAACATAACTAATGCCATTTCAAGCATTTTTTTTAATATTTAGAAAGATTGTCCTTTTCCAGGTACTTAGGTTATCTACCACCCTTGAATTTTATATGACTGTATTATCTTTTTTTCTTCGGTATTCACATTTAAAATTTTTTTAATTGTAAATTGCTTTATTAATAACACCCAAGGCTTCGAAATTACTTATTTGAACGAATACCGCCTTCTAAATACTTAGTTATAAATAAACTCGGTACCTTTTCGAGGCATGGTAATTACTTCTCAGCATTTCGCAAATAATTCATCTCTTAAATAAATCTTTTTGTTTGTTTGTGACAAGAATTTTGAATTACGGATTAATTAAATCCGGGAATCTTTTTGGTTGGCATTTCAAAAGTCAAGCTATCCGAGAAGACAATCGGTATTATTCAAAAATATTACTATGAACTCATGTTTTCAATTATAATAAGAAAGAAAGGGTTCGTACTTTTGTCTGTAGTGAAGTGAACTGTGAATTTTAGACCTATACCAGGTATTTATAATATCCAAGGATAGGCAAAGATAACATAATTAAAATTATTTTGGGAAATTAAAATAATTGATCTTTGAAAATGGCAAGTAATCAGTGGGTCAAGGACAGAGAAATCAATAATCTTACAATACCGGATCGATAGGAGAGGCAACTAGTTTATTTCGATATAGCGAGGACGATTTCACTGCTAAGCCAAACCGATATTGATAGGGAATAAATAAGAAATCTATACACAACACTTGAGGTGTTTTCTTTGAATTCATTTTCCGAAATTTCAAACGGCAAACAATTACGTTAGGAGGTATTTACTCATATTTTAACCATTTGCGTTTCTATGTCTATGAATACTTGCATTATTTATGAATATGGATCGCGAATATGACTTCTTTCAATTCTAAGAGCTTCATTAATTCAATCCGTTCGCTAAACAAGCCAGTAATTTTCCATAACGAACGACATTATAAAAAAAAATATGGACAGTTAACCAAAACTTATCTGATTTTATGGAAACCGCGCTAAAATTTATTAATCAATATCAATAAATAGTTACCGCGGCGGCGGTACCTACCCACTACCCGCCTCCCAAATTTAATAATGAGATCTCTGACAAAGAAAACACCTGAAGTGCTTTAGATAATTTTAAAGCTAATCAAAATATTCACGCGCTTCTCAAAAGCATAGAAACAGAAAAAATACATTGAAAAATTGGAACAGATTATTTTTTTTTCTTAGATACCTGTTTATGAGAAAGCACGGAGAGTACCCGCGATTCATGCATCATGAAGATCTACTCACAGAAATGCGTTGCCAAAGTCTCCAGTCGAGGAGGAGTGGAGCCCTTGCAGTTATCTATTAAATCCTTAATAATTTAATAGATAGCCCGTGCCTCCTGGAATGCTATAAGTTGTTTGTACAGAACAACTATAGCCAGGGATGGTACCGCGATCTTCTATGTATCCCACGTAGAAGAACAGACGTACTGGCTCGGCATAGCATGACATGAGGTGTGGCGCCGTTAAATAACGCTTCCAAAACTGTTGACATCTTTAAATTTGCCTCGAAGAATTCAAGAGGCATATAAGTGCTACAGATATGTATGTATCTCATGTTACTATTTACCTTTTTCTTTAATTTTTCCATAAATGTGTATTTGTGTCACATGTGTACTGTTAATGGACACAGTCTGTAATACACAACTAAAAAAATATGTACGCGTACAATACAAAGTAATTGGGTATCAACATAAATCTTTCAACACAAAGCGAATCATATTTCAAAAATAGGAAAAATACATTACATAAAATAAAGATATTATTTGTGCTCAATTATTTTTACAAAAACCAGTTTTGTTTATAGAACACGCTTGTTTTACAATATTGTTTCAGAGTTGAAAAAATGTCCTTTGTAAACTTCGTCCTTACTGACATACGAGTACTCCGGAAGAATCAGCATACAAATGCCTCCCTAGGGTCAATATCTCTCCTTTCAATCACCTCGGTTCCAGGAAAGGCGATGATCTGATCTGTTGGTCCTTCGGAAAGACATTCGTCTTATTGGCTGAGAAAGAAAAAGATTTTGATATAGGATACATTAGATTGCCCTGTGCTGAAGTTTTTTTTGTTATTAGGGATGTGGTAAAAAATAAAGAATTCCACAATTACTGGTTAGTCAATGGCGTAAGATTACCACTTAGGGGGTCTAGCATAATAAAATTGATAACTTTACAATATCGGCTTGATAGGCATAACTATCGATGATTTTATACTTTCCCGAGCACGGCCGCACTGTTGATAGAAAGCACGATATTGGCAGGGAATAAATGATATTTAACTCCACTTTTATATTACTCTTCCTCAGTCTCTCTGTTTGGGAATATTTCTATCCTTTTCCTACATACTTCCTTCTACCTACTTAATGACATTGCAAATCTGTGCAGTGGTAACTTCCAACAAGCAAGCAGTTAATTACCATGATTAACAGCCTTACTAACAACCCCGTGTAAATTTTATTAAAAACATTAATAATTTAAAAAAATATTTATGGAAAGAAAAACACATTGTTTACACAGCCTGAGAGGGTAGTTAATCGCATATGTACGACTGTTTTATTAATGACGTCTGAACGAAATTTGGAATTTTTCCAAAGTATTTTGAATGTTCTTTATATTTCTTGTTTTTGAAGGTGTCGTAAAAACAAATACCATTTATAAAAACTATATAAATTTACCTCTTATTTAAAATTACCTATTTATGTATTTGAAATAAACTTTAGTTTTAAAAAAATTACATATTTTAAGATTCAAACGCGGAAAAAAAGGGAAAATAATTTCTTACCAAAACATTTTTGATGAAACTGTAGAGAAATTTAAAAAAAAACAAATTTAAAAAAATACAGTCCTTTTATGTAATGAATTTGGAAGAAAATTGTTACCTCACTTTTTTCTCGTGCATACATTTAAAAAATAATGAAAAAAAAATATTACCGAAAAATAATCTAAAAATAAAATCGATATTTAAAACGGACTTCTTGCTTCTCTAAAGATGTTAATTTCTTAGATACGTTTACCACCACATGTATTAGATATTAATATTTAAAAAAAAAAACATTTTTATGAAATTCTCATAAAATAAAGATCCTGGAATGTAAATTTGAATTTTCATGTATCATAGAAAATAGCTTTTTGACATTTCAACTTTCAAAGTACTATTATTGTTATTATAACTTGACTAAAACTTATGAAAAACCACATAAACATGGTTAATATATCAATTATATGAATATAAGGTGAATTAGTCATATTAATAGAAATTACAATCATATGTAAGTAATATTAATATATGTAACACATATCCGCGGAGCCAAATTTTTTTCGCAGTTTTAATATGTTTTCAGCACGAACGACGAATGCTCAGGCGCCACACCATCGCCACCTAGCGGTTATGAATGAAAATAAATAATTTAATATGTACACTATAAAATATTACATCGTTGCCAGATTTAAAATGCATTTTAAATTGTGACCACGGAACAAAGCTTATTAGTAATATTTCGTGTTTTAGTGTATATGTGTTTTATTCATGTTACTACAGCAACACAGGTTATCGGTCGTGCTGTGTTTTTTTAGTAAGGCTGTAAGTGTCTATGTGTATTGTATGTGTATCAAATGCTAAATTATGAGTTTATTAAAAGTCTTCAAATTCTAACTGTTGGTGATCATACAATCTGTGCACAGTTTGGAATATTTTATGTGGAATGTGGATTTACTGTAATTTGCTGTTTTATTTGGAATGTGTATTGATTGTCCTAAAACGGGAATCGTCCTAGTTGGGCAGTCAAAACATTTCATAAATTATGTATATAAATGTATAATCTCGTGCTAAATAAATAAAAAAAAATTAAAAAAATATGGATATCATCAAGTCAGCCTACAGTGAGTTACGTTTCCTTATTTCCCACCATCTAAGAAAGTTCTTAACAGACTCTTCTAGTGAATAATACATCAATGTCTGAGACTACTTGCATACAAATATGAATTTATCCCAGATTTATCTGTCTCAATCCACTGTGGATATCTTCAATCAAGTTTCTGCTGAGACGCTTGGATGAATAAATTCAATCGGACCACGTAACAAAAAAAACAATACAAAAAGGCTTTTCTCCCGAAACTAATCCACCATTTTTTGTATTATACGTTTCAGATTATTTTTTTTTGCTGACATTTTCCGGTGTGATTTTTTCGACACGATAAATAATAAAGATTTAAGTACAGATCAAATAATGGAGTAACTTCAACTGAAGTAAATCTTTCTTCCCATTAAGCACTGCTGCAAATAAACCGTGGTAGTTTCCGATACGTGTTAAAAATAAAGGCGGCCAGTTTTTTTATGAAATCTCGGCAAATTGAAGCCTTTTAGAGATGTAAAAGAAAATAAAATTATGTAAATGAGAAATAAACCCTAAGAACGGGTAGTTCAAAATTTTTTTGAATAATTCATAACATATTTGAAGTTAATTTTCACGTTCTATGTAAGTTCTATTAATATATCATTATTAATATATCAGTTACTTCATAAAAGTGAAATAATCACAGAACTTGAATAGAACTTTCACAGAACTTGAAAATTAATTTAAAATATTTTATGAATTGTTCAGATTTTTTTAAAAACCAGTCCCAACTTTTCATTTTACAGTATAGAGATGTATATAAAATATAATCAATATAAAATGAAAAAAAATCACCTTATTACACCACTTAATAAATCAATTTTTTAAAGATGTTTGAAAACCAATGGTTCCTCCGAGAGGATAAAATTAAAATGAACAAAAATAATGTCTATACTTGTTTGTCTTTTGTTATACTCTAAGGAATCATTGGTTTCGAAAATTTCGAAAAATGTTGATAATTTTGTTTAAATTAATGGTTTTTAATTAAAATGATTTATTTTTTATTTTTCAGTAGTAACAAATAGATACATGACTTACAAATAAATTTAATCCAGTAATTCATTACATGGTAGATATATTTGATGTTTCCCCATAAGTAAGCAGGGCTTGTGTGTATGGGGGGGATTCGTTTTCATTTAATTAAAAATTATTTATTTATTTGTAAGAAACAAACAGCTTTTACATAATACATATACAGTGATAAATATATAATTGAACTGGAGTCAAGCCACATAGTTTTCTTATGCTAAAGTACATCGGAAATGAAGTTTTATTATATTGTAATTAATGTTGGGTTATAGGAAGAGGAGAGGAAGAGGAATATAGGAAAAGGATAGGAGATGCTCACGATATATTCTCATATTAATAATCGATCGTACGCGTTACTTCATATCGATATTTCTTAAGGTTTTTACTAAAAATGTCAATGCTGTAAAATTTTGTATTATATTGTGCACATACACGAGGAATTGGGGAGTTTTTTCTAATGTTTGTTCTACAAGAGGGTAAATATAATAAATCGGATTGCCGGGTTGATCTTGACGGAATATGAAAATTTATTAAATTGGTAAGTTCGAAGTTAAATTAAATGTCGACACATAGTTAATTTGCATTTATTGAAGAAACCAGTAATATTCCTAGTTTTATTTTAGATCTAGATCAGAGACTCCCAATATTTTAGTACATTTTTTCAACGTTTATTTTTGTTACTGGTTCTCTTTGGTAAAATTTAGGTACTCAGATATTTTTAAATATCCTTCTGTTTTTATTTTGAATTTTGGAAAAAGGAAAATTGATGTTCGTCTAATATTTGTATTAATTTTTAAATGGTCCAGTTTTATTTAGAATTTTATATTTGTAAATGTATTAAGTTGAATGCCAGAAATTAAATGTTTTTAGTTACTGACTATAAATCCTTTAAATATACGTTCTGGTGAATGTACATCAGCCGTGGTTTGTTTAGAATTTTTTAATTATTAATTTTTGTATTGTGTAAAGTGATGTGTGTTATATTCATATGTTCCACCCCATCCTATATCAATGTAATCACCGCATTAATCGTCATAACGAAGCAATTTAGCGGATGCGTACGCCCACCCACTTAGTGGCAGGCCACATCGGGAGAAACCGGTTGTGGAAGGCCTGTAGACCTCTCCAGCAGGACTCTCGGAACATCGCCTTACCCACAGTCAATGGGGGGATTGATTCATGCGTCCATCACTCCAACCCTCAAACCTTTTCCTTCCCACGACTTCCTCTCCTTCCTTTCCCTAAAAAGACCCTTCACACAGCATCGCCAAATATGGCGTAGGCCCTGAGGGGAATTATTTTCCTCAGGGCGTCCTTTGTGGGGCTAATGTAAAAAAACAATCTCGTCTTGGAATCCTAAATGGGGTATGATGTGAGGCTAAAGGGATTGGGTAAGGGAAGGATATGTGGAAGATAAACATTATATCGAAATATGGTCACCAAACACGGCTAAAACCATTTCAAGGAATTTTTCAATTCTGATTCGTGGTTTGTTTCAATGGCGATACTGAAATTATCTAGTACTCAGGATTGTACCGCAAATATAATTTTTATTATTTTTTTCATTATTCGACTCTTTGACTTTCGGATTCGTATCTGGATTCGTTAGCCACAAGATGATTCTCTTGTTCTATTACTTTCACCACTAGGTACTTACTTTACGGATATAAGTAAACAATATTTACGCGGTATTATATTATATATGTTCAGTAGTTTAATAATAGATAGTGGATTATAGACAGTAGATATTATGTAGATAATATGAAAACTTGGATATCTTTTCGAATTCAATCAATAGATTCAGAAGAAACTTATACTTGTATATACCTGACGATCTCCTCACTTAGAGCCACTTTAAATCATTCTCCTACTAATGCATTGGCTTTATAATATGACGTGTGTACATGTGTATGTGTGTGCGTGTGTGTATGAAGATTGTAGATGTATGCACATATGTGTGTAGAGTGCGCACACGTATGCATGTGTGTATATGTATAGTAAATGTGTATAAAAACCGATCAGTGGTTGAGAGGGCATAGCGCTTTAGTCCCACCTGGGCGTCGCGTGTTCGATTCCTTGTCTGGCTAAGTCCTCCATCACAACACAAGCAACATTTTCGGCTTTCTTTGGTGTTAGTACTTAGGAGATTTTCAAACATTGTTGGGTTATACGTAACACGGGAATGTTTGTCATTCTTTAAAAAAATAAATAATGTATTTACTAATATTTGATTTTGATCCTCCTTGTTTTATGTACCTACATGTAATTTAATTTATTATTATGTATTATAACTTATAGTCATACTTAGAATGTTGAAATGAATGGTGTGCTCGCTTTTAATTGGAATCATCGCTGTAACCATATTGATAACGTAAATTAATGTAATTATTATAATGTGATGTATAAAATTGCAGCCAAGAGATAAATACCTACATTTTAACGTAATATCGAAATATACAATAATATTACATCTGAACATGAAATAGGTGCGCATCCCTTCTATTTTACATCCACCTGTTGGTTTCATTCCGATTATGTAATAAATATCGGTTTATCGGTAAGAACCTGCCTGTGAGTAACCACTTCTGGAATTCGGAGCCAAATGTATATTTACAGTTGGGAACCTCAGTAAAATTACGCCAACCCCGGTTTGAAATTGCATATATTTCAAGAAATCTTGCAAAAGAAAATACGAAACCAATTTTGAGGTGGTTGGCGGTATTACACTTTGTAAAAAAGTTGAAAACATAGTCACAAAATTAATGCAATTGAATTATTCATTGTACGAAAATGCATTTGTTATTTTCATATCTTTACAACGTTGGACTTTTAAACATTATCTACCATCACGTGGAGCGTTTCACACAAAAGTAAAACTATACGAATCTCGTAAATAGGCGCTTTTAATATTACCACGTTAACACACGTTTTTATATCAAAGATATAAAAAAAGCAATAAACATACGTTCCTTATTACAATAATATTATATCTCTTTCTTACACATTAAATAATGGTAAGACAAAAGATGAGACAAACAATGTACGTTTGTCCGTTTCGTTCAAATTACAATGTTTTCCTTTGGAGGAAACAAACATACGTACACAGCGTGTCTCATCTTTTGTCACCATTATTTAACGTGTAAGAAAAAGATGCAGCATTATTGTGATAAGGAACGTATGTTTATTGCTTTTTTGTACCGTTGCCGTTCCGTAAACGTGGGAATATTAGTAGTGCCTATTTAATAATATACGACATCTGCGTACCAATATTTACAGCCGCCGATGGATCACGAATTCGGCAGGCGCGTAGATCATGTTTTAAATAACGTATGTTTATCATAATTTGGAATGACCCAATAACAACGCCGGATTGTTGTTAAAAAAATTATTTTTTATTCGAAATGTGACAATTTTTGTTGTAGAGATATGTGTACTGTATATTTCAATTATGTATGGAATAAAAATTATTTTATTTTTAACTTAATAAGTAAAACATCAAATTCGATTCCTAACCCAGGTCCTTTGCCTACCACTTAGCTCTACCACTGATCTAGTGTGACCACATCCGATTCGTCTATCCGATATTTAACTGTATCACACTTCGACTAAGAACTACCAATTTCTTCTTCTAAAACAGCAAACTTATTTTGTGGCAACAAAATTGTCTTGTGTTTGAAAAAAAAAATTCACAATTTGCCGATTTTTTATAATCAATTATAGTGGTTAAAACCAAATAATTTATTAATTTAATTTGAACTACCAATTTATTTTCTTGATGCATATTTTTATTGGCTGCTATCTTTATATATGATTACAAGATTCAACTAGAACTAAATGCTACCTAGACAGTGCCTTAGATAAATGTATCCATTTGTATTTAATATGCGACTTCTATTGACTTCTCTGCGAGCATAGGTGAATATTTATTTTTATTTTTAACTTAATGAGTAAAATCTGAGTTGTAATATTTAATTAAAGAAGACAAAATTAGCGACATTCGATCGAAGATCTGAAACAGAAAAATCATAAAAAGTATAAAGACAATAAACTCAGGACTTTGCCTTGTTGGGGCGACTACCACTGAGCTATGTGATTCGATCATATTTATTCTATTTCAGATTTTCGTGTCGCTTATTTATTAATTAAATATGGAATAAAATATCACATAAAAGCACACTACGGCTATCCTTTCAAACTTTTGCTGCTCTTTTGGTGAAATTTGGGATTGTTGCATAAATTGTGGTTCGATTGTGGTAATAACACGTTGGATCTCCGCCAATAATTTAAGCATAAATTTCAGTAAACTTTGGGCAACTTTGTGTCTATATGGTGGAATATTTGTTTCGGAAACACGTAGATAATTTTGCGAAAATTATTTATTATTCAATAATTTAACAATTATTATAATCAATAATTATCTATCTCAACTGAAAACAACCAACCGGGTTTTAGATAAGCCGCCATAGCTCAGTGGTTCAGAGCTCCTGACCGGCAATCAGAGGGTCACGGGTTCGAGTCCCGTTGGCAGCCAGTATCTTTTCTCGGAAGATTTTTTCAATGTAGATGAGTGTTGCAGGCTGATAATTATTGCTTATAATAATTTTTATCTACCTTTGTGCTATGCATAAAAATCTTGTCTTAAACGTTAGTTTATCAATTAAAAATAATAATCAATAATTTAAGATTTGTGGTTTATTGGCATACAAAACATGTGACTTCAAAAAACACCAAAGGAAGAAGATGCATGGTATCAAAACGCAGAATCTTCTTTGATCCACGTTTCTTGAAATCACACGACCAGAAAGTATTTATAAAGAAAATTCCGAATGATGAAAATTCAATTTTTTCCAAAAGAAGAAAAGGAAGAAACAAAATTCATTGTACAAGTTTGAAATTTTTTGGAGCTGCCAACTTTATAATAACAAAAAAATGTCGCGGTATTTAAACTCCGCACTTTTGTTGCGACATCATTTATAATAGCAAAAAAAGAAACACCAATATTGGAATGCAGAATATGTAAAAAAAATGTTATGAATTTTTAGGACGTAATTATTTTTTAACATTTTCTCAGAGTTCTAGATATTCGCTGTGTTGATGTTGTCAATCTCCCTGATCGAGTGGTGTGAGCTTTGAATCTGGCTTCAGAGGAAGCAGATTCAAAAACCAGCGAGCAAATAATCTTTTCAAAAAAATGTATAGATTATTTCATTTTCAAAGTGGTAGTAAAGACTGTAACGCATAAAAATAAAACGAATCTATGGGTTTATCGCATTCCTGAAGTAAGAGAGTTGAAGACAATTTCATTGTCGCCCTGGTAAAAGACCACCATTCAATAGCTTTAGCCGTGTTTGGTGATTAGATCTGAATATCCAAGTATCTATATACTTCCCCATCTTCCTCTCCATATCTACTTTACCTTCTCACTAAAGTCAGCCCCACAACCCAATCTACAACCCATGTACCTACCTATCCTCTGACAAAGTGGGTGGCCAGTATTATCTACATGTGACGTTTGAAACAATAACTCACCAGTGTAGTGATCATCTTCATAGTGATCTCTCAGTGTCTTTAATCAGCGAAAATAAAAAAAAAAACAGGTAGAGAGAACTTTGAGTTGTAGCCTCAGAGCACCTTATTCGAATCTATTACAGAAACTTGTGCAGTGATCACCTCAATGTTCCCTCTACGAAAATGTGCTGCGTTAAAATTAAGGAAAGGCAGATTCCTTTCTAATGTCCACTATTTTCCAAGCTATTACCATAATATTATCACTTTGATTCAATCATTTCACTTCTAGGGTTTTTATGTGAATACCTCATAAGAGTCCCAGCTGCTCCCGACTGGAGCCAGTGAGACTATGGCATCCCCAATTGGGGTATTTTTTGAGGCTGAAGGTAGTGAGGAGGGGAATGTGTTGGGGAAGAGGAAGGTGGGAAAGTATCTGGCTATTCAGATCTGGTAACTAAACACGGTTAAAGCCATTTCAAGCAACGTTTCAATTCTGAATGGTGGTCTTTCACCAGGGCGATACTGTGATTATAATATACTATTTATGATTTTTAAATGAATTGTGGTGTCACGAACTGCGACTCCACTTTAAATTGGCGGTTGTGCTGCACAGAGCAAAGCCCTAATGCAACCCTCGAAGGACCAGTCCCGAAAACTACGTGGTCGCTAAGTTATACGGGACGATTAAATAGCATCCACTCGCAAAACCTGATGGATAGTCAGTCGATGGTTCAGATCTGGGCTTTGATCTGGCAGAACGGAAAAAGAAAATAGGACTCACCAGTTTGCAGATGGGGCCTCACTGATCTCCAGGTTATTGGTGTGCACTTCACTAGTTGCTTCGTAAATCGCAATATTAATTTTGCAAGAGTTATAATACGTGCTCCCTGTCTGAGATATTATTTTGTACTGAGCTTCAAATACTGTCACCTCTTCTTCTTGCAACAATTGCCTTTTTAATGGTGACATTTTGGGATGGGAATAGTAGGTAGGTGGGATAAAATCAGGATTTTGACATATATGCTACCCACCAAGTCTGCAAATGCAATACCTAACCAATCCCATATAATAATGCGTGAACAAATTGATTGTGAAATAACACAAGTTAATCAAATAAAATGTATTTCCCCACGCCTGAATTCGATCTCGCAGCCTTCGAATTACGAGTCAATAGCCTTACCCCTCGACCTCACTGGCCGTCGGGTATATCAGTTCAGTGTATATACCCATCTTGACTTTCATCCCCAATTGGAAATGCCGTAGTTCCACTGGCGTCACAGGGGTTGGTAATATACGTTTAAAAAATAGAAGCTACACAACTGCGAGCAATTCTATACTCAGGGTTCTATGTCAATATTACCGATGGACCAAAAGAGCAAACACACTCCAAGTAATCCCGTTGAAAGTAACCCGGATTCATAATACTTATTTCAGCGGATGAAAAAAAACAAGTCGTTGAATTCGTGCTACTACTGTAGTACGAATCCGGTAAAAAGACCGCGGAGATTCTTGCCGCTTTTCTTGTTTTGTTGTGATTTGAAAAAATAAAAATATAACCCCTTTAAAACAATTTTTAATTTGAGTGGGTTCCGCTGGCAAAATTTCTCAAATAAAATATTTTTTTAATCATCAAATGCTCTGTTTTCCATTGGTAGACCCTCTCGGGGATTATCAGATTTTACAGGTTGCTGGTTCTATTTCTATGTATGTAAGATGATATTTTAATATTCATTTTTGAATTTCAGCCCCTATTAAAATAACGTCAAATATTTAACGTCATAAATTATATAACTTGTAAATTTGTTTTTTTTAAGTATCTACCACAATTAAATCAAAAGATTCAAAATATATTTTGTAAATATATTTTAAATATTTTTTCATCCCGATACTCGTCCCTCTTCTAATCACAAGCGTCTGCTTCTATAGAAGAGAAATATCATACAAAATAAAAAATAAAAAAATCAGTGAAAATTTATTATATAGTTTATTTGTATCAAAAAAAGATTATTTTGAAATATAAATATTATATTTTATATGTTATTTTTGCTGTATAAATAATGTATCTTCTGTAATAAATAAATGAAAAAAAAAAAAAAAAAAAAAAAAAAAAAAATTTATGTAATACCTACAACTGGTTTCAAAATTATGAAGGTTTTATGGGGTGGCAAGCCAGATTTTAACGATGTTCTATTGCGACCTTTTTCACACGAAACTTAAATTTGGATTTGAGGCCAAAATATTCCAACAAACAAACAAAAAATGTAATTAAAAGGCAGGAAATTGTATTTTGCGGATTTGTTTTACTTTATTTATTATTTGTTTTCTTTTTTAAATTATTATTTTAAAAGTATATTAAAGATGATTTTAGAGCCAACTTATTGTGAATAAATAATTTTGCCCTACCTTATTTGTAAATTTAAATAAATATAAAATAAAAAAAACCCTTTATTTTGGGTAGAAATTTATAGAGAAATTTATTTCAACATAAATCGGTCTTTTGAAATGAAAATTTACGAACGCGAAAATGCTTTTGCATTTTTATTTTATATTTTGTTATAATTTTTTTACGTATGGCCCACACACAAGATCCCGAGGAAATTAATTCCCCCTAGTTTCTATGTCATCTTTGGGGATGCTGTGTGAAGGGTCTTCACAAGAAAGGAAAAAGAGGAAGTTCTGGGTGGGGGCGACGGGATTGAGAGAGGTCTGGCTGTAGAGGTATAGGTTAGGTCTCCTTCAACCAGTCTCCCGATTCGGCCTGCAACGCAGATATTGGACAGACGCAATCGCCACCAACATCCGTTGACTACATGAACCCGGGCACTGCTGCCAAGCCACTTACCGTAACAAACAACTTGGGGTGACCAATGGCAGAGGGGTTCCGGAGCGGCGGTACCCATACCCGCCACCCAAATTGTAATTAACCCTATCTCGCAAGTAGTTGCCAAAGTTGTCCTTCAAGCAGGAAATATCTGTAGTTGCCTATATTTTGCACAAATACATAAAGTAGCACATTTACTACGTAATTTTTTTAACGTCAAATGAGCTCATATTTTCTTTGAATTTAATTGTCACTTTTAAAATTTAAACTATTTATCCAGCAAGCCACAAAAAAGGTACCTACCTATATTCGGAAAATTATTCAATTTTTATTTATAAATATTACTATATTTGAAATTTATGTAAATTCTTTTTTTTATTTCTCGATAGATTTCTTGAATACGGTGTTCACCCGAAAGGTTAATTTCAATTTGTCTCTCTAATTTGTCAACAAAAACATACAATTATAGATATCATAATAAATATTTGCTTTTGAAATGCATTTTGATCACGAGGTAAATATTTTGTATGTTTTTGAAGCTTCACAAATCCTACAATTATGATATCCCGTGATTTTTCACTGTGTGCTTGTATAAAATATGTTTAGGAAGAGAGCTTTAAAAAAGAAAATCATCAAAATAAAAAACAAAAAAAAATTAGTTACCATTAACGATTCCACAAAATTTTTTTTACATGAAATTATTTTGTTCTTTGCACAAGACAATGACGTCTACCAATGCTTCAAGATTATACAAGTTCATTTAAAAGACTGTTTTAAAATTGACATATTTGACGGGTAAAAGCACTGTGTAAATTTTACTGGGCACTTTAAAATTAAGTGGCCAACGTTGATGACGTACTCTTCGGTTATTAATAGAAAACCGCAATTTCGATTAATTTTTCTACACTTCAAAGCTGAGTTTTAATTAAATGTTCCATTTAACTATTCTTAGTGCGAAGGCCTCTGTAATATTGGAGTTTTATTAACAGGAGACTCTGAGGAAAATAATTTCTCTCAGGTAATATAATCATCTTTGGTGATGGTGTGTGGGGGTGTTTTAGGAAAGGAAGTTCTGAATAGGACAAGGTATGTGGGTAAGAAGCTGGGGGTCAGTGTGTACAGGAGTAACGGGCGTATGAATCCATCCACTGCAATGCAAGGCGTTGGATCAAGAGAGTCTGGCTGGAGAAGTCAAAAGGTCGCCGTCGCCAAGATCTGGACAAACTTCGTCTCCGGTACCGACGAAACACAACACCGCGAGTATATTACTCTGCTTTTATATTCAAAACCAACTTTTCGGTGATGTTTTTGCAATACATAGTACGCAAGCCGACTCTATTCATTCGCTTAGAATTCGTACGTATAATACTAATTAACCCTTGATTCTGTGCAGATACGGGCGTTTCGTTTGATAAATTCCACTATTTTAACAAGCGGATTACAATCTTTAGTGGACAGGCGTCTGGTAGGTTTGCTCTCTTTTTCTACCGATATTACGGTGCATTTTCGGGAAATACTATGTGACGGTTGACGAGAAGATGATGGGTATCATATGACAAATGTCAACTTCCATCACTCGTTTTTGAGTTCAATGCTTGGCTGCAGACCGATTTGCCGATATCTGTTTTTCCTTCCTCCTATAACTTGGGTATTTTAAAGACCCATGTTCACTCCTACCTCTCCTCAAGAGAACCCTTCACACAGCATTTTCAAGGCTGACGTAGGCCATCGGGAAAACTTTTGAATATATTTTAATATAAAAAAAAGTCGACCAAAGTAATAATTTATGTTGTGAGATTTACTGACACTATTTGACCGGAGTTACTATGGCTCATAGTTTCATACCTAATCTATGTATGCATATTTGGCAATATGGGTTATTTCAAATTAATAAAATACTTAGTTTTTACCACTTTTATTGTTTATAAAACCGACATAAAACCCTGAAGAAGTGAGCGTTGCTCACGAAACATGTCGGTTTTTATAAATAATAAAAGTGGTAAAAACTAAGTATTTTATTTATTTGAATTAAAATGGTGCCACAAAATAAGTTTGCTGCGTTAGAAGAAGTAATATGGGTTATGTTTAGATATTTTATCTAGAGGGTTTGACAGTTTACAAGCCTTGCCACGTTTGTAAACTAGATGCTTTTCTTGTGGAGGTTTTTAATAATAATTCTTTATTTAACGCGAGTCAAATATATTGACATTGAAACTTTGTATTACAATAATTTAGCACAGATTTAATAAATAATTATCTCGCTAGAGGAGAAGCAGGCGGACGGAACGAACGCTAAAACCGGAATAATTTTGCATTATCATGCACTCGGCCAGAGAGCAGTATAAAATCGGATTTGAATAGTATTTTTATGGTTGTTCATAGCTCGACTATACATACAAATATCTTCCTTTCCTTGTCCTATTTGAGTCGGGAATCCATCGCATCAATAATATGCTTGCAGGCATCTTGTCCTGCACTACTCTCCAATGGTCTCCTAACATAATTAACCCGAATGACCAAACCTCTCATAATCTCCTACACAGCCTCATATGTATGTTCATACATCTATGTCGAATTGTAACTATACATCAACACTGATTTTGATACTAACATCATGCTTATTGGAGTCTGTACCTGCGCATAATTAATTTGCTTACAACAATGTGGGAATATCCCAATAAAAGGACGAGCACCGTACCATCGCAACACCAAAGGAGGTATTTAATTAAATTGGAAGACATAACTCCTGTCCACGCCGTCCTGGAAAGGTTCCACGAAAGACGCCATAAAATCACGGATGAACGGGCGCAAAATTAGTTGTGCTCAATTGAGTACAAAATCAGTTTGGAATTAGAGCAACCCGGTCTATTTATACGGCGGTAGGACCCGATTTCGGAAAATGAACCAGTCAGCACACTTACCTCCGTTATATTACATACAACACAGGTAGGCCGATCAATAAATTTACAAACAAACAAAGCGGAGCATACCGTAACAGGGTTCTTCGTTATTGGGTAAAGTTGTGTTTTGTGTCGTGTTGCATTGCGTCATTGGGAAAGTTTATTTTTACGTGACATCTATTTTATAAGTAAAACTTCTTTGCGCACGCTCGACTTGGGGTTAAGCGTCCGTTACGAATGCGTGAATACGTTACCTAAGTCTTAAACTGTTGGAAAATCCAGTCACTATGGCACCACGTAGGGATTTTTTTTTTAATATATGATACCCCCTACTAATTTTTTTAAGGACAATGAAAATTTTCCATAAAGACTCGAAAATAAAATTCGCTGGTCCGCAATTTTTTATTTTTTATTTTTTTTATATTAGGATTTTCGAACAGTTCAATTGGTGCATGCAAATCGGATGTACATTTTTTTTATATGTTGTCAACCAGATTTAAAAACGTGTAAAAAAAAATTTCGAAATAAACACATTCAAAGTTTTTCTGAAGGATAATTCAACAAAAAAACTGTTTTAATATAATGATGCTTGCAGAATTATATTTGGATACAGAAGATACAGCAGCGCATCTACAATGTTTCAGGAGCTAGGACTACACGGTTTTGCCGGTCTGATGAGACACCGGGTCACTGGATCCAGGATGCGACTTCCAGCACCAAGCGCCACTCCTGAGCGAGCGCAAGGCCCGAGCTCACTCCAGACCACGTCCTACATTATATTTGATTATTTATTTTATTTCTATTATCGCATATGTTTTTTTTTCTTATTCTATTTTTATCTGTTGTGTAAATATGTATGTACAACTCTACGGGACGTGTGAGATTGCACTATCCTCCCCACATCCTGGAATAAAACATTTTTATTATTATTTACATAAAATGCTGTTCCTGTCTCCATAAATTTTTAGAATTTCTTTATAACATATGGTTAGAGCATTCTTAACAAATGCATATTTCAGAAAATAAATATAAAAAATGCAAAAAAAATATTTTACAGTGTCCTGGTACCTTAAGACCTTGTTTAGCATTTGATCAAGGGAACATGGAGGCTTTAGGCCCTCTGGCCCCCTAGGACCAGAGGCCCGGGGCGGGCCGCCCTTCCGCCCTACGTTAGTCTCCTTCATTACCTTCCAGAGCCAGTACCAGTTACCAGTCAACCTGTACAAAAGTAGCATTATGTATTCTATATTTAAACTTGCTAAGTTAATATTGTACTTCCAATGCTTCTCATCTCAGTTTACTTAGGAAACAATTTGCTTTACAAGAGATGAAATAACTTCATAAAGGTAAGTAAGTTCTTCTCAAGTTATGCGCTATTCTCTTTAATCAAAACATAGCACGTAATATTATAAACCCGAAGAAAATTATTAACAAAATATTGTCGTAGAAAATAAATTTAATAACCTTGTTTTGGCGTAAAGGAACTTTCAATAACTTTTATAAATAATATTAAAGTGTCTTCTCAGTAATATATTTATGCCTGAAGTGAAACAAAATTTATTACGTGCCTTTTTATTTCTTGCGGGCCTTTTAAGCATGGTAAAAATTTTCATAGTGTTATTGTTATAATAAAGTTAAAGTTAGTTTATTTTATCAAGTAAATTCAACACAATAAATAAAGAAAAATATATTCCTCTTTGTTTTCAACTTCCAACGTTCTGGAATAATCGCAATTATCAAAAAAGTTTTTTTCTAAATTTGTCTTTATAGTAGAGAAATCTTTTAAAATCTTCATTGAGAGCTGTTATTACTTCCGTGAAGATCCGCGATTTAGGTACCGTTACGACACAAAAAAAACATAAAACGTTCGTTCTTTATCCTAATAATGCTGCAGTTCTTTATTTCACATTAAATAATGGTGAGACAAAATATGAGACACACAACATACGTGTGTCTTGTTTCCTAGAAAGTACTATTTTTTTCCTTTGGAGGAAAAATATATATCTTATTCCGGCTCAGCTACTGTGACGGGAATTGTGTTTCATTTTCTTTATACGTATGAGGTAGATGTATGATATTGATTGTATGTTTCCTTTGGGGGGGTGCAGACATACGTTCAACGTGTGTTTTTCTCATTTTCGACTGTTATTATTTACTACGTAAGAAAGAGCTGCAAGCATTATATGTTTAAGATCAAAAGCGAAACCATCAGCGCATTGACTTTTGACGTTTTTGAATTTTTGGAATTCACTCACAGTTCGATATTATCATTGTAACTATATTCCATATATCAAAATTATCGTCACGGCTAGTAGTACTGTAGGGGTCTACGTAGACGTCACAGTGCGGTGTGTAAGAGAGGTGCAATGATTACTTTTCCTTTGGAGGAAACAAACCTACGTACGGTGTGTATCTCATTTTTTAAAGAGCTACATCATTTTGATAAAGAACGTATATTATTGCCTTCTTAGAGCCGTCACGGTACCGTAAACGTGGATCGTCATGGTAGGTAATAATAAAAGCGCTCAAAGAATACTTTTTTAAAAATCTTCTAAAATGAACCCCAACACACGAATTAAATTTACCACGAACAGTGTTTTCGTGTATTTCAGTAAATAAAATATTTCTTGAGGTTTATCCCAGTTTCCAGCTGGCATAAAAATAGCCCATAAACATTTTTCTTTCTTTTTCTATAAAATATAATGTCACTATCTCAGAATAAGCTCTCTTAGTCGTTAGAGATTTTCTTAATAGCCTTTGTGAAGTTCGCGCAACACCTTGCCGCGATGCCAAGGGTCACTTTGACAAAATAACAAGAATAACTCGAAGTTTAAAGCGAGGAACTAAGCCTCATGTAACAAAGTGTGAAAGCTTAAATCTCAGCATTTTTAATATAATAAATGTATGTCTTTTCTTGAAAAAAAATATTTTGTTATAAAATATCATGTGCTATGGCTGATCGTTAGTTACTGTAGCAATAACACATAGCAATATAATTAAATCTTATTATGCCCTTTCTATTTATTTCCTTTCTAACTAACTAACAAACAACTCGGTCTTGGCACATACTCTTTGCCTCATTCACATTCATACATCGTCTCATTCTCTTCTATTATTCTGACTTTTGTCATGGCCCGACAATCTCAATATCAATTAAGTATCTGATTCACTCGATCGTGCCATGTCTTCCTCGGGCGTCCCCGATTTGTTCTACCATTCACATTTGCGTCATATATTCTTCTTATACTGCTTTCTTCATTCATTCGCTCTACATGCCCAAACCATCTGAGGGTCCCTTTCGTAATCTTACTCATTATGCTTACATCGGCCTTAACACTTTTTGCGGTTATCCACATTTCTCACACGATCATACATTGTTTTACCCCACATACGCCTCAGGGATCTCATTTGAATAGCATTCAGTTTACTGTTTTTTTTATTATTTTTTTCATTAGCGCCAACGGCATTCAGTACTCCATTAATGGAGTTAACTTTATAATATTCAATTTGGGAGGCGGGTGTGGGTTTCACCGCCCCGGACACCATTTATCGGATAGCTAACACCCCTGCTGTAGGTTGCCCCAAGTGAAATGCTACTTTCGACTTAGCAGGGGTGCCGGGATCCTGGGATGATATTTGTCTAGGTTTTGGCGGCGGCTGATGAGTTTGCCCCCTACAGCGTGGCGAGTTGGATCTCCGGAGGCCTTTTAACCTCTCTAACCAAACTCTCTCGACTCCGCCTTGCACCGCAGTGGGAGGGATGGATTCATATGTCCGTCACTCGTGGATATATTTAACCCATCCCTCATATCTTTTTCCTTTCTAGGGCTTCCTCTTCTTCTCCTTCATTTCTATAAAAAATACCTACCACATTTCATCCCCAATGATGACATTGGCCCTGAGGGATATTTTTCCTCCTGTGTGGAGATTAGGTAAAAAAAATCCCTTGTTTAAGATTCTATAGATACATCAGCACCAGACAGAGGTCTGTTGTATAGTGTTAGTTAACTGATGATTAATAAACCAAAGCATTTTGATTTAAATCCTTTCATTTGTGGTTTTCTTTTTACAGTAATGTAGGTGCGATGCTCAAAATCGAACAAATAAGTATGATAAAAGAAACTTCCCTTGAAAATCTTAACGGGTTGGTGTCGTAATGTAAATCACGCGCGATTTTAAATTGAACAAATATCACATTTTCGAATCAGGGATGGAAAACTTTTTTAGACATTTCCCAAAAATATTTGTAGGTACTTACCTGCCATACTTGTGTACGCGATATTACCCAATAGAGATGAAATTTGTGATGAGTTGTCTAATAATTTTACATACCTATTATATTATATTTCTCTTTTATTCTAAGGAACCCGCAACAATTAACATTTCCAAAGGCAATACCATTTTACTCAAGGTGGCGACTATAAAAGGAACCTAGCTCCTTATTTTGTAAAATCGTTTGCAAAGCCTATACCTTTTCAGTCACGGTGACGACTATAAAAGGGTACTTAGCTCCTACTTTTGTAAAATCGTTTGCAAAGCCTATACCATTTCAGTCACGGTGACGACTATAAAAGGTGACTTGCTCCTAATTTTGTAAAATCGTTTGCAAAGCCTATACCTTTTCAATCACGGTGACGACTATAAAAGCGTACCTAACTCCTTATTTTGTAAAATCTTTTGCACAGCCTATGCGATTTCAGTCACGGTGACGACTATAAAAGGGTACCTAGCTCATTATTTTATAAAATCGTTTGCAAAGCCTATACCTTTTCAATCACGGTGACGGCTATAAAAGGGTACCTAGCTCCTTATTTTGTAAAATCTTTTGCAAAGCCTATACCATTTCAGTCACGGTGACGACTATAAAAAGGTACCTTTCTTATTTTGTAAAATCTTTTAATAAGCCTATATCATTTCAGTCACGGTAATCACTATATAAGGGTAATAGCAAGGGTACCCGGGTTCATGGGGTGAGGTTTTTCTAGGCCTTGGAGGTGGATGACCTGGAAACACTGAACCCCAGATTCCTACCCACCCCCTTTACCCTTTTCCTTCCCAGAACTCTCCTCGCCCTCCTTTCCTTTAAAAAAAGCCTCCACACAGCATCAAAATTTAAAGTCAATATTTAAGGTGGGCATTCGTCCTTTTTTTAAATTAAAAGATATTTTCAGTCTCAGTAATTTCAATCCGGATATTTGTTTTAAAGATGGACAGCCTGTAGGTATATACAAATATGTGATTTCTGTACGCTTGCTTTCTTCCTTATCTTTTTTGCTTTGCATTTGTCGTCCTATGTACAATGTGTAAAATAGAGGTGGTAAACAATGCACTTACTTATATTTCGTTAGCGCTTATTTTACTAATTTACTTTTTTCCCTTTCATTCACAGATATATTTTGAATGATTAAATTAGCTTTGCCTAATACCTATACAAATCAAAAATTATTTTTTTCATTTTTGGCCCTTTTTCAGAAATTTTATTTTCTTTTCATATTGGTTATTCTACTCCAACTTGAATAAGTTTCAAAGCCTCCTGTAAATAGGCCACTTGCATCACTTTTTTTTCCGGTTCAGTCAGATATTCTGAGACATTCCTTTTTTTATCGTATTTTTGAACCCTGGCGATTTTTCAAAAATTTCAATCCAAAAATGAGACCATTTTATATAAACCGGAAAGACGGGACATAATTTTATGGGTGCGAAAAAAACGATAATTATATAGCTGAAAATCATTTTAAAAAAAGAACTTTTTCCACACGAGTGGCACAGGAGAATAACGAGGCAAACCAAAAATATTACATCTCATAATTTTTTTTTTCCTTGATCCATTTTATTGATCATTAATCATTATAATGTTCAACGTCTATATATGACTAAATCTAATGTAATATACTTGTACTTGAAAATTATAAAAATAATAATATATTGATTTTGTTAAAATCAGCACCATTACCATCTTCTAAAACAGGTATAGAAGGCATAAAATGTACGGGGTTCTCTTCGTAACATCTGTCAAAACGTCAAACCAAATGATAAGTTCGCAGAGAACAAACAATAAATCTAGTAAATGTTAAACGTCAAATTAAAAAAATCACCTGAAATCAAAGTGTTACAAAATTTATAGAACATTATCGGAGATGCGATATTTTCATGACGTCACGAGCCCAAATAATGGATTAATTTATTTTAAAAAAAACTGTACATTTCTTAATATTTTTACTAACATTTTCGTAATCTTGCTAAAAAAATCTATCCCCACGATTTTTTCCAAGTCGTTATGAAATCCATGCAAGTTAAATAAAAGGTTTAAGCACTCTATATTTCGGTATTTTGAAATCGATTACATTAAACGGAGCGAGACGGGAACTTTTCGAGCTGTTTGCTTCAATTTATTTGGTCAACAAATTCCTTCGCCTTTATTCGACTTTTCCATTGCTTATTATTTTTAGACCGAATTTTTCGAGGTATCGGTGCCTAATATCAAATATACGTTCACATAATATATATACTTGATTTTGAAAATAGATCTCGGTATTTCGCTGGGGATAGTTATGTGTTGGGTAGAAAAAAAAAGATATATATGCCAAACAATGCAAATTTTTTAATATCATATATGTAACATTCTAAAATATACGAGGGCTGTCCTTAAAATAAGGTCTCCAAGGTGCTACGGTCGCGAAGAACAATTTTACGCGAGATCCGGGAAAACTGTCATGTAGCCTTGTTTCCCTATACCAAATCCTTACACAGTTGTACTCTCGCAATACTTAGTCTCGGCGTGGCAGCCGTTCGCGATGAAGCTTCCGCACGTCGCACCTGCCAGGTGTGAATTAAGCTCTATAATTAGATTTTTTGAGTGAGAACAAAACCCCGGAAGAAATCCATTCTCAGCTGCTTGAAGTGTACGGAAAACAGTGTATGAGTGCGCAGATGGTGCAGAGAATTTAAAAGCGTGCCGGACGGCCATCTGTTTCAGATGAAAAAATTGCCAAAGTGAAAAAAAACAATGATCACAAATCGACGGATGACGGTTCGGAAGTATTGTGATATGATCCCTGATGTCAGTTAGACCACTATTGACAAGATTTTGACAACAAATTTGGGAGACCACAAAGTCTGCCCAAGGTGGGTCCCAAAATGCTCACCAAAGATCACAAGGAACAACAAATGTTGATCAAAAATCAACAACGTTGAAGCAGCCCTCAGATTCCTTGAAGATTGCGCGTAAAATCATTCCTCGCGACCGCAGCGCCTTGGAGACCTTATTTTACGAACAGCCCTAGTAGAAGTAGCTAGTTCTTATTTTCAGTATATACCGTGCCGCTGATCTTATTATAGTAGGTAGCGCAATGGTCAGCATAGTTGCCTTCCACACAGTTGATCGGGGTTCGATTTTCAGTTGATGAAATTTTTTTACCGTCGGAGGAGGCTAGAATAGGCATGATCAAAAAAATCATTTATCTGCGTATAAGTAGCTATTCTGGGGAAAATATTTATTTCTGGGGAAAATATTCATCGGTAGCTTACAATATTATGCTACTTTTATAAAAAAAAATATAAAAAAATGATCTGGAAAAACAATTACCTAAGTTATCACAAAAATGGAATCAGCTAATCGGCACACGATGCGTTGTGTGCCGGTGCACATCTCCATCGCGACGGGAGAATGGTTCGGTAAATATTTTTGTTCAGATTTTAATTCGGCATGCTTATCAAGAAGGTAGGTAAAAAAAATTGATGTTCATACTTACTAATATTATGATTTTAATGGATTTGAAAAATGTTTTATTAATAAGAGAAAAATAGAAACATTATTTTGTGTTCAATGTTCACAGAACTATATTAAAAAAATAACTTAAAATGCAATGAAAACATCTATGTGCACTTTAAGTATATTTCATATTACGAGGGCACTAATGTTAATAACTTAATGAAAGCATTTTCTCTTTACTTTCAGTAATTTCAAAAGCATATGTTTCGCTCGGCAGTAGGTCCACTTCAAGTAAATACATTTTTTATCAAAGTAACCGCTTGGTGCTTTGTAATTCAATTTTTCCAACAGAGTGAAAATTATTTTTGTATTTACAAATATGTAATGGAAACATAAATAAACATGGTTTGTGCACCGCAGAGCGTAATCATATAATGCGCATATCATCAGTGATAGAATTATTCATATTTATATGTAGGTATATAAGTAATCCTTTGCTTATAGTTCGACCAAAAACAAAAGACCGATTCACGACTTATCTGGAATGAAGAGCAATTAGGGAAGAGAATGCGGCGTAGCAACCATTATTCAGTCACCATCCATTTCATCCAATCACTAACCAACGCTTGCGAACTACTAATAAATTACCTACGCCTATTATATTATATTTGCGCATAGCAAATGACGTGCTTCTGCACACCTTTTGCTTGCAATCCAGCTATAAATCATCTGCTAATTATATTTTTTTAATAGTATTTAGATAACTGGCACAGACCCCGGGAAAAATGACGGGATTTTATTATCTCAGTTTTGAATAAATAATTTGAACAATTTTCCGCTAAAATCTACGTAGGTATATTGTAGGAAGGCATCTATTTTATCGCTTGATATAAGCAGTTCGAGTTTTGAAAATGACGCATTGAATCAGTTTAGTTTCATCAATCACGTTACAGAGATCTGAAAATGGTATGTTTATTTATGAATAAATCTTCCAATGATGATGAAATATCATTTTTTAACACATCTATTTGAATTTTGTTTTCGTGAATGAATGAATTAATGCAAATCTTGGAAGTGGAAATTAACCCACTTTCCTACATCCGATCGTGCTGAAACTTGGCAGGTAGTCTTGTTGTCGATGACAATGCAGCTCATAGGTACAGGTATTTCTCTAAAATTGGCGACTAGCCGTCCCAAGAGATTGAAAATAGATGGTTAATAGTAAAAAAACTTTGTTTTCTTGCAGGTTGTTTTTTTTCACTAACAAATAACAAATATAAAACAAAGGTCAGGGACATTTTTTACGGAATTTCGCAAGGAAAAATGTTAACCTGAGGCTTATAGGATTATTGGTTAAAAAGAAGGAACCTCATTATTATGAATTATGTTTTTAGTAAATTATATTAAAGCCTCCCTTCTTTTAAGATTTTCGATACATAAATAAGAAGAAGATGTCCAACCGACCTTGTCGTAAAATTACAAATAATTTATCGTCTCCGTTTCAAATTTTCCCAAAATAATTGGAAAAGTTTTAACCGAATTTACCGACTAGTCCCGGAGATGAAAGAGAGTCCATCACAAATCAATTTCTTTATAAAATTAAAACTGCAAAACTTTGGAAAGGAACACGATCATGGAAGTCAAATGGCTTAATGAAAAAATGTGTAAATATTAGCAGTCAAACAGCTTTTTTCAAATGATTCTAAAATCTTTGAAAATTTTTCTAGAGTGAAACAAAAAAGGTTATTCTTTTTTTACTCATTTCCATCTTGAGGTTGTATTTAGGCATTCCTAAGAATTCCGCAGTAAATAAAATATCATTTGTAAATAAATTCCCCCATTTAGTGGGCAAAAAATTAAAAGACCTGTTAATAAATGTGACTGAAAATCAAGGCATTTGAAATATTATCAAGACATTGTACGCGCGGTCATAAAATACCCCACTGTACTTCACAATCAAAAGTCACATAATAAATATAAAATTCTTACCTTCTAAAATCCCTGCTCCAGCACGCGTAGATGACTGGATTCATCGAAGAGTTTATCCAGCCGAGCCACGTCACTATGACGCTCACAATTTCCTCGTGAGCTATGCACTGTATACAAAATCCAGACAGCAAGTTCACCACAAAAAACGGCAACCAACACACTATGAACACCCCCATCACTATGCCCAACGTTTTAGCCGCCTTCTTCTCCTTGGCGAACTTCGCCAACTTCCTACTAAGAGAGAAGTTCTTGGGAAGATGCTTCCCGTGGGTTGTATTCATCATCCTGTTCGAAGCCGTTCTTGACAAGCCATTGTTTTGTAAAGCTGTCAACGGTTCATGGAGATCCGAATGCTCTTCAGGGGTAGAGTTAGAAGTATTGGAATGATAGATCGTTCCTGGTCTTTCTCTTGTCGTTCCTCCTCTGTGTATTCTCAAAGTAAGTTCCAATTCCCCTGAAGCCCTCATAACCTGCTTTGTTCCCATTTTGAGTGACCTCGTCTGTATCATAGCAGCTCTATAGATTCTGTAGTATGTGAATACCATCACAAAGAGTGGAAGATAAAATGATATCGTCGAAGAGAACACGAGATATCCAAGGTGTTCCGTGAAAGGACATTTGCCGACTGGGACGTCTTCCGTTCTGACTGCTCTCCACCAGGCTATCGCCGGAAAAGATATCGTACCAGAGCACACCCAAACTGTTGCAATGAGGAAGGCGGCTCTCCTACCAGTCATGCGCATAGGGTATGTTATCGGATCCGTTATAGCCCAATATCTGTCTAATGATATTACACACAAATTCAATATGGACGCGGTGCTGAAGAGTACGTCTAGAGATCTCCACACATCGCACCAGTCTGTCCCAAAAAACCACGTATGCTCCAAGACTTCATATAGAGCTGAAAATGGCATCACTACAAGTCCAACCAAGCAATCCGCCACTGCTAAAGAAGTAACGAAGTAGTTCGTAGCAGTGTGAAGGTATCTTTCTCTGACCACAGCCATGATGACAAGCATGTTGCCAAAGACAGTGGTAAGTGAAAAAAGAAGCAAGAAGCTCACTAGAGCAGCTCTTCCTTGGACCAATTCGAGGTAGTGCTGCCAGAGATCAGCCGGTATATTAGTCGAGTTAGATTGGTCTGAGACGTTGAAGGTCCCATTATCCAGACCAGACCCTGAGACGTTGAAGATGGTATCAAGAGAGCCCGCGGTGAGGTCTGGGGCGCTCTTGTATCCGTCTGCAAACGTATCGAAAGAATAGTACAGATCATTATCTCTCGGAGAGTCTAATTGGCTTCGCTCCAGAAAGTAGAAAGCCTCCGTTGTATTCATTTCGAAGAATTGTTTTCCTTCTCATTTATTCAGTTTTGAATCCAATCTTTCACATAGTTTTGTTCTCTTTTGGTTATGTTACCCACGCGGCGGACATTTCATATTTCGTTTCCGTTTGTTTGTGAAAGTATTCGGCATTCATCCAACCGGTTCCAGATGAGCGCCTATTTTCCGTTGGTGATTGCATATTGATTTTTGCTCCGCAATATTATTCACGAACACATTCCATGCACATCTGAAACAAAAGAATCAATTTTAGAATTTTTTGATCAAAAAGAAAAACGCAGCACGGATTTACAAATCAAAACCATGAATCTTTTTCGTTATCTTCTAAATAACAAATTATTTGAACGCAGGAGGAAATGGGAGAGGGTATGAAAAAGAAAAGAGATAGAGAATTTCCTGTCTATTCAGATTTGTTTATAATTTTTATTTTTTTTATTTCTATTCATGAACATACATATTACAGATTATTACATAGGTTTAAATAGATAATAAGTTTAGTTATAAGAAAAAAAAAGTAAATTATCCATAACTGTAAGTAAATAGGTAAGTACCTTGTAGTATTTTGTGATCACTTCACTAGGCGAACCTTTGCTAAGGTGTTCCCATGTTTGGGAATAAATACTACTCTGTCGACATAAGTAGAAACACCGTATCCTCCTTGATTTTGTCAAGAAAACCTATTCAAACCTACTCAACCTATTGCGGCAGTATCGAACACATAAATTAAAGATTAGGTGCAGTTAGGATCTATACATACAGTTATCTACAGCATCTAGATTATGTGTAAGATAAATAATAGTTTTGATAAATAGGTAGGAATATTTTTCTATGGACCACAAGCCACTGGTATGAAAAATATTGTGGTATTATTTTTTGTCTCAAAACCAAGTTTTTTTAATTTTTTTATGTTTGTGTTTGGTTATGTTTGGTTAGGTGTTATAATGTTTTGAGTAAATTAAATACCTTGTTCCATAGCTCAATTGGTAGAGCAGTTAGCAATGAATGCTAAGGTATCTGGGTTCGAGTCCCAGTGGAACCAATATCTTTTTCTGATTTTTCTGTCTTCAGATTTTGATTGAGTTTCGCTAATATTGTTTTTATTTAATAAAAAAAATACCTTGTTGTTTGACCCAGTCTTCGATGTGTTTTTGTGAAGTATTGTACATGTATTTTTAGTTAGTAGTTTCTTTAGTGTGGTGGGCAAGTAGTTATATAGTTTGGTTGCATAGTACTTAAAGTTTCTTTGCCCGTATAAGGTATGAGTTATCGGTATGTTTAGAGATTTTTGTTGTTGTAGAGGTTATGGTTTTAATTGATAATTGAGGTTGCATTGGAATGTGAAGTTAATGTTGTAAGAAGTATAGTAGTACAGATGTGGCGTATAGTTTTCTTATTGTCATGACGTCTTGTGTTTCGTAAATTAAATTCGAGCTTGTGTAGCGAGGAACTCGGAGGATTAATTTAATTTATTAAACTCAACGAAAACCATTTAGAGCAACGTTTCGATTCTGATAGGTGGTTTCAATATATTTATTTAATTCGCTCCAGAATTCCGACTGAGTGGAGGCAGAACAACTATGGCATCACCGTTAATGGAGTATTGTAAGACAGAAGAAAGTGGGATGAAAGATCAGGAGAATAGGAATGGAAAGTTTGGTAAAACATGTCTTTTCAGATCTGTGCACTACACTTAGCTAAAGCATTGCGAATCTGAGGGGCGCCTTCTAACCAGATTGAAACTGATAGTATCATGCTGTCTTGGGCGAGGTGAATACATAACTATTTATGCTCTAATAACTTTTGGTTTGATGCAACCAAAAAATATTTGCGCCTTTCTTGTATTCTAAGCCGTGATCTTCGGGTTAACGTTCAGTCGCAGAATAAAACATGAATAATTTCGTTCTAGAGAGAAAAAACTTGAAAGAGCAGTTTGTTTTCATTATAATTACAGGATATTTTTGAGTCAACAATATTTTCAAACTTTTTCTCTAAATTTATGTTTTATTTATGAAAAAAATTTCATCTTCTCCATTTTTATCTGAAAGTCGTAAAAGTTGCCGTTTTATCTTACGCATTTAAATAATATTAGATTTTTCGACACAAAAATATTACAAATTTATTCATAATTCAACACATCACGCAAAAATAGAACAGTAAATATACCCCCGGAACTATAAAATTCAAATATGCAAGGGAAAAAAAATGCGAAAAAATGAAAAAAATTTATGTTCATTTTACTTTTTGCTTAAAAACAGGCGGCTTTAACATTGCTTACATTAAATGAGACTTCTAGCAACAAAAATAGTAGGTGGATATACTGGATATCTACTATCAGTATCGCTTCGGCATTATTAAAATTTAACAACCATCGAAGTTCAAGTAACTGAATCTCATATTTCGCTCTTCGGTTGAAGCCTTTTTTTACATTAACTCCACATAGGAGGCCCTGGGGAAAATAATTTCCCTCAGGGCCATGGGATGCTGTGTGGAGGGTTTTTTAAGGAAAGTAAGTCGAGGAGATTCTTGGAAGGAAAGAGGTGTGAAGGGTGGATAAGAATCTGGAAGTCAATGTGCCCAGGAGTGACAGGCGTATGAATCCATCCCTTCCACAAGACCTAGACAAACCTCACCGTATGAACCAGGGAACCTCTGCTAAGTCACCAAACGTAGCAAACCACTTGGAGTGACCTATGGCAGAGGTGTTGGTTATCCAATAAATGGTTTCCAGGGCAGCGTTACCCGTACCCGCCTCCCAAAATGAAAACACAAGGTATTTAATTCACTTGCTCTTGACATTCTTGCAAAGGCTCCTTGGGAGGTTGGATTAAGTTCGTTTAGGTTAGATTAACCCGAGCTAGGCCATTAGGTTAGGAAATTAGCCTAGGCTAGGCTAGGTTAGGTTAAGTTTGGGTTAGGTTAGGTTAAATTTGGCGAGACTATGATAGGTTAGATTAGGTGAGGTACGGGTTAGTTCAGTTAGAGCTACGGATGTTTTGTGTCAATATTTTTTGTAAGGGTCATTGTCTCAGAACCGTCCAAAACAACTTTCCACATAATAAGCAATGTTTCTAGGAAACTAAACCTTTGTGATTTCTGAAACAATAATACCAGCGAAAGAAAGTACTATAAATCAAGCCGGCACATATATTTTTAAATTACCATGTTAGTGAGTTTGAAAAAGGCAGCAGCTTTAAGGCTTTATGTTTTTTTTATTTCGTTTGAGACCTTTCCCCTGAGGGAATTCTAAATCCGGACTGCCGAGCCTTAAAAGAGCTTTGTATTGGAAGAGAAATAGCTGAATTGGTCACCGACCACAGTGGCGTTCACCTATTTATTTTTAGATCAGAAAAGATGTATTTTTTTCATCATTTAAACGTATCTTTGACAGATTGCTTTAATCAACAATCACCTCTTCACACAGCGGCGCATCGCCTTTGTTTCCACCACTAAAATATAATACACACTAGATTTATTTTTATTCGAATACCGCAAGAAAGTCTAAACTGCCTGGAGCAAGTAAGACTATGGCATCCCCTATTGGGGTATGTTGTGAGGCTGAAGGGAAGGTGGAGAAGTACCAGGCTATTCAGATCCAGTCACCAAACACGGATAAAGTCATTTCAAGCAACGTTTGATCTCTGAATGGTGGTCTCACACCAGGCCGATACTGAGAGTATCTTCCAATCTGGAACATGCCGAAAATATACCTTATATTATTTTTAATGATTTAATTGTGAAAACACAAATCAAACAACAAGTACAAGCACACCGGGTTTTAAACCCGCGACCTTCAGATCGCTAGCTGAGAGCCTTGCCCCTCGACCACGGAGGCCGTCAAATGGCTTCGATTAGAATGAAATAATAAAATAATGTTGCCACTGACTTAGTACCTTTTGGTTCTAGCCCATTCTTCACGCGCTCCGTCTCTCTTACACTCATCACATATCGTTTTTCGTCATCCCATCTCAATTTCATAATGCCGATGAAACCGACGGAAAAGACATTTGTATGTTCTTCCTCAATGACTTGCCGCTTTTGTAGTCCTTGCAGTTTGGGCATAGCTCGGCGACACACACAGTTGACACACATACTTGCCGTGTCTCCCTTTTTTCTATTATCTAAGTGTAATATTTTTTATTTTTTTAAATTACTTTATTTTAAAACTGCATATCTCGATACAGGAATGCCCTAGTGAGATGTGCAGCTTATGTTTTCATGTATTTCTTATTTTTTTCAATAAATAAATAAATAAAATAAATAAATAAATTAACTGACTTTTCGAATAAAAACCATAATTCCGCCGGTTCTATATTCTACACCGCTGACGTAAAACCTCTAGTTATAAGTTTAAACGTTTTAGTTTCACACTACGTCATTTTTGGCGATACTGTGGAGAGAGACGTTAAATTATATTAAGGAGAGGTAGTTCCGGGTAGGAAAAGGGTAAAATAGATGGATAGGAATCTGGGGGTCAGTGTGTCCAGGAGTGACGGACGCATGAATGGCTGTGCAAGGCGGTGGATCGCGAGTCTGGCTGGAAAGATCAAAAGGCCTTGCTATCTAACCGGCCCGCCACGCAACAAATGGGCAGACGCATCCACAGCCAAGATCTAGATAAAATTCACCCCATATACCCTGCTTAGTCACCAAACGTAGTGAACAATACGGCAGAGGTACACACTTATCCGCCTACCATATTGTGTGATATAATAATACACTTAGCAGTGACGTAAGAATTTCAAACAGAAAAATGAAAAAAATACGTTGCTATATTGCAAGAGGGTTTTAAACTTAGAAAGAGACCAGAATATATATTTTTTAAATTACGTTACAAGTCATACACATCTCAATGAAGTGATCCGGGGCTTATTTCATTAATTGTGTTTTTAAAGATGGACAAACGGGCTACGAAAAACCTGATGATACTTTAAAATCTTCTACTACCATTACAGTAAACGGAAAACGTTGCTTGTGTCGTGACGAAGAACTTGCCGAGGAATTTAACACTCCGCGCCAGGATAGAACCCAAATGCGATGCCAACTAGGCCACTGACCGGTCATAAACAGAAAAGGCACTTTCAGTTTTCCAACGAAAATATAATTATTTATCTAACAATAATTTTAATGCAATTTTTAACGTAAATTCTTTTACATTCTTGGCTGTTATTTATATAATGTTTTCACGCGAGTATTTCGTGACACAGAATAATTAAAGCGGAGGGTTAATTTAGAATAGTGTGTATTTTAATAGAGAATTTTTTACATTAAATCAAAAATCCTGAAAAAAGTTTAAGCTGTGTGGACTGTCCGCTTAAGTGATTTTTCCGCGCTTGTTGTCATCACCAATATAAACTTCATTTAGCCAACAATCCCCACATAGCTGATCTTCAATAACTACCCAAGTGGATTACGCAGGACGTATTATGAAGTTATTCGATCCCACGCCAACTCAGTGTATTGGCTATTACCAGTTACAACATAGCTTTAAAATGCACGAGAGATTCCGTCACTTGAAGCTAGTTTTTTTACTATTTTTTATTTGTTTTTCGTTGAGTTATTCTACTTAATTTTTAGAAATTTAATTAAATTTTTATTTGATATGTTAATATCGAGTTCTGCAAGTATTTAAGAAAGTATTTTAGTTACAGCTGTTTCGACTTGTAAGGTCATTTTCAAACTGTGGTGAAGCCACGCACGGACGACTTATTTATAACATTTCAAATGTCAATTTATG
This sequence comes from Limnephilus lunatus, assembly GCA_917563855.2. Lineage (NCBI taxonomy): Eukaryota > Metazoa > Arthropoda > Insecta > Trichoptera > Limnephilidae > Limnephilus > Limnephilus lunatus. Next base: position 83,597,671 of record OU830596.1, on the reverse strand, counting down.
AAGGTGTCAAAATTGATTTATTACCGGTAAATCCAATTTGCAGAGACACTAATTGAGAGAGTGATTTAGTGGGATTCCGAATCATTCCCTTTTTGGTTTCACTTGCACTAAGTGCAAGGGTTTTCTTTATTGATTTAGAATGATGTTATTTCTATGACTCATGTAAGTGCATTATATTGTTTAGGTTTGGTAAAAATACTAAGTAGTGGAGAATAAATAATTTTCCTTACTTTATTAATTAGTGTTATGTTGGGGTCATTCGTTCGTTTATTGATTTCTAATTGTTCAAGCAAATTTAATCTAAGACCCTTTCGTTCTATATGTAATGGTTTTGGCTGGTTGTTTTTAAGTGGAACGTGATTATTTTCTAAGAGATGTTCTGCGAATTTTGAAGCGGTGTTTTTATTTTTATAACATCGTAAATGTTCTTTGAATCTAGTTGAGAATGCCCTACCCGTTTGTCCGATGTAAGTAGCATTACAGTCGGCGTGATCACATTTTAATTCATATATGCCACCGTTATTTAGTTTAGGATTTTTTACTTTTTGAGTTTTTAAGGTTTGTTCCCATATTATTATTGGTTCTTAAGGCTATATTTAAACCACATTTTTTAATTTCTTTTGCAATTTTTAAAGATATTGGGCCGAGAAATTCGAGACATGCAAATTTTTCTAATTTTTTGTTTTGCACCGGATATATTAAATTAATTTTATTTTTGTATTTCTTGTTTTTTATTATTTTTTCAATGTTTTTTGCCTCATAGCCGTTATTAATCGCGATTATTTTAATAGTTTCCTTTTCTTTTACGTATGCTTTATTATCTAAGGGAATGTTTATGTGTCTATGTACCATTGAATGGTAAGCTGATAATTTGTGGGACCAAGGATGAGTTGAATTTGCATTTATTGTAGTATCAGTAAATGTTGGTTTTCTAAATATTTCGAAGGTATGTTTATTATTACTTCTACCGATTGTCAGATCTAAAAAATTGATTTTACCTTCAATCTCATGTTCAACTGTGAAGCAGATTTTATTATTAATGGTGTTGGCCCAATTGGTAAAGATATCTAACTGTCGGTTGGTGCCGTTCCAACAAATAAGGATGTCGTCTACATATCTGACATAGTATATTATGTGTTTTGCTAAGGGAGATTTAAGAATTATATTTTCTATATAATCCATAAATATCTCTGCTAGAAGTGGACTTAATGGTGACCCCATAGGGAGACCATCGTTTTGTTCATAGTATGTATCATTAAAAAGGAAATAATTAGTTTCAACGCAAATTTTTATGAGTTGGAATAGCTCTTTTCTTATTACCGGGTTAATATTACATTTTTCCAAGATATTTTCAATTATTTTAAGGCATTCTTCAATGGGAATATTACTAAATAAGGATTTTACGTCTAATGAAATGAATTGGCAGTTATGTGGAAGATCAAAATTTTTAATTTTATTAACTAGTTCTATCGAGTTTTTAACGCTGTATCGTGGTGAAAAATTAGTATATTTTTTGAAGATGAAGTTAAGCTTTTTCGCTAAGTTTGTCGTAGGAGCATTAATAAAGGATACAACGGGTCTTATGGGAATATTGACTTTATGAATTTTAGGTTGGCCATACAAAGCTGGGGCTCTTGGGTTCATAACCCTGACATTTTTCTTGGATCATTCGGTGGGAAATATGGCGTTACAACTATTTATAAGGATGTTGACATTATTAACAATTTTATTGGTTGGGTCTTTAGTTAGAATTTTAAAATTTTCTGGTAACAAGAAGTCTTCCACTTTACTGATGTAATCTATTCTATCAAGAATTACTATTGAGTTACCTTTGTCGGCTTTGGTTATAGTTAGATTATTATTTTTAATTTTATTTTTAATTTCATGTAAGGTTTGGTTTTCTTTATTGATAGAATATTTATTTTTAATCGATTTTAGCGTTTTCTCTAAAATAACTGCCGTAACGTGTTTTGTTAGATTATTATTTTCCACTTTACGCAGAGACATTTCTGTATCAATAGCTAATGATTCTATTTGTTTGCATGTTACTTCACTGGGGATTTTATACTTAAAGCCTTTATCTAACAAATTATTCTCTTCCGTTTCAAATGTTGTGGTCGACAAATTCACAGTTTTCTTATAAAATTGAATATTATCATTGGTGGGAATCTCGTTTATTTTCGTAGTTTTATTTTTCGAATCAATTAATCTTTTGGGTTTATTTTGTTGCGTTTTAAATTTTTCAAATATAATTACGTTAATATGTTCACGGGTATCAAAATCAAGGGTATCAAATTCCCACGCATGGAGTTTAAAAGTTAATTCTGAGTGGATGACCTTTATGTAGTGAAGCAATGTGTCCCGTTTCCGACAGCACTCCTTTGTTTCTTCCTTCAGCCATATCCTCTGTGCTCTCACCACAGTGGCTATGGCCGCCTATCACTGATACGTCTCTGCAAATTGGATTTACCGGTAATAAATCAATTTTGACACCTTCATAAATTGACATTAGAAATGTTATAAATAAGTCGTCCGTACGTGGCTTCACCACAGTTTGAAAATGACCTTACAAGTCGAAACAGCTGTAACTAAAATACTTTCTTAAATACTTGCAGAACTCGATATTAACATATCAAATTAAAATTTAATTAAATTTTAAAATTAAAATGGAGTTCTACGAATTAAACACAAAAACAATTAATAATTATTCTACTTAGTTTATTATTATTTCGTTTTTATGTGTCTACTTGCTTTTTCTTATTGCTTTTTTTACTTTTCACAAATAAATTATTTATTTATATTGTTTTATAGTTTTTTAGAGAAAAATGTGTCCTTACAGGGGTACCCCGTTCTAAGGACACATTGTATAAGTTTTCTTGTTTGAAATATATATGTTTATACCTATGTTAAAATATTTCAGATGAAAATTATAAGGTTAAATCTAAAAGAAAGTACAATACAAGCATTCATATTTTTTAGGTTGCAAAATTGTATCTATATTCTTCCTTCCCTTATCCATAATCCATATTTTTATGCTTCTTTTGAAACCGGTTATTTTTTAATGGTTTTTATTGCAAGAGGGAGTAAATCAAATAACTTTATAGAGAAGTATTGCATATTTCTTTGTCCAAAAGTCGTTTGAGTTGTAGGTTGGTGGAATGTGTGTTGTAATGTAGATGTTGTGAATCGGTGAATTCGACTAAGACTGTAAGAACTACCAACATTATCTACATTTTCTTAACGCATATTTTGTTGGCTGCTACCTTTATGTTATCTTAGTCGTAGTACGATACAGTTAAAAATGACCGTTTACGATGCCAATATATTTTTATAATTTTTCTGTCTCCAGATTTAATTTTAATAAAATTTTAGAATTAGAGGATTTACTTATAAAAGTTCAAAATAAAAATAAAAGTAAGGTTATGTTTTGTAGCAAACAGACCAACCTTTAGTATTTAATGTCAACAAGTTTAGTAGCGAAGGCAACTTTCATAAACACCACCCTGTACTTAAGCTCCCGCCTAAGTTTAAATCCGAGTTCAAACTAGTAGTTGATTATCGGATTGAGGTTATTGTGAAATATTACTGTTAAATTGGATCTGCCATTCGTAGCTGACTTGGTAAAATAATTTGCCGAACAACTTTTAATTGAGTTTGTATTTTTAATTGCAAACCATCAACTCGAAATGTATCCACTGAACGGTGCAAGCGGCTTTGAGGTGATTCTACGCTAAAATTACGCATAAAAATAATGTTTAAATTACAAAGTTGAGTAAGACTAAATTTTGAAGGTTTTTTTAAGCTGCTGTACCGTGAAAGCCTGGTTTTATTTCTAAGAACCTTATATTTTCTCACTTATTTAACTACCAAGCCGCACACTGTTTCGATTCATGCAAGCTAGACGATAAAACTTTATTTTTTAATTGATAAACTAATGTTTAAGATAAGATTTTTATGCATAGCACAAAGGGTAACAATTGTTGTAAATAATAATTATTAGCCTGAAACACTCATCTAAATTGAAAAAATCTTTCGAGAAAAGATACATGCCGCCGACGGGACTTGAACCCGTGTCCTTCTGATATCCGGTCAACTGCTCTTTAACCACTGAGCTACGGCGGCTTATCTCCTACCCGCCAAATAATTCAATATATTATACTAGTGTTTCATTCAACAAGTACTGCTTATTACATTTTTCAACCTGCAATCAACTAACTTTATTTATATGAGAAAGGCATTGTAAGTGCTAGATCTCCCACTAGGTGGCGTCGAGACCAATTATGCCTACATTTTTTGGTGAAAATGACAAAATATTAATTGATTTCGAAATATTTTTATTTTGTCTAGTAAAATCATATTTTAAATTTTGAAATTTTTTTTCATTTTTGTTATGATAAGGTTACACCGTTAGTCCCTGGCAGATTTGTTAAAATTTTCCAACGAAATGTTGTATTAATAAAAATAAACACACATTTCAAAACGTTTAATCGTATAGTAAAATAAATCAATACATTCTCTAGGAAAACTAGTTGTCAGAATTTTAATTTTAGTTAAAATATAATCTTCGGTTTGTCTATTTATTTACAGTCTTAAAAACAAATATATTTTAGATTTTACGTAAACGCATTATTGAATAATTATAAATACTTATGATCAAAAAATAATTACAAAAAGTACGTAACTATAAAAATGTTATTATGCTTTTTAGTGTTTTTATTGCTATGTTTGTATATTTTTAAACAAATTATGAATGAAATAAAATCGATCGTGGGCTTACTGCGGAAAAGCACCAAGTCAAAAATACCAGTTTCGAGATAATTGAATTTGAAAGTTTGAGCAACGATAACTTTTTTTAAATAAATTGAAGTCATTATAGTGACGAATAGAGTTATAAAAGATTTATTTTAGTTATATTAGAGTTATAATAGTTTTATTTTCTACTTACGCCTTTCCTTTTTGTTTAAAAAAATCATAAAATATTTAAAAAATTGAAGAGTATTGCATGACTTAATGCTTTTTCGCTGACACAATATTACAAGCCTCGAAGTAAAAACAGTTTGGTGGTCTAAAATTTTTATTTTAATAAAACATATTTTTTTACAAAATAGATATTTTTATGTAATATGATTTTCATACGCTACATTAATAAAATTATCATTTATTTCGCTGAACTATGAAATGATACAATTTTTTTTTTGAAATGTTACAATTTTTTTATTACATGAAGCCGTCAAATAGTTTTTCTTGGAATGGGATATTGATATCATTTTGTTGTATAATTTTGAAATCACACAATTCTGATTAATGACTTCTTGTCGCCTACACCTACGTATATTACGGACTTCAATAATGAGAAATAATATTTTTATCTACTTTTGTAATATTTTTGTCGCTCTTAACAATATTTTTGTAATTTTTTCAGCGAGAAACTTGCCTTAAGCACAACTCCGCCCTTGAGGTGATTTTTCATAAAAACGGGGCTCTATAAATTATCCAATTATTATTAATAGATATTATAAACTGTCAGATTTTGAATACAGTAGATCAACAAAAAATCTTTGAACGAAATTTAATTAAGTCTGACTTAATGCTATTTCACACGGCATAATTGTAATTATATGTCACGGTACGGTATCAATATAGTCAAGGAATATGCGCGAATTCTCTTAGTGCTCATTCGCTGAAAAGATTTTTTGCATAATTGACTTAGTTCAGATAATAACTCGAAAAGTATTATAGGTAGGTCAAAGTTTGTCTTCGTAGACTAAAGAGTGGCCACCAAATAATATAACTGCATCATTAAGTCAAATCAGCCAAATTTTGGACTTAGTGCTTTTTCGCAGAATACCCACGCAAAAACTGGTACGCAGAATAATTAATATTTAACATCGAAACCGCCCTGTACAGTTGCATAGGTATGATTGCAAGACTATCTTTCGACTGAATTTCAATGGAATTTTTCAATCGGCCTTAATAAATTGTGACATATCAAAAATTAATCAAATAAAATTTACCTGCATACCTACTCCGGATTTGAACCCTCGACCTTCAGATTGCTAGTATAGAGTCATACCCATCGACCACGGAGGCTGTCAAAATCGAGGATACAGAGTTATATTAACTAAGAGAAATCCAGTCAGTTTGGTCTGTTTGAATATTTAAAGAAGACTTCTTTGGAAAGTCTTGAAGCAAATAGCTTAAGAGTGTCTTACCAGCTAATCATTATTCTGATTCCTGCGCCAGCGCTCTCATATCAGAGCTTGTTAGCGGAAGTTTTTGGAATTAGATTACGTTCCGCTGTAAACTGGATTTTGTGTATCGCGCGGAGCTAGGGCGGCTACATTGTTACGGTATGCTTATATTCTCGCGTCCAGAATTTTAATTAGTAGTAGTTATTTGTAATTTGTATATCGAAGTGCATAAACATAAATAGATACAAGTAAAATGCGTAAACACAGTAGGTATTAAATAGATACCTACATGAATAAACAATGTGTTAAATTCTTTTTAATATTTTGGGTTTTTTGTTTTTTAATTTTATTTTACGGCCATTAGAGCGAAAGATATCTCAGTATCGCCCTGGTGTAAGACCACCATTAAGATTTGAAACGTTGCTTGAAATGTCTTTAGCCGTGTTTGGTGACCAGATCTGAATAGCCAGGTACTTTCCCACCTTCCTCTTCCCTATATTTTTACCCTCCCCACTACCTTCAGTCTTACAACATACCCCGATTGGGGATGCCATAGTCCCACTGGCTCCAGACAGAAGCAGTTGGGACTCTTGTGCGATATACTTATGAAAAAAGTGTAATATTCAGTTGGATTGTAAAAAATGTCTCATTTTGAAATATTTATTCGTATGCACAATTTTTTATTTTATATTTATCTGAATACCGCACAAGAGACCCAAATGCTCCTACTGGAGCCAGTGAGACTATGACGTGACTATGGGGTATATTGCGAGGCTGAAGGTGGTGGGGGAAGAGGAAGGCGAGGAATTACCTGGCTATTCAGATCTGGTCACTAAACAACGTTTCAATTCTGAATGGTGGTCTTACACCAGGGCGATACTGAAAGTATCTTTTACTCTAAAACGTGACGCAAATATATTATTTTTAAATTAAATAATTTTGAAATAACCCAAATTAGTCAAATAAAATTTATTTGCCTATGCCGGGATTCGATCCCACGACCTTCAGATTGCTAGTCAAGAGCCTTACCCCTGGACCACGCCGGCCGTCAATAGGTAGTATCAGTAATTTGGAAGGTACATCCACCAACTACATGGAAGGCCGGATCGGGAGAGACCGTTTTTTTTACACTCGCTCGACACACTGCTTATCTCTTCTTTGGGAATGCTGTGTGGAGGGTCGTTTTAGGGAAAGGAAGAAGAGGAAATTCGGAGAAGGAAAGGGATATTAGGGATGAGTAGAAATCTGGGGGTCAGCGTGTCCAGGAGTGCGGATGTATGAATCCATCCCTCCCACTGCGGTGCAAGGCGATGTTCCGAGAGAGTAAGGCTGGAGAAGTCAAAGGGACTCCCTTAACTTTTCCAGATCCGACCTGCCATGCAGCTGGTGGGCAGACGCATCCGCCGCCAAGACCTAAACAAACCTCACCCCCTTGAACCTAGGCACCCCTGCTAGTCACCAAATGTTATGAACCACTTGGGATGACCTATGGCAGACGTGTTTATTATCTAATAATTGGTTCCCGGGGCGGTGGTACCGATACCCGATTCTCGTGTTTATTATTTTTCCATTAAAATTATTTATGATTTGTCAATAATGTCTTAGTAAAATAAGTATGTAATAAAATCTGAAATATATTAGTTTGTAAGTGTGCAAATAAATAAACAAACGGACCAATTTTCGTCAAGAAACACATGTACGTATATATTTTTAAATAATTTAATTTATCTATTTATTTACGCAAAAATAGTCTATTAACAATAAAACAATAACACGAATAACAAGCGTGCGTAAAGGCACGACCCACCTAGCAATCGATCACCGTTCGCATCGATTGCCGTTCGAAGGAAATTTTTCGTAACAATCACCACTTTTCGTAACACATTTACCAGCTTACCCCCCAAGTGTCGAGCGTGCGTAAAGAAGTTTTACTTGAAAATAAATATTTTGGAGCTGTTGGGACTCTTGTGCGGTATTCACATAAGAATAATTTACAATAAAAAAAATTTCAATATTATAAAAATTTTATCATAAAAATATTCAATGAACATGAAATTTTGCGTTGGGGCAACCCTATAAATTTTACAAACATGAAATCCTATTTATTTTGCTTCGTTATTCGTTTGAAAATGTTGCGATGTAGAGCGCCGCGAAGACAACCGCCAGTGGCCGCAGTTGCGGTCTGAATGAGCGCTCTCGATTCGTGTTGTCGGTGATAAGAAAAATTGTGAAACGCGAAGCTGTAAATTAATTAATATTAAATACACCCTTAAATTATTTTTCCATTAAAATTATTTATGATTTGTCAATAATGTCTTAGCAAAATAAGTATGTAAAAAAATCTGAAATATATTAGTTAGTAAGTGCGCAAATAAATAAACAAACGGACCAATTTTCGTCAAGAAACACATGTACGCATATATTTTTTAATAATTTTATTTAAACTTAAATTAAAATTCTGACAAATAATTTTACCAGATAATGTATTGATTTATTTTACTGCATGATTATATGATTTTAAATTGGTGTTGTATAATACATGTACTTTTTTGAAAATATAACAAATCTGCCAACGACCTATGGTATAACCTTATTATACTTAAAATAAACATTTTTTCTCAAAATTTTATCCATACCTTTACTAGATAAAAGAACAATCTTTCAAAATCAATTTATAATTTTTTGTGGAAACGAGTCAATAAGTCTAAACACTGATTTAAAAATGACATATTTCTGGTTTCTCTGGTAATGTCCTCTTAAGCCAAACCATAACTTTAGACAAAGTTGTTGGCTGATGATGTGAGTATAATACGGCTACCGTCGCGTAGTTACCTCCAACAGATTAAACCATTAGATTTAATCATATAGGCTTAAAATTTTCTTAATTTTCTGATTCTATTTTATAATAAATCGCAGTCACTTTTTTAATTTCATTTTTGGAATAACTTAACGAATAGAACCTCGAATTGTAACATTTACTCATTGAAAACAATATTTGCGGATCTCAAACGTAAAACAGGACCTCAGTCTTGCAGGGGCTCTGCTCTAAGCAATGAGCTAAGTCGATCCTTTACCCTTTAATCATATTTAACTGCACCATACTTCAATTAAAACAATATATTTTGCACTTTGTCAATCAATAATAGAATATGGAATAATTGCTTGGGGAGGAGCAACAAACGCAGCTATTGATTGATCAAATAGAAATCGCGCAGAAAACGATCTTAAGATGAAGCCATACTAAATAATGCAAAATCATACAAAATCATATGTTTCTGTTTTGAAAATTTGATCGCTTAGAAGTATTATAGATGCTTCAATTAAATACTGCGTGTAGAACATATGTTGGCTCTTAAAAATATTGGTAATTTTTTTTAATAAGTCCTTTAATAAGTCTAGAAAAAAATTAAGTGTTAGGTCTATAAAAATACTTTCAAGTGCAAACTCTCCTACTTTTAAACCCCTTTTCGTTTATGGTTTTAGTGTATAATGTGGCAAATTCAGTTACTTTTATAATTATCGTAATCAAAAATGATATTTAGGCTCGAACTTTGTAAAATAAAATAAAATATCCATTTTTGCGTTGCTATTTTACAATACGGCCGGCAGTCGACGAATTTGAATTTTCAAAAGTGGACCTTATGCCGTTCACCGAAGGACTACAGACCTATTTTTGTGTTAGTTCCGCCCCGGCCGCGACGGGGAATAGATGCCTTGGATTCCGCGCCGCTTGGTTCCTTGAAATCAATTTTAAATTTCCGTTTTATTACAATAAACAATGCTTAGAAAAGGTATTAATGTTTTTTACAGGCCTTTACAATATAAAGATGTATTTTAAGATGTACCTTTTCCAACCTTTCCAAAAGCTTTTTCTCAAGTATTTTTAAACTCCTCCTATAAAGGGGCGTGAATTCTGAAATTGATTTTTCCTGGACTATTGGATCGCCTTAAAGGTAAAATACTTCGACGGTAACATTAATCTGACGGCCGGCGTAGTCCAGCGGTAAGACTCTTGACTCGCACGCCGAAGGTCGCGGGATTGAACTCCGGCGTGGCAAATAAATTTTATTTGATGAATTTGTGTTATTTCACAATTTATTCATTTAAAATAATATATAGTATATTTGCGGCACGTTCCAGAGTGGAAGATACTCTCAGTATCGCCCTGGCGTAAGACCACCATTCAGTATTGTAACGTTGCTTGAAATTAGCCGTGTTTGGTGACCAGATCTGATTAGCCAGGAACTTCCCCACCTTCCGCTTCCCTATCTCCTTCCCCTCCCTACTTCCTTCAGCCTCACAACAAACCCCAATTGGGGATGCCGTAGTCCCACTGGCTCCAGATGGGAGCAGTTGAGACTCATGTAACAAAAAAAACTTACAAAACAGACTGAACAGATTCAACAGTTGTGACGTACTAGATATACGCCAATTATATGTTAAAACACTACTAAACTACATTTTTGACCAAAAAAACAAATTTCAACAAACATAATATATCATTAACAGACCAGTTAGACAAGTGCACAAAGAAAACATAAAAACTCAGAGGGGAAACACTACCCAATTTGGACAAAGACACCATAAATACCATGCTATAAAAGCATTCAACAGTCTTTCACTTAAAAAAAAATTGAGGAAAACAAAAATAAATTCAAACATAAAATAAAATTAAAAAAATGATTAAAAGAAGAAAACAGACAATTTTACTAAAATTTTATAACATAAAATAATAAAACATAATATACACACAACACACAAAACCAATATAAAATAAGCAACACTCACAAACATACAAATCATAATATATCCCGATTTCCATTTAATTTTATTTCTTTAACTTTACTTTAATTTTTAATCATTTTTTTTTATTTTAAAGTTATCCTAATTTTTTTGTGTTTTTTCGTCACCAACATTTTTTTTTCCAAAATGAATTATGTATAAACTCTTATATGATAAAATGGGGGCCTCGGCACGGGTAAGCCACCCAGTGAGGCCAACATAACTGGATTGTACTATGAAATGTAGAATATTGTATCAAAATAAATAAAAATTAAGAACTACCAACTTATTCATTTATTGGCTATTAATTCCGAATGACGACAGAATCTTTTTCTGATATTTCTGTTTAAAATTTTCGATTCGTCTTAATAATGTGGTAATGATAATGTCTTCCTTATGAAAAATTCCATCCATATTCCTATGGAAAAGTGGTGGGGTCCCCTCCAATGTCTTCAATGATTAAAGACTTATTTTTAGGTTGGAGATTTTTAAGCCATGTAAAATATGACAATTTTCTTGTTGAAGAGCGATTCAATGCCATGAATATGTAGGGAAAGTATAATATGAATATGTAGGGAAAGTCTTTTTCTTATACAATAAATTTTTGAAATTGAGGGATAGGCCGGGGAATATTTTATTCATCAAAAATATCTTTTCTCAGTAAACAAATATTGGAAATGCTGAAAAAACTATTTGCTATCGTGTATTGGATCTTTTTACTTCTTCAATAATAACCAAATCTTTTTGTGGCATAATTTTTATGAATAAAACAACACACTTCGTTTACATCACTATTAATTAAAAGGTTTCAAAACCAATGCTTTCTCATTATAATTTAGTATACTTTGTATCCCGATGAAGAAATCATTTTGAAAAAAGATTATCTTTATATTTAATGTACCTATATTTCTACAGTTTACTAGATTTATCAACATTCTAAGTTTTTTTTTTAAGGAAAGACGAACATTCCCGGGTTACGAATAACCCAACAATGTTTGAAAATCTACTACCACCACGGAAAGAACAACATAATTAATCATGATTTAATATCATTAATTTATTAATTATTTTTGGAATTCCTTAGTGAGGAACACCTCGAATTGTAATATTTAATCGATTATTTAATTTAATTGAAAAAAATATTGGAAACTCTCAAACGAAAATTTGAAATAAAAAAAAAAAAATCATAAAAAGATACGGTCGCATCTAGAAATTGAACCCAGGAGCATAGCCTTGCCACGGTGGTGCTCTCTCTCTCTCTCTCTCCTTGATTCAATTCCTAGATGGTGTCTCAAATTTTCATTTTATAGTCGCTAAAATTGTCTTCGATGATAAAAAATGTACTTATTCATTCAACCAAAACACCGTGCGCTCGATCAAATGAAAATAAATGGAAATCAATTGAAATCTGCGATGAATCATCGGTGTAAATAAAACAAATGAAGTGGTAGTTTAAATTGAAAATACTTTTAAAACTACTTTATATGACACTAGCAGACTCGGCCACACGTTGCTGTGGCTAACAAAACACAACGCCATTACCCAACCTTTATAAATTTCACACCACCCGCTTGCCAGCTGCCCGCTGCCTGAATTGAATATTTGAATTTCTCGGCTCGTCTCTACTATAATAAGCATGAATTAAACATATTAACCTTCCTCTTGAATCACTCTATCTATTGGTGAAAATGGCATGAAAATCCGTTGCGTAGTTTAAAAGATCTAAGCGCACAAACATTTTGAGCGACTTCATTTTATTCTAAGTAATGATGAATATTTGAATTTCTCGGCTATTCTCTACTATAATAAGTATGAATTAAACATATTAACCTTCCTCTTGAATCACTCTATCTATTGGTGAAAATCGCATGAAAATCCGTTGCGTAGTTTAAAATATCTAAGCGCACAAACATTTTGAGCGACTTCATTTTATTCTATGTAATGATGAATATTTGAATTTCTCGGCTTTTCTCTACTATAGTAAGCATGTATTATACATATAAACCTTTTTTTGAACCATTCTATCTATTGGTAAAAACCGCATGAAAATCCGTTACGCTGTTTTAAAGATCTAAGCGCAGAAACTACTTTTGAGCTACTTCCTTTTATACTATGTAATGATTTCTTCAAATGAATCGTTGAATATCAATATCCTCCCTAATGACTTTTTGTTGAAAATTAGGTGTGAATGCCATATTTTGAAATTTCTGATCAGGAATGTGATGCTGCCGTTTTTATTCCCCAAATCCTCCTAGTTTCTTTTTAAATCATGTTTAAATATCGATCTGAGTTCCAAAATACTCCGTAATTGAGACAAACAATCTCAGTCAGCATTTTAACGAATTCAAAAAGGTCGCCAGTTTATTTCCCTACAAATTTTGATCGTTGATTTTTGTCGTTCTTATTCTACTAATTTCTTAATAAAATCTCTCAACAATAGTGGCTGAATACCTTCCTGGTAAATCAAGGAAGCTAATGCGAAAACCAGAAACGTGGAAGAATAATTATGAAAGAAAAAAACAATTTGTAAGCAATTGAAGGTTTTTCCCGAATTTCATTGAAGTTTCCCATGGCGCGGGCGTCTCATTTTTTTTTTAATATTTTGGATCATGAATAAAAAAAAAATATTTCCAATATTTTTCTACATAAAGTGAAGGGTGTCGACGATTTCTAAAAAAATATGGCATCGATTAGAAACAATTAGAGAAACCTCAGTGATCTTCCAGAAATTATACAACACAAAACTTAGCATCTGAGTTTATTTCTGCGAAGCCAGAAAAAAATTGTATTGGTCTAATAATAAGTATAATGCCTTTTAAGTTTTTAAAAACAATACTCTGTTTCCGAATAAAAATATACCGATTAACTAATATTTTTCATCATAGCTATTTTAAATATACAAATAGATGAAAAAGTACATCTCTAATAAGTTGCTTAGTTTTGTTTTTGTTATATAATATTTTTATACGATTTCAACCTTTTCACTTCTACTGACCAAAAAGCACAGAAAAACAAAAAAATGTGTGTTCCAAAACCTTCCATATTTAACTAGATGAGTTCCAAAACTCTCCCTGATTGAAAAAAGTTCCAAAATCCTACCTAGTGAAAATTAAAACACCTTTTAAAATATAAATAAAACATTTAAGTACAAAATAACAATGAAGATCGTGCTAACGTGTAGAAAATAAAACACCTAAAATCATGAAAACTCATCAGCGTTTTTCTTGATTACTCAACAGTAAGAAAATCCATTAGGGGTAGGTATTGGAATTCAACAATTCAAATAGTAAACTACTTTCCGTTATGACTAACTGAACCAACGGACCGTAATAACATAAATTAATTATCATATAAGAATAAGTTAACAATAATTATCCAAACGAAAATATGAAAGAGAACAAGACACAGAAAAATAGAAAAAAGACAATGGTCGCAACTGGGACTCGAACCCAGACCTCTCCGTCTTAATTGAGTACAGCCATACATACATATATTACACATACAGTAATTAAGCGGATTTGAAACATCGTAATTTTTCATTTAAACTATAATGTCAAAACAAAAAAGATTTACAAAGATACAAATTATACCCATAAAATTATCTTTGTGAAATCACAAGTAATTGATTAGATATGTGCATTTTTATTGGAGATACTGTAATAGCCAAAGTTCATAAATGGTCGATCAGGATTAACCAAATGGAAAACTCTGAAGGCAATATAAAGAATAGTGGGAAAGAATTACTTTATTTTTGCCGGATAATCCGCTTTACCCGATGGTCATCATGCCATATTTTGATCACACATAGAACCTTTACTAAAGTCGTTAGTATTGTTAGTTATATTTAGTTTTTAGTTGTCTCAACAGATATCAGTTAAGTAGTACCTTAGAAGAGTACCATCTATCGCCGTTCGTGTCAAATGCATGAACGGTTAGGGAAATAGAAATATTTTGTGAAAGAATGCAGGGTGCTGGCGGTGATAGCGCGCCCAGCTTCAGAATAACTTAGAGTCTCCAACATTAAGGACGTCTTGTCCAGTTAAATATTCATTGTAACCTTACTTCACATAAATGAAGCAACCTGTAATATCGACGAACCTAATAAAATATTATATAATAAGTAACCTAAATTATTTAATTGTTTAAGTCATGACTTGAACTTTTTTGAAAAACAATTTCTGATCCACATTATTTGTAACACTCACGTTATTTAACAATGGTTATTAAGAAAAAAGGGCCTGATTGAAAAAATCAGTCCACACTCTGAGTGAATGACATCACACTAAGAATTTCAGACACGTTTAGAGAATAAGATTACTTCCAAATCGTGATGTTTGGATCCTACCCGAAAGTGTTGTGTGTATCTAGCGTAAAGTTAGTGCCTAGTAGGCATTGCAAGTTTATTTTATCTTGAACGTGACTTGAAGCAATTATCGGGAATACCCCTTCACGCGTGCATACTAGGCGGAGCATAGGTATCAGTAACACGTGACGTGCGTAGCTTTATTACGTCACATTTATCGTAAGGTTGTACGTCTGACGTCACGCCGGAAAAGCGCGGAACAAGGGAGATTATATGTGTGTAATAGAATATCTTTTGTATTTCATATGAAAGGGATTTTCATAAGAAGATTATTGAATCAAGGGTATTATGATGTGTTTTATTTAATACCTTTATTTTGCTCATTAATAATACATTTCAAAATATATTATGATGTTGTAATATTTTTATTAGCATTGTAAACGTGAATGGTATAATTAATACAAACATAAATTGATTTATCAATGAACGGCCTTCATGATCGAGGGGCAAGTCTCTCGAGTAGCCGACTGTCTCGACTAGTGGACTGTTGAAATAATTTATTAAAAATAATATATATAGTATATTTGCGGGACGTTCCAGAGTATAACATGCTCTTGGTATCGCCCTGGTGTAAGACCACCATTGAGAGTTAAAGTTTTTCTCAAAATGGCTTTAGCCGTGTTTGGTGATCAGATCTGAATAGCTATGTACTGCCACACCTTCCTCATCTCCATCTCTTTCTCCTCTCAACTATTTTCAGTCTCATACATAACCCAATTGGGAATACCATAGTCTCACTGGTGGGAGCAGTTGCTCTTGTACATTATTTACATTTTAAAAAATGCCGATGACTTCTTTCAAGATATTGAGATCTGGGAATCTTACTTGACTCGAAGCTAACATTCAGAAACCATTACCAACACTATGAAAATCAGTCCAATATAATGCTCGGTTTTATCACAGAATCACCAAATCTTTCAAGAACCTCAGTAGCTTCAAAATCATGTACTAATCATATGTTAGAAGTATCTTAGAGGACGACTCCGTGATTTGGTCCCCACGCACAATTCATAGCAGTAAAGTGTCTGTTAAAAAAAAACATAATAATACTAGTTTACAAATCTGGAATACATCGGAATCTAGATAACTATACTGAAAGACTTACTCACTTTAGAGAAGTCTCACTTGCCAAAAGAAGACGCATATCAGATATAATCTATCTGTTTAAAATCGTATAAGAGTTAATTAAATTCGCGGATTCAAACAAAGTTATTGTTTTATTTCATTAATATATTAAACCACAAAATGACTGCTTTCTACTAAAAAAATTGTATGTACCCATAGTATAATTGTTATAAATATGTACAATGTGGATGAAACGGACATTGCATTATATTAAATACCAAGATCGTGCATTTATTACCGTTGAGTGATGTAGCGTTTTCACCGAGAGAACTTGAATGAATTTGAATGCAATCAATTTTGACTTTAATGAGAAGTGTATACTTCTGTGTGGGCGATATTGCTTACAACATTGCTCGTTTCTACGCCTCGGGGGGAAATGCACGCATGAGCTACATCAGAAGCATCGATTTATTTTGACATAATTTATCAGATTCACATGAACGTGAAATTGATAATAATAATAATTGAATAATTTATAGAGCTCCGTTTTTGTAAAAAAATCACCCCAAGGGCGCTTTACAATTTATTATTAATTGTTAGGCTCTTTGTAATTTTATTATTTACAAATATATTTATTTAGATATACCTAATCATGAAGCTTATTAGGAGTCTAAATAATCATTATGTCTGTCGTTACTATGAAGATATTCAAATAACTATGGTTTAATTATACGTTGGATTTTGTGCCCAATACTATCCAAGGTATCTTCATGATTACTATGATGTATCTAAGTACAATATGTACACATCGATACTTTTGTAGAAGTTAGAATTAATCTGATTTATCTAGTCTACATCTTGTTTGCTTTTATATTAAAAAGGAGACCCTTATTATGAATCTTGCACTAATTAATGCCAACCTTGCTCTAAACATCTTTACTCTAGTCCAAATGGTACATAAATTACAATAAAAATGATTTCTTTAAATGTTTTTTTGTTGATGTTAAACCCCAAATCAAATTATTTTTTATATTAGTTTCTGTGTAGAAATCAATTTTATTTCCTTGTATGTTATAGTGTCATCCATCATTCAATTATATTTTTGAAGTAAAACTTCTTTACGCCCGCTTGACTTGGGGGGTAAGCTGGCGAATGCGTGACGAGAGCGTTACGAAAATCGAGGCGAACGGTAGTTGAGAGGGATATGATAGAGTTGCGCTTCGTATATTAACTGTAGGGGCAAGAGAGAGAGAGGTGCGCACGCACATTTTCTTTCTCTCTTCCTATCGTATAGACGGAGCAGAAGTGTGTTGAACTTCAGTTGTGTGGTCTAAAGCACACTCGTTTTTTTAATTCAAATCATTCTAAAACCACAAATTCATCGACAGTACGAACAATACTAAATGCGACACATAAGAATTCGCCAACAAAAATACAAAATCGTTTTAAAAGTCAATAAAAAATAGTTTTAACGAGTCGTTTAACGGTCTTTGCTCTTAGTCAAACGCTCGAATTGCATTTTAGTTTTATTGCTCAGATGAAAACATTGCAATATTGTAGGCGAGCTGTTGCTGAATGCGTTTTAATTTGATTTTATTGGATGGATTATTTCGTGGTACACCACAAGTGGGATGAGAGAAGCAATAATGCAGTTACGAATGCAGCTGCATTGGTACGTCGCTTCGGGGCAATCGTGCAGTAATTGATTTATTGTTTCAATTTTTATTTGATATTGATAACACAATAACAAACTATATAGCCGAACTTGTTAAATTAAGTTAATCATCACTTAGTCTAGATTAAGTGATGCTTAAGCAGTTTTGAACCTTGGTTTCGGCGTAGTAGAATTGGGAACAGCGGCCGTCAGTTGTAAGTCACCAGTTATCAATCTTAGTTATAAGCCACTAGTAATATATATGTATATACTTAGGTTTTATGTATAAAATTTGAATGTATATAATTTAATGTACAGTTATCTTGAGGTGATTTTATCGTGAATATGGCGCTATAGAAATCATCCAAATATTATTATCATTAAAAATTAGCAAATTCTTGGGTCCGAAAGAGAGTTAACCGTGTAAATGTTGAAGGTTCTCTTGGTTTTTTTTAAAATTTATTTAGGAGAAAATACAGACACAGATTATAAATGAAAAGAATATTAAAAAAAACAACGAGAGAACTCACCTGCATACAAACTATTTCTCACGAATTTACTTTAACAACAGATAAAAACAAATACGAAAAAAAACTATACATAATAATATTATATTCCAAATGGAGAGATAAGATTATTGCGCAATATCCTTACAAAAGTTAACAAATTATTTTAAAAGAATTTAGATGGTAAGACAATATATATAAATAGTTAAAAATAATGTTATACAGCCTTCAATTTTCTACTAAAAGCACTGCGTACATCAAAAAATAAGTCGGAATCCTTGAGGTTTTGATTTTGATTAAACGATACATACATTCGTCTGATAGGATCCCTGACACCAGCATTTGTACGCGTCTTGTTACTCTGGGTGGTATTTTGAAGTTGTATTGCTAACCATATACACAGCTTAACTGTGGTAAGAATTTTCTGAATAAAATGTAAATAAAAAAGTAGGTAGGTACCTACTTACAATACGTAAAAGAAAAAATCAAAAAATCGGAAATCAGAATAAAAGTTTTTCATTTACTTTTTTCGAAAATCATTCAATACTTCCCATCATGGCATTCAATACCCCTTTCAATATCTTCAAGATACCCATTCATGTCGAAATGTCGATATTATTTTCAACGACGCCAATGAATAGCCAGGAGGGTAGGTACAAGGAATACAAGCTCTTCCTCTTCTTCTTCATCTCTCTCATTTCCTTTAGCTGCACAACTTTCCCCAATTTCAGATTACTTTATATTTCCTCTAGTTCTGGGCAGTTTAAATTTTCATGCTTAAAAATTATTTAACGACCGACATGACGTCTTATTTTATTACAGTTACATGAATATTTTAAAAAATCTCAACATCAAAATATAAAATACGATACCAACTGAAAATAGTGACAATGATCTTGAAATTTCAAATACAAATCTGTGCAAAAAAGGTACATTTTATTATCATGCTTCATTTATTTAATTTTGCAAATATTTACGTTAATGATACAATGATATTACAATAATATCGAATTATTCATGCGTTTTGTAATATGCTTGGAAATGGTTAATGTTGAAGAGTTTATAAGATAAATAACCTACATTATTATGTTTTTATAAGAAAAACTTTATTTTTATACTTTTTTGAAGGTTATTCCCATAAGTGAAATATATAGATAATATACATATAGAAGGTGGCAATAGCGAAATTGGTTAACGCGCTCGTCCCGGTTAGACGGAGAGGTCTGGGTTCGAGTCCCAGTTGCGACTATTGTCTTTTTCTGTTTTTCTGTGTCTTGTTCTCTTTCATATTTTCGTTTAGATTATTATTGTTAACTTATTCTTATACATATGATACAATATTATGATTTAAAACAGTGGTATTACAACCAAAATAACAAAACTTTACGATTTCTATTTTCTAAACAAACAATCAATAGTCGTTTTAATATCGATTGGAAACTGGTTGGATATGAAAAAGGACTATTCTTCTGTTTACTAAATCACAAAGGGCCATTCGCCGTCATTATTAACACCGCCATTTTGGGCCCAATAAAGAAAACTTTATTATAAATCTTACAATAGAAAATTTCGGTGGAAACCATCACAATTGAAAATATGGTTTATGACACCATTCAAGCGATGGTGCAATAAAGAGCGTAGTTAAAATGGGAGGTATTATCAAAATAATGTCCTCGTGGTGTATCGAAACCCTTCATAGTAATATGACTGTAGAGTTTTCAGCTGAATGATGAGATCAAAGTTGTTTTTATGGTTTTCATTATTTTCCCGAAAACTATCTTTTACCAGCGTAATGAAGGCACTGGGATGTAAGTAGGTATGTTATATGACCAAACAATATTTCCGGGGGGTAGAGTGCAGAAACTTCGTGGTAGTTTTACGTGTATGCAACATGATTGCGTTGAATGCATAGGCATGTATGTTTAAGAGATTTGTTTTAGAAATTTAAAATTTTTTAGAAAATCCAACGTTTTGAGGAGCATTACTCTTGTTATTTATTTGCCAAAAGGTGTTGTTTGTCCGCGGTTTCGATGGTTCCAGATTCGACGTAGACTTGCGTCGTTGCCACTCTTCATTCGCGACGTATTTAACGGGTAATTTCGACCCAATAGATTTTTATTAGGTAGGTATCTGTAATTTTATGTAAAAGTAAACGGAAATTCGTTTTTTCAATCTTTTTTTATTTGTACTATCAATTCCCGAATTCACTACATTTTACCGCCGGGCACCTTGTAAAATGTATATCTAATAACTAAAACAATAGTTACATGAGAACGGGTCGTTTCTACGAATCGTTCGTGAGTTCAACAGCTCGGCTGTGAACTATTTGCGTATCTCTATGTTTTCTCTCACCTACAACATGGATATCTTCAAGACATCTCTTCAAAGAGACCCTCCACATAGCTTCCCCAAAGACGACATAGATCCTGAGGGAGATTATTTTTCGCAAAGCCTCTTGCTTAGAGTTAATGTGAAAAAATATATTATAATAATATAACGCACTGTAATATATTATAATAATACCAGCAGTTAAAAACAAGCACCGCAGGTTTTTGCTGCTGGGGCCTGCGGGCGGGCTTTAGTTTGGCCTCGCCCAGTTTGAGCGTAGGTATGTAACCATTTTATAAATCCGATAACAACAGGTTCCAAAAATAGCCAGTTTCTCGGATCTACTGTGATTTGACAACTAGTCACCGAGTTAAACTAACCATGACAGGCAATGACGCCATATGTAATCTATCCATACCGGAAAGATACTTAAATTCTATTAATCCGTATTACTTATACCTAGGGAAGAAACGTTCACATGCGAGCTGCTGATGTAATTGGCGACATCTTGTTAGTATTCTTAATTCTACCGAATTACAACGGTAGTTTAGTTTTAAATTCCACGTACACAAATGTTATTTGTTGCGCAACGCATACGGCGTGGCGTCAACATGCACTCGAAACTGGGTTCTGAAATTCAACCACGCAGACGCTAGGGTAATAATAACGTTCGATAACCGAAATTTTATAGAAGTGTGATTATTATATTTAATATACCTAACTGCGACCGATGAGTGACAAAACTGGTAAAAAAAAATAAAAACAATAATTCACTTGAGACTTTTCCACTCCCAATCTCCATGCACGCCAATGAAATTAATTATCTGTTCAAGAAAGAAGTCTCATGTTAGAAAAAAATCATTTTCATCTATCTATATATATAAAAATCTAAAAATGTTTGCATTTATGTCCGCTATGCGTTGCTTTATTAAGCATGGGAAATGTTTCAAACTTTCCAAATACCTTTTTTCCACCCTCGCGAAGGTTTCTGGATTATAACAACCACATGACAATATATTTGAATAGTTTTTTTAATCATTACAAAAACTCTTACAAAAATGTTACAATTTGTAAACTACATTTTTCAAATATCGATTGTTCAATCACAATTCAATAATCGAAAAAACTTTTAAAATTAATTAATCGAAGTACTCACTTATGGTACTAATCAAAATCGAATACTTTTGAACAGACATGCAGGGAGAAACAATTTCTTTATTAGTGGCATAGCAACGCATGCCGGGAACTAGCTAGTATATTATAAATATTTTTCAAGCCAAATATAACAGGTCCTCCATTGTTATGTTATCGATAACTCTTTTTCGAAATAAGCGGGCGGTGTCAGTAATGTATCACCTCGATATAAAATGGCCTACAAAATAAACGGCTGGGAAAATATAAAAAAATATCAAGCGATATGTGGGTCAGAGGTTTTTTAATGGTCATTCCGATCTCATCACGTACTTATACGTTTATATTAGAACTAATCCTGGGGCGTTTATCACCCGAATGGTTCACGTTTTATTGTCAAGTCGCGGGACGTGCTTTGAGTGCGGTTTTCAAAAAGATTTTTTGATATAAGGTTATATTTACAGACCCATTGTCGTTAAAAATCAATTCCACTAGTCATACTTAAAGTACTGAAGAGAGATAAACAGAAAGAACTGAGTTGGTGGGTTATCTGGTAAGGGCGAGTGAAGGAAGATTATGTATTTTAATAATAAAAATTTTCAATTCCATAACAAAGAATGTACCAAATTAAATTTTTCCTGTATTTTATGCAAATAACAAACATAAAATTTACATTCTAAATAATAAGGATAAATATTCAAAAATCAATAAAATCCGGGATCTATAAATTGAAGTGTATTCTATGATTGTTGTGTATTTTATATGGGCAAAACTTCGAGAAACTTTGAAATAAGGATAAAGGAACATATATGAGATGTTTAAGCAATAATGGTTTTTCTGAGTTAACCAGTCATTTGTTGGAGACGAGTAACACTTTTTTTGACTTCAATAGTGGAATTGAGTTATTGCATTGTAATTTTAAAGGTGCTCATTTTGGAAAAATTGAAAACCTTTGAAAATTATAAATAATCAAAAATTGTTTTTAAAAACCCATTAATAATTTGGTAAATTGATCCCTATTGCCCCTCTTCCCTCTACCCATTCTCACCTTTCCATTGACAACATTGTCTATGTCTATTATTTATAATAAGTGAACCCTGAAGAAGTGAGCTAGTTTTCTTTTTAATCGGTATATTCATATTTTTGGTATATTTATATTTCTTTCAGTGCCTATAACTTGGTAGGAAAATATACCAAGACATCAACATCAACATACACTCATACCTTTTAGACGAAGTTTGTTTTAGGAGAGAGATAACAGTACCTCAGAGATACAGAATCGCGTCTCGGAGTATTTAGACCTCACCCCGGTACTTGGGACTCAGCTGGGGTGGACCAAAAATCGTATCAAAAATTGACCATTGAAATAAACAAAAAACTAGGGGCCTTTGGGGAACCAATGTGTGAGGAAAGTTAGGCCACTTTGGTGGACTCTTCCCTCGTAAAGCTTTTGGAAAAATTAGAGGGAATATATTTCGGAGAAATTAGAGCTGAGATCTCCTCGGTGGACTCTTTAATTCAGGGAACTTCCGTTGGAAAAACCCTTACCGCTACAGAATCTTCCTGGGGATCCATTTACGGGAGAACAGGGACTCTCACGAGACCTGGAAATAAACTCAATAATAATTTAATGAGGTGAAATGGGAGATAACAAAATGGCCTGATTGGGAACTATTCGTATACCGTCTCCGCATTAATCAATTTTTAAAATACGAGTGTGCTTTAGACCACACGACTGAAGTAAAACTTAACTAACTTATGCCGTCCATTAACAATATAACAATAACAGGAATAAAAATATCCCCATTCCCTCAACATCCCCATCAACTCAACTCAACTCTCAGCTCTCAGCTCTCAGATCTCAGCTCTCAGCTCTCAGATCTCAGCTCTCAACTCAACTCAACTCAACTGAACTCAACTCAACTCAACTCAACTCAATTCAACTCAACTCAACTCAATTCAACTCAATTCAACTCAACTCAACTCAAATCATTGATAAGCGTTTCACATTGATAACGTTTCATATTTTTTCGTAACGTTTCATAACGTATTCATCATTTTACCCCCAAGTGTCGAGCGTGCGTAAAGAAGTTTTACTTCAAAAATTAAAACATTCAACACAGTTCCACTACCGTTGAATCACAACACAATACTTACTCTCATATCTTTACTCAAAAAGACCCTTCATACAGCATCCCCAACGATGACATAGGCCCTGTTATCCATAAAAAATATTCCTCGTTCCGCCAGCACGTTTCCCACAGTTTATCTTTTCATTAGCACCTTTGAAATTCATCATATATATATACTGTTATGCGTGAATTTTTTTCCCTCAGCACTTCTCTCAAATTCCTCCTCACTCCCTTCTTCTCACTTTTCTTACTATTTGATCGTCATCTTTTCCTTCAATACAACCCAATAAACCCTCATTCCAAAAGGACCTTTCTCACACAATCCATCCTTCTCAGTTTTCCATAGAAATTAACCCTCGCTCCATCAGCATCCAGCATCCACCCTACCCCGTGTTCCGAGCACTCCCCGCGTTCCGACCGCTCGCGCCCCATCCGCCCTGCCGGCGTATCACGCTGCTCGGACGAACATCAAAAGGGCCGCTTTCCTTCACGCTCGAGGGCGCGCACAGGGCTATTTTTACCGGGCAGGTCCCGCTTCCAATCGGCAATCATCGGCTTAGGGTCTGTAGGGTCGTGGCACGTTCGATGGTTCGACCTCGGACGGATTCAAACGTTGACCCGCGGGGCGGGAGAGGCCACTCTCAAAGCGATATGATAATAAATTTTACAACAGTGTGTTTTGTATTAAGTATCTGGAAATATTAGACTACTTATTTTTACTTCTTTAAACTTTGCAAATATACTTGGTGGTATCATTTTTAATAAAAACAAATAACTTTGTAAAAACCACTATGTAATCAATATTATCAAAATG
This sequence comes from Limnephilus lunatus, assembly GCA_917563855.2. Taxonomy (NCBI): domain Eukaryota; kingdom Metazoa; phylum Arthropoda; class Insecta; order Trichoptera; family Limnephilidae; genus Limnephilus; species Limnephilus lunatus. The sequence continues at coordinate 83,572,705 of OU830596.1, read as the reverse complement.
TTTCGAAAACCAAGTTTTCTTCGTCAGGTTAAAATAAATATTAAAAATAACAAACAAGTATAGACAAATAAAAACCATAGACTAAATATTAAAGGCTCACCTCTCCCTTTAATATTTTGTCGATATTTCTTACTTATCTATACTCGTTTGTCTTTTGTTATTTTTAATATTAATCTTATCCCAACGAAGAAAACTTGGTTTTCGAAACGCGTTGATGAAAAAATGTTGTTTTTGTAAAATAATATGAATAAACTAATCTCAAGATGTATGATAAAATGTTCAGAATCCGTATAGTATTAGTTTCAAAAAGACCTTTGTAAACAAAATAACTGGTGTATTCCAAACGATATGTTTTAAAATATTGAAACATGTTACATTTTAACCTTCATTCAACGTCTCGACACAGGTATACCCTAGTGAGACAGGCATATACATAAAACCATTGTAAATATATTATATTATAGATAAATAAATAAAAAAAAAAGAAGACGAAGAATCATGCATATTCCACAAATAAAAAAAATCCTAAGACTGTTATCATCTAAACTTGAACTAAATTCCTTACTCCAATCTTACAAACTCTCTCAAATACTTTTATTTTATAACCCTGGAAAAAGACGACAATTGGCCAACTTAATACGTTAACACAAAATTATTCGTGATAAGTGATAAGCTTCTAACCACTCGTCATTGTCTGAGCAATATTCACATTAAAGCTCCTAATAGACGTAATTTTAGGAGTCATACTATATAGCAATCTTGAATTATGTAATAACAATATTGCCTACTTCAATCCACTGTCTCAAATGTTTCGTCTCAATAATACCATAGAATATGACTACGTATATCTATTAAAGCAGTCTCCCATATTTTAAAGGGCAAATTACCAATCTACTAACATGACATGTCATGGAGAATAGTTATATTTTAACTCGAATGTGGGTTTTTATTTCCACAATTTATTTTTCTCATTTCCTATCATATTAATCTTTAAAAATCTTGTTAAGTTTTTTTAAAATTTTCTTTATATTTTGTATATATATCTTTGTATTTCTAATTATTTTCAACATATCATTCGGAGGCGGGTATGGGTACCGCCGCCCCGGGAATCATTTATTGGATAACGAACACCTCTGTCATAGGTCACCCCAATGCTGGTTCGCTACGTTTTAGCAGGAGTGCCCGGGTTCATCGGGTGAGGGCTGTCAAGGTCTTGGCGGCCGATGTGTCTACTCACCTGCTGCGTGGCGGGCCGGATTGAGAGAGACTGGTTGAGGAGGTCTTTTGACCTCTCCAGCTAGAATCCCTCGACCCATCGCCTTGCACCGCGGTTTAAGGGATGGATTCAAACGTCGGTCAAACGCCGTAAAATAATATATATCTACATAGGTAAAATAATATATATCTACATAGGTAAAATAATATATATCTACATAGGTAAAATAATATATATCTACATAGGTAAAATAATATATATCTACATAGGTAAAATAATATATATCTACATAGAGAAAAACAACTCTCAAACTGTGCGTTCTGTGATTATTTTTAAATGGATTATAAACATGTACCCTCTTTTTCTTTTTCATGGTAATCTCTGTAAATATTCCAAAACAACAAATAAATAAAATACCCACATATTTTTTTAATGAACGTATCGAGAGAAGCATAAAAATTAACATTGTCCTAAGTTTCATGTAGATACGAGTACATACTTTAACAAGACACCTACCAAAATGTACTTTATACTAAGAATAACAATAACAAAAGAATAACAAAAATCAATAAATAAACAAAACTAAGAATAACAAAAATCAATAAATTTTCAGTCAAATCTCTAGGTGTTGTCTACTTGGTCTAAATGGTTTTTAAAACATTATTTCAATTTTCCACAATTTTCGTACAAAACTTAAATTTTTTGAAGCCAAAATGCTTAACTGAAAAGAATAATTATTTTATTTTTATTTTTAACTTGTAATTTGAGGTTTTGCTTTTTGAGTTTTTACTCAATGAGAAAACCCTCTTTTTTATAGGTTTTCCTCAAATTGAAATATTTAATTAAATGAAGACAACATTAGCAGCAATCAGAAAAAGATATGGGCACATCTGAGACTCGAACCCAGTACCTTCGTCTTTCCTAGCCGCGACTCTGCCAACTGAACTAATGTGTCCCTATCCGATTCGGTCGTTTTTAACTGTATTTCGACTAAGAACTAGAAACGCTATCTTAATTTTTTTTAACGCATTAATTAATTATATATATGTATATATATTTTTTTAATATGTTTTACATGGTACATAATGATAATTTCATATCTTAGGTTTTTTACTACTTCTCCATTGAAGCATTTGCTTGTGTATGGAAAGCGAGTGTACATAAATGTGGTTATTAGTTAGTACTTAAATAATTCATTTACATAAATATATGTGTTCTGTAGTATTTATTTTGATAATATTATGTATTTAAAGAAAAGAAACAATGTTATGGAAAACTAAGGATATTTGTAAGATTAATTTAGTGGCAGTAGTTTTTTTCTTCAGAATATTTTTAAAATGTCTCTTGACAACGAGCAGTATTCGGGTTTTATCATTAATGCTTCTGATTTCTTCTGGTAGACGATTGAAAAAAGTTATTCCCTGGTTAAAGCGCCCTTGAGGTGATTTTTCACATAAACGGCGCTCTACAAATTGTCCAATTTTTATTATTATTATTAAGTGTAATGATGTTGTGCAAACGACGTATTTAGTTTTGAGCATAGAAAAAAATGTTTAAGTCGCGTTCTGTTTTCATTTAAAAAATGATATTTATCTTTTTCTTTTATAATTTGAATGAATGATTTTTTAATATATAAATCTTTAAATGTAGTTACTTGAAATTCATCAAATAGGTGTTCTGTTGGGTAGTCCAAGGATTGTTTTAATATAATTTTAATAATAAATAATGCCACAAAGTTATTTTGCAAAGATTAAAAAAAAAATTAATAATTGTTCTTTGTACAATATCTATTGGAAGAAGTTTACATTTATACACGGATCCCCAACTAATAATAGCGTATTGTAAAGTGGATTGAACTAAAACTAAGCCATAGTAGATTAAATATAGATTTTTTATCGACAGAAAATTTCTAATTCTTAAAAATATGTATATTGATTTTCTAATTTTGTTTACTACTTGACATATTTGTTCCTTCCGTTTCAGATTTTTATCATTAAAATGACTCCTTGATATTTAATTTCATTTGTTGTTTTTAATATTGTACAGTTTGATTTGCAATAGTTTTGGCTGTGAATTTTAGTATTATTATGTATGACAATTTTAAAATGTTTAGGAGCATCGTTTAAATGGATTTCAAATGGAATTACAAATGTCTTTTCACTATTTAGTGATAGTAAATTAGTGTCGAAAAAATTCTTAAGCGTGTTGTTGTCTTGTATGGCCTTTAATTCCACATTTTCCCAAGTCTTTCCACTTATTATTAATACTGTATCGTAATTTGACCATGCAAATGTTGAAAAAACATATCGTTTACATATATGGTAAATAGGATTGGTCCAAACAATACATACATGCAAGCGGATGGGAGTGAAATAGTGCGAAATTTCGACGTTAGCAGACTACTACATTGTAAAAGTGCGAGCAAAATGCTCTTGAAATTGTGGTGCAATTTTATATACCTTTGCAACCTGCTATCTTTCAAGGCCACCGTGATCCAAACTTCATAGTCGGGGATCGTTTTTACCTGTATTAGGGACATACACAGAGAAACTTTCAGGTTTTATAAAATAATGAAGGTCTGATCGTCACGGGCTATAAGGGCGATAGTGAGAATATCCAGTATCTACCACCAAATATAATTAGTAGTATTTCTAAAATAAGTCTAATCGATACTTAATATATTATACTTTTATTCACAACGAGCTGAATGTTGATGTTCTGTAAATGTCACCTGATATAAATACATCCGGGATCGATTTCCATGATAAAGAGTTTGTCCATACAAATATGTCAGTGTCACGTAACAAAAAATAGAGTGAGGTGGAGTCGAACAATAGAAAACGAGCCTTTTATTCCTTCCAACTGAACGAGTCCGCCGGTCGTTCAATCATTAGGTACATTTGTAGGTATTTTTTTTTACATTAGCTCCACATAGCAGGTCTTGTGGGAATTGTTTTTGTCATCTTTAGGGATGCTGTTTGGTGGGTCTTTTTATTTTTCTTTTTGAAGGAAAATGGTATGAGGAGTGGATAGGAATCTGGGGATCAATTTAGTGTCCAGAAGTGACAGATGTATGAATCCATCCCTCCCAATGCAACGCATGAGAGAGGGACCTGAAGAGGTCAAAAGGTGTCCCTCAACCTGTCTCTCTTGATCAAACCCGCCACGCCGTAGGAGACATGGACGAACCTCACCCCATGAACACGGGCACCCCTGCTAAGTCACCAAACGTTACGAACCTCTTGGGGCGACCTATGGCAGGGGTGTTGGTAGGCGGTACTCATACCCATCTCTAAAATTTAATTTCACTGTTGCTCTATTTCTGAAAACAGTGAGTTTATAGTTTAATTGTTTAGTAGAACAATCTTTTGGTCCCTACAAGTCGGATATGATAAAATCTGGATAAAAAGTTACAATTTTCATGTTTTTTTTATTATTAGTCTTGAAAAAAATTATTTTCGTTAGATTCTGATTTATCCTCATAACATATTTTAACAGTAAACTTATTGTATTCGTTATCTAGTTAACGTTTAACAGTTTTTCATTACTACACGTGCATTTTAAAACAATTGGGCACAATTTATGATCTGGTTACAATGTACATAAGGTATATAATTGAGCTAACACAAAAATAACAGTAGTACGTCCCTAAATATTATTTAAATACAAGCCTTTTCATGAAAAAGTAGGTCCAAATAAAAAAAAATATTAAATTAAATCTGATGTTTTTTTATAAAAGAATAAATTTATGAAAAAAGTTAGTCTAGATAACACGAATAATTTTTACGAATATTTTTTTCTGAATACCGTGAAGACCTTGCTAACAAATTACGTTAAAATTAGTAAATATAATACTTATTATAATAAATGTTTTAATGTACCAGAAAATTTCGTCATTAACATTACTAATAACGATTACATAGGTACAGGTAGGAATTATAAAATAAGTCAAAACAACATAAATTTTCGTTCAGAAGTATTGTGTGTACTTGTCAACCATCAAAATAAAAAATTCTGTAGAATAGTAGTAAAATATTAAATGCAGCACAATACTCAAAAATACCGCTTTAACATGTAATTTGATGATGCATAATTTTGATAAAAGAAACCAGTCACTTAGTCGTTCTCTCAACAACGCCCTAGAAACCTTAGACTTTTTTACGTACTCACTGGGGAACAAAGTGACGAAGCCTTAGAATTTAAATCTACTTTGTACCCTTAGCAAAAGGGTACAAAGTAGATTGAGTGTAGCCAAAATGCCCGCTCAGAGAAATGGCTGAGGTCATGTATTATGGAAAGAAAAATGTGAATAATAAATAAAGAAAGTGAATTTAGCCCAACGTTAAGCTTAGCACTAGATGGCCCCTTTACTAACTTGTAAGTGATTAAATTAAATCGAAACGAATATATTTCCGTGTTAGTCAAAGTGAGGGTACTAGCATCCTTCGGCATGCCATATAACAAAAACAAAACTTGTGTTGCCAAGAGGGGTGACTCAGTTACTCCACGCATTTAATCATTTTATTATCATTGTTATTTTTATTTTTTTATTAGGTAAACAAACAGTTATACATATTATAAGGTAATTACACATTACATGGGTGCATTAACCAGTGAAGTTTCTGCAAAAAATAATCCGTTTATTCACAATTTCTGGCTTGCGTATTTAATGTGTGTTGGTGAAATAATTATCATTCTATGTGGAAGGGATGAACTCATACGTCCGTCACTCCTGGACATACTGACCCCAGATTCCTACCCACCCCTAAAACCATTTTCCTTTCCAGAACTTCTCTCCCTCCCTCCCTAAAGAGATGACATAGGCCCTGAGGGGAATTATTTTCCTCGGGACCTCCTGTGTAGAGGTAATGTAAAAAAAAATTCACTGGACGGGTATTATTTTCTTATTTTCAGAACTTGACCCAAGGGCGTTGTATTGTTCTTCAAAAATTTTAAAGATATTCCGCTCACACTAATATATCTTATGAGCAAAATTACTTCGTCCATCTAGATTTCTAGATAATTCCTTCAGTTCTTTAAGAATTGATTTCAGGTATTCGTTATTGTCGCTAATATATCAATGTCATTGGCATATCGGAAGGTTTTCAGTTTTTTAATTATATTTTTACTATTTCAATTCGTTTTTCTTCCTAATGTGGATAATTAAGTTAGAACGCAGAGTAATTGTCGACTTGTCGCATTTTGATTCATCTAACTTAGTAAATGAGCAAACCTGTCAAGAATCCATACAAGCGCTTCGGAGTTTTTTTTATAGCCCAGTTCTCAAAGTTTACGAAAGGAAGACAGAGAGGGAGGTTGTACTTCTAAATGATTACAATTATATTTGTACACGATAAAACATCTGCTGCGGATTAATAACTCTGCAATAAAAAAAATTAGAAAATGTAATCATAATTTTGTATATGTTTTAAACCGTAAGAGCCAGTAATCAACATTACTCCAATGGTATATAGCTTAGATTGAATGCAGTAAGAATTAGATCACTTAGCCGAAATGGAAGCACAAAGAATTCTTTGAATGAGAGATAGAAGAATAAGCCAAGAATGCAGAACAGAGAGAAGCTTAATGGATAGATTAATAAAAATAGCAAGCCATTTGGGATGAACGACGAGAAAGATAACGGTCAAATGCAGACGGTGCCGAAAGTGAGACGAGGCACACTGTGCGAGATATTAAGGCTGCTCTATTAAGAAGCTTCATATTACAGTGAAATTTGAAGAGAAAAAGTGAAGAGATCAGAAGGGAACAATATTATAATATCTTTTTTTATGTTATAACGCAATATGTTATCCTAAATTGACTATTTTCTCCTTTCTTTAGTTACAGTCCGTCAACAAAGATTATAAATTTAATAAAATGAAACAAAAACATTTCATTTCTATGGTAACACCGAATTACACCGATTGTAGAAAAGAAAAAAGATTGTTCTATGGTGAGGTTTGGTTCGACCTCCGAATTGGACATATTGATTTGGACAGAGGTGACTCAATATTTATATATTGTGTTTTATTTAAAAAATAAATAGTTTAATTTATGCGCTGCTTTCAGATGGTTTTTTAAATCGCAATAAATGGCTTCCTTAATATGCATATTTCCAAAATATATAAAAAAAAAACTAGTGTGCTTTAGACCACACGACTGAAGTAAAACTTCACTAACTTAAAAAAGAACATATGACCATGGGGTGACCTACGACCCAGGAGTGATCTACGACCGTGGGGTGACCTACGAACGTGGGGTGACCTACGACCTTGGGGTGACCTACGACCTTTGGGTGACCTACGACTTTGGGATGACCTATGACCTTGGGGTGACCTATGACCTAGGGGTGGCCTGCGACTTTGGGGTGACCTATGACCTTGGGTTATTATGTAACCTTAGTTGTGCAGTATGTACGCCTCACCCGATCACCATTCGCATCGATCACCGTTCGCATCGATTACCGTTCGCATCACACTTTTCGTAACGCATTCACCAGCTAACCCCCCAAGTCGAGCGTGCGTAAAGAAGTTTTTCTTCATAAACTTTCATACTTACTTTTATTTCTCGCTAAGCGATCAAAAATTACAAATAGGAATAGTGAATTTCTTTAGAACATTTTAAAGAATTTCAATCATTCCCGGGTGACGAAAACCTCAATAATATCTAACCTCAAAATATTTATTTAAAATATCCCACTACCATCACACTACGCAAAACAGGTGTGATGGGGGACATAGCCAGCCGAGAAACTGAACTCACGTCGCCAGGATGGTAATCCGACGCGTTGCGAACTCAGATATCGACCGGTCAATGTAGATTAATCTCGCTTTGGGATTTACCCACCACTAATTTCTAAACATCGTTTGATGTTGTTGTAAAAAAATATATTTATTTGCTTTTGGACCACCGCCCTTTTTAATAAACTTCATCATTTGAAACATCTTGATATTGACCATTAAAACCATTTTAACATAATTACACAACAAACATTTTGGGAGCCTTTATGGGTACCGCCCCTCCAGCAACTATTTTTTGAGTAACCTACACCCCTGCCATAGTAGCCACAAGGTCCAAGTGACAAGTTTCGCTATGTTCGGTGACTTAGCAGGGGTGCCTGGGTTCATGTGACGTTTGTCTAGGTCTGGATAGGCGGGCCAGATCGGGAGAGACTGGTTGGTTTGACCTCTCCAGCAGAACTCTCTCGGAACATCGCCTTGCACCGCAGTGCGAGGGATGGATTCATTCTACGTCCGTCACTTCTGGATACAGATTCCTACCCACTCTTCATGCCTTTTTCCTTCCCAGAACTTCCTCTCCTTCTTTTCCGTGAAAAGTCCCTCCACGCACCATCCCCAAAGACGACATAAGCCCTAAGGGATTTCTTTTCCTGAGGGACTCCTGTGTGGAGTTAATGTTAAAAAATGCGTAAATTACAAGCTCCGCCGATTTGATAGTCTGTGCAGTTTGGTCGTGGTTCGACGAGTTTTATTTCAATTATTATTATTTATGGTTGCAACAAAATAGGTAATTAATTCTTTTTTAAACTCATGTTTTCTTCTGTCATACAACATCAGATATGTTGTCCTCTACATTGAAGAAAATTATTTAGATGAGAGGCTAATATATAAAACATTTTATAAGAATTGAAAATCTATGTGGCGTGCAATGCAATTTTTCCTGATTGTTTTCTGCAAATTTCTTCGATTTTCTTTTGAGTATTCATTCCTTAACAGAAAGAAATCCTTTGCAGATCTGTAAGTATTTTTACTTAAATCCTTTGTCTTATTTCAGTACCCAATTTCGAACCAGAGTTGAATTTCAACGTATTCCTCTCGAAATATTTGTGAGGATATATTTAATTTAATCAAAATGCTTTGCGGATTTCATAGTAAAATACAAACAACCAAATACTGATAGAAAATGTAATGTGGAATTTACCAATCCGTGTAAATATTTGTTTTTTAGTCGTAATTAACTAGAATAAATATTTAGTGAAAATGTCATGCGAATAAATTAATACTCAATATAAATACATAACTTATAAAAGGTAAAAAATATTAATACATTCCAGACGACGGCGTCCGTGGTCGAGGGGTGAGATTCTCAACTAACATATCGGAGGTCACGGGTTCAAATCTCGGCGTATGTAAGTAAATTTTGTTTCAATAATTTGTGTTATTAAACTATTTATTTATTCAAAATAATACATCAGTATATTTGCAGCACGTTTCAGAGTGGAAGATACTTTCAGCGTCGCATGCTATAAGTCCACCATTCAGAAGAGAAACGTTTCTTGAAATGACTTTAGCCATGTTTGAGACCAGATCTGAATAGCAAGGTACCTTCCTCTCCCCAATCTCCTCCCCCTCATTTTTCCATTCAGCCTCACAACATACCCCAACTTGGGAATCCCAAGTTGGGATGCCATAGTCTCACTGACTGCAGACGGTTGAGAGCAGTTGGAACTCTTTTGTGTGGTATTCACAGTTAAAAAAAAATTGCTACCGGAATATTAACAGATTTTTTTTTTAAATTTAACAAAACTTAATTTAAAAAAAATTTAATAGACAGTTATATTTTTTTTGAATAAGTGATAATTAAATATTTAATATAGAAACAACGGAATAGATATAATGGTTCCATGGCAGTTGATCCGCCGACAATTGCCCCCCCCGGCCTACTTATATACAAATGTGCAGTTGATTTAGGGAAAATACTGTATACCTGATTACACAAAATATAACGAAGTAAGTAAGACGGCATAAGAACTATCAAATTAATCATGGTCATACTTTTGAAAATCATATCAGTAAAGTTTAGATATACCTTCCCATTTTGTAAAGTACGTAATATATTTACATATCATGTTCTATTAGATTAATAAAACAATCTGTTTACGAACTCTCTAAACCAGAGGTTCCAAATTTTATCTGCCTCAAACCAAATATCATTTTTTTAATCGCCTCCCTCCACAATGGCTAGTATGCAAGGAAAAAGCGCCGCAGGCGAATTATTTTTAATCGGGAACTACATCTTTTGATTTATCATGACCAACCTGTTGGTAGTGCGGTAGTTAATAATTCTCGTTGGGGCATTGCTGGTTCGATCCTCCTCTAGTTTAATCCTCCAACTTTGCACAAATCACATTTTCCACACATAATTATGGAAGTGGAAGGATTTTCAATATTCCGAAATTATTTGTAGCCCGAAAGTGGTGCATTCTAAATTTTTTTAAATGTTTAAATGTTTTTAAGCAATATTACCCCTGAGGCCTCGGGGACGATTTTGTCGGATTTTAAAAATATTTCCGCGTTGCAATAAAATCTAAATAAATGGAAAATTTCTGCATGAAAACGTTTTTTGAAAGGGGTTAAAATATGCTCTAAAATTTTGTAATTCGAAATAAACGTAATAAAATTTTTGAATGCAACATGAAAAGATTTAAGAATGGCTTATCTTATGATTTTTTCTAACTAAACTCACTGATAATGCAAAAAAACACACACACATATGTACATACTGTATTAGGCAAATGTATAGTAAACTTTACCGTCAACTTACTTTTTTGTCGTTTCACATAAAAATAATTAATAAAAAATTCCCAAAATTTCCAAATTTTTTTTTTCATTTAAGTTCGGAAACCTTGATTTATAAAGTTGTAGATTTTAATTACTTTGCAGATATATAAGCGTGGTGTTTTCTCTTTCTAACACCGTTTGGATTTTACTTCTCACTTTAATTATGATATTACTCGTTCAATATGTAACCAAAATGTTATTAATCCATCAATTATAATCACTTCTTCAACGCCTCAAATGCAAGAATCTTAAAATGATGTAGGTACCTACAAAATATAAGATTTCATAAAATAAAAAATCATCTGAACGAAATTTCAACCCTTCGCCGCCCCCTTGAATTCTTTCACCGCCTACCATTCGGGGTCACCACCGCCCCCCCTGGATTTTACCTGGCGTACCGCCCCGTTGGAGATCACTGCTCTAAATTAACTGAGGGAATGCTTAATGAGTTTACCAATGGCCATCCCATTTATATTGAATTATTACCAGAACTAGGTAACAAAATAGATTATGCTGCGCATGCAGAATTAATTTGGTGTATAAACAAAAACTATTATCCAAAAACAGATTTTAATTTGATTTAAAGTGACAGCGGTATTTTATTATATTTTACCATTATGGTTATCATTTTTGTCAAATGTTACGATATTTTCCATTGGTTTATCATTTTTGTCATATGTTACGATATTTTTCATTGATTTATCATCCTTTTAATTAGATTTATTAAGCAATTTTTTTAAACTTCATAATTAGGCAAAATACTTTTTTTATATTGTGAGTTGTACGAATGAAGTGACTAATTCCGAGCTTTAAGTAATTGATATTATCTAAAATTTATTTTCAATTTTGTTTGAACACACAGAAACGAACATAGCACCTTATTCTTTCACACCTTCAAAAAAGTACCAAACTCATATGGGATGGTGATTTTTAAATGTTTATTTGCAATTCAAAACGGTATTTTCGGGCGGTTTCAAAGTGTTTTAATATTTTCATAATACCCTCGCTTACAATATTAATCACCTACAACCTTTGTGTATGCTATTCTGAACAATGGGAGCTAATTTTAAGGAGACTGGAGTCAAATTGCCCATGTAATTTATGTGTGGAATTATAACATATTCTGTTTTTGGATCTATAGCCTCATTTTATTTTTGCAGGGTTGGCGATACAACAAGGGTTAATCGCTGGATGGGGGAGAAAAAGGTTTTCAGAGATTTATAATATTCCTATTATTTTATCACTAATTTTCATCCATCTATGTAAATTAATGAGATGATATATTTACTAAGAATCTTTGCTCGGAAATGCCAGTAGATTGCAATAGTTTTCCAAAGTTGAGATCGAATTTACGAGAAAATATTTAAATGAAGTAAAATTATAAGTTTGTTTGTTACCACGAATTATTTATTTAAAGTTTTAATACCGACCAGTTTCGCTTAACACAAGCATCTTCAGGGTATAAAATGAAACTAATGATAAAAAAAATATTCGTGGTTGCAAACAAGTTTATTGTTTTATTTATGTCAAACCACAAAGTGACTGCTTTCTACGAAAATAAAATTAAAAAATCAAAAAATAAATAAAATATTTGCCCAACCTCTTCTAAATACATTTTTTTTTACATTAATTCCACACAAGAGGCCTTCAGGAAAACAAATCCCTAAATGCTTATGTCATCTTTAGGGATGTTGTGAGAATGGTGTTGATGTGTCACTTGTGTATTGTGACGCTTTTCATGCGTATGTGTTGACTTTTCATGAGTTGCTCTGTGGATGCTTTGGGGACGCTGTGTAGTGACATTTAAGAAAAAAAGGAGAGGAAATTCTGGGAGAGAAGAGGGTACGAAGGGTGGGTAAAAATTTGAGGGTCAATGTGTTCAGGAGTGACGAAGACCACGCGACGGTGAGAGTCTGGTTGGAGAGGTCAAAAAACACATCTGTCTCTAATACTTATAGACAAATCTCACCTCATGTACCCGGGCACCTCTGCTAAGTGACCAAACGTAGCGAATCATTTGTGGCGAACTGTGGTTGGGTTATTGGTTGTCCAAAAAATGGTTACTAATTAGTTTAAAAAAAAATTAAAGGTAAAATAATGAAATGTTTTTTTTAAGATGGAACCATGCGTGAATGTAATAACGTGGGAATGTACGCCTAAAAGAATATTATGATAACAATTTAAGACGATCAAATTTTCTAAGGTATTCTTTTTATATTTTTTACAAAGCGTGACGGTTTTATCGTTGTATCGCCTTATGAAGGGGTTTTTAAACAATGGTTCAGAGAAGACATGGTAAAAACTAATTAAAAAGTCGTTAAATTGTGTACATTCGGAGTCTACACATTACCAATGAATTAGTGAACATAGATTTTAATGTGTGTCTTCTAATGCTGCTATGATCTACATATTAACCTATTAGGGTTGCGTGAGCTCGTTTCTTTTCTTTAGTTTGTTTGGTGACGGAAGTTTACGCACGACGGAAATAAATTACTATGGTAACAATGAAAGTAGGTGGAAGATGATTATAAAGCACTAATAAAGAACAGAATTACAGGTATTGGTAGATAGTTATTTCGCAATACTTTTGAATTCAGTTAATAATGGTTTAGAAACCCTTTAAAATGGTTTGATAGTGGGTTGGATTGTTTCATGAATCTTCAGGAACCTTCAAATTCCAGAGGGTTAAATACTCTCAGAATCGCCCTGGTGAAAAAAAATCTAACTTCAAATAGTTGCTTGAAATGGTTTTAGTCACATTTGACGACCTGTACACTGTACAGCCAGATAAGATATAAGTCGACCTTCACTTCTGCCATCTAATTTCTCTTAACCATTCAGTCTCGATTTATAGATCAAATCGGGATATCATCGCTGACTCGAGGCAATTGGGTGATATTATATATATATATATATATATATATATATATTTATATTATATTTATTATTAATGCAGCCGATATATTATAATACAGGTTTAAGTATGTGTTTAATTACTTATTTTTCTTTATTCATCCGAACCATAACATCTTCATTCGCAACTCTATCCATCCAGCTTATTTTGAGTATTCTTCTGTAGATCCACATCTCGAATGCCTCAAGTCACCTGACCAGTTTTTCAGTAAGCGTCCATGCTTCTATTCCATAAAATAATATCAAAAACACGTAGCATCTGGCCATTCGCATTCGTAATTCAAGGTTGAGATCATGACTGCTGAACATCTTTTTCATTTATATTCATAAATATTATAAATTGACTTACAACATTACTGTCTCAACACAGGCTAGCCTAGTGAGGCTGGCTATGAAAAACCTCAACTATATAACCATGGTTCTGCTCTAGTTTTTTCCCCGTAACCTCGGGAGTTCCCCAAGGATCTCACCTTGGCCCCCTTTTATTTAACATTTTTATAAATGATGTTAACAAAACTATTCGTAATTCTCAGCTGTTCCTATATGCGGATGACAAAAATATTGTCAAAATCATTAAATCTGAGATGGATTGTATAGAGCTCCAGGATGACCTGAACTCCCTGGTCAATATGTATTGTTTAGAAAACCGTCTTCTTTTGAATGCAGATAAATGTTCCGTCATATCTTATTCTCGAAAGAAAAACACTATATGAACTATATCCATACATAATTAAAAACAATGTTTTAATAGGGTTAATTTAATTAGAGATCTTGGAGTTCTATTAGACAGTAAGCTTCTTTTTCAATCTCACGTCGAGCACATCACGTCTAAGGTTTTGAAAATGCTAGGATTATACTTAGAGTAAGTTCTGTTTTCAAAAATCTACAAACATTTAAGATTCTCTTTATATCATACGTCAGAAGCCACCTAGAGTATGCTTCTACAGTATGGAACCCTCATTGTTCTACATATAAATCAAATATAGAAAGAGTCCTGAAAAAGTTTTTGAAATATGTTTCGTTTCGCATGCGAAAAGATGTAAATTATGTCTCTATGAACCTCAAAACCCTTGATCAACGCAGAGATATCAGAGACCTAATTATGCTTTATAAGATAATCCACAATTTTATTGATAGCCCTTACCTATTACAAAAAATTAATTTCAGATGTCCAATAAGAGTTACTCGATCTCCAGACATATTTTATATTCCTAAGAGCAATGCTAATTATCTTCAAAATGTGTTTATAAGAAGAAGCTATAGCACCTTCAATAGATTATGCACAGACGTTGACGTGTTTAACACGAACCTTGCAAACTTCATAAAATTCGTAAAAAGTAATATTCAATGGAAAACTTAATGTTTCATTATTTCCTTATCTTTCTTTTTCATTTTTCATTTTTTTTCATTTTCATTACATTTTCTTTTTTGATTTCAGCAGTTTGTATTAAATAACGTCTTCAAAAATGTTAGAGTATATATATAATATGATTTAATTCTTTTCTATTGATTTATAAATAAAACACTTCTGTTGCAAAGTTTAACAAAGAAACGACATTTATGTTTATTTATAATAAAATAATAGAAAATAAAACAAGTGACAATTGATAAATACATTCCAACTGACACTACAGGATTCAAATTTAAATGGAATATATTGCCTTTACATCTCCCCCCCCCCCCCCCCCCCTGGAAAGAAAATTACTGCAAAATTTTCACTCATCTTCGATGTCCTCTTCATGGTTCATAAATAAAGGTACTGGAGTTAACTTTGAGATGTGGAAAAAATTTGATTCAAATTTTTTTCGACCAGTGTTTATCTTGTAAATTGAGTTTGATAATTTTTCTATTATTTTGTATGGTCCGATTCTCAATTCGTCGAGCTTCTTCCTGTTAAGTTTGTTTCCATTCTCAACAAAAACAGTATCACCAACTTTGAAGTCAAAGTGTCTCCTGGTTTTATCGTAAATTATCTGGTTGTAATTATGCGACTTCATAGTATTTTCTAGAGCTTTTTTTCTCTCTTGAATCAAATCGATGCCGGTCTTCTTAAGTTTTAACTCATTTGGCAAAATCGTAACATCTGTGCCGTCAAGTAGGTACTGTGGCGCATATCCAGTAACAGTGTGCTCCGTTTCATTATAGTTTTTTACACAATTATGCGCTATAGTTGTCCAAGCTACTTTTGAGTCATTTTCGTTGATTTTGCATCTAATTTTATTGACCAGCATTTGGTTCAATCTTTCATTTAATCCATTTGAGAAAGGTGAGTTCACTGCAGTAAAAATTATTGGAATATTTTTTTCATCCAAAAATTTTTTGAATTCTCTAGAATTGATACCCGGGTATTGGTCTGAGAGTATCATGCCAATGTCATTAGTTTCTGTGGAGTTTAAGAGTTTGATGAAATCATTGGTATTTTGAGTTCTTGACGTCAAAATATATGCAAACCTCGTTGTTAAACTGTTAAACTGTTAATTACCAATGGGATCTTTACGTGATCAGGGAATAGTTTATAAATAATAATGCGCGTGTCGAGTATTAATTATAATTGCACAATAATGAGTTCTACAGCTAATCCTAGCTTTCGGCGCTGTCGGTGATAAAGGAGACAGAGCAAGGGCGAACATCTTCTTTTATACTCGTTCATCTTCCGTCTCGCTCTTGCATCCTGAGTACCTTTCTCACATCCTCCCCTACTTAAAATTGAAAATTCCCTAACTACATATTTCATTTTCCTGTTGCTACAAATTTCATTACATACAATATAATATTAGGCTACATATTTCATTTTCTTACAATATAATATACATTATTCAAGTAACTTAAAATTAAGTACAATTTCTCCTCTTCCCTTCCGTTTCTTCTCTCTCTCTCGTTCGTCCGTCTCATCTTGGGCGAAGTCGTCCATGCCACGGTTTAGACCTGAAACATGGAGAAATAGAATTAGAGTCGCTTCTACCGCGCAACATACCGGAGAGATTTAATTCGTCCGTCGACAGTTCTAGTGTGTCAGACGCGATGAATTCAGGACCATCTTCCTCCCGCCATGAAACATGTAATTTCCTTATCTGGTCTAAATGTCTTTTCCATACCATATTAGAATTGTTAATTTTAATGAAATATACTTTGCTGCCTTTTTTCTCAACTACAACCCCAGGGACCCATAATCTATTACCCTGAGATCTGAAATCTCTGGCCATCACTTTCTGACCTACATCAAAACCTGTCTTAATTCTACCCCTATATTGCCTTTTCTGATTGCCTTGGCTCTGAATAACCTTTTGAATTACTTTGTTTTGTCGAGAAGAACCTGAATTACTGGTTCTTTCCTCCACTTTCCTAGGTATTAGAGAGTCAAAGACAGTCCTAATTTTCCTTCCCATTAACAATAATGATGGCTGCTCACACCCTGTAGTTGCATGCACGGTATTCCTATAATCTGTTAAAAAGTTACCCAACTGCTCTTTATAGTCTGATGGAAATCTATTACGTTTACAAATTTTTTTTAAGAAAATTTTTACATATCTTAACCGCACTCTCTGCTTGTCCGTTGCTGCTAGGGTGATTAATTGGACTAGTTATATGTACCATACCATTTTTTTTTACAGAAAATTTCAAAGTCCTCAGAACAAAAACACGTACCATTATCGCTAACTAAAGTTGCTGGAAAACCAAATTGTGAGAATAACCTATGAAGTACCTCAATATTTTCTTTTGAAGACAGACTGTTTACTTCCAGGCATTCTATCCACTTCGAAGAAGCGTCTACCACAACTAAAAAGTTTTTGTTATGTAAGCTACCATGGTCAATATGTACCCTGAACCATACTTCAGGTTCATATGGCCAGACTGCTAGAGAACTCTTTTGAGATTCTGGTTTAATTTCTAAACAATCCTTACAATTTTCAGTTATTTTCTCTAAATCTTGATTAATTTTTGGCCACCAAACGAAACTTTTCGCAATACCTTTAGTCTTAAAAACCCCTAAATGAGATCTGTGTAACATCTTTAAAACCTCTTGTCTTAAAGACTCCGGAACCACAACTCTATGTTGATATAAAATACACCCATTTATCAATGATAATTCTAACCTTTTTTCCCAGAAAATTCTATTAAAATTACTATTTTGAACTTTTTTTACTGATGCTGGCCAACCCTCGATAAGAAATTTCTTAACTTGACTTAACATATCGTCCTTTTCGGTCTCACTTTTTATCACGTCTAGAGATAAATTAAACCCGTTATTTTCGAAGTAATTAATGTAACCAGACTCTATCTTATCCTCACAGCTTCCCTTTTCAATCGGACACCTGCTCAGAAAGTCTGAACAATTGTTTTTCGACTTTACATATTCAATCTTAAAATTGAACGACCCTAACATAACCGCATAACGTTGTAACCTAGACGCTGCGATTTTAGGAATTTCTCTATTTTGACCGAAGATTCTCACTAAGGGTTGGTTATCCACAGCTAAGGTGAATTCTCTCCCGTACAAATATTGATAAAACTTTTTAATTCCAAAAATAATAGCAGTTGCTTCAATATCTAAAATTGAATAATTTTTTTCCGCTTTACTTAAAGTTCTGCTTGCGAAACCTATTGGCCTTTCAAACCCATTCTGAAATACATGTATAAGTGTCGCCCCAACACCATTGAGACTACCGTCTGTGACAAGTTTCACAGGAATATTTTCGTCGAAATGAGTTAAAATCCTATCCGAAGTTAAAATTTTTTTTATAATCGCAAAACTATTCTCCTGTTCTGTACCCCATTGGAATTTGATATCTTTTTTAAGTAACTCGTACAACGGTGACAATACATTTGCCATGTTTGGGATAAAATTACGATAATAGCTAATCATGCCTAACAAACTTCTCAAATGATTTAAATCACTAGGTGACGGTGCATTTAAAATAGCTTCCTTATTCCGTTGACACGGTTGAATCCCTTGTTCACTTATCTTATAACCTAAAAACTCAATAACTTTTAAATTAAATTCGCACTTTTCACTATTCACCGTTAAATTACAGCTTTTTAACCTCTCTAAAACGTCACACACGTTTTTCTCTAAATCTTCTTCGTCTTCCCCGATCACAATAATGTCATCCAAATAGAATGTCATCTTCTGTAATCCTGACAAACAATTTGCCATTGCTTTTGCAAACATAGCCGGTGCAGAAGCTAACCCATACACTAACCGTTTATACTGAAATAACCCTAAATGTGTGTTGATCGTTGTGAAACGCCTACATTCCTTTTTCAAAACAAACTGGTTATACGCCGACTTGAGATCAATCTTTGCAAAAACTTTCCCACCATTGACTTTGGTTAACAGTTCTTCAATCCTAGGTAAAGGGTACTTGTCAATTAACAGCTGATTATTCACTGTTGACTTGTAATCACCACATAACCTAATACTACCATTTTTCTTAATCACTGGTACGATGGGACTTGCAAATTCACTATAATGAACCGGCTCTATTATTCCATCTGAGATTAAAGTATTTAACTCTCGTTCGACTTTTTCTTTTAAAGCGAATGGAATGATTCTATTATTTCGAAACACCGGAACAGCGGTATCTTTCAATCTTAAATTAACTTCATATTTATTAAACTTGCCTAGTTTATCCGTAAAAACTTCTGGAAATTTTTTTACTAATCGCTCTTTTAATGTATTTCGATTAACACAATTCACTATCCCAGTAATTCCTAAGTTAAACAGTTCCATGAAGTCTCGTCCTAATATTGATAACGTAGAGCTACCTACAACAATAATCTTTAACTGGCGGCATTGTCCGTTATACTCTACCAGCGGAGTAAATGCACCTATTACTTTGATGAGCGTATTGTCAAAACCCCGTAGACTAATGTTTTCATGCACTAACTTATTACTATTAAACTGATTGAAATAACAATCCTTGCCAATCACGCTACAAGATGCACCTGAATCTAACATGAATTTACTTCTAATGCCGTCCAAAGAAACCTCTACACAATATGGTTCAACACTATTTATATTATCGACACTTGTATCTGAAAACAAGGTATTCACATTTTTACGAACTGAAAAACTTTTACACTGTTTTGCTAGATGACCCTTTTTACCACAAATTCTACATGTATAGCCTTTGAATCTACAATCCGCCGAAATATGATTATCGTTTCCACAAACGAAACATTTACGCTTTGGCGACGGCGATCGCGACTTATGTGGACTACTCATCCGGTTGAATCTATTGCTTACTCTTTTCTTTTCATATGAACTAGGTGAAACACGACCACTGCTGACACTGTTATTTGCTAAAACAGAGTTAAACTCCCGACCTTGGGCTTGCGTTGAAGCTACGAGTTCGATGCACTCTGCTACTTGGACACACTTTTCGAAAGTATACGATTCACTTTCAAGAAATAATTTTTCCCTGACTTTCCCGGGCTTACATCCTAGCACAAAGAAATCTCTTAATTTCTCCGACAGATTATTCCCGAATTTACAATTAACCGAAAGAGCCTTTAACCTAACTGCGAAATCACGAATTGTCTCATCACTCCTCTGTTTAGCTGTGTAAAACTGTGACCTCTCCTCAAAAAAACATTTCGTCATGCTACAATACTCATTGAGTTTAGAAATTAAATCTTCTAATTTAACATCGGTTACTTTTTTAGGAATACACAAATTTACCAAAAGTGAGAAACAGTCATCCTTCAAGGCATTAAGAAAAATAGCCCTTTTTTTCACATCTGATGCGTATTTGTCATCATTCACAAGGAGATACTGTTCGAGGCGGACCTTGAAATTCTCCCAGTTACCGTCACGCAAACTGAAGGACCCCAATCCTCCTGACTCCATGTTTGCTCTACCCAGATGATACAACAAGAGAGAGAAAAGAAAAAAAAAGAGAAAAACACTCCCCTACGATATTCCTCCTCAATCTGTACTGCTCCGTTGACCCTCTCAGGAAACCGCTTCTTGATCCTTGATGACGATGGCTCCTTCCAGACCCGTCTAGTGACCTGGACACCCAGCTGCCGCTCTTGAAGTCCTGGACCCTCCCGTGCAATCTTCCCCCTTCCGAGAAGTTAGGCTGGCTCCAGTGTTCCCCTTCTTCTTCACTCCTTCCAGTGAAGATTTTTAATTTCGGTCCGGCCTTTTTTACCGACCCGAAAATAATGTTACAACACGTAACTATTGAACTCGCGTGCTTAGCGTGCAATTTTTGCGCGTCGATTCTCGCAATCGTTATATTTAATTCCGTATTGGCTGCGCCACTGTTAAACTGTTAAACTGTTAATTACCAATGGGATCTTTACGTGATCAGGGAATAGTTTATAAATAATAATGCGCGTGTCGAGTATTAATTATAACTGCACAATAATGAGTTCTACAGCTAATCCTAGCTTTCGGCGCTGTCGGTGATAAAGGAGACAGAGCAAGGGCGAACATCTTCTTTTATACTCGTTCATCTTCCGTCTCGCTCTTGCATCCTGAGTACCTTTCTCACAAAATGATCTGATAACAGGTGCAAGTATCTCTTTGTTGATCGTGAACCCCCAAAACCGCCTATTGTATCAATGGAACATATTTCAAAAGGTTTTGTTGCGGGACCCAAGTGGGACATCAATCCATATTTATTTTCACCTCTTGATTTGTTCTTTAAACATACTGCACAACTTTCGCAGGTTCTCTTTATATTATTTGTCATGTTTTCTGCTGTGTACCATGAGCTTATCATTTTTTGCATTTGTGTAATTCCTATGTGACCTAGTTCTGTATGAACATTTCTGATAATGTCTATGCTGAATTTTTCTGATAGAATTATTTTTTCTCTTTTTTTAACTTTCTTGTAATAAACATTATTTTTCGATATCAATTTATCTCTTCTGCACTGTATCTTCTCATTTTTACCTGATCTTTTAAGATATCTTCTTATTTTATTAAGTTGACAATTTTTAATTGCTCATCTGTATTTTCATTTGATTCCAGCACTGGGTTTCTGCTTAGACAGTCAGCTTCCAAATTTTGTTTTCCTGGAGCATATTTTATGTTAAAGTCATATTGAGAAAGATAATATGTTAAATCACCTAGCTCTTCATCGGTTCTAGATTTGAGATGCATGTTTTCCAGTGGTTTGTGATCTGAATAAACTGTAAATGGTTTACCTATCAACCAGTATTGCCAGTATCTCACTGCTTCTTTTATAGCTAAGCATTCTAAGTAAATTGCTTTTTTCTTTTTCTGGGCGCCATTTAGTTTTTTCGAAAAGTAAGCTATAGGTTTTTCTTTTCCATCACACTGTGTTTGTTTTAAAACAGCTCCAAGGTCTTCTAGAGAAGCATCTGTATATACATTAATTGGTAAATCTTGATCAAAAATTTCCAGCATTGGTTGTGAGCATAGTGGGTTTTTCATCGTTTCAAAAGCATTTTGGCATTTATCAGTCCAAATAAACTTTTGGTTTTTCCTTAGTAAGTTATGCAAAGGATCTAGTATTATTGCACTCTTCGGAATGTACTCATGATAAAAGTTGATTTTTCCTAGAAATTGTCTCACATTCTTCTGTGTTTTTGGAATAGGAAAATTCTTTATTGAAATCAAATTATCCTTTACTGGCTTGACTGAATTATTCTGAATTATATGACCCAGATATTTTACCATGTCTGATGCAAATGTGCATTTTGTAAATTTTAATCTAAAACCTTCAGTTTTGATTTCATTCAGCAACTTTGTTAAATGATCGATGTGTTCAGCAAAATGTTTTGAAACTCTGTTGCTTATCTTCCATTAATTTTACCATCAATCTTCCCAGTGTATCTTCTTTTTGATGAACTTGTAAACTTTCTTCTTCCAATTCTTCGAGGTATTGGTCTCCGAACTGTA
This sequence comes from Limnephilus lunatus, assembly GCA_917563855.2. NCBI lineage: Eukaryota > Metazoa > Arthropoda > Insecta > Trichoptera > Limnephilidae > Limnephilus > Limnephilus lunatus. The sequence goes on along the minus strand of OU830596.1, from coordinate 83,550,117 downwards.
GGTTTCCATCTTCGTCTACATATATTTTTTTTAGTTCTTCTGTCATTGTTACCCAGACTCTTCTAACCTGGTATCTTTTTTTGAAACTATTTTTTACTTTGCCAAAAGCACCACTTTTCATAATCTCCTTGTGATGGCTGGCGGATTGTAACATTTCTGGTATTTTTAACACTTTTTCATCACTTGTGACTATTTTTGTAATGCTAATAATATTTGACTTGCCATCGCCTCCAGGTAGTAGCGTAAATTCAAATTGAAGTTTCTCCATTTGTGGTTACGAAAAATGTCGTTTTATAATATGATTTAATTCTTTTCTATTGATTTATAAATAAAACACTTGTGTTGCAAAGTTTAACAAAGAAACGACATTTATGTTTATTTATAATAAAATAATAGAAAATAAAACAAGTGACAATTGATAAATACATTCCAACTGACACTACATGATTCAAATTTAAATGGAATATATTGCCTTTACATATATTACCCTTGAAAATACATTTTTTGTAGATTTAAGTGAGTAGATGCACTTTTTCAGAACTGTTTATATTACACACGTATATTGTTTTGTTTGTTTTTCTTTTTATTATGGTCTCAAATTTTTATGTCGTTATTTTATTGGTCAATGATATGATTTTCTCTAACACTGTTATATATGTACTTGTAATGACTGTTTATAACGCTAACTAATAAAATAAAATAAAATACATTTCTATTATTTTAACCTACTGTTCACATGTATACTATTTTCTGTTGTTAACTTTATGTAATAATGTAATCTATAATCCATTGTAATCTACACTGAACATGTACTTTTTTTAGTTATGAATTTGGCAAATTTCTTTGAATAAAGATATATATTATTATTCCCTTACTTAATGCTTCCAGGAGAGGGAAGTTAATATTTATGTTTACATTTCTCAATTTCTGATACATCCGGCTCGAATGACCATCAACCATCAATGTATTAAAATATGTTTCATAAGTAGGTAAATATAAAATAAAACAAAGGTTAAATAATGTACAAATAATTTTCTGATTCCATAACACACAGACGTTTAGAGATGTACAAAACAGAAACAAAATAATCTGATAAGGTAATGCGATTTGCGCAAATAAAATAACCTGATAAATGAGGACTTTTGCGCCGTCTTTGTTATGTGTTGTGTTACTTGGATAAATGATTGTCTTGTATAGTTGGTTTTCGTGTCTTGGATGTGTAATTTGTTGTTTTGAGGGTGTGCCTTGTAAGGGGCAGTGGAACGGTGTGTACTATGGGGTAATTACTGTCAACGACGTTGTTGGGGATTTTGTAATTGAATTTCTGTTTAGATTATGGTCAAGGTTTCTCCGAGCTTCTTGCAATGGGAATATATGTGTGGATTAAAATCGAATCTTAGGCAATTTAAAATTTAAAGAAAATATTAAAAATGTTTTATCAATTAATCAGAGTGGAAGATACTCTCAGTATCGGCCTGGCGAAAGAACACCATTCAGAATCTACATCTTGAGTTTGGTGTCTCAATAGCCACTTCTTCAGCGTTCTCTCCCCGTATCTACCCCTTTCCACAACCTTCAGCCTAATAACATACCCCAACTGGGGGTGCCATAAACTCACTGGCTCCAAACGGCTGGAACCCATAGGTAAATTTTTTATCGGAATTTTATTTTGTTGTACACATCTGTCGGATCACGGTCACTGACGATGGACACTGCAATGCTGTCCAAAACATTGCCTGGAGAAGGAGGAAGCGCAACACGGCATAACACACCAAAAACAATTAAAGAAAATAAGTTTATTGGTAAAGAAACAAGTATTTATGTATGGGAAATATCACTACTTCCAAGTCTGGATTCAGTAGAGCAGTCGGAGAATTTGTTGGTTCCTATAAATTCAGAACCGGAAAATTAAAAAATATTGGGTTGAAAGGTTGTTAAAGTTCGTTGGAATTTGGCTTAGGTAATATAATGTATAATTAATAGGAGTTAAACAACACACATCATATTATGAAAGAAACGGGGCATTAAAGCATACATAGCTTTCTTACGACCGTATTTAATTTCAGTTCAAACATCTGGATAAAATAACAGAATAGTTCAGATGTGCGGTTTACTAAAAATACACGATTACGACCTTTACAAATTGAATATATTAAAATAAAGGGCAAATGTCTTTACAAAGCCTTATTGAAATAATAAGCCATAACAAAAATGAATATCTTTACATCTTAGAAATCAGATAAAATCTGGAACGTCTTTCTTTTTGGTGGTACTTATATCCATCGTAAACTTTGTAAGTCTTCGTACTGATTAAAACAGTGCAAAACACCCCAGAGGAAGATTTTGGATTTCCTCTTTTAAGTACCTACAACCCTATTTATTCTGTTCTTGTTGAATTTTACAATCCCTGAAAGCGCGTAAAGATTTATACGGCTCAATAAACATTTTATATTTTGAAAAGACTCGATGTTTTCTTCATTTTGTACAGGTACGAGAGCTCTTGCCAGTCTGCGGTTTGCGTTCATCACTCAACTCATTTGTTTCAATGTATTATTGCATTTCGCAAGAGTCCCACTTTGTTCAAGATCAGACACAATGTTTAAAAATGTTGTGTGGCAGTTAAAAATGGCAGACTCTTGAAATGGCTTGGATTTTCAGAATAAGTTGTTACCGTCAGCAATATTAAGAATTAATTATCTGTAGATAGAACGTGTCATGTCCATCCCGTTTTATTCTCTGTATGAACAATTAAATTACCAATTTTTATTAAAACAACTCGCTTTTTATAACTTTTAAAGGTTATTCCCAATGGAAAATATCATTTAAGAACAAGATAACACTAAAAATATAAAAGCGAACAAGATACAGAAAAATAAAAAGATAACGGTTGCAAACGGGACCAATAATATGGAGAAAAAAAAATGGTCGAAGTAAATATTTTTAAATCTAAAATTTTAAAAATGCGATTGACAAATATAACGTTCAAACAAGAGGTGGCTGTAGCCGAATTGGTAAGACGGCAGGTCCTGGGTTCGTGTTCCAGTTTATTACTAGAATTTACGGTGAATTAGTGGAATAATTTTTTTATTGTTATCAGGTTTAATTTGTAGAACTCCATTTTGATTTTTATTTATTTTATATATTCAATAATTTTATTATTAAATTAATAAAAACAGTTTATTTATAAACAAGTTCTGCTGGTAATTATTATTACGCGTGACAGCAGTTTCGCCTTCTGAGGGCTTTATCAAACTGTCAATTTGAAAATTCCCCTTAGAAGGCGAAACAGCCGTCACGCGTAATAATAATTACCAGCAGAACTTGTTTATAAATAAACTGTTTTTATGAATTTAATAAGAAAATTATTGAATACATAAAATAAAATAAAAAAGTTGAATAATTATTTATTTATTTATTTAAACGCCATAAATTTGGCTTTTACATTCAAGTGATACATGATACAATGGTTCACAGGAGGATATCAGTATGTTAAAAATAACAGAAATAAAATAGTTAAGCAATATTTAAATAATATGCGAGGTTTATAAAAGACCTAACATAAAAAATGTGAGGTATGTATGATAAAAGCTAGTATATACATAGGTTTATGATACAAGTATTTGTTACAACCAAACAAATAATGTGGACATTAACATTATATTTGCGCAGAATAAAAATATGTAAAATAAAGGTGGCTTGTTGGCAAGTAGAATCGAGCAAAGTCTGGTATATCATACATTCACACATTCGCGTTTATTTGCAAATCTAGGAGTTGATTATAAATAGAATAATTTTGTAGAGAGTTTAATGTTACCTTAAAAATTAACTTTGCTTAATAATAATTAACTTATATAAAAATTTCACACAAAACATTATTCCACAAAAGGATTTTTTTTCTCTTCGTACCTTACAAAAAGCAACATGCTCTTCTAACTAACTAACTAACTAACCATCACGCCGTTTCCCCGCAGGGGTAGGCAGAGAGGACGGACCGCCACACAACTCGATCTTGGCACACACTCTTTGCCTCGTTCACATTCATACATCGTCTCATACATGCTCTTCTATTATTCCGACTCTTCACATGGCCCGACTCAAGTATCTGATTTACTTGGTCATGCCATGTCTTCCTCGGGCGTCCCCGACTTCTTCTACCATTCACATTTGCATCATATATTCTCCTTACACTCCTTTCCTCGTTCATTCGCTCTACATGCCCAAACCATCGGAGAGTCCCTTTCTTAATCTTACACATCACGCTTACGTCAGCCTTGCATTCTTTGCGGATATCCACGTTTCTCTCACGATCGTACATGGTTTTACCACACATTCGCCTCAGGGATCTCATTTCTACAGCATTCAGTGTGCTTTCATCCTTCCTCTGCCAGTTCCATGCCTCACTGCCATACATCAGGGTAGGTACCAGCACTCCATTATGGACGGCTAGTTTCGCGTCTTTGGACAGTTTTTTATTACCGCCAACGCCATTCAGTCCTCCATTAATGGAGTTACCGGCATTCACCCTTCTTTCAATATCTCTATCAGCCTTCCCATCTTTCGTAAACATACTACCCAGATACACAAACTCATCCACCTGCTCCAAGTATTCATCATTCACAACTATATTGCATACTGTTTTCGTACTCTCTCTTTCAAACACCATGACTTTAGACTTACTTACATTCATCATTAACTCATTCTTCATACATACTTCGTTCATCCTAGACACGAGAGACTGTAGATCTTCCATACTGCTAGAAATTAGCACCGCATCATCAGCATACAAAAGGCAACATACTTCCAGATTACTCAATTTTGCGCCCAATCCCATCTCTTTCAATTCTTGCATACAATTATCCATGTATAGATTGAATAACCACGGTGACATTACGCAGCCTTGTTTAACACCTTTTGTGATGTCAAACCACTCCGTAAAATCGCCGTTCACCCTAACACATGCAACGCTTCCCTTATATAGCGACGCAATTGCCTGAATGAGCTTCGTATTCACTCCGTACTTGGACAACACCTTCCATAGCTTTTTCCTGTCAACTCGGTCGTAAGCTTTTTGTAGATCTACAAAGGCACAGAAGAGTTTCTGGTTTTTTGCAAGAAACTTCTCAGTGAGCATACGCAATGAGAAAATCTGGTCCATGCACCCCCTTCCACTCATAAAAGCACCTTGCACATCCCATATTTTATCTTTTGTTTCCATTCTTACCCTTTCAATCAACATGCTCTTCTAATATAAATAAATGTACACATGTCATTGACGTATTTGAGCTTATCTGAAACCATTAACCTTCTAAATGTGTCTTAAAGTAGGGTCCATTGGGCGGGCAAAGGCCAGACTTTTGGCAGTCCAACACAACAATCAAGGTCATAAATGTTTGACAATTTTTGCCAACACTCAAGGTCATAACTTTACACCAACATCGTTTGGGGTGAAGTTCGCGCGGTCCACACAATTTGACAAGTGGTGTGAGGTACGGACGTGTCCACGGCACGCTTACACTTGACGTTTGACGTTTATATCAATATTAAAATGCGTTCTGATGACAAAAGAGATGCATCAGGGAGAAAACACAGATATTTTAATAGATATTTATTTATCAGGAAAGATTTCCGACTAATACGCACGACCTAAAGTTACTATTTATTAAGAATTTAGAGTGAATACGTTTTGATACTTTTTTTTTTAATAGAATATCGATTTACAATGGTCAATTTCTCCCGTGTCTCTGAAACCGATTAATAAATTAATAGACTTTATTTACAAGTGAGTTCACGAAAGAAATAATCATCCATTACGACAGTGTGTTTATTTACAACTTAAAATCATAATTATTAGGTCCGCGTACCAAAAAATTTGACGTTTATCGTTTGCAAAAATGTTAAAATGCGTTCGATGTAGAAAAGGTGCTACCTGCACCAGGAAGACAACACAGATCAGGGTTTATCAGGAAAGATTTCCGACTAATATCGATTATTGCACCAATGACATTATATAATAACGTCATTTTATTGCACGACCTAATTTAGAACTATAGAATTTAGAGTACGTAAATATTTACGTCAAAAACAGAATAATTATAAATATTTGATATTATATTAACAAATATTTCTATTATTATATTATATTTAGGTATAATAATATTTTAAGCTCGTGATTATGTTCGCTCATACATAGCACATAACCACAAAAATCCGTTCCGATTTTTCTACATACACGACCGCACTGTGCGACTTCTGTCAAAAATGAATTCCCCCCCCCCCCCCCCGCTGCTGGCCCCCGCCTGCCTTCCCGCTTCACCCGGGATGAGATGTTTAAGTTTTGTTTTCCGCCGAACACGGGAAGCTCAAACACTACGGCCTTGAGTGTTGGCAAAAATTGTGACCTTGATTGTTGTATGGGACTGTCAAGCAAAAGTCTGACGTTTGCCCGCGCAATGGACCTCGCATCAGATCAACATACAACATTATTCCACAAACCTGTTTCAACGGCTAAAAAGCAGGCTTAGTAATATTTTTTTCTGGACAAATTCTACTTTCCGGCATACTTCATTTTCTTGGCATTTAGAGGACTTTCTAGTTGAAGCCAAATTACTTTCGTTTTGTCCGTTTATTCCCATAAATTATACCATGCGCCTTGATTTCGATAAATGGTATTGCACGACATTCTTCCACAAACCAAACTTTAAAAGACTGCCATAGGCCTAAAAAAAAATTCAATACCATAATTCTTACCATAAAAGATGCGTATTAATATGACCAACTTTATTTAATCAATAACTCATCATTGTTGGATACAACATTATTCCGGGCAAGGGCTCATATATAAAAATCAATATATTATGTTTCTATGTATGTGAGTTGTCTATGCATTGCTATTTGCATAGGAAATGTTTGAAACTTTCATTATACCTTCTTTCCACCCTCGCGAAGGTTTCTGATTATTACAACTACATGACAATATATCTGAAAAGTTTTTTTAATCATTACAAATACTCTTACGAAACTTACAAAAATGTCACAATTTGAGATTGATATTTTGCAAACCATCGATTATTGTTAAACCAAATTCAATTTCCGAAAAAACTGTTAATTAAATTAATCGATGTACTCACCTATGGTACTAACCAAATTCGAATATATTTATTTTAAATAGGTACTTACTTATGTTAGGTATCAAATTTGATTGATTGTTCTTATAATATACAAAAAATAATGTTTGCAATATACAAAAGTTGAAAATTTGTAAAAAAAAAAAATGCAATAGGTGGCATGCGAGCTGTTGAAAATCTGAAATCTGAATGTACCGGTTCTGAATATATTGAACGCGGGAGAGGGGAGGGATACGCGGGAGGAGGGTTCGCGGGAGAGGAAAGGCGGGGAAGGTTGAAAGGGAACGCATGAGTGGTAAGGGACATGGAAGGGGAAGGGGAAGCGGAAGGGGATTATTGGGAAAAGACACGCGGGAAAAAACAATTTCTTTTTTACTGACATTAGCAATGTAATAAAAATCTGTTAGCTAAACATAGACGGATCTAACATGTCGATAAAAAAGCATGAATGGTTGGCAAAGCCTGTTCTTCTGTCTTCATCCCACCATGCGGTATTTTTGAATGGTTGTAAACGGCTTATAGAGCACTCTCTTCCAAGCTGGGTTGGCGGCCCGGTTTGACTTATTAGCCTTTGGAGTGGCGGTGCATTGGTTCTGGTTGACTTTTTATAAACTTTTCCTGGCAGGATAGCCATGCTCGTTACAATTCAGTTGGATTCCGGAACTGTCAGATGCAATAGAGAAATGTTTAATTTTAGATCGTCGTCGGTACAAAATAAGGAAAATTCAATCATCGAAGAATTTTAGCGACTCAAACGGAAATTTGAAACAGAAAATCAGAAAAAGATTCGGTCACAACTTGGACTTAAATGTATTAATAGTATATATCTTATTTAATATGCCAGAATGGGATAGCACCATCCTGCCAGTCCTGTTGGATTAAAAATATTAAAAACATATAGGAATATACGTTGATTGAGGAAAAGATGCGTAAACCTTGGGTAGAGTTGTTTCTCAAACCTAGGTGAAAGGACTTTTTATTCAGTAACCCCTTGTCTCATAACCCCGACTCGAGTTACCAACCTGACAATAATTCATTTGCAATAATCAAATATGGCCTACCTACCTGACAATAATATTCTTGAGAATATTTGGATTAAAAAATGTAGATATAAATTTAATGTCCGGTGGTGTATTTTTTTTCAATAAAAAATATGTATATTTTTCTATCACAAGTTGCCACTGGGTTAGTCTAGTATAGGTCAATAATTGATACACACTTCATCTCGTTTCAGCAGCAAAATACAGAGACAGAGCATGTAAAAAATCTACACGACGCGATGACGCCATCGAGTGCAAAGTTAACAATATCAAGTTGTAGGTACCCTTTCTCCTGGCTCCTGCGAATGTATTGCAAATTGATAAATTTGTTCTCTGGCTAAAAAGGGTGGGTATCACTGTTTTAAAGCAAACCACGAAACTTTAATTTTTATAAGAACATTTTTACAAGCTCGACTTTTAATAATTATAAATTAATTACTATAAATTATCAAAATAATTCACTTAAGATATTCGTTTAGACCACTTAAATTCTATTATTCCGAAAGCTAGTTCGATAAATGAACAAAAAAATATAATTCGCTCGCCACTTTCAGATAGGTTTAATCCAAGTTCAAGTATTAGACAACATAATAATACTTACTTATGCTATAAAAAGAAACCCCTGAGTCATCATTTGGAAATAACTCACTTAACGACATTTCAAATATAAATAACGCAGTAATTGGGGAAACTGTAAAAGGGTAATAACCATTAATAATTACCGACATTTTACTCGGAAATGAATAAGTGCATAAGGTAATAAAAATAAAATATAATAAGGCGACACAGATGTCACGCGTAATAATAAACTACATAGCAGAACTTCTTCATAAATAAACTCATTTTAAAAGTAAATAATGGTATTATTGAATACATAAAAGATAAAAATTAAAATGAAAATTCACAAACTAAACTTAATAACAACAAATAATTCAATGATTTTAAGAAAATTGTTGGGAAATTGTATTCCAAATACAATACTACTAAATGAAAAAACAATCATACGAAAGATGCAATCTACTCCACTTCCCTTTTCTCATATATTTTTAAACACATTGATTGCTCAGGATTCCATAATTATTCAACCGTAACGCCACACTACATCCAAGGCATGGCAAGGGTTCAAATAAAACTATATCAAATATAATATCTACCTACTGTGACACGTGGCAACCCGATCTGCCATCAGTTCATTTGCCACCAGCCGAGCGTAATGGACCGTAGAATTTTCATTCCTCCATATCTCTTATTGTTTGGTCTGTGGTTCAGATTTTTGTCGTTTGTTTTCTTTTCGCTGTGGAAAATGTGTTATCGGTTATTATAAGAATGGTTTTTGTCTATTATATTGTGTGTTGTCTTTGAAAACAGATTCTTATTCTTCTTTTAGAAGAAGAAGCGGATTGCTGATTATAAAACGGCAACTACTACGTACTCAGAATCAAAACACTGCTTGCAATATCTTTAAACCGTTCTTGGTGACAAGATCTGAATAGCGAGGTACTTCTCCACCATCCTCTCTTCAATCTTATTTCCCTCCAAACTCACAGCTTCACAATATACCCAGATTGGGGATTCCATAGGTTTACTGGTTCCAGTGGTCGTTTGTACTCGGCGTTTACACAAAACAAAAAGCTTAAAAAAAGGTATTTACTCAGATACTCGTGTCAATGAGTAATCACGTCGTAGTTGTTTCGCGGTATGAGCATAAAACACGTAGTATTTTTCTTTTATTTATTTATTTATTTGTAAGAAACAAACAGCTTTTACATAATACATATACACAGTGATAAATATATAATTGAACTGGAGTCAAGCCACAGAGGTTTCTTATGCTAAAGTACATCGGAAATGAAGTATTATTATATTATAATTAATGTTGGGTTATAGGAAGAGGAGAGGAAGAGGAATATAGGAAAAGGATAGGAGATGCTCATTTTATGATGTGAATACCTCACAAGATTCCCAGCTGCTCCCGTCTGGAGCCAGTGAGACTCTGGCATCCACACTAAGGGTATATTGTGAGACTGAAGGTAGTGGGGAGGGGAAGCAGCTGGGAAAGAGGAAGGTTGGTGAAGTACCTGGCTAGTCAGATCTGGTCACCAAACACGGCTAAAGCCATTTTCAAACAACGTTTCAATTCTGATCGGTGATCTCACTCTCAGTATCTTACACTCTGATATACAAGGTGCGGCAGCATAACTTCATTTTTTAAATGCGCGTCATTCAGTTGGTTCATATTGTAGCGGAGCGCTAGTGGTCTCGTTCAAAAGGGAGAACTATAAAGTTTTTTCCCGACGCAGTTCAGTCGCCATCGTGCGTTTGCCGTTGAGGCCTACTTTTCGAATGTGTGTTCAGTAATCGCAACTCAGCGTGCCTTTCGGAATCGCTTTAAGTTAGCCCCTTTAGCCCATGTCCCGGACCGAAATTCAATTGTTTTGTGAGTCACTACGTTCCGACAAACTGCAAGTGTGAAAAGAGGAAGAACTGGAGTCCCTCGTCCCATTAGATCACCTGAGAACAGTGAGGCAGTAAGAGCTTCAAAGTTGCAAACACCACGGCGTTCTGCGCGCAAACATGCGTCTGCCCTTGGAATTTCCTATCGTTCTTTGAGGAGAATTCTTCGTGATGATCTCTATTTCCATCCATACAAAATGGCGATTGTGCAGGAACTTTTTGAACGTGACTTTAATTCTCGGAGGAACGCATGTGAGTCACAGTGTGGTGTGCAATTTCCTCAAGTGGGATTATTGGTCCCTGGTTCCTTGAAGAAAATGAAGTAACAGTGACAGTGAATTCGGACCGGCATGTAAACATGTTACAGAATTTTTTTCACACGGCTAGACGAGTTAGACTTAGGGGACACTTGGTTCCAACAAGACGGTGCAACGGCGCACACTGCAAGATCATCGATGGCTGTTTTGAGGGAACACTTCCCAGAGCGCCTCATCTCAATTAGGGGCGATTTGGAGTGGCCGGCCCGCTCTCTCTCCCCGCTTGTGACTTTTTTCTGTGGGGTTTTTTGAAATCCCGTATTTATGTGAACCGTCCAAGGACCATACAGGATTTAAGGACCAACATCCATGAAGAAATTGTCAGGATAACGCCCGATATGCTGGCAAGAGTCTTGAGAAACGCCAGAAATCGGTTCGCTCAATGTATGGAGAATGGGGGACGGCACCTACCTGATATGATCTTCAAAACTAAATGATAAAAAAATTATGTATATGCCTACAAAATAAAAGAACAATAAAAAAATTCTGATTCATACGATGGGTTTTATTAAGTTTTGAAAAAAGAAGTTATGCTGCCGCACCCTGTATAATAGGTACAGTATTATGTCACACATTAGCTTTTCTACTGATAAGGTCAGTCGAAAAGCTAAGTAGAGCCTAGAATTAGCGTTTCGGAAACCTTCCAAATGAAAAAAATCCATTTAAGTTTCTACGAAACACCCTCATAAATATAAAATTTCCAATTATGGCAGTTCTCACACCATAAGCATAGTTTAAGACCCTAGAATTTTACTAGAAAACCACTTTAATATTTGAATTACTCAAACGGAATTGTCAGCTTCGCGAAAATTCAATTTTTTTGGACAACTTACCAAGCGTAATCTAAAAATAGACTTTTGCAATTCAAACACAACTTTTATGCGTCATTTTTCTTTCAGGCCCCTCATTTCCTGAAATTTTGTTCACCGACCGCTTAGAACAACGATACTCAACCTTTTTCCTCTTCGGGCCAAATACATGCATTTGTAAAGTTACGCGGGCCGCAACACTATACTGGTATAACGAAAAATATAATCAATCCCCCCCCCCCCACCCCCCAACAAAGAAATATTATTCTTACCATTTGTCTTGAAGCACTCTCTTTTCGTCGGACATTTTTCGATTGCATTTTGTAGACACTCCCGCTATTATGCGTATTTAAATTATAACAGAGCAATACTTTATACGACAGCAAGAAATGCTGTTAAAGTTTGCAAGTAAGTACCTGACTAACCAGCGAAATCGCCAGTTTTTATGTACGTATTATAATTGATGCGGTGGTTTATAGAAAAGGCACTTTTTTATTTATAAATTATTTGCGCGCGTACTTGAGTGTCAAATATTTGTTTTTTAGGAATAAATCTAGTGTTTGCAATATCAACAGTCGTACACATCTGCCCTGATGATGGACATTGCAACGCTGTCAAACAATGAAAAGTTGGCTAAAGTAGGAGGTAGTGCAACACGGCATAACACCCCAAAAACAAATAACGAAAATACTTTTGGCCATGAAAATCTAAAAAACGTATCTCACTCTTATACCAGATTATGTGGATCATAATGACAATCCTTTTGTGTGCGTCAAAGTCGAAACGAATCTCAAGATATACGAAATTTAGAATGATAGATATTTTTAAAATCAAATTCCTGATAATAAAGTGTTTAGGGCCGCACAGAAAAGCTTGGCGGGCCGCATGCGACCCGCGGGCCGCAGGTTGAGTATGGTTGGCTTAGAATGACATTATTATGATTTGCTTTTATGCTTTAAGTCACACCTCCATAATAAAGATTCATTGTTATGCGGAAAGACAAACGATGGCATATAAAGGTCTTATTTTTTGAAACCAGTGTTAAATATTATTTATGGGTAAGATTTCAATTTATGAGCATAAAGGCATTTTCCGCATTCTAAAACTAACCAACTATATGCTTATTATAAATATTCTTCTTTTTTTGACTGAGCTTTCGCATAATTAAAATTTTTTAAGAATTGTAACACTTATATTTAAATAAATGAAGACAATATTAGCGACACTCAATCGAAAATCTGAAAATATGAAAATCAGAAAAAGATACAGTCTGCGCAACTCTACAAAGTGAGCTAATGTGTTCCCATCTGATTCGGTCATATTTAACTGTATCATACTTCGACAAGAACTACCAATACTATCTTCATTTTCTTAAAGCGAATTTTTATTGGCTGCTATCTTTATGTATGATTGCAAGATTCAAACCCGAACTAAATGCTATCTAGATAGTGTCTTATATAACTTTTATCCATTGTTATTTTTAATAATAATAGTACACAACTGCTAACCCTGTACAAATCGCAAGTGCGCCCAACGGTTGAATTTGGTACCCACCTCTGGTCTGGAGCTCCAAAATACCTTCAAAAAACCCTTGACTCTGTGCAGAAACGGGCGGTCCGTTTGATAGATTCTCCCATCTTAACAGACGGATTGCAATCTTTTGAGCACAGGCGTCAGGTGGGAATGCTATCCTTGTTCTACCGGTATTGCAATGGAAGATGCTCCGAGGAACTAGGGTCATTGATCCCCTCGGCACCGGTGCATAGTCGGAAAACACGCGCCCAACATTTGTACACGGTTGACATTAGTCACATGAGAACGGGTCATTTTTACGACTCGTTTTTGAGTTCAACTGCTCGGCTGTGGAACGATTTACCGGCCTCTGTGTTTCCTCCCTCCTATAACATGGGTCTCTTCAAGACCCATGTTCACTCCATCCTTTCCTCGAAAAGACCCTCCACACAGCATCCTCAAATATTACATAGGCCCTGTGGGAAATTATTTTCCTCAGGGCCTCCTGTGTGGAGTTAATGTCAAAAAAAAAAAATATGCCCCATCTATTGCCTTATCTGCAAGTCTAGGAAGAATATTTATTTTTGACTTAATGAGTAAAACTTCTTATTGTAATATTTAATTAAATAAAGGCAATATTAGCAAAACTCAATCTAAAATATTATTTTGAGGTTTTACTCATTAAGTTAAAAATAATAAAAAACTTTTTTATATTATGATGATAACCTACACCTCTGCCATAGTTCACCCCAAGAGGTTCGCTACGTTTGGTGATTTAGCAGGGGAGCCCGGGTTCATGGGGTGAGGTTTGTCTAGGTCTTGGAGGTGGATGACCAGGACACACTGAACCCCAGATACGTACCCATCACGTAAACCCTTTTCTTCCTCAGAACTCTCCTCTCCTTCCTTTCCTTAAAAAAACCCTCCACACAGCATCCCCTAAGACGACACAGGCCCTAAGGAAAATTATTTTCCTCAAGGTGTTCTGTGTGTAAAAAAAACTTTCAGTATCGCTCTGGTGTAACACCGTCATTCAGAATTCAAACGTTACTTGAAATGACTGTCCGACGGGCCAACTGTCGGCGGGCCTTTTGTCGCAGGATCAATTGTCATGGAACCCGACTATAAAACAACTGTGATGACTAGTTTTGTTTTGCGGGCGATTGGCGCCATCTCCCTTAAACAGTGACTTTCAGAAGTAATAACACATACCTAGCATTAATATAGAACTAGGCATGTTTTCACCAATAAATCATGCTAAAGTGGGCGAAAAACTTTCGGAAAAGCGAAGGTTCGGGCCAACTTATGACGTAATGGGATGAAGCATGAACACTGAACGCAGAACGCAAAACGCAGAACAGTTGGTGACAAGGAAAGCTTGTTTGAGTTTAGAAGTCAGTTAAAGTTGAAAGTTCATTGAGCTTATGAAAGCTGCGTTTCGTAATAAAAATTAATGAAAATCAGGTGGCCCAAAAAAAGCGAAATATAAAATTCTTTGCATAATATTGGGCATAAAATTTCTCGTACCCTGGAATTAATAATTAATCAATTTTTGTATTAAGCCCACACTCCTGTTCTTGGAATAAATAAAAGGTATGAGAAGTGGAAACGAATCTAAGGGTCAGTGAGTCCAGGAGCGACGGACGTATATGTAAGACAATTATACATAAGGAAAATCATATTACACACTCAAAAACAGAGGCACCACTACGCTTCCGTAAACCACTGTCATAATACAAGACCACCTCCTCATCTTTAGCACAGAGACAATTCTCATACCTAGGCCCTAAATTGCTCAATCTCATACCTGATGCATGGAAGGCAATGAGTACTAATATTCTGCGTATGCAGGTTACTAATTGGCTTCTGGTCTTGGGGAGAGCTGAATGCGAGAATATGCTAAACAACAGTAATTGAATTGTAATTTTTGTTTTTCTTTACATTTTAATTTATATTGGTATTATATTAGCATTACAGTAACTGTATTTTTACATAAAGTAACTTCGAAAATTGCTCAATTCTTCGTGATATTTTTACATTGAATACCGCACAAGAATCTCAACTGCTCCCGTCTGGAGCCAGTGAGACTATGGCATCCCCAATTGGGGTATGTTGTGAGGCTGAAGGTAGTGGGGAGGGGAAGGAGTGGGGGAAGAGGAAGGTTGGAAAGTACCTGGCTATTCAGATCTGGTCACCAAACACGGCTAAAGCCATTTTCAAGCAACGTTTCAATTCTGAATGGTGGTCTTACACCAGGGCGATACTAATAGTATCTTCCACTCTGATATTTTTCCTTAAAGGAAAAGTTCCTTCTTTACTTTCATTTTTATTTTTCATTTTCTTGTTTTATCTATTAACATCTCTTTAGTTTATTATGTCAGCTAAACAATAGCAAAAAAATGTCGTGATATAACTGAAAGTATACTAGATGGTTACGCCAATACATATACCCACACATACACACACCTACATAGCACACATACATACTGTTACTGCTTGGGATTGGTATTAATATTGTTGCAAATCCTGTCCTACCTTGTTCCCAAAATCCGCACCTATAACTACCTTCACCACGTCAGTCTGCAATCAACAGCCCGCGCCGCAACATACCTACTATAGCCACCGTGCTCCCGCTATCTGTTAACCTAATTCCGCCGTGTTCTCCGTGTACACGAAACGCACGCCTATTGCTGTTTTCAGTGCCAATTGGACGGGGAGAAAGAAGACAAAATTGCCAGCATACAAGTTCTTTATCCTGTTTCGGTGAGTCCTTTCCTTTATATGCAGCATATGTTTTTTCCTCGTTCCAAGCAGTAAACAGTAACACAAAATTCAAGGTCCTTCGTCAGTCAATCTTCGCAAATATCAAATCCACTCTACACACACACTATCTCATTCATCTTGATCCAAACGAGCCGGACATTTTTGAACCATAATATTAGTAGATAATAATCCAGCAGAGTGTGAATACGTTTTTACAATACCGCATATAAATAATTACCCGCATTCCCGCAGTTTGATATACCTACATGAGTAATTTTGTTTCTTTATACCTATCGTATTATGGTTGGAAATAACATATTTACCCGCTATTAGAATAAATAGATACAAGACACTGCTTTGATATTTATTTCTGATAACTCATGTAATTATATCTCGCTAATCAAATCGCATTACCTACCTTATAAATAATACGATTATTTCCTATTATTCGTATTATTTATATTATTGGATTACATTACAAATGAATAATACGATCGTAATATGTATAATTTGTTAATGATTTACCGACGTAGTGCACGGCGCATCTGTTAACCTTTCACAGCTCACCAGTCAATTTAACCCCGTGCGGTTATCACTGTGAAGTAATTAAATATTTATTAAATATTAATTAATTAATTCCGCATAAATAATACAGACACATTATTTTAACCGCAGTTTTAGTTGTTTATCGTCTCATATTTTGTAAAATATAACCGGAATAAATAAAATGGCTACAAGCGCGTCATCCGGGTCGTCTCGGGACGAAAGACGTCTCAAACGTTTAAATGCTAAACTATCAGCTAGCTTTGCAAGCTTACAGTCGGTGTATGACAAGATAAGGAAAGCTTCGGAAAGCATTAGCAATCGCCAATCTTTTTTGTCAGGCGCAACTACTGTTGAAAAAATTCGTTCTGAATTTATAACAATTTTAGATGAAAAAGCGGATTGCGAACTGGAATTGAATCCGGAAGCAATTGCTGAATACTCTCAATTAAATGCATTTGAAGAACTCTTCGGGGTTATTAAATATACCGAAGCAAATATGCTGTCCAATCCAGTTGCGAAACCTCGCCGTCAAATTAAGTTACCGCCTTTGGAAATAGCGTGCTTTGACGGAAAATTAGATAATTGGCCTCTTTTCTATGAAACATATAATTCGGTTATACATTTGAATGATTCTCTGGATAATGCTGAAAAGATGCAGTATCTGATGTCTAAATTAACCGGAAAAGCATTAAATATTTGCAAAACTATTACGCCTACTGGTACAAATTATCAAGTTATTTGGGACGCATTGTGTACTAAGTATAATGATCAACGCGTTCTTGCTGAATCATACTTTGACCGATTGCTGAAATTGCCTCCAGTTAACTCGGCCACGCCCGCTTCTTTAGAGAATTTCGCAGATGCATACTCCGCTAACATCGCCGCGCTGAAGCAATTAAAAATAAAAGACCTCGCAGAATTCATATTGCTACAACTGGGTCTTAAACGGCTTGACATAGAGACTGTAAAGGCTTTCGAATCTTCTATTAAAAATAATGAAAATTTACCTTCCAGCGCGGAACTAATCGACTTTGTAAGACAACAGCAACGAATTCTCAACCGCGCGCAATTCACGCAACCGACCTCGAGCCGCGTTGGCTCAAACATTAATTATACCGCTAAACCGCAAAAAACTAATTCCGCAAAGGCATTTATTAATGTCGAAAAAATCGATAATCACTCCATCGAAATTTGTTTTTGTTGTCAAAAGGGATCGCACCCTTTATACCAATGTTCTAAATTCACAAGTCTAGAACCACGCGATCGATTTAACTTTATTAAGTCATCGAATATTCGAGTTTGTGTGAACTGCCTCAGTACTAGGCACATCACAAAAGCTTGTAAATCAAAGAGTACATGCAAAACATGCGCGCTCAACCATCATAGTTTATTGCATTTCAAACAAACTGATGGGCGAAAGTCACAAACAGACCCAATACCATCTCCCGCGTTACAAGCAGATGCCGATAATGATAACTTAAATTCTTTGAATCCGGTTTCGCTATGTGTAACAAATTCATGCCCTAGTGCAAATACTACTGCACTCTTAGGAACGGCTGTTTGCACTACCAGAGACGCTAAGGGCCAGGTACAGACGTTACGGGCTCTAATAGATAGCGGCTCCCAAAGGGACATAATTACGCGCAAATGCTGTTCACGCTTGAATCTTACGGTGCGGTCATCTCCAAGTACTTACGTCACGGGAATAGGTGACGTAAGAAATGTGACAAATGGCGTAACTTGCTTAAAGTTACATTCCCGCTATGACATCACTCAGTCGTATACGATTAAACCATATGTAGTAGAAACTATAACCAGTGAGTTGCCTACTGTTAACATTAACCGTTCCTCTTTGTCGTATCTTGACAATTTGCCCTTAGCAGACACAACATTCTGTACGCCCGGTGAGATTGATATTATCTTAGGATGTGACATATTTGCTCGCATTCTAAAGGCAAACAAAATATCAGGTTCTCTCGGCCAGCCATTTGCTATTGAAACCACTTTGGGATATCTCATCTTGGGTACTGCCCCAACGATGATTGAAAACCCAAGTATAAACGCCACGCAATCATTTTGTACGTTCACGCAAAATAATGATTTTTGCCTGTCGCGCTTCTTCGAATTGGAAGACATTCCAGATGAGAAGTTTTTAACGCCTGATGAACAAGAGTGTGAGGACATTTTTAAACTCACTACCTCTCGTGACACGGCAGGTCGTTATATCGTCGCGTTGCCGTTTCGAAACAGTCCCTCTGTTCTCGGTGAATCGTTACCCGCCGCCGAACGCAGGTTTCGATCTCTCGAACGCCGCTTGATATCTCAACCCGCAATAAAGTTAGAATATGACAAAATATTACGCGAATACCTACAGAAAGGGTACATTTCGCCGGTCGACAATTCTGACTTACCTCATTACGTTATACCGCATCATATTGTAGTTCGTGAAGATAAACTTACTACTAAAATTCGCATGGTGCTAGATGCGAGTATGAAATCCGATTCGGGTTATTCGCTTAATGACATCCTACATACCGGAAAGAATTTACAAGGTGATTTGTTTCGCATTATCCTCAATTTCAGATTGTTCGCAATAGCTATAACCGCTGACATAAAACAAATGTACCTACAAATCGTAGTGCAAGAAGAATGCCGTCGTTATCAGCGCATGCTGTATAGATTTAACAATAGTGACCCTTTACAATTGTTCGAATTTAATCGCGTCACTTTCGGCATGTCTTGTAGCCCATTTTTGGCTATGCGTTCACTGCGTCAACTCGCAACGCATGAAAAACCTCGTTTCCCACTCGCGGCAAACTTGGTGGAAAATGGCTCATTCTACATGGATGATTTCGTCACCAGTTGCTCATCAGTCGAGGAAGCTACCGAGTTGTCGACGGAATTAATTCAGTTATTCGCTGCCGGAGGATTCGACCTTGTAAAATTCTCTTCTATGAATAATTTTACTGTCAAATTTTATTGTTTTAAAGGTTTTTATTATCCAAAGTACTTAAATAATTTTCCTTTAAAATTTTGTGCATTTCAAGGTTTTTATTATCCTAAGTATTTTCATTATTTTACCATCCAATTTCATGTTTTTAAAGGTTTCTATTATCCAAAATACTGCTATTATTTTACCATCAAATGTTACTGTTTTAAATATTTTTTATTATCCAAACTCTTTGAATTATTTTACCATCAAATTTTGTGGTTTAAAAGGATTCTATTTTATTATCCAAAGTATTCTTATTATTCTACCATGAAATTTTATGTTTTTAAAGGATTTTATTATCCAAAGTATTTGAATAATTTTACTCTCAATTTTTACTCCTATATTACTCCTAATTTACCACCACTAGCAAAATGTGTGAACTTTGTTTGGATCAACTTATGTATCTTCACAACCGCAACATGATCACTCAACTTAATATTGATACAGAAACATTTAACAACTCAGAACACACTTTTGACAAAGCGACAGATTGTAATTTTCTGTTCACAGAAAAACACAACTTAAACATAATATCCCAAAATATTAGAAGTATTCGAAAGAACTTCGATAATTTCTCGATCCTCTTAAACGAAATAAACATAAGCTTCGACATTATTATCTTGACTGAATGCTGGTTAGATGACTCGTACACAAACCTAAACTTAAAGGACTATACAACTCTCCATTCCACAAAACATCTAAATCAAAACGACGGTATAGTAATCTTTGTCAAAGATTCACTAAACTCATCAATAACAGAAATCAACCTAATCGAAGCAAACTGCATCCAAATCTCCCTCGGACCAGACATCTCCATATTTGCCGTCTACAGACCCCCATGCTATAACAATCTCTCACCTTTCTTCATCTCCTTAAATAGACTTCTCGAAAAAAATAAAAAAACACAACAATTAATTATTGCAGGGGATATGAATATTAACTTACTAAACGGGCAACCAATAACCACAGAATACTTAAGTCTACTTACTCACTATGGATTAAATTCGACAATCAACTCACCAACAAGAATTACGTCAAACTCTGAATCCTGTATTGACCATATATTTGTTAAAACTAGGAAAAAAACATCATCATCAATAATTCGAACAACGGTCACAGATCATTTCACTACAACACTAAGCATACATCTTAACAAGAAACAAAAAGATGAAAAAAACTACCCCGTACAAGACAAAATCAATTTTAAATCCCTAATAGAGGACATACATAATGAATCTTGGTCAAATGTACTAAATGAACCCGATCCAAACAACGCGCTGGACACATTTATGACCACAGTTGGAACCTATATTGCTAAATATACAACAAAAAATACCCCGATAAACTACTCACATAAAGAAAAAAAAATAACACCCTGGATCACGAAAGGTTTAGTAAACAGCATTCATAAAAGAGACACAATGCACATGCAAGTACGCAAAAACCCATATGATGACAAACTAAAAAATAATTACCTGCTATACAGAAACCTTTGTAATAAATTAATCAAACAAGCCAAATACAAGTACTACAAAAAAGAAATAAAATCCGCCAAAAATGATCCCAAAAAAATCTGGAAAATCGTCAAAGATATTACTTTCTCCAATACGAAAAAAGACTCGAAGATCAAAGCACTGTTAATAAATGGAAACAAAACCCTTACAAAAAATGAACCTGGTAAAATAGCTAATTTTATTAACTCCCAATTTGCAAAAGTTGGATCTAACTTGGCTGAAAAAATTCTTTTAAAAAACGGCACAACAGAAGACTCTTTATGCAAACTATCCTCTACCATGCAACCAAATCATTCGTTTTATGCTCACAAAATAAGTAAAAAGGAAATATCGGATTTAATTATTTCTCTCAAACCAAATTGCGCTGTGGGCCCTGATAACCTCTCCAATCATATACTGATTAGTCTCCGAGAACATATACTTATACCACTTCAACATATTTTCAACCAAAGTTTCAACCTCGGCTTTGTCCCCGATCATCTAAAAATAGGTTGTATTACTCCAATACATAAATCGGGAGACAAAACGCTGATCTTAAATTACAGACCAATCACTCTCCTAAATTCGCTATCGAAACTACTAGAAAAAACTATGAAAAAAAGACTGCTCGCATACCTTGACAAACACAAACTGATCTCCACCCGTCAATTCGGGTTTCGAGCGAAAATGGGAACAGAAGACGCCTTATCGGAACTAACCACCTACATAGTGAAAAACCTAGATGGCGGTTTAAAGGTGTTAGGAGTGTTCTTAGACCTAGCAAAAGCTTTCGACACCATCTCACACAAATTACTCCAACAAAAACTCAAAAACATTGGCATAACAGGTCCACCACTAAAATGGTTCATCAGCTACATTGAAAATAGACAACAAATTGTAAAAATCAATAATCAAGAAAGTGACAAAGTAGGCACCAGGTATGGAGTACCCCAAGGCAGCGTCTTAGGTCCCATACTGTTTCTCATCTACATTAACAGTCTAACGGAGATAAGCCTAGGGAACATAGAGTACAAAGTAATCAGTTATGCAGATGACACTGTAATCTTATTCAAAGCCCAATCATGGGAAAACGTCTTCAAAAACACGGAAGCAGGGATGACTGAAGTAAATAACTGGCTAATAAATAATCTACTGACACTTAATATTTCTAAAACAAAATACTTAACTTTCAGTAAAACATTAGCTGGTCAGCCAGATAGTCGCCCACAACTACATCTTCACCCCTGCACAGTTACCTCGTTAACTAACTCACGCTGTGTTTGTCACAAAATTGATTATGCGCAAAATATTAAATATCTCGGTTTAACTGTTGACAATAACTTAAAATGGGATCTCCAAATTAACCTAATTACAAAAAAAATACGGAAACTCTCTTACATCTTCAAAACAATTCGAAATATTATGTCACTACCTCAG
The DNA here is from genome assembly GCA_917563855.2 of Limnephilus lunatus. NCBI lineage: Eukaryota > Metazoa > Arthropoda > Insecta > Trichoptera > Limnephilidae > Limnephilus > Limnephilus lunatus. The sequence goes on along the minus strand of OU830596.1, from coordinate 83,527,630 downwards.
CTAAAAAATATATATTATGCACTCTGTCAAAGTATTCTAATGTATGGTATTTCAGTATGGGGAGCAGCAGCAGAGACTCACCTCAAATCACTTAAAATTAATCATAAAACAATAATCAGAATTATGTTTAGAAAGCCTTATCAACATCCGACAGAACAGCTAATGATCAACAATAACCTATTAGACATAAATAAACTATACATAAAGAAGATCATCTACAAAAACTGCATAAAAATATCACCACACTTCATAACTCACTCGCAAAACACAAGAGCAAACACACACAATCAATTACAAGTACCACATATCAAATCAAATTTTGCAAAAAAACATGAATCTTACTTGGCACCATATATATTCAATAAGTTTGTAGCCCAAACAAAGACCTACGTCGCATCTAATAATTTGAATTGGGTTTTCAAAAGATTTTTAAACTGGTTGAATGTCAAAGAAAGAAGAGAGATAAGTAATATTCTTAATATCTAATATTATATATTTTCTTTTATTCTACTCTGTTTTTAAATTCTGATATCCTCTTATTTTATTATTATTATTTTTACTATAATATATATATTTCTTTTTTTATTTTATTTTTACCACTTACTTGTTTTTATGTAATTAAAAATTGTTAGTTACCAGCCTCAGAACAGACTCTGTCTAGTGAGGAGGGTAAGGAAAAAAAACTGATGTACATAACTAATTATAAATAAACGCCCGGGTTGCCGGCACTGAAATTGAAATTGAAATTGAATTCTCCAAAGTTTTTATCCACGATTCCTACAGCTCGTCGTGTTAAGGAACATGTGGAATTTAATCCCGATGAAAACCTAAAAATACTAGGGCTTCATTGGATACCCGCTTCTGATCATTTTGTATTTGTCGTACACACCGACGAAAGAACGTGTACTAAACGAAATATTCTCTCGACGATTGCTCGTCTTTGGGATTTGATGGGTTTCGCCGCACCAGTTGTATTATTGGCTAAGCTGATAATTAAATCTCTATGGGAGTATAACCTGAATTGGGACGATACTCCTCCTGAAACAGTTGTCACACTTTGGCGACAGTTTAAAAAGGAATTGCCATTACTGCAATCTATTAAAATTCCTCGTTTTTTAGGAATCGAACCCCAATGTGTATTAACGCTTATCGGGTTTTCAGACGCAAGCGAACGCGCATATGGAGGTGTTATTTACTTACATGTTTACTGTCCGAATACCGATAAAACCACAATTAATTTATTATGCGCTAAATCCAAGGTCGCTCCGGCTAAGACGATTTCACTTGCGCGATTAGAACTATGTGGAGCGCTAGTACTTGCACGATTAATGCATACGGTCAGTAATACCTACACATCAAATTCAAAAGCTCATACGACTTTAGCTTTTTGCGACAGCACGGTTGCACTAGCTTGGATAAATTCACCGCCTGCAAAATGGCAGACCTTCGTTGCCAACCGTGTCTCACAAATACAAAACCATCTTGGGGCTGAATGCTTCCATTATATAAGAGGTCAAGACAATCCCGCCGACTGCTTATCGCGGGGTCTTACTCCCGCTCAGCTAATAGACCATCCGTTATGGTTTAACGGTCCCGTATTTGCCCAATTACCTAAAAGTGATTGGCCTTTACAACGTTTTGAAACGAAATCGATATCTGATCCACCCGAATTAAAAACAAAAATTTTGATGTCCGTTCAAGACAATAACCGCCCCAAAACAATTGCTCCACCGTTATTGTGTGCACTAGCTTCTCGTGTTAGTTCATGGCCGAAATTAATTCGAATAGTAATTTATGTTTTTCGTTTCATTAAGAAATTACCACGAGCATTCGAATTAAGCCATATCTTAGTTGCAGAAATCGCTGTTATAAATTCTATACAGCAAGAACATTTCTCCGAAGATATAAAGGCAGTCAAAGATGGGAAGAAGGTTCGGCGAGCGATTGCAAAATTGAATCCGTTTCTTCATGACGGAATTCTAAGGGTAGGAGGCAGATTGAGTAATGCTGAAACAGAATTTGACAGTCGTCATCCCATTCTATTACCCGCTCGTGATAATGTAGTAAATTTAATAATAGACTACTATCATATTAAGAACCTACATACGGGTCCTACGTTACTGATGTCGCTGCTAAGACAAAGATTTTGGATACTTTCTTCGCGCAATTTGGTTCGGAAACGTGTGCATCAGTGCAATACGTGCTTCAAAGTCAATCCTAAACCACAATTCCCATTAATGGGAGATTTACCCGCATGCCGCGTCCGCGAAGCTAAGGCTTTTCTTCACACGGGGGTTGACTACGCTGGCCCGCTTCAAATAATCCCTTATAGACGTCGGGGGGTGCGAAGTCAAAAGGCATACATTTGCTTATTTATTTGCTTGGTGACCCGAGCAGTTCATATTGAACTCGCTTCGGATCTTTCCACCGAAGTCTTCCTCAACGCTTTCAAGCGTTTCCTTTCTCGTCGAGGTCCTGTGAGTATAATGTACTCCGACAATGGGACGAACTTTGTGGGAGCCAAATCCCATTTAAGGTCTTTATTTGCACTTATAGAGTCACCCAATTACAAAAAGGAATTCTCAGACAATCTGTTGGAGAATCGAATCGAATGGAAGATGAATCCACCGCAAGCTCCTCACTTTGGTGGGATCTGGGAAAGTAACATTAAATGCCTGAAAGGTTATTTAAATAAAATAGTAGGCACCTCTCTACTGACTTATGAAGAGATGCAAACAGTGCTTTCTCAGATTGAAGCAATTCTAAATTCACGCCCGCTATCTGTACTTAGCGTTAACGATGTTTCGGCTCCATTGCCGCTAACCCCCGCGCATTTTTTAACGCTCACTCCCTTAAAATCTTTACCCGCTGCTGATTTGTCAGACGAGCCAGTCAACTTGATACAACGCAAACATCTCGTGGATCGTCTTGTTCAGACGTTCTGGAACCGATGGCGAATTGAGTATTTAAATACTTTGCAAGCTCGCCAGAAATGGAATACAAATGCTAATTCGGTAAAGACAGGCACGGTAGTAATGATTAAGAGTGACAACATCGCGCCCCTTCAATGGCCTATTGGGGTAATAGTCAATGTCTACCCCGGGGCAGATGGGGTGATCCGGGTTGCGGAAGTTAAAACTAACTCCGGAACATACCGCAGGGCAGTCGTTAAACTCTGTCCCTTACCGTCACAATAGATTTAACGACATCTTAGAAGTTAGTTCATAATACTTTAATTTTTAAAAATCAATTAGATTAGTTTCATTGTTAAATAGGTACCAAACCCTACTAGTTTTATCTACCGCAGGTTCAGTATTATTTATTGAATCCTTTCAAGTCATATTTTTCGTTTCAATGTTTTTTATTCATTTTATTTCCTTGCTATATCAGTCATTTTGACCATTTGGTAAAGCATTTATATAACTTACATAATATTTTCGTAACTTTTACATAATTTATTACATTCTACCGCGTGTCATTATAATTTTGTTTGCGCATTGAAACGTATTGGCACTCTTTTGGTTTATGGAAGTGGATTCTTTCATCCCCTTCCAGGCGGGGGGCATGGTTACGCCAATACATATACCCACACATACACACACCTACATAGCACACATACATACTGTTACTGCTTGGGATTGGTATTAATATTGTTGCAAATCCTGTCCTTCCTTGTTCCCAAAATCCGCACCTATAACTACCTTCACCACGTCAGTCTGCAATCAACAGCCCGCGCCGCAACATACCTACTATAGCCACCGTGCTCCCGCTATCTGTTAACCTAATTCCGCCGTGTTCTCCGTGTACACGAAACGCACGCCTATTGCTGTTTTCAGTGCCAATTGGACGGGGAGAAAGAAGACAAAATTGCCAGCATACAAGTTCTTTATCCTGTTTCGGTGAGTCCTTTCCTTTATATGCAGCATATGTTTTTTCCTCGTTCCAAGCAGTAAACAGTAACACAAAATTCAAGGTCCTTCGTCAGTCAATCTTCGCAAATATCAAATCCACTCTACACACACACTATCTCATTCACTAGATTATGAATATATACATATATGTATTATTTTACAACAGAATTTCTTCATTCATTTTCATTTTCAAATTCATTTTTCTTGTTTTATCTATTAATATTTCTTTAGTTTATTATGTCAGCTAAACAATAGTAAAAAATGTCGTGGTATAACTGAAAGTATTCTAGAATATGAATATACATATGTATTATTTTACCAACAGAATAGTCAACACTATAATTTACTATAATTTACATGTAAAAACATTATCATACTGGAATGTCCTAAAACGGGCAATTGCCTAGTTGGACATTTTAAGTTCACTATATTGTATTATGTAATATTTTCAAACAATAAATAAATAAATAAAATAAAATAAATAAATCCATCCCTCCCGCTGCTATGCAAGATGATGGGTCAAGAGATAACAGTTGGAGAGATCAAACAGGCATGTCACTATCCATTCCGCCACGCTGCTGGTAGGCAGGCGCATCCGCCGCCAATACCTGAACACAAACAGTAAACCCAAGCACCCCTGCCAAGTCACCACTAGCTTACCACTTGGAGTTACCTATGGCAGAGGTTTTGGTTATCCGATAAATGGTTCCCGGGGCGGTGGAACCCATACCCGCCACTCAAAATTTCATTGAAAGAATGCAATCAAGGCGCACAGTAAAGATTTTTTAACGGTATTTAGACGTCATAATTTTTATAGAAACCACCATGCTTACGATTCAAAAAAAAAATAATAATAATTAAAGGGCCCTCATCTTTCTTAGAATATATCATTTTTTTGTTTAATTCGTGGGACTCTATTAAATTTGTTTATTAAATATAATGTAAATCAAATTTAATAGTGTAATTATTAGGTTGTTAGGCTGTTTTGAAAAATTGTCAAATTTAAAAAAACTATAATACCTGCAACTTAATAATCACATTATTTAACTTGATTTACGTAAATTTTTTTTAAATATCTTACAAAATACGTTTTTATATTTATCTCTGTCCTCCGAATTTTCATCCCCTTTCTAAATAACATCGTCCACTGTACAATATTTCAAAAGAGCTGGCCCAAAGCCAAAAATACTGCTACGTGATAAACTTACTCGATAAAAAGATATTATATTTATGACTATTAAAATGTTACACGTCTTCGAGTCGTTTTTTCATTAAAAATAATGGAAAAAAATACGTCGCAATGTTATGAGGAACATAATTCATAATTTGCAAATACTAAGATTTATTATTGTATTTTTTTTTATATTCCCCATTTCAGATTTTTTTTCACCCTGCTCACATAAAATGTTCAATTAAAGTGCTAATTCGAATACATAATATAAAAACGAAAGAAAAAGAATATTTTCCGGGCTGAATTAAATAATCCTCCACTGTATTACACACAAAAGTATTGCAAATACAATTTTTTTTTTATTTCCATCGAATTAAAAAAAAAAAAACTTAACGCGTTTGGTATGTGAGGCACTTATAATTTATATTTTATTTTGTTTCACACCTTATGTACTTCTGCAATAACTACTACTTTTTGTTGATCGAATTTTTTTTATTTATTTTTTATATAATTGAGATTAAAAAACAAAACAAGTTATTGTATAATATATCTGGGGCTTATAATATATCGCTCAATCATAGTTAGTAAAACTTCCTTAGCACCGTTGTGATTTGAAACTCAAACAAACACATACATCTTTATTATGGTAGTTTCCCCACTTTTGTCTACTTGGATGATTGTCACTTCTATCGTGTGTGAATTGCACACTCTGATTTATTTCCCAATATTTCAGCAACCTATAGTCCTTGAAAATTCATTCTAATTAGGGATGTTTTAGAGCACTTTATAAATTACCAAAATACTGGTCTTTGAAATAAGTCTTGAAATCCAAGGAGCTAAGTATGCAAATAAAAAGGAAAGTCTTCAACACGTGTGTAGTCCAGTCATCACCTATGGAAGTGAAACTTGGGCACTCGCCAAATGCCACGGAGAAAAGTTGGAACGCTGCCAGAGAGCCATGGGGAGAAGTTTGACAGGAATAAGGAAACAGGACCGAGTGAGCTGTAGCGTAATAAGGGAAAAAAACTAAAGTTGCTGATTTAGTTACCCGAATAGACCAACTAACGTGGAGATGGACAGGTCACATGATCCGCGATCCACAAGTAAAATGGTGCAAAATGTCACTGACTGGTATCCCAGAGATGGCAAGAGAAGTAGAGGACTTCAACACATAAAATGGGAAGACGACCTAAAACTCACGGCTGGACATCAATGGAGAAGAGTAGTGCGTGACAGGTCCCAATGGAAAATATTAAAGGAGGACTATGCCTAGAGGCAAACTGAGCTTTGGGATAAATTGTAACAAACAAAACATGTCTAATATCATACCTAACGGAAGCCCAGAATAAAAGACTTATTACTATTATTATTATAAATTTCCAAAACTGATACAGGCACTTCTGGCATTAACCCCCTGAAATATATTTTTTTTTAAGTTCGCATAGTGATATATGCGTATATGAGATTATATCACATATTAATTATAAGACCATCTTCTCATTCTGTTTATATAATTAAACAATAAGTTATAAGCAGTTTATAGGCTATGTTTATTAGTAGAAAGTTGTGCCGAATGCTGGTAGCCCGCGATAGCGCAGTGTTCGACAGTTTAAATTAATATTGTGGTGAAAAAGTTGTCGGCTGTACTGTGGTAGGTGACAGGAGTGTCTGAAATATAGGGGCGCCTTGTCAGCCCTACTATCTCCCATCCCTAACCCCTGTAAACTATAATTCGATAACTTAACTTAGAAAATTAACCTATTGTTCGACTTGACTTATTATTAGGTAAAAATATAGGGGTTATTTTAATTCAACTTTAATAAGAAAAACTCTCTATAACTTTTGAAGGTTATTTCCATCAATGTAATATATCATTGAAGAAGAAGAAAATATAAAAGAGAACAAGACACAGAAAAAGATAATGGTGACAACAGGAATCGAACCCAGAACCTTTCGACTAACCGGGTCGTGCGCGTTTAGCAATTCAACCATTCCCACCGACTGTCAAACCGCCATATTAGTCAATCTCGTATGATTGTTTCCAATAAAAAAGGTAGTCGCCTAATAATATGGAAAAGGCAATATTGAAGATAATATTGTTAATTATAAAATTTGAAATATGAGATTGACTAATATGTGGCAATGGCGGAATTTAATGGACGAGAGGTTCTGGGTTCGAGTCCCAGTTGCGACCATTATCTTTTTCTGTGTCTTGTTTTCTTTAATATTTTCGTTTAGATTATCTTAACGCTTCTTTTTCAATGTTATTTTTATTGCTTTTTGGGAAATATAGATTTGAGTTGAAATATTGAGAGTCTATTTTGCATGTAAATTAGTGTAGCGTGCCCAAGGGAAAAGTTAACAAGGTATCTAATTGAAAATACTTGAAAATAAAATTGAGGAAAACAAAATCAAATTCCGACACAAAATTACAAAATGGATCAAAGACCAAAGTAGACAATACTACCAAGATAACATAGCATAAAATAATAAAACATACAAGTAGGTAACATACAAAAACAACATAAAACACAATCACCCACAAACACACAACACTTATTAAAAATAACGTTTTTAACCTTATATAATACTATTTATTTTTAATTTTCTTTATTTTAATTTTATATATATATTTATATATATATTTTATTTTTTTTGATTTTCTTTAATTTAAATCTCAAATTTTTAAGTTTAATTTATATTTATATTTATATGTATTGTGTAAATTTTGTATATGAAATGGAGGCCTCAGCACGGGTAAACCACCCAGTGAGGCCAACATCATTGAATTGTGTATAAATTGTAAACATATTGCATCAAATAAATAAATAAATCTAGCCTTGAGTAAAATAATTTCCTTCAGGGCGTATGTCATCTTTGAGGATGCTATGTAGAGGATCTTTTTAAGGAAAAAGAGGAGAGGAAGTTCGGCAAAGGAAAAGGGTATAAAGGGTGGTGGGAAACTGTAGGTCAGTGTGTCGAGGAATGACTGGTGAATAAATTCACTCACTGCGGGGCAAGGAGATGGGTCGAGAGAGTCCGGTTGGAGAGGTCAATGGGTCCGTCTTCCAAATTGAGTAAAATATAACGCAATTCAGAGTCTGCAATTCGAACTTTTTCAAAGCGTTGAAAATTGTGTTTTTTTTAAAATTGGTTTATTTAAATTATTATTACACAGAAAAGTTTTGTGTACTATTTATTACCTCTGTAAAGAATACATATTTTTATACACGTAACTTAGAGAGCATATGTATTTTTTTTAACTTAACTGGATTTATTAAGATGTAATAAAAATAACATATATATACCTACGAATCCGACAGAATAAATATGTTTTATTACTTCTTCAAATACAGCAAACTTATTTTGTAGAACCATTTTAATTCAAAAGTAATAAATTTTTCAGTTTTAACCTAGTTTATTTTTTATAAAAAACTGACATGTTTCGTGAGCGATACCCACTTTCTCGGGGTTTACTTAAAAATAATTACAACAATAGACTTAACCCTCTGACGAGTATCGCCGCACGTATGCGGCGGCACTGAGACGATCCAAATAGAGTATTTCCGCATACGTGCGGCCGTACGACTTTATTCAGTTTTTTCAATGCCATGTTTGTAATTTCGATTTAATTATGATTTATAGATAATACAAATATATTTGTCATACATTTTTACGTATTCTTACAAAAAATTTTACGTACTATACGCATAAATATAAATATAAATTATTAATTCAGTGGCTCTAAACATTTTACAAATAAAAAAAAAACTTTTTTTTATGTAAAAAGAAATATCCAATAATAGAGGGATAATAAATACTAAAATTAAAAAAAGTGTACTAATACAGTGGCTCTCAACATTTTACAAATAGTGCTTTCAAAAATATTTTTTATCTATAAAAAAGAAATGTACAATAATAAAAAGATAATACTAAAAACAAAAGTATGAGTAAGGTCTTATTATAAGTTGAACAAATTCAGTGGCTCTCAACAATTTACAAATAAAAATATTTTCAACATTTTATTTTTATTTTTTATTTATGTAAAGATAAATGTACAATAATGAAGGGATAATAGTAAAAATAAAAAAGTAGACAAACCCAGTGGCTCTCAACATTTTACAAAATAGTGTTTTCAAAATTATAATTTTTATTTTTAAAAAAGAAATGTACAATAATAAAAAGATAATACTCAAAATAAAAACAAAAGTATACATAATGTATTAATATAAGTTTGGCAAATTCACATTTTACAATATATATACATATTAGGTTACGTATGTTTTTGTCCGCAAATCTTGGAAAGTAATCGATGGTTTAACTCAATTTTTTTACAGAACATTATATTTAGAAGAAGAGTATTTCTATATATAATGGTAAGCTCTGGCCTTATGAAATTTGTATAAAAAAATTACTACAGATGGTGTGCGAGTGGTTTGAATGTGGGTATTTTTGTTTGAAGGCAGGATGGCAGTAGCCTAGCGAGGGGAGGGGGGTGGTCCGCTTTGTGTGCCTTCCGAAGAGGGGTGACACCCGACTCCGATGAGGGGTGACACCCGACCGTGGAAAAAAAACATGCTGCAGTAGAGCCCGATATCTGCACCGGCTAGCCGAAGATGGTATACCATTTCACCCCACCATATCCCTCCTCCCCCCGTTGTATGTGTAGGCCTGGGCAATATGATGGAAACCGACCCGCCCTATCCCATTACGCCCTTCTTCGATGTGGTATCCGCCCGGGAGCTTCCCACGCTAGCTACGCCACTGCAGGAGGGAGAGGGTAACAAAGGAGGTAGGAATCGCGGGAAGGGTGACGTGAGAGGGGGAAGGCGGGTAATATGGAAGGGGAACGCAGGAAGGGAAGGGGGACGCACGGGAATGGACATGTGGGGAGAAACAATTTATTTCTTTGAATGGCATTACAACGCATGCCGGGTGCCAGCTAGCATTATATAAATATTGTTACGTATTATAACAAACAAGGAAAGACACAAAATGTATGTGTGTTGGATGCACTTATCCGTGTTTTGAGGCATACCACACGAAAAGAATATTTTAGCTAGTAAAAGTTTGATAAAATAAATACGAAATCTAAATTTAACATTGTTTGCGTGTTGAGAACCACTGAATTTATATTTTATTTTTATTATGAGTATTATCTTTTTATTATTTCTTTTTATATAATTTTTTTTTTGTATAAACATTATTTGTAAAATTTAGAGAGCCACTGGATTAATTTAATCTCCTTTTTTATTTTTAGTATTATCTCTTTATTATTGTGCATTTATCTTGAAATAAATTAAAAAAGACTTTTTTGTAAAATGTTGAGGGCCACTGAATTTGTTCAATTATTATAAGACTTTACTCAGATTTTTTTTGTGTATTATCTTTTTATTGTTGTATATTTGTTTATATGAATTTTTTTTTGAAAACTTGCTATTTTAAAATGTTGTGAGCCACTGAATATGTCAAACTTAATATAAGATTTTACTTATCCTTTTTATTTTATTTTTATTATCTTTTATTATTGTACATTTCTTTTTTTATAATTAAAAATAATAATTTTTGAAATCACTTTAATAAAATTTTGAGAACCACTGGATGAGTCCAATTTTTTTATTTGTAGTAGTATCTCTATATTTTTGTATATCTCTTTTTATATAAATAAAAAAATAATAAAATTTGAAAACTTTTTATTTGTAAAATGTTGAAAACCACTCGTCCAACTAAATTTACAATTTAATAAGAAAAGTTTATATATATTAATAAAAAAGCCCCGAAATTAACTAAGAAAAAAAGTAAGAAGATAATTAATTAAATCGATTACAAAATTTAAAAAAAACTTGAAAAAAACTCACTCCCACGATGTAGATGACATAAAAATAACTCACTCATCAAAGGGTTAACGGTGTCAATGGAAAAGTGAGAGTGGGAAGGGGGGGGGGGGGGGGTAATAGGGCATAATTTACAAAGGGAACAAGTTTAATAATTGGTCATTTTCTTTTACAAATTTCCGATTGAGAATAGCTAATATTATCTGCAGTGATTAAATATTACAATTTTACTCATTAAGTTTAAAAAAAAAATTACTTAAAAATTTGTTCAAATGAAGCAGATACTTTGTGATGTGACATTATAATTTAAAATAAAACAATAACTTCTACACCACTATAATAACACCACTTCTATTATTTATGCTTTATGCCGACCGCGTTTCGCTACAACTGTAGCTTCTTCAGGGCAGTATAATGATTGAAAATATATGGTTTGAAACAAAATGGGCTGGACTCCTCAAGTGAAGGAAGAAGTAGGCTTAAGTGTAGATGGAGAATTGGAAAGGGAAAGTGAATGTTCTTTGTTAATAAGGAACAATCTTTGTATTGAACTTTTATTTAAATTTGTTTGATTGTTAATTACCTTATTATTTTTTTTTCCTTAGTTCTAGTACTTCTAAGTCATCCAATCTGATACCTATCGTGTTTTTATGAATTAGGGTGACGCCTCAGTTTTTATCGAATTTATGGTCTGTTTCAATCAGATGGTTTGCAAATTCAAAGAAGCCATTTTTTGTTTTAAACCATATATTATCTATAACACATGTAACTCAATTTTTTGTAGAGTATTATACTGCCCTGAAGAAGCTACGGTTGTAGCGAAACTCAATCGGCATAAAGCATAAAAAATAAAAGTGGTGTTTACAAAGTTATTGTTTTATTTTAAATTGGTTATTTTTTTTTTTTTAGTTTTAAAATATGATGACAGCGTTTTTAATATCATAAAATTAAAAATCAGGTAGGAGTAAATAAAATAATTTAAATATGGCGTATCCAATTGTATATATCAGTATGTTATTATGACCTAATCACGGTGTGATAATGATTTTATTCTACCTTTCTTGATTTTACCAAGTACGAATATTATGAAGTAATCCACATTTCCACAAAATTTTGCCCTATGTCACTAGTCCTTACTGCTTCGCAGCATAAACCAATGCGTACGTTCACGTAGATCCGTAGAACGTAGATACTCTCTTACGGGTGCGCTTAGGCTTGTCGGGGGGATAAAGGCCTGAAGATGAAGATAAATGTTCAGCAAAAACCACTAATGCCTTGTTCTGCGCCGCGGAAAATTCCCACTTAACTGTTGCCACTATAAACCACGACCCCTTAAATATAATTTGAATCATATCGGCTTATTTTGTGTGAATAATAACTGTTCTGCTTTGCAATATATTATTTTGAGTTAATGCGGTGTGACATCCAATATTCTAGGTCCTGGCTTAAGGGAGTTAAGATGGTATCACTGGTGTAAAGTATTGTTTTATTCTGTTTTCATAATGCTACATAGTTAAATTTTGTATAAAGATATAATATTTTAGGTTTTGTGAAATGTTAATTTTAGCGAGTGAATACGAAGCTCATTCAGGCAATTGCGTCGCTATATGAGGGAAGCGTTGCATGTGTTAGGGTGAACGGCGATTTTACGGAGTGGTTTGGCATCACAAAAGGTGTTAAACAAGGCTGCGTAATGTCACCGTGGTTATTCAATCTATACATGGATAATTGTATGCAAGAATTGAAAGAGATGGGATTGGGCGCGAAATTAAGTAATCTGGAAGTATGTTGCCTATTGTATGCTGATGATGCGGTGCTAATTTCTAACAGTATGGAAGATCTACAGTCTCTCGTGTCAACGATGAACGAAGTATGTATGAAAAATGAGTTAATGATGAATGTAAGTAAATCTAAAGTCATGGTGTTTGAAAGAGAGAGTACGAAAACAGTATGCAATATAGTTGTGAATGATGAATACTTGGAGCAGGTGGATGAGTTTGTGTATCTGGGTAGTATGTTTATGAAAGATGGGAAGGCTGATAGAGATATTGAAAGAAGGGTGAATGCCGGTAACTCCATTAATGGAGGACTGAATGCCGTTGGCGGTAATAAAAAATTGTCCAAAGACGTGAAACTAGCCGTCCATAATGGAGTGCTGGTACCTACCCTGATGTATGGCAGTGAGGCATGGAACTGGCAGAAGAAGGATGAAAGTAGACTAAATGCTGTAGAAATGCGAATGTGTGGTAAAACCATGTACGATCGTGAGAGAAACGTGGATATCCGCAAAGAATGCAAGGCTGATGTAAGCGTGATGTGTAAGATTAAGAAAGGGACTCTCCGATGGTTTGGGCATGTAGAGCGAATGAACGAGGAAAGGAGTGTAAGGAGAATATATGATGCAAATGTGAATGGTAGAAGAAGTCGCGGATGCCCGAGGAAGACATGGCACGACCAAGTGAATCAGATACTTGAGTCGGGTCATGTGAAGAGTCGGAATAATAGAAGAGCATGTATGAGACGATATATGAATGTGAACGAGGCAAAGAGTGTGTGCCAAGATCGAGTTGTGTGGCAGTCCGTCCTCTCTGCCTACCCCTGCGGGGAAACGGCGTGATGGTTAGTTAGTTAGTTTATTTTAGATATTGTATTGGAGTTTCCTAATGCGTAAATTTTGAATCAATAAAATACCAGGTTTTAACTAACCACTTTTCTTTTTAAAACCAACATGTTTTGTAAGCAATTCTTACTTCATCAGGGTTAACTAAAAACTAATTAAAACAATAGACTTAAATAAGTCGGTGGAAAGCCGGAATTGGGAAGGAAGGGGGGTAATAAGGGGTAGTTTAAATCTTTACACTATTTCTAATTTCCAAGATTTCAAGTTTGTTTAAATGGATACCATTAACATTACAGTATAGCAAATCTATTCCGTTATTAAAATCAAAAGTATAATTTGTCTCTAATACAAGATTTGCAAACTCCGAGAAACTATCATTGTTACACCTTATATGCAGCTTTATCTTAATTTCAAAGTTTAAAAAAGCAACAAAGATGGTTAAAACTAAGTATTTAGTTGATTTTGAATGGTGCCACAAAATAAGTTTATACTGTTTTTATTTATTTTTTATTATTATAATTTTTTTCTATTCCTGGAGACATAATATGGTAACTCATTAGATATCACCCGTATCTTTCTTTCTATCACTATGTAAGGTGTTAATTTTACTCTTGTCATTATTCCTTTATATTATGTTTTGTCTCTTTCTGTATGAATACATTAGCTCACACAATGTATATTTATTGATCAGTTTAATTTTATACCCCGACTAGTTTCGCTTATGTTAAGCGAAACTAGTCGGTTTTGAAAAAATTAAATAAATCATGGTTAGAAACAAAGATATTGTTTTATTTCAATTAAGTTTACTGTGTTTGAAGAAGTAACGTGTAAATCCTCAAATTGTAATATTTAATCATTGAAGACAATGTAAACAACTTTCAAACGAAAAATGTGAAACAGAAAAGGCAGAAAGAAGATTTAGTCGACTCTAGGAAGGTTTTTAATTTTTTCATATTTCCTGTTTCATTAAAGAGTCATTTATTATTCTTTAACGATTTTTCTGTCATATTTTGCGGTTGTATGCAATTTTATTTAAAGCTGAAACGGATTGATAATCAGCGTTTAATGTGGACAATTCAAATTTTTAAAAATCCTATCCTAAAACATCTGAATGAGACACCTTACGGATTTTCAGTCAATATTGAAAGTGCGATAAACTTAGAGGATTTATAGAGATTTAAAAACCTTTCATAGACAAATAAAAATGAGTTTGCAGGTATCTTTAAAGTTACTACGCGCGTGAACCATAAAAATGTAAGTTTCAATGCAACTTTCTGGTCCATTTCTCCTCCGACTGCGATTCAAAACTAATATTTATTTGTTGCATTCAAATTCCAACGAAGCAGATATTTTTCAAGTGTCCAACTCTCGAAAACCTTTATTCCGCCACCGAATGCCATTCTTAACTCAATTTTATTTGATGCAGTCAAATCCCGAATGGACTCAGATTTAAATAGTTATATTTCGTATGCACCCAGCCCAACCCTCGGAAACCTTTATTCCACCATCAAATTTGATTCAGACCATTTTTGTTTGTTGCAGTCAAATCCCAAATGAAGCCAGCTATTTTGCAATTGCCCAGCCCTCGAGACCTGCCCATTCTCGCTGGGTGTCGCTTCTCATTAAATACGAAAGCATTTAGTAGGAGCTTTAGGGTTTAGGATCGGGTTATAATAAATCCACCTGCGGTCGAGAAAACTTTCAAAGTTTTAAAGGGTTCTCTATCTAAAAAATAAACCAAAATTAATATATTTGGCGAAATCAAATAATTAAACACGACATTTATTTAAAGGGCGTGTTTGGTGGTATGCACTTTTTTGTCTTCAAAGATCAGAAATCATGAAAAATAAATTGATTGCCGTCTTACTTATGTAGGTGATTCTAGTAAAAACAAACTAAACGACACGAACACGAACTAATTCACGACTCTTCGGAATCGAAACGTCGCTTGAAATAGCTTGGCTCAGCAGGTACTACCCAAACTTCTCCTTTCTCATCTTCTTTCCTTCTTCACTATTATTAGACCGGTCAATGGTTGAGTGGGCATCGCGTTTGGGTCTCACCCAGGCGTTCAGTGTTCGATTCCTCGGCTGGCTAAGTCGTCCGCCACGACTCAAACAACATTTTCGGCTTGTGATGGTAGTAGGAGATTTTCAAATATTGTCGGGTTATTCGTAACCCGGGAATGTTTGACTTTCTTTTGAAAAAAAAACTACCGTAAGCCTCACAACATACCCTAAATGGAGAAGCCAGTCCCTTAGACCTAGGATAGTCGAGAGCGGTTTGAACCTTTTTCCTCATAAAAGGTTCAAACTGAATTTTTTATTCCCATAAAAGTGGCGTTTTCTAGAGGCAACTAAAACCCTGTTGCACCGATGATAATGATGAATACCGCATGAAAGTTTTGCTGGTCGGATCAAGTAAGAAAATGAAATGGAGAGTGAAAATAAGTAATGTTGGAAGCAAACAGAATAACTGGATGAGAATGGGAAATGATTATTCACAAAATTGTTAAAAAATAAAGTTAGAAGCATTTTTTTAATTTTTCGTTGATGTCCATGACTGACGGGCGGACGAATCAATTCCTCCAACTGCGGTGCAAGGACATGGGTCGATTCCGGCTGGAGAAATCAAAAGGTCTCCCTCAACAACTGTCTCCAGATCTGGCCCGCCATGCAATAGGTGGATAGACGCATCCGCTGCCAAGACCTAAACAAACCACGCCCCGTGAACCCATGCACCCCTGGTAAGTCATTAAACGATGCGAATACTTAGGGTGAGCTATGGCAGAGGTGTTGGTTATCCAACAAGTTTATTTAAGTCAGTACACACATCGAAGATCGAGACAATTTGGTGGCGTTGAAAATCAAAGTTAATAACCGCACCAAGAAAGTTTACAAACTCAATCGTTTAGTTCGATGAACAATCTAAATCTGTGGTCAACACTATCTCAACTTAAAAAGTAGCTTGAACTTTGAGATAATAAAGGAGTTCGGCAATAGTTTGAGAAGTTCCGTGACACGAGTTAAAAATCGATCTTATTTTTCCTCGAGTCACCTAAAAATTCTGCTCTTCCATAAAACTACATGTAATACTTTTTTTATAAATGAAAAAGAAATGTTTGATGGTGTTCGAGAGGAAAAAGACTCATTATGAAGAAAGCATCATGAATTACCTAAACACTAAAAATGATCGAATAACTCTAACGACCTGAAATAATCAATTTAATGCTCCCTGTGACCTTGATTGATAAAAAAATGGCTGTTTTTATGGCCCCTTAGGGTAAGAAAAACATTACAAGACAACACCCAGACAAAGCTATGAAATTAATAATTAAACAAGTTGTGAGATAAATTACACAGGTATTGCAGTCAGACGCAAGGTTCAGAATAAAACGAATAAAATGGCTCAAAACATCACTCTGTAGTCTGATAACTCAAATTGCAATAATGCAATTCAATATAATGCTACAAATTCATAATGCAAAACTACAAATTGTTTATCTATAAATTATATACGGGTAATTAGGGAAATTTCTTAGGTTTCCAGTGCCAAAAATCATTGCACTTTTCTGGAAAAGTCATTCTTCTTAAGTCGGTTCCTCATTGCAAAGGATCGTGTCCCCTACTCCAATTTTCAAGGTGGACTAGACTTCTACACTCCAGCTAGGGTAGGGTTGCCATCTCCAAACTTTGAAATCCAGGATTTGAAGGTAGAAAAACCAGGACATTTCGGTTTAAAGCCAGGACTATATATGTATAAGTGCAGTACCTAATTTTTATAGTTATATTGCACTGAAAAAATAGTCAAGTACCTTCACACGCGCGCGCGGCGCGAGCCCAGTGACAAAATAATTGGAGAGAGTAGTGGCGCGCGAATTTTAAAACATAGGTCCCTTTAAAAACTCAGGACGATGCTTAAAAACTATCCAGGACACCCCAAAAAACGGTACATGTCCTGGGAAAACAGGACGGTTGGCAACCCTAAGCTAGGGGATATTCCTCTGCTTCTTCTGCCTTTCACTTTACCAGTAACCATGAGTCTCTCCAAGTTGAAGTCCTCAATTTACCGAGCAGTGTGTCCAAAGGGCATCGTAGGCAGATAGTTAAAACTAATTTCTCCAATATTCGCAAATTCACTTTGTAGCGTCATTTTAATAAAAAAAAAAATCATTTGAAAACAAATCACTTTATACACCAAAAAGGTGATTTCATTTAATTTAGATAGTTGAAAGCCTATTGTAATGCCCAGTTCTTCTAGATTGGATGCATTTTGGCGTCTTGCTATCCGTATTATCCTGAGCATTTTTCTTTATCACATTTTGAGGCCACGTCTATCCGCTTTCTTTCGCTGGCTCTAAGTGTCCATGTTTCCACACGCATAGGAATATTGGGGAAACCAACGCCCGGGTGAGTCTCAGCTTGATTATTCCTGTGCCGCTCCATATCTTTTGCATTTTACTCACAGCGTATTTTATCATGTAAAATCTTCTTATCGTTTCAGTTTCACAACCTCCTTCGTCACTTATAGCCGAGCCCAGGTACATAAAGTCGTTCACCGTTTCTATGTTGTGAGAGCATTATTTGTTCTTGCAAAGGTGGGTACCCTGTCGATTACCATTAGTTTTGTTCTGGCCTTGTTGATCAGTAGACCTAGATTAAGGCTTTTTTCTTCTATTTTACCAAGGAGGTAGTTCATTTCTTCTTCGGAAGAAGCGATAAGGGTAGTGTCATCTGCGTATCGGAGATTTGATATTTTGTGGCGAACAATGATTATTCCACCTTTCCATCCATCTAAAACCTTACGCATTATGTATCCACCATATATATTAAATAATAACATTGGTGAAAGGATGCACCCTTTACGAACCCCATTTTTTACTTTAAATGTGTTCGATTTTTGGATGTTTATCTTGATGCTTGCATATCCTTCGTTGTACAGGTTTCTATTGATGTATGTGACGTGTTTAGGTGCTCTCATCTTCTTAAGTACTTCCCGCAGATGGTCTACTGTACACAGTCAAATGATTTGAAGTAGTCAATGAAGCGGAGCAATGGTTACAAGTTGAACTCCCGACATTTCTCAGTAAGTTGTCGGCTATTGAGTATGTGCTCTAGAGTTCCTCTACCTTTGACAAATCATGCGCTTTCACGAAGTATTTGCCATTTTAAGTAACTCCCAAGACATCCATGTATAATGTCCAGCACTATCTTACTGTAATAACACATAACAAAATGTTTTAAAATAGTGCAGATTGAAAATCAGTGAAGGAATCTTATCTAGTACCGATTTCATACAACGCGTAAGCTTACACTCTAATAACCTTAGTTATTTTTAATTAAGTAAAACCTCAAATTATAATATTTAATCTCTGAAGACCAAGTTAGCGATATTTCGAAAATTTGAAACAGAAAAATTATAAAAGGATACGGTCACATCTAGGAATTGAATCCAAGACCCAGGTCCTGCCGGGGCGATGCCCTCGGAGCGACGAGTTCAAGGTCCTGGGATCAATTCCTAGATTCGACCTATCGTTTTATCCACAGGGCAACTTTTTCATTAGAAAGCTCATATATTTTCCTGACTACCTTCATGGAATTTACAGAAAAATCAACAAGCATGTTAAAGTTGTATCATCCGTTAGCAGAATAAAAAGTGTGTATTTTTGAGCGCTGACTTCACAACACTCTCGCAGATGCTACTATCACGTAGATTACTTACAAATATCATATTTCAGAAGAGTTAATTAACTTCAAAGCATTACATTATAATTTTTTGAAGTGAAAATTTCTTTGGCACCGTTGTGATTTGAATCTCGATGAAACGAAAAATAGCGACACTAAAAAGAGGCAAGCACATACATTTATAAGATTTGGCCTGCGAGAGAATGAGACAGTATAATTGGTCTTCTCTTTGAGCGGTTGCTTCGTAGCCTCCCCACTCTTTTCTACTTTAGGTTTCACAAACAAAACATTATTGTAAATATTTCCGAAAATTCAAATTCGATGTTCGTACAAGTTTAACTAGGCATAGCAAGACAAGAGGTTATTTTTTAGTGATATTAGGTATGGACATCACTGTCGAAAGTGCATACAAATGCACCAATACCCCCAATCCTACAAGTGCCACGTAAGTTATGGACATAATTTTTGAGTGGTTTTACAAATTTAATGCAAACCAATTATACATGTTTTTTAAAGTTTAATATTTCAAACCAATACTGATTTTGAACCCCTGTTTTCACCCCGCTTCAAATCAATTATTCGAAGCCGTAACCAAAACCTCATCAATTTTGAAATCAATTTAAAATCCCCACAGAAATTAAAAAAAGCAGTGAAAACGGATTGTCGTTTTTCTAATTCACGGATACCTATTGTCCTCAATTTAAGATCAAACTGTCAAACAATCGAAAATGGAACACCAGAGGCAAGTATTAATCTCATTGGCTGAAAATTGAATGGAAAATGCTGATTGGTTTTAGGTTTAGATCACAAAGCATAGAGGTTTTGTTTCTCGGGGAGTTTTGACAAGAGAAAAAAAAATGGTTTTAATATTTAAAATTCAAGATTGTTTTTTTGATTTTCATTATTTGCCTACGAAAATCTGTACATGCATTATATTTTAGCAATATGCATTATGTTTAGATATTTTATCCAGAGGGTTTGACAGTTTACAGGCCTTGCCACGTCTGTAAACTGGATGCGTTTGTTGTGGAGGTTTTCAATAATAACTCTTGACTAACGCGAGTCAAATATATTTACATTGAAACTATGTTTTACAATCAGTTAGCACAGATTTAATCTCGCTTAGAGGAAAAGCAGGTGGATGGAACGCACGTTGAAACCGGAATAATTTTGCATTATCATGCACTTGGCCGGAGAGCGGTGCCCGGTGATACCAGTGTGTAAAATCTGATTTGTATAATATTTTTAAGGTTGTTCGTTGCTCGGCAAAATATCTTGCGGAAAGCATTATTTTACACATTTTAATCGTTCCTACTGAAACAATCGTCTGAGTTAATGGAAGAAATTGCTTGAATGCATGCTTATTAAACCTTTTTTTGTATAAAGACAAAGTAATACAATATGACAGGAAAAAAACTAAAATATTTTACAGAAAAAGAAAAGTCCCAATAAACTACTTTTTAGTAGTAAGTCAATGGGTGCTTTTACTTTGAATTAATTTATTAATTCAAAGTCAAATTAATTTATTAATTTCAGTTGTGGGTCTGTTGTGATTGTAACGTTGGTTCAACAAACTTGGATTTGCTTTTTATTGAAGTTTCTTTATGTTCAAAATTAGAAGTGATTGTGTCAAGAATTCAGAGTGATAAATTTTTTGTTTATTTTTATTTTGTCGTGATTTTTCCTTGGTCTTTTATTAGTTTTTAAAAAATGTGAAATACCTACGCTAGAAGATAATAGCCGGCTTTGCCAAGTTTTAAATTCTTTATTAAATACTTTTACTAAACATTTGAGGGGATTACAAGAAGGCGCTACAAAATAGAGCAATACTTTGCACTATTATGTCGTCTCTCACCGTACATACACCTGATATCTTGTGAATCGTTCTGGATGAAAGGAGGGAGGCTCCTCCGATTACCTCTCACTCCAGAAGATAGGTGGAGACTTGAGTGGAGAAGCAGCCTGGATTCTTACTGCCTCGTAAAACCTCCCGGTCAGTCACCAATAGGATAAGGTACTACCACAGACGCTGGGTTTACAAGATGTTGTGGGGCATTAAAGAGTCGGTAAAGTGTAAATGCTGGTTGTGCTGACCACCGAATATGTGGTTAATGTATGCCCTCTCCATTCGTACCCCGGCTGGATTGATGAGATCCACATGCCAACGCCTGAGGACCTGGTCTTGCTAGCAGACCTAGATATCCTCCTCTGACCCCCACAATATGAAATAAGAAGAGTAGTAATGGGTAATTTTAGGTGTAGAAATTCTACGTAACACGTCTCATTTTTCGACAATTAAGAGGATATTTCTATCTGAAAATAGTTGAGTGGACCTAGAAATTCGAGATAGAAAATAATACCAATAATTTAAAAAAATCGAGTGTGCTTTAGTCCGCACGACTGAAGTAAAACTTCATTAACTTATAAAAGAACATATGACATTGGGGTGACATATGACCATGGGGTGACCAACGACCTTGGGGTGACCTACACCCTTGGAGAGACCTACGACCTCGGGGTAACCTACGACCTTGGGATGACCTACGACATCGAGGTGACCTGCGACCTTGGGATGACCTACGACCTTGAGGTGACCTACGACCTTGGGGTGACCTACGACTTTGGGGTGACCTACCCTTGGGGTGACCTACGACTTTCGGTTAGTATGTAAGCCTTACCTTAGTTGTGTAGTACGTACGCGTCACTCGATTACCGTTCGCATCGATCACCGTTTGTATCGATTACCGTTCGCATCACACTTTTCGTAACGCATTCACCAGCTTACCCCCCAAGTCGAGCGTGTGTAAAGAAGTTTTAATTCAATAACAATGTACACTTATTTCAGGACGACAGAGCTGTCTTATCAAAATAGGTCAATACATTAGTATTCTTTCCATAACAAATAGTGTTCGTGTTATGAACATTTTCAGTAAGATACAAGCAACATACGCGCATAAATGTTACGAAAAACATTTCAACGGAAATAAGGTTATTTCAATGTTGTAAAGCGTTCTAAATACGTCAGATTACGACGATAAATTATACATGCAAATGGAATGATTAGCATTTTTCCAACGCCGTGCTGCATCCAGTCACAGTACAATAGTTATTTCGTCATTGGTCCATGTGGTTTATTTATTCAAGTCGTTCGTTCCATCGAATTCAAATTCATTTACTGCCTTCCGCCTTTGCCGCGTATTTTTTTTCTATTTTTTTTGAAAAAGGCTTCGCAAATTCAATTACGATCTCCAACCAAGCACGTACAAAATATTTAACGTAGATTTTTAAAGTGGACGCATTTTAGTAACAGACACTTGAATTTAAGCCATGAACTTCATATATGAATATGATCTATAGAATTTTTTAAATTCGTCAAAAAAATATAAATTTATTTTTTATTGCGGTATTTTAAAAGGTTCATAGTTACCTATGTCCTAATACAATCCTTATATATACATACACTTAAAATAACACATCTATACGAAATCAATCACATATCTTCGCAATTTAATTATAAATGCCTTTATGCTCTCTTCCAATTTTATTTCTCCTGGTAATTCTCCAAATATCTTCAATTCTCCGTACATCAATGAAATGACTCTGTGTTTTTTTTTCCTGAAGGGGAGTCCTAGTTTATTTCTTTTCCTCATCTCATGTGTATGTTTGATTTGTAGTTTATTAATTTTTCTTAGGAATTCAATGGACGTATAGCCATTGATTATTTTGTAGATTAACAATATAGTATTGAAGTAAATAATTTGTTTAAATGACAAGATATTTAACTCCTTCAACATTTTCTCATAGTGTACCTATTTTTCTTCAATATAGTTCTCATAGTTCTGTTTTGTAGATTTGTCATTTATTAAATGTTAAAAAAAAATTATGAATACAGTGAACTACCCCAAACCATGGGGCAACCGATTTTAGGAGATGGATGAAAATGAAAAGCAAAAGGAAGGGGTAAGTCAGGTAACCCTGACTTTTCAACCACTGCAATATTCAGGTTGTTGGTCCCCATTCAACCAGGCATCATGGGTTCAACTCCTCGGCTAGCTAAGTCATCCATCATTGATTGCATAATATAACATCCTTTGATTTTATTTATAGCAGGTATTATGAATTATTCAAACATTCTCATGTTATTCGTAACCAGAGAAAGTTTAACTTTCTTTAACATAAAATATGTTAGTACATAGTTGTGAAAAAAGCTGTTTGTGTTACATATTTTATGTCAACCAGTTTTTAAACCATGACCTTTCCATGGTAGTTTGAGTCTCACAATATTACTAGATAATATAACTTATGGTTGTTTGTCAGTTGTGTAAAATGAAAAATACATTTATTAGTAATGTGTCTTGAGGGAGAAGATACTCACACTCACTCATTGTCGCAGTGGTGATAGACCACGATTCAGTACAGAAATGTTGCTTCAAATGACTTTAGACATGTTTGGTAAACTGCTCTGAATAGCCTGACAGTTCCCAACTTTCCTCTTCCCTACCTTCTTCCCTTCCCCATTCCCTTTAGGCTCACAACATTCCCTAATCGATGATTTTTCTTTACATTACATTTTTTACGACAGGAGACCTTGAGGAAAAATTTCCCCCCCAGGGCCTATGTTTTCTTTAGGGATGCTGTGTGGAAGGTCTTTTTAGGAGAGGAAGGAGAGGAAGTTCTGGGATTGAAAAGGGTGTCAGGGATGGGTAGTTAGGTAGGTACTAGACGGTCAGTATATTCTGGAGTGACAGACATATGAAGCAATCCCTCCCACTGCGATGTTCCGAGAGAGTCCTGCTGGAGAGATCAAAAGGTCTCCCTCAATCAGTATCTCCCGATCCCGCCTACGAAGCAGTTGGTGGGCAGACGCATCCACCGCCAAGATCCGGACAAACTTCACCCCATAAACCCAGGCACCTCTCAAGTCATCAAAGGTATGACAGAGGTGTTGGTTATCCAATAAATGGCTCCCGGGGCGGCGGTACAAATTGACGCCTTAAATGACGAACAGTTTTGAGTGTTATTCACATAAAATTATTTTTTATTATAAGTTCATAACGATGGTCGTCTGGTTTATCAAATTAAAATTGGAAATAAGCTCCTAGAAATTTCAGACATTTTATCGAAAAATACCTACTGTAAAAAGAATTCGTATTATCCTGATGGAATTGCCCGAGTATTTTTGTAATTATACTGGTTATGGACTAATCGTTTTCGAAGCGCAAAAAATATCAGATCCCCAAATAGAAGAAAAAAATGTGAATTCAGCAATACGTGAACAAACTAAATAAATGAAAATAATATCGTAACGATAAAACAAACAACATGGCAGATAGTTTGCAGATTAGATTTATGTTAGTGGAAGATTTTCATATAAAACGCTACGCGATCGAAAATAATAAGTCGTTTCTAATAACGTGGTAACTGAAGATCTATTGGAATTCAATAGGGGACGCATTGAGAAAAATAGGAAATCATTAGAACTTTCTTCTACGTTGAAGTAGCTAGAAGTGGATAAAAGTGGCTAGAAGAGGTCAGGAACAGTGGCGGCTCGTAACTTTTTATTTAAAACGTATTTCAAAAACGATAGTTTTATTTTATTTTCTAGACTTTTAAATTATTTCCACACAGGAGGCCCTTATGGAAATGAAGGAGAGGAAGTTCTGGGAAGTAAAAAGGTATGATGGTTGGGTAGGAATCTGGGAGTCAAGGTGTCCAGGAGTGACGAACGTGTGAATCGAAACGATTCCTTTCACTGCGGTACAGGGCGATGAGTCGAAAGAGTCTGGCTGTAGGTTTGGTCTCCCGCAAACAGTCTCTCTCACTCCGGCCGTCCACGCAGTAGGTGGGCAAACGCATTCGCCGCCAAGACCTAGATAAACCTCAACCCAAAAAGTCAGGCTCCCCTGCTGAGCCACCAAATGCAGTGATTAATTTTTTATTATTTATTCATTTAAAATAATATATAGTATCTATATTTGCGGCACGTTCCAGAGTGGAAGATACTCTCAGTATCGCCCTGGTGTAAGACCATCATTCACAATTAAACGTTGCTTGAAATGGCTTAAGCCGTGTTTGGTGACCAGATCTGAATAGCCAGGTATTTCCTCACCTTCCTCTTCCCTATCTCCTTCCCTTCCCGACTACTTTCAGCCTCACAACATACCCCAATTGGGGGTGCCATAGTATCATACCCCAACTGGCTCCAGACGGGAGAAGTTGGGAACCTTGTGCGGTATTCATGGAAAAAAAAAATTGGCGATCTAATGGTAATGGTAGGTGTCTTGGTTATCCGGACCCTCCCCTCATTTATGGATCCTGACTCACACAACGTTCTTATTTTCAAACTGTCGTTATTCTAATTTACTTTGAAAAGTAACTACCTCGTCTTTTATGATCTTAAATACATTTTTCAATTTTGGTGATCTAACAAATTCCATGATTCTCGATGCCACGTTACTCAGATGAAGCTATTAAGATCGTACAGGGCGGTTCCAACGAGAAAGATTAATTATTCTACGTACCAGCTTTTTAAAATTATAACTCAATATCCATTTTATTTCATTCCAAAGTTGCTTTAATTTATACATGCATCCAAAAATGCTGAAAGATGTGACGATAAAACTATTAAAATTATGTTCTTTTTGTAATTATTTTTTGATCATAAGTATAAATTTACCATTTTTCTATAATGTCTAAGCAAAATAAGAATGTAAAAAAATCTGAAATATATTAGTTTGTAAGTACGCAAATAAAAACACAAACGGACCAATTTTCGTCAAGAAACACATCTGTGTATATATTTTTTAATGATTTTATTTAAACTAAAATTAATTTTTCTGAAACTTACGTTTACCAGATAATGTATTGATTTATTTTACTGCATAATTATATGATTTGAAATGGGTGTTGTATAATACATGTACTTTTTTGAAAATTTAACAAATCCGCCAACGACCTATCGTATAACCTTATTATACTAAAAATAAAAAATAAATTCTGAAAATTTAAAACATACGTTTACTAGATAAAATAACAATCTTTCGAAACCAGTGTATAATTTTTTGTGGAAAAGAGTCAATACGTCTAAACACTGATTTAAAATTGACATATTTCTGGTTTTCTCTTGTTATACACTCTTAAATTTTGATCAAACCAAAGGTTTCTTTTATCTGTGGATCAAACCGATGTCATCTACGTATTTTCATTATCGACATCTTCAATTTATTCACATATCAAGCATATTCGAGAATCAGAGAGGCCCACCAAACAGAATATTGTTCCCATTTACAATAATTATACTTGTTACAATTACATTTAATTCATGTCCAGATACGATTGCCAGTAAAAAATCATTTTTACTTGATTTTATAGGCAACTTTGAGAATTTTTTTGTGAGATTATTAAAAAATAATCTTAGTAGTCGTAGTAGTGATTCTTAAGATGCCTTCCACGAGATTTTTGCTCTATTTTAAACGAGTCGTGTTTTGTTAAACATTGTCACAATTTTCGCATCGATTTTATCGCTTTATCTTATTCGCGCGCTCCTCTAACATTCGTAATTACAATTACATATCTCTCCATCTCCTTCTTTTTGAGCGCGAATGCAGCGCCTTAATTATTTATTTTATAATTGTATTATACTTACACTTATGCTACAACTTTATGTAATAATGAAACTTTGTACCTACTTGAATTGTACCTGCTTATATCTTTCAAATTCAGTTTATTGTACATTTATTATTATGAGTTACGATTACAAGTTCACCGACATTCATTCAAGAGTCCATCATTTCTAAATGAAAAAAAATGGGTACGGGAGGGGGGGGGTGCGCCCCAATTTGGATGAGTCGTTTTTTTCCTCTCCAAGAAACAGGATAGCTTCGATTACAATTTCATTGAATAAATTACAGCCAATCATCTCTAAATGATTATATCGATGAAGACCACCTGAGCTCGTAGTCCGTTCCTGGTAAAAAGTCCTAGGAATGGCAGTAATGCCTTATAAAGTGAACGCAAATGGGGCGAATACTCGCGAGACCATTACGTGACCTCATAGATCGAGTATTGGTTAAGCTGGGCATGTTTTGAACCCGCATCATTTGCATGGACAGATATTTCATTACTTTTCAGGCAAAGGAGGGAGGTCGTTAATCTTTCGGGCCATTTCACGGACGAGTCAATCGCTTGTCAAATGAAGTGAAATGTTAAAAGTCGCTTTTTATTGGAGTGAAAAAAAAATCGATTTCGACCGTGTAAATTAATCGTATTTTTTTGAATATTTTATTTTATTTTTCCAATGAATTTAATAAAAAAAGGTTCTGATTTTTTCAAATTTGTATACATTTGATCGATTAAATCAAATGTATACAATATCCAACACCTAAGCTCTTGAGATATTTTGTTAATTTATTTAAAACGTAGGTCATAAAAGTATTCAATTTTTCATAAGCTAATTTTTAAATAATTTCTTACAAATGAAAATTATATTAAAAAACTATCTTTATATGTATATGTATATGATTATGAAAAAAAATCAGAATGAAATGCTATTTTTTCGGCGAAATTTTGAATGATGCCATCAAAAATACCAATTTAGGTTTTCTGTACGTCCTTGTTAATTCTAGTTCAATTATCTAAATTTTGCTTTGAAATTAAGTGAATGATGTCAAGATTTAAGACTATCAATATTACTATTTCATGATAATAATAAACTTTGTTAAAATTGAACAATGGCTGATCGAGTGAAAAGAAAACAATTTTCTAAAATAATAATAATTATCACACTTGGATAATTTATAGGCAGCCGTTTTTGGGTAAAATCACCTCAAGGGGGCTGTACATTATGATTTCTTAGGTTCTATTTATTTATTGTATTTACAAACTGAGAAAACATACTTACCTGGCAGGTCACTTCCCATAAACACACTTTTATTGGAAAGTGTATGCTTGAAGAAGACGTTGAGCGATGGACACTACATTTAACTCATTGGAAACAAACCCCGGCAGCCTGCCGGGTATGCAACTCAGGTACTTATCCACAAACCCCGGCGCGCTGACGGGCTAGAGCAGGTTCGCCAAAAAACGGAAAACGAGCATACAATTGACATTTAAAAAAAATGAAAATGCCGAACGCTCTGTAGGTAATTAATCATTCATTTCGTAGAATTGGAAATAATATGTTTCTTATGTTTTTGCAATGATATTTGTATTCCAAGTTTTGTATGCAGCCAGCCGCCATTTAATTTCTTCAAAATTGCGAGTGGTTTTTAGGC
Source organism: Limnephilus lunatus (assembly GCA_917563855.2). Lineage (NCBI taxonomy): Eukaryota > Metazoa > Arthropoda > Insecta > Trichoptera > Limnephilidae > Limnephilus > Limnephilus lunatus. Next base: position 83,499,138 of record OU830596.1, on the reverse strand, counting down.
CTTTGGCAGTGACCCTGCACGTCCCTGATTACTTTGAGGACTATCATGCCAAATTATTTTATAAGTTATTTGTATATATTTATCTAAAAAAACAAAAATTATTAGTGTTCGATTTATGAATATTATATTTTTTTGTAACTTTATGAATAAAATGAAAAAAGAGAAGGTTATATTTGTATCCTTATTTAGACATATTGTCATATTTTTTTAATATTATTTTTTTATGTTTTTCTTTACCTTAATCCAAATATGTAAACAAATTGAAAAAAACTAATTCATTTGAATGTATGGTTCAAAAGTTGCAATAGATTTAGTACATCAATGCAGGTTTTTAATTTTTGGTACAAAATTAATTCGGTGGTGAAGGCCAATTTTTTACGTCATTAATTCTGTGGCCAATGGGTTAATACACTCGACAATGTATAATTTTACATTTGATATCCCCATTACTGTTGATATCATATTTATGACAAGTAGATATTTATTTTGAAAGACTAAGGACTTAATGACTCTTTAGAACTGGAGATTTTTTTTAATAAATGACCTTAAAAAGCTTGCAAGTTCTTATTTGCTTACTTTTATACCAATTTCTTATTTATAATTTCGCAGGCTGTGAAGATGAAGAAGAAAGGTTTTTGAGTTTATGAAAAGACTGTCTGAAAAGGTGAGTATTAAGTTTTTGTGATTACACTGAAAAATAGCAATGCCCGAAATTACACCAGACTCTCCATTTATCATTTTTAAAATCCAGCCGACCCCGTACTCCACCAGAAATCGTTCAACCACGAATTATAATAAAAACATTAAAAAACTTTACTTTCCCTTTTCTACGAGGCCAAACCCAGCCCGAACAAATGGTTTTTAATGCCGAAGCCAATTCATACGAAAAAATCTCCACATTTATAACATGATGCATACGAAAACAACAACAAAGTCCCCGAGCTTATGTGTGGGAACAGAAAATAGAAATAAACTTCGCATTTTGTAGAGAACGATTCCCAGAATATAATGAATAATTTATTGTAACCCCTTACAAGCAATTTTCAGTTGCCAGTTGGTAAAGTATTCCGAGAAATAATAATAAAAAAGAACCAAGTTAAATCTGTTATTTTTTTCTCAGTGGTAACACAATGAGTTTTTTTTATGTGTTTAATTCATTTTGGTATTTTTCAAAATTGTACCAAAGAATTTTTCTTGGAATAGTTTCTACAGATTGTTAATTTTTGTCTAACAAAATTCCTCACAGCCAAATCGGAAAATGTTAATATTTTTCTGGGTAGATGGCTATATTTTAATATGAAATATAGAGTTTCTTTTCTATTAAATTAAAATTAAAATCAGAGCGTGCAATTCACACTCGGTATAACCTTCAAAAAACTAAAGTAGCAAGAGTGTGAAGACTATGAAGTACTTTTCTATTAATTTGAAGAATGATTTTTTCCATATTTTTGTCGTCAAAATCCAGTGCACCTTTTCCTTTACATTTGGTAATTTCATTAGTATTAGTATTTGCGTTTTCTTCTTCAGAGTCGCTAGATGTTTTTGCCTGTTAATTTTGGAGTGGTTTAAAGATTGGATATTGATTTTACAAAAATAAAAACCTTTTTTTTTTGATTTCGTAAGATTCGATCCTTGGTCCTCTAAATGTCTGGCCGCTGAAGTTCGTCAGGCACTTCATACCACTATACTAAAGGAGAGTCGCGCGGGACTGTGGATTTATCGTATTATGTTGGAACTGAGTACCCGTTAATTAAATAAATATTTGATTGCTATCTCATTCTCTACGACATCTCACGGGCAGATTCGACAGATGTCGGATCTGCCGGATATGCCGAATCTGCCGGATCTGCCCTGATCATGGACACTGCAGAAACGTTGGCTAAAGACGTAGGTAGCGCAAAACCCAAAAACAAATTTTAAAAAAAACGTACACATTTGATTAAACAAATGAATTACAAACGTTACTGTTACCTCACTTGTTCGTCGTCTCATGTAAAAATAATTATTAAAAAATTCACAAAGTTATCGTAATTTTTTTTTTTCAAAATGTGGTGGAAAACTTTGGTTACATAAAGGTGTACCACCATTTTAATTTTTTGTGGTAAACTTTGTGATTAAAGTATAAAGCGTGTTGTTTTCTATTTCCAGTACCGTTTGGATCATTCTTTTTACTATGATAGTAAGGAAGACCTATGAGAGCAGAGACAAATATGGTCTCCTGTGATTAAACAGGTTTTAAGTAGGTAATTATTTGCACTGGCTACTCAAGCGCATTTGTATTATTTTAGATATTTCCACGCAAAATAATAAATACATTGTTTAAAAGCATTGTCCCCAGAGGGACGAAGGACCGGAAATAAAGATAGCAGCTCCAGTTAAATAATAATTTACGAGCAAACTTAACTGTCACCGTTTCATAAATTCCTCCCTCAAACAATATAAAGTATTATCGTACCTTCGTGGAGATAAAAAGCTATTTTTAGGGTGCGAGCTTAAAGTAGAATATTCACACGTAAAATAGGAGAATCTGTGATGTGTCCTGTTGGAATATGCATCGGGGTGGAATAGGCGACACGTGAAGTCTGCACAGCTATCTATGTTCCATCGTGGAATTATTTATGTAGTACAATATATTTTATTTAAACATTATTTGATAATTTTGTCCTCACTGGGTGCCTTACACGTGCTGATTTCCACATTTTACATAATAAAATTATATGAGGTAATAAATTTTTATAAAGTACGTAAAAAATCGGTAAACATTATGAGGTTTTATATGTTAAAGATACGATAACGTATATGTTTTATTCTTTTATGTGATATATATTTTTTTATATTTCCATTTTATTTCTCTAATCCAGAGGTTCCCAAAGTGGGTGCCGCGGCACCCTGGGGTGCCGCGGACAGAGGTCAGGGGTGCCGCGAGGCGTCCCTGATGTCTCTACTAAAAATCAAAATTGACATGAACGAATACAAACATTTTAATGAATGGAAAATCACCCGCGTGGCCGGTCCGCGCTCTGGGAATGGATTGGGTGGGAGGCACAGGAGCGGGGATACGGTTGTGGTGATGCGCTTGCAGCGGCCGCGTGCCGCGTTCACTTGTAGTTTTTTCATTCAAGATTTCATCATTCAGGAAAAAACTACAATTGTGGAAGAGAAAAATGGGTGATGATGGAGGCAAAGATTGTTTTCCAATATTGAAACAGTACATGGCCCATAGCGGAGTTAAGGTTTCAAATAACTTGCTGATCCTTTTCACAGAGCACCTATCACAGTTAACTGACTGGTTTGCCAAGTACTTCGCAGAAGACCAAGTGGAGAAGTTTGTATGGATCCAAGATCCATTCCGTGCTCAAGCTCCCCAAGATCTTACTACGCAGGAAGAAGAAGATTTAATTGACCTCTCGACCGACAGCAGCCTAAAAATGAAATACGCTTAATCTGATTTGATAAAGTTTTGGATATCAGTCAGAAATCAGTATCCGATTCTAAGTGGAAAAGCTGTAAGGGTCCTCATTCCCTTTGCTACTTCATATCTGTGCGAAGCTGGATTTTCAGCGGTTGCGGTTATAAAGAGCAAATATCGCTCAAAAATAAATGTGGAAAAAGAAATGAGGGGTAGCTGTATCAAGCCTCATTCCCCGGTTTGAAAAATTGTGCAGCGAGCTGCAGGCTCACCCGTCGCACTAAACGGTTTTTGTACTTGTATTACATTTGCATTTTCTTTGTAAGTTTTCCTATCAATAAATGCACTTATTCATTTTACGAGTTGTATTATTCAGTGGAGTAGGTAAAAAATTGATCCTCCGTCCTGGGGGGGGGGGGGACACTCGGTCCCGAGGCTACCACAGATATATATGACAGGGGTGCCGTGAGAAAATTCAAATTTTCTAAGGGTGCCACTACTTGGAAAAGTTTGGGAACCCCTGCTCTAATCCATCTTTTAATTTTGTGTCTGTCTTTTGTTTGCTTCCCTCGTTTTTTGTAACAAGTGAAAGATTGTTGAATGCTTTTATTACCTGGTGTTTGTGTTGTCTTTGACCAAAGCTTATGTTTACCGCTGGAGTTTTTTTTGTACGGTTGTCTAACTGATCTATTTTTTGCCTCTCACCCGGCATGCCGCTTGAAATCCCGAAAAACCTTTGCACAGAAGGAGAAATACTCCTCCGATCACCTTCCTTAAAGAGCCGGCAATGTATGAATACGGTGCGGTACAGGCCACCGAATATGTGTTCAACGAATGCCCGCTCCATTCATTCCCGGCCGGATTGATGAGGTCCCATACGAAAGAAGAAGAAGACTTATCTATTATTTATAGTTTGGGTTTGTCGAAATTTGTTTTTTTTTATTCAAAAATGTTGTTTAGAAGTTTATTTGTATAATTAGAGTACATTTGTGTTAAAATTGTTCAATAAACCAATATTTATTTTTAATATTTAGTTTGATGCAGTAAACATCTGACTTTAATCACTTGTTTAATGGAATTTATAATTACAAGGGTGACGCTTGGAATATAAAAACAAGATTTTAAAGTTGGGTTTACTATATCTACTAGCACCTAACAAAATGGTATTGTTGCAATGAGTTCGTCATTAATCATACACAAAATAATCATTTTATTACACTACCATCGTAGGTACCTAGAGTAAAAAATAATTCTTGAAATATCTTTTTTATTCAGTCAAAAAAAAAAACAAATTTCGTTTCCGCAAACCCAAAAGTATTCATATTTCAAAATGCTAAATATCGTCAACTAAAACATATTTTAGATGAGAAGTCTGAGTTTTATTCATTCCACTAATAACTATTTTCTAATGGTTTTGTAAAAAGGGGTTACAGGTACCAACCAGCTTTAAATGTGGGGTTGTATAAACACGTTTACTGGAACTTTTTGATCTGGAAAATCGTCACCATCGGAAAATAGGTCATTGCTCGCCCCTGAATAGAATATTGGCTGTGACCTGGGGATATTGCATAATATAACGTCATAGAAAATAGAAACCATATAATATAAAACCATAGATTATGGTAGAAAAGGGGAGATGGGCCATGAACTATAAATTTTATTTTATTTATTTATAAACAGAAACAAACAGTACATTATAATCCATTGGTGAGAAAAAATTTAAATTAATACATATCTATAATTCATGGTGGGTATATATTATGTGTTTCATTGTAGTGTCTTATTTATGATATGCATGTTAAGTAATTACCGGGAAATGTGTGTAGTGGAAAGGTGTGTGTGTGTGTGTGTGTGTGTGTGTGTTTGTGAATATGTGTGTATGTATGTATGTAACTATGCGCATTAAACAATTTATATGATTGACATGATGCTCTTTTTTAAATTTGGGCAGTGAATCGTAGAAAATGTCGATGTTAGAATTTAGATTAATATTATTTAATATATGAAGAACACGATTGATTGGCGAATTGGTTGCTGCATTTGTCTTGTAATTAAGCGTGTGGAATAGTTCTGTATGGCGTGTACTCTTAATGGTATGTTAAAATTAACTAGGGGAAAAAGTTCGGTAAAGTCAAGGTTATTATTTAAAATTTTGTGTATAAATGTCAAATCAGCTATTACTCGTCTTTGTTGCAAAGTTTGAAATGTGCATTCATAGTTATTGTTGAATTTGAAGGTAAGATATTTTATAAATTTGTTTTGAATATGTTCCAAGCTATCTATGCATACTTTGTACTGCGGGTTCCAAATTGGCGAGGCATATTTCAGTATACTTCTGACTAATGCAAAATATAACATAACTACTGTACGCGGGTTACTGAACGCTTTGTTTATACGAAGAACAAAACCAAACATTTTATATGACCTGTGAACGATTGAGTCGATGTGATTATTAAATTTGAGTTTGCTATCAAGGATTTATTATCAATTTCCTATTTTATACGATCATACGAATGAACTATGAACATACTTCAGTAAAATCGTATGTACGCACAGAGACGCCCTACCTTTGTCCTTACCCACACACGAAACGCATAATTTTCATTGGATCCTCCGCTTTAGTCGTATATCGGCGACAGTAGTAAACGCGCTTCCGTGCCATATCTCTAATTATTTCTATACATTATCTAAGCCTACGTTTCATGTCAATGTTTTCAGTGGGTTTGTAAATATACCATTTGGTATATTTTAATAACATAAATCACCCACAGATCAAATGTTTTATTAGTATTTTAAAAACGACAAATTCTCATTTCGAAGATTTTACCTTTTCTCGTTTAATTTAAAGGTATTCGAAATGCGTTTGCCTTAAAAATATTTTCTTAATTAAAGCCAACCTTTGGATATAAGCAATTTAAAAAGGTCAACGTTCTTTATAAATAGATAGCAATTTCCAGAGATCAAAGGAAACGTTGTTTTTGTCGACAGTTTTGGTCTTTTTGGCAATCATTTGGTTTCTTTATTATCGCTTAATTAGGGTGTACCTTGGTGTTAAGATTTTTATGAAAAAGACATTTTTCAACAATTCTTTCAAATTAAATTCTGAAAACGATTTTGTTTTATTTTTTTATTTCGCTGGCAGTAATTTTAAATTTCTGTAACTGATTTCCAATGTGGAAAAAATCGTAATGGGCTCATAAAGATAAGTAGTATTATTTTGTTGTTTTCAAAAAATAATTGAATATAAATTCGACATACATTGATAATTTGTTGTTTTTCGAGAAGATCAAAATAATGACAAGATGAATAATTATGATATGAAGAAAAAACAAACGGTGCAAAGTAAGTTTCACTTTCGTACCGTGTTTTTAATTCCAGCACTTATAATAAATAATAAGGGGAGATTTCAATAACGAACACATTGATTTATAATACACTAAGGCCCGGTTTTATAAACGAAGTACCAAATTTATGTTACATAACCAACCGTTTTTCGTTAACGGACCGCTATCCGTTCGTTATCTTTTTTTACGTATTATAAAGAAATGTGCATTACTAGCGGTCATCGGTTATATTTAGTCCGAAAGTTTTATTACTTGGGTCACTCTCCGTATAACAATGCACTACTTGCATTGTTATCCGGATGCGTCGACTTGGAGATTCCTGTAAAATCGCCAGCTGCTTGCAGCATTGATCCCAGAGCTTAGAAACGTTGTGTTAATGATTACTTATTTACTGTTATTAAGTTAAATTTTTAGAACCCCAAATTTAATTTTTATATATTCTAATATTATTATTAATTTAAAAATAATATTATTATTCAATTAAAAAAAAACAGTTTATTTATAAATAATTTCTTCTACGTAAGTATTAACTATTATGTCGCGTGACAGCTGTTTCGCCTTCTAAAAGCATTATTAAACTAGGCGAAACAGCTGCCACGCACAATAATAATTACATACCAGAACTTGTTTATAAATGAACTGTTTTTATAAATTGAATAATAATATTATTTAATATTTAAAATAAATAAAGCTGGGCTGGCGTTACTGACAGATTTCGAAAATAAATAAATAATTTCCTACTTACAACTGTCAAAAAACGTCAATATACGGATCGTTATCCATTTAACTGGCCAAAATCGGTCCGTAAAGCATTAACCGCTATATAACCGACCGGTAGCCTTGCGAATGTTTATAAAACGGCAAAATCAAGCGGTAGACCAAATATAAGGTAAAAATGGTATCAAGCGTGACGAACGGATGTTTATAAAACCGGCCCTAACAAACTCGGCCACACGAAACAAAACGAAACATAACGAAACATAACGCCAATACCCAACCTTTATAGCCAACGCCATCTGTTCATTTGCATACATATCAAATCCACACCGCCCGCTTGCCAGCCCGCTTTCTTTATATATTATATATTTCAACCAATTTACACAAAACTTTGACTAATAATATACCTAAACTTTCCTCATGAACCACTTTAGCTATTGGTGAAAACCGCATGAAAATCCGCTGTGTAGTTTAAAAGATCTAAGCGTACAGACAGCGGGGGCGCGACTTTGCTTTATAGTATGTAAAGATGAGAAAATTTGCCCAAAATAGACATCCACGGGATTTCCGCAGCCATAAAAAAATAAATCTAATTGCTGACATATTTCTATTGTTGCTAATTTCATTGTAAACTTTTCACTGCCACTTCATCGGTGACAGCATTATTTCAGCTTGCAACTCACAGAAATTCGGGCAGGCGACCCAATTTGTGGGAGCCTAGCGCTCTAGTGGTTAAAAAAAACATTAAAGAAGACGACGTCGGTTGTAACAGACGACGACAAACTTGTGTGCGGATAGTCCTTTTTTAAAACGTTAAAATATTACCAACGAAAATACTTTTAATCCCTTTCACAGAAAACAGACAAAACTAGACAAAGGACCGGGTTGTCATTAAGCGTATTTAATGTGCACTCTGTTGAGGTGAATTTACTGTCAGCAGCCTTTGGTGCATTTGTGCAATGTGATGACCTTTCTAGAATAGAAAATAGCATGCAAGACTAATGGGGAAAACAAGCAATTCATTTTAAACGCTCCATTAATTTAATATTCTCTCTTAAACCTTCGTAAATCGTGTTTTTTTTAACTTTTAGTACTGCAATCTAAGTAAAAAAACATTTCACGATTAAAGTTTTAATTCTTTGTGTTGATAATTTTCATACGATGAAATTAAAATATAATTATTAATTTCAAAGGTCAATACAATTAATAATTCAAATTAATGAAAGTTAAATAGGTAAATTCTATGATCCCACTGAAATGCAAATGTTTTTTTTCCATTTCTAGTAAATGACCACTTTAACTAAAACCGTCTAGATCTAGGTCATAAATATTTACAATATTTTTGAACGATCTCGTACAAGCCAACAGACTGATTTTGTCCAGTGTCCCGGCCTTGTGATTGGTGGTTTTGCGTTTACCAGGCAGCAATCGGAATAGAAATTGTAATTACAGGTATTTTTACTGTTGCCATTACCAGAAAAATAAATGTGCGTGGGTAAGCTGAAAAGTAATGCACACATGCTTGTACAGCGCGAACAAAACGACCTTTAGAAACGCGCCAGGTGGAATATGGTAGTGACATTCTTCCTTTATTCGTACGTGTAAGTTTGAGGTCGTTGAAGTCATTCAGTGTATTTTGAGAAGCGGAAGTATGGAGACGTGTTTTACTGATATGTCAATGCAAGGTAAACAGCGTACTGTTATAGAATTTTTAACTGCTGAAAAAGTGACTCTTACTGAGATGCATCGTCGTTTAAATGATGTTTTTGGTAACTATTCTACTAGTAGGTCTATTGTGAACCGAAGGGTAATAAAATTTCATGATTGTGATCCTGGAAAAGTGATAATTGTTGATGAAACACACAGCGGTCGTCCGATCATTGGTACAGACGATAAACAATCCAAATTCTTCCACGATTTGATTCAAAATGACCGGCGAATCACTCAAAAGCGTATCACAAACCATTTTCGAATATCCAAAAAACGTGTCAGCTTCATTTTTAAAAATTAGGGTACCGTTAAATCTGTGGACGATGGGTACCACGCCGCTTCACAGGCGAGAACAAACAGCGTCGATTAGAGCCCCTGCAAAACCTGAAGTTTCAACCGATTCCACACCTTTCTTACTCCCCCGATCTTTTGCTTTGCAATTTTTATTTTTTACCTCTACTCAAGAGACACTTCAAGGCTTATCATTACATATAGGACGAGGAGGTGAATACAGCTGTCAAGTCCTGGATTTGAGAAATGTCGGAAGAATTTTTCAGTTACGTAATGAAAAAACTTATTACACGTTGGGAGAAATGAGTTGGCTTTAGCGGTAACTGTGTTAAAAAATAAATATATGATTTTGAAGCCTAAGAATCTTACTTTAATGTACTGTTCGCCCGATCTTGATATTTGTTTTTGGTCTTGTTTTACAAGCATGTGTGCATTACTTTTCAGCCTACCCTAGTGTTTCTACCCAACTTTGCATTTACATTAAGTAGATATATATTGAACGATATTGATACAGAATATTTTGATCAACTTTTGATGAAAGATGAATCTTCACCTAAATGAATACAATAATTAACATTCATCAATTTTTTTTATATATGAATACCGCCCAACTGCTCCCGTCTGGAGCCAGTGAGACTATGGCATCCCCAAATGGGGTATGTTGTGAGGCTGAAGGTAGTGGGGAGGGGAAGGAAAAGAGGAAGATGGGAAAGTACCAGGCTATTCAAATCTGGTCACCAAACACGGCTAAAGCCATTTCAAGCAAAGTTTCAAATCTGAATGGTGGTCTTACACCAGGGCGATACTGAGAGTATCTTCCACTCTGGAACGTGCCGCAAATATATCTACTACATTATATTATTTTAATTGAGTAAATTGCGAATAACACAAATTAATTAAATAAAATTTATTTGCCACGCCAGGATTCTATCCCGCGACCTTCGGAATGTGAGTCAAGAGCCTTACCGCTGGACTACGCCGGCCGTTGAAATTAGGATAAAGTATCCATTGAACACCAAAACAATTGGTGTAGGTGCCTACATAACTTTTTTTAAATTTCTTTTTTCAAAGCACTAATTTTTTCGATTTTTAATATGAATCAAATTTTTGAATAAATATATTATGAATTAATTATTGGTACACCTACAAAATATCTAAATCTTTCATCCGACTAGTTACTACTTTAGTTACTCATAGTATCACACACAGATAATAAATATAAACAAGGGGAGATATGGCATGGATGCATGCCGAATGTATGGACTAATTTAAGGGCGCGTGAAGCTAAAGAAAGTTGTACTGTATGTAGGTAGAAACAAATGCGAGATTTCGCTGTGCTCTGCTGAGATTTGCTATAGTATGAGTGAACGACGTTAGCGAAAGTTTTGTACTAGTGACTTCATACTAATGGTTCACGGCCAATCTTCCTTATTCCAACAAACATCCGTTTACCTTCTCCGAACGCCACAGGTCGGTTAATTTAATTTTAATTATTAATTTATTTCATGTACCGCATCATACCAATTCACCACTTCGTAAGCAAACTGTGTTTTTCAGGGAAATCACTAATTGAATTCAGATTTTAATGTAATCAGTGTTTCACAAGCGTATATGGATATTTTCATGAATACTGAGCTGGAGCTTCAGACTAAATTCAGTGTTGGACGTTCCGTGTGTTTGACGTCCCGCTACTGGTTTTTATCATTTTTTATTTTGAGTAATGGGACATTTATTGGTTTAGATAAATTGCTTTTCATGCACGTGTCTGCTTTCGTAGAAACTAATCAGAATATTTTAAATGTGTGGTGATATTTATTGAAGTGCTGTAAACCGGGATAACTTTGATCACTTTTTTCGATTTTTTGAATAAAATTCGTTTTTTAAGGCTACGAATAGGTAATTTTATTGAAATTTATTTGTGAGAGGAAAGGCCGTGCGGACTTTTTTATTCAAAACTTAATTTTTTTTTTAAGGCTGAAATACCAAACAAAACTGAATGTTCTTTCTTTAATCAAAAGATATTTCAAATATCTGGTACGGATATGAGCTATTTTATTTATAATAAATAAAAAGAAAATACTTTATTTTAAGTCACTCTGTTATAAAAATACTGACAAATACAGAATAATTATTTATTTATTTTATTTTTAAATTATATATGTGTATCTAAATAAAGAAATCAATAATTTATCAAGTTGAACTTTGGCATTCTTGGTGAAATATTTATAATTTCGTATAAACTAATCTTACCTGAATAATTAATTATTTATTTTGGTTTTAAATTATAAAATATATGTAAATAAAGAAATTACTTTATCAAGTTGATCTTTGGCGTTCTTGGTGAAGTATTTATAATTTCTTAAAAAATAATTTTACCCTGTCTGCTGAGTTCATAAAATGAAAAAAAAAATAAACATAATAAAAAAGTATTCCTTTAGGTAGAAATTAAGTTACAGGTATCCTACGACAAATTTTTGTTAACAATTTAAATCGATTGTTTCTAATTTGAATTGCTTTTTTTTATCAATTTATCATTTCTATTTTATATTTCTATAGTAAATTTCTATGGCAAAATATTTTTTTTAAATAGTTATCATTAACACAAATAATTTCCAAAGTTGCCTCTAAAATTTTGAAAAATTATTTTCATAATTTACCTATATTTTATAATTTTAAACTCAAATAAATAAAGTAGCCCCCCATCCAAACTAGATATTTACTAAACTTTTTGATTTAAAAAAACGAGTGTGCTTTAGACCGCACAACTAAAGTAAAACTTCACTAACTTATATCTCCTACTCAACTTCCGTTCGCCTCGCCCGATCACACTTTTCATGACGCTCTCGTCACGCATTCACCAGCTTACTCCCTAAGCCAAGCGTGCGTTAAGAAGTTTTACTTCAAAAAGTACTTTGGCCTCAAATCTAAAAATAAGTTTTAATGAAAAAGGCCGCGGAGGATTAGTTGAGGAATGAACAAAACAATTTAGTGGTTTTAAATATACTTAGTAGTTCCTTAAATCAGTTAAAAGTTTTTTGAAAAATGTATAGTTACTCCTGTGAGGGGGTGACTTTGCATTACTTTTGTATTTTCTTATTGTCGCATTAATTAATGCAAAGTAATGCTATTAACAAAATATTTATAGCACCCCTAAGAATCATTATTAATCCTTCTTCATGAAAAGTTCCCCCGTAAGAATCAAAGTAGACCTGGTTTACGTTGTTTTGACATGTGGTCGGTCACTAGAAATAAATGAAAATAATACATGGTAGCATGAGATACGACCAAACTGCACGAACTATCAAAGCTAGCCATGCGGTTGGTATGTATGCAGATACAAAGACGTGGAGATTTTTTGCAGTAGTTTAGGTGAACAATGCTAGGGGAATACTCTTGTGTTTTCGGTTTCATACTAACAACGGTTCATAGTTTATCTCCTTTGTTTCTATTGTCTATGTACAAAATATTATATTATTATTATTTATAATATTATGTAATTTGGTTTCATAAAATAATTTGTTTTCAGGTTCAAATACCTTGGGGTCGAATTCTCCAGCGATGGTCGGCAAGACGGAGAATTGATAGAATAAGAAGCAGTGTATTGCGTCCTCTCTACAGCTCAGTGATAAGAAAAGCCGAGCTCAGCATCAAGACAAAGATGGCAGTGTTTAAAACGTAATACCGCCCGACGCTCACTTACGGCCACCAGACATGGATGCTAAATAAACGAACACGCTCCAGAGTCCAAGCTGCCGAAATGGGGTACTTAAGAGGAGTAACAGGGGTTACGAAATGGGATCATATAAGAAACTCGACGATCCGAGATGATCTAAGCATTGAACCACTGCTACTCTTCATAGGAAAATCGCAACTGAGGTGGCTTGGGCATGTACTAAGAATGTCTGATGACCGAATTCCGAGGAAGATACTGAGTGCGATTCCAGAGGGTAGACGTCTAGTAGGCCGCCCCAGACACAGTAGGGCGAGGCAACTCCAGAAACTGTGCAAGACAAATCAGCACAAGACAGGGACGTATGGATGAGCCTTGTCGTTGCAATGGGTCCCCGACCCGAATCAGAGAAGAGGAATAAGATGATGGTGAAGTAATTTGGTGATGATAGGAACATATGAAAAATTACGATAATGTTTGCAATTTTATTTCATAGCTAGTCTGAGCCGTTTAAAAATGTGCGGTTTCTGTAACTTTAAAACTTCTATACATTTTAAACGGTATCCAATTTTTTACGGTGCTCCAGATTTTATGTCCGGGTTGAATCTTTCCCAAATGAAAGACTAAACCCTTCCACACACTTTTCCACAAATGAATATCTAGTAAATTAACGCAATGTAAGTGCACTATATAAGAATAAAACAATACAAGAACAATACGTCAATCCACCAGAAACCTAATGGGAAAATATTTCACCGACTCCAGATATTTTCATATCAGAGGGTTCGGCTCTGATGAAATCCTAACTGGTCCGATAAATCCTACTGATCCCTCAATATAAATATTTAAAAAATCTTTCGTAATCCTACATGTATTTAAAATGACCGACTTTTGCATTTTTATGTACAAATTTTTTGACAAATCTAATACGCCTAAATTTTGAATGAGAGAGCTAGGTATAATGCCAGTAGCCGAAATAACAAATGGTAATATTTTTATAGTGTAATAATATTTTTATAGTTTGTAAAATACTCAATTGATGCATTATTTTAATTGCAATGTGAATGAATTAGGTGTATCACGTTGCGAAGAAACTTTATGAGATTTACAGCCTGTCCAGATTACGCCATTCTCGCTGCGCTTTTCGCGCGAGCCAAATATAAAGGGAGGCATACATTAATTACGTGAGCTCAAAAGGGAGGGGGGGGGGGTCAGCAAAATAATACCAAGTGTCCCAAATTTATCTCACCAAGGGGGGGGGTCTAGATTGGAAGCAAAACTGCTCACGTAATTAATGTATGCCCCCTAATAGCATCAACATGCTGCATTTTCCTAGCGTGTTACGAGCGAGTGTGGACTTGCGGACCGAGTCCAGTGATGGAATGACTCTAACATCTCTGCCCTAGGTCACCTTAAGTGGTTCGCTACATTTGGTGACTTAGCCGGGTTGCCCGGGTTCATGGAGTGAGGTTTTTCTAGGTCTTGGCAGCGGATGCATTTGCCCGCCTACTGCGTAGCATTGCGGATCGGGAAATACTGATTGAGGGAAACCTTTTGAGCTCCCCAGTTAGACTCTCTCGACCCCGTCGCCTTACACCCCAGTGGGAGGGATAGATTCATACATCCGTCACTCCTGGATACACTGACCCCCAGATTCCTACCCACCCCTCGTACATCCCTTCCCAGAATTTCCTATCCTTCCTGTTTGCGATTTACGTGCGAGAGATGATTGGCCGCGCCTGCTACCTTCATCAGAAATTAAAAGTTAATTCGTGCATGTCTGTACGGCTTGTATGAGCACCTTTTTTTAATGCATTTGTTCTTGAGAATCTTCTTCGTGAACTGAATAAATTCAGTCACAAAAAAGTATTTAAAACTGGAATGAGTAAACTTTTCGTGAGTTTCATAATACATATAAGCTCGCAGAGAAAGATAAAACTATGTTTATTCAGTTCAAGAACAAATGCATTCAAAATTATCGTACTCGGTTTTCCCAAGAACGAAGAATTCTACTCGTTCGCAGGAATATTCACAGAATAATAATCCAACCGCTTTTCAAGAATTCAAATCATTCCTAAACAGATATATTTTTTTACAGTATGAGCATAATTTATTTATATTGGTTTATTGTTGAAGAAATTCTCTTATTTTGGTCACAGCTTTTGGTCCCTAGCGATTTCTTCAAATGCTAAAAAAGTTCAAATATATTTTTTATGTTGAGTATTGCTTGCTAAAAAAAGAAAGATGTAACATTGAATGTATTTATGGAATATTTAATACATTATTTATGTGAAAACGGATTTTCCGGAGTGTATTTTTCGGGTGTATCTTTCTAAGATACGACTACTTACTGTCTACCAATTCGGTGTACAGTTTTTACGTGCAGCTTATTTCTATTTTTTATATAAAATAATTTAGAAAAACTTTGTTCAAAAATTCTTGGAAACTGATTCGCAGGATTTGGTTTATTGTTCTCGTGTGTATTTTTGGTGATCTTATGTTAAGAACGACAAACATTTCCGGGTAAAGAATAATCAGACAATATTTGAAAAACTCTAAACCTGTGCAATTATAGATGACTTAGCTTGTAGAGGAATCGAACCCAATACCCTTGGTGAAAACACTACGCATTTATCGGTGAAGCTGCTAACCGATCTGCACTTTAAAATTGAACAGCTATTAATTACTACGAACCAAATCATTATCGCCTTCCAAATGACTAACTAACTTACTAATTAACTAACCATCTCGCCATTTCTCCACAGGGGAAGGCAGACAGGACGGAACGCCAAAGTACTCGGTCTTGCACACACTCCTTGCCTTATTCACATTCATACATCATTTCATCTGTTATTCTGACTCTTGACATGACCCGACTCTAGTAACTGATTCACTTGGTCGTGCTATGTATTCCTCGGACATCCCCGACTTCTACCATTCACATTTGCGTCATATATTTTCCTTAATCTCCTTTCCTCGTTCTTTCGCTCTACATGCCCAACCCATCCGAGCGTCCCTTTCTTAATCTTACTCATTGAGCTTACATCAGCCTTGCATTATTTGTGGATCTCCACATTTCTCACATAATCGTACATGGTTTTAGGTATCTGATTTCTACAGCATTCAGTCTACTTTCATCCTTCCTCTGCCAGTTCCATGCCTCACTGCCATGCATCAGGGTAGTTACCAGTACTCCATTGTGGACGGCCAGCCTTGCTTCTTTGGACAGTTTTTTGTTGGCGCCAATGGCATTCATTCCTCCATCAATGGAGTCACACGCATTTACCCCTCTTTCAATATCTCTATCAGCCTTCTTATATCTCGTAAATATAATTTTCAAATACACAAACTCTTCCACCTGGTCCAAGTATCCATCATTCATATTTTTTTCGTAATATTTCTTTCAAATACCATGACTTTACACTAATTTACATTCACCATTAACTCATTCTTTATACATACTTCGTTCATCGTAGATACGAGAGACTGTTGATCTTCCTTCCAAATGAAAGTTTGACAACATGATTTTTAAAAAGTAAAATACATGCTTCTTCAAATTGAAAGATCCCATTTAATCTAATTATTTTCTTCCCTAACTTTGCCATTTCCACAGGCTGCGAGTACTGATCGTGTCTGGTATAACAACTTTTATAAGACTAGATTAAAATTAAATTGGAATATGCAAATATTTTCTACTAAATTTCAACACGAAAAATTCCAACAAAATATTATTTCAGATATTCGGAGAAGTATCACAGCTCCTTTACTGAAAAGGGTTTTAGCCTTAAAATGTACACTCTCCGCTTATTCCTGATTTCCTGGTACTCTGTTAGCCAAACTGCGAAGTTCTCATGTAAACTGCTGAGGAAAATACACTTGAGCAGTATCACTTTCGAGGAACGTTATTAAAAGCATAAATAAAGGATAAACGCCACTTAATTCAACAATTCGGTTGGGATACTCGGTAAGCTACCAACAAGTATGGTTTCCTGGTGAATTTGTAACCTTTAAAAGCGGGCTTAAATAAATTTAAAAGATATAATGCTGTTCTTTCTGGATGTTGTGTTTTGTAAATTATATCGCCCGTGAAATTTCCGTTCATTGTACGAGGGTTGTCCAAGAATTAAAGACCGTTCTAATTTTTTAAAATCAGAAATAAGTTATATAAAAAAATACATATATGAAATTTTAGGTGCATATCCTCACTATTTTTCGACATTGTCCCCGTTACGAAGATGCTCTTGGTGAGCCGTGGCACTAGGTCCTTGATTCCCTTCTCGCGGAATTCCGCCGCCAAAAATGCTATCACCTCTCCCTCCGCGTCCTAAAGGTCTCCAAAGGTTTTCCGGCCAAATGTTGCTTCAGGTGAAGAAAAAAATGAAAATCATGTAATTGACTGCATTGTTGATTCCGATTATAGGTGGTGAACCCATGTTTTAAGCCAAAAAAACTTCGCCTCAGCTGAAAAAACGGTTCGAAGAGACCCAAGCGCTTTCCACACGATTTTGTTCATCAGAATTTTAGGAACCCAACGAACACGCAATTTGCATACACCATGTTTCCCTCAAAATCATTTTTGTGGTAGACTTACTGACACCTGGAATAAAAATTGCGAGCTTACGAACTTCAACAGTACTTTCAGTTGAGAAAGCGAATAATTGAGCGCACCTCAGGCAGGCGGCCACTGACACCGGAGCGTCCATCCAAAACTGTCGCAAAAATCGCACTGAAGCAGCTACCAAACCGGATCACCGCTCGTTTTTTAGGGGATAGTCAGAGCTGTACGTTAATTCTTTTGAGAAATTATGCCTACGTCACCATAAATCATAAATTATATCTGTTTATCTATTGAACTACAAGTAATGCATAACCTGATCAGTAGTCGCTTATTTTGACCGATATAAAAATAATATGGGGGCTTGGTATAGTTCTTTTATCAACAAAAAAATCCGAAATATACATTATAATATTTACGCAGTTCTCAAAAGACATGAATTTTTGAAAAATTGTAGTATTTTAAGTCGAATAGTATGGAGAGCAGAACAAAGTTAATTTTTTTAATGATTGAATTTGTAAACAATATTTCCAGAGTGAAAGATACTCGCAGTATCCCTCTTGTGTGAGACCAACATTCAGAATTTAAACGTTTCTTGAAATGGCTTTAGACGTCTTTTGTGACCAGATCTGAATAGTCATGTACTTTCTCACCTTCCTCTCCCCATATCCTTCCCCTCCCCCATACCCTTCAGCCTAACAACGTACCTCAATTGAGGATGGCATTGTCTCACAGGTTTCAGGCGGTTGGGGCAATTGGGACACTTGTGTGGTATTCACATTTTTAAAAAAGTCATATAATTTGAATTTAAGAGGTGTACTATACCTATATATTTTTCAGATATGACTGTAAATCAAGTAAGTATTTACTAACTAATATAATTTTTTTCCAGTGTCTACTAGATAATGAATTTCGTAGAAAGAATTATAAAATATTTTTTTGTGTAGTACATATTCATTTTATTATATATACTTTCATAACTCAGGCGTAAGTACTTTCATACTATACGTAACTAATACAAAATTATACTGGATTTCGTCAAGAAAATCATTCAAGTTTTCTCATCCAACGTCCAACGAAAAACCGTCCTTAGAATCTCGATGGCTCTCTCCGTCAGTTATTTCGAAAAGATTTTAGGATTTATTCCTCATTTTCCAGCACCGTTCTCTGGGTTTAAATTTGGTTTAAGGTCGAAATAGCGTTTATGCTTTATATAACAAAAAGTGTAGTTTGAAAATAGAACTAAGATTACTCGCCCTTTAAATTTCAATCTTCTCGAATCAAGATTGTTTGCAAATTATTATTAGTAACATTTCTGAAAAATCCCTTTCTTTTTAGACTGATAAAATATGTTTATGTGACTTTTCTGTCTACTGTCTGAAAAGTAAAATTCAAAGCATAAATGAGCTGCTTGTGGTTCAATTGGAAAAATATGACCCTGGTGACAAACTGAAGTTCTTGAGAGAAGTGGCAAAGAACATTCGTACTTTTATTGGAATTTTTTGTGGCATGCTGGGTCTGCTGACTAACAGAATCAATTAAAATGACCTGTTTGTAATTGGGGACATTTTGGCAAAAAACATTATTAATGAGAAAATTTTGTCAGGGAATATTGTTACTGTGAACATTTTGTCAGGAAATAATGTTACTGGGAACATTTTGGTACGTAACATTTTGACAGGGAACATTGTTACTGATAACATTTTGACTCGGAACATCGTTACTGTGAACATTTTGACAAGGAACTTTGTTACTGGGAAAAATTTGTCGGGGAACATTGTTACTGAGAAGATTTTAACGGGTAACATTGTTACTGGGAACATTTTGACAGGCAACATCGTTACGAGAACGTTTTCGTCAGTGAACGTTGTTTCTGGGAAGATTTTGACAGGGAACATTTTGATAGAGAACATTGTTACCAGAAACATTACTAACTAGAATCCTATAACACACAATATTCTAAATTAGGGAAAAACTTAAAATAAATTATACACATTCCTCGGACGCCATGTATTAGGTTGAAGCTCTACACTGTTGATATGTATAAACGTTGTATTGGTAGTTGTTTCAGTCCTTTTACTTGATAGCTAAGGAAATGGGATGTAAAAAAAAATGGACCCTTAAACCTCCTGGCAACATCCAGAATCATAACCTGCAAGCTTTTCTGATTTCAAAACTATGCACAGAATGCGGCACTCATATTTTGCATACTCAACTCAATCCAGCGCCTGCACTAAAAGTGACCACTAATTTTACAGACATGTTGGCATTATCAATTTTCTCAACGCCAATTCCTAAAACGAATGTATTTTTATTCCACAAAGTGACCAGGGCCTAAACTTCTATAAAGTCTTGGATTAGCACTAAATTGATTGGATCGCGTTTTGAGACCGTTAATAAGATACCGAACCCGAGAGTTAATCAATAAATTACACTTCGTCTGCGGTTATAAAAAACTCATTTAAAACTATCTTTTGATGAAAAGAAAATGCATCATACTCTGCTAGTGAAGTCTGGAAAAAATACAGCAAAGGAATTCTTTGACTTGTAAAATTTTTATTTTTAACATTATAATAGTAGATTTACATTTAAATTGCGGAATCTGTAAAAACTTCCCTCCTGCAGAGATTGTGAAATTAGTTTTATAAATTTCCTTTTCATAAGCTATCACAATCCCACAGTTCTAAATGTCAGACAGATATTATAAGTTTTGATTTTCAAAGAAGATTTTTAATTAGATGGTTTATGAACTAACGAGATTGCAATTTGTCATTTTTTTTAAATTTCTTTCGGTGTGAATCGGCCCACAATAAGTTAAATTTAAAAGATTAAAGTAAACCTTTAAAGCATTTTAAATTATATAATCTTAAAATACTACATTAAAATATTTACAAAGAAAAGTAATAATAATAATAATATTTGGAAGACTTGTATAGCGCAGTTTTTGTGAAAAATCACCTCAAGGGCGCTGTACAAATTTATAATACGTTTATAAAATCTTACTTCTAACTATAAACTAGACAAACCACTACAACAACTTATGGCTAAAAATTTCATCCACCGGTTCATCGATCACCGATACGAAACTACAATGGCAATGATTTGACCAAAAAAAATGTATGCTGTAAAAATGTACTGCACAGGCAAAAAATATATACAGGTCCACACTTACCTGGAAGGTCAATAGAGATTAACACTTTTATTGTTTATTTAGAGAAATTAAGGCACAGTTCGCACGCAGAGGACATAATTGGGAACTATAATATATAATATGTTCTGTAATGGGCGTATTTTGAAAAAAAAAAAGCAAAATTTTATGACACTCCTAGATATGTATTTTTATTTAAGGGTATGAGAGCCCAAAAAGGCAGGTTTTTAGTTTGGAAAAGTAATTTTATATTTTTTACACGTGCTCCACACAGGAGGCCCTGAGGATAATAATTTTCCTCAGGGCCTATGTCATCTTTGGGGGTGCTGTGTGGAGGGTTTTTTTAAAGGAAAGGAAGGATAGGAGAGTTCTGGAAAGGAAAAGGGTTTAAGGGGTGGGTAGGAATCTGGGGTTCAGCGTGTCCTAGTCATCCGCCTCCAAGACCTAGACAAACCTCACCCCATTTACCTAAACACAATATCTAAGTGAAGTTCCATCTATACAAATAAGCGTATTCGTCATTTATTGATGCACGATCTGGTATATTTTTTCATAAAAAAACCATTACCCATCAATATGTGCGAGAAGAATCCTGAATAAAAGCAAACAATGTGGAAATGTTACTTCGTATGCAGAATGAAATGTCTTTTCATAAACTATTAGAGAAAGATTGGATAAAAATATCCTCATTGAACTAAAACCTAGCCAACTACCTCCTTTTATAATGGCATAAAAGTTTGGTAGAAAATTTGAAGGCCAGAAAAATGCGCCTTTCGTTCTTCGTCTTGAAAATAAACAGTGATAATGTTAAATGTAATGAAGATAACTGTAAAATCAAGAGGAAGACCATGTAGTAAACCCATTGCAGATAATACAAACAGTGACAGATGGGTGCCAACTTTAGCTAAACTATGACCAATCTGCACGGGCTATCAAAGCAGAAGAGCCAATGAAAGATATGATATTTAGGTAGAAACACAGACGGGGTGCATCAAACAAACACAGAAGCGGTTTTCAGTGCATGCGGTTTCAGAGGTACTAATAATGGTTCCCAGCGTACCTCCCTTCTTTCCATTATTTATGATTAAACCACTGCTTTTATTTGAACTCCACCAGTTTTGAAAGAACCCTCTAATATTTATTTCAATAAAATAAAATAACCATATTCTTTACACCACTATTTTTGATGAAAAAGTTATTTTTCAAAAGAATTAATGATTTTGCTTCAGGGCGTTTAACCAGCCAGTGGCCGAAAATCCAAATTCCGTCGAAAGTTGTTCTTACTATCGTACAGGGCGGTTCCAATGAGAAATTAATTATTATTAATTATTTATTATTTAATTATTCTCCGTACCAGCTTTTTAAAATTATAAGTCAATATCGATTTTATTTCATTCCAAATTCCTTCCTCTCCTCAAAAAGACCTTCCACACAGCATCTCAGATGACACAGGCCCTGAGGGAAATTATTTTCATTAGGGCCTCCTGTGTGGATGTTAATGTAAAAAAAAATCTTTGAAAGAAAGTCGCTAGTGTGGATAACTTCTATGCCTACGATCTTCGTTTATTGATCGATGCGTAAGATTGGTAAAAATACTTACTTTCCCGTTAGCTGAGCGCTCTTGAAGTAATTTTTCACAAAAACGACGCCGTACAAATAATACAAATATTATATTATCAGGTTTTAAACCTGTATCCATAACAATCCGGGAAAATTATACAATTTCAATTCGTTAATACACTTAGCACTTTAACGTATTTTAATGCCAGTACTAACGGCTTAGCAGTTAGATAAATTTATGAATTCATGAAATTCTGGGTCTCTTTTAATCGTGATGTAATCCACATTAACTCCCAAACTTCCAACAATAGTTTCAACGAGTTGTGATGAATTGCACTAGATATCACCTTCGCTATTTTTTATAACAATATTATTGGGACCACTGTTGGTATTTTTTCGAAGACACCATTCGAGTGTTTGGTGACTGGATCTGAGTAGCTAGGCTCTTCCCCACTTTCCTCTTCCCCATCTCATTATTCTTCCAACTTATCTTCAGCCTCACAACAATCCCCAATTGGGGATGTCTCACTGGCTCCAGGAGGTTAGATCCTGTTGGGACTCTTGTGCGGTATTAAATATGTTTTCAGAAGCAGTCAGTCTCTATTGTGAGCTCTGGCATCGTGAAATTTACACACTTGCTAGATATTTCTACTTAGACACTACTTTATTGTTGTCTTATCACCCTCCAAGCTAATTTAAATATTTTTTTTAATGTTTCCATGTCAAAATATTTTTGATTTTCATCTCTCGTTCTCTTTACATTGTCTTCATGTGTTTGCAAAGTAGTACGGTCTTTTCCACAATGATCTTTTGAGCAAAAATTACACAATTTACTCATTTACGGCCTCGGTGGTCGAGGGGTAAGTCTCTGGACTAGCAATTCGAAGGTTGCGGAATTGAATTAATCCCGCGTACGCAAATAAACTTTATTTGATTGATACGTGTTATTTCGTAATTAATTCATTTAAAAATAATATACGTATAGTATATTATAAGCGACACGTTCCAGAATGAAAGGTACTCTCCGTATCTCCCTCTTCATTCAGAATTGAAATGTTTTTTTGAAATGGCTCTAGACTTGTTTGGTGACAAGTTCTGAATAGCCAGGTACTTGTTCACGATCCTCTTCCCCATCTCCTTCCCTTTCCACTACTTTCAGCTTCACAACATACCCCAATTAGGGATGCCATAGTCTCACTGGCTTCAGATGAGAGCAGCTGGGACTCTTGTGAGGTATCATAAAAATAAAAATAAATTGATAAGCCAACTACATATAATTTTGTTCCACATTCATTAGAAAATACAAAATTATTTAGAATTTTTGAAACTACTATAGCGATATAACATAAATACTGTTAAAAGTACATGCATATATTGCATATTTCATTCGGATGTGAATCTCTCGTGTTTTTTAATCATTGTTAAACTCATTACTCGGCAGGTAATATGTATTTTTTAGTTTGCACAACTTTTTCTTTATTCATTGCATAAATATTACGGTTACATTTTTGGGGATATTTCGACTTCGACCACCATGCTAGGCCGGTGTTATGATAGTCGATAATAGTCTGCTGGTGAATAAATCAGTCTACGTAAGGTTATTATTTTAGGGTATTATTTTATGTACGGCAAGAGTCAACCTTCTGAACTTCATAACAAGTTAAGGTTTGTATAGCCGACACCCACGCCACCCTCAGACAGCACCTATTCAAAGTATATCACACAAGCCATAATATGCACCCCTTGAAAATTTCAAGATAAGTGTCTACTCATTATTGTATGTTTGTTTGTATGCAAGGATGTAGGTACCTCTTACGTCTGTCTCGATATAGGTATTTCCTAGTGAGACAGGCACCGAAAAAAAACACTTTGGTAGAATCAAACTTTATATAGAGAAATAAATTAAATTAATATTTGATGGGCTTTGTTATTGACGTCACATAATTTATGAAATAACTATAGAGACATTGTTCTTAAATAATAACTTTTTCAGTCCCCAAGATCTTCTGCCATTCACTTCCCTGTCATTCATTTCTGATGCACAAACCATCTAAGCGTCTCTTTCTTAATCTTGGTCGATATGATTATATAAACCTTGTTTTATTTGCAGATCTTCACATTTTTAACACAGTCATGCAAGATAAGTTTTTAGATTTTCACGGCCAAAATCATTTTCGTTGTTAGTTAGTTGGCGCCACTTTCGTCGGCAATTCTCACATGGACGGGCCCCAGGCTAACGTTAATACTGCGCTTTCACTAAGTCGCAGTTCCCTTTTTACTGTAATACCTACCAGCTCGTAGTGGATTGAAGCTGGCGACACGGTATCGCTTCCAAGTAAATAATCACACACTCTACACTAACAATTACACATCGCCGGATCTACCGGATCTGCCCTGATGATGGACACTGCAACTATAGAAGGAGGTAGCACAACACGGCATAACACCCCAAAAACTAACAACAACAAAAAAAATGTCATGCAAATTCGAATCTACATCACATTAAGCACAAAAAAAAACTGATTTTTCAGAAAAACTGACTAAAGGGTAAAAAAGAACTTTGGTGCCGAATAAATGCTTCGACGCATTAAGAAAACAATGAATAATAATCAAAAGGAACCCCGTAGCAACCGACTTTTTTCAAATTTTACCTGAAAAGAGTTGCTTAATAAAAAATGGAATTTTGCAGCTACGGCATAATTTTATTTTTACGAAAATCATATAATATCTCCAAAACTATATTGTGAAATCCTGGTCAGTTTAACATTGACTTTTGGGACACCCTATATATAGGTTCTTATTGGTATTTATTTATTTACAATCTCTGTGAGATTGCGTTAACCTCCCCTCATACCGGAATAAAGACAATTATTTAATTTGTTTACGTTAGCTCTACCCAGGGAGCTATTTCATCTTAGGGGATACTGTGTGGAAGGTTTTTTTTTAAGAAAAAAGTTATAAGGGTGGGTAAAAACATGGGGTTCAGTTTCCAGGAGTGACAGA
Source organism: Limnephilus lunatus (assembly GCA_917563855.2). Taxonomy (NCBI): domain Eukaryota; kingdom Metazoa; phylum Arthropoda; class Insecta; order Trichoptera; family Limnephilidae; genus Limnephilus; species Limnephilus lunatus. Next base: position 83,473,731 of record OU830596.1, on the reverse strand, counting down.
CGTATGAATCCATCCCTCCAATTGCGGTGCAAGGCGATGGGTTGAGAGAGTTCGGCTGGAGAAGTCAAGAGGCTTCCCTCCGCAGCAAACCTCACCCCCATGAAACCGGGCACCCCTGCTAAATCATCAAACGTGGCGAACCACTTTGGGTGACCTACGGCAGAGGTGTTAATTATCCAATAAATGGTTACCGGGGCGGCGGTACCCATACCCACCTCCTAAATATAGTTATTATTATTACGATGAATCTAAAAAAAACCTAAGGTGTTTTTATACTTTTAATTTAATTTTGTTACTTTTTTCAGTTTCCTATCAAATTGAATGGTGCATCGCTCATCGTTATATATGTTACAGCCAGAGTAATAAATCTGGATATTATATATATTATCCAGCCATTATTTATAATGTCTACCCAATTTAGACAAAGTGATAATTGACACAGAATTATTCACTTTATCCGGATATTATTCATAATATCGGGTCAAAGTTAGCCAAAGTAATAAATACGGTCCAACTGCACCTAATCTAACAACCTAACCTAACCTAACTTAACCTAAATGACATGAATTAACAACAATATTAATATTCAAAAACAACTGAGTCATAATTATTTTTTATTAGGTTAGGTTAGGTTAAGTTAAGTTAGGTTAGTTAGATTGTTAGGTTAGGTGCAGTTGGACCGTATTTATAACTTTGACTAACACTGACCCGATATTATGAATAACATTCGAATAAAGTGATTAATTTATCACATTGTCTAAACCATAGGTTCTCAACGTGGGCGATAACGCCCCCTTGGGGGCGTTTTAGACCTTCAGGGGGGCGGTGGAAGACCAAGAGCAAATTGGGGGGCGTTTCAGACTCTCAGGGGGGCGGTAGGAGACCCAGAGAAACCCATTCCACCCCATCAGTGCTCCAGATAGTTCGACGGCAGGACGTACGTCTTTTTCACCGCGCGCCGTAATTTTAAAATTATTTAAATGATTTATAAGTTTATCCTAATGGATATTAAAGAGAAAACTAGTGCGCTTCGTTTGCTAACGACAAGCGGTGGTGATGGCAAGTATCTGAAGTGGTTCTTAAGAGAAGTCATAGAGATATAATATACTCGAATATAGAGATCAAACACGCCCTTCATAAGCGTTCTGGAGAAAACTAGAGGTCTTCAGAGTGAATACGATCTGTTAAGTTTTTACCGAGCGTTAGTTAGGCCTGAGGTTCCAGTGGCCTATCGAACCAACGTGTCTAAAACCCAGGAAAACATCATACGTGATCCCAAGATGTTTTGGCACTATATAAAACCCCTTCTGAAGGATGGTGGTCTTGAACACACCATGATAAAGGTAATCAGGAATTTCGTGGCTTGAGTGTGGCTAATGCAGGGGGTGAGGGGCTTCAAACATTGATTTTGATATGTTTACGGAATCTGACATTATGAGTGCCATAAGTCTCATGAAGAACTCACACTCTATCGGACAATACTTCGTTCCCGTATTTTTCATACCATTATATATGTTATCTTTAACTTAGCTATCAGTACTTCCACTTTTCCTGAAGTATTTATGGAAAACTTCCAAAATTTGTCCTATTTTTAAGAAAGGTTCGAAAAAGTTAATCGAAAAATGATAGACCAGTCTGTTGCCATATTATAAGCTACTGCTAAACTATTTGAAAAATTAATTCATAAATTCATTATGCCTCAGATAGACGCATACGTTATCCCCGAACACCATGGTTTCAGGAAAGGAAAATCTACTGAAACCAATCTGATGGTTTTCACCAACTATTTTGCTAGGTCCCTAGACAGTGGATACTAAGTAGACTGTTCGTATAATGACTTCTGCAAAGCCTTTGATACTGTGAATCACGATATCTTACTCACAAAATTTGCCCAGTTGGATTTTTCCCTTTGGACTTGAAAGTTTTTTAAAAGTTACCTCAAGAACAGAAAGCAACTTGTCACACATGGAATCTTCCAATATGCTGACTTTTTTGTTTTTCTGGGGTTCCCTAAGTATCGATCCTAGGGCCTCTTCTCTTTTCCATTTTCATTAATGACATTGTTGGAGTCATTCGTTTTTCTCGCTTTTTGCTGTTCACTGACGATCTAAAATTATTTCATCTAATAAGACCGCCTGTGCCTTCAAGCTGATGTTGATAACATTTCAGAATTGAGTCAACGAAACCAGCTTCTTTTCAATGTCTTGAAATGCGTAGTTCTGACTTTTACCAGAGCTTACCAGTCTCACCTATCACAGGTACACTATGCTCAGTCATAATCTCAAACGAGTTTCAAATATAAAGGATCTTTGGATGAAAGTAAGTTGATATTTCGTCCTCTTATCACCGTCAGAGTTTTTCGGGATACCCGTGCTCTGAAGATTTTATACTTCTCCCTGGTCCGCAGTAGGCTGGAGAGTGGTTCGCTTATCTAGAATCCTCGTGAGGTGGGGTGCTCCCTCATGTTTGAGAGGGTCCAAACAAAGTATCTAAGATTTCTCTACATGAGGGAGTACGACCACTATCTATGGCTCTACCCGACGAACTTTCTTCTGGGCATACTAGGATTTCACTCCCTGTAGCTCAGAAGAGAGGGGTGTACCGCCACCCACTTATTCAGACTGCTGCGAGGCTATATTCAGAACTCAGCTATTTTGGAGCGCGTGAGTCTCTATGTTCCAGATGATTATCTTAGACAGCGTCATCATAGATAATTCTATCTTCCTGCTTGTAGGACTAACCTGTCAATGGTTCTCCCTGTAGGGAGGAGTATATTGCTCCCGAACTAAATCTCCTCCGAGATTGATATATTTGGCGTCAGTGAGGACAAATTCAAAAGGGAAATTCTTTTGATTCTTGAAAGAGTCTTTCCACATTAACGAAATCTTCACCACCGCCCGATTTTTTTTTGAAATGCCATATTTCTTGAATTTTTTTTTATGTATAATATTATCTTTTATATTATGTTATCTTTTATGTAAATATTTGTGAACAACTTTTTGAAAAATATTTATATGGCGTTATTTCTTACATGTAATAAACTCAAATTTGTAATGGTGTAAGAAGTAAAAAAAAAACATATTATTATAATATCCCATCTTGCCCCATCCTTTAACGCCCCTTCTCCTCCCCCCCCCCTCTCCCCCTTTGTTGTGGTAAATATAATTGTGATGACAATTGCTGTTTCAGATTCACGAGTTAGGGGGCGCTAGAAAAAATAATATTCTCAAAGTGGGCGGTGGGCCAAAAAAGGTTGAGAATCTATGGTCTAAACAATTTTGTTATTATATATAATGCCCAGTCATTATGTGTAATAGCTATGTAATCACTATGACTATAACATAATACTCATCCCGAAATACAGAAGTATTATTTTCGACTTTTAGGAAAATTGAATTTTAAAAGTGGTCAGGCATTCTCCGCAGTGTCGTTATCTCTGTAATGCAATGACAGCGTGGAATGACAATAAATTTATTATTCTGTAATAGTTTCAAGTCTTCGACCTCGTTGCGAATTGTGGAGTGGCGCCAGACTTATGCTGCTATTATGCTGAACTTTAAAATGTTTGCGGATATGATGGATATCTATATCTTCAGTTTGTGTTTACGACAGTTTTTCTAAACCAAGCTATTTAAAATTTTAATTTACATTGAGTTAACAAAATAACTATTTTTGACATAAATAAATATTACCACCAAAGAAGTGGTAAACCGACATAAGTCATCCTGGGGGAAATAATTCCCTATGACCTCATAAATAAAAATTCGTGCGTTTTGTTAGAATAGAGCGAAAGGCAGAAGATGGGGAGGAGGAAGTTTCGGATTGGGGAACTGGATATAAAGATGTGGTCACCAAAATGACAAAAGCCACGTTTTGATTCTGAATTGTAGTCTTTCACCAGGGTATTTTGGGCCCTGGGAACCATTTATAATTAGATAACCAACAACCCTGCCATAGGTAACTCAAAGTGATGTGCTACGTTTGTGACTGAGCAGGGGTTCCCGTGATCACTGGGTGAGGTTTGTCTGTGTCTTGACGGCAAATGCGTTTGCCCACCTATTGCCCATGATATTTGCCCGCTGAATCGAGAGAGATCAGTTGAGGGAGACATTTACAACCCGACTCTCTCGACCCATTGCTTTGCACCGCAGTGGAAGGATGGTTTCATACATCCATCACTTCTGGACACATTGACCTCCAGATTCCTACCCGTCGTACGTTTTTTCCTTCCCAGAACTTTCTCTCCCTTCATTTTAAAAGAATCTCTGCACACCATCCTGAAAGATGACATAGACCCTGATGGAAAATATTTTCCTCAGGGCTTCCTGTGTGGAGTTAATATAAAAAAAAAAAACTACCACAGGTTCATGTCTTATTCATTGTCTAAAAATAGGGAACAAATACTAGAGCAAGAGCCCGTGACGATCAGACCTTCGTCATTTTATAAAACCTGAAAGTTTCTCTGTGTATGTCCCTAATACAGGTAAAGACGATCCCCGACTACGAAGTTTGGATCACGGTGGCCTAGAAAGATAGCAGGTTGCAAAGGTTTATAAAATTGCACCACAATTTCAAGACCATTTTGCTCGCACTTTTACAAGGTAGTCTGCTAGCGTCGAAATTTCGCACTATTTCACTCCCACCCGCTTGCATGTATATATCGCGCTCTCACCTACGGAAGACTTTTAATGTGTCTGACAAGATGAAGGAACCATCGAAACTGTCTGATTACTGAGAAAACATATGTTGATAGTTCCTCAAGTAACATATATAAAATTCAGCTTTTAAACTTTAACGTAAGTACAATTATAATTAATGAAGAAGATATATTTCAATGCCACCGTAACTTCATACGCGGGGATCGTATTTACCTGTATTAGAGACATACAGAGAGAAACTATCAGGTTTTATAAAATTACGTAGGTCTGATCGTCACAGGCTCTTGGAATATACGTATTTAACCGGAATAAGAGTGATACGCGACAAGCTCCAACTTATAATCTAGAATTATTTCATTAAATTTAATTGGCTCCGAATCGAATGCGGGTTAGCGTGCAATTAGTTAGTTTTCCCTTATCGCTAGAATGCTACCCTGATTATTAATGATATTCCCTATTAACCCTTGCACCAATGTTCTGCGAGAAGGGTGGTTTATTTATGGGATTTCCACAAAAGTGTCATAGCCAATCAGAGAGCAAGGGAGCTTAAATTGGGGCATTTGAGTTGGAAAGAACCCAAAAAGTGTCGAAGAGACTACAAAAATTCAACTAAAATCTGCCTTGTAAGATCTAATAAATTAAATAACTTGTCAAGCAATATAATTTATAATTTCTGGTTCCAAAGAAAGTAACCAATTCAACAAAATTTCCATCATGGTATTCGGCTGCTTTAATTAATATAACAAAAGAAAAATTAAAGTTTTTTCGTGCCTGGAAACGCTATAAGAATCCATTGGATTATCTATCTTTTGCATTACTTCGCAAAAGACAAAAGAAGATTTCTAGTCTTGCTCATAAAACCTATATTGCTACATACAACATACAACATAATGTTAAAAAAATATGGTGTTATGTTAAGACACAAATAAAATCTCCCACGATACCAGAACACATGACGTATCATTCCACAACAGCACACGACAGCAAAGAAGTTACAGACCTTTTTGCTGATTACTTCTCAACGGTCTTTACAAATGAAATTCCAACTCATGATGCTGATTATAAGGAAGATCCTCTTAACAACACATTAATATCCTCAATCAGAGTAAACGAAGAAATCACCTTAAAATACCTATCAAACATAGATTTTAATAAAGGACCAGGAATAGACAGGCTGCCTGGAATTTTTATACGTAACTATAGAAAATATATCTGTCTTCCGGTTTGCGCCATTTATAAAAAGTCACTAACGGAAGGATCGTTTCCTGTCAAGTGGAAATCAGCTGGTTTCACACCAATTTTTAAGACTGGTGATAAACATGACGTTAAAAACTACCGACCAATTTCCCAACTACCTATTTTAAGCAAAGTTTTTGAAAAAATCGTCTTTGATGAATTGTACTCGTCTATTTCGACAAACATTACGCCGAATCAGCATGGATTTATGAAAGATAGGTCTACAACATCCAACCTTGCCCTTTTCATTAACTTCTTGCATAGCAAGATGGACGATAAGGAGCAAGTTGATACTATGTGTACAGACTTCTCTAAAGCCTTTGACCGCGTAATTCACTCAATTCTTTTGAAGAAACTCATCCTACTTGGTATACATGGCAACCTATTTAGATGGATTAAGTCCTACATTAGTAATCGCAATCAGGTAATATTAATAAACGGTGTTTACTCAAAGTCTATAGAGGTAATATCTGGTGTCCCGCAAGGTTCCCACCTAGGCCCGCTATTCTTCAACATTTATATAAACGACATTGGATCATGCTTTCAAAATTCCGAATATGTGCTTTACGCTGATGACATGAAAATATTCAGAGTTGTGCATTCTCTCTCTGACTGTGAAGCGTTACAAAGTGACCTAGATAGGCTTTGCAAGTATTGTAAAGTTAACTGTTTAGAAATCAATGTTTCCAAATGTCATACTATGACATTCACCAGAAATAAAAATGTAATTAAGTACTCTTATTCACTCAACAATGAACCTGTCATCTCTAAAACGGAATGTAAAGACCTTGGTGTTTACCTTGATAGCAAACTTATTTTTAATATTCACATCGACTCAATCGTTCACAGGTCATATAAAATGCTTGGTTTTGTTCTTCGTATAAGTAAAGTGTTCAGTAACCCGCGCACAGTAGTTATGTTATATTTTGCATTAGTCAGAAGTATACTAGAATATGCCTCGCCAATTTGGAACCCGCAGTACAAATTATACATAGATAGCATAGAACATATTCAAAACAAATTTATAAAATATCTTAAATTCAAATTCAACAATAATTATGAACACACATTTCAAACTTTACAACAAAGACGAGTAATTGCTGATTTGACATTTATACAAAAAAATTTAAATAATAACATCGATTGTACCGAACTACTTTCCCTAATTAATTTTAACATACCATTAAGACGTACACGCCATACAGAACTATTCCACATGCTTAATTACAAGACTAATGCAGCAACTAATTCGCCAATCCATCGTGCTCTTCATGTATTCAATAATATTAATCTAAATTATAACATCGACATTTTCTCCGATTCATTGCCCAAATTTAAAAAGAGCATCATGTCAATCATATAGTTTAATGCGCATACTTACACACATGCATACACCCTCACACACACACACCCTCACCCTCTCACACCCTCACACACCCTCCCACAACGCACATCACCCGGTAAAAATTTAATATAAACAAGATACTTCAATGAAACATATCATAGGTATTAACTGTATACTTTTTTCACCAATGTAAATAATGTACTGTTTGTTTCTGTTAATAAAAAAAATAAAAAAATAAAATAAATAAAAAAAATAAAAATAAATATTTAGAGCAATGTAGAAGGTGTGTTACATAGTTACGTATGGCAAATTCATTTGCTCATGTTAAGAGCGTTTAACCAGCCAGCGGCCGAAAATCCACATTTCGTCGAAAGATGTTCTTACGATCGCACAGGGCGGTTCCAATGAGAAAGATTAATTACTCTCCCTACCAGCTTTTTAAAATTATAACTCAATATCGATTTTATTTATTTCAAAATGCTGAAAGGCGTGTTGATAAAACTATTGAAATTATGTTCTTTTTGTAATTATTTTTTGATTAAAAGTATTTATCATTTTTCAATAATGTCTGAGCAAAATTAGAATGTAAAAAATCTGAAATATAAGTAAGTGCGTAAATAATGTCTGTAAGTGCGCAAATACATACACAAACGGACCAATTTTCGCCAAGAAACACATGTACGTATATATTTTTTAATGATTTTATTTGAACTAAAATTAAAATTCTGTAACATACGCTTACCAGATAATGTATTGATTTATTTTACTGCATGATTATATGATTTGAAAAGTGTGTTTTATAATACAAATAAATCTTTTTTGAAAATATAACAAATCTGCCATCGATGTATGGTATAACCTTATTGTACTAAAAATTTACATTTTTTCTTAAAATTTAAAACATACGTTTACTAGATAAAAGAACAACCTTTTGAAATCAATTTATAATTTTTTGTGGAAAAGAGTCAATACGTCTAACCACTGATTTAAAAATGACATATTTCTGGTTTTCTCTGGTTATACACTCTACACAGGAATTATATAAGAGAGGAATTGAATCCACGACAACAAGATGAGAACCAGGCGCGTTTGTCAACTCAGCCACCAACCAGTCGACGTATGATGTTAATCGGCACAACACATTATCTTATTGTGACCTTAAGAAATCGATCAAAATTATTGGTTTGAAAGTTTTGTAAGTAAACAAAGGGAATGAAATTAATGGCTCGGAAAATTGTGCATCGATTGGCGATTCCTAGAAAATTGAATATTCATTCCTAATTCTGTAACATATTGAATAAATTATGCAGTTCCTACTGCAAGTGTGCATTTCAGGGTAAATTGTATGAACGGATTTGAATTTATTTGTAACCAATGAGTTCCCGGCATGCGTTGCAATGCCATTTAAATAAATAAATGCTTTTTCCCCTTCCTCTCCCTTCCCTCCTTCCCTCCATGCTGCTAAACTATACACTCATTTTTCAAACATGTTGCGCGCCACGTTTTACAATTTTTTTATAGAAATTTCATAATGCCAGAGCTCACCAGTATATATAGAAGTAATCGAATGAATAGTATGGGAAATCATTTCATAACGCCAAAGATCACTATTATTGAAACCATTACGGGCATGCGCACATCAAAGTTTCAATGCAATTTGATGATCGTACAGAAAAAAAATTCATAACGCCACAACTCACTATTATACATTGAAACCATCCCGGGCATGCAAACATCGAATACCCAAAGTTTCATCGCAAACGGATGAATGGTTTAGGAACGCATAAGGGACAAACAAGCAAGCAAGCAAACATATATTCATTTATATATATATACTAGCTGGTACCCGGCATGCGTTGCTAGGCCATTTAATAAATAAATAGTTTCTCCCTGCGTGTCCTTTCCCATTCATTCCGTTCCCCTTCCGCCTCCCCTTCCTCTCCGGCATCCCCTTCCCCTCGCACGTTCCCACTCCGCCTCCTCCACCTTTCCTCTCCCCACTCCACTCCCCCTTCCCCGGTCTCGCGAACCCCCCTCCCGAGTTCCCCTACCCCCTCCCAGGTTCCCCTCCCCCCTCCTGGGATCCCCTCCCACCCCTACCTCGAACCCCCTACCCGAGTTCCCCCCAGTTGTATTATACTGTTTAAACGGAAATTTTACACTTTAAATACTCTTTGTCGATACCTTTCTTATTGACCAACAGACCAAGCAAGATAGAGACCACCTTATGTTTTGACAGTTTAAATGTGAATGTAAAATATGACTATATAATAGTTAATTGTACTTAAGAAAAGAGGTCTGCAAATTTTATGAAGCTGAGCCATCCGTTCGAGAGTTATGGATTCGATACGGTAACATTTTTAAATTGAATATTAAATAACTATATGGCCATTACACTATATTTGTGGTACCTATTTTTCGTCAGTTTTTATCCAGTTATCATACAATAACCATGTGTTGTAAATTCAACTGTCATGTTATTGGAGATATTAACCCAGTATCTGGACCATCAGGAGCATTATTCCAGCCAGATTATCGAGGACATCCACGGATTAATAGTGAATTATTACAAAAACATATGTTTACTGTCTTTCTGATGGTCACGGTACCGTAAACGTGAATTTTCACGGTAATTATAAAAGCGCACATTGCGTTGTAGTTTTCTTATGCAGGAGAAGTTGAAATTCCAATGATTCAGATATTCGGGGGAGCGTGCAATGAATAAATTAATAGGAATGGAGCAGACACGGAATTCGCATTATGTGTCGTTACACCGCTGTATGTACGGGGTTCTACGGGCATATCTCAGAACTAATATGTCTTGACGTGGAGTGACGTAACTATACATTGATATACCTTAGCTAATTTATCAGGCGTGACGTATCTATAAATATATGTTATTTTAATTAACTTGAAGTCATATATCCGTTAATAGTACAGTAAATCTTTTTACACTTAGGGTGACATATAATATGACTGAATAGAAAAAACTTGAGTCTTAGAAACGGGAGGTCCGTTTGATAGATTCTCCTGTCTTAAAGGATTGCAGTCAATGAAGGATGAGGCATCAGGTGAGGAGGATGTTAACATAGAAATAAGTGCAGTACAATCACTTTTACGTAGAAAATCTATTTAACACGGTTAGCTCATACAGGCAGCATTACAATTTGGGAGACAGGTATGGGTACCGCCATCCCGGGAACCATTTATTGGATTACCAACACCTCTGCAATAGGTCACACTAAGTGGTTCACTACGTTTGGTGATTTAGCAAGGGTTTCCGGGTTCATGGGGTAAGGTTTGTTCTGATCTTGGCGGTGAATGGGGCTGCCTACCAATTGGTTCGGATCGGAAGAGACTGGTTGAGGAAGACCTCTCCAGCAGGACTCTCGAAACATCCCCTTTCCCGCAGTAGAAGGGATTGATTCATATGTCCTATACTTCTGGACACACTGACCCCAGATTCCTACCCACCCCTCACAGCTTTTTCCTTCGCACTAGTTCCTCCCCTTTCTTTCCCTGAAAAGACTCTCCACACAGCATCACCAAAGATAACCTAGGCCCTGAGGGGTACTATTTTCATCAGGGCCTCCTGCATGGAGCTTAAGTAAAAAAAATACAGGCACTTTTCGGAAAAAAAGGCATCGACCCGTGACGTTGTAGCTAGAAGTCCCGAAACTAGAGATGATACCTGAAATAGGTTATCACTGCGGTTCCAGTTAACGAAGACCGACATATGATACGTTATTTATACATTTACTTTTGGAACCAGCTCTTCATGGCTCGAACACTCCTTTTGGAAGTCATGAAAGAGAAAAAAAGGGGAACCGAAAAAAACGTGCTTAGAGTAAAGGGTGATTAGAGTAATCCTCTGAAAAATTAAACCGGTTCCTCAAATAAATTGAAAAATATTTTTTTTAACAATTTTTCTAAAAATCGTATATTTAATTTAATATAAATATTCCAAAATAACCGGTCCTTTGAGAAAAATATCTACGGTTCCATTGACAGCAAATGAACCGGTTCCATGTAACCGAGACAGGAATATCGACCATTCTTACCCTAGACAAATGTCAAGTTGACAGTTGGTCATTAGAATACCGCGCCTGATAATAATAATACTCTGGTTGTTTTTGATTATTTCCTTCCTGAACGTGCCGTTAATCATTATTCGACTATTTCTAATACTTCCCAGTTTAGGGTAAAGTTCGGATCATGGGCGAAATTCCTAAAAAATAATATTAGTTATCTTTATACTAACTTTGGGCCGGGGAATCCGAATCTCAAAGAATTAGGTTGGGGCAAGCAAATATAAACTGAATTACACGACTTAAAAATTTTCGATTCACAAACAATGTGCAATAAATTAATGACACATCTTTTTATGGGCGATACTCCGAAAGAAGAAATTTAATTATCTTTATACTAACATTGGGCTGGGAAATCCGAATCTGAAAGAATTAGGTTACACTCGGCAATATTAACTGAGTTAAACGACTGTACAATTTTGAATTCACAAACAATATAAAAGGCCATTTTGGACGCTTTCTGACAATAAATATCATAGAAAAAACCAAAGATATTACCACATAAAATTAAGTGTTGCCATTAAGTAATAATATCAATAACGTAAAAAAACATGTTTATAATTTCAGTAATTATTTTTTATAAATTTTATTCACTTTTGTATCACAAACCATGTTACACAAACCTAGCTTAGCCGCTAAACTACTTGAAAACTGGGATGTTTTCTTGCCTTGACGCGAGTAGGCGCTACGAAGGGGGCACTTTCTTTTCTATCACAAACCATGTTACACAAACCTAGCGTAGCCGCTAAACTACTTAAAAACTGGGATGTTTTCTTGCCTTGACGCGAGTAGGCGCTACGAAGGGGGCACTTTCTTTTGTATCACAAACCATGTTACACAAACCTAGCGTAGCCGCTAAGTGTCATAATTCATCAGGTTAATGTGAGTTATGTGATGAATTATCATGTGAGAGGAAGTATCGTGTCTGAAGGTTTTACGTTATTGATATTATTGTTTTTGGCATCACTTAATTTTCTGTGGTTGGACATAAAATATCTTTGTTTTTTTCTATGGCATTGTTGAGAGCGTCAAAAACGTCAAAATTACCTGTAAACTGTGCATGAATTCAAAATTTTGAAGTCGTGTGATTCAGTTTATATTTGCTTTCCCCAACCTAATTCTTTCAGATTCGGATTCCCCGGCCCAAAGTTAGTATTAAGATAACTAGTTTTATTTTTTAGGAATTTCGCCCATAATCCGAACTTTTTCCCCAGTTTAATCCTAGTATAATAGTTTGATAAGTTTGACTTTCAGACAACAAATAATATCCTGAAGTTCATCATTGCATAAGGCGATTATGACTTCCAATCTACATCATCAATGTGGAAGTTGCAATGGAAATAATCCATGGATTATTTCCTTTTGAATCTGAAAACTAGTTTTAATAAATAATTATAAGTATAAATACCAACGTTTTATTGAATAAATCATCAGTAGATGCGTTCAGAGTCGCTTGACGCCATTAGGACTTCAAGCTATGTCACGACTTTGTGGCCATCACCGCTAATGAGCGCCTCGATGAGCTAACCTTGATTCATATTCTACGAACATTGGTTACAGTACAGATTCTTTTTTAAAATATAAAATCTTTGTGTTAATTTAGAATTTCTTTTCCTCAAGTTATAAATAGTATGGTACCCACCTGCCTGAAGAAAGTTTGAAAAAAAGAGTTGTCATATTGAGCTGGTGATAATTATATTGAAAAAATATATTATAATTCGTTATTTGAATTTGTTTAATATTATATAAAATTGGCAGTTTATAGTACCTACTTACAAGTTTTATGATTCGAGGAAACTTTGGTTTTGATTTATTAAATAAGATAAAAATAGAAAAAGACTTTTTTGGATGCGTGATCTGCTGTCCACAAAACCACTAGTGTAGGTAAAGGTTTTTTCTTAACCCATTCAAACTAATTTTTTTTTAATATGTACCTATGTACTTTTGTATTGACTGGTAGAAAAACGTTAGTAAAAATAGTAGGCAGTCTAAAAACTAGTATTATTATTATGTGGTATTACCCTTAACCCCTCAGGCCTATCCCGTATTTTTTTTAAATTAGCTCCACAGGGGAGCTCCTGAGAAAAATATTTTCCCTCAGGGCCTATGTCATCTTAGGGGATGCTGTGTGGGGGGTTTTTTTAAGGAAAGAAATTAGAGGATGTTCAGGGAAGGAAATAGGTATGAGGGGTGGGTAGGAATCTGGGGGTAAGTGTGTCCAAGAGTGACGGATGTATGAATCCATCCCTTCAACTGCGGTGCAGGGCGATGGGTCACTGGATCTGGCTAGAGAGGTTAAAAGACCTCCTCAACTAGTCTATATCGATCCGGCCTGCCACGTAGCAGGTGGGCAGACACATCGGCCGCCAAGGCCTTGGCAAACCTCACCCCATGAACCCGTGCACCCCTGCTAAGTCACCAAATGTAGCGAACCACTTGAAGTCACCTATGGCAAAGGTGTTAGTTATCCAATAAATGATTCCCGGCGCGGCGGTACCCATTCCCACCTCCATAAATGAGAATATCATTTTGAAAATGAAAATTTTGCAATAAAATGCAAATAAATGGAATATTTCTGATTGCATCCAGTAACTAAAAACTGTTTTGGAAAGGTAGAGAAATGCGCTTTCTAATTTTATAATTTGAAACAAACATATATTTTTTAAAATGTAAAAACCATGCATAAAAAAGTTTTAAAAATGGCTCGACATACGTTTTTTCTAACTAAAATTATTGATAACGAAAAAACATATTAAAACACATTCACAATGTATTAGGCAAATATATTACAAACATTATCAACAACTCACAATTTTCAAAATTTCATAATAATTTTCTTTCAAATTGCGGTCGGAAACTTTGGATTATAAAGATGAACATTTTAATTATTTTTTGGTTGACTTTTAGATTAGGATATAAAACATATGTTATTTTCTCTTTCTAACACTGTTTAGATCATATTTCTAATCGTGATAGTAAGGGAGACACAACGATTTCCATGAAACCTACACGAGTTGTTCCGAAAACTGAGCAAATAGACCTGGCGGGTTAAATAAATATCTTAGAATAAATAAGTAAAAAGTAAATAAGTGATGGTAAGAAAATGGCTGAGAGAAAAAAGAATTAAAAAAAAGTTAATAATTTGGTTATAAAGATTACAATTAAAACCGCTCCCGTAATACCAAAAAAGTGCAATTTCGCCGAGAGTTGTTTAATCTCTCCTGTAGGAACATTGTAACAAAACTTTTTTAATGCATCAAACGATAATTGAAATGGCCGCGAGCTTTTGTCTCCGAAGCTCAACTTTGGCCAGAGATTATCCAAAGTTAAAAGCAATTAAAACTGAGGTTGCCTCGCAGGGCGAAGCGCGGCAGAATGATTACAGACTGAGTGATTTATCCGGGAAACTGTCGTGTTTTTCACTAAACACGGGTTCAGCCGGGTAACACCACGTCATTGATTTAAATCAAGGTTAACCTCGGTTATAAATCAACTTTTTCGTTAAGGTTTCAATTATTAAGAAACTAAACGGATAGAAAAGTTTTTTTCGAAATTGAAAACTCACATTAATATTAATTGAGTAGCAAGATGTATGCAGTATGAATTTTTTTATGGTATAATCTTGTTAATTTGGGAGGCCACCATTTATTGGATAACCAAGAACTCTGCCATAGGTCACCCCAATTTCTACGCTACGTTTGGTGACTTAGCAGGGGTGCCCGGATTCATGCTGTGAGGTTTGTCCGGGTCTTGGCAGCGGATGCGTCTGCCACCAGCTGCATAACAGACCGGATCGAGAGAGAATGTTTGACGGAGTCCCTTTGATTTCTCCAGCTGTACTCTCTCGGAAAATCGCTTTGCACCGCAGTGGGAGGAATGGATTTATACATCTGTCGCTCCTAGACACACTGATCCCCATATTCCTATCCACCCCTCATACTATTTTCCTTCCCACAACTTCCTCTCCTTCATTTCCTCTCTAAAAAGAATCTCCACACAGCTTTCCTAAAGATTATATAGGCTCTGAGGGGAATTACTTTCCTCAGGGCCTGGTGTGTGGAGCTAATGAAAAAAAAAACATTATTGAAGAGTTATAAAACCGTTAGAACATCGAATTATTTACGAGAATATTTAAAAGTTTTCTATAAGTGATATACATTTTTTTACATTACATACCATAGGCCCTGAGGAAAATAATCCCCCCCCTCCCCCCAGAGCATATGTCATCTTTGGGGATGCTGTGTGGATTTTTTTTTAGAGAGCAAGTTTTGGTAAGGAGAAAGATATGAGAGGTGGGTAGGAATCTAAGGGTCAGTATGTGCTGGAACGATAGTGTGTGAATCCAACCCTCTCACTGCGATGCAAGAGGATGAAAGTTGATAGGAACTCGCTCAACGCTTAACGGCCTCTCAATCCACTTTTCTCCAAAAACTGTTCCGTTTATTAAGATGAAGAGTTTTTCAGAGGTCTTCGGACTTATTAAAACATCTTATAGCAAGTGTTTTCAATCAAATGATTGAATTAAAAAATCTATCGTTTCAAATGGTTATCTTGCTATATTATGCCAATAGCTTTATTCTTCCCAACGCTCACATATTGTGAAACCTAGAATCGTGTATAAAATGTGATCCGAGTCGCTTAGGTTGCCATAATGTGGCAAAGTGTTGGCTCATTTGAACTATCCTAAAACAAACAAATTGCTGAGAGATCGTAGGTTCAAGATGTGTCTTAAAGTATAACTAAGATGGAGAGGAAATAGGCCGGTCATGTCACGAGAAGAAACGGTGACAGATGGCGCCGACTCATCAGCATGTGACCTTGTCACCAAAACAGGAACTGAGAGAGACCTCAATCAGATCTGGCGACATTAAAACCACGGTTAATAAATAAGATTACTTACAACATACATAGAGCAGTATTCAATTTTGAACTTAAAGGTAAAAATGTTATTATAATAATTGGTCTATCATCGAGATACCATCGCGGACTAGATTGGCCACTATTTGACTAATGCAAAAATTACCTCGAAGACGCTTAAGGCTAATAAAAAGAGGAAAAAAGTGAGATACATAAATACAAAAAATGTTAAAAGGAGCGTGCTAATATTAAAGCAAAACAATTATTTAAAACAGATCAAAAATCCCTCGATAATGTCTTAATTTGAAAAAAAACAGTGCTAATTTTTTCATACCTATAACATATAAAATAACAGACCCAGATTTTGTTAAATAATTTTAGCAGCATATTTGAGCTTATTTTCTATTGAGCGAATTTCATATACGTAATTATTTTTTCAACACGGAAAATGAACAGATAATATATTAAAAAACAATATATATTTTTTTAACTGAAAAACCTTAAAGTGTTAAAGGAAAGTTTGTTTTCTTTCGGCTGAAATTCGAAATGCTCTTCAAATTGGGTTGTTTAAACGAAAACTTTGGATTTACACATACACTTTAAAAAATAAATTTAAAACGACGCAGATCAATTTAATGACCAGCGTATTTTCGAGATAATTCAAAACTATTTGAATTATCTCGAAAATAAATTAGTTCACTAAATTTATGGGAAAGTTGATTTACGATTTTAGATTTTCACGACCGTATTTACGTTATTTTTTTGGTGTTATGCTGTGATGCGCTACCTCCTTCTATAGTCAACGTTTAGGACAGCGTAACAGTGTACATCATCAGGGCAGATGTAAAACACAACATAACACCCCAAACAAACAAAAAAAAAACGAATTGTTTTACCTGTGTATCAATACTAACTTGAAATAGTGAATATTTTTATCAAACAAACTTAAGAAAGGCTTATTTCCGACAAAAGATTGCTAAAAGCTCTTTAAAAAGGGTTTATTTTTCTTTATTTACCTCCTTATTATTTTCTAAGAATCTCGTCGTCCTTTCATACGTCACGAAATTAATGTACGTAAAATACTCGCATTTCATCCCTGACATTAAACCTTGATGGGCTTAGATCTCCGGTTACCCTGGCGGGGAAGGGGTTCTGATATTCTATTTTTATAAAATGGAAGGAGAAAAGTTCATTTAGTTCTATCTTAGGTATCTGTAATGTCAGCTTATCGGGTACAAAACAATCAACCAAGCGCAAATAAAAAAAAAAATCTAATGAAATTTGCATATAGGTAATACATAATATAGGATGTTGTTAAGACCGTATCATTATTTTACGTAGATGACATTTGGTTTCCGAAGACTAAAAACATTTATTTATTTATAAGAGATAAACAGCTTATATATAAAATGGTTCCATGTCAACATAGAATGAAACCAACTCAGAAACACATCAGAAATGGCATTAAAAGCTATGAAAAAATAATTTTAAAATTTTCGGTAACCCTAAACTAACTTAACCTATTTAACCATTTTTTATCATCACTCTTAATGACCTTTCTGAGATGGTTCTGAGTTGGTTTCATTCTGAGTTGGCCGGTCACCACATAAAGTATAGCAAAATAACTAACCATCACGACGTTTCCTCGGCTCAAACAACTCAGTCTTTGCACACACTCTTTGCCACATTCACATTCATACATCGTCTAATACATACTATTCTATTATTCTGATTTTTGACATAGCTCGACTCAAGTATCTGATTCACTTGATCGTGCCATGTCTTCCTCGGGCGTCCCCGACTTCTTCTACCATTCACATTTGCATCATATTTTCTTCTTGCACTACTTTCTTCGTTCATTCTCTTTACATGCCCTAACCGTCTTTTGGTCCTTTTTTTAATCTTACTCATTACGCTATAATCAGCCTTGCATTCTTTGCTGATCTTCAGATTTCTTACACGATCGTACATGGTTTTACTACACATACCCCTCAGGGATCTCATTTCAACAGTATTCAGTCTACTTTCATCCTTCCTCTGCCAGTTCCATGCCTCACTGCCAACTGCCATACATCAGTGTAGGTACCAGCACTCCATTGTGGACTGCTGGCTTCGCATCTTTTGACTGTTTCTTTTATTTTTAATATCCAACGGTATTCAGTCCTCCATTAATGGAGCTACCTGCATTTACCCTTCTATCAATATCTCTATCAGCCTTTCCATCTCTCGTAAACATACTACCCAGATACATAAACTCATACACCTGCCCCAAGTATTCATCATTCACAATTATATAAAGATAAATATACGCATTAAGTTAAATGAAGTGAAGCCCAAAAACGTCTCCTATTTTAAAGTTGCTTGGAGGGAGTTTTATTGTATCTTAAAATTTATTTTAGGCGACGAGGCTAGGAAAAGGAATATAGGAAAGGATAGGAGATGGAGATGAATTGGGGATTTTTTCTAATGTTAGTCCTTTATGTGGGCATATGAAATAAATTGGATTGTCGTGTTGATCTTGTCGGAATATGATTTTTTATTAATTTGGTAAGCTCTGGCGAGTTCACGCCATTTAAAAAATCAGCAGTATAAGTACCGAATAGTAAACTAGGACAATAAACGAATAAATCTTAAATCAAAATATACGTTATTCTATACACAAGCTATCAAGAGGTTTACCATCCTCATTCCCCTGAAGTTACACTGAAAAACTATTCTTAACTTTTCTAAAAGGGACGAGTCAGAAAAATTACACGTCATGATTGAATTGATTACCTGCTTACCGCTTTTAATTATTTGATATTCTGTAAAATTAACTAGAAAAATAAATAAAACGACGATTAGAAAAGTTTTATGAAATTCTAGTGAAAAATGATACTTTTTGTAAAGCAAAGAAAATAAAATAAATTTCCCTCAAAGAAGTGATCTGGAAAATTTGAGTTGAAATATAACCATTGTAGAAATGCGTGATTTGTTGCGAAATTTAAAAGACATGAAATACATTAGAAGGGTGTTTTCGGTGTTTTCTTCCTTCATCATCTTCTATTTTTTAACAATAACCGGAATCACTTTTTATTATGAAAGTCTTACAGCCAAAAGCGGCTAGAATTTTTAAATGACCTTTTAATGCACAAAATTACCTGTTATTACTGAAATGGGGCTATCATACCAATTATATCCTTTCGGAAATAGTAGATTAGTGCTTTATATTTTCACTTTTAATAAATTTGTTCCTATCTGACGATGAAAACTTTGCCTTTTATGAAGGCACATGATTATTAAATATAACAAATTAATACTCAGTTGACAGACATAAATTATTTGAGTGTTTTGAAATTGACGAAGACTTAGATTTTAGAATAAGATTTGGGTGGCGGGTATAGATACCGCCGCCGAGGGAACCGTTTATTGGATAACAAACACCTATGCCATAGCCGCCCCCCCCCCCCCCCCCAAGTAGTTCGCTACGTTTGGTGACTTAGCAGGGGGGTCCGGTTCATGGGGTGAGATTTGTTTAGGTCTTTGAGGCGGATGCATCTGCCCATCTGCTGTGTGGTGGACCGGAACGAGAGATACTGATTGAGGTAAGCCTTTTAACCTTTCCAGCCGGGTTCTCTCGACCCATCGTCTTTCACCGCAGTCGGAGGGATGAATTCATACGCCCGTCACTCCTGAACACACTGACCCCCAGATTCCTAACCAACCCTTATACCTTTTTCCTTCCTAGAACTCCCTATCCTTCCCTTTCTTATGAAAACCCTCCATACTGCATCCGAAGATGATATCCTGTGTGGAGGTAGTGTAAAAAAACATGAGCTATAATATTTTATTTCATGAATACCTACGGACATTTTTGAAGCATCTGCCACTGCCAACTGGTGGGTAAGAATATATGTAGTTTTTCTTCACCAAGATCAGAGTACTCGTATGTGACTTAAATCAATATTTAGTGCTTGAAATGGCTTTAGTGACCAGATCTGAAAATCCAGGTAAATTCCAATCTTCCACTTCATCTCCTTCCCTTTACCACTCCTTTAAGCCTTAAAAGATATCCGCCCTACTCGATCTGGACGAAGTTGAGACTGTTAGCTTTCCGAGTTATTTACTTTTACCGAAACGTGAACACTAAATCTGAGCTTTAGGGATCCATCTGATGTATTCTAGATATTTCAATTTGTATCGCGTTTCCCGCCGAGATATTCAACTGTTTCCTGAAATTGGGAACTTCCTGAAAAAGTGAGGGCCGTAATTCACCCCAAAATAAACTGTATTTCTTGTGAATACATAAATATGAAACTGTTTTTCGGGGTTTGTATCAATCAAAGGGTCAATACTGATCCGATTCTATTATTTATTTAGAGAGGCAGATATCGCCAGTCGCTATTTTGAAATTCAAATTCCAGAAATTTAGATTAACGAATTTATAAATTATCACCGAGCTTACGGCGCGGTGGCACAGAGCTATTTAAAATAGGATTTAATTTAAACCAATTTGGTTGGAGAGATTATCAAAATTTCGGGTAAACTTTCAAATTTATGGATGGTTCGCGTAACTCATGGACTAGCAGTTTGATTCCAAACTTTACATGTTGTTTTTATCGAGGGACGAAATATAATTAATTGCTCCGTATTGAACGATGTTTTCCCCATATTCGATGATAATATTTGAACGCTTTAATTATTTATTTAATAAATGTATTAAGCCAAATCCGATTGATAATTATTTGTACGTTCGTTTTGTTTATGTTTCTGAATTTAGTTATTACTAGCGCATGATTTTATTTAATTATATTCAATTTGAGAGGAGGGTACGTGTACTGCGCTCCGGGAACCATTTATTGGATAACCAACACCTCATCCCGCTACAAAATATCCCCGACAAAATATCCTCCGACAAAATATCCTACGGACAAACGTCCCCTAACAAAATATGTACTAAAACCTAACCTAACCTAACCTAACAAGAAATGGGAAAAAATAATACAGACATCCTGTAAAGACCATATATTATTGTTTGAAATAGTAAAATGGGACTAAAATAATACAGAAATCCTAAAAAGGCAACAAATTATTGTTCAAAAATAGTAAAATTGCGAACTTACCAAATAAATATAAGAGGTCCATAAAAGAATATTTCTCGGATGGTTCGTGAATAATGTTATGTATTTATTGTTTATATTTCCGTTATGATTTGATTTATATGTACAACCTCTCTCCATTGCTACCAATGTATTGAAAGATTTTTGGTTTTGTAATTTTTCGTTTTGTATTAAGAAAAAAATTGTTTTATATATTTTTATTTTATATAATTTTTGGATTCATATTCCTTTTTTATAAAATTAATTTACTTATTCCTTATTATGCTGTCTCAGTAGAAGTAAAGTCACAAGGAGGAAATCCATTATTGGTTTTATTTTGGCTATTTAATACTATGTACAAACTGAAATAAATGTCAATTTATTGTTTCAAACTGTCAATTTCCCGAAAATTAATAAAATCAAAAAAAAACAAAAAATTTAAATAAGATTAGGTTAGGTTAAGTTAGGTTTTAGTTGGAGGATGTTTTGTATGTGGGATTTTTGTTGGAGGATGTTTTGTCGGTAGGATATTTTGTCGGAGATATTTTGGATTCGGATATTCGGGATATTCTGGATTCGGATATTGGATTCAGATATTCGGGATGAAAACGCGCATTACCCAACACCTCTGCCATAGGTCACCCCATGTGTTTCGCTAAGTTAAGTGGCATGGCAGGGGTGCCGGGTTCATGGGTCTAAACGGCGGATGAGTGTACCCACCAACTGCGAGGCAGGCCGGACAGACAGACAGGGAGGGACGACTGGTCAAAGTATACCTTCGGACCTCTCCCGAAGGACTTCTCCACGCACCGTTTTGCGCCCTAGTGGGAGGGATGAATTACGTCCGTTACTCCTGGACGTACTGAACACCAGATCCTACCCACCTTTCTGTCCTTCCTTTCCTAAAAAGACCCTCCACACAGCATCCCCATAGATGGGATATGCCTTGAGAGGATTTATTTTCCCCAGGGCCTCATGTGTGGAGCTAATGTAAGAAAAAGACCCGATAAAAATCACGGGATATTATAATTAGTGAATCTGAAAATGTTTTGAAAAAATATTTGTCTCAGGATCATTGCATTTGATTGTTAGCAAACTTCAAAGATAACGATGTTCTTATTAATCGAACACATAATGTAGCACCGCTTGTGAAAACGATAGCGATTCATAGAATATATATTTACGAATGAAATAGGTATACGAACGAAATAATTAGGTATGTTTTTTTTATTGAACCCTCCTAACACATAATGTGTTTATATATATTTTGCATAAAAGTAGTATATGGTTGCAAGCTACCATAAGCATTTTCCCCGGAATGGTACCTTATATGCAGATTTTTTCGGTCGTGCGTGTCGGCTACTGCGGTGGTACGATGTGACTGAAATTCATATAGCGACTTAGACCCTAAACATGTAATGTTATAACAAGTTGTACAAATTGCATATATAAATATAAACTTCTGTTAATCATAAAAAAAACTCATAGTGCATAGTGAAAAACAGCATAGTGAATAGAATAAATCAATAGTGTAAACGAAACTCGTTGAAATTAATCAATTAAAAAAACGTTAATCAGCAATGAAAAAAATGGCACATTTTAATGTTTGTCCATTTTTTGAGTAGATATCGTTTTACATTTAAGATTTTATTATTATTATTATTTTTTTTTTTTTTTTATTACATTAGTTACATTTATACAGCAAAATTACATAATAATAATAATATTTCAAATAACTGTAGATATTAAAATGTGTACAAGTGTTATTATGTCTTGTACGTTATTAGTTCCTAGCTAGGCAGATTGCCTGTTCTAAGGAACCAAATGCTGGTGAAAAATGCCAAAAATGTCTTCTGTAAAAAAAAAGAAAAAACAAAATATTGTTTTTTTTTTTTTGTAGATTAAATATACATATACTAAGTTTAAATATACTGTACTAAGTTTTTACTGATTGTGCCATTAATAGTTAGCCATGTGTAATTTTAAGTTTTAAATGACATTATTTAATAATTTTTCAGACTCAATCCTACCTAAGTCTATCAACCATTTAGTTATTATTGTACCGATGCATGCCATTTTACATGTTTTAATATTTAATTCTGGTGGGATTTTATTATACAATTTCGGTCCCAGATATGTATATGTCTTTTGAAACTTTGCCGAATTGCTCCCTGGGACCACGAGATCCTTTCTGGTGTGACTTCTTGTTATATATTTATGGTCAATTTGCTTAAGATTTTCTACATTTTTATGTACGTGGATAATAACCTTTTTTATATAGTTTTGACGAACATCAAGTATATAAATTTTTTTGTAGAGCTGATCGCTAGAAAACCTATAGGGTTTACGCATAATGACTCTAATTATGGATTTCTGGGCCTTCACTAATGGATCTAAAATTGTTCTACCTGACGCTCCCCAACCAATACAACCATACGTTAAGATGGGGTTGCATAATCCGAAATATATTTTTCTTAAGTCTTGTTGTTTGATTATGTTTCGTAATACAAAGAATACATGAATCAATTTTCTTACCCTTATTGAAAGTTTGTCGATGTGAAATTTCCACTTAAGATGATTGTCTATAATAACGCCTAGATATTTGATGTTTTTCACACTCTCCAAAGCTTCACAGTTGCAGTTAGAATCAATATTATCGGAATTACAGTTAGTCTTATGTGTTTTTATTGTGTATGATGTACTAGGTTGTCCTATTATAGTTGAACTGAATCTTATGTATTTAGTTTTAGCTATATTTAATGTAAGTAGATTTTTGTCAAGCCATTGTTTTATCGCATTGATTCCACTTTCAGCATGTTTATGTGTTTGAGTCCAGTCGTCTCCTTCAAATATAGCTACCGTATCGTCAGCGAATGTAATAATTTTTCCACCTACTTTTAGGTCGCATAACTCATTTATGTAGATTATAAATAGAAGAGGTCCCAATGTGCTTCCTTGCGGTACCCCAAAGTTAGTGTCTAGTGAATTACTTACTATTTTTCCCAATTTGAGTTGCTGGCTTCTACCTGTTAAGTAACTCTTTAACCATTCGTAGGGCATTCCTACAATGCCAATATTTTTTAATCTTTTGAGGAGTAATTTATGTGAAATCGTTTTTCTTTCCGCGATCTATATTTCTAGAAATATGTTCTGTAAGTTGCGCTATAGCATCGTCCGTTCCCCTCCCCGGCCGAAAGCCAAACTGATTTTTGCTTAAAAGTTTTCGGCTCTCTACATAATTACTTAATCTATTTTTAAATATTTTTTCTATAATTTTTGAGATAGCACTTAACAGGGATATTGGCCTATAATTGCCCACTTGGTTTTTAGGTCCACTTTTGTAGATCGGTACCACTAAAGACTTTTTTAGATGGTCGGGGAAAACCCCTGAAGAAAAGCTTTTATTGAAGATGTTCGATAAAGGTGATGCAATATTGTGCTTAATGATTTTAAGTATATGAGTGTTAAGACCGTCAGGACCTTTCGAATGTGTATTATTGAGATTGTCAATAATTTTTAAAACCTCTTCATTTGTCGTAGGTGAGAATTGAAAGGAAAAAGAATTATGTTTTGTTTCTATTGCCGATGCCAGTGAATCTTCAGTTTCCTTGGTGACACTTAGGATGTTTTCCGCAAGGTTAGACCCCACCGCCGTAAAGTATTGGTTAGTGTGGGAAGCAATTATGCCCGAATCAGTGGTGGCTGTGTTTCCAATCAGGAGTTCATTAATATTAGGGTCAATTGTGTGCTTAGTATTGGTAATTTGTTTAACGATGTTCCACATGTTTTTACTAGATGGATCTCGGTCGAGTTGATGCTTATAGTACCGTTCTTTTGCATTACGTATAACATCTTTACAAATGTTACGATACCTACGGTAATTCTGTTGTTTGAGAGTGTTTTGTGGATCTTTGGTCGCCACTTTGGGTAAATGATTTCTTTTGTGTATAGCTTTTACAATACCTCTGCTAATCCAAGGAGTAAGTTGTATTTTTTTATGTGCAATAAGTTTATCTTTTGAATTTTGTGTTATATGCATGTTGATTTTGTTAATAAATAAGTTGAGTGCGTTGTTAACATCAGTCACTCCACATACATCTTGCCATGTTTCCTCATTTAGATCTTTAATTAATCCCTCATAGCATATGGATGATGTGAACTGTGTGATAACCCCCCCCCCCCCCCCCCCTACGAAGTAAAACCTTCCTCTTGGTTTCCAAATGCTTCTACAGTGCTACAGCTACAGGCGCAACCCCGCCCGGCCTTTAAAAGCTCGTAGCTCGTCCGTTCTCGCGTCTCTCCCCTGCATTTCTTTTGCAGCGCCTTTTCAACCCCATCACGTAATACTTTTGCAAACGTGACGAGATGCTCTCAATTAATCAATTGTAATTAACCCCACAACGTTGTGTACTTTTTTGTTTGAGTGGTTTGGTATAGTTAATCCAATTTAATTAATAATTTATTTGTGGTAAACCCTTGTTCTTTTAGATATGGCGTGTTACAATTTGCAAGGCTTCGAATAACAATGACTGAGTCTGACTAGCCTGAAAATTAACTAATTATCTATCTATATTCGTTCAGCTTCCTCCCCTAGCACCTGTTATACACCTACGCTCATCGACGACTATTTTTATTGAAGTAATCTGCATTTTCCCTCCTAGCATCTAATATATAAATTTACATTCAAACGGCGAATTGAGAAGATCCTACCTTTCGATGCGATGTCACGTACTCTCTGCAGCTCTATAAAATGCTATCATGAAAATAATTTGACATTTATGTACATTCTAACAAAAGATTTACACTCAAGCAGTACGGAGTGCAATAACTCTACACTTACAGTGCTAGATGCAGTTTGTTAGTTAGCTAGCTTGTTTTATTTTGTTAATTTGCTTCTACGGGTAGGTATTTTGGATTAACATGAGACAGAACATGTGCTGTTTAAATAATTGGACTCCTCCATAGCCCAACTGATAAGGTGATGGTCATAGACCGCCGAATCAGCTTCCAATTCCAACGCCTCCGGAGAATGTTAAGGTCGCAAGCGACGAATGAAAATCGACATGTTTTGCCTTCTGTCGGGAAAGAGTTTGATGTGTGTTTCTGGTTCATAGAGTGGTAATGGGAATAATATCGACCACTACGCCGCCAAATTATAAATGTGTTGATGATGATGATGAAAGGTCATCTCATACCGTTTGATATGAGGGTCTGCTCCGATTAATGGTGTGATAGCCGATGGCAGGAACTGTTCAGGAAATGTGTGGGTGGCACGAGGTTTTGGAACGTGACATCCTACTCTGGCTTGATGATGATGTTGAAGTTCTTCAGCATGCCGATGACTTGAGTTCCATTAACTCCTAAAGCATCGGCATAAACATTAAACCGAAGTTGATTAGACAATCGGCAATGTCAGGAGATCGGTGGGGCCGCTCTCTCCTCTGATCTGGCGATGTATGAATTTAATTAAGGAAGATTTTGATGTCACCGATCCTCGCCTTGGCAGTCACTCATGTCCTCAATAGTCCCGTTCTCCGTCCAGCACGCCGCCTCGAACCAGTAGAAATAATGATTACGTTTTTCCTAGGCACGCTACAAAACATGCGCCAGCCTGCAATCGCGATGGTCATCGGTATTTGATTTGAATGAAAATTACGTCCTCTCGCATAACATACACAAGCGTAACGTGGGACCTTCCCCGAAATGTCACGGGCATATGCTCTACGATAGGCGTACCCCAACCTCAAACTCAAATATCAGCTCAAAGAAAGGAATGTCAAGCTCGGCTTCCAGGGTGCTGGGTCCAAGAATGAAAGGCACCAGGTCGTGAATCTGGCTTCCCTCCCTTCTATTTCCCCCGCTGCGCCTTCGGCCAGAGTACAATCCCACCCTGATGCTGGATGATCCCTATTCCTAGTGTGAGGAAGTTAAGAAACTTTTGCTACTTATGTAGGTGGATATAACGCATTACGCTTAAAATATGAATACCTACCGACGGCTTCATTCAACCGACAATGTGAAAGGTTTTGCTAAGTCGAATATATCGAATGAAATATACCTACCTAAGCGTAGACCAAAAGGTAGTTAAGAAAACTTATCCGGATTCCAACAAAGAACCGCCGATCGGTTGCCAAACGATTCCATATGTCATGTTCCCTTCGTTCCGCCGACAAGGCAGACCCCACACGAGCGTAACCTAAAAGGTAGTGAAGCCCACGCAGATTTCGTCACTTCGTTTCCCCCATGACGAAGGTAGTCCGGCCAGATCGTAATCTTCGTCCTGCATCAAACTGGCCTCCCGCGACGACAACTTTTATCCGCTGGTACCTCGGAGCGGCGGTAGAGGGAGGGCGAAATGGGTGCACGTCCTTTGTTCTCCTGAAGTCCCCCAATGCCTTAGTGACGTACATACGTCGACATCATGAAATGGCTCCGGCCACGCTTCCAATCCAGTCTAGAGCGGGTACGAGATCCACGTTACCGAGAAGTGATCACAAGGGATTCCAATTTGCTCGGACCAGACACGACCATCGCTTACTTCGCCTCCACATTAGAAAAATAGTGTAAGCCCACCTGCATTTCGATCACATCGCCCCCGATAAAGTCGCGTGAGATACTTCCTCATGGTGAAATAGGAAAGCCGGACCCGTTAATCCATTCGACAACCGCCGTCCATTCTCGAGTCGTAACCCGCTCAATTAAGTTTGAAGAAAAAGAGTTTGTTAATTAAGTAGGTGGATATAGCGCATTACGCTTAAAATATGAATACCTACCGACGGCTTCATTCAACCGACAATATGAAAATTTTTTGCTAAGTCGAAAGAAATATACCTAACCGTGAACCAAAGGTGATTATATGATAAGATATCGAACCAAGTTTATGCAAAGTCCTATGTAAGAGACTTGTTGTGATACCCAAAGTTTGGAATAAGGTGTGGAAAATTTTTGGAATGGGAATTCAATTATGTCAGACTTTGTTAGTAATCAAAAATGCCCATGCTACGCACCCTTCATAAACCGTTATATTACCCAATGCCTTTTCAAAAACCTTCCTGAATATAGTCCCCTAACTACGTTTAAAATTATTATTACGAAACTCGCAAATAACAATTAACACCTCAAAGGCGCTTCACACATTAATTTATACCTACATTCTATACCTATGTATTTTGTTACCCGTTATGTATTGGAGAATACCCAGTAACCCAGTTTTCTAGATTACCAACAAAGCACTTTTAAAGGATTCCATTATTGCTTTGTGGTTTCAAAATCCCGTCCTTTAAATGAAGTCTCTCGTCTAAGATTTATTGCCCGAAAGGGTCTTTTGTGCATCAAATAGTATTTTAGTTCATTGAACCCCAAATTATTATTTTACAACGGTATTGTCTCAAGAATCGTCGCCGGTCAACATCAGGCAGCTCCGGATCGACTTACGGAGGGAACGCTCCTTTTTTTACGATTACCGATAATTACCCGATAGCTTTTAAATGTTACCGTTATAATTTTCCGATTAAATCATCCGACTTAGATGACATGGTTCCTTATTAAAGGCCCCATTAAAGTAGCCATAATAATAATACTAATATTTGAACGATCCACATGGCACCGATTTTATGGAAAACACCTCAAGGCGCTATATAACTATAATACATGTTTAAAAATCTAGAAAAATACAAGCTAGACGAACAATTATAACCAATTAAAATACTCGGGAGTAATGATGATTCTATTGTTTTAACCCTAGTTTGTACGAAATCCAAACATTAATGTTGTTAATAATTAATTCAATTTGTCAAACTTACCCCTCTCATGCACACGAACCTTGACATGCACGAATCACAATCCAAAACCAGCATCCCTCGTGCACTGATTGATCAATCACTAATTAAAGCACCTATTATTTCGGTCTAACTTTCGCGTCGGTTTGTATTAAATTTTATCCTCCCTGACAAACGCCCCAAAAGTGCATTTTGTATTGATATTAAATTAACATTGACCGCCTCAATTTACAAATTATATTATTTAACTTCATGAACTCGCAAGCCGCAATCTCTGTCTTCCTTATTCGCGTGGACTCCTTTTGTCCAATAAAGACGAACTATTCCTTGCTTAATTAAAATGATTTAGAAGCACCGAGCTGGTCTCCTCGCGACTCTCAGAACTTGACGATCTTAATTCTCAACAGGATCTCTCCCTGACTGTCCTCTAACACTCCTCTACCCCGACTGTCCTCTAACACTTCCCTGCCCCGACTCTCTATTATTATATATTACTATCTGAATTATTCCCGGTTTACGCGCACCAAATTAATACTCTGCCGTTCATCAAAACTCGATGATTTTCATCCCGTCCGCGCGCCTCCAGGTTCCTTCCCTCACTGTCCACCAACACTTCTGTACCCCGACTATCTTTATTATTATATATTACTATCTGAATTATTCCCGGTTTACGCGCACCAAATTATTACTCTGCCGTTTATCAAAACTCGATGATTTTTATCCCGTCCGCGCGCCTCCAGGTTCCTTCCCTCACTGTCCACCAACACTTCTGTACCCCGACTATCTTTATTATTATATATTACTATCTGAATTATTCCCGGTTTACGCGCACCAAATTATTACTCTGCCGTTTATCAAAACTCGATGATTTTTATCCCGTCCGCGCGCCTCCAGGTTCCTTCCCTCACTGTCCTGTTCCAACTCTCTGCCCCCCGACTCCCACCCATCTACTTGTGTGGTTTCAATAATATATTAGTCCCTCTTTTTTAAAACCTCAAGTGGGCACATCTCCCAATATGCATATTTCAATCGTTTTAATAGTGTTCTGTCACATTACATCCCAAATTCCAAGAAATCAGTGCAACTTTCATGTTTGCTATTTTTTTGTGTGTAACCTTTAGATAACAGAATACAAACTAATTTTGTCTGCGCCGAAGTCATAAATTATCCCAATAGCGCTTAAAAGAAGAGCTCAGTGGCGCACTTCAATTCACTACGCAAACACATGTGGTTATTTAGTGGTAAGGACCCATAAATCACCCCCATGAATTGGAAACAGAGAATCGTATGCTGAAAACATTCCATGTTACAAAATTGAATATATTTCTAAATCGATCTCTCAATTTTAAAGGAATTATTTCGTAGGCCCAAAGGCGAGATCATCACAACTGTTTAGAGTTTACTTGTTTTTTAAGAGAACTTTACTTGTTTTTTAAAAAATTTGAATGACGGAAAGACAGTCAATTGACTGTAATTAACACAATGCTTTATCCCGGGTGTCAGGTGATAACGAAGAGACATTGGACAACCTTGCACGTAGTCCATTTAATGCTGTCTCTCTCATATAGACATCAGTCGAACGTGTATGAGCATCATCATAAAATCTTAATATATAAAACAAAGTCGGGTTCATTACACCATTTATAACTCAAGAACGGCTGGACCGATTTTTATGGTCTTTGATTTGTTGGATTTGTCTCCGCCTGAATAGCGGAATAGCTATTAAAATATCGAAAAAATTTATGAAAAAAAATTGTCAAGAAAATTATTTTCCTCATTCATTTTGTATGGAACGAATTCTCATATTTTGAAAGAGCTGCAGCAATATTGCGATAAGTATAATATTGAATAGTGAGTGAATTCCACAAATTCAAAAACGTCAAATATCAACGCGCTGATTTTTTTTGCTTTCGTTCTTTTATATATAATGTTGTCCCTCTTTCTAACACACTAAATGTCAACAATGGAAATCGAGACAAACGGTGAACATAATGTCTGAATCCCTCCAAAAGAAAAAATACAATAATTATAATAAATCTCCCTCACGAAAATGAAACGCCATTGCCGTAAGTGAAAAGTAAGAAAATCACAAAAAATATAAATACATAATGATACTGACAAAAACAAAACACGGACAGCTGCACATCGATAATAGGCCACTTGCATGGATTTCATAACGACTTGGAAAAAATCCTGTGGATAGATTTTTTTACTAAGATTACGAAAATGTTAATAAAAATTTTAAGAAATGTATAGTTTTTCTTATTTTTAAATAAATAAATCCATTATTTGAGCTCGTGACGTCACTACACGAAAATTCCCGTCTCCGATTATGTTCCCTTAATTTTGTAAAATTCCACACTGATTATTTTTTTTTTATATGGCAACACTTTGATTTCCGGCGAATTTTTGAATTTGCGTTTAAAGTTCACTAGATTTATTGTTTGTTCTATTCGAACTTATCCTTTGGTTTGATTTTTTGATAAAGATGGCGGTGTTTTTACAGATGTTACGAAGAGAACCCCGTACAATTTATTGCTATTCGTTTGGAAAACGTACTTTTTTTTAAATGATTTTCGGCTATGTAATTATTGTTTTTTCGCACGTATAAAATTATGTCCCGTATTTCCAGTTTATAAAAAATGGTCTGATTTTTCGGATTGAAATTTTCAAAAAATCGCCAGGGTTTAAAAAATGTGATTAAAAAAAATAAAAAATACGGAATGTCTTAGAATATTTGCCTTAACCGGAATTTTTTTTTCAAAAATGTGATGCAAGTGGCCTATTGCTTCGTTGTGTAATTTTTAAGTTAATAAAAAAAAAATTATTCAGCTAATAAGTTAACACAACAGTTATTGATTCTGATGTGATACGAAGTTCTCCGGGTCAGCAAGTAAAGAATATGACACGAGAATTGACTTCCATACAAATTTGAAAGGAAACAAATGTACCACTGACATAGTACATTTTGGTTCCAGACAAAATTCACGTAGTCTCTCTCTTACACTTCCCTGAAATTGTATATTGCTATCGCATTTGAATTTCGTAATCATGGTGAAAGACAGTTTTGCATGGAAATATTGGCACAAATTATGCCTATAATTCGATCACGAAACACACCCACAAGATATTTCTGTTTTTCTTTATTCTACTTATTACATAATGTGTTATTACGATTCAAGTTTTTTCGGAATGTTGATTTTAGAAGTAAAAATGAATTTTTGTATGTTTCGTAATTTGATGACAGAATTCGGAGTCTTCCCAGTAAGATAAAACGTGCTCAAGGGAATCAAATACTTCAGTCGGGTCACGTCGATAGACGGTACAATGAAATATTGCATATGTGACGAGGTGTGATCTAAATATTGCGAAACAGATTGCGTGCCAAAACCGATTGCGTTCCATTCCACCCTCTTTCCCATGTTGGAGTGGATGAATCCCTGTCCAAAGCATCTTCCTTAACCCCTCTCACAATGTCGCCAACAACTTAATAGTTTCTACAAGCCAGATGCAAGAAAGCTCAAACACCAGAGGGAAGTGAGAGTAAAACACATCACAAATATTACTTCTTAAAATTTATTTTATGGCACCATTTTAATTCAAAATTAATAGAATACTTAGTTTTTACCACGTTCATTGTTTCATGAGCAATGCTCACTTCTTCGGGGTTTACTCAAAACCCTGTTTATTGTTTAAACCTTGTCTTTTTTAAGTAAAACTTTTTTACGCACGCTTGACTTGGGGAGTAAGCTGGTGAATGCGTGACGAGAGCGTTACGAAAAGTGCGATCGAGCGAGGTGAACGGAAGTTGAGAGGGAGATACAAGTTAGTGGAGATAGAAAAAGAGAGAGTTACGTTTCGTATATTACTGTAGGGGCAAGAGAGAGAGGTGCCAGCACATATTTTCTTTTTCTCTTTCTCTCATAACCAGGTACGTTTCGTATATCTAAGACACAGTGCAGCATTGTCTGTATCACACTGTAGGAGCAAGAGAGAGCAGTGCGCGCGCACATTTTCTTTCTCTCTTCTTTTATAAGTTAGTGATGTTTTACTTCAGACTTGAGGTCTAAAGCACACTCGTTTTTTTTACATGAATATCGCACAAGAGTTCCAACTGCTACCGTCTGGAGCCAGTGGGACTATGGCATCCCCAATTAGGGTGTGTTGTGAGGCTGAAGGTAGTGGGAAGGGGAAGTAGATAGGGAAGAGGAAGGTGGGGAAGTACCTGGCTATTCAGATCTGGTCACCAAACATAATAAACATCTTAAAAACAAATGCTATAGGTATATTAACGCCAAGAGCATATATAAATATCATTTATATATTTACTAAGGACGGGATATTTCACATAATTTGTACAATTCATCAAATTTCAAAAAATATGTTCAAGTTCTGTGAAAGTCCTATTCGGGATCAATTCTTATCCAAGTTCTGTGAAACACTCGACCATTTTTTTACATTAGTTCCGATCAGGAATCCCTGAGAAAAAAAGTTCCCTCGGGGCCTATGTCATCGTTGGGTTGTGCATACGCATCCGCCGCCGAGACTTCAACCCATGAAATGATAATAGAACTTTCACAGAACTTGAATTATAACCTTGAAATTTGACGAATTAAAAGAAGTTCCGTTAAAAGAAACACTCGTAAAATATTAGATTTTTCCTTAATATCGTCTGTAACCTTCATTTAAAGCGTTTGAATAGGTATTAAAATTAATTGCTAAAAACCTTACGAAAATTATGGCTTTTTTACACAAAAAGTATTTATGATAACCTTTATAACGTAACGGTTTTCGTTTTTAATTTTCTAAAGCAATTTTCTTTAATTATACTCAACTATATTTTAATCGTTTAAATTGTATTTGCCTACCGACGATTATTGTTGAAACAACTTTTTCTAGATCTGTTTAATGATTGAGTATTTAAACAATAATAAAATGTGTTTGATCAAATCGCTAAAAAAAACATCGTTTTAATAATGTTTTTTTTTTAAACTAATTAATTACATGTTTCTACCATCGATGTTGTGATAGGACGTCTTTATATTTACCGTGACGATTCACGATTCACGGTAATGGTATCATGACTGCATAAAATAGTAATATACATACGTTCCTTATCACAATATTGCTGCAGCTCTTTCAAAAGATGAGACACACAATGCACGTAGGTCTGTTACCCTTAAAGGAAAATATATAATATAATAATACACAGCCATATAATGCTGCCCCTCTTTCTTACACACTAAATGACAACAGTCAAAATGAGATAAAACGTTAACACATGTCTGCACCCCCCAAAGGAAACATACAATAATTTTCATTCATCTTCCTCACACGTTTAAATAAAATGAAACGCAATTTCCGTTGTAAAAAGTAGTACTTTGGAGGAAGCAGGACACGCATTTTGTGTGTTTCACCATTATTTAATGTGTAAGAAAGAGCTGCAGCATTATAGCGATAAGGAAAGTATATTTATAGCCTTTTTTGCCGTCACGGTACCGTTACCGTGAATCGTCGCGGTAAATATAAAAGCATCCATACGGATTTTGAAAGTTTGACATTATATCCAATATTTTTGATTATCATTTTTAATTCTCTAACCATAAAACACGGACATGAATTTTCTCAACACATCATTTCTTTTATAAATACCAACCTAAAGCATTCTCCAATGTCCATATTCTATATCTTTGCCTCTTCCTGCATTTTTTTTTTAATTCGTCATATTTTGTTTTTTTTTTGTCTGAAAATGGATGCATTTTTAAAAATTTTTTTTTTTTCCTTAGAATAAATTTCATAAGAATTTAGGCACGCGATGCCAAGTTAAACGTACTTCCTGTAAGTGGGATACGTTTTTAGATTTTCACGGCCAAAAGCATTTTCATTGTTTATTTTTGGGGTGTTATGCCGTGTTCTTCTTTCTTCTTTACACTGCAACGCTGTCCGAAACGTCGGCTAAAGAAGGAGGTAACGCAACACGGCATAACACCCCAAAAACAAACAATGAAAATACCTAAAGGTGTTTTAAACGTGATATAAGATTGGGTTTTAATGTATTTTGATTGGGCGTAACGAAATCATGTTTTAAATCGACCTGTTTGCATTCTGTAAAATTATTTGTTTCAGTTTCGGTTCAAGATGGTGGCCGTATTAGAAACTACACTTTTATTCCGCCAGAGTTCGCACGATCGTGGTTCCTACTACGTGCTTTCAAATCGGAATAATCAATATTATAGTACCTACCGGCTTGAAGAAAGTAAAAAAAAAGAATTATTTTCGTTGAGATGGGGTCATTTCTTGTAATTAATGGGGGAATTTTTTGTAATTAAAAGAAATGTTACCTACAATATTAATGGTTTATAATTAAGTTTATAAGAAAGTTATAATTAAGTATTATGTAGGTATATCTACTACTATAATATTATTTATAAATCTTATGATTTCAGTAGATATTTTGGTTTTGATTTATTAAATAAGGGAAAATTAATAACACGCTTTTTTCCACGTGAGGTCTACTTTTCAGAAAAGTACTCATTACAGCGTAGTTACTTCTGGCTAATAAATTTAAAAATTGTGTTCAAAATTAATCAAAATATAAACTTTTCATTAAATAAGATCGATTGTAGTCTGCAACCTTTGGACTGTTAATATGCTTTGATATTAAAAATCTTCCAATTTCTTAACTTCAGGGGCATAGTAGGTCTAGGTACCTGCGTAGACTGACGCACTTTTGGCCACCAAAACTATTGTGATACTCCTTGAAGAAAGGTCGGTTTGCCCAGTAAACCATCATGCAAAAATACTTTTAATTTTCACAGCTTCCTCTTTCCGAAAACACCCTGCATACAGGTGTTAATCATCCCTTGTGCACAGTTAATTTTTAAAATTGTTGTATTTCGCCACGCATCATATATGTAAATTAATTTGTTTTTAATTGGAATCTCTTTTCAAATGCAGTTTACGAATCTTACTATCTTACTAATATTATGAACGCGAAAGTTTGTATGGATGTTTGTTACTCTTTCACACAAAAACTACTGAATGGATTTTAATGAAACTTTACAATAGTATGGCTCAAACGTCAGAATAAAACATTGGCTATGTATAATGGTAAGCTCTGGCGTTATGAAATGTGTATAAATGAAAATGTGTGTATTTCATATATTTTAGCGGCAGTGTGGAAAGGCAGGGGAAAGGGGAACGGGGGAGGCGGAGTTCTCGGATAGGGAAGAGACGAGGGAGGGGGAAGGCGGGGAAGGTGGAAGAGAACGGACGGACGGGAAAGGACATGCAGGGAGAATAAATTTATTTATTTGAATGGCATTACAACGCAGGCCGGGAACCAGCTAGATACCTAATAATTATACAAAAATATTACGGAATATTAAAATTAAAATTTTTTTAGACATGTAAATAAAATTTTCTATTAAAACATTACATTATAGCTGGGTATCTTCTTTTAAGCTTGTCTGAATTCTTCAAGGAAACACTTCCAATTTTGAAAATTACGGAAAATAAATTCAAACCGAGATCTAGAGTTCCCATAACTGGAGTTATAATCCATAGGCAAATAAACGAAATTAGTGTTTTTGGTAAGGTGATTATTATATTACTGCGTCTCCTCCTCCCCACCTTCCCCGCCCTCCCTGTCCCCTCTCTCACTCCCCCGTCCCGCCAAACCCCCTCCCGCGTCCCATATATTCAGTCCCAGTACATTCAGTTTTCAAACAGCTCTCATGCCACCTATTATAATTTTATTCAAATCATTTTCCATATATTACAAATATTCATTTTTACATATTATAGGAACAATCAATCAAATTTGATCCCTAACACAGGTATCTATTTAAAATGCCTATATTTCATACTTAGTACCTCCAGTAAATTCATTAATGTAAAGAGTTTATTCGAAAAATGAATTTTTATTAATCGATGGTTTGCAAAATGACATTTTTGACAGCTTCACAAGAGTTTTTTTAAGTATAAAAAAACTTTTCAGATGTATTATCATGTGGTTGTAATAATTCAGAAACCTTCGCTGGGATGGAAAAGTATTTTGAAAGTTTCAAACATTTCCTATGCTTAATATAAATAGACAACTCACTTAAATACATATTTATAAGCAAACATACGAGTATTTTGATTTGTATACATTAGATAATGACATGTGTTTGTATTATAATATAATATTTTATTGTACCTATAGAGAAACAAACAGCGGGTATATAAATCAAAAACATAAAATAAAATTATTTTCCAGCGATCCTGTGTTCAATAGCACATGTTTTGGACACGGTTTCCGCTTATTACAAAATGAAGACCAAGAGAGTTCTGCGAACTTTGCCAAAATACTTCTAATTATCCCAATTTTGAAAAGGAAACCAGCATTTCCATAATATTTTTTGGTTCATACAGTATTATTATTTCTACCCTTATTTTACGGAATGGTTATTGCGAGAGAGAGGTGCCGTGGAATATGAAATGAAAATTAACTACAAGTTTATGCTTATTACAGACTTTATTCAGAGGTTTTCTGGTTTAGTGGGGTCACTTAAAGTATTGTTTGAAAATCAAGGGGATATTCCAGTATTTCAATGGAAATAAATTTATTTAAAACAAAATTGCTCAGAGGATCTACCCAGCGTTTTATTTATTAAAGTGGAAAGCAAAATTTAAAATGTAATTTTATTTTAAACATGGATAGAATTCTGGTTACATTCCAAAACCAAATTAAATATTTTAAAATAGGTCAATAGCGGAAAATTATGAATTGAGTTTTAAAATATTTTTATTTATTTCATCCAAGTCCGTTTAAATTTATGTGTCTACTGTAAAAAGATATGTATTAGCAATACCAAAGTAAATAATTAATTATATGACACGTTCATTATGATGTATAATCACATAAATAAAATACGAACATATTATAAAAGTGGTCATCACCGCAGAATTGGCATAACAAAAAAAATCTCTTTCATCACATCCACTATATTTTTTTTTTCACTTCGTCTTAATAAGATATTGCATTTATTCTGGTATTATTTTTCTGACTAAGCAAGTTATTCAAATAAACAACACGTACCTAAGTTTTACAACATTAATTTTAGTGTTACAATTTTTTTTTTATTTACCCTTCACTTTTTATTTTTTTCTCCACATTATTATTACATAACGAATCATGTACTAATTTTAATTTGTTACTGGTTAAAAACAGCATATGGTTATCGTAATAAAATAAACTTAAATACCTAGTCTGAATATATTATCAAGATTCTGAAGAATTTTCGTAGTCCTTAAAAGTAAAATATATTTGTGTTGCGCATCATGAAAAAAAGTAAATAATGATAATCGCTGTAGTCATTAATATGATATCTGGCAAAGTATACAATAGGCAAAGTTTTTAGAGCAATTTCCCTAAAAGCCCAAAAACACGCACGCTTCTTAGCGTTAATTTTAGTATGCTACCTTTGTTCGTTAAAATAACTTAATAAAAACTTACCTTTAAAATTAATGTAACTGCACAACTTTGGAACTTAAAGTTACTTCCCAGGATTCCTTCACTCTTCTCACGATAATTTTAAACGTCTTTTTATCTTTAGTAAAAAGCGCCATTTTATAAATGCTTTACAGTTTTTCACTGAATCCTTAAATACAAGTTTAAGTAAAATACTTAAAACAACTTTTTTTATATATGGTTAATTGAATGTGCTATTTTAGCATGATGTTTTATAAAAAAATAAACCACTAAACTTTAATTAAAAGTTTTAAAAGCTTGTGTATTTTACTTATTAAGTCAAAGTATCATGTAGAACACTGTTAAAAACAATTATTTCACTTCATAAAGTTCAGAAAACCACAATAAAAGCTTTATAATAAAGTTTTTATTCGACATTTTGAATAATTATCCCACAATAAAAGTTTTAAACCAATTTTATGCATTATTTGTGTTGTGTAAACTTTTTTAAGTTGAGTATTTTATTTTATAACTGTACAATGATGACATATCATTGATAAAGTTTGTCATTAAAGCGTCGTTATTTTGAAATAAGACGCCGCGATGTAGCGACGGCGTACGGCGAGTGATTGTTTTCGGAGAGTTCCTGCTTGGTTTGCGTCTCGACGCTCGGCGGGTATAGGTAGAGACTAATCCTGCTACGCGAACTGAACCGGCGCTACCCGACGTCGAATAAGGCTGTATGGGATGCTTTGGGGGTCGGTATTTTAACTGGGCGGGGACGGCGGCCATATCTGCGTAAGGCTTAAACTACATTCAATAAACAAAATATTTTGCGAACTTTTTTCATGTCATTTAAAATTAAGTGCTTTGCCAAGCATGTACCTTAAAATACTTGAAAATTTCATTGCTCGGCAACATTATTTATTGTGTACTAATTGTAAAAATCTGAAATCATTAATTAATTCATTAATGTACAGGCGTTGGAATATATTATTAATAGTTAATGTGAGACAGATTCTGTGATGTAATAATTGTGAAACTCTCGTTGGATGATTTTTTACAAAAGCAATGCTGTGCGTATTATTCAATTTTAAAAAATATATTATTTATTCTTCAATTATTATAAAGACAATTTGAATCCATTAATTCAACATCCAATAAATTAATTTACAAATATGAAAAAGGTCATACACATTTTTCGAAGAAAAGTTTTCCGACGAATTTAACTTTGTGATAGTATTATTTTTTTATTTTTATTAAAAGGCAAATAAATTTGTTCACATTTTTTTTTATGCACATTCAACACATTTTGTGGTTTGACTAAATTATGTTACTCAAATGTAAGTTTTTCTTTTTGTGTTTTCCTGCGATGTATAAATAAAATTACAGCTATGCTGGAGATTTATAAATTAATTTACAGCTATGCGAGAGATGTATAAATTATTTTACAGCTATGCGTGAGATGTATAAATTATTTGGTAGCTATGCGAGAGATATGTCAATTATTTTACAGCTTTGCGAGAGATGTATAAATTATTTTATAGCTATGCCAGAGATGTATAAATTATTTTACAGTTATGCGTGAGATTTATAAATTATTTTACGGCTATGCGAGAGATTTATAAATTAATTTACAGCTATGCGAGAGAAGTAAAAATTAATTTACAGCTATGTGAGAGATTTATAAATAAATTTACAGCTATGCGAGAAATGTATAAATTAATTTACAGCTATGCGAGAGACGTATTCATTTATTTACAGGTATTTAAATCACCCTACAGGTGAAATTTCTCACAAATATCCACATTAAAAGTGGCGCAATTTTTCTATGCATTTTCAAATTATCAAGTAGATTTAGTATGAAACCTTTCTTACAACTCGTAATGGATAGTTGGTCCGCTCAGATATACCACGTGACTGATTTTCACAGCAAAGCCAGCAACGAGGGACTTGCGCCGTTGGGGATGGGTCCTACCTCCTACCCTTGCAGACGAACTGTTTGCCAAATTATGCAGTCGGAAAGGACTGATTGAACAAATAATTACTTCTGTTCTTTGGCGAATCACGTTAAAGCAGAACTTTCTGTTACATAACTGTAGAATTTATTCTCGGCTGATGATTTCTTTCGAAAAATTAGAAGACGACAGTCGAAAATCCATAAAAGCTTTGAATAAAATGATTTTAAATATTCAAAATTAATATATACTTAGTTTTAAATAATTAAGGTGGTGAAGACTTAGTGTTTATTTATATTGAATTAAAGTGATGCCACAAAATAAGTTTGCTGTATTTGAAAAAGCAATTGAAATATGTTTGTTATTAAGAAAATTTCCAACACCTGCACTATATTTTACTCGTTAAAATTATCGAGAATAGCACAATACGTAATTTAATAAGATAATTTTTTTACAATAGATCCACCAAGGAGACCCGGAGGAAAATTATTTCTCTCAGGGCATGAGGGCTAGGGTAGGAATCTGGGGGTCAGTAGATTCAAGGGTGACAGACAAATTAATCCATCCCTCCCACTGCGGTGCGGTCTAACTGGACAGGCCAATTTTTTATTAATTTGTAAAGATGGCAATTTTGAGGAAAAAAAATCCTCATAGCCTGTGTAATCTTTGGGGTTGGTGTAAGGAGAGTCTTTTTCTTCTTGGAAGACGGTGAATTCATCCTTCCCACTACGGCACAAGGCAATAAGTCGAGAGAGTCGTGCTGCAGAGGCGAAACGGTCTCCCTCAATCACTCCCTCCCGATCCGGCCTACCACCAGTGAGTGGGTAGACGCATCCGCCGCCAAGACCTAGACAAACCTCAGTCTATGAACCCGGGCACCCCTGCTAAGTTACCTTAAGTAACCAATGTAGCGAACTACTATGGTTATCCAATTAATGTTTCCTGGGGCTGCGGTAGGTACTCTAACCCACCTCGAAAACGTCCCTCCCACATTAAAAAAAAATACTATTCATAATGTAATCGTTTACGTTTCAACCGAATTTAATTTGTTAAACTCAAGCAGAGGGTCAACATAAATAAATACCAAAAATAAAGGTATACAACAATATGTAAATAAAACAATAATAGCCCAATTAATAATTGTGTTTATATTTTACAAAACTTATAAACAGACTTGTAGATTTTATAAAAAGTTACACAATACTTATAAAAGCGCTAGTTTATCCGTTTTTAGCGTTGACAGCTGCTTTCAGTCTCGAAATATTTTTAGGATCGATTTACATTCATGCTTGTTATTAAAAGTTGTGGAAATTAAAGGTTACGGTATAAGTAGATACATCTCGTACAATATATTTTTTTCACCTACAAACTGGATGTCTTTTGACCAAAAACATTATAGAATATATCCGGGGGTACAGTGTAATAATTTCTGGAGGTGTTCTACAGTTACGACAGTAGAAGTAAAAAAAGATGATTTTTTTAGGCAGTTTTCGGGTAAAAAGGTGTGGTTGTCTCTAAGGAAAAAATAAATTGTAGAAAAATATTTTAATTTAAAAAAAAAACAATGGAAATTGCGTCAAAAAAGGTTGGATTAACACAAATATGTACATTAAGTATGAGCTGGTTTCATGCTGTATATATGTTTAATGATTTTTACTGCAATCTTTTATATTTTGTAATGGTTATTCTCTTCAGTAAATAGGATTATAACTGTTTTAGGCAGAATATGGAAAAGGCATCACAAATTCCACCAATTAACAAAAACCATTTTTTTGTCTTAATTTTGTTGGCTGGTTTAATTCGTTTTGCAGAGCTGCGTTCATTTATAATTGCATTAAAAATAGTCATATACTTGGGCGTTTCGCACAAAAGTTGGACAAATTGATGAAATTAACAAGACAAACAAGAATAATAAAGGAGCGAAGCGAAGAAAAGAAAAAAGTGGAGTTTTAATTGACCATCCCACTGTCTTCAATATTAAACGAAATACTTATAAATGTGTCATACTCATTTCTTACTATAATTCAATCATATTCCCATGAAAAAAAAGATGGAACTTATTTAATTTAAATGTGCATACCACACTCCTTAGAGTCCCATCTGCTCCCAACTACAAGCAAGTAAAACAGCAACTACAGTATTGCTGAAGGGAGCAGTGAAGAAATGAGATAGAGGAAGGCTGGGAGCACCTGGCTATTCAGAGCTCCTAATCAAACATGACTAAATTAAATGGCGATTTAACACCAAGGCAATACTGAAAGTATCTATTACTGTGAGCTTATTTTATCGACTGATCTTAAAGTAGGTATTAAAATAATTTAGATTACCTATCAATTTTATTTTAAAAAATACCGCGTCCATCCACTAAGATCTGTAATTTCAGTAAATTTATATATTTAAAAAAAAAATCAATAAAATATCCATTTTGATATAAAAGGCGCCGGCGTAAAGCTGTTTTAATTGGCTTTAAAATACTTATAGCCATTTTCCGGTTAAATTCGGTTTGTGCAATGATTTTTAACAGACTATATGCGAAAGTCAATATTTAGGTGTCGGGTAAAATTAGTCGTCCATATAAAAAATACGCCGAATTCATTGAACTTTTTTTTGTTGAATCGGTACACTTCTCCCTGACACATTATGTATTAAGACATTGGTGGTCATATTGGATGTTTACTTTATTGCTGTACTACTTTTGAAGTGCTTGACAATTTTTTAATTGTAGTCAAAATTATTAAAGAATTTTCAAAAACTTTCGGATATTAGGATGGAATAAAGTGCACCAACAAATTGGAAATGTTAAATATTGCCTTTGGATAAAATTCTGCGAATAAAACGGGCTTTTACATATGGTATCTACAAATGTTTTCAAGAGGACCGTGAATATGTTGAAATGTCGAGCGTCCTGGACGCCCACCAGCACATTATAATGTTCCTTGTCAATTTTAATACTATGTATTTCTATTTTTTCTATCTCAGTGGTTGCAAGTTAAATTGCCTCCTGAACAGAAGCTTTATTTGTAATCAGAATCATATTTTTATTTTCCAACACATTTATTATATTATTTGGCCCATCGCGTATTCTGATTTTTATGGGTACAATACATTTCCATTTTTACGAACCCGTTATATCCCATAGATTGTCCCTAAAATATTTTATTGTTGTTTTCCTATACATTTTTTATCGTAAATGGGGAAGTATTGATGTCGTTAATCGATTATTCCTCGTCATAAAAATAAAACTGTCATATTATCGTGAACCTGATTTGAATAATTACAATATAATATCATTAGATAAATAATTGCAAAGATGTTTTATTTATTTTTATTGCAAAGCTAATTTATAATAAACTTGTATTACAAGTCAATTAATTATTTACCT
This sequence comes from Limnephilus lunatus, assembly GCA_917563855.2. Classification (NCBI taxonomy): domain Eukaryota; kingdom Metazoa; phylum Arthropoda; class Insecta; order Trichoptera; family Limnephilidae; genus Limnephilus; species Limnephilus lunatus. Next base: position 83,429,897 of record OU830596.1, on the reverse strand, counting down.
TTCGATATCTAAATAAACGTAAGTAAGTTGTCAATAAAAAAAGACAGAGACTTCGATTGTTATTTTTAACACTTCAGCTTAATGAGAACTTTCCTCGGAAGTAACAGAGTTAAAGTATTCAATGTATCCAAACTATATACTATATCAGCACAAAGACAATTCATCTAACTAGCTTCTAAAATGTTCAACCTCCTCCCTGATAACTTTGATCAGTGACGTCACCACGAAACATTTTAATAATACCAACTTGACGGCGTGTTTCAATGACACGATTAAAAATTGACTTTTAATTTTTTTTTAAACTCTGCCTTTAACATTATTTAATAAAACTTATATATTCAGAATCAGCGTTTATCGGTCTATACTATGTGAACATATTTTTTTAAAGCCGTAATATTTTTCACTGGAGTTACTTATTGTTAGAGAGAAAGAATTGGATTGGAATTAAGAATGAGAAATTTTCGTTCAGAGATGAAATTTAGGGGAGGTGCATTATTGAAAGTGTAAAGGCATTTCTAGACGAAGCTGCATAGAATGCAGAGTGTTTGTATAGTTTTGTGCAGTAACAGAATGTGTGGTCTAAGTTTCCCACTTCAAGGTAACTTTGACTGCAATCCGGGAGTCAAGAACTTGATCTTTGAACAATCAGGAAGATATGGAGAAGTGTCCGATTTGCATACGAATACAAAACAGTTGAATTTGGAAGACTAATTGAAGAATAATAAAGCAAAGCGATGTTATTTTGTTTTCATTCGGAATGATGTTCTCGTAAGTACATACATAAAAATGATAAAAAAATAAATTTCGGAATACATGGGCTTTGGGTCCCAATCAAGATAAAATGGTCATGGGTCTGCAAACGAACCATTATTGAGTTATTAAGGTTAATGAAGACTTATTTTTCGTTTGTTATTCATCCGTACGTACAGGTGATACCCGACTAACGTGATTGTGATGCCTGACAGTAATTGTGTTAAAAATTTATTGTAGAAGAGATTTTTGTCTGCGGATGTCCCTGTATTATGGCGTATGAAGTGTTGGTTGATAATAATACTTATATTGTACAATTCAGTTAGATTTATACATATTTTATTCGATGATTTAATTAAGTTTTATTTTATTTTTTAAGTGATAAATTATATCGTAATGTAATATTTAAATTAGGATATTCCCTATGAATTTAAAGATATGATTTTAGATTTTTACGGCCAAGAAGGTTTTCGTGTTTTTATTTATTTTTGGGGTGTGTGATCAGGGAACACATCTGCCCTAATAAAGAACACTGTAACCCTGTCTGAAACGTTGGCTAAAGAAGGAGGAAGCGCAACACGGCATAACACCCCTAAAATAAATAACGAAAAAGAGTTTAATAAAATTCATTTCAGGACAGACAATATTAAAAAAATAGTTTTACATAAGAATACGAATTTAAAAGGGAGTTCAACGAAAAGTGTAGATTGATTACACTACATTGATTTTAAAAGAGACTAGACAGACTTAACAGAGTTATTTGAAAATATTTCATAAATAGGTATAAGAAAGATTTATAAAAGTTAGAGAGTTCCAAATAAAATGTGTGCCACTGGTTAATAAAGCTGCTGAGGAAATATCATTTAAGGTTAAACGTCACGCGCGTTATAATCTACGCATTCATAGATGGCGCCAATCAAATTATTTTCGGTTTTTAAATTAATTGTTCGCGCACGTACACATTTAATTAGAATATAAATAAATAGTATTGTCCATAAATAAACCCAAATCTTTCTAGGAAGGCTGAAAAATACATTATTGGATTGAGTCATCGATACAAAATTGAATTTTTCAGCTTTTCTTGAAAGATTTTGGTTTATTTATGGACAAAACTATTTATTTATATTCTAATTAAATATGTACGTGCGCGAACAATTAATTTACATTAATATTTTAAAGCGTAACGTGCAAAAAGCAATAAAAACCGAAAATAATTTGATTGGCGCCATCTGTGAATGCGTAGATTATAACGTGCGTGACGTTTAACCTTAAGAGATTTTGCCAATGTTTTTTTTAAATGTTTTAATTGAAAGTTTTAGTTTACTAGGTAATGCGTTGTATTAAATTACGTATAAGGTATAAATTCCAAATTTAGTTGCGAGTAGATGACGATAAGTGAATTTGATTTTGTGATCGAGTTTTTTGCTGGTGTATGTCAGAATTAAAGTAAATTAAATAGGGAATGTGAGATATGTATGAAGGGCGTTTAAGTGGTTAGAGTGTAGAATATATAGGTATTATGATTGAAATGTATTGCGGATGTAAGAATCAATAGCATTATTTGTGTTTTGAAATATGTAGTTGTTGCGTTTCGGTTTTTAACCACTGTTGTAAAGGTACCTAATTAATGACATAAATTTTATTTATGTATTCAACGCCCAGAGGGCTTTTACAGTAGTACAATTTGTTTATGATAGATGATTTTTAAACAGATAGATAAATGATAAGAATCAAATTAGATAAAAATGCACACAGGTCACAAAAATACAAAAATTCAGAGATTTGATAAGTTTACAAAAATACATATATGTTTAGGAATAGTTTTGGAATAAGTTTTTTACAAGATCCACAAAATTCGCCAAGTTGATGTTGAATATGTCAACATCACTTAAGTACTGATTTCCCATAGTGTGAAAACTTTGTATCGGAGAGTGGGCAATGTAGTTCCGCTTATGAATGCTGCAGTAGAATAGTGTATTTTGTCGTGTGGTTACTGTCGGTATTCGTAAGTTTATGAGTTGTAGGAGTTCGCAAAAGTCGAATTTAGAGTTACGTATTTTGAATAAAAATGTCAAGTCGTTTATTTTACGTCTGTCTTTTAGTGTGTGTATTTGATTAAAATGTGTTTTACAAAGTGATTATCTTTAATTTAACATAAATTTGAATTTAACAATAGGTAGAAAGGAAGAATCATTAATGGTGACTTTAGTTACTTTAGGATCAGAATGAGTTAAATATATTCAGATCTAAAATTAGAGACCTAAATAAAGCCCGGGCAATGCCAGGTAATTACTCTAGTATTAAATAAATGTGAGCAATTTCTAAACTGTGCTTTATATTTTATTACAGTATCGTTATTCTTCATTATATTAACACAAAACTGCAAAGGTATAATATACCTATATGCAATTCTAATTTTGAGATCAGTGGGTATCTATATTGCAATGAAAAAATATTTTTTTCACTTTTACGCCTTTTTAATTTTTTTTTAAAATGTAGGTTATACAGCTTCACATTTTCACAATGAGTTATATTTTTATTATTGCCATTTGAACAACAGTGGCGCCCTCCTATGTTTTCCACTCTTATTTGACAAACTGTAAAATCTGAATAATTCACTGTATCAAAACGGTTTTTTATTCTCATTAAACACAAATCATTTATCCTTACCTAAAGCTTAACCTTCCTCAATTCGTTTTTTCTTCAGCTTAGTCGATGGATAATTATGTTTTAATTTATTTCTTCTTGATTTTCTTGGGGGGCAGAGGTTTTTAAAAAAGCAACCCCAGGCAAGGGGCCAACCAACCCAGACATAAAGGTTACCTTATGCGAACCCACTTAAAAATAAATTAACCTCTAGAATTCGTTCACTGTGTACTAATAAATAATGTATCCTAAAAAATTATCTCATTTTTGAGGAGATTTCGCACATCAAACGAAAAATTCGTTGCAATTTATGTTAAAACATGTAGCATTTGCCTCCGGAGAAAATTATCATTTAAAATTATACTATAAGTAGATTTGATTCGGTTTTGTAAATTTATTTCATAAATCTGTAAATAACGTTTTTAAAATTTGCGGCGTGAGAAGAATTGAATTATTTTCATTTTGGAATTAGCTGTTTTTTTATTAATAAAAATTATTCACCTCGTTAACGAGGTAAAGCAATTTTAAAAAACCAAAAATTATTACGATAAAGCCAGCCATTATTTAGTAAGCGTAATAAATAAAAAGCTTTACCAAAAAAGGTGTTTGATTCTAACATTAATTTTTATTTTCATTTAACACCGCACGGAAATTACACAGAATGAGTGATTCGTATTAGACTATGAGTTATGAGGTGGAAGGAAATGAGAACGATGGAAAGATACTTAAGTTGAAAGAGAGAGTTGGTGATTCAGTTTACTAACTTCAGATTTTATGTCCGGGTTAAATCTTCCCCACAGGAAAGACTAAACCCTTCCACACACTTTTCCACAAAGGATTATCTAGTCGATCCACGCTATGTAAGTGCACCATATAAGTATAATAAATACAAAACAATTTTTTTATTTTCTATTTTTTTTATTTATCACATAAGATACATTATTATACAGCAAAAATAACTTATAACATATTATATTTATATTTTAAAATAACCTTTTTTAATACAAATAAACTACATAATAAATTTTCACAGATTTTTTTTTAATGATATTTCTCTTCTATTGAAGCAGACGCTTGTGATTAGAAGAGGGACGAGTATCGGGATGAGAAAATATTTAAAATATATTAACAAAATATATTTTGTGTCTTAAAATTTAATTGTGGTAGATGCTTAAAAAAACAAATTTACAAGCTATATAAGTTATGATGATAAATTTTATCAATTTGTTACTTTTACTTTATTGCTCTTTAATTGCTTTTAGTAGGCATTTATCGTCTTCGCTTGTTCTTATTTTTTCAGGTAGGCTATTGAAGTATTTTTTCCAAGATATGTGTAATGATGTCGTGCAAATGAAGTGTTACATTTTTGTGTTGGAAATATATGTTTTTGATGAGTATGACTGTACTATAGTAATATTAATTTCCTTATTTTGTTAACGTAAGGTTGATTTGATCTTTCCAGTTCAGGTTTTTGTCTATTGTTATTCCTAAGTATTTAATTTTATTCGAAATTTTTAATGTGGAACAGTTTATTTTACAGTTATTTTTTTGTCATCTTTAGAATTGTCATGTATAATTATATCAAAATTTACCGGAACGTCCTTTGATTTTATTGCAAATGGTATAACGTGAGTTTTTTCACCATTAAGAGATAGTAGATTTATATCAAACCAGTGTTTAAGTATGTTTATGTCTTCTGTTGCTTTTTGTTTTACTACTTGCCATATGATTCCATTTTCAATAAGTACTGTATCGTCGGCATAAGAGGTTATAATACCATGAAGTGACTGTGAGAATATCCCGTTTATATATAAGATGAATAATATAGGACCCAGCACAGTACCTTGTGGAATTCCATATTCAGATGTCTCTTCGTCGCTATAAATTTTATTTATTTTGACACATTGAGGGCGATTTTTTAGGTAGCTTTTTATCCAATTTGCTACGTTTTCATTAATGTTCAAATTATTTAAGTTTTTTATAGGATATGCTGTCAAACGTTTTTCTCAGATCTATAAAAATACCTTTACATTTTTTGCTCATATCAAGGTTTTTATATATGCGGGATGTGACATTTGCAATCGCGTCTTGTGTGCTGCGCGCTTTTCGGAATCCGAATTGATTGTCGTGAAGTATTTTGTTATTTTCAATAAATTCCATTAGTTGAGTTTTTACGATTTTTTCAAATATTTTTCCAATATTTGAAATGAGGGAAATTGGTCGATAGTTAGTTACATTTTGTGCGTTTCCACTTTTGAATATAGGTGAGATAATTGTCCTCTTATAATTAGACGGAAATATTCCATTTTTTAAACTTAAATTAATTAGGTGAGATAATGGTTTTATCACGCGGCTTTTAATAGATTTTAATATATTTGCAGTGTATGTATGTTGTCAAAACCCGGTGACGACCCTCCTTTCATATTTTCAATAATTTTTAGAATATCTACTTCCTTGATCATTTTAAAATGGGACGGTGAGTTTACACTTTATATGTCTTCAATAATTGGTTGAGTTGTCGCTCCCTTTGTTACATTAATTTTTTAGCGAGGTTTTGTCCAACTTTCGCGAAGAAGGAGTTGAATATATCCGCACATTTTTTAGGGTTTTCCTCTGCATTTATTTTTACGTCATTTTCGTCTACAATTACCTTGATTGAATGTTTTTGTTTATTGTTATCTATTGCACAGTTAATTGTTTGCCAGATTATTTTTGGATTGTTTTCAAATCTTATTATTTTATGTTTGTATTATTCATCTTTACTAATTTTTATTAAGCGTGTCAATTTATTTTTATATTTTTTATAAATAAATTCTATTTTTTTTGTCCTTTGGGAATTTTATTGGTTTTTATTTTTGGAAAGCTTACCTTATTCTTAAATTGAATTTAATAAACCCGGAGTGATCCATGGTTTCAAGTATTTATTTTTATCTAAACTACGATATGGAATATCTGTTTTTGAGTTTCCTACATGTTTGGATAAAATGTTTTCAAAGTACTTTGAGCATATTTCAACTTCTTCGCAGTTGATTACAGGTTGCCAATGTTCCGTTTTCAAGTTTTCAATTAATTTTTGCAGATATATTCTGGTATATGATTTTTTTATTGATTTATTTTTTGTTTGTATTGTTTTTTCTTCCTCGTACAAAAATATACACGTATGATGATCGGTGATGTTATTTTTCCAGACAATGGTTTTTATTTTATGAAGATTTTTTATGTTAATATTGGTCCAAATATGATCTAGGCAAGATGGTTTCTGACCTTGAATTTCGCGCGTATTTTCATTTATACACGATTTAAAGTTGTTTTTAGTCATACAGTTCAAATATTCATGTTTAAGTCTACTGTCTATATTTTTGTTAATGTTGATATTAAAATCCCCTGTTATTATGCAAGTTTTGTTTTTGAAATTTGTTAGATAAATAAATAAGCGTTCGATTCATGCTTTCTATAGATTGCTAACAAATAATAATTCATTTTGTTGTGGTTAAGTTGGATTTCTATGCAGTTTGATGAATCTATGTTGTGTTCTAAATGTGTAACAATATTTTATTTCGTACTAACGAATATCACAATGCCACTGTGTTGCATCCGAAGCTATCTTCGAAAATGACAGCCTCAAATGCAACTGGCGAAATGGACTGTAAATTACGAAAAACGAAAATAATTGATTGCAGCTGAATGCTTATATGTGTGCTGGTAAATTGTGGACTACAAGGAAGTAAGGAAAACCAAGGCACTTACCAAATTAGAAGGCGAACACATAACTTACAAAAAAACACTTCCTTCCAATGTCACAAGTCGACTTGTAGTAGTGACCAACTGTTGGTTGTTATTGTTGTCACGGTTCCCAGCTTTCTTCAGCAATGTGACATGGTTGGGGAAGGTAGGAAGGATAAAAATGACATCCCGGTAGGTACTGTGCATATTATCACTTCAAAACCAAACATTCCCGCCCCCGAGAAGAGATTGAAATCTCTTATCTACGACCGATGGCAAATCACACATTTCCGAATACTGACAACAAACAAATGAATCTAATAACAACCTATAATTAACAAACGACAAACAATTATTCAATCTTTGTTCAACGAAAACTTTAACGAAATTAAAAAATAGGAACGTAAGTCTAAAATAAAGCTAAAATTAGTACATAACGAATATGTTCCTAAGATAAGTTATCTAAGAACTATCTTTCATAGCAACCGACACTGCGGTAAATCGAACAAAAATAAAAAGAAAACAAACGAAAATGAAAACGATAAATATAAAATAAAATTACGAGTAAAATATTTCAGAGTGGTAATGGATAAAGTTTGACAACTGGTCGACGAAAAGTTCCCTGAGCAGTTTTAACTGTCACAACCCGTACGATTTGATCAGGACCCGGATGACATTCCTCGATACGTCCCAGTGGCCAATGCATAGATGGAATTCTTCCATCATTTAATAACACCAAATCTCCAACATTAAGATTGGGTGATGAAGTCATCCACTTTCCACGTTGTTGAAGGGTGTGCAAATATTCTTTTCTCCATCGATTCCAAAATGCCTGAGTTATTTTTTGCAAAAATTGCCAACGTGATAACCTATTCATCGGTACTTCAGACCAATCAGGTTCCGGAACCGATGTAAGAGGAGCCCCTATCAAAAAATGACCAGGTGTCAATGCTTCAAGTTCAGATGGATCAGAAGACAATTGAGATAATGGACGAGAATTCAAGATGGCTTCTATTCGACTAAACAATGTTGCTAATTCCTCAAATGTGAGTACTTGTTCACCTATTACTCGTTTTAGGTGATATTTTGAAGATTTTATTCCTGCCTCATATATGCCTCCAAAGTGAGGTGCAGAAGGGGGGTGAAAATACCATTTGATTTGCCGCGTGGTGGCAGCAGATGTGAGGTAATCACGAGCTGATAAGTAAAGAACGAAGTTTGTGTGGTTATCACTAATGATACAAGAACGTAATCCCCTTCTGGCTAAAAAGCGATCCAAAGTCGCTAAAAAGGCTTCTGTTGATAATTCAGATTCAACATCTAAGTGTACTGTCTTAGTACTTAAACAAATAAATAAGCACAGAGAAACCTTCAAAACTTTGGCTCCTCTACGCCTACTTTCCTTTATTGAAAATATACTACCAGAATCTACCCCAAGATTGAGGGAAGGATGACCTTCACGAAACCTAATTTGGGACAAATCTCCCATCATAGGCTGTACACCAACAGGACGAGCTTTAAAACATGTTACGCATTTACCAAGATGCGATCGAATGACGTTTCGAGTGTAAACAATTAAATTTTTTGATTGTGAAATTGAAAATAACGTCCTAGGCCCCACAAGTAAATAATTTTTATGGTACGAGTCAATAATCAAATTTGTAAAATGAGTTTTCTTGGGCAAAAGTTCAAGATGTTGGACATTAGAGGCGATATGGACATGCTGCAATCGCCCACCACCTCTGAATAAACTAACCGAATTAAAAAAAGGTATAATCTGCCAAACGTGAGACAAATTTTGACAAGTTTTGCCTGTAACTGGATGAAATTGCACAAATTGCACTTTCATAAACCACGATTTTGGAACTGAACGAAGTTCTTCAGCAGTTAACTTACAGGCAATTTTGTGAGCTCTGAAATACAATATTAACTTCACAATATCTTGTTGAAGTTTAGGCTCAATCAAAAATACATCATTCAAAGAATGGTTAGAAGATGTTTTTACTCGATACGAGAATGAATCAGTTTGCGAATCCCAAACAATACCTAAAATCTTAATGTTGTTGGCATGATCTAAATCAATTTCTATAGGTGCTTCGTGGTATGAGATTGGAATATCAGAAAGCAGTTCACGACAATTACTCGACCACTTGCTCAATTCAAAACCGCCAAGATTAAGTAGTTCCACCAAGTCTCGCTGCAATTTACGCGCCGATTCAAGTATGGATGCTCCAGTTAAAATATCGTCAACGTACGTATTTTCTAATAAAACTTTTGATGCTGTTGAAAATTTGGCATCTGCTTCCGATGCGAGTTGCTGTAAACTACGTATCGCGAGAAACGGTGCGCAAGCCGTTCCGTACGTAACAGTTTGCAGTTCAAATTCGTTTATCATTTGTTCTGGTGATTCACACCATAAAATATGTTGATAGGATCTATCCTCTGGTCGAACCAATATTTGTCTATACATTTTGCAAATATCTGTTGTAAAGACAATTTTGTGCGTTCTGAAATTTGAAATTAACTTCACAATATCTTGCTGAAGTTTAGGTCCTACTAAAAGTATATCATTTAACGACTGGTTAGAAGATGTTTTTGAACTTGCGTCAAAAACAACTCTAAGCTTTTTAATGGATCCCGTATCCTTAATCATACAATGATGAGGAATGAAATATTTTCCAGTCGAAACTGATGAACTTGTCACAGCTATCATGTGGCCCAAAGATTCATATTCTCTCATGAATTGAATGTAATCAGATTTTATATCTGGATGCGGAGAGAAACAGCGCTTGAGGTGATGCAGACGAGATACTGCCGAGTGATATGAATCACCAAGAGCCGATTTAACTTCCCCGAATGGAAGTGGAACAACGTACCGTCCCGCATCGTCTCTATAATGCTGAGTTGAAAATATGTTATCAAAAAGCAACTTTTCTGGAGATAACAGTGAAGGATGATTGGGAATGTCCTCAATTTCACAAGTTATCTTCACATTAGTTTCAATTGATGAATCTAATACTGTCAAAAACGAATTAATAGGAGATGTGCTGTGATCGACATTTCCCATTAAAATCCAACCAAAAGCCGTGTTCAAAGCTATCGGTTCATTCACTTTTCCTACCACCTGCCCCGAACGAAGTACTGACGAAAACAATCCAGCACCCAATAAAATATCTATTGCAGAGGGCTTATCGAAATTTGGATCTGCCAAAGTTAAATTTCTCAAATGATCCCAGTCTCCCCGACGAATGGGAGAACTAGGCAACTGTGCACAAATGCTTGATAACACGACGAAATCCGCATCAAAAAGCTCATTCGAACATAGAGGACGGATCCGACACTTGACCAGTCCCTTCTGCGCGATGGCCGACAACTGTCCAATTCCTCGAATAGGAATTTGTTTATTAGAACAGTCGAGGCCCAAACGAATTGCACAATCATTTGAAATAAAATTTGCCTGACTTGCACAGTCCAATAATACACGAACCTTGTGGAAATTACCCTTTTTATCACGAGCTTCTACGATAGCCGTAGCTAACAAAACTGATGATTGGCTAGAGCTCGATAAAACGTTGGGATTATTAAACCTCTCCAAATGAGGTGTGGTTGCCGCGATGGCCAATACGATTGGTTCGATGGTTTCAGGTGGGGAATCAAGTATCTCTTGTCTAGAGGTGTTATCGAAATTGTTGCTATTTGACGCCTGTACTTGGCTGTTTACGTCACGAGAAAAATGCAACAACGAATGATGATTTTTATGACACCGAAAACAATTAAAACGCGACGAACAGTTCTTGACCAAATGCTGACCGGAAAGACAATTCTGACACAATTTATATTTCTTCACAACATCGAATCTAGCACGTGGTTGTAGCTTTAAAAACTGGTCACACTTTGAGAGAAAATGTCCACCTTTACATATTAAGCACACCGATTTTTGTGTACTGACAAAAGAATTTAATAAGCGATTTGGTTTTGCTTTTGGTGCTTCGTTTTTCACACCGTACCCATGAACCGATTCATAAATTTTAGATTGTGATTCTAAAAACGACAATAACTGCGAAAATGAAGGAATTTCGTCCTTGTGACCCATTATCTCGAAGTTAGTTCTGAGGTCATCAGGAATTTTCTTCATAACAATATGTAGTAATAAAAATGACCACTGATCTATTGGAAAATGTAAGGCTTCTAACGCCTGAATATTTTCCTTCAAAACATTAACGACAGATCTGAGCGAATCCTTTTTTATTATGGGGCATGAGATAATGTTCTCTACATGTCTGTCTGCAATTATCCGTTTGTTATGAAAACGATCTCTCAACAAATTGTAAGCAATTGGATAATTGATTGCGGAAACCGGAAGATGCTTTATAATATTCAACGCGTCACCCGATAGCGCTCCTAACAAATAATGCAGTTTATGTATGTCACTTAGAGACTCATTATTATGAATAATTGCATCAAACGTATTTATAAAATTTATCCATTCAGTAATTCCACCCGAAAAAGTTGGCAAGCTAATTTTTGGAAGTGAAAAACCGAGACTATTTGATGTTTTTATTGAATCTTCCTTTGGTGGAAAAACTGCTAGATAATTCGTATGAATTTCAAAATACATGTTCATAAAGGTTTTATATTTATTTTCCAAATCGGTTAGGTCTAACTCTTTACTCTTTGACGTTTCTAAGATCACATAAGATTCAACAAAGTCATTCCTTTGCTTTTCGATATCTTTGATTCTAACCAGTAAACTATTTCTATCTATTAAATTACCAGAAATAACTGCTTTGATCGATGAATCATGAATTTCCCGAAGACCTAGAATGGCCAATTTATTACGAACAATAGCAGAAGCAGCCATTTTATACAAAGATTGAATAATAATAATCCCTTGCTAATATTTGAAAATAGAATTCAACAAACGAAAAATGCACAATTTACTACGAATTTTATCCCCTTTGAGGTGACAATATGCCCAATTCGAAGGCCGAAATGCCAGGAATATTAGGAACACGGGATCAAGGTTATTGGAGAAACACATACAAGCATCCAACTCCAAAGGCTTACGAAATCCGGCACGATTGGAACAAAAATGTTGCATCCGAAGCTACCTTCGAAAATGACAGCCTCAAAATGCAACTGGCGAAATGGACTGTAAATTACGAAATACGAAAAAGAATTGATTGCAGCTGAATGCTTATATGTGTGCTGGTAAATTGTGGACTACAAGGAAGTAAGGAAAACCAAGGCACTTACCAAATTAGAAGGCGAACACATAACTTACAAAAAAACACTTCCTTCCAATGTCACAAGTCGACTTGTAGTAGTGACCAACTGTTGGTTGTTATTGTTGTCACGGTTCCCAGCTTTCTTCAGCAATGTGACATGGTTGGGGAAGGTAGGAAGGATAAAAATGACATCCCGGTAGGTACTGTGCATATTATCACTTCAAAACCAAACACACTGTTTTTATTTATGTTTATGTTTATTTGCATGTATGTATAATCACTTAAATTATAATGTGGTGAGTCACTGTTTGTGTATGTTTCAGTTAATACTATAACGTCTGGCTTTACATTAAGATTATTTGTATTGAGAATAAATTCTTCTATGTTTTTTTGAAGGCTGCGGACGTTAAGGTGGAGTATTTGTATACCAGAGAATTTGTCAGTGATGATTTCGTTGCACCCTTTTGCACTTTGGCTATTGAATTCACTGATTTTGAAGCAGTTGACCAGTTGCGTGTTTACGAAGTCATCCATAATTGTTTGTTTTTTTTGTTATTATGATATTGTAATTTTTTTTTAATTCTTCTATGTATGAAGATAGAGCAGAAGAATGTGTCCGATAAATAGTAATGATATTAAATGAATAATTCATAAAATTTATCTCCAAGTTTAATAAATAATTTTTTTTATTAAATGCCGGCAACCCGGCAATTGACATTATTCACCATTATTTCATTTTGTGACAGCGTAAATATTTTATACAAATATGGCAACGCCGTTATTTTTGTTAATTTTATATTAGTAACCCGGTATATTATAATTAATTTCATTCGATGAATGCGTTTCTGATAATATTATACAGTCAATTCTATTTATTATAAATTCTTCGAAATTTTTTTTCCAAAGATCTGACGTTCATGTGTATTATTATTAGGCTTGCTGTAGGTTTTATATCAATAAAATCGTTTGTTTTATTTACCATGTCAAAAATTCTTTCGTCTATTTTATATGAGTTATCTATTGCGTTTATTATAAATTCGTTCATTTTGAGGTAGTAATAATTATAACAATAATGTTGGCGCTGGGAATACACTTCACATTTGCAATTATAGTAGGTATTATATGTGTGTATATTATCACTGCGTGTTAACACTTTGCGGGCGGGCTTTTGGAAATATTATTTTGAAATATCGTAGATATTATTTAGGCTTTCGTTAGACTTGTGATTAATAATACGCATAATTAGTCGTAATCGATGCGATCCCTCGCAATTTTCAGCATTTTGTTTCTATAGTTGCACTTAATACTGTTGGCTGTGTGGTCCGTGGTTTTTTTTTCTCCATATTTAGAATTTTGTCTGGTGCAGTTTACACACGCTGGTAATGGTTTTTCTCTTCCCAGACATTTTGAAAGGATGTGGTCGCCCATGCAGTGTGGGCAAATTGGAGGGCCGGTTCGGTGTAGGCATCTTTTAGCTGTATGCATGAACATACAGCAATGAAAACATTGAGTTAATGGACTGCAATCTTCAATTTTTACTCGTTGAAACTGTATATTTAGTTTACCGAGTGCAAGAAGACTTTTCCGCATTTTGCCACGGGTTTCCACAATGTAGCTAGTGAATTGGCGCTGTTGTTCATTTGTGTTTGTATTTTTTATTTCCGTTATTAGCGTGATTTTATTGTCTTCACTTTCCTTGTAAACATCTTCAATTCCTTCGTTCTGGGTAATTATTCGGCAAACTTTATCTTCTTCAGTAAGATTTGATTTTAATCGTTTTGTTATTATTTTTGGTCTTTTCTTTTAAATTTCATTTACCACCAATTCGGTATTCAGTTTATTTTATTTCGGCAGTTAGGGTATTTGCATATTCCTTTTTTGGGCATGATATTATTATTTTTTCTTCTTTTGATTTTTCTCAAACCATTTATTCCTATCTTTATGTTGCTTAAATTTATTTATTTTTTTATTATCTTTTCAATTTCTTCTGCTTTAGCATTATTTTTGGTCGACGAAATAATGATTGAGAATCTCTCTTCTTCTCGAGGAGTAACTTTGGTTGTTGATAATACCTGGGCATAGGATGGTATTGTTGCGTGTTTCATTAATTTTTCAATATTTCCCACCAGTTGGTCGTTTTTTTCAATTAGTTTGTCTTGTAGATGAATTATTTGTTGTTGCATTTTTAATATTTCAGATTTTACTTCATTTTCAAGATCACAAATAATTTTTTCGGTGTTTGGTTTTCGAGTCTTTGATTATTTGGATTTTTTGAACTTCATTTTTCAATGTGATTAGTAATTCTTCTACCGTCAAGAAAGTGTTACGGTGTAACGCGAGCGCTAAGACAGTACCGTGGCACGGGCTGCCGTTACGAGCGTAAGATTATAACTGTGAACAATACAAGAGCAATACGTCAATCCACCAGAGACCCAATGGGAAAAAATTCACCGACTCCAGATATTTTCATATCAGAGGGTTCGGCTCGATGGAACTCCTAACTGGACCGATAAATCCTACTGATCCCTCAATATAAATATTTAAAAAAATCTTTCGTAATCCTACAGGTATCTTGTTAATTAATATACTTAATAATTATAACCTATCCCAGTAACAAACTGTTCGCTGCTAATAGTAAACGGAATGATGACAAAAATATTTATTGTTTCTATGAAATTTTTGTTCATAAAAGGTTATTTATAATTTCTAAATATTCACTTCACAGAGTTTTAAATTCACGACATTTGGGCTGCGAGCCAATGGACTACCGCGTTAGCTCCCACGAGCAACCAGTGATTTATCTTTAAAACTGCATATTTAATATTTTATCATTTGATATTGCCAGCTCTTTGTTATTTATTTAATGCAAATCGTTGCATTGTATTAATTCGAAAAAGTATCTAATTTTATGTCAGTGCCTTCCTACCGCTAGCATGTTGTTTTTTTTCGTTGAACACAAAAAAAACCGCTGGCTTCAAATAAAAAAAAAACCTATTTAACAACATACGGTGCACTAGCCTCGTTGCAGTACTAGCGAAAAAATGTCCTAGACACGTTTATTAAATTATTCACGGTATTTGAGGTAAAGTGCACCAATGGGTAATGCAAACTTCGGGAGGTGTAATGGGTAATGGTTCCACGACATTTGATCCGCCGGCAATTGGCCCCCCGGCATACTTATATACAATATGAAGTCGGTTTATAACTAAGTGACCCCGGTGGGGCATGCAAAGAAAATGAACCGCCGAATAATAAAAGTATAAAACATTTTCATTCAAATGCATCAAGGAAAACCTACTTGTCTCTATCCTGTGTATATCAGCGTATAAGTACAAAAAATCTACACTGTATATAAATTTGTTTGATGTTCATACAAATGTATTATTAAAGGTATTTTTGAAATTGGAAATATCATTTCGGAGTGCCAATTGTCGGCGAATCAACTGTCAGGTCACCATGGGTAATGATAGTGCAAGTAAAAGGTTGAATTTTTTATTTGGAAAAAATAAAATCTTCTAAAGACAAATGTTTTTGTACCGTAAAAAGGTAATTTTTAAAAAGTTACTTAACTTTTTCGCTTCTACCATCATGTTGAATCACGCAATCATGCTTCTTCCATCGTGTTGAATCACGCAATCATGCTTCTACCATCATGTAGAATCACGCAATCGTGCTTCTACCATCATGTAGAATCACGCAATCATGCTTCTACCATCATGTAGAATCACGCAATCGTGCTTCTACCATCATGTAGAATCACGCAATCATGTTTCTACCATCATGTAGAATCACGCAATCGTGCTTCTACCATCATGTAGAATCATTTGCCCCTGACACCTTGTATTCGGTTTATTTGAGGAACGTTCCTGAGTGGAATATACCCTGGTGGATGACTACCATTCAGAAACGTTGCTTACAATGAATTTTAGTCGTTTGTTTTGCTTTTGGTGACCAGATATGAATGGCAAGGTACTTCCCCCACATTCATATTCCCCATCTCTTTCTGCTCCCCACTACCTTCATCCTCTCAACATACTCCTATAGGAGTTGCCATGCTCTCAGTGGCTCTATAAGTTTGGGTGCAGTTTTTTTAATGTGAATACCTCATGAAACTCCCTAGCTGCTCCCCTCTGGAGCCAGTAGGACTATGGCATCCCCAAATGGAGTATATTGTATATTGTAAGGCTGAAGGAAGTGGGGAGGAGAAGGAGAAATGGAAGAGGAAGGTGGGGTAGTACCCGGCTATTCAGATCTGGTCACCAAATACGGCTAAAGCCATTGTAAGCAACGTTTCAATTCTGAATGGTGGTCTAACTTACGGACGATACTGAGAGTGTCTTACTCTCTTGAACGTGCTGCAAATATACTATATATTATTTTAATGAACTGATTGCGAAACAAAAATTTATTTTGCGCATACCGGGATTCAGTCCAACGATCTTCGGATTGCGAACCTTACCCGTCGACCCGTTGGAACTCTTGAAGTCATAATGTGTTATAAGAACAATTCTCTTTATACAATTGTTGACGGTTATTCCCATCAATATAATATTTCATTGAAGAAGAAGATACACTAATAATCTAAACAAAAATATGAAAGAGAACCAGATACAGAAAAATAGAAAAGATAATGGTCACAACTGGGACACGAACCCACAATCTCTCGTCTAATAGCCGGTTCACACGGTTCAACATTTGTTGATCAACTCGACAGTTGAAAGCTAATTGACAAGTGTGAACACTTTTTCAACAAAGTTGATCAAGTTTTTTGTTGACTAGCTAAAGTTGAAAGCCCGTCTACTTTTGACGTTCAAGTATGACCATCGCCATCTTGATATGACTCATCGATCAAGTTTCGTAGAGAATCGACGAGTATGAACACATGTTTCCACTCGCTTGGGTTTTTTCGCGGGCAAAAGTAAACGTCAAACGTGTTACTTTGTTTCTACCGTCATGGAATCCGTAACGAAAAAATATCTGAAATGGTCGGATGATTTGATGTTCAGGTTTTTGGATCTGTATCAAAGCCATCCCTGTCTTTGGGATCAAAAGGAAGAAGTATACAAATATAGAAATGCCCGTGATACTGCGATAAATCATATTATTTTTGAAATGGGTATTGTGGAACTGACGCCGACCGACGTAAAAAATAAAATAAAAACTATTAGAACGATGTACAAGAAGGAACTAGGATTAATAAATAAATCAATAAAATAAATGTTGGCAAGCAGCTCATCAAAATTGTTTTTCTGTCATCCTCAAGTGATTTCTATATCCTTCAGAGTCTTCTAGGGCCATCTCTTTCAAAATTGTGTTGGATGCGCCTAACTCACTCCTTCTCATGATCCATTTTCTCGCCCAAATATGACGTTTTTTATGCTTTTTCATAATCTCGAGCTCGTCTCGCAGAACATCAGAGAGACGCACGCACTGACAATTTCAGTTGACGCCATCTTGAATGTCAAATTCGGTTCTACTTAAATTGAAACGTGTGAACATAATCTCATTCAACTTTTAACGTTCAATAAAAGTGGATCAACAAAAATCGAAACGTCTGAACGCGCCCTTACGGGGACGGGCGCCTTTACTAATGGCCGACCATCGCCACCTTCCATCAAATCGTCATAATTGTCAATCTCATATTTAAAATTTTAGAATTAAAAATATTATATTCGATTAATTTTTATCCCAGTTGCAACCGTTATCTTTTTCTATTTTTCTGTGCCTTGTTATTATTTGTGTGTTACCTTCTTCTTCAATCATAATTATGTTTTTGGGCTTTCCCATCAATGTTCTAGTATTTATTAACTCACTTGCTAGTTGTATTGAGTGTCTGGACGGAGCTATTGATTATTATTTAAAATACTAGGAATACCGCAAAAGTGGGAATAACAAGGGTTGATCCGTCCACTTTCACCAAATCAACCCCCAGGCGAAATAAAGCAGTCGGGCGGTTATTGGGCCACTGGGCTATTGGGATATTATTGGGCAGGTAAAATAAATGATTTATAACACAGCCTGAGGGATTCGAATCAAATCCGTTCAGCAAAATAGATTATCTCCCCGGTAAGTTACCTATAAAGGAACAGACAGGAAACTACGACGCAGGTGAACCTAGTCTGTACCGTGGAAATTTACATTTTATGAATACTTAATAGCTATAGAGCCTTACTACAAAAGACGTGAATATTTTATTCAATTGATAAATGACATGTATATATTGCCACCTAGCGAGAGATTTAGTATTAACAATACCTCTCTCACAAAAATAAAGTTGGTTGTTTTCAGGTGGAAAAATGTAATAAGAAGTAATTGTTGAATGAAACACTAGTATATATTGAATTATTTGGCGGGTATTAGATAAGCCGCCATAGATCGGTGGTCAAGAGCACCTGACCGGCAATCAGAAGGACACGGGTTCAAGTCCCGTTGGCGGCAAGTATCTTTTCTCGGAAGATTTTTCAATGTAGATGAGTGTTTCAGGCTGATAATTATTGCTTATAATAACTATATTTTTATGTTAAATAATTAAATTAAGAACATGACATTATTAAAGGACTAAAACTGACAAAAAATAACACAAATAAGACAAATTATATTGAATTATACTAATTAAATTGGTAATATTAGAATAGAAATTATGTACAAAAACTTTATACTAATCGCAAGTCAAATATCACATGTCAAAACTATGATTTCACCACGCGTGAAAAAAAAGTGCATACGCGCATGCGCCCATCTACCTATGTTTAATATTACCATCACAATAAGGTCATTTTTTTATTAGTAATAATCAGAAAAACAAAAGTACAGTCTTTATACATTGTGTAACAAAAACACCATTTAACGATTGTGAAGTGTTTTTTTTATAAGTAAGGCTTTTAGAGCTTTATAAATACGCAATTCATTATTTATTATTATATTACCGATTTTTCAACAATTTAACAAAATACAAGACATACTTTGACATTGCTCAGCATACAGTATTAGACCAGGAGACGTGATAGGTACACCCTACGTCATCGAGTACACGGATGAAACTACTTTTTAGTGATAATGGACACTTAGAAACCATTAAAAAAGCTGGTCTGCCGGTACGCCTCTTGGCAGGAGCCGCGCTGCCATGGAAATAGTCAGCGATTTTTTTCTAAAAAATTACGTCATCGAGTACACGAACGGGAATGGTTTCATATGATAAAGGTCGATTAGAAAATGAGAAAAAAGCAGGGCTGCCAACCGGCAGCCTGGCAAGTTCGCAGGCAGCCGGCGTCAAAGTGGGGTAAAAAATAGTAAATTTTACGTCATCGAGTACAGTGCTTTTTTCTCATTTTCTAATCGACCTTCATCATATGAAACCATTCCCGTTCGTGTACCGATGACGTAATTTTTTCGAAAAAAATCGCTGACTATTTCCATGGCAGCGCGGCTCCTGCCAAGAGGCGCACCGGCAGACCAGCTTTTTTAAGGTTTTCCCATTATCACTAAAAAGTAGTTTCATCCGTGTACTCGATGACGTAGGGTTTACCTATCACGTCGCCTAGTCTATATATACAAGCTTTTGGAAATGTTTTGTTTAACGTAGAGTTTTTGTTATTGCCTCCGTCAATTCATTGGTCGCTATGTTAGCATATTACTTTTATCAGCAAGTAGATCAAGATTGATCATGTTTAACCTAACCTAACGTGACCACGTATTGAACCTAGAAGTCACGGGGTCCGAACCTTTATAGTGAAGACGAAGAAAATTTTTTAGAATATTTTGTGTTCATGAACTGAAATCGTATTTTTTGGCCAATATTTTGCACCCGACTTTGCTTTGGAAATCCTTTCACTAATGAAATTAATTAACAATTTGGGAGGCCACCCTGGTATCATTAATTGGATAACCAACATCCATGCCGGAGGTCACCCCAAGTGGCGGGCTACGTTTGGTGGCCTAACAGGGGTGACTGGGTTCACGGGATGAGGTTTGTCTGAGTCTTGGCGGCAGATGCGTTTGGGCACCTTCTGCATGGCGGACCGGATCGGGGGAGGCTGGTTGAGGGAAAGTTTCAAAAAAAACTAAACCGATCGTAATTTGAAATAAGCGTGTGTGCGGACAAAAGTTTGCAATTCATTGTTAAAATTGAGACAAAGATTACTGTATAATATTTTGCACATTAGTGATGATAAAATATGAATGTACAACAATGAATAATTCAATTTTGTATTTGTTTTGAGTTTTGAGAGACTCGTGTATGGCATCCCCTTCATAACCGACGTACGGGACTAACTTAGGGTCGGTTATTTTATGTTGATTCCTTCAAACTTAACAGACAGCATACAGAAGTGAATGCAAACAGATATTATTTGTTTCTCTGGCGAACCGCGGAGTCAAATAATGGTAAAGGTCTGCGTTACCTATATTATATATGTTACCTAACTATTTACATAGTATGTAATCTATATTAATATATTAGACGATATCTTTGTACCCTCCGTAAACAGCTGCATGAATTCATTTTAGTGTTTATTATTTTTTCAATTTCATTTCTCATGTTTTTCATGCTGATTCGTTTTTAATTTTATTTATGTGTTGTTATTTACTCTTAACCTTAACCTATAATCTGTCTAATTTTTTTGTTATTTGAAAATATGGAATGTAATGGGTATACTTGGTCGAAGAATGTAATGTATTGGAATGTATGTACTGCATACATTTTGGAATAAATTATTTTTGGTGCTTCAGATTTTATGTTCGGGTTAAATCTTCCCCACAGGAAAGACTAAACCCTTCCACACACTTTTCGACAAAGAATTATTTAGTCAATCTACGCTATGTAAGTGCACTATATAAGAATAATAAATACAAAATAATACAAGAACAATACGTCAATCCACCAAAGACCCCTACTGATCCCTCAATATAAATATTAAAAAAATCTTTCGTAATCCTACATGTATTTAAAATGACTGATTTCTGTATTTCAATTTATAAATTCCTTTATAAATCTAATACGCCTAAATTTTGAATAAGAGAGCTAGGTATAATGCCAGTAGCCGAAATAACAAATAATGGTAATATTTTTATATTTTATATAATGCCAAATTATTTTTTTCTCATTTCCTAAATCTGTATATTTTCTTATTTTTTCAGAACAGTTTTCTGAATATTACAAGAATTTGGAATAGCGACCTCTATTATTTTATTCATTTATTTTTATTTTATTTAAAATAAAAATAAATTATTATTTTTACGGTGCTCCAGATTTCATGTCCGGGTTCAAACTTTCCCAAATGAAAGACTAAACCCTTCCACACACTTTTTCACAAATGATTATCTAGTAAATTCACGCAATGTAAGTGCACTAGAATTGAAACAACGACAAAAATCCCATAAATAAAAAAAAATTGTTTACAAATTACAGAAAAATTAAACATTCAAAAATACAGAAACCAAGTCAAAACACCGATTTTCTCATACCCTTTTTATATTAATTTCAAATATCATTTTTTCAGAATATCTGCCTTAATTTTGTTTAGTTTGCTAGTGCCTTAAATAATAAATGATTTGGTTTTACAGGAGAGTTCATACCAATATGCAATATGTATTTAGTTTTCCAAATATTAGGTGCTCTTTTTGTTTTTCCAACAAAACGTAAAGGTTTTCGATCACTTTGAGAATTTAAGTATAATAAATACAAAACAATACAAGAACGTCATACGTCAATACTTCAATCCACCAGAAACATAATGGGAAAATATTTCACCGATTCCAGATATTTTCATATCAGAGGGTTCGGCTCTGATATGAAAAATATAAATATTCGGCTAACTGGTCCGATAAATGCTACTGATCCCTCAATATAAATATTTAAAAAATCTTTCGTAATCCTACATGTATTTAAAATGACTGACTTTTGCATTTTTATATATAAATTTTTTGACAAATCTAATACGCCATAATTTTGAATGAGAGAGCTAGGTATAATGACAGTAGCCAAAATAACAAATGGTAATATTTTTATAGTCTGAGAATGCCAAATTCTTTTTTTCTCATTTCCTAAATCTGTATATTTTCTTATTTTATCAGAAACAGTTTTCTGAATATTACAAGAATTTGGAATAGCGACATCAATGATATAAGTTATTTTTGTTTAACTTTGTCATTTAAAACTATATCGGGTCTATTATGACTAATTGTTCTGTCTGTTAGAATAGTTTTATCATAATAAATTTTTTTAAATTCATTTTCTAAAAATGAATTTGGTTCATATTCATAATATGGTATATTACGGCAGTCAATCAAGTTATGTTTAATTACCAAACTTTGGTGAATTATTTTTAAAACTTGATTGTGCCTAAATGTATACTCGGACGGCGCTAATACAGAATATCCCGATATAATATGTTCTATAGTTTCCGGAAAAGCCAAACATTTTCCACATAAATCATCAATTTGATTTGTATCTTTGATGATATGCTTCCTATAAATTTTAGTATTAATGACTCTATCTTAAATGGCAAGCATAAATCCTTCTATACTCAACCATTTGTTTGACGAAAGTTTGTCAACATATATTTGGTTGAGATAGTTGAAATGTTTTGGGTGAAGAATTTTATTTGACCAGGAATCTAATAATTCCTGGTTGGTATTTATAAGAATGCTGTTCCCCTCCCCCTCCTCCCGCATTCCATAATGTATGAAATGCGGGAGGAGCGGGAGGGGAACTTGGGAGGGGTGGTTCGCTGGACGGGGGAAGCAGGAGAGGGGGATGGGGAGAAGAAAGGGGGAGAAGGCGGAATAGGAAAGGACACGCAGGGAGAAAAAATTTCTTTATAAAGTGGTATAGCAACGCATGTTGGGAACTCGCTAGTAAATGGTAAATAAATAAAAATAAAATAAATTATTTTAACTTAATATGTAAGACCAAGACAATATTAGCGACTCTCAATCCAAAATTTGGAACCGAAAAATCAGAAAAAGATACGGTCACATCTAGGAATCTAACCCAGAACCTTAGCCATGCGGGGGCGTTGCTCTAAGCGGTGCTCTAGAAAGGTAGGGCACCGTCCGGGCAAGGCTAAGAGCCTGGATTAGATTCTGTGCCTTTTTCTGACTCCATTCTGTCGCTAATATTATCTCCATTAATTAAATAAAAAGTAAACGCAAGTACATATAATAATGGCAAATAATTCACCCCGCGGTGAATTGTGGTCGGTGGATTGCGGCAAAACCTCCTAGATCACAAGGACGGGACACTCATTCAAATCAGCCTCCTAACTTGTATGGGATCCCACAAAAATTTTCATTATACATTTTTTTTTATTTATTAAATTATTTAAAAATATTCAGTTATTTAAAAGACATAAGTAAAAATATTTTTTTCGGGTTTTCATAGAAGGCCGATTGCATTCAGTGTCCCGGCTTTGTGATCTAGGAGGTTTTGATTGCGGTCGATGAATTTTCCTAGATCCCTTGAAGAGACCCATTTTTTAGAGGTCGGACTAGATATGCAAAATGTATAACAGAAGGAATGCTTAAATCATACCAGTTTTAAAATACATTTCAAGAAAATTAGAATATTAAAACGCGAGTTCTGTAACAATATAAAATACTTCTCTAGTAAGGCAAGTAACGTTCATGTACTTGCATTTAAATTTAAATTAATCAAACGCATATTCTCAGCAAAAAACATAAAGATATTAACATTTACTTTTATTACTTTAAGCAGTGGCGGTTTTCTCTATAGTGCGTTTGTGCGGTGAACCCCCATTAAAAAGATGAGAAAATAAAACAAACTTGTTTTATAATAATATTATAAACACTATTACAATATATAATATTATAAACACTTTTGTAATATTATAAACACTTTTATATATAATAAAATAATATTATAAACACTACTATAGATAGCGCGCCATTAAACCCGGGCCACCGAAAAATAGGTTATGATTCCCATTTTGTGCGAGTCGAATCCCGCTCCATACGAAACGCTCCATACGAAAAAAATCCTACTAGTGCAAACAGCTCTGACGGTGACTAGGCCTTTCTATACGCAAAATTAACTCGTCGCGGTGCGACGATCCCTAACATGGTGTCCAAACATTGTCCGAACACGATGTCCGATGAGACGAGTGTCCCGACGAGCGATACCGAGATCCTGCGGGAGCGCAGACTGACCGTTGTTCTTTAAACCGTAGATTTTGACTTCTGTTTTCGTATTATTATTTTTTAATAAGACTATATCCCTCAGTTACATTTACGATGATTAGTACCTATAGAGATTAGAGAAGGAACTACTGATAATATCTAAACCTGATTTTAATACCCGCGTAATTGAAGTATTTTCAAATGCAACATTCGGCGCGGCGCATGGTTTTTTTTATGCAAGTGAAAAAAAAAGAATTTTATTTCTTGCCACTTTTATTTAGGTTTTATTTTTTTTCTTATCAATTATCAATATTCTATCTAATCATTATTTTTGAAAGAACATTAATAATCAGCAACGTACATTGAGAGCTGTGAAAAACAAATTAATTCCTCCAAAATTTTTCTCGTTATCTAATAATTGTGTTGAGTCTTAAGTGATTCACAAACAAAACTATGTAGGTTCCTCCCACTAACTTCATTTATGTTGTGTGAATGTCGCTATATTCGACGATTTGACGAAGGAAAACAGTAAGTAAATTTTTATTAGGTAGATATAATAATATATCTTCTCTTAAATTTCTGAACCCCCTGTTAAAAAGACCACGAACCGCCACTGACTTTAAGGCTTTGGTAAATGACCATTTTTTTATCTGCAATGTGCTATCTTCTTCTTTCACCAGTGAAAGAAAAAGACGGCAACACACATTGCCGGCAAGAACTTGCCGAAAACAGTAGTTCGTTTATCAAGGCCTTTGGGAAAACATTTTCTTACGTAGCTTTTTATGCAGTATCTAAAATGTATTTTATCCATACCTGTATGTTTCAAAAAATCGGATTTCACAATTTATTCATTTAAAATAATATGTAAGTACTATATTTACGGCACGGATTATTTAACTAATAAATATCAAACTACAAAAGTGGGTGAGTCAATCTCCGAACCAATGAAGATTACATTGGGAGTACCACAGGGGTCTGTTCTCGGACCTATTCTTTTTATAATGTACATTAATGATATGGTAAAAGTATTGAAACATTGTAAAAGAAGATTATTTGCAGACGACGCATTGTTATATAGAGCAGGAGAAGATTATGAACTCATAATGAATCATTTAAATGAAGACCTACATAATATATCAATATGGCTGAAGAAAAGTAAACTAAAATTGAAGTAAATAAAATTTAATATTTTCAACAACATAAAAATAAGTACTTTAAGTTTGTCAATAAGAGCACACAAGAATGGGATCAAACATGTGATTAGTCGAAAAAATTATTTTCAAAAAAGTTTTTCACGAACAGGTTAGTTTAAGTTTTTCAGGTCACATTCAGTAAAAAAACACACTCCGTTAAGATAATTATTCGGAAATATGTTTATATGCTGAAGACTTGCTGGGTCCCAGTTCGTAGGTTTTTTAAGGAACTGCTTGTTCCGCTTGCGATTTAGAAATAAAAATGATTAAATGAATCCTATTGTGTCTAAAAAGCTTACACTAAAACAAACCAATTTTCAGCATATTTACGCTGATAAAAACATTTACTTCATCACTGATTGACTGAGAGAGAGAGAGAGAGAGATCTGATTGATCATATCTGACTGTCATGTCGCACATGAGATCATATGTGAGAGATCTAGGAATCACTCTTGATTCTAAATTCATATTTGATGTACACATTAACGACATTAATCATTTAAAATGATAGGATTTATTCATAGAATATGTGAACCTTTCAAAGATCCTCTATCAATTATCCTTTACAATGCCTTAGTTAGAAATAAAGTTGAATATGGAAGCATTATTTGGAATCCACATTACTGCAAATATGAACATTTTTACCTACTTGTCTTATTTGTATAATTAACTGCGTTTTTATAACTGGGTTTTTCTCATGTGTGTGCAAAAAATTTTTTAAACCCGGTATAAATAAATAAATAAATATGGTAAGTAATTAAAATAAATAACAGTAGATTTTAGTCAAGTTCCGAACCTAATCCCTCTAAATGTTTACTTTATAGTGGGCTAGGTAATTATTTTTAATCACATTACTTTTTAAACACGTTAAATCATAAAATGTCATTACCGTTTTATCAATTAATTTATCACATCCTTGCGTTTCAATTAATCACAGCGCCCCGCCTGTAAATCTGAATCTTGACCCATGCGGGGTTATTCCTACGAGCAAATAATTTATACATCACGCTACAAATCGTCTAGCGTCAGTGTCATTTATTTCATTCCTGCCACGAAGGTACTTGAACTGTTGGCCTTTTACAGAAATAACAGAGCTTTTAACGGAAAGCTCGCTTCCAGTGTTGGTATAAAATTTCTTGTTGTTAATAAAAAGTGGAATTTATGCATTTACTGGCGTTTTATACCTACCCCTCATAATATTACATTCATGCTAAGATGTTATTTCATAAAAATTTCCTTCACTTTGTCTGTATAAAAATGGCTTCCCTTATTTTCCCCACGCTATTGTAGTTGACTTACAAATTTTCTTAACAAATTTTATCTTTGAAGTTTGGTTTTAAAATTGGTACACGTGTTTTATAAATAGAAATTCGAAAATTTGGCTTTCGTCACTATTTAAAGTTTTCAGTTGAAAAAGTAGGACGTCCATTTACATGAATCCAAAAGTTTCTGGTTGATTTAATAGTACGCGATACACAAATTAAATATTATTCGGACCATTCAGAAACCAAAGCTTTTAATGCCTTTAGCTGTATTCTGTAACTAGGGTATCGGTAATATCGATAACTTGCCATTTTTCCCGAACACGATCGAACAGTGATGATGGTACACATCGAATAAATTAAGAATATTTATTGGTGATAGAATATTTCTTGTAAACTGATGTTTGTACGTTTGCAGTCATGTTCGGGAACGGTAACACAATTGTCGACAATATCGATAAAACCTTTATCGATCGACCTTGCCAGATACCCGTATCTGAACAGCCAGATAATACCCTAAAATCTTCTTTACATTACCCACCCCCTACTTATTTGTTCATCCCCATATTGTGTATGTTTTACTTCGCTACAAAATGTTTACAATGTATGTCTATTCTAAAGCTTTTATAATAATATTCTATTACCTACGTACTAAAATTTGGACTTCACAACATTGAAGGTGCTGTCACATTACGCTATAAAGATCAAAGTGTTTTCGGGCGTGGCCTATATCACCATTTCCCTTACAGACCTGTATATAGTAATACCTGGTACATATACAAATCAAACACAAACAATTTACATATCACAAAAACTAATAATAAAAACAATTTTAAAAAAACCCTACTCATATTCGTCAGAACTTTTATTACAACAATTTAAAGTCAGAAAATTAAGTGCAATATATTTTTATCATGCAACATTACAAATTTATAAAGATAATATTCAAAATAAAGTTGCACCATTTAAAAACAACAGAAATCTTAGACAAACATCAATACTTCCTACTCCAAAATGTAAAAAAACACTAGGACAGTTAAGTCATAAATTTATCGCAGTAAAATTTTTTAATTCACTTCCTGAAAAATCAGAAACATGAACAGTAATATCAAAAAATTTAAAACTCACCTTAAAAATTATACCGAAAATTTGAACTGAATATAAAAAATAAAACAATTAAACTAATATAATAACACCCCCATACACACAAGCCCTGCTTTTTTATGGGGATAAATCAAATATGTACACATATAATGTAATTAATTATTATATTGAATGTATTGTAATTTATGTAAGAGAGGGATTTATCACATCAATTTAGGGAATGGCCGTGATCTCGCGGCTGTTAGCTGTCAAGGTGACCGATCTCGTACAAAGAAACATTGACAGCTGACAGCCGAGTGACGACGACAGCTCCCTATTTGATCTGACCGCTCTCCTGCCGTAGTGTGACACTACGACATCTGTAAAGCCAACGCTCAAAAAAACGCTAACTAACTAACTAACCATCACGCCGTTTCCCAGAGAGGACGGATCGTCAAACACCTCGGTCTTGGCACACTATTTGCCTCAATCGCATTCATAAATCGTCTCTTACATACACTTATATTATTCTGACATTCCGACTCAAGTATCTTATTCACTTGATCGTCCCATGTCTTCCTCGGGCGTCCTCGACTTCTTCTACCATTCATATTTGCATCATATATTTTTCTTACACTACCTTCTTCATTCATTCGCCCTACATGCCCTAACCATCTTAGCGTCCCTTTCTTAATCTTACTCATTATGCTTATATCAGCCTTACATTCTTTGCGAATCTCCACATTTCTCACACGACCATACATAGTTTTACTGCACATTTGCCTCAGGGATTTCATTTCAACAGCATTAAGTTTACATTCACCCTTCCTCTGCTATTTTCATGCCTCACTGCCGTACATCAGGGTAGGTACCAGGACTCCATTGTGTACTACTAGCTTCGCTTCTTTTGACAGTTTTTTTTTATTAGCGCCAACTGCATTCAGTCCTCCATTAACGGAGCTACCTGCATTTACTCTTATTTCAATATCTCTATCAGCCTTCCCATCTCTCGTAAACAAATTACCCAGACACACAAACTCATCCACCTTCTCCAAGTATTCATCATTCACAACTATAATTCCCAAACGCGCGCTATGTAATACGTAGGTCACGAAAGACTGCACAACTTTTAGTTTCCTTAATATTTAAATAGCCTTACTAGATGCTACTTTCGTGAAACTATTTTGATGTAACAAAATTACCGTTAAAATATCAATTACTGGCTGAAAACACCGTGCAAAATAAGACGACACGAAAATTGTTTAGTACAATAATTATATTTTCAATTATTAACCAAGTTACTGTACTACATTTTATCGAATCAGTCGCCCGGGAGCACATGAAATTCAAGAGACGCTGACGTAATTAATATCTGGTGGTTTCCTATCATAAATTTTGCCAATTTATTGCGAGAACACTGTGCTGTTTAAATTCAATGAACAATAAATTTGATTAATTTGCTAATAAATCTATTAGGTACCATCAAATCGTCGCCGAACTGGTAAATCTCACCATGTGAAAAATTTCACGAGATTTTCCGATATACATAATTGAATATTTAGCTCAGACCCATGAAAAATAAGGTGATAATATTTATTTTGTGTAGCTGGTACCCGGCATGCGTCGCAATGCCATTCAAAGAAATAAATTGATTCTCTCTGCGTGTCCTTTCCCGTGCGTCCCCGTTCCCTTCCACTTTCCCCACCTTCCCCGTCCCTCGTCTCTTCTCTCTCCGCGAACCCCACCTTCCCCCTGACTTTCCTCCCTGCCGCTAAAATATATGAAATACACTCATTTTCGCTTATATACAAATTTCATAACGCCAGAGCTTACCATTATATAAAGCCTATATATTATTCGCTGATAATGTAGCTTTTTATTAGTGAAAGAATTTTTATAATCTGTTTAGTGGTTTAGGCGTGAAAGCGTAACAAACAAACACATGCACTTTCGCATTTATAATGTTGGTATGGTTTGATACTTCACGCTTTATATTCAAATCTATAATTTAACCATAGAAAAAATTAAATTTTCACCTCTGTGAATCCAAAGTTTCTGATAGCAATTTGAGAAAAATGTACAAAATTTCGAGAATTTTTTATTCATTATTTTTTTATGAAACGACAAAAACGTGAAGTGATAATAACATTTAATATATAGATACTATATTTGCCTCATAAAATATGTGTGATTTTCTTTTTTTTTTCATTGTCACTAATTTTAGATAGAAAAAAACGTAAGGTGAGCCATTTTTAAAACGTTTTTATGTTTGCATTAAAAATTTAAATATTTACAATACAAAACAAAAAAATTCTAATGTTTTTTCAAAAAGAGTTTTTGGTTTTCGGAGGTATTCAGAAATATTCCATTTATTTAGATTTAATTGCAAAGCGGAAATATTTTGACTTGATTTCAGAGGGGTTAATGCGGCGCGCGGAGGCAATGCATATTATGCGTTTGGTGTATATGTAAAAAATGTACCTACGTAAATGTGATTTGCTGTAGTGTGGGTGAACAATGTTGTTGACACTTTTATGTGCGCGGTTTCATACAAGGTTTATGGTCTTTTACATTAACTCAACACAGGAGGTCCGGAGGAAAATAATTTCCCTCGGGGCTGTGTCATTTTTGGGCATGCTGTGTGGAGGGCTGTTTTGTGGAAAGGAAAGTGTGAACCTGAGGAAATAAAAAGGTCTTTCCACGGTCAAGCTGTTAAACTCAAGAACGAGTAGTTTAACTCGTTCTCATATGACAAATGTCAACCGTATACAAATGTTGACCGCGCGTTTGGCGTGTTTCCCGACTGTGCATCGATGCCAAAGGAATCAATGACGTTAGTTCCTCGGAGCATCTTTCATTTAAATACCGGCAGAACAAGAACAGCATTCCCACCCGACGTCTTTGCTCTAGATATTACAATCCGTTTGTTAACATAGGAGAATCTAACAAACGGACCGACCATTTCAGCGCATAGTCGAGATTTTTTTCAGATATTTGGTACTCCAAACCAAAGGTGGCTGCCAAATTCGACAGTGGGGCGCACTTGCGATTTATACAGGGTTAGCAGTTGTGTACTAACAAAATATCTGCGGGCCCTGTACAATACGCCCAGCTTTCGAGGGGCTAACTTAAGTCTGGCTTCGATGGAGTTCCCGTACCCGAATTGGTCACTTATAGTTACACCAAGCATATCAATGGAAAAATTCGAAAGATTGCATCCGTTGATCGAGACAAAATTTTCATTTCGATCCCTTTTAGACGTAATCAGACATGATTGGGTCTTTGAAACAATAAATTCGAAGAGGTTGTTCTTTCCCCACGTTGGCGGCCTCTATCGTCGAGGGACAAAACTCTGGACAATCGATCTGGAGGTCGCTGGTTTTATTTGATTAATTAAATGCACAATTTAATTATTTAATAATTTAAGGTATATTTGCGGCACGTTCCAGAGTAGAAGAGACTCTCAGCGTCGTACTGGTGTAAGGCCTCCTTTCAGAATTGAAATGCTGCTTGAAATGACCTTAGCCGTGCTTGGTGACTAAATTTGAATAGCTGAAAGCTTCCCCATCCTTCTTTCCCCCAGCTCCCCCCCCTCCCTACTTACCTTCAGCCTCACAACAGCCCAATTGAGGATGCCATATTCTCACTGGCTCCAGGCGGTTGGGAGCAGTTGGGACAATCATATTTTTTGTATTTTTTTATAAACTCAAGAGGAAAGGTAACCGACCATTCTCTGTTTCAAAGCCTCCTTTTTCCTCCTTCTTTAGCAAACGTTTCGGAGAGCGTTACAGTGTCTACTAAGAATAAAGTACTTGTTTACTTTCTCCATCGACATCACCCAACCAGAAGGGACAGCCAATAAAATATATCTAACAAGTCCACACTTAATTCCATGATTAAATAATTGAGAGGGAGAGCGGTAAATCCCCTTCAAACTCAGCAGTGCACCCGCCCTCGCCCGGGCTGCCCAGCCCCATAACCCGCTACTTAGCAACTGTACTTAAATAACAATCCCTCGAGGGAAAGTTCCCTTAACTGTTTAATCATCCTTGGCGCTCTAGAACCAAGTAGCTAGTCATTATCGGGAGGTTGGTCTTATCGAGCCTTCCTTAAAGGAATTATTATCAAAACGGAATTTAACAACCCGAATACGGGTGGAGTTGAGACTGCTTTTGTAGAACTTCAAATCACTCTCGCTGAGTCAATTTTCTGGGATGGTGTTTTCCATTGAAGTGCGGCTATATCTAGTATTAGTGATCCTACGAGATCTTTTGTCTTCTTTTATGATTCTTTCAGAACCTTTTTCAGACCATCATTCTCTAATTAAATTGATGATGTCGCGCTGTTTGGGCCGAGAGAATCAAAAAACAGGAAAACTATACTAACCTTATTAAATAAAACATACAACGAAGCTGCACTCCCATGAGTTATCAAAACTCATTAAGGGACCTAGCCACATTTCATCAATATATTTTTTACTATAAATTAATAATCTTTTATAAGTTACAGTTTATTCTCTTTTTCGACTACCATACTAGACCCTTGTTGTGGTAATTGTAATGGATTGTAGTTAATTTAATGTTGGGTTTTTGGTGATATTTTTGAAGTGTCGCACTGTTGATATCATTGTTATTAAAAACACAAAATTACATTTTTTCAAATCAACAATAGATTTGGAGAATATAGGAAACTTATTTCAATATTATTCTATAAAATTTTCACAGGAATGACGCTAGTCTCCAAAGCAATGCAAATAAATCAAGTTTAGAATTTCTTTGCATAACATTTTAAGAAAAGTGAAATATCAAAATTAAACATGTTAACGTAACGTTAAACTTGTTAATTCAGAATTACTATTTGTTTGTTTTTTAATCGATTGAGAGTCATGAATTCGGACCGCACGCCACTGGTACAGTGATTATATTTATAACGGTTGAGAGAGAATCCATTTTCTACTCAGAATTCTAAATTTCCGTGACACTTAACCCACTGAGTTACTAGGTACTCGTAGGTACTGATACGTTTAAGAATAATTAGATAATTGAATACCTTCACTTTTTTTTATCTGAGTACCTCACAAGAGTCCCAGCTGCTCCTGCCAGTGAGATTATGGCATCCCCAATTGAGATATGTTGTGAGGCTGAATACAGTGGGTAGGGGAAGAAGATTACTAAATTACTATTACTAAATTACTATTACTAAATTACTTGCAGAACTTAATTAAATTTTTTTTTTTTTTAATAAAGATTGTAGTCAACATGGAATATTATTTGTTTTGGTTGCCATGATATTTCTCATCTAATTACGTCACCATGTTGGCGGATGCATTTTTTCCAGAATCTATATTTTTTCTGGTCAATTTCCCGGGGAAATTGGAACGATTGAAGGTCTGAACCCACTTCGGAGGATTGCGAGAGACCTGCTTTATATACTTTAATTAAATTCATTTCTGTTTAAGGAAAATACTTAACCAACAGTAGATGAGATTTCAGTAATAAAATAAACATAGATTTTTCGCAATCTCAACTCAAACCGCTTCCATTCCGTGATTTATTTTATTGTTTATAATTAAATTTAGATGTTTTTTTTAAGTCATAATATCGATTTGTTGGATGGTGAAAACAGCATGTACATATTTACAGGGCCAAAAAATACGAATTGTATAAAATTCTTAATGTCTTTTGTTACACAGAAAATTTATTTTATTTTCACTTTTATACTCCCACGGGGCTTTTACATAGAACATATAATATTAACATTTTTTTACACGGGAGTTAGTTTAAATTATAATTAACAATAAGTTGCAAAAATCATGTCTAACAATTCATTGGTTTTCAAATGGATAAAATTTAAAAGAAAAAATGATTTATGTGTGTTTTAAACTTCGAAATTGTTACATTAAAAATGTTGATATCATTTGAACACTTGTTTGCTATACTATGAAAGCGAGGAATTGGTGATTTTGATACATAATTTGTTTTTCAATTATGACATTGAAACAAGTCCTTTCCTTACGCTTAGTGAGTCGAGTAGGTAAATTGAATACACCTAGGAGTGCGCAAGAGTTGTAGATAATTTTTTAATTCATATTTATTTTTCACCTATACACCCCATAAGTAAGGCATATTTATGCCATTATACCAAGAGCAAGTACATTACAATAATGATGACGGTTTATAATGCAATACAATAATGCTTACCGTCTGATGTTCGGACTCCCCAGGCACTGCAGTGCCTCCTCAATGTTTACATAAGGGCGAGTTCCAGGATTCAAAGATCTATTAAGAACCTACTCTATTAAGAATATTCTCATCACAGAATCCCGTCTGACTTCAGGATCGAGCATCGAAGAACACTGGAGAAAGACAATGGCTCCCACAATCTCAGATCCGATAGACCAATAAGAGCTCACTTTGGAATTATTATTATTATCTAATGATATTACTTCTTTTATTTTATTTTTATCTTTCTAAATTCAATTTTACTATATTATTGTTTCTTTCCTATTTTTCTTTGCTTTCGAATTTTATATAATCTGTTTTTTTTATTTATTTTTTGTAATCTTTACTCTGTTGCATCTTAACTCTTATTTATAAATACCTATGTTTTCAATATACGCTGTACTTATACTCTGTATAGGATGTGTGGGATTGCACTCTTCTCCCCACATCCTGGAATAAAGACCTTATTATTATTATTATATTATAATTTCAGAAAATAGTTGGTCTGCAAAATATGCCTACTCGAAACTTTTAAAGTATTTAAAGAAGCCTTCGTGCAAGAAGTACATTTACAACACTACTTTCATATTTTACACCCTTCATCGGGAACATAAATACATCTGTAATGATTCTGTCAGCTGTCTGACAGTCACGCGACAGTGTGTACTTTGTACCATCGACCAATTTAGTCGCTCAAAGCCTCCCGAATCATTTCCGCTGGAGGCAGGCTGGTATCACGGCCCACCTCTCTCTGCCTACCTCTACCCTGCCCTACCTGCGGGGTACTTATTCAGTTATAAATAGGGATTGCAATACCGGGAAATTAATTGCATTCTAGTTTTTTGAAGTAAAACTTCATTACGAACGCTCGACTTGGGGGGTAAGCTGGTGAATACGTTACGAAAAGTGTGATGTTACGAAAAATGTGATGTTACGAAAAGTGTTATGCGAACGGTAATCGATGCGAACGGTGATCGGGCAAGGCGAACGGTCGGGCCTTTACGCACGCTTGACTTGGGAAGTAAGCTGGTGAATGCGTTACGAAAAATGTTACGGAGAGGTGCGAGCACAAGGAATCATTTGTTGAACAACCATGCCATAGGTCACCCCAAGGTCGTAGGTCACCCCAAGGTCGTAGGTTACCCCAAGGTCGTAGGTCACCCAAGGTCAAAAGTCACCCCACGGTCGTATGTCACCCCAATGTCATATGTCACCCCAATGTCATATGTCATCCCAAAGTCATTGTCAATGTCACCCCAATGTCATATGTTCTTTTATAAGTTAGTGAAGTTTTACTTTAGTCGTGTGGTCTAAAGCAAATTCGTTTTTTTTTTCAATAACGTTCCTGATAAAAGTAGTTAATACTCATAGTAAAAACTACTTCTACTTCTTCTGATGCCTATCGGAAGCTGGCTGTCATCGGGGTAATATTCATCCTGCGGGTTGCATCCGGAACAACTCTGCGTAACTGCATTTATTTCCCTACTTGCCAAAGGATCTCCACACCACTGATTAAAATCACTTTAAAAACATATATGGTTCTAAAAATGGAATTGGTTCATATGGTTCTTCTAAAAACATATATGGTTTCATGCTATAAATATGCCTAAATTCTAGATTGCAATAAAATAAAATAATTTAACCATTAAAGATGATAATTCTTATTAACAAATCAATAAGCTATTCCACTATAAACATATTAAACTATAAAACATTAATGAATTTTTCTACTGCAGGCTTATATGATGTTATTTTTAATATCGATGCTTTCTAATATCTATATTTGCTAAACACTTAAGTTGTAAGGTAGTTATGGGGGCATACATTAATTACGTGTTCAGTTTTTCTTCTAATCTAGACCCCCCCACCCCCCCTTGGTGAGATAAATTGATAGTGAGGAAAGAAACAACTAGATCTTACATATGTATATGTTTATTTTGCTTGGTCACCATTACCATCGGTCTGATTGCAAAAAAATCCACAAAGCTTTATGTTTAATAAATTTACCTATTATTTTTCGACAAGTTTTAAAGCGAACTGAAATAGTTTCTCTGTTAGATTTTCGATCCAAACCATCGATAGTGAGGTATTGCAATCCCTGTCCAGGCTTATTCGTCCAATTTCTGAGCCCCATCCCGCTTTCAATCGGCCCCCATAAATTCGCTAATGTGTTTATTTTCAGGCTGTTTGAACGTCCACAGTGTTTGACTTGGTGATTAACCCGCACCGAATGATTTATTTTCCGCGTCCGCTCCCACGGCGTCCACGTCTACCGGCGTCTATCGACGTCCCCTTGCTTCTAGCCTAACTACTCTAAACACTATACACTAGTTGGATAAACTTTTAAAACAACAAAGTGTTATATTACTAGAGGAATTGGGCGACTCGCTAACTTTTGGATTAAAGACGATCTTCAAGATAGAACAATCGATTAAAGTGTTACTCAAAACTTTCTCAAATGAATTTAACTTTAATATTGTTCTTTCGAAGTTTTGAAAATGTTAATTTAAACGCAAACAGATGTTCTGTTATATAATAGAAATCTTTTTTATTTATTTATTAGCGTTATAAACAGTCTGTAAAAATTCATAAATGACAGTGATGTATGTCATTGAACAATAAAATAACGAAAAATTTTAATTTAGAACCATAATCCAAAAATACACAACAATACCTAAACCTGATAATATATCATATAAACAATTCTGATAAACTGCATCTTCTTACTTAAATCTACAAAAAGTGTTAAATGAAATTTTTCAAGGGTTTAGATTATTTAAATTTTGATGGTTATCAGTAATATCTTTTAGGAAATGATTTTATTTGAATTTGAACTGCTAAAGGTAGGAGAGAAAATGTGGTGAACTAAAAATAAAAAAGAGAAATCAATACAATATTAAGTTAGTAGGTAAACATGTGGCATTCAATAGAGTGTTATTTTTTTATGCAAGCTTTGAATTTATCAAGGTTCGTGTTAAACACATCGATATTTGGGCACAATCTGTTAAATGTGCTACAGCTTCTTCTAATGAATACGTTTTCAAGATAATTTGTGTTATATATATACATATGTAAGTTTTTTTCTTTTTTTATGGTCACAAGTTCCAGATAGTTAGTCAACGACAGTGTATATCTACTCGCGGAAAAAATATATTAACATTATTTTTATATTATTATTATATCTACACCGGTCTAGATGTACAAGATACACTAACCTTGTAGAGCGACTGTTTGCTGCATAGGTGGCCTTTTGTGGAAATGGTGCACAATTTGATAATATTTTATAACGGACACCGATTAGATTATCAAGTTAATCCGGAGAGAGTAAAATTCACAATTATTGAAAGTACAATGATTAGGCAGTTTGTGCTTTGTCATGTTGTAATAACACTTCAATAAATTATTTTTTTTATCCAAAAGGACACTTCAACGAAATCTATGGCCTAGTTGTCGTTATTCCGCAGTTAACGAGGACAATACAATTTAACACCCCTGGAAGCACATGGACACCGCCAAACAACCACTTTGTGATACTTAAATAGTTTTAATTTATAATCGAGTTTAAAAAAACATTATTCTGGTTTAAATGGGTTTTTGAATTGAATCAATATTTAACAAAAATATTTACTAGAGCCTTTTCACATTATTTAACAAAAATACGACATGGTTTTGCTTAATTACTGGTTTGCATTCATGAGTGCAATTAATTTTAATGGTTATTTTTTGGTTTAACGATTCAAATTTTTTTATGCAAAACTCATGAATTTTAATTAAGTAGCGGATTTCCATTTGCACCGTAATCACAATTCACCACAACTGTCAAACTTTTCACAGGTTTTTTTTTTTAAATTTTATAAAACACTTTTTTAATCTGTTCACTTCAACGGAAATACTTGATTTCTAAACACATTCCCATTTATAAATTAAACGTTTTCCTATTCCGAATTATTGCTCATCCGCAGATCATCTGATTCTAGACATTTTGCAAGTAATCTAATGTAAGCACAAGTCACTAAACATAACTATCGACTATTAAAATAATTTACTCTTCAGCAAATCGTTAATAAAACGTGTACAGAAGAATCATAACAATAAGGTAAAAATAATAAAAGTAAAATATGCCACACACATGAGATTTTGTTGACAACTTGGTTGTCGACGCGCATTTTTTTTCAAGTAGAAATTATCTCATCCAACTTGTTTGAATTATTATTAATCTCACTTGATATATTATATCAATAGCGGAAATTTGAAATACTATAAAGGGCAAGAAATTTATAAATCAATTAAGTATGTAATTTTTCTCCGTTTCTTTTTCTTTTTTTTATTTCTGCGTCCTTGAAATATTTCTAGGAAAATAAGCGTGTCCTTCAAGGACGTTTTTTTAAGGGGATTTTTTCTGAAAAAAGTTATAATAAATTAAATTCTGTTATTAAAGAAATTTACAATAACTCTTGAGTTTACTGAAAGATCTGTTCAATGTAATTTTACAATGAAAATCATAATTACAGATCTACAAAAATAGGAGATATGATTTTTTTTTTAAAATTGAAAAAGACCAGAAAAAAGCCCCGACACAGTTGGGCGAGGCAACAACAGAAACTGGTGAAGATGGGTCTACCATGGATGGAGGCCGAACAATCAGCACAAGACAGGGACGTATGGAGAAGCCTTGTTGATGCAAATGAGTCCCCGACCCGAATAGGACAAGGGGAAGAAGATTGGTGGTGATTTTTTTTTTCTTTTCGCTCTCCTGAACAATTAACATTTTGTCCTTTACAGCATTTCAAATTTCCGCTAACTAATGTAATGTTATACCGAATAAGCTTAACTAGAATTCAGTGGATTTGTTCGTATGACAACCCCTTTATATTTTTATGTGAACACCGCACAAGAGTCTCAACTTTTCGGAGTCAGTGTGACAATGTCATCCCCATTATAGGCAAGTTGTGGTGGTGAAGGGATCAGGAAAAACGAGATGGGAAAATTGAAAGTTGGGAAGTACCTGGCTATTCTCCAAATACGGATAGATCTATTTCCAGATAGTGCTCTTTTACCAGCGCGATATTGAGAGCATCTATCATTATTTGGACAAAAAATGGGAAAGGAGAAGAAGAAACTAAAGAGGAAGATTAGAATGTAGATAGGTGGCTGGTCAATTTAGTCTCATAACATAACTAAAGCCAATTGGATTTGGAATGGTTGTATCTAGCACGATATTAAGAATGCTTTACATACAATAGGCCACTTGCATCACATTTAAAAAAAACCGCTTTGGGCAAATATTCTAAGACATTTCATTTTTTTTTAATCCTATTTTTGAAAAACTGGCAATTTTTTGAAAATTTTAATCCGAAAAATCAGACCATTTTTTATAAACCGGAAAGACGGGACATAATTTTATGGGTGCGAAAAAACGATAATTACATAGCCCAAAATCATTTTTAAAAAAGAACGTTTTCCACACGAATGGCATAGAAGAATAACGAGGCATACCAAAAATATTACATCTCATAAATATTTTTTTCCTTGATCCATCTTATTGATCGTTAATCATTATAACGTTCAACGTCTATATATGACTAAATCCAATGTTATATACTTGTACTTGTAAACTATAATAATATATTATGAAATTTATATTGTTAAATTCAGCACCATTACCATTACACTTCTAAAACAGGTACAAAAGACATAAAATGTACGGGGTTCACTTCGTACCATCTGTCAAAACGTCAAACCAAATGATCGAAGTTCGCGGTGAACAAGCAATAAATCTAGTGAATGTTAAATGTCAAATTCAAAAATTCCCCTGGAATCAAAGTGTTACCATATGAAAAAAAAATAAGTGTGGAATTTTCCAAAATTAATAGAACATTATCGGAGACGGTGCATTTTCGTGTAGTGACGTCACGAGCCAAAATAATGGATAAATTTATTAAAAAAAAAAAACTGAACATTTATAAAAAAAATTTACTACCATTTTCGTAATCTTAGTAAAAAAATCTATCCACACCATTTTTTTCCAAGTCGTTATAAAATATGCAAGTGGCCTATTTTGTAATTAAATTTTATTGGACTATTTATATGTTTGATGATCCTAACATCAACTTGTTTTCGACAAATCGGTCGTCCGACTTGATGTGAAATTCCGGACCCATACTTCCACATTGTATTCACACAATAAATAATTTGATGTAAATTGACGTTTTGACAGATTTATGTATAATTAACGTTCTCGTGCGGCCATATTTCTGCAGTGAATATTGCGCGGTTTATTATTAATTATTACAATGAAGTAAAGTTCTGCAAAGGTCATCTTTGTGAGTCAGAAAGCGACTTGGAAAATGAAAACCATGAAAATTATTATTTCGCCTTGGGATATTAAACTAAAAATACACTTGGTATTTTCATTGTGCGCTGAATTCCGGCGGAGGGTTTAATTATAGTAATGAGGAATGCAAAGTAGTGTCAGAAACGAATGTAATCCATTGATAAAGAAAGCAGAGAGTGGTCCCAATCGGGGGCAATTAGTATTATAGAATATATTTGCGACACAGTTCCAGAGCAAGTGCTGTCAACGGTAATGCGCGTTTTCATCCCGCGAAAAAATATCCCTGTCTAATTATCCTCCGACAAAATATCATATGGACAAAACATCCTCTAAGAAAATATCTACTAAAACCTAACATAACCTTACCTAACGTAACCTAACCTTATTTACATTTTACTATTTTTGAACAATAATTTATAGTCTTTACAGAATTTGTGTATTATTTTTGTCCCATTTTACTATTTTTTAACAATAATTTATTGTCTTTACAGGATGTCTGTAATATTTTTGTCCCATTTTTTTGTTAGGTTAGGTTAGGTTTTAGTAGATATTTGGTTGGGGGATGTTTTGTCCGTAAGATATTTTGTCAGAGGATATTTTGTCGTGGATATTTTGTTGCGGGATGAAAAGTCACGGAACCACTCTCGGCATCCCCCTGAATGATAACAACTCGGAATAGAGGTGTTTTCCGAAATGATTTTAGCCGTGTTTTGTTGCCACACACGAATAGCCAGATAATTTTCAATCTACATTATCTTCATCTTCCTTTCCTCCCCTACTGTCTTCAGTCGCAATATAAACCTCAATTAGGCATGCTTTAGTTCCAACGACTCCGGGTAGTTTGAACTCTTGTGAGGTTTTCGCTTATATTTGTTTAACGTAAAATATCCCACGGTATTGTAGTAAAAAAATGATGTCTTACAAAAAATCAAGAAAATGAACGCATCCAGAAACCCCTCGAGATTTTTAAATATTAGTGGACAGTTGAATTCGAATGATATTAATTACTCGGTGAATACTTTTTTCAGTAATATTACAAATATTACTGAAAAAAGTATTAAAAGATGGTAGATTCATCTAGCGTGTTTAAATCCGATTTAAACACGCCAGTTTTTTAACAATTAGTTTAATTACCTGCAAAAGTGATTAAATTAAGTAATTTCTTGTCAAAAGTGCTACTTTACAATTTCTGAAATTCATTAATAGAGCATTTCATTTTATTTGCTCATTTGCGCTGTCTTTTATTTGGCGTAAGGATACATGCAAAGGCGGTAAGAATAATGCTCAAAGCAACGGGTATGGTGAAATAGGAGAAACATCCACATTCAATATCACCCTGGTGAAATACTGCTTGAAATATGAATACTGGAAACTTAAAAGGGTGTAAATGCCATTTACAAAAAAGGAGGTAGACGGGAATTTAAAAGGGGTGGAGACATACGTCCGTTGGCATAAAAATAAATAGGGTTTTCTTTGAATGTTTGAGTGTACTTTAAATTCCCATCTACCACCTGTTTCGTAAATGGCACCAACACCCTTTTAAGTTTCCGGTATTCATATAATACATATTATTTTTTATGATAAATAAAGACATTCTTTCCCATTTTGCGAATAACCTGTCGATACTTTTTTTTCTTCTTTTTTACATTTGTGATGATGGAGGATTTAGCTTGTGGAGGACAGAACCCGCGACACAAAGGTGA
Organism: Limnephilus lunatus; assembly: GCA_917563855.2. Taxonomy (NCBI): domain Eukaryota; kingdom Metazoa; phylum Arthropoda; class Insecta; order Trichoptera; family Limnephilidae; genus Limnephilus; species Limnephilus lunatus. The sequence continues at coordinate 83,387,619 of OU830596.1, read as the reverse complement.
GAACCCAACGCTTTATACTAGTCGACTACAAACCGATCAACCTCTTTGAACTTATGATGTATAAGAAGCTAAACAATGCTTAGAATATTCTTTTCTTCCGCTGTAAGCAACGCACCGACAATTATCTACCAATGTGTGTTTTTCTTTTAGTCTCAGTAAGCAAATCTTTTGATTATTTCTCTAGTGATAACCAAAATTTATCAGAGTAAAAATTAATAGTCTATTAGTACTTAATGAGAATTACCATATTTTTGCTATATGAATTTTATCGAAGTTTGAGCGAAGAAAGCAATTTTTCTTGTAAATATGAGTAAATTTTGAAGGTGGTATGTAGGTGACTGTATTATGAATAAAAAATGATATTCAGCATTTTTTCAATCTTTACTAGATTCTAATGTTGTGTGAAGATCACTACTTGGAAACTGTAATGAAAGACTTGTCAATGACAATATCAATTGCGAATATGTATTTTCCGATAGAGGCTAAAAGTTGGGTGCAATCAATGGAATCAAGTGAAAATTATTAGGAATGAAGACAATTATTAAACGTGTATCGATCTGGTGAATGTAGTTATTATAACTGTAAGATACTCCATAACAAAAACACAAAAAAAGATAAAATAAGTGGAGACACCAATATCGAAAACATAAAAGACTTTTCTAAAATTTTGTATTCCCATAAAAGCCATAGCAGAAGATATTTTGTTTCAGAATTCTGAAGTAGACACATAATAATGCTAGTAAATACAGGAATGCGCTGAAAATGAATTTTCTTGAAACAAGTTCACCTTAGAAGTTCGGATTTCCACTTTTCACATAATATAATATTATATTCTTATGTAGCAGTGCAGAAAATATTAAATTTAAGAACTGGAAGGAATCTTCTATTCCTTCTGGTAGATTTGTAAAGGTGGCGTGTACGGTGTTTACGAAATTTCAGATGTAAAAAGTATATATTTAATGTGATCATTTATTTATTTTATCGTGACCTCAGTTTTGACATGAATCTAGGTCAACCAAATAACTAACAGCACTCATAAAAAATATTAAAAACTAGCTGACCCAGCCACGTGTTGCTGTGGCTAACGAAACACAACGCGTTTTTCTAGATGGTTACCCAACCTTTTAACTTTTTAACTCACACCGCCATCTGTTAATTTGCATCAAAAATAAAACCGATCGGTCGCTCCATTTATATTATTATTCCCCTGGTCCGCTTCCCCCGTCCCACGAACTCCCTGAGTTCCCTTCCCCCCTCCTTACTTCCCTCCCCCCTTCCGGGTTCCCCTACCCCTTCCCGCATTCCATTAATTCAATCCCGGTACATTCAGTTTTTAAACAGCTCGCGTGCCACCTATTGCAATTTTTTATACAAATTTTGTAATGTCAGAGCTCACCAGTATATATGGAAACCTTCGCGGGCATGCACACATCAAATCCCCAAAGTTTGAATGAAATAGGTAAAGTCGTTCGGAAGTTATGCGCGTATTTAGGCGATTCATTTTTATTTACATACATAGATAGATAAATTGAAAACAGAAATAAATACATACAAATTTCCGGTGTAATAGGTATTAAAAGATCAATCAGTTTGAGGTAAGCACCTTTGAAGACGGTAAGCGGACAACTCATAATGGATTCAACTCAACACCTTCTTTGAAAAGTCATTAAAAGTGAAAAAAATTGGTTTTCCTTGGTCAAGGAGGTGTTGAGTTAAACTGATTCTGAGTTGTCATGGAACCCTTTACGACAGATACCTATTATTGGCGGCTCGCCCACCATGATAATCATTCTAAAAAAGGTGTCATTTTCTTCATAGCATGCTTGTAATATGTTCCCTCGGGTAGAGTTTACCTGGTAGAGAACAGCCTCGTGACAGTTGGGTGTTGGTGGGAGGCCAGAGAAGTTTAACTTCCTCCGTCAAAGCCTTCCCAACATCGCGGGGAAAATGGCGTCGAATACCTACATCCGGAATACGGATGCTTCCTTCTGCCGCTTCCGGTGGAAAGCAACTATTTTCGAGGTAATTGCAACAAGTTGCAGGTTATTTTAAAGCCTTCAACAGGCTTTTGCGTACTATAAAACCTGTTCAGCTCGTAAGTGATTTGTTTTGCAGCTCGGTAAAGTTAATCGGACTTTATGCATTGAAAAAAATCAGTTCTTGTTTAGATATCGACTGCAAATTTGGCAGCCTCCGTGGTCTAGGGGTAAGGCTCTTGACTTGCAATCCGATTTTTTTTTTATATGAGCTCCACACAGGAGGCCCTGAGGAAAATAATTTCTCTCAAGGCCTATGTCTTCTTTTAGGATATTGTGTGGAGGGTTTTTTTAAGGAAAAAAGGAGAGGAGAGTTCTGGGAAAGAAAATGATTTAAGGGGTGGGTAGGAATCTGGGGTTCAGTGTGTCCAGGTCACCCGCCGCCAAGACCTAGACAAACCTCACCCCTTGAACCCGGGCACCCCTGCTAAATCACCAAAAGTAGCGAACCACTTGGGGTGACCTATAGCAGAGGTGTTGGTTATCCATAAATGGTTCCCGAGGCGGCGCGCAACGTTACCAATTCTTGCCTCCCAATTAATATATATTATATTGCACGTTACAGAGTGGAAGAAACTCCCAGTATCACCCTTGTGTGAGGCCACCATTCAGGATTGAAACATTGCTTTTAATGGATCTATCCATGTTTGGTGACCAGATTTGAATATCCAGGTACTTCCCCACCTCCCTTCACTCTCCCCACTACGTTCAGCACCATAACATACCACAATTGGGGATGCTATATTGTCTTTGGCTCCAGACGGGAGCAATTGGTACTCTTGTACAGTATTCACAAAAAAATATGTAAAACCGTATAACCCATAATTTTTGGGAATATTTGTTACTGCTTTCTAACCCCGTATGCATGGACATTGGAGGGTCTAGAGTCGTTCAAATAAATGTAGTTTCGTTCAATAAAATAGAGTCCTGAGAGGTGTACGGTGAAGGAGGAAACCATCTGTTTCCACTTTTTTCACTTTGAAAGTGGTTGGGCAACCTCCAATGTTACTTAATAGGTCGTTCAGAAAACTCTTCAAGGAACGAAATTTAGACGGCCAAATATCTAGAAGACGTGATTACATACATAATATACCTTATGCAAATTCCAGATGTGTAAGAAATAACCCTATGTCCATTAATCACTAAAAATTATGGTAAGTATTTTCTTTGTTTCATATTATTTGATCAATATTTTATAAGGGCTCGTAAGGAGCACTGCAGGAGTAATCTTATGATTACTATTTCATATGTATATTATATCTAGAATCTAGACTATAAATTGTCTCACAAACTCACTTACAATGAAGCAAATAAGAAAAACAATCTTTTCCATTTTGGCCCTTTTTTAAAGCAATTTACTTACTAGTCTGACACGACCTTGCGCAACGCATAGCAGTTGAGTACTTAAACTATGAATTCGAAGACAAATATATGTACAATTGTCGTGTCTTTTGCTTACCACATTTGAGATTTCTACCAAGCGTCTTCTTTATTATAGTTAAACGCACTTAAAGTGAAATAACACAAAACTGCGCTTCACAAATATTACGTTATTTTTAATAATAATTCTTAAGATGAAGCCATACTAAATAATGCAAAATCATACAAAATCGCCTGTTTTTGTTTTGAAAATTTTATCGCTTAGAAGTATTATAGATGGTTCAAATAAATACTGCGTGTAGAACATACCTTGGCCCTTAAAAATATCAGTTATTTTTTATTAAATCTTTTAATAAGCTTAGAAATAAATAAAGTATTAGGTCTATAAAAAAACATTTCAAGTGCAAACTCTCCTATTTATAAACACTTTTTCGGGTATGGTTTTATTGCATTACGTGGAAAATTCAGTTTCTTATATAATTATCGCAAAAAAATTTGATATTTACCCCCGAACTTGACAAAATAAAATATAATATGCATTTTCGCGGTGGTAGTTTTGACATCACGGCGACAATATGGTAGACGACGAATTTGTGACATCAAAGTGAACCTTATACCGTCCACCGAAGAACGACTGGCAGCGGCCCCTATTTTCGGTCACTACTCCTCCGGACGGAACGAAGAAACAACGTGTTACGCTCCGCGCCGCTTGTTTTCGTGAAATCCATTTAAAAATTATATTTTATTACACTAAACAATGCATTAAAAAGGAATTAATGTTTTTTACAGGCCTTTACGAAATCAATATTAAAAAAAAAATTCTCAAATATCTTTTCCAACCTTTCCAAAAGCTTTTTCTCAAATATTTTTAAACTCCTCCCATAAAAGGGCGTGAATTCCGATTTCGATTTATTCCTGTACTGGTGCCTTAATACGTGCAAATTATTAAATTTCATATCGGTGAAGTTTTATTCCCCTTGCCAAATCAATCAAATATGAAATGTTATGTATTCATATTATAACATAACATATTAAGTAATTTTTCCTGGTCATGAAATTTATTTATTTGTTTTGGTTCTAAAAACGTCCCTGTTTTACCACGTTTTATCAGTACAAATATTTTATAACTTTGCTTAGGTACATTGTCAACACGAATATTTCAAGATGAAGTTTTTAGGTACTTGTGTCATTGACTTTATGTATTACGGAGAGCGCAATAACTTTGAGCAGGGTGATTGGAATACCGTGTGCTAAATCCAAAAATATAATTTTTAATTTTCGGATTAGCACTAAACCATAGATGACAGAAATAAGTGAAATTGACCGTGAACCCATGGTAATCATGAAACCGAGAGCACAATGTGTTACCAACATCGTTCACAAATACTTCTAATGAGCGCCTGCGTACATGTGTCGGTTCAGATGAAGTGGGCTCTTGAACTCCGGTTCTTTGCGGAAAGTGGATCCTACTATATTCTTTTTTCAAATCGACTACTCCCAGAGAACCCGTTCCAGGACCCAGACCCAAATCCGGAATTCGGAGCCGGACCCAGAGCCGGAACCCGAATGCCTTCACCATGCTAGGTAGAAATATTAAATTATCATCAGACCACAAACTACTCATCAACAAGACGGTGCGGCTTCACATACGCTACTCCCATTTGGGATCATGCAGCTGACACTCACTTAAATAAATTAAAAACCCTGCAAAACAAAGCCATTCGATTAGCGTTGAATGCACCGAAGTGTATCAGTTTTACAACTCTCCATAAAGATCCAAACATTCCTCTGATAAAGGAGCTAATTATTTCCCAATCGGAAAAATTCTACGCCGACCTAGCCGGACATGAAATTCCGACCATTAACTCTCTCGCTCAATACAGCGAGAATGAAATTACCAAACACAAAAGACCTAAAGTAATCCTTTAAAAGTACTTATTAAATAATAATATAGATTTTTTGCGTAATTGCAGTAGCCGTAATTCTCTCCCAGTCTTACTCAGAATCACAAAATAAGATACAGCCACGAGAGCAAGACCGGGGTAGGTGAAATTGTTATCCAACATGGTGGGTCAATCGCGCGCATCCGTGTTTTCTTACCCCGTCGCTGTACGGGAGATGTAGTAGCTGTCAGAATTTAAACCACTCGGTCACAAGGGTTAACTCAGTATCACGGCGTTGTAACTTTCGAAATGGCCAACTTTTATGAGAATCTTGACGTTTTGAATGGAGCATTGGCAAATATTGACCGTATTCGCGGCATTCGTGCACAAAAAAAGGTTTGATCCATTTGCGGCACTTACGGAAGGAGATTTAAGTTATAAATATAGAATTACAAAAGTTAACGTCAGACGTTTAATTGCCTTGGTACGATGAATCAGCGAAATCGATAACCAAGCAGGCTTTATTATTTTTTTTTTATAACACTCATTTCAACGTCACTCCGATTCTTATTACGCCTACTAATTTTTGTTTCCTCATCCGAATTACTGTTTATGATTATCCGTTATTAGTTATTTTTGAAACGCGAAACACAAAACAATCTCATCGAATAATATTTTGATGTATGAATAAACGTGAAGTTAGCAACACGCCACGAAATGCCAAATTGGCCGCGTTTTTCAGCTTTGGAGCTGAGTGTTGCTACCGTAAAAAAATCATAACCCATAATCCAGCCGTCGAGCAATATTATGAAGATGAGTAAAAAATTTTACTCTGAGCGGTTTAGTGTACCCCCCTGTGTAGCTACCGCGACTCTACAGAGTCGTGGTAGGGTTTCATTATGAGTAAGGCTGTCATGTTTAATTTCGCCGTTGTGTACTTTCGTACGAGTATAATTCCAGTAATTGTACTTCTCTCCATTTCGTCCCCGTGCAATATCGTATGAGTCTAATTCCAGTAACCGTACTTCTCTCCATGTGCAATTCCTTTCGAGTGTAATTCCAGTAACTGTACTTCTCTCCATGTGTAATTCCGTATGAGTGTAATTCCAGTAACTTTCTTTCTCTCCATGTGTAATGAATACAGAGCAACGACTTTGTGATTGTAATTCCAGTAATTCTATCAAGTAATTCCGAACGAGGGCAATTCCAGTGGCTACGTATGTAATTCTAGTAGTGTAATAAGTATAATGGTACATTAAATTTGAAATTTAATCCTTGTTTTCACCTTTCCTACCTTACACTCCGCAACGTAAATACTATGTAATATAATTTGCGTAATCCTTAAAGAATATAAAATAAAAGTAAAATATGATTGTGTATGAATCCATAAAAGTGAATGGAAATAAGAATAACAAATACGAAAGGCTTGCACAAAATTGTCATTAATTTTCATTATTTTAATTACCGGACACATCAATTACAGGACACCTTGCATTATTCCGTTAAATTCCTACGTACAGTCACAACCTACTTCTTTATTTGCTCTATTTCCAAAGACGTGTTTTATGTTCATTTTAATATTGTTTTAGCAACGTATTCCACATTCGCCATCCTAAGAAACAACAGAAAATAAAACTGATGCTATCTACGTGGTACAAAAGATTTCAGTGAGGGTGTAAAAAGAAGTCCCAAATGCGGCCATTATCTTTTTCTATTTTCTGTGTCTTGTTCTCTTTCATATTTTCGTTTAGATTATTATTGTTATCTTCTTCTTCAATGATATATTACATTGATGGGAATAACCTTCAAAAGTTTTTAAAAAAGAGTTTTTTTTTATATAAAAATGAATATTCATTTAGACTTTTATAAAAAGTCAATATTTCCATATAATTAAAATCGGATGTGTTTATACGAGACGCTATCTGGGATACAAACCAATTCTTAGAATATTTTTTTCCAGTAAAAAAGGGTAGCCTTATGTAAAAAATATATGAAAAAAAAATAGTTGAAGATAATAATTCTACATTTTTAAGATGAAGCCATACTAAATAATGTAAAATCATATGTTTTTTTATTTGAAAATTTGATCGCTTAAAAGTATTATAGATGCTTTAATTAAATACTGCGTGTTGAACATACCTTGGCCCTTAAAAAACATCGTTAATTTTTTTATAAGTCTTTTAATAAGCATAGAAAAAAATAAAGTATTAGGTCTATAAAAAACACTTTCAAGTGCAAACTATCCTTCTTATAAACCCATTTTCGGATATGGTGTTATTGTATAATGTGGCAAATTCAATTTAAAGAAATTATTATAAAAGTATAAAATCACAAAAAATATGTATTTACGCCAAAACTTCACATAACAAAATAAAATCTGTATTTTCTCGTTGTTATTTTTGACATCAATCAATACCTGCGGCCCGCACTCTACGAATTTGGATTCTTGAAGTGACCCTTATGTCATGGACACAAGAACCATGCACTGGGCACACCCATTTCGTATCAGTCACGCCCCGGCCCCGGCCGTATCGGGAAATAGACGTGTGGCTCCACGGCGCTTGGATTCGTGAAAACAAAATTTAAATTTCCGTTTTATTACAATAAACGATGCGTAAAAAAAGAATTAATGTTTTTTAGAGGTTTTACGAAAAAAACCTGTAAATTTTTTTTCTCAAATACCTAACCTTTCCAAAAGCTTTTTCCGATTCCAATTTTTTCTTGGACTATTAGATCGCATTAAGAAGTTAATTCTACAATTAATTAATCACCCTTATGGCATGGACACAAGAACCATGCACTGGGCACATCCATTTCGTATCAGTCACGCCCCGGCCCCGGCCGTATCGGGAAATAGACGTGTGGCTCCGCGGCGCTTGGATTCGTGAAAACAAAATTTAAATTTCCGTTTTATTACAATAAACGATGCGTAAAAAAAGAATTAATATTTTTTAGAGGTTTTACGAAATAAACCTGTAAATTTTTTTTCTCAAATACCTATTCCAACCTTTCCAAAAGCTTTTTCCGATTCCAATTTTTTCTTGGACTATTAGATCGCATTAAGAAGTTAATTCTACAATTAATTAATCACACACTACAATTAATTAATTATACAATCAATCAATTAGAAATTGATTCTACAATTTGAAAAATGAGATTGACTAATATGACGGTTTGACAGAAGGTGGCAATGACGGAATTGGTAAACGCGCAGCTCCCGGTTAGACAAAAGGTTTCCGGTTCGAGTCCCAGTTGCGACCATTTTCTTTTTCTGTGTCTCGTTCTCTTTCATATTTTCGTTGCGATTATTATTTTTGTTATCTTTTTCTTCAATGATATAAAATTAATATTAGGGATGAGTTAAATTGCTACAGACGAACTTGTCTATTCGTGGCGGTGAGTTGCCGTTATTTGGACGTACTCCACGGCCGAGCGGTTTAGATTCTCGGCTAGAATCTAGAGATCTAGGTTTCAAAACCCGACGGCCGCCAATTACGGTGCTCCAGATTTTATGTCAGGGTTAAATCTTTCCCAAATGAAAGACTAAACCCTTCCACACACTTTTCCACAAATGATTATCTAGCAAATTCACGCAATGTAAGTGCACTATATAAGTATAATAAATCCAAAACAATACAAGAACAATATGTCAATCCACCAGAAACATAAAGGGAAAATATTTCACCGACTCCAGATATTTTCATATCAGAGGGTTCGGCTCTGATGAAATCCTAACTGGTCCGATAAATCCTACTGATCCCTCAATATAAATATTTAAAAAATCTTTCATAATCCTACATGTATTTAAAATGACTGCCTTTTGCATTCTTATATATAAATTCTTTGACAAATCTAATACGCCTAAATTTTGAATGAGAGAGCTAGGTATAATGCCAGTAGCCGAAATAACAAATGGTAATATTTTTATAGTCTGAGAATGCCAAATTCTTTTAATCTCATTTCCTAAATCTGTATATTTTCTTATTTTTTCAGAAACAGTTTTCTGAATATTATAAGAATTTGGAATAGCGAGATCAATGATATAATTTTTTTTTTTTAATTTTGTCATGTAAAACTATATCGGGTCTATTATGACTAATTGTTCTGTCTGTTAGAATAGTTTTATCATAATAAATTTTATAAAATTCATTTTCTAAAAATTAATTTGGTTCATATTCATAATATGGTACATTACGGCAGTCAATCAAGTTCTGTTTAATTACCAAACTTTGGTGAATTATTTTTAAAACTTGATTGTGCCTAAATGTATACTCGGACGGCGCTAATACAGAACATCCCGATATAATATGTTCTATAATTTCCGGAAAAGCCAAACATTTTCTGCATAAATCATCAATTTGATTTGTATCTTTGATGATATGCTTCCTATAATTTTTAGTATTAATGACTCTATCTTGAATTGCAAGCATAAATCCTTCTATTTCTGCGCTCAACTCTCCAATACTCAACCATTTGTTTGACGAAAGTTTGTCAACATATGTTTGGTTGAGATAGTTGAAGTGTTTTGCGTGTAGAATTTTATTTGACCAGGAATCTAATTCTCGAAGTAAAATTTAATGGCGAAATATTGCTATCTGCCTTGCAAATTATTTTGTCCATTTCTGAACTTTCAGCTTTCCTATGGAAAAAATTTCTTAGCATTTCTACCTGATTATGTTTTAAAGATGTTATTTTGACTATACCTCTACCTCCTAAATTTCTAGGTAAATTAATTCGTTCTATAGCTGAATTTGGATGATGGGAATGAAATTTTGTTAACGTAGTTCTAATTAATCGTTCTAAGCTATCTAAATCTTTATTAGACCATTTAATTATGCCAAATGAGTAAGTTAATAGAGGTATTGCTCAAGTATTTATTGCCTTTACTAAATTTTAAGCAGATAGATTGCATTTTAAAAATTTTCTGATCTTAGTTTTAATTTAATCCTAATATCATTTTTAATACCAGTATGATCTAATCTATTTGATTGCGGATATCCTAAATATTTATAAACCTCATCTCCTTTCATACTTTCAATTTTCAAGTTTCTAAATATACCCTCGTCTCCATCTACAATTTTACCTTTCTCTATATTTATTTATTTATTTATTTACGTCCTAGTGGGCTTTTACAAGATAGATACATAATTAATACAGTTGTGTTAGCAAATACATAGTATTCAATATATATTGATTTATGATAAATTTAAGACAAATTAAATGTATAGGTATGGAAAGTGAAATTTGTAAAAAGACATATAAAACTAAAAGAAAATAAAAATATAGAGTGTATTCACTACGGAGTCGTGCAATCATACATTTTACTAAAATAATTATAAAGACTTCGTTTTGTGACTAATACGGAATCTTTAAATATGTCTACAGTATTCCCAAATTTATTGCCCAGATGATGCATTCTATTAATAGGTGTATGAGCCTCATAATTCGTTTTGAAATTGTCACGGAAAAAGGTAGCACTTTGTCTCGTATTTCTGGTCGGAATGTAAAATTTTATTTTGGAGAGAATTTCAGGGTTGTTAATGCAATTATTAATAATTTTATTTAATAGTACAAGGTCAAAGATGATCCGCCTATCTGACAGCGTAATTATGTTGAGTTGTTTCATCAAAAGGACATAGTTAATATTTTGAATTGGAATATTCAGCTTAAAGTTAATAAATCTTAGAAATTTTGTAACCTTTCTACATTGTTGGAATGGATTTTATACATTGGGGACCAAATTGACGAATTGTTCTCTACCTGGCTTCTTACTAAAGAAGTGTAAAATGTTTTCAAACATTCTAGTGACTTGAAACCACTTGCTGTTCTGCATATGAACCCTAGCATTTTTAAAGCTCTATTTGTTATTTCATTTACGTTTAGAGTAAATGTTAACTTTTCATCAAATATAACACCTAAGTCCCTGATCTAAGCGACTGGTGTCAATTTTACTTTATTTAAAGAGTATTCATAGGTAACATGACTTTGGATTTTACGAAAACGAATAACTTGGCATTTTTGAATATTAAGAAATAACGAGTTGATCACACACTAGTGATACAATTTATCTAAATTTGATTGTAAAATATGACAATTCTCTATACTACGTATCATTTTATACATTTTCAAATCATCAGCGAAGAGAAGGACTTGCACGTCTTTAAATACACTAACAATGTCATTTATAAATAATAAAAAAAGAATTGGTCCTAGGTGAGATCCTTGGGGAACCCCACTTGTGGCTTCGAAGATGTAAGATTCTACAGAATTTATTTTAACACAGAGCTTTCTTTTACTAAGATAACTGTTAATCCATATCAATGGATCGTTCTACATTTATCTAAACCAAAAGTCATTTTAATATCATCTGAAAAAATTTTAACTACTTTAATCATTTTCTTTAAATTTGGTTCAGAATTCGAAAATAATTTTAAATCATCCATAAATAATAAATGTGAAATTATATTGCTCTCCCTTGTATTACCTTTAATTTTTATTCCAAACTTGCTTTTAATTAACATTTTAGATAGAGGATTTAATGCTAAGCAAAACCAAAGAGAACTCAATGAGTTTCCTTGGAAAATCCCTCTTTTTATTAAAATGCCCGGTACTATAATTTTCTTATCTTTCAAATTCACAAGCAAATCGGTATTCCAAAATGCCATAATTTTGTCCAAAAAATGTTATGTTTATTATTTCAGGCGTTATTAATAGTTGTAGTATATTTGAATATTATCCCGTCTCTGTAACGCCCCAGTGAAGGACAGTAAGCTTTGAATAGTCAGACAATCGCCAATCTTACTCAAACCCTAACCCATAGATTCTCTACCTTATTTTGACCACCGCCCACTTTGAGATTTTTTTTATTTCTGGCGCCCCCCAATTGTTTTTACTTACTTATCGTCATGATAGCCATCTTTTGCCACAACGGGGTGGGGGAGGGTACCGGGTTGCTATTTCGTTCATTCTTGTATTTATGATATAGTGTCAATTCTTTATAATAAGATTAATAATATTATACACGAAAGATTATTAGTAAGTACATACGTGATAAGCGTGTTTTTTATGTATTTTTTAACATTTTTTCTCTTGCCCACGCCCTCACTATGCCATCTCAACGCCCCCTAGTTTTCTCAGGGATTTCTACCGCCCCTGAAAGTCTCAAACGCCCACAAGGAAGTGTTATCGCCCACGTTGAGAACCTATGACTCAAACCCATCTACTCCATTCTCCCTCCTTTTAGCTTCACAGCGTACCGCAATTGAAGAAGCCAGTCTTACTGCCTCTGGGCAATTGTGCGGTATTCACATGAAACAATTAAAGATATTTTTAAAGTGTGTTATCGTTAAATATGTATTGCATGAAAACACTCTACATTTCACTAGTTAGAAGCCAAGTGGAATATAATTCACCTATTTGGTCTCCTTTCTATAAAGTACACTATAACAAATTAGAACGGGTTCAACACAAATTTCTTAGGTACTTAAATTTCAAACTCAAAATTCCAATAGAAAACATAAATTATGTAAATTTGATGTATCGACTTAATTTAATTACGCTGTCTGACAGAAGAACCATTTCAGATCTTATTTTATTATACAGAGTCATGAACAATCTTATTGACAGCCCTGCCATCGTTGCTGCTATTAAACTCTGTGTACCGACAAGGAATACTAGGCAAAGTACAACATTCTTTTGCGACACTTACACAACCAACTATCAATCACACACGCTTACCAATAGGATGCATAATTTGGGCAACAAGTTTGGTGGTATTATAGATATATTTGCTGATTCCCTTTATAATCTTAAATGCAAATTAAACCAACACTTTGTGGAATCCTACAAATTATTGTAACGGGTTTAATATGTACATTTTAACGATTTGATGTGTTATTGTAATGTTGTATATTATGTTATTGTCAAACATTATATTGTTTAAAATATTTCTTTACGCCATGTTCATCAAAAACTACTTATATACATTTTTTTTAATTTTTTAATTTTTTCACTTTTATAACTTTTGGTATAAATTCTAACTCGATAACTCAAATATTATATTTTTTTTTAATATTTCTTTACGCCATATTCTTCAAAAACTACTTGTATACATACACTATTTTTTAATTTTTCACTTTTATAACTTTTGGTATAAATTCTAACTCGATAACTTTTGTAAAACTTATTTATAATCTATGTAAAAGCCCCCATGGGCGTATAACAATAATAAACAATAAACAAATAAATTTAAAAAAATCATGAGCATGTTTAAAAGATACGGTATGGGTACTGCCGCCCCGGAATTTATTGGATAGTTAACCCACCCCACTCGGGTTATGGGTTCATGGGTTAAGGATTGTCTAGTTCTTGGCGGTGGAGGCGTTTGCCCATCTACTGCGTGGCAGGCCGGATCGGGAGAGACTTTTGGTTGATGGAGATCTTTTGACCTCTCCAGTTGGACTCTCTCGATTGATCGTCTTGCACCGCAGTGGGATGAATGGATTCATACGTCCGTCACTCCTAGACACACAGACCCTCAGGTTCCTACCTACCCCTCTTATCTTTTTCCTCTCCTCCCTTTTTCTAAAAATTTTCCACACAGCATCCTCAAAGACATAGGGCCCAAAGGAAATTGTTTTCTCTAGGGCCTAGAGTCATAAGAGTCCCAGCGTCGAAAGCATTTCGTCGAAAGATGTTCTTCCGATCGTACAGGGCAGTTCCAATAAGAAAGATTAATTAGTCTCCGTACCACCTTTTTTAAATGATGACTCAATATGGATTTTATTTCATTATTCATAAAATTTGATTTACTTTATACCTACATTCAAAAATGCTGAAAAGGCGTGATGATAAAACTATTAAAATTATGTACTTTTTGTAATTATTTTTTGATCATAAGTATTTATAATTTTTCAATAATGTCTAAACAAAATAAGAATGTAAAAAAAATATTAAATATACAAGTTTGCAAGACCGTAAATAAATAGACAAACTGATGTATTTTCGTCATAAAACACGTGTGCGGATCTTTTTTTAAATGATTTTATTTACAAAAACTAAAATTAAAATTCTGAAAAATAGCTTTCCCAGATAATTTATTGATTTATTTTACTGCATCGTTATATGATTTGAAATGTGTGTTATACACTACAAAATAATGTTTGAAAATTTAAGAAATCTGCCAACGACCTATATTAAGACTTTGTTGTACTAAAAATAAACATATTTTCTCAAAATTTAAAACATAGCTTTATGAGATAAAAGAACAGTCTTTCGAAATCAAATTATATTTTTTTGTGGAAAAGAGTCCATACGTCTAAAATTTGATGTGAAAAAGACATACTTACATAGTATTTCCGGTTTTGTCTAGTTATTCCATATTATCCCTATTATTCCCCTTATAGTTACGTAAAAACGTAATTTGTAATTGCCTAAGTTTGCAAATCAATTTTTGACTTCAGAATGTGTGTTTGGCTCTATGACGCTTCCAAACAAAAGTATTTTAAATATCATAGCAATATACCGCCCCCCAAACTCAAGCAAACCCCTATTTTTAAATGAAATATCTGACATTCTGACTACTATAAGCGCCAAAGAAAATGTTTTACTTTTAGGAGATATTAACCTAGACCTTTTAAATTGTCAAAACCCGATTATTATGGCATATGAAAATATAATGTCTGATAATTATTTAATCAAATGCATTTGTGACGTAACTAGGGAAGCGATTCTAGCAGGAAAAGTCACTCGCTCTTGTTTGAACCACATATTTGTTAGATTTAACAGCGGATGTCAACAAAACGATACTCTTTCTTCATGTATTTGTAATAATATTACTATAGCGGATCATTTTTTAACTGCAGTTAACATTAAATACGGTGCAAGTAAAAAAGTCACAGAACACGGGGAAAAAATTTCAATTTTATCTCGAAACAAAATCGACAAAAATATACATAATTTTGCGTGGCATACCTTGCTTGAGGAACAAGATTGCAATATTTTATACAGTAAAATTAAAAATAATTTTAAGAATTTGTATGAACAAAGTAAAATCGTTACGTATTATAAATCCAAAAAAAGACCTCTCGCAATAAAATCTTGGATAACTTCAGATATCTTAGAAAACATTAAAAAAAAAGATTCGCTGTACAGAAGGTGGAAGAATTCCCCTACTAATCAATTATTTGAATTAGAATATAAAAATTTCAGAAATAAGGTTACAAAAGAAATTATCAAATGTAAGTCTACCTTTTTTAACAATAAATTCAAAAATTATTACGGAGATACAAAAAAAACTTGGGAAGAAATAAATAAAATATTAGGACGCAAGTCAAAAAGTAGTTGTGACGAAATAATCTCAAAGAATATGTTAAACACGCATAATGAAGAAACTGTAGCAAATAACTTTGTTGAATATTTCACGAACAGTGTTAGCTCTATGGTTCATAAATGTGATTATATAGCATCGACTGCCAGACCGACAGCAGTGCAACATAGTATGTACCTACCAAGAGCTACCTGCGAAGAAATCAATATTATTGTTAGCAAAATAAACAATTCTAAGTCACCAGGGATTGACAACATTCGAATGGTTGACATTAAGACACATATTAATATTTTAGGGCCTGTCATAACCCATTTTATCAATGTAATTTTAAAGCAAGCAGTAATACCAGATGAACTTAAAACCAGTATCATTAGACCAATTTACAAAGGTGGCAAACATTCAGATATACAAAATTATAGGCCAATCAGCATATTGCCAGCCCTAGAAAAAATCCTTGAAAAATACATTTCCATAAAACTTAACAAATATTTAGAATCCTTCTCCCTGTTAGATCCCAACCAGTATGGATTTCAAAAGAAAAATAGTACGGAAATGTTGCTTCAGGAATTTTCAAATCACATAAATTATGAATTAAATTTAAAAAAACATGTATTGGTTTTGTTCATAGATAACTCGAAGGCGTTTGATACCATTGATACAAATAAACTATTAGAAACAATGGAGGCAATAGGAATTAGAGGAAAGCTACTAGTATTGTTAAAAAATTTACTAACTGATCGACAAATAACAGTAAAAATACGTTAAAAATTTAGCAAAAAAAAATATGTTTCAACAGGTGTTGCACAGGGGTCAATTTTAGGGCCAACCCTTTATATTATATATGTCTCAATTATGAGTAAACTGTTTTCATTTGTTAAACATTTTGTGTATGCAGACGATACGGCACTCGTAATATCGCACGAAGACCTGATTACTGCAATGAAACTTATGCAGCTTGATTTTATTGCCCTCTTGAAATGGTCTCATGACGCAGGTCTCATAATAAATGCCAAAAAAACTAAAATAATGCACATAAGATCTCCACACGCCAGATATAGTGTAATTCCTTCGCTATATACACACACATTTGACTGCTTACATAAAAATGTTGCACAGCCCTGTTCATGTGAAACCATTGATTATGTCAAAAATTATGTATATGTGGGTGTTACTATTGACTGCTACATGAAATGGGATGTACACATTACTAATGTTTGTAAACGTCTACGAGCTATTGTGGGTAGGATTTATAAAATAAAATATTTCATGCCTATAAGTACTTTAAAACTAATCTATGTATCTCTGGCTGAATCCACCATCCGTTATGGACTTACTTCTTGGGGACATTCTTGTAAAACTAATATAAACTATATCCAAACATTGCAAAACTCCTTGACAAAATTATTAATCCATAAGTACACTAATGAACACAGAAGCGACACTAAATTAATATACAAGTCTCTCAATGTCTTACCTGTCAGAGGATTGTTGTTCTATAATATTGTAAGTCAACATATTATATTGTCCGACTCATTGTATAGGGAAAGAGTTTACCATAAACATAATACAAGATTCACTCAAAATGAAGGATTGGTGGTTCCGAAATGTACCAATAAATACGGTGAAAGAACCCTAAACTACATTGTACCCAAAATATTTAATAAACTACCAATGTCAATCAAAAATAATAACGTTTTTAATGGTAAAGTCAAATATAATCTAAGGAAATGGATATTAGACAGGGATGATTTATATTGATGCCCTCCCGAAGTCCTTGTATTCTTTATTGAAACTCACATTCGAAGGATTGGAAAATTCATTATAATTTCTGTAATACCTCATGTATACGAAACCATTCATTTACTTGTTGATCATATTCATTTGTTATATACTAAATCTATTTGTACTTTTTTATTATATAAGAATTGAAATAATTTATTTAATTGATATTTTAGCATCAAAATCATATATATATATATATATAAAATGTTTGAAAATGTACCAATGTTGTCATTATGTACCTGCTGACAAACTACATAAGTAGTTTAGCGGGTTTAAATGTTAAATAAATAAAAAAAATAAAAATAAAAAAAAGATTAAATTGCAGGCTATTCAAAGAAAGTGGAACCAGCGCTTTGAATGCTCTATTCCATGGGTCGGCAACCTTTCGTTGTAAAAGGCCAAATATTTTATGTGGGGATTAGTGCGGTCCGTACTTGGGTCACATGTCATTACAGTATACCTGCTATTTGGTGACTTATCAGGGGTGCCCGGGTTCATGCGGTGAGGAATGTCCAGGTACGGGTGGCGAAAGCGTCTGCCCACCTGCTGCGTGGCGGGCCGGATCGAGAGAGACTGGTTGAGGGAGGCCTTTGGCCTTTCCAGCCGGATTCTCTCTCTCGACTCATCGCCTTGGACTGCAAATGAAAGGATTGATTCATACGTCCATCACTCCTGGACACACTGACACCCAGATTCCTACCCACCCTCATGCATTTTTCCTTCCCAGAACTTCCTATTCTTCCCTTCTTTAAAAAGACCCTCCACACGACATCCCCTAAGATGGTATAGGCCCTGAGTGAAATTATTTTGTAATGCTTATTATTATTGAGCTATTGTAAAAAAAAGCTATTGAAGAGCTATTTTTAAAAAAATACATACAATATTTGTACACAAATTTTGTAGGGTTTTAAAAATTAAACGCTTATTGTATATTTTTACGACATTTTTTGTAGTTTATAAAATCAACGAGATTTTTGTGGTTGTATTTGACTTTTTTGCAAGTTTTCATATATTAGCTTGCTAAAGTAGAGTCGCGTAGTAGTTTTTGCGTATAAATGTGAATCCGATAACCGAGAACAGTGTTTGTTTTCTCGATAATTCAGAATTGAAAAAGCTTGCTCACAAATTTATGTACTACCAAACATAGTAATTATTTATTCAGCGAACAATTGTAACTCCTTGTAGTTTTCAGAAGGCAAACCCCCATAGTAATCCACCAAGTTTTTTCTTTTAAAAGTCATTTTAAGTGTGGTATCACTTTGCAAACCTATCACGTTGATTTGCAAATCACTCCCTCTTCGCTATCCCTTCGCTCCCTTTCTCGGTCTTTTCCACTCAGTTGAGTAGTCCGTCACGTGCTTTGCAGCGATAATCTTGCGGGCCGCAACAAGACGCCTCACGGGCCAACTGCGGCCCGCGGGCTGCAGGTTGCCGACCCACGCTGTATTCCATAACTTCGCAGAATTCAAACAAAAGAGTTATTAAATTAAAATTATTACAGAAGTACACTATTAAGCTACATTTATTTTATTTCCCTTGACAGTGTTTACTTAATGCAATGAACAGTAAACGTATTTATTTGTTAATTTATTTTTTTACATATTTTTATATTCTTACATTTTAATGAATAAATATCGATATGTTTACTGTTTTTCTAGATTTCCAAGAATAACAAAGCAAGGATTTTGATCACAATTTTATCATCATCATCATCACCCCTGGTAAGTTTTGGCCTCCTCAAGAGTCTTCCTCCACTCATCTCGGTTTTGTGCCAGCTCTCTCCAGTTTAGAATCTCCAAGGTAGATATATCTTTGAGGACGTTGTCGCTCCATCTTAATCTTGGTCTTCCCAGACTCCTTCGCCCTGACGGTCTTGAGTGCAGTAGTGACTTTGTTGTTTGATGCTCGGTCATTCTCTCTACATGACCCAGCCACTGAAGTCTTCCCAGTTTTATAAATTTTGTGACGTTTAGATCCTTAAACAGAGTATATAGCTCATTGTTGTAACGTCTGCGCCAAAATCCATTTCCACCGCCCGGTCCGAAAATACGCCTCAAAACATTCCTTTCAAAAACATCCAGTGCTAGCTCATTCCTCTTCGTTAGTGTTTTTAAAAGATATTACAATTTAGATTACTTTCATTCCTTTTTATTGGAATTACTTTTTTATATCATTTAAAGGTTATACTCATCAATGTGTTATATTATTGAAGAATAAGATAATACCAATAAACCTCAATGAAACGTGACACCGAACAAGAAACGAATAAATCTAACACAGGATCTCCGACTTACTCAGCAATTTAGTCCTATTTTGGGTCATTTTAGTCGATAATATAATAAAACACATATTATAAAACTTATTTCCACTTAATTCGTTTGTGACCGTAACCGGTTTCAGCATGTTAAAAGCATCTTCAGACTGGTACTGCTGTATACCTATTGGTACTGCTTCATACTGGTCTGAAGATGGCTTTACTAGGCTGAAACCGGTTACCTTCACAAATAAATTGAGTGAAAATATGTTTTATTATATTATTATAATGGAAAATCATCACGAATTGTCAGTATCAAAAATATATTTTTTTGTTGATCTCATGTTTCAAATGGTGACCCGACAATTCGTCCGGCGACAATTCATCCGGCGACAGTTCATTGAATGGTCGCAAATATTTCACTGATGGGAATAACCTTCAAAAAAAGTATAAAAAGAAAGTTTTTCTTATAAAAAAAAAAAAAATATATGTATATATATTTTTCTGTGTCTCGTTCTGTTTATGTTGCAATTAGATTTATTAGTATTTATCTTCTTCTTCAATGAATTTTATTTTTTCTGAATAATTTTACACTAGTTGTGACCCACAACACATATATGTAAATCTATGACACAACTTTATGGCGAGAAGAGACATTCAGTGCCCAAGCCTTAAAAAACCTGAAGGGTTCCGAAGTGATGAAAATTATAGAACTTTTTTTTTTTGCTTCGCAGATAAGTTTTTAAAATGCTAGTTTGAATTTTAAATACGAAAGACAGGGAAATAAACATATATTTTAACCGACGCCGTTTATCATATCAATCTGCTGAATCTGCGGAACTAATCTCCTGCTGACAATATCTATCTCAGATGAAACTCGAATTATTTCTCCTTTACAGTTATGCAAATAGAGGTACCAACATTAAAGCTTTAATTAATGCCAGGCAAGGTGTAGTATGCAACGCGCAAGCAAAAATAATTAAGGATTTTCCTATGCATCTCATTCTTCATGAAATACCTGTTTCAGAGAGAGTACTTTCTAGAGGACTTGTTGTTTTCCTCCTTTATATATTCCCCTTCACCTCCTTTCTACAGCCCCTACCTTAAACCGCCTTACAAAGCTGTCCAATCGCTTGGCGACATAGTTCCCCCGGCTATACACTTAACAAACAGCAGCGCTCTCGTGAGGTGTCACATAAAAAAATATATTGTCTTATGGGGTGAAATTATTGAGGGTTGGATGTATTATTTTCAAGAAAGGGGTACTTTGTTTTAAACTGACGGCGACCACGATGTCTCCAAATGTCATTTTGTTTTAAAATGTGAAATTGAGACATTTTTAAACATGTATGCAGTACTTCGTTTGATGCGTAACCGGTGGATCTTAATGGTCAAATACTTTTTATTTATTTCTTCTTCACAATTTAAATATATTTTTAGCATGTAATTATTTTTAACCCCATTAGGGTTCGCCTGTATCGGGGTTAATAATTTCATAATTTATTAAAAGTAACACACATATATTATAAAGAGAGTACATAAGTTAGCTTAAGTAAGTTAGCTTAAGTAATATAGTTTTCATTCCATTGGAGTGTCATTATTTAATTTTAAAAAATATATAAAGTGCAAAATAATATAAGTATCGAAAGACAATATTGTTTCAATATTTCTCACATAATGGGCCTCTACTAAGCTGAAGGAACTAAAGTAAGGTTTACACGAGGCCAGCGCTGGCTTGGTATTGGCCTCGTATAAACAGTTTTTCAAGCCGAGCGCGCGTCTATTTTTCAAGCCAGTGACCTCCGCCCGCGTACCCCGCAGCCCCCGTGCCAGCATTGCAACACGTGTAGACGCATCGCGCCAGTCGCTGGCGCATATCCGTGGAGTGTATACACGTTTTCGTTTGTTGAGATTTTCTTTCTTTTAAAATTACGAGAAAATTTACTGAAGATGAAACTTCTCTCATCAGAGTGTCTTGACACTGAATTGAGCCTTCTATAAGTGAAAGTAACCTGTCAAAGTTTTCAGTCGTAACTCGCAAGGCCAACCTGTACTCAGAAGGATCTTCTAATCTTAGTTGTTGTATCAAAAAAGCAGAGATTACTGGTTCTATTGATTATCCATTTCCTTTTTCCTTTACGATATCTTCCTCTATTACTCTATTGCATTAATTATCTCTTCTAATAATAGTGCAGAGATATTTTTTAAACATTTTTTCTTCAACAGCCGGATTTGTCCCGACTTCATTTTTGTTTCGAACGTGTGCTCACCACAAGAAAAATCCAGAAATAACTGGCCTCGTCTAAACAACACGGGCCGGGCCATCGCTGGCTTGTCTGTTGGACAAGCCAGCGATGCTAGCAAACTTAGCATAATGCATTATAACGTTAATATGTAGGGTGAAGATGAGTTGAAATTTGTTAATTTTAATTTATTTTTTTGCAAGCCTATCATCTTTAATATTTAAATGCTGGTATTTTCCTTATCGGTATCCATTTTGAATTTGCAAATATGCTATTAATTTAGAAACTTAACTTTATCACGATGATTTGATTTAAACCAATGCTGAACGCCGAGATTTAGGTGATTTGTAAAATAGAATGCCCCTAGTTCGCATGACACACCATATCTCGTTGAACAACTTTTACGAACTTAAATAAACACGGATATATTTATCATCAAAATACATACACATCCTAAAATGTTAACAGTTGATAGAATCCTAATAACAATATGACCTTTAAGATTGATAGCTGATCACAATTTTATCTAAAGCTGAAACGGATACAAAAGTATCACATAACGGGCACCCTTCAAACGTCGAACATTACAAATATGGCACTGATCTTTGATTTGATGGTCATCAAATTTGGTGGAGTTTGGAACACCCTAACCTAGAAAAAGTACCAAATGTATGAAAGAGACAAGCCGATTATGAATGAGACAGCATGATTGTGGGTATTACAATAAAAGCTTACGACTATTTTGTTTTCTCATCTTACCTTTCTGAAGTGCAATATTATAATATATACCAGTAGCATAAATAATCGTAACCGGTAAACTCCACCCACCGAACTATTGTCGCACTGCCTACCTAAATACGATTCGTCGAAGATCGCTGTTTTATTCTAAGCGAAAATTACCCTAACTAGCGCTTGAATAATAATTTGTTTGTTTTAATAATACACAACACGTTCGCCGTCCACCAGTGGTTAGAACTGGTCATCCGTTTAATTTTACTAAGACTTGAATGAAATCTGTTTTTGATATTCGGGGTATTACGGGGTTAACTGACTAGATAGACAAAGGAACTCGTAAATAGAAACTCATTACAATAGTTACAAACTCAACAGCTGTTTCTTGTTGCTAATATTGAAATCATAACGACAGTACCGAAACCCACTGAACCGAAATTTAATAGAATAGATTTGAAGGAAAACTGTTCTTGCGTATTTTCAATTTACGTGAAATACGACCCATAGATAAAAAAAATGGAGAAAGGAAAATAGGCCATCTGATTATCTTGATGACTGTACAATTAAGATTGTTGTAAACGGAAGTGGCGCCCTCTGTTATTTTCAAAAAGAACCTTTCAAGTTTTCAAACATCATCTCCGATGAAAATTTTCCGGATCAAAAATTTTACAACACCTAAAATTTCCAAACTTCAAACAACAAAATTAAAAGGATGAATATTTTTACAAAAATTATCCCGGATGAATTTTTTCAGAAAAACAAACATTCCCAACATGAAAAATTTCGAAACTTCTTAACTTCTAATAAAAAACTATTCGTTTACTAGATGCGGCCGAATCTTTTTTTGGTTTTGGTTTTTCAAAATTTTTTTTGACAGTCGCTATGATTAAATAAAATAATATCTCACACAAATGGTAATCTAAATTTTAGAGCTCTCAAACCGGTTTGGTTAAAAATTACGTTAGGAAAAAAAATTGTATTTTACGTCAAAATATACAATTTCGATGGAGTTCTGTAATTTCTTGAGTTCTAAATGGCAGTAAACTGCTTAGTTAAAAGGAATTTGTTACATTTTAGAAATTAGTTTTCAATCGTCCGGTGAAATTCAAATAAATGAAGTTACACACACGTTTTGATAGAAAAATGGTCATGTACCTATTCGATAAGATGCACACATTCTAATAATTGCTGTTGAACATACAAATGTGCAAAACTCCACTAAAGGAGAACTTTACTAAATTGGGAGAAAGCCATTGAAAGCCCGCCTGCAGGTTCTAGCAGCAAAAAACCCATGGCAGCGGGTTTTTCTCTTCTAGTGAACCATTAATAGTATGAAACCAAAGTGTAGCCAACATCGTTCACCCATACTACCGCAAATTAGTAGTTCTGTGAATAGTAGACCTTGCGTAATGTTGATTATTCCGATTTGTCAGCTCGCAACGCTCTTCCTCTGCCTATTCGCCGCTCTGGCGGAGTAACAAGGTACTATCCAAAACGGCTACCAAATTTACAGACAGACGAAATGTTACGACTTAAAGTAGGAATTCAGCAGTCAATTACTTCTACGCACAGCAGCGCACAGCCTTTGTTTCTACCAAACAATAAACGCATGGCTTTCATTGAATAGTCCGTGAAGTTTGATCTCTGCACGGCGACAGTTGGTACGTTGTTTCTATTATTTGTGTGTCGACTCCTATCCCTAGACAGTAGACAGGTCAATGAAAATTATTACCTGTTCATGAAAGAATACCGATAAACGATCCAAAGTAAGGTAAAAGCGAGTTTTACTTCGGGCTCATGGACACGCAAGCAATACGATTCTTTCAGTTTATTTCTTCAGTGGCCAAAACCCAAAACAGTAATATAAATAGGTGCTTCAGTCTGCCGCCAAGTTCTACAGGCCCTTTGGAGGACTGTTGTAGTCTGTAGTGGGAGGGACCCGGCTGCAAAGGGCATCTCAAGTCTAATCCCCCCCGGGAGTTCCTTCAACAGCTCAACTTAATGTTTACTTAGGACTAGGACTACACCCCAACCACGTCCTACGCTACTCCAAGAAAAAACAAATGTAAGTATGGCTAAATGATATAAGCACGGGGGCGTTGACATATTTTGCCTTTATTAGTTTTTTGCGTTATACTCATTGGATCTTTTTGCCTGTCTACTTTGTCCGACGGGAGGTCGGAATTATACTGGGTGTATCACAAAGATATTAAAAAATAAAAGTGTATCAGAACTGGGGACTTTTTTTACAATAGTGCCACACAGGAGGCACAGAGAAAAATAAATTCCCTCGGGGCCTATGTCATCGTTGGAGATGCTGATAGGAGGATTTTTTTAAATGAAAGGAAGACGAGGAATTTCTTGGAAGAAAAAGGTATGAGATTTGGGTAGGAATCCGGGGTGAGTGAATCCAAGAGAGACGGACGTATGAATTCACACCTCTCCTGCGATGCTAAGCGATGGGTCGACAGAGACGAAAATGCTAGAGATGCCAACTTTTTTACTTTAGCTTCATATAGGCGGCCCTGAGAAAAAAATCCCACAGGTCCTTATTATCTTTGGGGATGCTATGTGGAAGGTCTTTTAGAGAAAGGAAATAGAGGAAGTTCTGGGAAGGAAAAGGTATGAGGCATGACGGATCGAGAGAGTCCGGTTGGAGAGGTCAAGGTTAGGTCTCCCTTAACCAGTCTCTTCCGATCCCGTAGATGGGCAAACGCATTTGCCGTCAAAACTTAGACAAACCTCACCCCATGAACCCGGGAACCCCTGCTAAGTCACCAAACGCAGCAAACCATTTGGGGTGACCTATGGCAGGGGTGTTGGTTATCCAATAATTGGTTCGCGGGGCGGCGATACCCATACATGCCTCCCAAATACAAATACAAGAAAAACCTCACTCCGTGAACGCCTGCTGAATTACCAAACGTATCGAACCACTAGAGGTGACCCATGGTACGTACCCGACAGCCCTTAACCAGTGATTCCTGAGATGGTATTCTGGAAGCGGGCCGCGGTAAGTGGGCTCTTGTGTGGTCTTAACACCAAAGTAATATAGATTGTTATCCATCTAAATTCGTGATTTTGAATGACAAACATACAACAAAATTATACTTAAACCAACATTGTTATGGCTAAAGCCATTTCAAACACGGTCAACGTTTCGATTCTTAAGGTTAAACTTCACGTACATCATAATCTACGTATTCACAGATGGCGCCAATCAAATTATTTCAGGTTTTTAATACTTTTTGCACGTTACCGTTTAAAATATTAAGGTAAATTAATTGTTCGCGCCCGTACATATTTATTAAAATATAAATAAATAGTTCTATCCATTAACAAACCCAAATCTTTCAAGAAAGGCTTAAAAATACAATATTGGATTGAGTCACCGCTACAAAATTGAATTTTTCAGCCGTTCTTGAAAGATTTGGGTTTGTTTATGGACAAAACTATTTATTTATATACTAATTAAATATGTACGGGCGCGAACAATTAATTTACATTAATATTTTAAAGCGTAACGTCCGAAAAGCATTAAAAACCTAAAATAATTTGTTTGACGCCATCTGTTAATGCGTAGATTATAACGTTCGAGTTAACCGTAATTGTTTTAACCGTAATAGTGGCTTTTCACCAGAGCGATAGTGGAAAAATCTACCGCTCTATATACCTACTATTTACTATGCTATCATCAATATAATCGGAAAATGTTGATTGTGCAGACATGGAATACTTCATTAGCAGAGGAATTGAACCCACGACGCCTGATCGGGTGCATTTGTTCACTAGGTTGCTAACCGGTATAATTTAATTAGTAGCAAATGATTGGTGACAGTGTTTTGGCCAGTATTTTATAGAGCTGTTCGTGGCCGCAGTAAATGTCCGAAAACGTCCGTTGAACGTAGGGGGCACGAGGAAGAAGAAGAATATTGGTGACAAGTGTTAACTTAACTGTGTAGAAAGATGTTTACGCTTTATGTACTGATCACTAAGAACTCTTTGTAAATGTCTACTTTGTCAAGTGCCTGTGAAAGAGTACAAAAAAAATTGTTTATTTATGTTTAAAAAAATCTCACTCTGCTCCAAGCAATATCGATGAGAACCTTATTAAACTCATGTTGGACTCTTCATATTGCCCTGGTTAAAAATTATCAATAATCATAAATCTCTTGAATAATACACGCGGTTTTCAATTTAATAACAAATAATGTTATTACCGTGAAATTCCACGATACATTAATTAAATTTCTTCATTATTACATATTAATTGCTCTGAAATCTGGGGAACTCACCCCTAATTAAGGGAACGTGGAACCTTTATTTGCTTTGTCAGGAAGAAAATTATTGGAAGCTAGACTGTGGTTTCATTGTGTATCTTACTGTACAGAGATAGAAGACGGCACGGATGGGTAACACCATAGATTAAAACAATACGGAATTTTCATCGCTGACGTTGACAGCGTTATTTTCAACTACTATTAGAAAATAGGGTAACGATTTTTATTTTTTTTATAAAATATATGTTACATACATAATTAAGACATTAAATGTAGTAGATTTTTATTTTATTTAATTTTGTTTTTTTTGTTTTTTTTTTTTTTAATTTTTTTTTATGTATATATATTTTATTTATTTTTTGTAATTTTTATTTATTTTTTATTTCATTTATTAGCGTTATAAACAGTCTGTATAAATTCATAAATGACAGATACATTAAATCACCATACTGCGGCTGCCTGTTTCATGGTGACCAATGAAGGACAGTTACATTGAATGAAGTCTAGTGTACACATATGGTACTAGTATTTAATGATGTTTAAAATTGGTAAAATTATAATAAAAAGTAGAAAATAGAAAGGAGAAAGGGAAGTGCGTTAGGATTAGATTATGAAAATTTACATAATCTCATTTAAAAAAAATTATTAATTTTTTTTATATATATAAGTAGGTGCATGCATCCATGCAGAAAAAACATATATACAATATACACACATATATGCACCTAGGTACATATGAATACATTTTATAAAAAATACATTATTTTTATTCATGGTTTTTGTGTTTAATTGGTAGAACCGCATTTAATTTTTTTAGAGTAATTTAAATTAAAGTTATTAGTGTTGTTATTAAGTTCTGGAAGTATTTTAGTTTTTTCATTATTGTGACAGCTGTTCAAGGACATTTGCAAATTGTGGTTATACCACTTTGAGACCACTTATTTACATGATTCTAAATATGAGTTATGATTCTACCTAAATTGATTTATTTATTATTTGTTTATTTTTGGAGTGTTACGCAGTGTTGCGCTTCCTCCTTATTTAGCCAATGTTTCGGACAACGTTACAATCATCAGGGCAGACAGATTTGCCCTGATGATGGACACTGTAACGCTGTCCGGAAAGTTAGCTAAAGAATAGGGTTATAATAATAATAACACGGCAAATAAATAACGAAAAGACTTTTGTACATGAAAATCTAAAATCATGTCTGATTTATTACGGGTTAAACCGATTTATTGAAAAAATAATTTTGACGGTTGCTTTGAAATCTGTATTCCCTAGATTTTTTTTTTTTAAGTTTTCTTTATTCATTGAAATGTTTTATTTTATTATTACTTAGATTGGGGATTTTTGGACCACCATGCTAGGCACATGCCCGTGTTGTGGTGGTCGATTTTCAATACAGTAGGTACATCTACATATACAATATAAAGAATGTGCAAAAATAGAAAATATATACATAAAATAGTATAATATTAAATAAAAGGTTTATGGGTTTTTAATTGTTTAAATAATTATCTGAATGGTATTGACTTACTGTAAACATGCTAAGAAGTGGGGAAATTATTTTTTTCCCTACTATATTAATTAGTGTTATATTATGGTCATTCGTTCGATTATTGATTTCTAATTGTTTCGGTAAATTTAATCTAATACCCTTTCTTTCTATGTGTAATGGTATAAGCTTGTTGTAATTGAATGTAACGTGATTATTCATTAAGAGATGTTATGCGAATTTTGAAGAAGTGCTTATAACATCGTATAACATATGTTCTTTGAATCTATTCTCGATCCAAAATAAGATCAACCGTGAACGCACATGTCTCCGTTCATTACCCCCACTGCTACAGCCGAAGACATACTAAATTTTTAGCGGGATGACTTGGGTGAGCAGAACGCGGGTATAGGGACCGTAGCGGGGTGAGTGGTATGCGCAATACGAACCAAGTTTCGTACCATCACGGGTGATCTTTTCGCGGACAGAGAATAGTTGCAAATGTTCTTCCCTTTTTTCCGACGTAAGTAGCGTTACTGTCGCTGTGGTCACATTTTAATTCATATATGCCACTATTAATAAGTTTGGGAATTTTACTTTTTGAGTTTTTAAGGCTTGTGCCTATATTATTATTGGATCTAAAAGCTATATATAAACCACACTTTTAATAAATCGATTCACCTTCAAAATTAAAATTTAGAAACCCCACTTTGAAAATGGCCGTGTAAGCCGAAACAGCTGTCACAATAAAAAAACTAATATTTTTGCTAACTTAATTATTTAATAAACTATTAAATTTAATCTAAATGAATTTAAAAATAATTAAAAAAAATTATTTTTTAAATTGATGAGTTAAACCTCAAATTGTAATATTTAATTAATGAAGACAGTAATAGCGAAACTCAATCGAAAATCTGAAACAGAAAAATTAGAAAAAGATACGGTCCCTTCTGGGACTCGAACCCAGGACCTATGACTTGCCGGGTCAGTGTTCTACCAACTAAGCTAATATGTCCCTATCCGATTCAGTCATATTTAACTGTATCATTCTTCGACCAAGAACTACCAATACCCCTTGTACCCTTTTCTTTCCCAGAACTTCCTCTCATTCATTTCTTAAAAAGATCCTCCACACAGCATCCCGAAAAATGCCCCCTGTGTAGATCTAATATAAAAAATATAAAAAATACCCTTTTCCCACCCCATAAAACAGAATAGGGCCCGCCGGGTGATTCAGCTAGTGATTTATTTTATTTTTTGCGTGGGAAATAACACAAATTAATTCTCACTCAACACGAGAATTAAATTCCCTTTTCGTGATATGTCTTCCTGGGATGTCACTCACTTCCTCCTCCTTTTTTAATGTCATTTTATTTCTCCTGACACTATTTAATTCCACTTGCTTCACATCAGTGGTTCCCAAAGTGGTCCCTACAGACTCCCAGGGGTCCTCAGGATCATTCAGGGGGTCCGTGGAAAATTAAAATTAAGTTGGGGGTCCATGAACAACGTCAGGGGGTTTGATAAAAACGTGATGCGTGCGTGAAGGCATACAACAAATTTTCCTAGTCTTGGACAAAAAAAAATTGCATTTGTGTTTTATTTATATTGTTGTGTGAATAATAATATGTATAATTTAAAGTGCCATATCTACGTTTATTTCAAAACTTTTGCTGGACAAACTAAACTTGGAAAGATGAGAATGTTCTCAGTTTCCAAATCTTTCAAAATTGCAAAATAGAGATGAACTTTTGTTTACTTATTGTCAACACTTTTAACGGCGCTTTATTCGGTGGGGAAGGGGGGAAGGGTTCCGTGGGCCAAAGAATTTGGGAACCACTGCTCTACATGATCATAACATTTAAACGTCTTTTCCAATCTTGTCCTTTACACTTACTTTACTTTATGCATTCCATTATTTGTAGCTCATTTATAATACTCCTCCGCCTCGGGTATATCTTTTCTACTGCATTCAGTAAGCCTTCGTTTTTTTTCTGAGATCGGTTGGAATGACCCTCGGGAGTTAGAGACCTCAGTGTTGCTTGGTGGTTTGACTCGGTATTCTTCTGGTTCCAGGTTGACGGATGTAATGGAGGCCGCGCCAGAATCTGCGGGGGCGCGGACACAAGCATCAGCACTACGTAGTCCATGGACGGGACGCCTGCGTCCCAGGCAAGGAATCCAAAAAGAGCAGACTACTTAACTAAACAATACATGTTTAATAATATTTAATGTTTAATATAGATTTATTCGGTGAAATATTTAAGTGTAATGTTTGAAATATCTAAGTTGTAAATTGAAGTATTTAAATATTTATTGTAGCGTATGGTTTGTTTATTTATATTATCAGGTCCTCGACCTACAGCCAGCGAACAGATGTAGGTTTTGCTACATAAAGGAGCAAAATTAGGGGCTACCATCTCTGTTTTGTAGCTATCTTTAGCCATTGAGTTAGACAGGGAAGAGTGTAGTATCAGCAAGCTTGCTTCAGTATGGCAACATTAACGGAAATAGCCGAACGCTTCCGATGGCACCCGAAGTCGGTAATCGGAGGCAGGCAGCGCGCGGTGCATCGGCCGCTCAGCGTTCATTCTCTCCTAGAGCGTAGCATAGGACATACTATTATACTGTGTACATTATAACGACAATAAACTCTTCGTATCACGATCCTATTCTCATCATTACAAATACATTAGTCTTGTCTTGATTAAAAGTCTATCAAGGACATTACACTCTGCAAGTTCAATAACTTAAAACCAATTATTCCTAACGTCTCCTTTGACCTCTCCATTAGCAACTACTGCAGTTATTTAATAAATGAAATTCCTGCAGTCTACCTTCTGTCAATGTCCTTATCAGCTAACTTGGTTCTCACGAATATACTTCGCAAGTACACAAACTCATCCACAAGCTCCAAGAATTCACCGTTCCACTTAATATTATTATACTGTGTCGCTTAAGCGACGAAGGATGAAAGCTTTAATAAGGAAGTTGTGTTGCAAACTAAAAAGCGGAGTATTTTTAGAAAAGGTAAAACGTTTAGTGGAGGGATTATTATATTTCTAAATTCTAAACGAACACTTCATTGTGTAATTTAAGGCAAACAGCAACATGCTTCACAGCCTTTAATAAAAGCAAGTAGTTTAATAGTGGAAGCATTCCTTTGCGTGATGTAATAAAAAATATCTTTGCCTGTTTTATTGACTACGAAAAGGCATTTGACAGGGTAAAACATGCTGACCTAATGAAAATGCTTGCGGATTGTAACGTTGACACCAAAGACCAGAATTTCATTAAAAACCTGTATTGGTTCCAAACAGCAGAAATAAGACATGGGAATGAGAGATCTAATGCAATCGCCATTCAGCGTGGAGTACGACAAGGATGTATCCTGTCGCCACTATTATTTAATCTTTATTCCAACTATGTCTTCAAAAGAGCCCTAAGTAATACCCAGAAGGGTCTCAAGATCAACGGAGTTGTCATTAATAACATAAGATATGCAGATGATACTGTATTACTAGCTGACAGTATCAGTGACCTCCAAGACCTATTAGATCTTGTTAATAATGCTGGTGAGCAACTGGGCCTAACAATCAACGTCAATAAACTAAATGGATGACTTTTGGACGACTAGATCACTCTGGATCAATGATTCAGTTAAATGGTTGTAATGTCGAAAAGGTGGAGAGATTTAGATACCTCGGCAGTATCCTCACGGAGAATCTTGACCCAGATATAGAGATTAGGTGCAGAATTGAAGCAGCAAGAACTGCATTCATAAAAATGAAATCCCTCTTCTGCAATGACAATATAAGCTTAAAATTAAGGCAGAGAATGCTTAAATGTTATGTGTGGTCGGTCTTGCTGTATGGTTGTGAAACATGGACCTTGAAAATAAATACCATGAACAGGTTAGAGGCTTTCGAAATGTGGCTTCACCGGAGAATGCTCAAGGTCCCATGGACCGACATGATCACCAACATAGAAATTCTCAGGCGGGCTAGAGCAGATAGGGAACTGCTTACATTAATTAAAATCAAGAAAATTTCATATCTGGGTCATATACTTCGAGGGGAGAAGTATCACTTGCTCCATTTAATATTGAAAGGCAAGATAGAGGGTCGCCGAGGGCCTGGTAGGAGACAAATGTCTTGGCTGCGAAACATACGAGAGTGGACCGGCATTAGAAGTGTGGAGGAGCTATTCCGGGCAGCGCAAGACAGAGAGACCTTTTCAAGAGTGATCGCCAACGTCGGGGGGACCTGATAAGGCACATAAAGAAGAAGAATAAAAAATATATAATCTATGTTTGCAGCACGTTCCTGATTGGAAGATACTTTCAGAATCGCCCGAAATGGCTTTATCCGTGCTTGATAACCAGATCTGAATAGCCAAGTACTTCCCAACCTTCCTCTTCCCCATCTCATTCCCCTCCCCAGTACTTTCAGCCTCATAACGTACCCTAATTAGGCGCTTTTGGTATTCTCCCGTTTACGGAATGGTGACGATACTGAGACAAAAGATGGGACACACAATGTAAGTTTGTCTGTTTCCTCCAAAGTACTACTTTTTCCTTTGTAAGAAACAGACATTCATGCGTTGTGTGTCTCATCTTTTGTCTCACCATTATCATTGGTTCCAGACGGGAGCAGTGTGCGGTATTCACAAAATAATAAAAAAATAAAAAGTAAAGTCGGTACAGCATTTAACCCTGTATGCCGTGTATGCCATTGGTCGCATAATTCAATATGGACTAAACGTGGACTGGATTATTATGTGAAAACCGCATGAGATTCACAACTGCTCATAACCGCCTGGAGCCATTGAGACTTGAGACAGGAGTAGTGGAGAGGGGAAGAAGATAGGGAAGGATAAGGTGGAGAGGTATCTGGCTATTCCAATCTGATCACAAAACACGGCTAAAGTTATTTCGAGCAATGGTTGTTTTGTACCAAGGCGACACTGAGAGTATCCTTCACTCTGGAATGTGCCACAAATATTCCTTACATTATTTTAAATTATTAAAATGTGAAAGAACACAATTCAATCAAATAAAATTTACTTGCGTATGCCTTACCTCTCGACCATGCAGGCCGTGTATTTTTCTAAAAAGTAATCGTAACGTTTGTTAAAAAAAAAATTGTACGCGTATCATAATTTAACCTTCCGCCCGTCGCGTCTTTTTTTTAACGCGAGGTATTGCGCGGGGTCGCTGAGGACCCCAAAAATTAATATGATTAAATTGTTGTTATAGCTTATATTTTATGTGTTATTTTAACTGATTATAGTCAGGTGATAATGACTGCATTGAAATAAAAAGAAATATTAATAATTAGATATTTAATTTCAATGTAAAAGCTTTAAACTCAACATGGAACATTTTTTATAATTTTTAATCATATTTTTTAATGAACAACTTTAAAAAAAGATCTTACCAATTTATATCAAACATATTACTATTTGAGATTGATACAGACTTATTAGCATTACAAAAAAAAAATCATCAAAATACAATGAAAAAACATATAAACTTGGTTTTTCACTGTATTTTGTCGATTTTTTTTAGCCTCACGTCGAAACACAAGTTTGTATCTCACATCGCACATAAGAAAACTGAATGTTGGCGGTGCTAGCGTCAAGTATAGTCACTTTTAGGAAGCTACCTAAAGTAAGGAATCAGCGGAAATATTTATAATATACGTAATTAGCATTCCTGTAGAACGGCTTTTAAAGGCCCCCACGCGACGGGTCGAGGATTAAGACACTTATTAAACACTTATAGAACAAGTTTACCAGTGGATTTCCTTTTCTCTCTTGGAAAAGGAACCCAATTTGGAGATAGACTATTTTCTTATTTAGCTGACGCTCTGAAACAAAGATTAGATACTATAGCGTGGTATTCGCTTTATTTATGCATGTTGGCAGTTTTCTTACTTGGCATCCTTGTTTATTCCCAAATTATTCATAGAAGGTTGCTTGTAATTAATGAGAACCTGAAGATGTATGTTTGTTTCGTAAATACTGCAAGAAGACGCATCAGCGAAGTCCTGTTTTAACTCGAAATGCTCAAGTGTTTTGCATTTAGACTACTTTATAGGCAACGATGAAAAAAATCATTTCTTTGCACATAAGTAGCTGTTCGGGGGAAAAGAGAAACTGAAGATTGCACACCACTTAAAAAATATACAAACATATTCAGCTTTTCCATAAAAATCACTTCCCAACCGCAAAACGGTGATTTAGTTACATATTGTACAAATATTCGATTCGATTGGTTACTAACAAAAAATCTTCAATTGTATTATTCATATCGGGCAACAGCGAATCGCGCGTTTGCTGTTGTGATTATTTTGAGGGTACGCCCGCTATGCGCAAGGTGGCCGGTGCCGGATTGGGTTGTAGATATTTAAGTTTGTAATAATTAAAACGGTAAAGTTATTTCTATATTTGTGTAATTCAATATATTTAAAACTTATTTGTGTTACTTTTCGTCAGTTTTAGTCAAGAAATTATACAGTAATTGCACATTGTAATTTGATTTTATGTTGCCAGGAAGTGGGGTTACACCGTTTTATTAATACTCAAATTGAATATATTACAGTTCTAATTTTTTTACCAACAGTCTGTTGGTCAAAGTAAATAAGTAAAGTAAGTAAAGAAATGTAAGTTTTCAGATGTGCGAGCAATGGGTTAAAATTTTTTTTTTTATTGTTAATTTTAGGTAGTTTAAAGCAAACTTTAAATATATTTATATTATTATTGTATGAACAAATTGTAAATTCTGTTGATTAAAATTGATTGTGGTAAGCTTTTTTTCAACATTTAACGTGTTTGAAGCTTAAACGATGACAATTTTTTAATACGAGTACCTACTCAAAAAAAAAAGAAGTATCTAGGTATATAATTCAAACACCAAAATCTAAAAGGTAATTTTATCTGTTTTCTAAAATGGAATTTTTTTACAACATTTTCAATAATGAGAAGTGTATTGGAAGTTTCAAATACCTTTTGAACAATTCTGAATTTCGATGACTTATAATTTTTAATAACACTGTGTGCAACAGATAAACGACCCTCCTTTGCTAGATCAGCAATGCATATATATTTCCATGAACTATTTTTTGTCAGTTTCTAATTAGCTAGGTGTTCACAAAATATACACGACGTTTTCAGTAAGGCTGTTCAAATGGTACAATTTACAAATGAATCATTATGCATAAAATTTTTACGAAAATATAAACTGCCGGCCTATGGTGAAAATTTTGCGTCAGCACACGACGAGTTAATGATTAAGTAAATATATATTTTTTTAAATTTTGATCAATCGTTGACCGACCTATTCATTAATTAAGTAGATGTAAATGATTTCAGTGAAAATTGAGGTTGTAATTTATTAAATAAGAAGACATTAGAAACATATTTTTTCGAAGCTAGGTCTACTGTTCACAAATCATGTTTTTTGTATGTAACTACCGCATGTAAATAATGCTTAGGCCGATTAGACTCCTCAATTGGTCTCAGTGGCATTCTCAATTGGGGTATGTTGTGAGGCTGAAGGTAGTAGGAAGGTGAAGTAGATGGGAAATTCAAAGACAAGGAAGTACCTGGTTACTCAGATCTGGTCACCAAACACGGCTAAAACCACTTCAAGCAACATATCATTTCTGAATGGAGGTTACACACCAAGACGATACTGAGAGTATCTTCCACTCTGGAATATGCCGCAAGCAATTTATTTGCTGTCGCCGGGATTTAACCGCGATATTCTAATTTTTTTCAAATCATGTATTTCTCTTTATCTCTTTCTTTTTATTTATTTCTCTTTCTTCTTTTGTATTATTATTACATACTTCCTTTTTATATTCATTAGTCAAGTTTTAAGAACCGTTCACATGTCAGGCGAAATTACCTACCTACCTGATATTCCATGGACTTAGGTAATAGGTAGGTACTCTAACCAAGTAAAAATTTAATTTAATATATCTATTACTTGTATCATAATGTACTGTGTGTGTGTCTTAAAAACAAATAAATAAATAAACATATCTGAAGGCCTTTTTATGATTGAATAAATAAAATGTTAAAATATTTGCGAAAAAAGATTCAAATACGCGTTAATTACCACAAAAGCTTAATTTATTTATTTATTACATTATATTAGATGCATTTATATAGCAAAAATAACATAGTTATAATATTGCATAATAACTGAAAATATAAAAAATAT
Organism: Limnephilus lunatus; assembly: GCA_917563855.2. Classification (NCBI taxonomy): domain Eukaryota; kingdom Metazoa; phylum Arthropoda; class Insecta; order Trichoptera; family Limnephilidae; genus Limnephilus; species Limnephilus lunatus. Next base: position 83,350,974 of record OU830596.1, on the reverse strand, counting down.
GAACAAGGGTTATAATTTCTTGTAGATCGATATTAGTTCCTAGCTAGGTAGATTGCTCGTTCTAAGGAATCAAATGCTGGTGAAAATGCTAAAAATTTATTTTGTAAAAAATGTCGTTTTTTTTAAATTAAATGTATATGTAGTTTTTACTAAATGTGCCATTAAAAATTTATTTTTTCTAAATTAATAAACTAATGTGTAAGACAAGATTTTTATGCAGAGCACAAAGGGTGACAATTAATATAAGCAATAATTATTAGCCTGAAACACTCATCTACGTTGAAAAAATCTCCAGAGAAAAGATACATGCCGCCGACGGGACTTGAACCCGCGTCCTTCTGATTTCCGGTCAAATGATCTGACCACTGAGCTACATCGGCTTATCTCCTACCCGCCAAATTATTCAATATATAATAGTGCTTCATTAAACAATTACTGCTTATTACATTTTTCCACCTGCAAACAACCTTCTTTATTTATATGAGAAAGGCATTGTAATTTCTAAATTTCTCACTAGGTGGCGTCGAGACAAATTATGTACAACAATTACTGCTTATTTCCATTGTTGAATAAAGCACTAGTATATATTGAAGAATTTGGCGGGTAGGAGCCAAGTCCCGTCGGCGCGGCGGCATGAATCTTTTCTCGGGAGATTTTTTCAATTTAAATGAGTGTTTCAGGCTAATAATTATTGCTTACAATAATAGTGCCATTAATAGATAACCGTGTAAAATTTTAAGCGACATTAAATTAAACAAAGGTTTCCACGAAGGATCAAAAAATTAACAATATGTACATACGTGTCACTTCTCTATTCTAATTACTAGTCGTTGTTCCATACCGAAATCACTAGGCATCTGTTTAGAATGTTGCTCGTAGTTTCATTTGTGATGCAAATTCAGTCTTTGAGCTGTGTTTCGGAGCCTCCTTCCCCCCTTCGGACAAGACTAGTCTAAGCACACGTTGTAATACAAGTTGCTGACCGAGAGACTTCATTCACACGATGATATTCATCACCTGTTCAACCTCAAACCGTCTTGACTTCAACACCAAAAGTTTGGAAAACAATAATAATTATCGCAGAGATAGGTATATTTAATTTATGGGGTGGTTGGGCGTTTACACAATATATAGCTACACTTAACCTACACACATTTACATATATCATAGACCCTGTGCTTGTAGCTTGATTGTCACATGTTCCTTTCCTACCCTACCTATCATTTAACCTTGCCCACAATCAGTCGTCAATCGAAACTCGCCGCGTGAACATCTCTAATATTCCGCAAGCCGCATCCGCAAACTTAATCCTGCATACTGCAAGTAAGATTCCGCGACTGATAGTCATACGAGTGCATCAACAAACCCAGCCAAGATAACAGAGAGTGCCACAAGGTTCCGCAGTAAGTCCTTTCTTTCCTTTCCTCATGTGCTTTCTTTTTACTTGTGCAGTGGTCTTTTATACATTTCAAAACACTTGCAACGACCTTCGATATCCGCAGACACATAAATCACACATCAGTGGGTATTTTATTGATTGTGGCTTAAAGTAAAATATGATTCCAATATCGCCCTGTTGATTAACGAATATGTTACGAAGCAAAAACTCTGAAGTATGCAAACACATATCTCGCAGATGCAACGCGCATATAGATTGAGCGCTTTTAAAATAAATTAACAGAGACAATAAACGAACGGGGTAGTTTTTATATTCCCTAACTATTAATTGTTTCCTATTTACGGTCACAAGACAGTAAAAGCCTTAAATGACTAGTGAGGCGCGACATAAAGCCCGCGAACTTCAGGCGCCAAATCGCAATTGGAGTGTTTGCGATCGTGTTTTGTTTTGTCGGCAAACAAGATGGCTCGTCAGCAGGCCGATCACGATCCCGCAGAGTCCTTTATTTCATATTCTTCCCTTAAATACCTATTTTCCCGCAGTTTCCAGACCGAATTGTTATTTGCTTTCTAAAGTTCACACATGCGTTCAATTGGACCAATGTACGTACTTTAATTTTCGTTGATATCATAGATAATAGAAACAAAAAGAAATATGATATGGCAGCTTTTCGACTGTCGCTATCGCTTTGCTACAAATAAACTGCACAAACTATCAAAGCGGAGGAGCCAATGAACATAATGTGTTATGTCAAGATAAAAATAAAGGCGGACACCGCTTTGCGATTTACAGTAGTATGGGTGAACTATATTGGACACTTTAGGGTGTGCGCGGTTTCATACTAATGTTTCACGGCCCATTTCCCATGTTTCTATTATCTGCAGTTTCAACTCAAATATTTTTATGCTTTCATCGCATTACTAGTTCTACATTTTTTAATATGTCTATTTTAATTGTACTTTTGTTTTCTTAAATGAATGAATTTACGAATGAAGCGGAATCATGGGAGTTGAAATTAACCCACTTTCCGATATCCGATGGGGCTGAATCTTGGCATATAGACTCGTTGTCGATGACAATGCATTAAATCAACTTATGGTGGTCACGCAAATACACGCTAGTGTGCATTTTTCTGAAATTCGCAAAAATTAAAGGCGCTAAATATCGCCAAATCCGGAGTAGGTAAGGCCGACGTGTGTGTGTATGATTCCCACCAAAAGATGATTGACTGCATTGTCATCGACAAAGAGTCTTGCCGAGTTTCAGCTGGATCAGATATCGAAAAGTGAGCTAATTTCCACTTCCAAGACTCCGCTCCATTCACGCAACCATTCAATCAAGAAAATAAAGGTGACATTCAAATGGATGTTTTTAAAAATAGGCATACTAGAAAATAAAAAAAGTAGTTTATTTTACGAAGGTAATTTTGTATCACGTAGGTTAGATACATTATCAGTGAGCATTACGTCGTGTGAAAGGCGTATCATTTTTACATTATATATAATACAATCCATAAATACTTCCTAAACCATATGATCTCAATATGCGGGTTGCAATTTTTTAATATATTAATAACTTACCACGTATTTTATTTTTTATTTTATTTTATTTTTGTACTGCTCACGTGTATAATAAATGGACGCAATCCGTTAAAAATAAATAATAATAGCAAATTTGTTATTTTTTTAAAATTAATTGTCTTACTTTACTTACAATCCAAAGAGAAAGAAAAAACTTAATTTAAAAAATGAATCACGGTTAGAGTTACCATTTGACATCCTAACGGAGGACTAGTCCTTTTTAACTAATTATTCTTACTTTATGAATTATGATTACTCGAAACAATAACAAAGTATTATAGAATTTTAAAAAATTCAAAGATAACTTAAAATTTTGGATCAAAAATAATGATAGGGCCGAAAAATACCGGTGCACTCACCCAAATTTGAAATTATTAATAAAATCAATGTATTGATTGTCATTATTAGAAATTATTATTAACGCAACCAATCTGTTCAGTTTCAGTTTTAATGCCGGCAACCCGGGCATTTATTCTATATTCATTTATGTACATAGATTTCATTTACCCATCTCACTACACAAAGTCTGTTCTGCGGCGGGTATTGTGTGATTAAATTTTAATTTAATTGTAGGTATGTTAATAAAATAAGAATTATAAATTGACTTAAAAATTACTGGCTAACACACAGGCTAGCCTAGTGAGGCGGGTTACGAGAAACCTACATTTATAATTTTAAATTTCTATTCTTCAATTACCTACTGTTCATATGCATATTGTTTTCCGTTGTTCACTTTTTGTACTTATGTAACTTATAAACCATTCTAAACATTAACACTGATCATGTATTTTTTTAGTTATAAATCTTGTAAACGTCGTTCAATGAAGATATATATATTATTATTTAATATTATTATATTTTATTATAATATCCTTCACTCTCATCCGTAGACATGCTTTGAACATATTATGTTAAATACATCCACATTGCATTTTAAATATATCATGTTGCGTAAAAATGTAACATGACAAACACCGAATATGAAATTTACTCCGACCTAACACCTCTGCAAAGGCAATGTCTTAATGATACTAGACAAAGCCTGGCGTACCATATCCTGGAAGGCAAAATCGGACCGATCATCAAATTTATTAATAATAAGCCATCGATAGTAAAAAATGTTCTTAAAACCTAAATAGTAAACCTAATGTTATCATTTGAGTAGGTGAATAATAACTGTTAACAATAGATATAGTAAGAGAAACTTGAGATGTGTCGATTAACAGATTTAAATGAAGTGAAATAGTAATGTAACTCTTACAGTTGTTTCAGGTAATTTTTTTAATTTAGTTTGGAATTTACTTTTATTTTCAATAATTTTTACTTCTAATGGGAGTTTGTTGAAATAATTTATACCATGATACAGATAGGAATTTTGGATGTGCTTGGTATTAAATTTTGAGATTTTAATATTGTTTTGATATCTTGCTGAGATATTGAAATGTAATTTTTTTAGCTGTATTTCTTTAAAGGTTTGTAGAATTGAATATTTTTTATATAAATTGTCTATTGTAGTTACTTTGAATATTGAAAAGATTTTTTCGGTAGAAAATGTAGATGGTTTTTTCAATATAATCTTAATTATTAATCTTTGAACTATTTTGAGAGGATTTAAAATAACATCATATGTTCCTCCCCATCCTATAATACCGTATTGTAATATAGATTGAACAATTGCATAGTACACTCTTTTTAGGTTTTCCAGTCTAAGAATATTTCTGAGTCTTATAAATATATATATACATTTCCTAATTCTTTTGACAATTTCACAAATATGTGTTTTCCATTTAAAATGTTGATCTATATATATACACCAAGATATTTAATTTTGGAAGTTGAATTCAGTGTAGAACATTCTGGAGTGCAATTAGTTCCACTACATTTACTCTGATGTATTAGAATTTTTATTTCTGGTTTAGATTTAAATTTATTGATAGAGAATGGGATAAAGTTTGTTTTTTAAGAGAGGAGATTTTTATCGAACCAGTTTTTCAGTGTATTGATGTCAATATTCGCTAGGTTGTTCACAGTATTCCAATCAGCACCTTCAATTATTATGACAGTATCATCAGCATAAGATATGAACAAGATATTTATCCTTACCGAAACATGGCTATTGTCCCACAACTAAAATCTCCAGAACTTAATTTTACAAACCACAAGATATTTCGGCGCGACAGAAACCCAAAATCTAGTACCAAATCCAGATGAGACGGAGTTTTGATAGTATCTAAGGAAAATTTATCAGCGAAAAAACTGAATACGCAAAATACTTCATTGGAATATTTACTTGTAGGTACTAATTATTACCCCCTGTAAAAAAAACGATCATTGAAGCTACATACATACCACCAAACTTCAACATTCAAACTTAAAAGAAACATCGTCAAGACATCCCATATCGAAAATGATAATAATAAATCCTGCATCGAAAATAATTATCGTCGGCGATTAAAATCTTGCCAATTTGAAAATTCTAACGACCCAGCTCTTGAAGTGATGAAGTATTTAAATTTGAACCAACATAATTTTTTTTACAATATATGTGATAAGGTCAACTGCAGAATCTATAAAGACTTTTTAAAAGCCTTTAACAAAGTACCTATAAATGATAAATTAAATGGATTAATTGTCGAGTTATTTGTCTAACAGATACTTTTATTTATTTATTACTTAATTTTATTAATAATAAATATTCCAAATCTAAGGTATTTTATGTAACCAGTGGTCTACCGCAAGGAAGTCATCTCGGGCCCATTCTATTACTAATATTCATAAATGACTTCATAAGTTATTTCGACGATGTAGAAGATCTGCTTTTTGCCGATGTCATCAAATTATTTGAAAAAATATCCAATTTAAGAGACTGACTAATCTTACAGTAAACATCGACAAATTATGAATAAGTAACAACGTATTCCCTAACGTCGATAAATGAAATAAAATAATATTTTACCGAATTAAGACCCCGTTACAATTTAACTACGTCACCGATATCATAATCTTGGAAAAAATCTACGAAATTAGGGATGTTGAAGTTATGTTTGACAACCAACTAAATTTGATAAATCATTTTGTAAAACATACAACATATAACTAACAAAGACATGAAGTCACCGTTTTTTTTATCAGAACTATCAAAAATTTCGATACGTTGAAGTTCAATTTAAGAACCCGTCAGGGCGTTTGTAATTAATAAACAATAAAAAAATAATAAAAAACTTTTAAGCAAATTAATATTCAGGATTTCTCGTGTTATAACGTAATCCTATAAATAGTAACACTTTATAATAGCACAAATCAGTAAAATCTTCTAAAACTTTTCAAACTCACTTAATTTTTTTTTCTTGCAAAATTATAATTAAGTAACATATTACAATAAAAATGCTCAAAAAACCTCTGCCTGTCACATGTCTCTCTTACAAACAATATGATTTTTTTTTTACTTTCACCGTTTTTATTTAATAACAAACCACTCCCTAAACAAATTAAAAAAATAATAATAATATGTACATTTATTCAATTTTTGTAAGAATAACTTTCTTTTTATTACTTTTTTTGAAGGTTATTTATTCCCATCAGTAAAATATATCATATTAGAATAAGTTAACAATAATAATCTAAACGAAATTATGAAAGAGAACAAGACACAGAAAAACAGAAAAAAGACAATGGTCGCAACTTTGAAAATATGAGATTGACAAATATGACGGTTTGACAGAAGGTGGCAATAGCGAAATTGGTTAACGCGCTCGTCCCGGTTAGACGGAGAGGTCTGGGTTCGAGTCGCAGTTGCGACCATTGTCTTTTTTCTGTTTTTCTGTGCCTTGTTCTCTGTCATATTTTCGTTTAGATTATTATTATTAACTTATTCTAATATGTATATATATATTTAAGAATTTGTGTGGACACATATTTATAATCTGATTGCGAAAAGGATTTTACGGTTTAGTCAATTTTTTTCGCACAAAGTTTTGAAATACCTGTATGTTCAAAATACCGTATTTATGGGATACCCACGGGTTCATATGGCATAGGCAACAATGGTTAACAGCTGTGTCACCCCAACAGGGTGGCATTATGAAATATTGACAGTAGCCTAATGAGCCGTTCCCACCCCCAGCGGCAATCCGGCCACCCTGCTCATCAATCCACCCTGAATACGTTTTTTGACAACTTAAAAGGAATATAGCCTGCCAAATATGGCTTCCTGTCGAAAAAAATGGATAGATTTATAGAGGTTGTTGAAAAGCGTGGCATTGTTCTAGAATTGACACAGCTTACTTTGATCGGGAAAGTTTATTTCCTGATTTTCGCGACTAGATCAATGTTGGTACCTATTAAACATCGAATAAATGGGAATTTAATGATATTATTTGTGTGATTCCATATAAGAGTTGACTTCTGTCCCTGAATATAATTTCACTCTTTAAAATTGTAATTCGCATTGACTGAGTTGACTCCTGTCCGGGAATATAATGTCATTCTGTAAATTTATGATTCGCATAAGAGTTGACCACTGTCAGGGAATTCTTTAGTGAAGAGAGTTGACTACTAAAAACTAACCGGAGTGCCGGAATAAGTCATACCTATCTCCGGTGTTAATTTTAGATATTTTTGGGATCCAGACCAGAGGTTGCTATCAAATTAAGCATCGGGGCGCACTTGCGATTTGTACAGAGCCAGCAATTGCGACTATTTTAGTTTGCACGATTGTATTGATGTTTAATAATATTTGTAGGCGCAAATAACGCAATGTTCTATATTGGGGTAGGATTCTACATTAATGGAAAAAACACATTAATTTTTCATAATAATTTTTAAATTTACAGCTTTTCATCTGATTAAAGTGCTTTTACCATGGAAGCAAAGTATTTTTGGAATATATCAAATTGATTGAACATTTAATTAAAGGGGAAAATTTTAATTAAACGGTTAAGGATTAAGTCCAGAATTTGACGGGATTTAATGAGTTCTATGAATAACTGGATTAATTCAATTAATGAATGGATTAACTCAATTTGACTGTCCTAGAACGGGAGACTCCTAGTTGGACAGTGAAAGCTTCTTTGTACTGATGTATTCTTTGTAACAAAAAAAAATAACAAAAAATGGAGATAACAATTTAAGTGGACGTGGATACGGGATATCCTGGGAATAAGGGTTCAATCATAGATAATTTAAACAAAGGAAACAGGCCATCAACAATTATTGCTATAAAACCGTTTGCGCAAAACTGTCGTCAACTTTGTTCGTTCAGCGTTAACCCACACTATTTTAAATTCGCAATTATGCACAGTGGCATCCCTCCCATTGTTAGGAAACTTTCGTGGTATTACTACATGCTAAGAAAAAAGTTGATTCTATTTACTTAGATCTATGTAAAGCCTTCGACACAATCTCACATGAAAAACTTTTCAAGAAGTTAAAAAACATTGCAATTAATAGAGTAGAATTCAATCTAATTAAAAGCTTTATGTCTGACAGAACGCAACAAGTAAAAAATGACAACAAGACAAGTGAACCACTTTTAATTACGTACGGAGTCCCACAGGGGAGTGTACTTGGCCCTTTGTTATTCCTCATTTATGTTAACGAACTGTGCGACATTAGAATTGAAGGTAAAATTGTGACCTTCGCTGACGACACAGTTCTTCTCTGTCAAGTAGCCACATGGAGAGATGTATTTATAACAGCCGAAAAAAGTTTATCAATTGTCAAAAAATGGCTAAACAGTAATACTCTTACCGTTAATACTATCAGAACCAAATATATCACTCATAGTATTACACAAAGAGGTCAACCTCCATTAAACATAGACTTGCTTCTACATGACTGTACTTCATTCAACTGCCAATGCGAACATATAGAAATGGTAAAACATACAAAATACCTGGGGGTTACTATTGATTCACACTTACGCTGGAATGACTACATTACTTTCATCACAAATAAACACAAACGAGTCATGCACCTAATAAAGTACATTAAAAACATCTTCCCACAAACAATACTAAGATTGATATATGTCAATCCACTGCCACATATGGAATACTAGCTTAGGGAAGTGCTACAAACATAGCAATTGACACAATTCAAAAAATACAAAAAGCGATAGTTAAACTCATCCTGCAAGTATCATTACACAATGAAAATCAGGTACCTAAACTTGTATTGAGTTTCTTCACTTTTAATATCGGATTAAAGGGATTATGAGGTCAAAATAACACCAATAAATTGTTCATCTTTCCGGGGTAATGCAAACAGCTCGGTTATATTTATTATCCTCTGTGTTTATGTGTACGGACAACATCTTCAACCGGAGTAATGTTTACCTTTAATATCCCATTCAACGCTTTGTTCTCCTGTCAACATTAAGTTAGGTGTAAGCCTGCAGCATCCCTATGTAGCAACTATGATCTTGTAACATCTATTAATCTCCGAATGCGCCTTGCCTTAGAGAAGTTATGGAATGTTCCTGGCGAGTTGAAATTTGTGGTCGGAACTTGATAGAATTTACTTGTAGAATACAAATACGATACGATTCAGTAACTACTACCAAAATTCGGTTCAAATGGTTGTATCAAATACGCTTACTGCCCTTTGATAAATTGAAAAAGAAAGATAAGTTAGTGAGACAACGCACGTGGTTTCACTAGATTTAATGGACATACTTGAAATTACTGCGTTTAGTATCGCACATACACAGACATGCTGTCACCAGCTGCCAAAAAATATCACTCTAGGCTTTTTTGTGAAAAAATTATGTACGTGTATTTATATTTTTGAATCTGAATTACTAATAATATTTAAAGGTTTATAGCGTGGCTTATTAGAGAGGTAAAACTCTGATTTTTTTTTTAATTCTTTCTGAAGTAAAACTTCTTTCCGCACGCTTGATTTGGGGAGTAAGCTGGGGAATTCGTGACGAGAGCGTTACGAAAATTGTGATCAGGCGAGGCCAACGGAAGTTGAGAGGGAGATATAAGTTAGTGAAGATAGAAAGAGAGAGAGTTACGTTTCGTATTTACCGTAGGGGCAAGAGAGAGAGGTGCGAGCACACATTTTCTTTCTCTCTTTCTCTCATAGCCATTTCGTATATCTAAGACACAGTGCAGGCCCATTGTCTGTATCACACTGTAGCAGCAAGAGAGCGAAGTTTTACTTCAGTCATGTGGTCTAAAGCACACTCGTTTTTTTTTTGTTTAATAGACGATGATCCTGAGGCAAATATTCGATAAATACTTCCACCCTCACAAATCCTACAATTACAATATCCCGTGTTTTTTAGTATTTTAACACTTTAAGCGGCTGGTTAATTTACCATAAATAAATTACGTTTTGAGATTGTTGGCAAAATCTGTGAAATATACAAAACGTAAATGTAAAAATAGATATTAAAAATAGACATCAAAAAATAAATCGTTCTAAATAAATTCTTAGAACACTTAACCTAGATTTTCAGCAAAGGGAAAATATCACGCAGGTACCTTTGTCGTCAGATATTTTACAACAATAAACTTGTACCGACATAGCAATGAAATCTTAACAGAATAATGGGCTGGTTTGATGTCACAATCTCCTGTCCCGTGATATACTACGAATAAACCTTTATTTCGGCATAGGTCCTTAAGTTTCCCAAATTATAAATATAAAAAATACACCTCTCAGAACGTGAGTTGAATTTTTCACTTTGACTTCTCGTCCGAATTGGGACGCAGGATGAATTTTAAAATCGTGAAACTAATTTTTTTACCAAGCCACCAGTCATTTCCCTTTTTGATAACGTTAACAAATAATACACAGCATAATAATGTACTTTACTACTTTAGTATTGGAAAACAGTTCTTAAGGTCTCAAATTCAAATGAAAGGCACTCCGTTTCAAATTTCGACAATTTATTTACAGTTTTACTTTAGATATGACTTGCACTATTCTTTGACTCTACATGTAATATGATCCACGACGGCTCAGCCCAGTAGATCTAAGACACTCCTAGTTCATTGGTTGCTTCGGGTAAAAAGAGGGAAGAATAAAGAAACATTTTATTTATAAAAAAATGCTATTGAAAGAAACCTACACAATCAAAATAAACAACACACAACTGTCAACGAGATATAACATGGTGGGTTAGGTATCTACTTTCACCGTCTCACCGTGGAAGATCAAGACCAAAACCCTCTGAAGAAGATATTCTAAACTTCCTCAAAAATACAAGAAGTGACACAATCACAAGAAATACTTATGCCTACAAACAAACAAGAGATAAATTAAATTCTTTAGAGGAGGCCTTCACCTTCGCCTGAGAGAAGGGTTCTTGCTTATGAAAAATTTAAGATACCTATATTACATTTTTCGTAAATAGCATTAATTATACTCTTTCCTACTTTTTCGTAACTCTGTAACATACCTATTTGCAAGAAATAAAAGCCTTTTTATTTTATTTTATTTTAATTTTATTTATTTATTATGATTAGTTACTAGAATACACAATAGGGGTGCAGTCAAGCGCCAAATCACTTTCTTTTTCAATATTAAATTAATTATGAATTGTATTCCAAAGTGGACATTATTAACAGGTTATTCATTTGAACAAATACATTTAAAAAAAAAATTATTGTGAAAATTTCAAAGGTATTGCAAATGGTTTTGCAGGTTTCTTTTTAAATCAAAAAGTTTATAATATTATGGTGTCTAAGGTAAGTGTAAGGGTGATAGTCAGAATTATCCTAATTTAGAAGGTTGTGTGTTTATATGAAGTATTATCGTTAAATTTTCAATCCAAGCAATTGAGATTGTTTGAAATGTGTTCTTCGAGATTTCAAGTTACTTTATTTACGTTTACGTAAGGTTTACAATGAATATTTAGCTGGACCAAACGTCCGTCCTGTTGAATGCTCTCAGTAATTCTGAAATCTGAAGCCAATGAACTCGACATAGACGGAGCCCAGTTTCGATCGTATATCATCGGCTATTTCCGTAACCGTTCGTGCATTAGTCACGAAAGGCGATAGTCGCCACTCTTCTAAGGTGCTATTTAACTGACATCTGTTGAGACACCTCGAAACTATGCGCAACTACTTGTACTAACGACATCTGTGGAAGGATGTTGGAACTACATATATAATCCAATAATATTACATTAGGTAAGTTAATTTTAAAAATAAGATCAAGATAAATTCATAATTTTAAAATTAGATATAATTCTGCCATAGGTCATCCCAAGTGGTTCGCTACGTTTAGGGACTTAGCAGGGGTTTCCAGGTTCATGGAGTGAGGTTTTTCCGGGCCTTGGCTCACCAGCTGCTTGGCAGGCCGGATCGGGAGAGAATGGTTGAGGGAGTCCCTTTGACTTCAGCCCTACTCGCCTGGAACATCGCCTTGCACCATCGTAGTGGGAAGGATGGATTCATATCTCCGTCACTCATGGACTCGCTTATCCCCAGATTCCTACCCACCCCTCATACCCTCCTGTGTGGAGTTAATGTAAAAAAAAAAAAAAATACCATTTTAGAGAGATTAAAATGCCAGGCAACGATATCTTAAAACACTCCTCGCTTCTTTCACATTCATATATCGTCCCATACACATTTTTATGTTGTTCTGACTCTGACATGGCCCGAGTTTTTGAATATATTAGATAAAACATTATTCAATTTCCACGTAACCTTTTGGTTCTGACAACAATCTAGAGCGGACCAACCCCCAGTTCAACAACCAACAGGGTTGGCGAACCGGAAGCGTAACATCTCCGGAAGTACACAAGTGGATGCGGCTAACAATATTACTCCAAACCAGCGCCAATATTATTTCAAACAAAGGCTATTGTTACCTACGTGTACTCGCTTCTACATGCACAAGGACGATACTTTCGATTCCAAATATTAGAGAAGTGAAAACTACTTTAGCACCGTTGTGATTTGAAAATCGATGAAACGAAAAATAACGACCCTAAAAATAAACAAACACATACATCTATAGGATTTCACCTAAGAGAGAATGAGATAGTATAATCGGTCTTCTCTTCGTGCAGTGCTTCGTAGCCTTCTCACCAAAAATATTCAAATACAAAAGAGATATGCTATGATATCCGCGCGACTGTCGCCGAACTACGACCTAATCAGCGTAGTTTGCACACAAAAAGAATTTGTTAATTTTCTAGATTTTTTGAAGGTGTGCATTATTATTGGTTCACAATATAGTTTGAATACGGAAAGAATTCGTTCATTTAGTTTAGCGTTCGTTTAGTTTATTCGTTAATTGGTAAACAACACCGGCGACACCCGGAAGCGCAGTCTCACCTAGTAAAAACGGCGGATAGCACATCTCCTTATTTTTCAATATCTTTGCTTCTCACTCGTGTCTACTTTAGTTTTCCGAGGTTTTTACTTCTGCCCGTGTGAATTGCACACTCTGATATTTTATTTATTTATTTATGCTGTTTTTTTTATAGAAATATATTCTCATAGAACAAAGTAGCCTTACTAAAAAACCCCGTGAAAAAATTGTTCAATTGATAAACGGCCGCTGATTACTAATTAAAAAAATTGTTCATATAAAGATATATACATGGTTTACACAGCCTGAGGGGGTAGTTAAGCAGCTGTATATAAAGTTAATAAAAATAATTCATCTTTGGATTTCGGAATTTTTTCAACGTATTTTGAATGTTCTATAAATTTCTTTTTTTTTGTTAAAAAAATATAAAATTATATAAAAGCTCTCACAAATGAAAAATAAAAGACAGAGAGGCAAGATACACAAAGTGGGGCAGAAGAAACACACAATATTATTAGTGCAACATATTTTTTCATATTTAAATTATCGACAAAAATGTCTACTTCAGCACATTTTTATCTTATTGCAGGGTCAGAGGGCTAAAACAGGCGATATTATTTGTGAATGTATCTACTCAGGTGAAAAATCTATGGCGTCTCAACGGGAATTGGAAATATTTATTTCAATATTACTAAGACATAATGTCGTTTTAAGATGACTGTGAATTATTTTACAATAAATAGGAACCAAAAGTGTAAGTTAACCAGGGGTAAATAATTTTAATATTTTTTCTGAAAAAAATACCCATAAAAAACGTTTTTTCATGCGTTAGATATTAAAATGTCACCAGGTAGCACTGCCAGGACAATAAAAAGATGGTACATGGCGGAACAAACAATAAAATAAAAGACAATATATTTTAGAGGCGGTTCCGTCAACGAATGTACAAGGTATGCGAGTTATACCAAGTAGTTATTTTACTGGGGAGGTTGCTTGTTTCTAATATTTAAAAGTGACGACTGTGTTGGAGCAAGGAAAAAAAATATTCAGACTTTAGATAAACCTATTTTAAAAATTATGTTATTTTTAATTGATAAACTAACGTTAAGACAAGATTTTTATGAACAGCACAAAGGGTAACAATTATTATAAGCAATAATTATCAGTCTGAAACACTCATCTACATTGAAAAAATCTTATGGGTTCGAGTCCCGTTGGCGGCCAGTATCTTTTCTCGGAAGATTTTTTCAATGTAGATGAGTGTTTCAGGCTGATATGATATATTATGTTTTACCATAAAAAATCTTCATTTAAACAAATGTTTTAAACATTAATTATTTAATTTTTGATGAATCGACTTAATTTAATTACGCTGTCTGACAGAAGAATCATTTTAGACCTAATTTTATTATACAGAGACATGAAAACCTAATTGACAGCCCTGCCATCGTTGCTGCTATAAACTCCATGTATCGAAAAGGAATACTAGACAAAATATAATATTCTTTTGCAACACATACACAACTAACTATCAATCATACTCACTTACCAATAGGATGCATGATTTAGGCAACAAGTTTGGTGGTATTGTAGATATATTCGCTGATTCCCTTTATAATCTAAAATTCAATTTAAACCAACACTTTGTGGAATCCCACAAATTATTGTAACGTGGGTATAATATATTTAACGATTCGATGTGTTATTGTAATGTTGATATTATATTTTGTTCTATGTTATTGTCGAATATGATATTGTTTAAAATATTTCACGGTTTTGCGCTATATTCTTCAAAAAGTACTTATATATTCTTAAATTTTTTCACTTTAATAACTTTTGGTATAAATTTTATGTATGTGTAATCCTCGATAACTTTGATATTATTTTATAATCTATGTCAAAGCCTCTGTGGGCGTATAACAACAATAAACAAATAAATTGTGTACCTACTGTGGGAATCAAGATGATATGACCCTGTTTTATATTTATGCTTGATATGTACTAGTATTTCGCAATGAAGAAAATTAAAGTTGATATTTTTTCATTTATTTTCAACCAATATCGTTTTTTTATTTAATAATTTTATAATACGTGTTTTACAGTTATAAAAATTTAAACAAATTTATTTTTTAGAGCACTATCTTTATTTACAAAAATATGTTTTTTTGTTTGTTACCTATGCGTTGTTCCTACACCATTCACCCGATTGCGGTGAAACTTTGGTGATTTGTTTGGCGAAGGTTTATATTATGTATATAAACGATGAAGAGCGGATAGGTGGAAAAGGGTGGAAGAGTGGAAGGGGAACGGGGTGGGGAGAGGTGAACGCGGAAAGGGAGGGAGAGATCGCGGGAGCAGGATTGGACGAGGGAGGGGAATGGGGGCGGAAACGGTGACGCATGTAAAAATACAAGCAGGGGGGATAGGGGACGAGGGAGTGCAGAGGGAGGGATTGCAAAGGAGACATAACAGAAGTAAGGGATAGCAGGGGGTAAACTTTAAAATCCACGCTTCTCATACGAACAGCTATAAGAAGTGTGTGTATTTCAAATAGTTTCGCGGCAGGAAGGGAAGGAAGGAGGGGATTCCGGGAGGGAGAAGGGAACGAAAGAGGGGGCTTCGCGGAAGGGGAGAAGGTGGGGAATGTAAAAAGATAAGGTGGTAGGGGTGATTGGGGGGAAGGTGGAAGGGGAACGCGGGAGGGAAACGGAGCTGGAACGGGAAGCATGGAAAAGGACAAGCAGGAAAGGGGGGATATAGGGGTGGAGATGAGGGTTCGTAGAGAGAGAGAGATATTTTAAATGATAAATAGTGGAGCTAAATTTGGGAAAATCCATACCTCTCACTCGCTTACGTACCCCAGACAGAAAAACGAAAAATATTGGATATCCAAAAGCACTCCAGAATTAAAACACATACCTACATTTTCTTTCTTTGAGTGCCGTTGCAACGCAATCCGGGTACTAGTTACGAAATAAAAATAAACACACGGACCAAATTGTGCAAAAGTCTGACTTTGTTTTCGAGCATTATCTGAATTATTAAAATATGTGTAACAAATAATCACCCCAAGTATGCCAATCAACATAAGTATGGTATGAAAATGAAATGAAATTTAATAAGTATCTCAGACAGACACTCCTATCGATGTTGCGCAAAAAAAACAATGTGCTTTAGACCACACGACTGATACTACTAAAACTACACTTAAGAGAGAAAGAAAATGTGTGACCTATGACCCTGGGGTGACCTATTACCGTGGGGTGACCTACGACCGAAGGGTGACCTATGACCTTGGGGTGACCTATGAACTTGGGGTGACCTATGACCTTGGGGAGACCTATGACTTTGGGGTGATCTATGGCATGGTTATTAAATAAATGATTCCTTGTGCTCACACCTCTCTCTCTTGCCCCTACAGTAATATACGAAACGTAACTTTCTCTCTTTCTATCTTCACTGACTTATATCTCCCTCTCAACTTTCGTTCGCCTCACCCGATCACACTTGTCGTAGCGCTCTCGTCAAGCTTTCACTAGCTTACTCCCCAAGTCAAGCGTCCGTAAAGAAGTTTTACTTCAAAAATAAATAAGTAATTTTATATTTGAAATACCGAATTGGAAATGGGTTCCATAGCTCAATCGGTAGAGGAGTTAGCCATGAATGCTAAGGTATCTGGGTTCGAGTCCCAGTGGAACCAATATATTTTTCTGATTTTTCTGTCATCAGATTTTGATTGATTTTCGCTAATATTGTCTTATTTTAATTAAATATTATAATTTGAGTTTTTCCTCATAAAGTTAAAAATAAAAATAAAAAAGTAATTTTACTGTGTAAGAATGCCATTTACCTATTTTCTTAGTAAATTGTAAATATTGGTATCCGTTTTCATTTTAACATCCACGCGAAAAACGCATAATTCCTCAATATTTCATAGGATACTGATACTGTTAGTACCCAGGTAGATCAAGAAATAACGTGTATGGAATAATTCAAGCCTTTTTGTTAGAAAAAAAAGGCAGATTATGCAACAAAAAGGACACAGTAACATTATCACAAACATGAAAAAAAAAATTTAGATTAAGTGTGAAAAATTCACACGCGATAGATGTGAAGCCATCAGAAAACTAAAGTAGACAAGAGTTGGGACACTATGAAGCACTTTTTATCAATGTGAGGGATTTTTTCCATACTTTTGTCTTCGAATTCCAATGCACCTTTTCCTCTACGTTTGGTCATTTTATTAGTATTTGAGTTTTCTTCTTCGGAGTCGCTAGATGTCGCTTTCTTTTGTGTTTTTTCGGCCTTTTCTTTTTGGAGTGGTTTGATTTACAAAAATAAAAATATTTATTTTTTCTTGGATTTCGCAGGATTCAACCCTTGGTCTGCTGAATGTCCGGCCGCTAAGGTTCGTCAGGTCCTTCATACCACTAGACAAAAAGAGGCCTGCGTGGGACCCTGGATTTATCTTATTATATTGGAACCGATTACCCGTGAAATAATTAAATATTTTATTGCTAACTTATTCTCTGGCTTCCTAAATCCTATAAATGTACCTATGTGTTTGACTCTTTTTAGTGTCGCTCGCGTCCGTTTCATCGAATTTCAAATCACAACCATACTAAAGATGTTTTCACTTTAAAAATGTTTGAATGCTTAGTGGTTCTGTTTTTAATAAATACCATTTTCGTGATGATATGTTAAATTATTATAAAAATGATAATAGTTGACTCAAGAATATTGATATTTTAGAAAGTTAATTAGTGTTATTAAAGTGGTTTTATGATAAGAAAGCAAACGTAGCATGAACATGGTTTTTTTAAGTGAAAAAGATATTTTGGCTTTCCATAATAAGAAAACTATGATATGGAACGTTGTCTTCTGTTGTCAAAATTAGCCGTACAATGATATCATTACAATTTTTAATATCTGAGATGCCATAGACATACAAAATAATCTCAAATAGCTAATCACTTTCAGTTTTTTTTTTAAATCTATGTTATAACCGTGAATATCATTTAATACGAGTTTTAATTTATTTTTATTTAAGTTCGCCCCTTGGGCTTTTACATAAAATAAGTTTCTTAATTACATTCATGTGGGGGCATACATTAATTACGTTAGCAGTTTTTCTTATAATGTAACCCCCCCCCCCCCCCCCCTTGGTGACATAAATTTGGGCCACTTCGTATAATCTTTTCAAGTAACGTGAGATTTTGTTGGAACCCCTCACTACCCCCTTTTTGAGCTCACGTGTTTAACGTATGCCCCCTGTTTTAAAATTTTAATAGTTATAATGATACTTTAGCGGGATAATTAAATAAAATGCATAATTACATCACGGTAAACACAAATAGTTTTTATTTGGAGTAGGTACAATCAATTTGCATAAGTGAAAAACTATAATAATAACTTTACGGGTACTTAATCCAAAGGAAATTTAATTGTTCCCTCAACCGCTCGTTAAACCTTTTAACAAAAGGTTTACGAGTATTCACTCTGGTTTAGCTGAACATATTTCACACATGCCAGAGATTTTTCCTTGAAGATGCGCGGGTAAAACTGGGAGGCAACTTAACATTCTCGAAATGACACATGTTCTTAAATCGGTCATCCCAGCTATGATATATGAGCAGAGCGCCGCTCAGATTTCACAGCTGAAAATCACCGTCAACTATTGTCAGCCACTCCAGTATTTGCATTTTTATGGAATGATTGTATTTTTCGTCATTTTTTTAGTATCCAATCTTTGACTCCTATATGTCAAAGAAAGATCATCTTAATGTTATATTTAATTCAGCATACCATCTATATATATTTATAAAAAAAAATATATATCTTTGCTTCTGTCTATGTATACATGTTATGCGTTGCTAAACCATTCATCGTGTTGCGATGAAACTTTGGAGATTTGATGTCCGCATGCCCGCGATGGTTTCTTTATACAATATTGAGTTCTGGCATCATGAAATTATGCGTTGCTAACCATTCATCAGCCACTGTGCGGGGTGAAAATTCTAATCAATAGTATCCCTCTCTCCTAATTGGTAAAGGACGAAGCGATGCGGTAAAGAGAACGCATTTGAGATTGAATAACTCTAAAATATAGGCTCGAAAAAATAAGATGGTTTTGTTACAATACTTGAATTATGTACCAGCTACATGAATAAGATGTGCAATTCCATTTATCCATTTTCGCACTGTACCAAACAAAAGATTACATAAATGAGATAAGAATAAAATTAAACAACTTTCTAATCGTATGTACAAAAAATAAAACGAAAAAAGAATTATAGATTCCTGCCTACTGTAAATAGAAAATATCAATGTTAAAATAAATACAAATATTGTATGATCCTTACTTTAATTGAAGATCCTTTTTTATCCACGTTTGTAAAATTTGAATACATAAAACAAATAATGGAAGTTGATAACCAAATGAATTGTTGCAGATCCCGGATATTTTCAGCGTAAACAATGCTCTTACGATAACAAGATGAGGTCTTCTGAGTGGCTTCGGGTTATTTTAATTTTATTTATATTCATTTTTACGCCCATGTAGCATTCACGTTAATTACATTGAATTTACAATTTTTTTGCACAAGAGTAAATAAAAAAAAGGATTACAAAAAATAATTTCTTACATAGCAATTGGATAAAAAAAAATTGTTATAAAAAAATTTAAATCATGTATCTCTTCAAAATGACCCTCGTCTTTGAAAATTGGCAAAAGTTTTGGGAAATACCAAATGGATATTGTCGCAGAGGATAAAATGACTTCCAAATGGATAAAAAAAAATCATCACTTCCTAAAAACTGTCACCAGTTTTCAAAGACCGTCACCAGTTTATGAAAACACTCACAAATTTTAAAAAACTGTCTTCACTATCCAATTGGATATTACTCCTCCTACAACATGTGTCTTGAAGAGAATGTAGGAGGGAGGAAACACAAAGACCGGCAAATCGTTCAACAATTCCACACTTGCATACCTACTTACAAATCTTATGATTCCAGGGGTAATTTTGGTTTTTATTTGTGAAATAAAACAAATTTAGAAACAATTTTCTTTTTTTGGAAAGTTTTAAATTAACTATTCACAAAATACACAATGACTAAACTAAATACCCAATAAAAGTCTTGACATACTGAATCGAAATACATATCGAACATTCTGTCCAAACGGTTATACAAAAATCGCAGTGGTTTCCATGGTTATTAATCAGTTTATATGATAAGTAATAAATATTGGTTCCATCTTGGCCCTCATTTTTGTATAACCGTTTGGACAGAATATTTTATTTGTATGCCAGGTTCTCTCTCAGGGTACATTTTTATAGTCAATGCTAGTACAGTATATTTAAGTACTTGTTTTATTTTTATTTTCCTATCTTAAAATAACAAAATTAACTACAAGGGTGTAAATAGTTTTCATTGTAATCCCTACGTCACTCACTCCCATTTAATTTTGAAGGAATAACAAATAATAAATTGCAATATTTTCCAAAATTGAATAAAGAATAAAGTACCCTTATTCGCCCTTTATATTTATAATACGTGTTCAGCGGATACCGCGACAGCTTTTGAATGAGGTTCAGGACACTTGACAAATGACACATCCCGACCAAATGCTGCGGCCCTTGTACCGTTTGTATCAACTTCGCAAAAAAGGGTTTCACTGATAGATTTGTCACACTGAATCCTAAAGTGCTAAAGAAACGAAATTGGGTCCACAATCGAAAACTAATAATATGATTCTACCTTTAAAGCAGGGTTTCTTAAAGTGTAGTCCATGGACCCCTTTCGGACAAGCTTACCCTCTCTTTGTCAAACGATCTATGTCTATTCTGTTACCATTTGCAACTACGTATGTGTGTGAGGCCGGGTTCTTAGTCTGGTGTCAATTAAAACTAAAAATCTTAATCGATTACGTTAAAGATGAGACTCGTCTTGCCTTATCGAAGACGGTGCCTCAATTTAACGTGCTCACTGAGTCCTAAAATCAGCATACTTCTCATTATTCTCAGTTAGTTTAATTAAGTATTAATGTAAACTAACCTACTAACATTGGAAACTAACCAATAAAAGTGATTTCTAAACAGCGTCGTTTTCTTTTCCTACAATTCTCTTCGACGGGGGTTCGTGGTTATTTTTAAATTCTGAAAGTTGTCCATGTTTACAAAAAGTTTAAGAACCACTGCCATAAAGGGTGAATTTTCCAATTATAAATCGAATGTATAATAGAAAATTACATTGTTTATCGTTTCTTTGCATGTTTTTTTTTTACATTTCATTTTTTAAGCTCACTAGGACAAGCCTCTGTTGAGGTTAATAAATTTATAAAAAAATAAAAATAATACTTTGAAAGAACAATATTGTTACATTCTTTCAGTATCGCCTTGGTAAAAGATCACCGAAACTTAAATCATTTAGAATCGAAACGTTGCTTGAAAAAGCAGTGTTTGGTTTGGTGACTAGATATGAAAATCCAGGTACTCCCCCGTTTCCATCCTCCCCCCACTACATGAAGCCGCACAACATTCCCATTTGGAGATGTCATAGTATCAGTGGCTCCAGACGGTTGAGTTTTTGGGGGTCTGTTTTACATTAGCTCCACACAGGAGCCCCTGGGTGAAAAAAATCCTTCAAGGTCTATGTCATCTTTGGGGGTGCTGTGTGGAAGGCCGTTTTATGGAAAGGAAAGAGAGGCATTAGGGGTGGTTAGGAATTTCGGGGTCAATGTGTCCAGTATTGGCGGACGTACGATTCCACCCTCCCACTGCTGTGCAAGGCGATGGGTCGAGAGAGTCAATAGGTTTCCCTCAACCAATATCTCCCGATACATGGGCAAATGCATCTGCCACCGAGACCTAGACAAAACATCCCCCATGAACCCGGGCACCCTGCTAAGTCACCAAACGTAGGAAACCACTTGGGATGACCTGCGGCAGGGATCTTGGTTATGCAATAAATGGTTCCCGCCTCCAAATTAAAAAAGAAACAGTAAATACTAACACTTAAAATAAAATTAGTAATATATTAACGCAAATAATTGTTACTAGTATCATCATCATCATCAGAATTTTGTTCATCTTCTTCTTCACCTTTTTCTACAATTATCGCCTTTAAAGTGATATTTCTGATATATGATTCGTTATTACTACTCCATTAGAATAAAGTTTTATAGATTACCAATTATTGATTATATTAATGAACATTATATTCTATTCCATTAGAGTGAAGTTGTTGATACATTTTGCACATTTCGATAACCTATTCATAAATATGTTCAAGAAAAAAAAAAAAAAATTTCCGATCTTTTTACCATCGATATATTTCGATTCATTGTCATAGATACATCGATTCTTGAACAATTGATACATGGAAATCGATTCTTGAACAACCGTTTCTTGGAAAACGATTCTCGCTTATCGATGTCAATATTCATTCGAATACCTACACGGTCAGAGACAACCGTTTTTAAACGTCATCGAAAGAGGAATCGATTCAATCATTGTGAAACGTCAGAATTCATCGAAAATGGGAATCGATACAATCGTTTTCAAAGTGTCAGAATTCATTCGAAAAAATCGATTCTCATATCTGAGAGGTATTATTTCGAGATACCTACGTCAAAATATCTCGGATTGCTAGAAAATCGAAATATTTTATAGGTACATTTAAACATTGTAACCTATCTAAACAATTTCTGTGGTAAGATAACTGTACTAAATAATAATTTGTTGATTGCATACGAATGAATGCAGTTCAACAATTCGGTTTGTTTTCTAGTTTTCTAATAGGTCCCTACAACCTACAAGTCAATTGGAGGTTATATTATGTATCAGGACATTATTTTTCACCTTGAGGTGAGTTTTCACAAAAACGACAAAAACAAATTATCCAATTATTAAAAATCATAGAGACACATTACCAATTTTGCTTGATGGGATTTTGTAGCTACTGGCTAAGCTAATGCAAGTATAATAATGCTTAAAATATTATAAATAAATAAAAAAAATCTTCTAATAGGCTACTATCATGGATTTCATAACGACTTGGAAAAAATCGTGTGGATAGATCTTTGTACTAAGATTACGAAAATGTTAGTTAAAATTTTTAGAAATGTATAGTTTTTTTTTTTTTTAAATAAATAAATCCATTATTTGAGCTCGTGACGTCACTACATGAAAATTTCCCGTCTCCGATTAAGTTCTCTTAAATTTTGTAAAATTCCACACTGATTAATTGTTTTTATATGGCAATACTTTGATTTCCGGCGAATTTTTTAATTTGCGTTTAACGTTCATTAGATTTATTGTTTGTTCCATGCGAACTTATCCATTGGTTTGATTTTTTGATAAAGATGGTGGTGTTTTTGCAGATGTTACAAAGAGAACCCCGTACAATTTATTGCTATTCGTGTGAAAAACGTTATTTTTTTAAATGATTTTCAGCTATGTAATTATCGTTTTTTCGCACCCATAAAATTATGTCCCCTCTTTCCGGTTTATAAAAAATGGTCTTATTTTTTGGATTGAAATTTTCAAAAAATCGCCAGAGTTTCAAAAATACGATTAAAAAACAAATACATAATGTCTTAGAATATTTGCCTAAACCGGAAAAAAAAATTAAAAATGTGATGCAAGTGGCCTATTGCATGTAGGTATTCGAATCTTATTAATAATTCCATAAAAAGGTATCAAAAAAAAGTTTTGAAATACTTGACTGAAATCCTGCCAATCATCAGAATGTCTAAAAGACTCATCAACCTTCCATAATTTATCAACTTTAGAAGATAAAAGAAATATATCCGACCAAAATTTTGTATTCAAAATAATCAACAACGCTAATTGTATTTCCACTGTTCAATACGAAATACAAGGTTAAACCAACTATGTTTTTCACATCCCACACTCAAAAACAAATTACA
The DNA here is from genome assembly GCA_917563855.2 of Limnephilus lunatus. Taxonomy (NCBI): domain Eukaryota; kingdom Metazoa; phylum Arthropoda; class Insecta; order Trichoptera; family Limnephilidae; genus Limnephilus; species Limnephilus lunatus. Next base: position 83,326,784 of record OU830596.1, on the reverse strand, counting down.
CACAACATTGATTTCTCAGAAGGACGTGCACGAAATATAATATCTTTTCAGACGCTGATATTTTCCATTTGTCCTCAGATCAATTTACTAAATAATAATAGAAAAAATTAAAACAAATTGTTAATTACGAACCCTCTTCTGCTGCTGTGTGGTATTTTCACTATCTTATGTTGTTTTTCGTTTTTTTAATCACGTTTATTCTTTAATATTATCTTATGATGTGAAAATGTTTTTTTTTGTACATTAATTCCACGCAGGAGGCCTTGAGGAAAATAATTCACCTCAAGGCCTATGTCATATTTGTGGATGCTATGTGGGGGGTCTTTTTATGGAAAGGAGGGAGAGGAAGAATTGGGAAGGAAAAAGGTATGAGGGATGGGTAAGAATCTGAGGGTCAGTGTGTCGAGGAGTGACAGACGTACGAAGGACGCCCCACTGCGGGTAAGGCGATATACCGAGAGTCCTGCTGGAGAGGTCTACAGGTCTTCTTCAACCAGTCTCTCCCGATCCGGCCTGCCACGCAATTGGTGAAAAAATCCGGACAAACCTCACCCCATGAACCCGGGCACCCCTGCTAAGTCACCAAACGTAGAGAATCACTTGAGGTAATCTATGGTAGAGATGTTGGTAATCCAATAAATGGTTCCCGGGTGGCGGTACCCATACCCGCCTAGCATTGACTATATAGGTTAATAGTTTTATTTCATGTTATCTATCCTACATAATGTTCTTTTGTTATATATTTTTTTCTATATATTCTATGATTTTTTGCGAAAACTTCGCTGGATGATGCAACCATGTAACATTAATAACATTAATAAAATATGTATAACTGTTTGTTTCCTTAATAAACTAAAATAAAATAAAATAATTACTTATAGTAAACTACAAGTAAATCATGCCCCCATGTTTTCTGTATATATACACCTCATAATATATAATATTATAGCACTTTCATCTTAGATATATTAAAGTACATCAGTATTTGTCAACTTAAACATTAATCTGATATGTACGTGACAAACATATACCCAGAATATTACTTTTAAATGCCTCATTTGAATAAATAATAAATCTAACAAGTATTCTCCTGATTAATTACCTCGTATACAATATGTCAAGGTGTCATAACACAGGTATACCACGCCGGTTGTAAATTCATTTTTCTCCTTTGATAAATAATTTATCCCACTCAAAGATAAGACCGTTTTCACCGCCGCATCAAAATGGCATACCTTTACGACTGCCATAACGCCTTTATGGCTTCATAACTAACCCTAACATGGATAACGTCTTTCCCTTCGTCTTCGAATTACCCTCCACGTAACATACGAGTATAAGGAAGTATGCATGTCTGTTTAAATCGTGGAAGTTCGTATGAAATTATTGTTCGAAGATTTCTGCGAAAATTTTTCTTTAATTATTTTATTGAATGAATGAATGAATTAAGTGGGTATAATTGGTGGAAATCGGAAACATGTCATGTTTAAATCAAAAAAATATAAATTGATTTCGATAGATTCTTATTTTATTTGGTAATTTATGTTTTAAATTTCGAAAAAATATGTTTATTTTTATTATAATACTAGCTTTTACCCGCGGCTTCGCTCGCATGGTATTAGTGGAAAATTACTGTATAAAGAATTTTCCCACGTTAATGAAAAAAAATTTCCGTGATAAAAAGTAACCTATGTCATTTCCCATTCCTCCAATTTTCTCTGTTTAAAAAAATCACATAATATAAACAACAAATATCTATAAGACAAATAAAATTCTCGTACCAAATTGTTTTATTTTATTTTAATTTAACATTTTTTTTAATGTTTGCATACAAATAAAATATTGAACATCTGAATCGAAGTAGTAACTTATTGAAACTGCGATATTAATCCAAATTTGGGAGGCGTTAATGGGTACCGCCGCCCCGGGAACCTTTATTGGATAACCAACACCTCTGCCATAGGTCACCCCAAGTGATTCGCTACTTTGGTGATTTAGCAGGGGTGCCCGGGTTCATGGGGTGAGGTTTGTCTAGGTCTTGGAGGTGGTTGACTGGTAAATATTGAACATTAGATTCCTTCCCACCCCTTAAACCCCTTTCCTTCTAAGAACTCTCCTCTCCTCCCTTTCCTTAAAAAAACCCTCCACACATCATCCCCAAAGATGACATTAGATGGAAAATTATTTTCCTCATCGTCTCCTATATGGAGCTCATTTAAAAAAAAATTAATATATAAAACAAAGTCTGGTTAGTTACACCATTTATAACTCAAGAACGGCTAAACTGATTTTTATGATCATTGAGCTGTTGACGGCGAGCTTGGGACTGTTCTGGTGTCTCAGCAGCCCGTTGAGATGATAGATATTCAGCATGCCGTGGACGGCGAGCTTGGGATTGTTCTGTTGACTCAGCAGCTCTGTGTGCTGACTGAAACAACGCATGTTTAAGTTTTCGCACTTAAGCTTGTGGAAATGTCTCTTAAGTCTTGCAACTTTCATAGCTCGAGCTTTATTAGAGCTTTTGCTTAGATTGGACTTACGCTTTCGTAGCATAATTGTTATTATTCTTGCTGAAAATAATTATGGTAGAAAATTTCAAAATTTGAGAATGACATTTCGCTAATAAAAATTCTATTTTAGAAAATATTTAAATTATAGAAATAGAAATTTATTTTAAGTACCTACTCCCTTTATTAGTATTTTATTCACATTTGAATCCAGAAAAACCTAAAAAAATACTCCACTTCAAACGCTATGCTTTATAGCAACGTTATGCTTTTTGTTCGGAGAATAAACATTTTTAGAGATATGTAGATATTAACTACGACGCCAAAAAAGTACTCTTTTTAATCACAACAAAACACTCTTTTTAAGCCTAAAATTAAAAAAAAAACATTGATTCCAAGGTACCAATTTGTTTGACTTTCCAATAACTCGATTTTGTTAGGGACAGAAAACGTATGATACATAATTTCATAACGCCACAGCTCATTCATAACGCCAGAGCTTACCAATATATAAAGCCGTTTTTACTCGCAAATAATGTAGCTTTCGATTAGTGAAAGAATTTTTAAATTCCATTCGATATTTATTGCGTGAAAGAGTAACAAACATCCAACCAACCATCCAACCAACCAGCCATCCATACAAACTTTCGCATTTATAATATTAGTAAGATGTTTACACCGCTGGTTATTGGCAGATTTGTTAATTTTTCAAATGAAATGTTGTATTATATAACAAATATTTTTAAATCGTATAATCATACAGTAAAATAAATTAATTCATTATCTAGGAATGCTACTTTTCTGAATTTTAATTTTAGTTCAGACGAAAATACTTCAGTTTATATATTTATTTACGGTCTTACAAAAAATTTTTTTTTCACTTTAGATATGAGAGAAACCTCAACTTGTCATATTTAATTTAAATGAAGATAATATTACCGAAACTCAATCAAAAATCTGGAAACAGAAAAATCAGCAAAAAATATTGGCACCTCTGGGACTCGAACCCAGGATCTTCGGCTTTCCGGGCCGCAGCTATACCAACTGCGCTAAGGTGTCCCTCTCCGATTCAGTCAATTTAAAAAAAAAAGACCGAATTGGATAGGGACACCTGGCTCAGTTGTTAGAGCCGTGGACCGGAAAGCCGAAGATCCAGGATTCGAGTCCCAGAGGTGCCAATATCTTTTTCTGATTTTTTTGTTTCCAAAATTTTCGATTGAGTTTCGCTAATATTGTCTTCATTTAAATTAAAAAATAATTAACATATTCTTTTTTTGTTAAAATTGCACACTTATTTTGCTTAAACAATATTGAAAAATTATAAATATTTAAGATAAAAAAATAATTACAAAAAGTACATAATTAATAAATTTAATGTCCCGCGTTTGAGCATTTTTATTTCCATCTTGAATGCAGTTGGCAATAAAATTAATTAATAAAAATTAATTAATATTAAAGCAAATTTTGAATTAAATAAAATCGGTATTGAGTTATTAGTTAAAAATGCTGGTACGGAGAATAATCGATCGAATTTTGAATTCGTGACCGTTTGTTAATGGAGAAATTAAGTTTACGATTTTTACATATTATTTCGTAGGCTCCTCAATTGTTAAACTATGTTTTAGTTAATGTAACAGATTTCGATGAAACGAAAGCTCCGAAGAATTCTTAAGAAAGCTTTAAAGTTATTTGTTGACTTTATTGAAAGATAATACTTTACTCATTACACTTTATCTATACAAGAATATTCCATGATATTGATTTGAGGTTATTTATACTAAGACGTACTTAATCAGAACGAAAGGTTTGCAGAATTTTGTAATACATTTCGAAATAAAGAAAGACAAACATTCCCGAGTTACCAATATTTATATTCTTCCTACTCCCATCATAACAAAAACTTTAATTATTGCTTGTGCAACGATGGATATTAAACTTTCGGATAATTGAACCCGTGATGCATGGTTGTAAACGTAATGCTTAGGATCACTCTTCCACAATCAAGAAAAAAGATTTTAAAAATTATTTTATTAGTGAGTTTTTATGTTTATTTTTGAAGTAAAACTTCTTATGCACGCTTGACTTTGGGAGTAAGCTGGTAAATTCGTGACGAGAGCGTTATGGAGAGTGTGACCGGAACGTGAAGAGGGAGATATAAGTTAGTTAAGATAGAAAGAGAGAGAGTTACGTTTAGTATATTACTGTAGGGGCAAGAGAGAGAGGTGCGAGCACACATTTTCTTTCTCTCACAGCAAGTTATGTTTCGTATATCTAAGACACAATGCAGGCCTATTGTCTGTGTGGCGACGCATCATTATTTTGTCGCCGTCAATAATGAATACACTAGAACCATCCACATATTCGCGCGGTGCCAAATAGGTAGTTACTTACCTATTTGCCTAGCTACGCGATGTACCGGCCGCCTCGATAAATAATAATATCGCCACCGCCTAGAAAGGTCGCGGTACAGCGGCCGCCTGAACATTCAGCACAGGGTATGTTCGAGTACCTTCCAGCGTGCTCATTGCCAGCGAATGAAAAATTACTCAACCGGTCGAGCCTATATAAATGAAGCGACTCAACGCCGAGTTAGTCAGTCAGTTCAGTCTCAGTCAGTTCAGTCTCGGTCAGTTCAGTTTCGGTCAGTTCAGTTTCGGTCAGTTCAGTTTCGGTCAGTTCAGTCTCAGTCAGTTCAGTCTCAGTCAGTTCAGTCTCAGTCTCAGTCAGTTCAGTCTCAGTCAGTTCGGTCTCAGTCAATTCAGTCTCAGTCAGTTCAGTCTCAGTCAGTTCAGTCTCAGTCAGTTCCAGTCCAGTCTAGTCGGTAAATTACACAACATGTAAAAGTGCTCCCGCATTACATCTTCACGCTCCCAGGGCAGCTTCCTCGAGGGTTATTACCATGTCTCAGCTACAAGGCCCACCGTGTCTTCAGCTCTAGACAACAGCTATGTCCCGCGACTTGCAAGGTTCGACGTTACCTTCAGCCAAGGGATCAGCTCACCATTTCATGGCTCATCCAAAGCCCACCACGCTTCGCTGCCAGGACTACCTGCTGGTGGCTCAGCCCACAGAGCCACTCACCGTTCACCTCCGCGACTCAAAGCGTCGAGCAACGGCCTGGAAGATCTGGACGTCTCTACCGCCACGGTGTCGAGCAACGAGCCGGTGACCAGTAGGCCCGAGGTCTGCTCCGCCGCATCGCCACGTCCTTCATCACACCATCACCTTCGTACACCTACAACACTATACGGAACTTCATCATACTTCATGTTACCGCTTCACCGACCCTCGCTACGTAGCAGCAATAAACGACTGACTCACTACACAACGACTGACGCCTTTCATCTCACTACCCATCTCTGCCGATCCGGAGTCCGCTCCCTCATCTGTATACACTGTAGGAGCAAGAGAGAGCAGTGCGCGCACATATTTTCTTTTCTCTTCTTTTATAAGTATGTGAAGTTTTACTTCAGTCGTGTGGTCTAAAGCACACTCGTTTTTTTTAATTACAAGGATTTTTTAACGAAAAGTGCACCATACTTATACATATTTAAACATTAGAATTTATCTTTTAAGTTCTTCACGTGAAAGCGTTAATAATAATATAATGTTGAATTTCAATAAAAAGGTATGTTCATGAATCTAGGGAAATAGAAAATCTAGGGAAAATAAATGAATAAAAAAGGAATATAAACGCTTGAAATATTTCGATTCTCACGCCTTCAAAATTCAAAATCGAGCGTCTTATTTGCACGAGGCGAGTAAGCGAAAAATAAATTTATAAAAACGAAAAAAATCAGAAAATATAAAACCTCAAAAATAATCTTAGCCATAAAGGGTATTTAAAAAAAAAAGTTTCTTATATTGCTTCATAGTTAAGTCATGAAAAAACTTTTTTTTGTAGTTCACACTTGAGGGAGCTGACGCGCGGATCGGCAGAGACGGGGGACGAGTAAATGAAAGGCGTCAGTCAATGTGATGAGTCAGTCGTTTATTGCTGCTACGTAGCGATGGTAAGTTGGTGTGGAGTAACAGGTGCAGCTAGAAGCGATGATGATGAGGCTCGTAGGTGATGCAGTGATGAAGGTCGGTGATGCGTGGTGGAGCAGACCACGGGTCTGCATGTCGCCAGCATGTAGTTGCTCACCGTGTTGGTGGATATGACCTTGTCGTCCAGGATGGATGCTCGATGTGGTGAGTTGCGGAGATGGGCTGCGGTGAACCTTGTGAGGAGGATTGGAGTTGCTGCGCACGTGACAAGAAGATGCGGTGGGCCTTATTGTCACGGGCAATTGAGTCTCTTGAGCTGATGGTGCAATGGACCATGTTAGCTGCGAGATGTTGCGTCCTCGAAGGTTATTGATGCACCGGCACAGTTGGCAGTGAGTCGCCGAGAGTCTGGCCGGTTACGGCACTGGAAACGTTATCACATGATTCACTGTTGTCTGTGTGTGTTGGTGCATTGTTACTGGTACAAGCGTGGACTGGAACTGACTGACTGACTAGCGCTGTGTCGCTGCGCTTAAATAGCCGCCCGGTAGAGTAGCTTCCCGGAACGCCAAGTAATATCGAGCGCCCGCGCAAAGTGGAGAAGACTCTGGAACATTCCGTGGCCGTAACAATGTGACGGCTGTTGAATCGAGGCCTTTCGATGTGCTTCCCGAAATGTGTAGCCGTGTGCGGCGTGAAACACAACAATTGTAGGTAGGTCGTCTCTTTCGAGAATATGCTGGCTATATCAGTGGCGGCGCAAAGATTGTGGCAAAGTTGTCGACCGTCGATCTGGTCGCCACACACTTATATTTTTTGTTATGTAAATAACAATTTTATTGTATTAATTCCAATACATAGAAAAGCTAGTAAAAGCTTCAATTTATCCGTAGCATATTTTTTGATGTTAATACTGTAAACCGATTCGTCGTAAAGATTTACCTAAATAGTATCTAAATAGGATTCATCTTCAAAAATTCCGGTCGAAGAATCAATTATATAATGCGCGTAATAAAAGTGTTAGGATATGTATCATGAAAATGCATAAAATTTTGCATCATCAGGTCACAACAAGATAATGTATGTAAAAACATGGGGAAAGGGTTGGTATAAGTAGGTAGAGGGAAGCAGAGGGTGGGGGTTAAAATGAAAACATGTCACTTCAGATGTTATCACTGAATAATATGTCAAAATATTTTGATGATGAAGTATTAAATGGTGGTACCGCGTAGAACTGTTTTAAAACAGAACTAGCTATTGGTAATAACAGCTGAATGATTTCAACACACAACGCTATTGACTAAAATTGTTGGATGTAATTGAAAATGTCAGTACGAATATAATCCAAAACAACGCTGCACATTGGCCGCTTTGATTATGAGCTCACTTTTTTTAAGGCTTCTGTTGGTTGAGATTGTGTGGGAGAAGGTTTCACTTCTACCGCTTATGAATTGCACTGGATTTTTGTTTATAATGAAAGGCACTTCTTGTTTTATTCTTTATTCTACGCCTACAACAGAAATTAATATTTTGAATGATGGACTTTTTCTTGTATTGAGAACAATAATTGGAACTCCCTAGCGTTGAGGTTGTCCGATATCATTATAATTGTTAGTGTTCGCGTCAACGTGCGCGATATTTCCAACGGTTATATTCAACAGTTGTTGTAGACAATCGCCAGCGATAGCAGTTTGACTTTGCACGTTGGGGTGTTTTAGAAATTTCGTCAACGATGCCAGTATATAGGGTGGGAAAATACTTCCTCCATTTACGGTGACAGCTGCTTGTCGCAATCTTGAATATAAAGCATGTAAATGCTGTGCGATGCAGAAGTTTGTGGCGTACGGGAACGTTGTGAAAATTTTAAACTTATACATTCTTTAAGTATTAAACTTCGGAAATACATAATTAAAGGAATACATAAGTTAGAAGATCCACGTAATGGGGTATTTCCACAAACGAGGGATTCTATTGAAAATGTACGGAATATTTAAAGATCATTTTTATGATTTTAATCATCCTATTAAAAATGTTTGTGTTTTATGTTTTTATTCAATACTATTGATTTTAAAAACGATCAAAAACTGACAAAATCAAAACGGCCCGTGGTTGGCAAATCGGATTGTGACGTCACAAGCGTCGCTCAGGGCTGGGCCAGCATAACATTTAAAGCATAACATTAAAAAAACATGGAAATACCCAATTGTTCGGGCAACTTTTTTTTTAAATGACACACCGTAGGAAATAACGCTAATGGCTGAAGTGGAGCACGAAAATAGTTGATTTTGCTGTCTTCTTCTGTTTTGAAAGTTGTCATTAATAAATAATATTTGAATTAAAGATTTTTAGAAGTGGTAGATAGGTACCTATTCTCAGCATTGTCCTGACAAAAAACCACCACTCTTAATGGCTATAGCCATATTTATAATCAAATTCGAATCAGATTGAGGAAGCTAATAGCTCTGGCAATTGGAATTATTGGGCTCTTGTGTGGTATCCACGTAAAAAAATAATGAGCTGTTTTAAAACTCCATCTTTATTTATTTATTGTAATTTAAATTTGAATAAAATTTTACGCGTATATTTTTGAAAACATTACATTTATTGACATTCTTGGTCATGTAGGTATACCTTATCGGTTAATATGTGCTCTTGTATCTGAATAAGATGGAGGAGCATTTTAGAAATATATTAGATACTTATGTGTAAAAATGACGCTATTCAAATATTGTCATTATAAAGCCACCATTCTTACGTATTTAAAACCTTAGCAATCTCAAAATAAGTTTAATAAATATGTGGGAGTCCAATAAATCTAGCAAAATAACTTTCTAGATGACAATGGATTGAGCAGGTTGAGCTATCTACAGAGATTTGATATTAAATGAAAAATAGTAGGACAGGGACACATAAATGGAACAAGGAAGAGAAGAAGGAGATTTAAAGTTATGTTAGGTTAGTTTATGCGACAGTTTTCAGAGTGGAAGATATTCCCAGAACCACTTCGATGAAAAACCACCACTCGTCCGTGAAAAACTGTTATAAATTTATTAATAAGTTCTGCGATATTTTTTTATCAAGAAACTCGTGAGAAATAGTTTGGATGCAGGTGAGTTCTCTAGTTATTGTTTTGTATATTCTTATCAATTGATATCTGTATCTGCATTTTCACCTTAATTCTAGTGTCCGACCGAACTTTCGGTTTCGGTTTCGGTTTCGGCCTAGTTTCGGCCAAAAAACGAGTTTCGGCTTAGTTTCGGTTTGGGCCGCCATCCAGCCGAAACTACGGCCGAAACCGAAACTGCATTCGGGAGTGCCATTTAATATGACCGAAAAAAGGTGTCGTGTATTGCGGGCTTAACTAACTAACCATCACGCCGTTTCCCCGAAGGGGTAGGAAGAGAGGACGGACCGCCAAACAACTCGGTCTTGGCACACACTCTTTGCCTCACTCACATTCATACATCGTCTCACCAAAGTTTAGAAGAAATTATTTGGTTATGTGGTTAAATACAAAGTGTTAATTTTAATTTTATAAGAAAATATTTTGTTCTTAAGATGAGAGAGTGTTTTTTGTTTAGTGTACCTAAAAAAAATTGATTTAAAAAAAAGTCATTTTGTTTTCTACCTTTTATTTTATGTTATTTGTTCATAGTGTTCAAATAGGTAATACGTACTATTTCTTTTTTTTAATATTATTTACGAAGCGATTTACGATTACGATTTCAATAAGCATAAATAATTTATTTGAAATAAGAAGTGATAATTATTTAATGTTTATTTTTAGTTAAAATATCAGAGACTGAGTGATTAATATACTCGTATGATTTGAAAATAAAGATAATAAACAAACTGATTGATTGACTTTTTTTCCACGAAAACATGACCTTTTATGGAAGTTTCGGTTTCGGCCGAACCTGAGACCGAAGCCGAAACTCAGTTTCGGTTTCGATTTCAGCCGTAAAAACTAGTTTCGGTCGGACACTACCTAATTCACCTTGAAACCCCAGTGAGTCATCCAAATTACTAATTCTGAAACATTTCACTTTAATGACTTAAATTTAACGGGAAACTTTAACAACACCATAAGTGGTGAAACTTTACGCGACCATCAATAAATTCCGACAAATTACTCGGAAATCAACAAGGACATTGGTAATAAAATTAAAAGCTATTAGATTTTGATTATTTTTTGAACGTCCCCGAATCCAATATAATAATGTGCAAATAATCATATTTGGATACAGGAGGTATAGCACCGCATCAACAATGTTTACGGAATTAGGACTCCATGAATTCGCCAGCTTGACGAGACACCGGTTCACTGAAGCCAGTGACCCGGTGCTAATGGCCTCCGACAACACGGTGGTGACCGCAGCCTTCCAGCACCAAGCGCCACTCCTGAGTGAGCGTTGGGCCGGAGCTCACTCAAGACCACGCCCTGCATAATAAAAGATTATTTATTTTTCTTTTGTTATTATTATTTTTTTTTTAATTTCTATTTATGTTCTTTTTTCTTTACTGTTAATAGGTATAAATATATCTGCACTATATCATGCATCTATAGATTGCACTATCCTTCCCATCCCAGAATAGAGAATTATTATTATTATAAGTAACTATAAATAAGTAGATAATATCAAAACATAGATCATCTTTAAGAGCGTATAACCAGAGAACAACAGAAATATGTCATTTTTAAATCAGTGTTTAGACTTATTGACTCTTTTCCACATAAAATTATAAATTGGTTTCGAAAGATTGTTCTTTTATCTAGTAAACGTACGTTATAAATTTTCAGAAAAAATTATATTTTTTAGTATAATAAAGTTATACCATAGGTCGTTGGCAAATTTGTTAAATTTTCAAAAAATTATATATATTATACAACACCCATTTCAAATCATATAATCATGCAGTCAAATAAATCAATACATTATCTGGTAAACGTATGTAACAGAATTTTAATTTTTGTTTAAATAAAATCATAAAAAAATATATAAGTACATGTGTTTTTGGACGAAAATTGGTCAGTTTGTGTATTTATTTGCGCACTTACAGACTAATATATTTCAATTTTTTTTACATTCTTAATTTGCTGAGACATTATTGAAAAGTGATAAAAACTTATGTTCAAAAAATAATTACAAAAAGTACATTATTTTAATAGTCTTAATCAACACGCCTTTCAGCATTTTTGGATGTAGGTATAAATTAAAGCAAATTTGGAATGAAATAAAATCGATATTGAGTTATAATTTTTAAAAGCTGGTACGGAGAGTAATTAATCTTTCTCATTGGAACCGCCCTGTATGATCGTAAGAACCTCTTTTGACGAAATGTGGATTTTCGGCCGCTGGCTTGTTAAGTGGCCCAATTATAGTTTCATAATGCATTCGATTAATTGCACAGTAGAACTTGTTTATAAATAAACCTTTTTTAAAAATTGAATATATAAATAAAAAAAATGAAATAGAAATTAAACTTGATGCAGCAATAAAAAACAACAAACCAACTATAATTAATTTGAAATTAAAATCATTTCATTTCAGGACACGACCTATTTTTCAAGGCAGTACAACAACTACAAAAACAATACGAGAACTTAATGATCTTTAAAAAAGATTGAATTTTTCTTGCTGTTGTTTTCTTTCGCTTTGGGTAAAATGGAAACCATCCCTTGGCCTTGTAACATAAAAAACACACTCCCTGCTTGTGACTGAGATAAATGTTGTAGTAGATAACAAAAATACACGATCCGATGACATATCAATAGTTTTTTGTAACCCACCATTAAATAAATGCGCCTCCATCTTTTAATAATGGTCTTCCTTTGTAGGAAATAGATGAATTACCTATCCTAAAAGTAAAACGCTCTCCTCATTTGTCAAACGATTTACTAAAACTCCGAATAAAAAGAATGTATATTTTTACAGTGTGCTAAATAAGATCGGTAAATGGGCGTCCCGATATTATATGTAACTTTCGCGATGTTATATGAAAATATTCCATACCTAATGATAATAATTTTCCAATAAAATCTACATTTTTCGTTTTTTTTCGCTCGGTGAGTTTTACAGCATAAAATGGCTTTTTATTCAAAGACATGAAATTTTGGAATCCGACGATTTAATAGTCTGTTATCGAAAATGGATTTACCTCGAAATATATTATATGGATACTTTACCACCGTTAAGGTCGAATTACAGGGAGCGGAACCAGAGGAAACGATATTCAGATTTACTGGCTTTTGAGTGATAGGGATATTTTACTTATATTACACAAGTTTTTATAGACTCGTAGAAAGAATCCAGATTTTCGTTATGTTGGTTTCGATAGACTTAGACAAATAAACATTCCTGGGTTTGGAATAACCTCACAATATTTGGAAAACTCCTACTGCCATCATTGGAAGCATAATATGTTGCTTGTGCACAATGATGGAGGACTTATCCAGCAACAAAATTGAACACACGATGCCAGAATGGTAAACCGGCTCGATTTTCAACTCAGCCACTGCGGTCGCAATAAATGAATACGTTGCGGGGGATTAGCCATCAAGGAGGTTACTCTTATTACCGTACCAACTTTTCCACAATAATACAAATATCTAATAATAATACATACATATACATATTTCAAAAGATATATACATATCTGGGACCGAAATTGAATAATAAAATCCCCCAAAATTAAATATTAAAACATGCAAAATGGCAAGCATCGCTACAATAATAACTAAATGGTTGATTGACTTAGGTAGGTTTGAGTCTGAAAAATTATTAAATAATGTCACTTAAAATTTTAAATTATACATGGTTAACTATTAACGGCACAACCAGTAAAAACTTAGTACAGTATATTTAAACATGGTATATATTTAATCTACAATAAACAGAATTTAAACAAAACAAAAAACGACTTAAAAAAATGCACTAAAAAGTAAAAAAATAATTTCGTACGATTATTATTTTTGGAGTCGGTGTCAGCCAAGGTAACTACATACATACATAGGTGAGATATGGAGATCTTGGCTGACACCGACTCCAAAAATAACAATCGTACGAAATTATTTTTTTACTTTTTAGTGCATTTTTTTAAGTCGTTTTTTGTTTTGTTAAAATTTTTTAGTTTTTAGTGACGAGCGTGCGTAAAGAAGTTTTACTTCAAAAAAAGAATCATCGAAATCTGCTGGCGTAATATTGAGTTATTCGTCCATTTGTCACGCACATACTTATTGCAAATTTAAGACATATATGGTTTTCTCGTGAATCCCATTTTCAGAACTGGACCAAATTAAAATGGGACTACACGGGAAGCACCAGCTTTCTAATAAAAAAAGAATCATCAATATCGGTTCGCCCAATCGAAAGTTCTGAGGTAACAAACATAAAAAAAAAACAATAAAAAAATACCGTCGAATTGATAACCTCCTCCTTTTCGAAGTCGTTTAAAAAAAAACAACATTGTGTTTTTTTTTCTTTTTACAGAATACATTTTTGGCATTTTTCACCAGCATTTGGTTCCTTAGAACAGGAAATCTGCCTAGCTAGGAACTAATGACGTACAAGACATAATAACAATTGTACACATTTTAAAATCTACAGCTTTTTGAATTATATTTATTATGTAATTTTGCTGTATAAATGTAACTAATGTAATTGACATCGTCGGTGAATTGCTGTACCGCAAATAACTAATAACCTTCGCTTTTTGACATTCAGTGGGAATCCACGCATTTTTTAAAAAAACTCTAGAAATACAGTAGTTTATTTTTAGTAACCCCCTTACCCTTTACTAAGAGACTTGCTTTAAATTTAAAACAGCTGATAAACAACCATTCGCATACATTAACGGTTATTTATCAGTAGTGTAAAATTTTAAGCACATTTATTAGTAAGGCGTTTAAATTTGTATGGCAAATTATCACCGAGTTACCGCACATCACGTATATTTTTTTATGTGACACCTCACAAGAGCGCCCCTACTAGACACGGGAAAAACAGGCATCGCCACCTAGTTTGGCAGCGTTGTGAGGATCACGAGTAGAGATGCCACGAATTGTAATTTTGCATCATTGAAGTGCGTGTGGTAACTAAGTATTTATTTATTATTATTTTTAATTGGTAAACTAATGATTAAGACAAGATTTTTATGCATAGCACAAAGGTTTACAATTATTATAAGCAATAATTATTAGCCTGAAACACTCATCAACATTGAAAAAAATCTCCCGAGAAAAGATAAATGCCGCCGACGGGACTTGAACCCGCGTCCTTCTTATATCCGGTCAACTGCTCTACCAACTGAGCTACGTCGGCTTATCTCCCACCCGCCAAATAATTCAATATATACTAGTGTTTCATTCAACAATTACCGTTTATTACATTTTTCACCTGAAAACTACCAACTTTATTTTTTGTGAGAAAGGCGTTATAAGTGCTAACTCTCCCACTAGATGGCGTCGAGACAAATTATTTCTAAATTTTTTGGTGAATTACTTTAACTTGTCAAATATTAATTATTATTTTTAATTGGTAAACTAATGTTTGAGACAAGATTTTTATCCATAGCACATATGTTTTTTGTGGCCTGAATTTTAATTTGCAAAAATATTCTGTATCCTAGTGCATATATTTGAATTCCATCAAAATATATTTGAAAAATAAAATTATTTTGTGTCTACATATCCGTTGTAAAACGAAAATTAGAGAAACAATTTACACATTTGTATTTTTTTTTTCAAAAAACCCAAGTATTATTACCCTACTTAAAAATGTTGCGAGGTGTAAAAAGCTTCATATTTGTGAAATGAAAAAAGAAGGTTTGAACATTGAAGTAAAGATTTCTTATTTTTTTAATTTCCTGGGGTCCTGTGAAGAAAAATGGTTTATGGGTAGTTTCGTGGAAATAAAATATTATTCCGACGTGTAGGCATGGCCAGGTAGGCGTTGTCCCTGTCAATATCGGTTCGGTTGTAAACGGTGAAAGCGTGCTCGGGACATCGATATAAAATCATCGTCAAGTTACGCATTGATATCGTAAAGTAACTGATATCGTTAAGTTATCGATTTCCACACGCTAGAGCTCCTGGAGGTGGGATGAGACAATTATAGAAGTGAAATGTTGAGAAGTACTTGAATATTCAAATCTGATCACTAAACACAGCTAAATCCCTTTCACTAACGTTCCATTTCTAAAAGACGGTCTCTCACAATAGCGATACTGAGAGCATCGTTCACACTGGAACTTTTTTTTAAATTTTATTAATGCTGCACAAGAGTCCTAACTGCTGCCAACTATCTGGAGTCAGTGAGACTATGACATCCCAATTAGGTTATGTTGTGAGGCTGAAGGAGAGAGGGAAGTAGATAGGGAAGAGGAAGGTGGAGACGTACGTGACTGTTCAGATCTAAACACCAAACACTGCTAAATCCACTTCAAGAAATATTTGGATTCTGAATGATGGTCTTCCACCAGGGCGATACTTTTTATTTTTATTTAAGTATTTTTATTTCATGAAATTTTATTGGTTACAGATTTTTGTTTTTTTTTGCTACCACACTAGGCTAATGCCCGTGGTGTGGTAGTCATACATTAAATATTTTAATAGGAATTAAATACTATTTTATTGAAACAGATAATTACCAAACTAAATAAAAATTAAGAAATACATAAAAGTAAGTGAAAAGTAATGAAAAAAAATCATATTTTAATGAAAAATAAGAATAAAAATTAAATTCAAATTTTGAAATACGTAAACTAATAATAAATAATGATTGTGTTAAGAACTCATATGTTCTATGCAAATATATAAATAAAACATATATATAGATTAAAATAATTAAAATTAAGTGAAACACTAAGAGAAAAAAATAAATATATATATTTTAAAGAAAAATATAAATATTAGTTAAAATGTAGTGTTAAGAACTCATGTGTTCTTTGAAGTACTCTCGTCCCCTTTCGAAAATCAAATGTTGTACACGTGCTATGTGTACATATATATATACTTTATTAGTGGTTTAGAATTACTTGACTTTATGTCAGTACTCAGAGCATTATATATTTTAGGAGCGATGAACCAGAATTGTCGTTGAGCGAATGAGGTATTAGTTTTAGGGACCACGCAACCCAGGTTTGATGAAAAGCGGGTGTGTGCTTGATCTCGAAGAGCCAGTAGTAGGTTATTTTTTCGTATATAATAGAGGCTTGTTTTAGTAAATAGCTGTCGAATATATAAGACCCTGATTTTGGCAAAGAGTTCATTTGAGAATATCTACCATTTAAAATATGTATTATTTTGTATTTTAAATGTTTATCTTGTTTATTCGACTCATTCAAAACCTTTAAATAAATATACTTACCCATTAAGAAATACGAGTATGTTAATGTTGGCTTCTCCAAAGAAACGAAAAAATGTTGTTATGAGATTGAAACTTAATTAAATTACCTTAAATCTGCTAACTATTCTGTCATAAATCCAAATAAGACGAGCTGTGTCACCCGCGTAAGAAATTTTATTTTATTTGAATATATTAGGTATGTTCCTAGAAGGGTGGTAAGTAAATTGTTTGTTCTCAAGTCGGCCTTTGAGATAATTAATCAAAAATCTCGTCAAATGTATCACTTTTAGTTCAGACGCTAAATTTATTCATGAGATATTTCAGAGGGGGGTGTAATCTAACAAGGCGGGTTGTTTATCCCGAAAATATGCCTATTCTTGCTAAATTTTGATTCTTAGGTTGGCTGAAAATATTTTCAGACGTGCATTCAGTAATATTTTAAATAATATAAATACACAATAAGGGATTTTTAAAACTTATTGCGAATTGGGTGATAATTAACATTATTTATTCATAAATTGCAAACTTTTAGAAATCTTATTATTTGTTATTAATATTGGACTTTCGTAGCAATGCTAGTGCCACCTAGCGATAAAAGTGTTAAGTTTCGAAGTCAAATGTTTTGATCATCATGCTTAAATCGTTAAATCGATATGGATGATAAGATCCAAGAACAGTTAGTTGTTGCACAATAATTCGACATATATGTACCTACCTAAAAAAAATCAAATCAACAGTAGCTCCTATAGTTACTGTAAGTCATTTGAAAGTCCTGCCCTACATATTTTACGATTGTATAATTTTTTTTTACAAATCCTACGAATATGTGATAATCGATAAAATATAGGTGAATTCATTGGCTATATAGAACATTTGTGATCTGCAGTCATGCTCGGAAACGTTGAAAATCACGAACAAAATAGACTAGAGTTTTCTTTCAGAGTGATAGTTACTAGAATCTCCCTGGTGAAAAACAATCATTCTCAGTAGAAAAAAATATTAAAATGGCTTTAACCGTATTTGGTGATCAGAGCTGAATGGCAGGCACTTGCTAACCTTCCTCTACACCTTCTCCTTCCCTTCCCTCTCCCTTAAGCCTCATAATATACCTCAATTGGGGATACCATAGTCATACTGGCTGCAGGCGCAAGCGGTAGGAGCAGTTGGTATTCTTGTGCGGTAATCTTATACTCGAAAATAAAAAATGCGGG
Organism: Limnephilus lunatus; assembly: GCA_917563855.2. Taxonomy (NCBI): domain Eukaryota; kingdom Metazoa; phylum Arthropoda; class Insecta; order Trichoptera; family Limnephilidae; genus Limnephilus; species Limnephilus lunatus. The sequence goes on along the minus strand of OU830596.1, from coordinate 83,308,730 downwards.
TGACAAAATTCAGCAAAGATTTGGCGAAGATATGATTGTGCGTGAAAGCTCAAGACATTATCAGCCCAAATAAAATAGCCTAAGCAATATTCATTTCTAAATAGAAAGACAAAATCTTCACATCAAAGTCCTCTTATATCCCCGTCTCTGAATAGGTACATTAAATTTGCCCAAGTGTGTAAACTGTGTTAAACAGAATACCAAAAACATAATTTTGCCGTCATGAATTAAACAAATTCGCAAACAATCAGATGTAAATTTCCAAGCTAGAACTTAGGATCGAAACGAAAAAGCTTGTTTCAGAAGACAATCACATCATTTTCACTTATTAACAAGACAATACGACTGGAAAGTTTCATAGCAAAACTCTGGCGGTGAGAAATAGAACTATACAATTTATTTTAAGCTGACAGTATTGATTCCATTTTAAATTGAATGAATTATGTAGTTTGTGATAGCACCAGCAGATGGCAATATATAAAAATGTTTACGTAAAAGTTTATTCATTACAAAAAAGCTTTTCACTTAAGTTTAAAGGTAAAAATATTTCGGAGTCACCATAAATATAGTTTCGTATATAAGTAAGTATATTGAATATTTTAAAAAAATATATATCTATCAAAACAAAACTGTTAACATTAAGAAACCCATATATATGAACGCAATAACTATATGTCTCCGCGGGTTCATAGAAAATGCGTTAGCTCGTCGAGGGGGTAGAACGGTGTTTGGCTAAAAATTCGTGACGTAGAATCCAGGAAGTCCAGGTTCTACTGGGAGATGTGTATTAACTTTTTTGGCTTGACATAATTTAACTTTGTGAATATATGTGTCTCCATATTTTATGTATAAGCTCTTTGTCTCTTAAAATAAATTAACAGCAATACAAGTGGCAGTGTTTTACTTCAAGCCACGTCACGCGTTCCAAATTCCAAGTTCCAAGTTCCAAAGTGGAGTTTTTTTCGAAAAGGCCCATATGAGCTAACCTTCAATGCTTTTTCTACGAACCTTGATGTTTCATTATATATGAAATGGTAAGCAATCCATTGGTTACGAGGGGGGTAATTTATATAATTGTCTTCCAGACGACGATTTTTTTTTTTAATCTGGGAAGATTTTAAATAAAAGTATTCGTTTTTATTTTTAACCAACATAATAATGAAAATGAAATGTAATGTACGAGTAAAATGTATTTAATTCAGATATTTCTAGTTAAATTAGTGAAAACATAATTTTCTTTTTTATAGAATAAAAAACTTTAAAAATATTAATAAAAATATTAATATGAATATTAATAAAAATAAAATAATTGTAATAGTTAGAAAACTCGGCCAAATTGTCCGATATATAGACACTATTTTTAGGTTCGAGTACCGAATAGTAAACTCCGACTTAATAAATAAATAAAACATAAATCGTAAATCGAAAACATACGTTATCCTATGGATAAGCTATGAAGAGGTTGGTGAAAAAGCCCCTTAGATAAATTTCCAAATAAACAAACACTTCCAAAAAATCTAGTGTGCTTTAGACTACACGACTGAAGTAAAACTTCACTAACTTATGCCGTCGATTAACAATATAACAATAACATGAATAAAAATATCCCCATCCCCTCAACATCCCCATCAACTCAACTCAACTCGACTCAACTCAACTCAACTCAACTCAACTCAACTCATAACAACTCATGACAACTCAACTCAACTCATGACAACTCACAACAACTCACAACAACTCACAGCAACTCACAACAACTCACAACAACTCACAAAAACTCACAACAACTCACAACAACTCACAACAACTCACAACAACTTATAACAACTCATAACAATTCATAACAACTTTAAACTTTCGCTTTAATTAGCGTTCACATCGATTAGAGTTTCATATCGATTAGCGTTTCACTTTCATTAGCGTTCGTAACGTTTCATATTTTTAAACGACTTCGAAAAGGAGGAGGTTATCAATTCAACGGCATATATATATATATTTATTTTTTTATGTTTGTTACCTAAAAACTTTTGATTGGGTGAACCGATGTTGATGATTCTTTTTTTATTAGAAAGTCCAATTCTGACAATGGAATCCATGAGAAAACCATATATGTCTTAAATTTTGCAATAAGTATGTGCGCGACAAATGGACGAATAACTCAATATTACGCCAACAGATTTCTTTACGCACGCTCGTCACTAAAAATCAAAAAATTTTAACAAAACAAAAAACTACTTAGAAAATTCACTAAAAAGTAAAAAAATAATTTTGTGATTGTCATTTTTGGAGTCGGTGTCAGTCAAGATCTCCATATCTCACCTATAACTACCTATGTATTTAGTTACCTTGGCTGACACCGACTCCAAAAATAACAATCGTAGGAAATTATTTTTTTACTTTTTAGTGCATTTTCGAAGTCGTTTTTTGTTTTGTTAGTTTTTGTTTTTTCGTAAATATATGCGTTTCATAGCGTTTCACAGCGTTTCACATTAAATAGGTATATGGTTTTTTTTCGAAACGCATTCATCATTTTACCCCCAAGTGTCGAGCGTGCGTAAAGAATTTTTACTTCAAAAATCACCCTTTTGGGTTAGGTTAGGTAACATTATGTTAGGTTGGGTTAGATTAGGTTGTGTTGGGTGGGATATGTTAGGTTATGTCACGTAACAATTATTATACGTAATAATTATTAGCCTGAAACAGTCATCTGCATTGAAAAAATCTCCCGAGCCCGCGTCCGATTTCCGGTCAACTGCTCTTATCCACTGAGCTACGTCAGCTTATCTCCTGCCCGCCAAATTATTCAATATATACTAGTGTTTAATTCAACAATTACTGCTTATTACATTTGTCCATATAGATGAGTGTTTCAGGCTAATGATTACTAATGATGATTATAATTGTTACCCTTTATTAATTATTATTTTTAATTGATAAACTAACGTTTAAACAAGATTTTTATGCATAGCACAAAGGGTGTAATAAATATTATAATCAATAATTATCAGCCTGAAACACTCATCTACATTGAAAAAATCTTCCGAGAAAAGATACTGGCCGCCAACGGGAAATGAACCCGTGACCCCCTGATTGCCGGTCAGGAGCTCTGACCACTGAGCTATGGCGGCTTATCTAATACCCGCCAAATAATTCAATATATACTAGTGTTTCATTCGACAATTACTTATTATTACATTTTTCCAACTGAAAACAACCAACTTTATGTTTGTGAGAGAGGTATTGTTAAGTACTAAATCTCCCGCTAGGTGGCGTCGAGACTAATTATGTCTGCATTTATGGGCGGCCCGTATCTTTTCTCGGCCAGTATCTTTTCTCGGTCCCGTTGGCGGCCAGTATCTTTTCTCTGAAGATTTTTTTCAATTTAGATGAGTGTTTCAGGTTGATAATTATTGATTATAATATTTGTTACCATTTGTGCTACGCACAAAAATCTTGTCTTAAACATTAGTCTATCAATTAAAAAATAATATGTCACGTAAGGCTAGGTTCGGATGGTTATGTGATAATCGTATAAACATCCTTCCCATAACAGTCTTCTCCGCTTTTTAATATTCCGTAAACGACGATTAAAGTACGCTTTCTGCTGTTATTTTGACGGAGTCTATTATTTAGTATTTGAATATAATATATTCCATTTCCTAGATTTCCCGGCAGAGCGGGCGCCATCTCTCAGCGCGCTGCGGAATGTTCCCTAGTCAAACAATAAAGTAAAAAATAAAACAATGGCGGAATCAACATAATAATCGAATTTTCTTACCGCCCGTGTCGCCCGATTCTGAGAGCCACATAATAAGATTGGTACATAAATGTTTTTAAGGTTGGTAACACTGAAGAGACGAAATGAAAGAAGAAAGCATTTTTTCCCAATTTTAACCTTTTTTTAAAGTGTAAATTTGTACATTTTTGTGCAGAAACTGTAATTTTTTTAGAAATTTACAGTTTTTTTTTTAATAAATATTCCATTATTTGGGCTCGTAACGTCACTACACAAAAACGTCCTGTCTCCGATAATGTTCTATTAATTTTATAAATTTCCGCAATGATTTATTTATTTTTATATGGCGACACTTTGATTTCAGGCGAATTTTTGAATTTGACATTTAACATTCACTAGATTTATTGTTTGTTCTCTGCAAACTTATCGTTTGGTTTGACGTTTTGACAGATGTTACGAAGAGAACCCCGTACATTTTATCCTTCTTTACCTGTTTTAGAAGTATAATGGTGATGGTGCGAATTTTAAATCAAATTTTATAATATATATTTATTATTATAATTTACAAGTACAACTATATTAAATTGGATTTAGTCATACATAGACGTTGAACATTATAATGATTAATGATCAATAAGATGGATCAAGGATAACCTTGTTATTCTCCTGTGCCATTCGTGTGGAAAACGTTAATTTATTAATAAATGATTTTTGGCTATGTAATTATCGTTTTTTCGCACCCATAAAATTATGTCCTGTCTTTCCGGTTTATAAAAAATGGTTTGATTTTTCGGATTAAATTGCCAGGGTTTCGAAAATACGATTAAAAAAAATGCGCAATGTCTTAGAATATTTGCCTAAACTTCATCCCGTGACAAAATATCCCTCGGCGTAATATCCCAAGGACAATATATCCTATGGACAAAACATCCCCCGACAAGGAAGGAAGGAGACAGAGCGAGGAACTCACAGTTTTGTTTGAAATTTTAAATTTGGCGTCGAAAGGTTTTTTGGGTTAGGTTAAGTTAGGTTTAAATTTTAAATTTGTCGCCGAAAAGTTTCGTTAGGTTAGGTTAGGTTTTGTTGGGCTGGATAAGGTTAGGTTAGGTTTTGTTGGTTTAGGTTAGGTTAGTTTAGGATATTTTGTAGGTGATATTTTGTCGGGGGATGTTTTTTCCGTAGGATATTTTATCGGGGATATTTTGTCGGGGGTTATTTTGTCGCGGGATGAAAAGTCGCGGAACCACCTGGGGCCAAGGAGCCGACAGATCTTACGAAAATTGGCATTGACATCAGATTTCTTTCAAGTCGGAACAGATCACACTTCTAGAAAACATCAGTTCAGTGATCGGAGATGAAATGGAATGGGTGGAGAATAGGGGGCTTCTGACTGAATAAGGGACAAACCGCCTGGCGATGACTTATTGCTTTTGAAGACAGTTAAAAATGGAAATTTTCTCAATATTGCTCCTGACCCATCTCATTTAGATGTCTGCAATAAAAGGCGCAAACTAACCCACACTACTCTATCTCCCGACACTTCTGATTTCCATTAAGTGGCACTGATTTCCTTTTAGCCCAAAACCTCCTATATCGTACTGGACCCTTGAGGTGATTTTTAACAAAAACGGCGCTTTATAAATTAGCCAAATATTATTATTGAAGTAAAACTTCTTTACGCACGCTCGACACTAGAGGTAAACTGGTGAATGCGTTACGAAAAATGGTGATTGTTACGAAAAATGACTTGCGAACGGTAATCGATGCGAATGGTGACCGATGCGAACGGTGATCAATGTCATTAAAAAGAAAACGGAGCATGTGCAACTTTTGCCCAGCGAAAAGTGTACTACTGTGCGAAATATGCAGCAAACCATACTGTCTGAAATGTCAATGTCAAATTCAAAGTCAATGTCAATGTCACCCCAACGTCATATGTTCTTTTAAAAGTTTGTGAAGTTTTACTTCAGTCGTGTGGTCTAAAGCACACTGGCTTTTTTATTAATTGGTTAGGTTATTTTGGGTAGCCACAAAACATATTAGAGTATCCCAATTACATTTTTCCGCATGAGAACGAGCTGTTATTATTACTTAACCTTTTCTAAGCTTTTGTATTTTCTCTCTCTTTTAAGAGGAAGGGCAGCACGGCCATTTTCATTCAGTACTTAAATTTTGAATTTGAGGGCAAAATCCTTAACCCAACTCAATATTTTTTTTTGTTTATCAAAATTTTTAGAAAATATCTTTTACGAATATCTGCTACTTTATTTATATGTGTTTTAAATTATTAAATATAGACCATTAAAAATTGAATTTTACATAAATTTAGAGACAAATTCGGCAATTATCTGTGAATTTGATAATAATTATAACAAAAATTATTTCGCTCTATTTACTACACGAAATATAAAATAAAATAATAAAAAATATTGAACATAATAGCATCATTTTGATGGAAGTCAATTTAAATTACCAATGACCGAAAAAATGTATCGTTTGTAAATTAAAATTTCTTCCCATAGAGCACCGATTTACTTTACAAAACTTGTAAATTAAAATTTCTACCCAAAAAGCAATTTTTACAATGTTTTTATTTTTAATGGATTTTTGAAGTAAAACTTCTTTACGTACGCTTGACTTGGGAAGTAAGCTGGTGAATGCGTGACGAGGGCGTTACGAAAGGTGTGATCGGGCGAGGCCAACGGAAGTTGAGAGTGAGATATAAGTTAGTGAAGATAGAAAGAGAGAGAGTTACGTTTCGTATATTACTGTAGGGTCAAGAGAGAGAGGTGCGAGCACACATTTTCTTTCTCTCTTTCTCTCATAGCCAGTTACGTTTCGTATATCTAAGACACAGTGCAGGCCTATTGTCTGTATCACACTGTAGAAGCAAGAGAGAGCAGTGCGCGCGCACATTTTCTTCTTTTTTAAGTTAGTGAAGTTTTACTTCAGTCGTGTAGTCTAAATCACACTCGTTTTTTCATTATATTAACACGGTCGATAGAATATTTAGTTATTCTTAAATATTAATTATTGAAACCGAATTATTTATCTACCTCAAAAACACAAATCTGCACGGAACCTTGTAACTCAATTTTCTATGTATAAATAAAAAATATATTTTCAATTTAACAAGAGGTTTTCATTTTGATTTACGGTTTACGTACAAGTTTTACTCATTAACTACATTATCCCTCTTAAAGTACCTATATTTAAGTAACTCCATTGTTTTTTTATAATAAAATAGTCTTTAAAAATAGAAAGCATTCATTACACTGCGAAAAATTTGCTGAGAATGCTACAAATATTGCCTATGTGCAGGAGCAACCACACGTTGACGACCTCCGTAGTCCAGTGGCTAAGACTCTTGACTCACAATCCGGAGGTCGCGGGTTCGAACCCGGCGTGCGCAAATAAATTTTATTTGATTAATTTGTGTTATTTCACAATTAATTCATTAAAAATAATATATAGTATATTTGCGGCATGTTCCAGAGTGGAAGATACTATCAGTATCGCCCTGGTGTAAGACCACCATTCAGAATTGAAACGTTGCTTGAAAATGGCTTTAGCCGTGTTTGGTGACCAGATCTGAATAGCCAGGTACTTCCCAACCTTCCTCTTCCCCACCTCCTTCCCCTCCCCACTACCTTCAGCCTCACAACATACCCCAATTGGGGATGCCATAGTCTCACTGGCTCCAGACGGGAGCAGTTGAGATTCTTGTGCGGTATTCACTGTAAAAAAAAAAAAAAAAATTATCGTTTTTATGTTTTTTTAAGTTCATTCCACTTTGAAAAATACCACTACGTTGGTCCGACTCCAATTATCACTTAAAATGTGCAATTTTAACGACGAGTGAACCTCACATGGATATGTGTTAAGTACATAAATTGAATTTTTACGATTCTGTTAAAATTTGGTATACCTTATAGTTACAGTAATTAAGTGCCAGGTTGCCCACCTTGGTACCCTTTTTTATGTAAAGCATGAGGATCTCTCTCTGGACAGTGGAATGGGAAAATACAGTTCTTTTTTCAGTATTAGAATAATAATAGAAGGTATAATGTTGGTTTTAACATTAAAAGACTTTGTTATTTTGGATAACATTTATTAGGATTTGTCGACATACTTGAAAAGACAGAGTACACCAAGTGACCTTCCGTTTCCGGATTTGACATAGACTTTAATACATAACAAAGACAATTTTGTCATAGACAGTTTTATACATAACATCTCCCTTTTTTATAAAAAAAATAAATTTATTTTACATGTATCTGTCAGGAATCTTCACAACTCTTCCTGATCTGGTTACGACTTGACTTGAGGTAGATGGAACCGCAAAATCTAAACTTGGAAAATACATTTGACTAGTATTCTGACTTTTATTTATTACTTCTGATGATTGACTTTTTTCTTGGCTATTATTATTATTATTTTTATTTGACTTATCATATCTTAAATGAATTCTATTTCTTCTAAATATACTTCCTTTTGAAGTTTCAATGACATATGACCTTGGACTTTTATTCCACAAATCTTTTACTATTGCTGACTCCCAATGACTTTCTGGCTTTCTTTTAAAAACTACTTTATCCCCAATATTTAAAGGTTTTAAATCCTGACTACCTCTATCGGCATATTTCTTCATTTTATTTTGTCGATTTACTATTTCTTTTTCATATTCTTTAAATTTGACTACTTTTGGTCTTAACTGACTTTTAGTTGACGGTAAATTACAACGAAGTTGTCTTGACATTAATAATTGTGACGGAGACGGTAAATTCTCTTTAGGTGTCGTACGATAATGTAATAATGACAAATATGGATCGGTTTTATCTTCATGACATTTTAAATTACATTCTCCAATTATAGGTATATTGAACCCCCCAAATGCTGTAACTCTAGCATTTGTGTTTTTTAATAATGACTTAGGTATTTTGAATTTATTAAAATTTTCTAATGAAATCATATTTGCCATCGCTCCTGTATCGATTATGCAGAGGTTCCCAAAGTGGGTGCCGCGGCACCCTGGGGTGCCGCGGACAGAGGTCAGGGGTGCCGCGACGCGCCCAGAGAATTGTGCTCTTGGGGGTGACACCCGGTCCCGAGGTAGACATTATATGACAGGGGTGCCGTGAGAAAATTCAAATTTTCTAAGGGTGCCGCGACTTGGAAATGTTTGGGAACCCCTGGATTATGGCATTTATTTTACAATTATTGATTGTTATTTCAATTATCCAATTTGTATTTTGCAAATTATTAACATTTTGAATATTAATATGACTTATAAATAATTCCTCATTCACATTGTTAGACTCTGACATGATTTTAAAATCATTAATTGGAATTTTTAAATTCGACATGTAACAATCATAACTTTGTTTATTTACATTTGAATTGTTATGACAGACATTATGTGCATTATTATTTGAAATCAGCTGACAACTCTTATTTATTGAATTATTTTGACAAAATTTATCTGAATTACTCAACTCTAAATCGATTGTATCAATGTTAAAATCTGAATCACTATTATTATCAGAAAATAACATTCCTACATTATTTTTAGAATTAATAATTTTACTGTAGCACATTTTTGAAAAATGACCAAAGGAATGACATTTGTGGCACTTAACTCTCATTGCAGGACATTTGGTACGATGAATTTCTCCACATCTTTTACATGATTGTTCTTTTGAATGACTTCTCTGCGAGAATTGAAATGATTTTTCCTTTCCGACTGGATTATGACTTGTGTACTGGTTTGACTGACTTCCGAATCGATTCCTTGATTGACTTCTTTGGTTTATTGACGGACTTCTTCGGTTTCTTGACGTATTCCTAAATTTATCTCGACGACTCTGAATATTATGTATTTCACTAGTAGAATGAAATTCTTCCTGAAGTTCTAAAATAGCCTCATTTGACAATAACATATTTTGAGCAATATTGAATGCTTTGTCAGTGTCAATATCGGGTTGTTGTAATAGATTTTCTCGAATTCTGAAGTGTTTTTTATGCATATTTATGATGAAAATATCTTTTAAAATATCATCTGTCATATTTCCAAATTCACATGACGCAATGTATTTACGAAGTGACAATAAAAAATCTTGAAAATTTTCATCTTCTTTTTGTCTTCTTGTGAAAAATTTATACCTTTCCATTGTTTTATGTTTTTTAATAATCTTCAAACTTCTTAATTACTACGGCGTATTTTGCTGTTTTGTTATCGACATCAGTCCATGTGTTGAAAATTTCTATCGCGTTTTCTCCCATCGAAAATAAAAGTAGAGCGACTTTTTTCGAATCCGTGGCTGTTTCATTATTGCTTGCTTGCATAAACAGTTCAAATTTCAAAATCATGTGATAAATTTCCATTGAAATCCATTGGTGGACACGCAACACTCGCCATTTTTAATTTTATCACTTTTAATCTTTGCAATCCGTGCGATTTATTATTTTAACAGAAACTTTACACTTAATGATTATGTTTTTCACTTCTGACACCATATTATAATGTTGGTTTTAACATTAAAAGACTTTGTTATTTTGGATAACATTTATTAGGATTTGTCGACATACTTGAAAAGACAGAGTACTCCAAGTGACCTTCCGTTTCCGGATTTGACATAGACTTTAATACATAACAAAGACAATTTTGTCATAGACATTTTTATACATAACACTTGTGGTAACGGATCTGATATATTTATGCAATGTTAATACAAAATAGCCCTTTAAGGTTAAGGGACCGAGATTTAAATTCTCACATGAACAAAACCAACTCATATTGAGTATTAGCTGTTGGAAATTCATAAATGAAAGAGCGTACCTGTGGACCATATCCTTAATAAATCCTAACAGACGCGTATGAATTAAAACTGGCATCCATGAATTAAAACTGGCATTTACGTAACGTGCGGAGGAAAGCGAGGTTCAGGAGCACGAGGACCCTCCAGGACAGCAACCGGGAAAGAGCCCCGAGGAAGGCTCCAGTGGATGGGGACTCCACACCATGGAACAGGATCTGGCTGCAGGACCAGTGTACCAGATGAGCGATCTGATCAACAAACTCTGCGAGCCCCGTGTATCGCGCCTTACATCCGGAGTAAAATCTGTCCTCAGCGACCATCCGCAACAAATAGGGTACGCTACCAGCGTATGAAGTAAAAGCCTTCGCCCAAACCGAATCTCTCGGTCTCGCCAGCCGCGATTACGTCGATAACCGACATTAAATTTAAACACGGCGGTATTGCTTCCCGTGCAACAAAAATGGCGAACACTGTTCGTACCGAATAACTTTCAATAAAGCCCGTGCCACGCACAACGAACCATTTTTGGTTCACGGTTCGAATTAATCACATAATTCTTTTTTTTTATTTAAAAGGTAAAAACCCGTACATTGTTAATTAACACATGATCCGCACACAAAACATAATTTAGGTGACCAGTCAGATTATCTCAGCGCCCTTGAGGTGATTTCTCACAAAAACGGCGCTATATAAATCGTCCAAATATTATTATTGTTATTATCGCCGTGGCTTCCTGTTCGGCGGTAATCCAAAAAGTCCAGCGGAAATAGATGAAGCGAGTTGCCAGCGGAAAAATCAAAAATACGGCGATCCAACAATAAAAGTAAACGGCCAGGTGAAGGTTTAATAAGACAGGATAATACTTATTCATCCGAAATAAATATTATCTTGACACTTAATTTCATTGTAAATTTTCGTATTTTTTTGTGAAAGTAAACACTTTTTGTAAGTACAAGTACCTACAAAAACAACATATTTCTTCGAAATAATCTTAGTAACACGAAGACTGTAATGTTAAATTCTTGCTCACGACAAATTTATGTGAGAAATGCTGAATGTCGAAAGTGAAAAATACTAATTTTGTTGATGATGATTTTGTGTTAATTTTAACTTTGGGTGGCAAGTATGGGTACGACCTCCGTAGTCGAGGAGTAAGGATCTTGACTCGCAATCCAAAGGTCGTAGGATAGAATCCCGGCGTGCGCAAATAAATTTTATTTGATTAAATTGTGTTATTTCACAATGAACTCATTTAAAATAATATAAAGTAAATTTGCGGCACGTTCCAGAATGGAAGATACTCTCAGTATCACCCATTCCACCATTCAGAATTGAAACGTTGCTTAAATTGGCTTTAGCCGTGTTTGGTGACCAGAACTGAATACTTTCAATGAAAAATACCAGGTACTTTCCCACCTTCCTAGTCTTCATCTCATCCCCCCCCCCCCCCCCCCCCCAATACCTTCAGCCTCACAACATCCTCTAATTGGGGATGTCATAGTCCCACTGGTTCCAGACGGGAGCAGCTGGGATTTTTGTGAGGTATTCACATCATTTTTAATTTAATTGCGTACCGCTCCCTCCACACAGCATCCCCAAAGATGACATAGGCCCTTAGCAAAATTATGGTCTAAGTAGGAAATGCTAGCTAATGTAGGGAAAAAAATCAATTTACTCTAAAAAATGAAGACATGTCGTACAAGTCTTCCGGAGCCTGGAAGTACATAGACAGAACTCGCTGAAGCAAATTTCTCAGGAATCCACAGTCATTTTTGAAATACCCACTACCAAATTCAAACGTGTGTCATTTGACAAAAGCATTTGATTCGCATTACTTCGAAGCACTGGAAGTGACAAATTACAGGGAAATAAATGTCGTCAATAATAATATATCACCGATGGTAAACACCAACCAATGTCCAGCATTGATCAAACATATTGTCATTTAGTCGGACATTGGCTCGTTTTGTACACATTAATGCATCGTTTCACCTTGCAAACTCTTTGTTTAGCTATTAGCATGGCGTGGTGGTTTCGATAGAAATGTCGTACAGACATTGATACACGACAAGTTAGATTGAACACTAATGTATAAAAATGACAAAGTCGATGAGTCTACTAAGAATTTTTTGAAGTTAAAACTTTTAGCACCATTGTGATTTAAAATTGGATGAAACGAAAATAGAGATACTAAAAAGAGATGATATACGGGATTTAGCCAGCGAGAGAATGAGATAGACTAATCGGTGTCCTATTTTGTGCAGTGCTTCGTAGCCTATCGGTTTCCTCTGTGTGCGGTGCTTCGTAGTCACCCCACTCTTGTCTGCTTTAGTTTTCTGAATGTTTCACTTCTACCGCCTGTGAACTGCACACTCCGATTTTTTTTTCCTTTTCTTTATTCGTAAAATATTTTTTTTTACAGTTTTTACAGACTTTTAGACTACCACACTAGGCATTTGCCCGTATTAATGTTAGAATTTATAATTATAGAATTATAGAATTTAATTATAAAAAATATAAAAATAAATTGACACGCTTAATAAAAATTAGTAAAGATGAATATTACAAATATAAAATAATAAGTTCTGAAAACAATCCAAAAATAATCTGGCAAGCAATTAACTGTGCAATAGATAACAATAAACAAAAACATTCAATCAAGGTAATTGTAGACGATAACGACGTAAAAATAAATGCAGAGGAAAACCCTAAAAAATGTGCGGATATATTCAACTCCTTCTTCGCGAAAGTTGGACAAAACCTCGCTAAAAAAATTAATGTAACAAAGGGAGCGACAACTCAACCGATTATTGAAGATATACAAAGTGTAAACTCACTGTCCCATTTTAAAATGATCAAGGAAGTAGATATTCTAAGCATTATTGAAGATATGAAAGAAGGGTCGTCACCGGGTTTTGACAACATAACTGCAAATATGTTAAAATCTATTAAAAGCCACGTGATAAAACCATTAACTCACCTAATTAATTTAAGTTTAAAAAATGGAATATTTCCGTCTAATTATAAGAGGACAATTATCTCACCTTTATTCAAAAGTGGAAACGCACAAAATGTAACTAACTATCGACCAATTTCCCTCATTTCAAATATTGGCAAAATATTTGAAAAAATCGTAAAATCTCAACTAATGGAATTTATTGAAATTAACAAAATACTTCACGACAATCAATACGGATTCCGAAAAGCGCGCAGCACACAAGACGCGATTGCAAATGTCACATCACCCATATATAAAAACCTTGATATGAGCAATAAATGTATAGGTATTTTTATAGATCTGAGAAAAGCGTTTGACAGCATATCCCATAAAAAACTTATGAAACAATTAGATAATTTGAACATTAATGAAAATGTAGCAAATTGGATAAAAAGCTACCTAAAAAATCGCCCTCAATGTGTCAAAATAAATAACATTTATAGCGACGAAGGAATATGGAATTCCACAAGGTACTGTGCTAGGTCCAAACGGATCGCTCACAAGCAGTGAAGGTGGGAAATAAACAATCCAACTTCACAAAACTCTCTTCAGGGGTACCTCAGGGATCCGTTCTGGACCCACTTCTCTTTATCCTCTTCAAAAATGATGTCGCAAGAATTATCGAGTCATTTGGTCTCTTTTCTCACTGTTATGCCGACGATCAGAAATTCTACTTTTACTGCACACCAAATGAGATCACCGGCCTCAAAATTCGCACAGTTGAGTGTCTAGAAGCAATTAGTCTCTGGATGTCCTCAAACTAACTGAAGCTTAATCCATCAAAGACCGAATTTCTGTGGGCAGCTACAAATAGACGTCAACATCTAATAGACAACTCACCAATTGCCATTTCCGGCAATGACGTAATTGCGAAAACAACCGTCAAACTTCTGGGAGTTTATCTGGATTCAGACCTTTCATTGAAAAGTCAGGTGAATAGGACCGTTAGCACAGGGTTCTTCTACTTAAGACAACTTAAGTCAGTTCGTAGGAACCTTTCGACAGAAGCAACTAAGCTTCTTGTGAATTCATATATAGAATCGCGTCTTGATTACTGCAATGGTATCTATGCAAGTCTTCCCAAATTTCAAACTAATAAACTACAATCAGTGTTCAACGCCGCAGCACGACTAATCACAGGGGTACCCAAGTTTTCGCACATTTCGGAACACCTCCGAAATCTTCACTGGTTGAAGTGTCCTGAAAGGATCCAGTAAAAGTTATGCTGGATGGTGTTTAAAGCTATCAATGAAATGGCTTCACTCTATATCTCTGAACTATGCATTCCGGAAAATATAGGTCTAAGGCAGTCATCTCTTAGATCAGCGACATCGTCTGCAATTGGAAGGTTGAAAGAACCCAAGCAAAATCCGAACACCAATTTTGGTGATCGCGCGTTTGGAGTATCCGGCCCTGAGGCTTGGAATAAACTTCCCATGGAATTAAGATGCATAACCAACCCAGCGGAATTTAGATCCAAACTTAAAACTCACTTTTTCAAATACTCATTTCCATAAATTTGTCATTATATTTAAACTTTGTAATTTAATTATACTCTAATAATTGTTGATGTCCACGAATATATACTATTTTATTTGCTATTCCCTAAAACTACTAACGAAAAACCCAAAATGCTATTGATCTACCGACCAATGGTCTGTCAGTGGTAACCTAACACCTCAATCCGTTTAATGTTGAGCGATGAGTCATCGTAATGCGGTAAAGATCGGCGATTAATTTCAATAATTTATTTAAGATATCCATACATTTTCGTAAATCCGATAAATTTTGCATCCGTGTCCTTAAATAGTAATATTATGTAAAAACTTCCTTCTTCTGGCGCTGTGGGTGATTCTGGCGAATGTATGATATTTATAAGATGTTTTCAAGTATTTTTAAATGTAAATAAATATGTCAGTTATAAATCTCTAACTTTAAGTCATAATTGTAAATATATATATGTCATTGAGCTCAGTGTTAGGTCAGCTTTTATATGTCTTAGTCATAAGTCACTAGCAATAAGTCTTAGATGTAAGTCACTAGTTATAATTGTAAATCTTAGTTGTAAGCCAGTAATATTATTTTTTATGTATTTATTTGTACAGCGCCCTTGAGGTGATTTTTCACGAAAACGGCGCTATATAAATTAGCCAAATATTATTATTATTATTTTTCATCTTATATGTAAATGGGATATTCTCACAGTCACTTTATGGTAGTATAACCTCTTATGCCGACGATATAGTACCTACTTATTGAAAGTGGAATCACATGGTAAGTAGTAAAACAAAAAGCAACAAAAGACATAAACATCCTTAAACACTGGTATGATATAAATCTACTATCTCTTAATAGTGAAAAAACTCACGTTATACCATTTGCAATAAAATCAAAGGACGTTCCGGTAAATTTTGATATAATTATACATGACAATTCTAAAGATCACAAAAAAAAATAACTGTAAAATAAACTGTTCCAAATTAAAAATTTCGAATAAAATTAAATACTTAGGAATAACAATAGACAAAAATCTGAACTGGAAAGATCAAATCAACCTTACCGTTAACAAAATAAGGAAATAAATTTACATATTTTTAAAAATCCGAAACTTTCTCTCATTAGAAAATCTAACATCAGTCTACCATGCTATAGTACAGTCAAATCTCCAATACTCTGTAGTAAGCTGGGGAGCTGCATACAAAACAAATCTACTCCCTGTTGAAATTGTGCAACGTCTAATTATAAAAATTATATTGAAAAAACGAAGAGATTATCCAACTCACCTTATTTTTGAAGAATTTAAAGTATTAAAATTTAATTATCTTCTTCTTCTTCTTCTTCGATGGCGCTACAGCCCATATCGAGCCTTGGCCTCCTGCAACAGTCGCCTCCAACTCCTCCTGTCCTCAGCGGCTGACTTCCAGTTTGGTACCTGGAGAAGCTGTGCTGCATCCCCTCTTACCTCGTCTTCCCATCTCAGCCTGGGTCTTCCCACTTTTCTCTTTCCACCTGGGTGTCCAGTCAAAAAAAAATTAATTTAATGATCTAGTTCGAAAAAATATAATAATCCAAATAATAAAAGAAAAACAAAATCATAGCTTTTTAACTGAAAGTCGTACTCGTCAAAAACAAATATTTCCAACACAAAAATGTAACACCTCATTTGCAAAACATCATTACACATATCTAGGAAAAAAATACTTCAATAGCCTGCCTGAAAAAATAAGAACAATCGAAGACGATAAATGCCTGCTAAAAGCAATTAAAGAGCAATTTAAAGTAAAAATAACAAATTGATAAAATGTATCATCATAACTCATATAACTTGTAAATTTGTTTTTTTAAGTATCTACTACAATTAAATTAAAAGATACGAAATATATTTTGTTAATATATTTTAAATATTTTCTCATCCCGATACTCGTCCCTCTTCTAATCACAAGCGTCTGCTTCTATAGAAGAGAAATATCAAAAAAAAAAAAAATCAGTGAAAATTTATTATGTAGTTTATTTGTATCAAAAAAGGTTATTTTGAAATATAAATATTATATTTTATATGTTATTTTTGCTGTTTAAATAATGTATCCTATGTAATAAATAAATGAAAAAAAAAAATGTTGTTGAAATTTGTATTAAAATTATATAAATGAAATATTTGTCTTTTCATTAATAATGTTTTTTTGTTAAAGATTAGATTTTACAAGCATAAAACAACCTTATTATACATAATAATTATGAATAATTTTCGCTAATTAATTATTAGGTAAGATGTAAGTACCTACTGTGCATCAGTTTTGTAATTTATTTGGTATCAGCAAAGATATTGAAATATAAGAGATGCGCTATCTACAGTTTTTACTGGGTAGGACTGTTTTTTTTTTATTTTTATTTTTTATTTATTTCTATTCTTTAACATACATACATATTACAGATAATTACATTCGTATACATAGATATCAAGTTAAGTAATAAGGAAAAAAAATGTTACTGATCCGTAACTGTATATATTAATGTTTTGTCTTAAAACAAAGTTATAATTGCCTACTATTTCTTTTTAATATTTGTTTTTGGTTATGTTTGGTTAGGTGTTATGATTTTTTGGGTAAATTGAATACCTTGTTGTTTGATCCAGTCTTTGATGTGTTTTTTGTGAAGAATTGTATATGGATTTGTAGTTAGTAGTTGTTTCAGTGTGGTGGGCATGAGGTTATATAGTTTGTGCTTCCTGGTGCCGTCGATATTGTTTACCAATTAACGAATAAACTAAACGAATATTAAACTAAATGAACGAATTCTTTCCGTATTCAAACTATATTGTTAACTAATACTTCTGCACACCTTAAAAAAATCAACGAAATGAAGAAATTCTTTTTGTATGCAAACTACTCTTATTAGATAATAGTCCTCCGACAGTCGCGCGGACATCACTTTTGTATTTCAATACCTTTTGTATCAGCTGAAGTGTCCGGCGTTCCCTGGCAATACAGATTTTTTTTTTAAATCAGACTTCGACAGTCCCCTTCCTCTCGTTTTGAAGGTGGCGTTTTTTGAAAAATTGTATCAATCTATATATATATACCTATACATATATATATTATATAATTTTCATAATAATGAAACTGCATACCTATACGTATTAAACCTGCTTACATATATCCTTTAATATGTTATATTTATAAACAACATGCTCCTGAATAACTTATGTATCTATAATAATGTGTTTTACTACTTTTCCATTGAAAACATTTACTTGTGTATGAAAAGGTAGTGTACATAAATGTGGTTATTACTAATTAGTACTTAAATAATTCATTTGCATAAATATATGTGTGCTGTAGTATTTATTTTAATAATAGAATGTATTTAAAGAAATTAAAGAATATTATGGAAAACTAAGGATATTTGTAAGATTAATTAAGTAGCAGTAGTTTTTTTCTTCAGGATATTTTTAAAATGTCTGTTGACAGAGAGCAGTATTCGGGTTTTATCATTAATGCTTCTGATTCCTTCTGGTAGACGATTGAAAAAAGTTATTCCCTGGTAAGTGTAATGATTTTGTGCAAAAGACATATTTAGTTATTAAAATGTATACATAGATTAAGACCTGGACTTCAAACGAAGCACTTATTTAATAAATTGTTGGTGCAACAGCCCAAGCAAACCGCGGCTCCGTGTCAGCAATGTTTAATTGTACATGCTTCTGAAGGGATTTAATATTTCTATAAAAAAAACATTAAAAAAGCGTAGAAATTTTATATAAACTGTAGTTCCTACATCAAATTTTAAAAAAAAAAACAGAAATATTATTGTATGCTTCAACAGCGAGCTTTGGCTTCGTGGCATATAGACGTCTATTCTGTCTTGATTCTATTCTATTCTGTCTAATTAAAAGTAACTATTTTCAGCTCAAAATATAATTTATATCGTAGTATCTGTTGAGAAAATTCTAGAAATAGGTACTGTTGTGTGTCACTTACCCAGTGTTCAATGTTCAAAAAGGTTAAAAAAAAAAATACATGTTTTGGTAGTGTCGTTTTGCTCAAAACTAAACAGTGAATTCCACCAGTTTTTTTAAATTTACATTTTCTTTCCAATTTTTTTTTCTAATACCAGTGATTTTTTTGGTGTCGTTAATAATCTTTAATTTTTGTCTGTGATCTAGTCTGTTCAACAACAATGGGGGGTCATGTCTCACATTTGGACATGCTTTGAATTCACAATGTCCTTTGTTACAGGGCACCTCTTCTGTTATGACTGTTCACTTGGACACAGAACGTGCCAGAGATTGTTAAACTTTATTATGCACAGCTTCCGTGTTTCAACTACCAAGGTAACCTTTAAAGCTTTTAGAGCTTATGTACCTATTAAATATTGAAATCCCTTTTGAAAACCTTGCAGTTTTAGTAATTTGAGAATGTGTTCTACAATATGAGATATATAATTTTGATTTATTTTTATTCAATTTCGACGAATGTTTAAAAAAAATCTCCTAGCTATAGAAAACATCGTGGAAGTTTGAATTTCGGCTCCCTTTTTAATGTGAATTTCCAAGTTTCAACTACTCTCCACTGTCAGGAGCCAGTTTGTATTTCCACAAACGAGGGATTCTGTTGAAAATGTACGGAATATTTTAAGATCATTTTTCTGATTTTAATCATCTTACTAAAAATGTTCGTTTTTAATGTTTTCATTCAATATTATTGATTTTAAAAACACTCTAAAAATGACAAAATCAAAACGGCCCGTTTTTTTCAAATGGGTTTGTGACGTCTCAAGCGTAGCTCAGCTGAAAATGCATAAATAAACACTGTCATTGAGCGTCCGCACTCATGACGTCACACGATAGCCACGCCCCAAAATATCGTTTTAGCGGTAATTCAAAAATGGTAAACTTTAACTCACTGTAGAAATTTTATTTGTCAACATAAAAATAAAATAAAAGTGCTATAATCATTTTAATTTTTTTAAGCAATAAAAAAACGTGGAAATATCCCATTGTGAGACTGAAGAGAGCGAGATTCTTAAAATGAAGGTTAGGAAGTCTCTAGTTCCTGAACTTACCTGGAGTTCCTCGCTTCCAAGCTAGAACTAGAGACACGCTTCCAAACCTATTTTTTTTTCTTTAATCATAGAATAAGTTTTGTCTATAGTTTTTAGATTCTTTTTAATTATAACATTAGGCACATGCTCGTATTATATTTATGGGGGTTATCTTTACGTGTGTGTGATAAATCAAATAAGTAAATCGCAGTTACAATACTTACAGGTTTATTTAACAAATTACAAACAAACATAACGCTCCATCATTTAATATTTAAATATGAACAATTGTACGTTATAGAGTGTTGAGCGAACAAGTACAATTTTCAAGACTATGTAATTAATATCCGTGAGTTTAAGGAGAATGATCTCGATCTTTGTTGCAGCGCGTAAGAGTGACTTGAGATAAGGCTTGATTCCTCTTGGTGTATGGGGGACCACTCGCATTACCGTGATGCTGCAGATCGGTGTCCTTGTTCGACCTCCACATATCCCTCTGTTTCTATTATTTTATATATTACTGATAAAATAATAAATTATGAGTCTTATTAACAGAAGAGTTCTTTTAAAGCGATATAAATGGGGGCCTCGGCACGGGTAAGTCACCAAGTGGGGCCAACATTATTAAACTACTAGCTTTTGCCCCCGGCTTCGCTCGCATGGTATTAGGGGGGTTGCCACTCCGCCTCCTCCACCTTCCCTCTCGTCACTCCACTCTCCCCATACCCCCCCCCCTACCCCCATCCCCCTCCCCTTCCCATACCCCTCCCCCCCCCCCCCACCCCCGCCCTTTCTTCCCTCCCCTTTCTTCCTCCCCCAAACCTCTCCACCCTCCTTCCCCTCCACCCCAGGCAACAATTTTTTGCTTTTCATCTGACGTTTGCAATAACTCGATTTTGTTAGGGACAGAAAACGTATGATAAATAATTTCATAACGCCACAGCTTATTCATAACACCAGAGCTTACCAATATATGTAGCCTATATTACTCGCAAATAATGTAGCTTTCTATTAGTGAAAGAATTTTTAAAATCCATTCAGTATTTATTGCGTGGAAGAGTAACAAACATCCATACAAACTTTCGCCTTTATAATATTAGTAGGATAATATAAAATATAAAATATTCGTATCAAAAAATAAAAAATATATACTCCAGCCATTCTGATTGTTAATTGATTATGAAATCTAACGCATGATCGAGCTACAAAATAACATTACTAGCTTTTGTCAGTTGCATGCAACTTAAAACACTAAACGATTCGACGTGTGAACGCGGTCGTAGTGAGGAGCGTGTGTTTAATTAAATATTATGAAGAAAAAAACGATATTTGAATGCGGATGAAGCGAGGAGTGTGCGCCTACAAAAGTCACAGGTAGCAGACCGCTCAATTTCGTACACCCCCTCTCGTAATAATAATATTATTGTTTACACCTAGTTGTAAGTTACTTCAACGATTCAAATTTTAACTGTTTGAATTTTACTAAATTGGGTTTAAGAGGAAACAAATATGTATCGACGTTTATCTTCTTTGCCCCTCGCTGCACGAAGCACGAGTAAGTGAAAAAGTCAAACTGACAACTGTAGCAAAAAAGCTAGTACAGTTTCGCGCTTCGGGTGAATTGTGGAGTGCAAACGGCCTTGCCAAAAAGCCTCGGCGCGGGCGCCGCACTGTGGTTCCAATGACCGATCCAACCGTACTTTATTATCTGCTTTACTTATAATCGTTTTTACGATTTGTACATAAACCCTTGTATTTATTGAACTAAATTTATCACTTTTATGATTTACCTATTTTTTTACAAATACACAAACATACACGTACATAAACATTTACATAAACATTACATTCATAAACACACATTTTCATAGTTATTTGGAGATAAAACCAATGAAATAATTGTTGAATTAGAAAAATCTAAAAACTACCTATACATTAAGTGGAAAAAATTTACACAACAAAAATTTTCAAATAATTTCTAAGGTGTTATCGCAAATTATGCTTTATATGAGGAAACTATAACGCGCAGCTAAAAGGGTTAAATTGTTTTTATTTAGGCCTAGCATCACAAATATGGGATGTGTTAATCAAACTTAGACTAGACTAGCTTAAGTCGAGTTTACAATCTACTATCTGGGAAATTCACTATCTGTTAGTAAACTCGCTCAGAGTCATCGTGTCAATTGCTAACTAGCAGATTGTTGACAATCTACGAAAAAAGTTGATAGGTCGTCAACTTTACTCGCCACATGCTAACTCGTGATTGGTTTATTTATGTTTCCAAAATGGCTGCCAATAAACATCTGATTTTGACTGTCAAACATCTGAAGAATTAGTTCACGTTATTCCCGCTACTGGCGATAGCAGCTACGTGCGAGCCCAGTTTCCTACAAAAATCATTCTTTTAGCGCGTGTTATAAAAAATGAGTTAAAAAGGAAATACAAATGTCACAGAAGAGTGTGGGTAAAATCCTGGATAGAAAGACGTGAGAAACATGGTGCATTTAACAATTTACTAAAAGAGTTGAAGAATAAAGATCCGTTGGCTTATCGAAATATTCTGATGATTTCTGCCCATTTTGATGATTTACTCCAGATGGTAGATAGAATGCTAAAAAACGATACAAAAATGAGAATGGCAATCCCAGTTGTCACAAAACTGGAAATTACACTACGTTATTTAGCAACTGACGATTCTTTCAAGTCTCTAGAATACATGTTTCGGGTTCCGGAATCAATTCAACTCGCTAGGTTGTTCTCTACTGAGCGAGTAGACACTTTTGTGTGTCATCATGACAATCTCACTCGCCGATTCACCCGCTTAGGTAGATAGTAGCTTGTAAACACGCCCTGTGTCATCGAGGCTTTAGACTCTACTGAAACGTGTCGTCAATTTTAAAAACGCCGATGTCAGCGCGAAAAACGAAAAATAACTCCTTCTGTGGAAAGCCGCCCGCAAGAACTAAACAAAAATAAGTAAGCAGTTTCTAAAATAATTGAAATTATGATTGAACTTGTAATAAAAATAAAGTTCATACCCTTAGGTACGCGTTCATTATTTACAAGCAATTTTTTCTGACCGTAGATGCCACGATAAGACGTTCGGTTACCTGGAGAAGGGTACAATCATAAAACGGTAGTTAACCTAGCGGGGTGAGGGGAAAGTTTTGTTCTTTTTTATGGTTTGTATTGTGATGATCGTGGCCGTTTATCCCATGTATTCTGGATTCCCTTTTATGATGGATCCAGATTTCTCTGATTATGATCTCAGTACAAGGTGACTTGTCAATAATAATACGTAGGTAGTCTGCTGATATTTATTCCGGGATTATACTACAGTGGTTCTATGAAGGAAGTCTGATGGTAAGAGGACGAATGGACAACAATCGCACCCTTTTATACGTTCCTCATGTTGTCTCACTCATACACGCATGTCTCTTTCATACCGCAAGACATACGTTCACCACATCCCTCCACACTTAAATCTGAAGACAGTTACACAACATGATGATGATAACAATAATTACAATACATACAAATATTCATTATTTACAGTAAGTAATTCATTTTCATGTTGAGTCGAGAGCTGAGTCCTGTCTTCATTGACTCATCTGTGTGTCCGTGGTCGTAATCGGTCCTTCCAATTTCCCGACGTGGAAGCCACCGGATCACTGGAGCTGGAAGTAAAAGGAGAATCACCCATTAGATTGTCATCCGGCACAAAGCTGGAGACATTGTAATCATCATACGACACTCTCTTCGTCTCAGACGCGATATAAAGATTGCTGGTATTCTTTTCCCATGATACACACAATTTAGACAACTGATCAAAATGCCTTTTCCAATACATAATTTTCCCATTTAAATTAAACTCAATTAAATACAATTTTTTTCCTAATTGTTTATGTATTTTCCCTTGTACCCATTTATCCTTGTTTTGGTCTCTAAAATCTCTAACCATTACTTTTTGATTAATTGAAAAACCTACCGATTCTTTATTATTTCTCTTATAATAATATTTCTGATTTTCCTGACATTTAGACATTTTAATTTTAGTTTCTTTATTAATTTTATTATCCTTATCTCTCCCCCCTCTCGGTACAAAACTGTTAAAGTTAGACCTTAGTTTCCTTCCAAACTTACTATAATTTACCGGAACTAAAATATCTTCTTTTAAATATTTGCTTTTAAAGCAAAAGGTATATTTCTCGGATTGCAGAATTTTGGTTCGGCGTTCTCTTTTAATTTCAAATGCACTTTATTTTTATTAAATTTACCTAATTTCTCCGAAAAAACCTCCGGCAATTTTCGAATTAATTTGTCCAATTCACTTCTATCATTCTCAACTACATTGTGAGAAAAAATATCACTACCCTCCTGGGTTGCAGTGGATTGTAACCCCGTAAATCCAATATTAAACTTTTTTATAAAGTCACGCCCTAGAACATTAGTTGTTCCATTTTTTACAACGCAAAATTCTAACACTTCCCTATAACCGTTATTTTATTTTTTTTTATTTTATTTATATTTGGGAAAGTTGACAGCAAATCATAAATTACACAATAATACAATTATAAAATGGTTAATTATGCCAATTATAAACTTTCCACAGATAATAATAGTAAATTAATGTGTGACATTATAAAGGTGTTAACTTAATTACTTCATTTTTAGTTACATTATGTGAGGGGGGGAGGAGAAATATAGGATAAGGATTAAAAGGCTTAGGACGCGAATATATAGAGGGAGGGGTAGATTAAACTTCCGAGTTTGAGTCATGTTCCTTAGTGAGATTTTGTTTTATGTCATGTAACGTCGAGTTAAAAATGTCAATGTGGTAATAATTTAAGTTGAATGAATGTGTGGATCTGTAGATAAATGAATTATGTTTGGAGTTAGTCTTGCAAAGAGGGAGATTAAAAGTAAGCGACTGTCTACTGTTGCGATTAGGAACGTAGAATGATAGGCGTTGAAGAAGATCAGGACTATCGATTTATTAGTGAGTAAGCAGTAAGTTACACATATAAATGATAGCTGCGATAAGTGAATTCGGTTATAATAGTCATTCAATCTAGCGTAGAAAGTACAGCTAACACAATATTTTATTGGTGTGGGTGCATAATATAGTTTAAAATAATAATAATGTATAACTCTTGTAATACGCATCTCAAGCCCGGCTAATGATATTATTATTCTGATCTTGATATAATCATAATAGTCTGTATAATTATCATCATAATAAAATATCATAAAATCTATAATCATAATAAAATAATAATGATGTATAAGTTTTGTGAAGTGCGCCTCAAGTCCGGCTAATGATATTATTATTCTGATGTGGATGTAATCAGATAGAAGTAGGTATCCATATTTAAAGTGAGAACGGTTAGTAATATCATTCAGTACATACATTAGTAGAATTATTGTTAACATTAAATTAGTATAAAGTAAGTTGCTTACCACGGAACAAAAGATAATAAGAGTGAGAGAGACCGCTATTGTTCCTCGAGTGTTTCTAACTGTCAGGCGTGTAAGGGATCGCCAACTGGCGGTAACATGTATTCCACGTTGGTTCATGAAAAGTGTTGGTGATTTAAAAATGAATTAGAAAGTTTATGAGATAGGGTAAAATGGGAGAGAGAGGGTAAGTGTGATAGGAATGGATAATGAGAGGGGGAAAATGTGTGGGGAAATACATGAGTAGATAAAAAATATATTTTACGACGCGAAGAGCATGCAAATCGACTTAGGAAATTTTCTTGAGGTCCTCTTCCTTCGCAATTAATATGGGGGGCGAAGTAGGGTTTTTCCTCACGAATATCCTGCTGTTTTTCAGCCACGTGAATTTGTACCCCTTCTCCTGAGCAAACCCCTTGGCACGAAAAAGCAGGTTTTTGTTAAAGCTAGTCAGATGGTCGTTGACATAAATTTTTCTTTCGTCACCGGGGTAATTTAGGTCCTTCGTGGTTATTCCTTTTCTTCGTCGAATTTCCGAGATGAATTCATTTTTACGTGAGCGGCTGGTGAATTTTACGATTATTGGTTTAATTAGTTTAGAGTGAAGTGGGTCTTTCGCCGAGACCCTGGTGGCGAACTCGATTTCGTTAGTTTTGAAATTGTGAATACCAATTATGTTTGCTATTTCTGATACGATGTTTGGAATGTTTTCGTTTTTATCTTGTGGTATTCCTTTTATTTCGATATTCTGAAGTCGCATCCATTGTTCCCTTTTGTTTGTGTCATCTTGCATTGATTTGATTGTGGATTGAAGAGAGGAAACTTCTTTTTCCAGATTGTCTACTTTGCTCATCGATTGTTCGAAGGCTTGGAATTTCTTTGTAAATTCGTCCAATTTAGAATTGTTGAAGTCAACCGATTTTTTTAATTCTGACATGTCTTCCTTCACTTGACTGTTGAGAGTTTTAAGGGAGGCGAGTTCAGATGAAATTTTTCTAATTTCGATCATCACGTCTTCTATGGAGTTTGTTGAAGCGGTTGATTGATGTGGGGTCTTGCAGGTTGGGCAGCGCCACGTTCTTCTTTTTTCATTATTTGCTTTGCGAAACGTGGTTTCTGTTGTTCCTCCGCATTCGTAGTGGAACTGTTTATTGCAGAAGTGACATGTGATTCCATCGCTAATAGCCAGTTGGCACTTGAAGCAATGCATATTGAAAAAGGTTGGCCGCCTCTGGATTGATGGGTATAGAGGTAAGTATTGTATTTCGCCTAGTGCAGTAACGCAGCGCTCTGTATTCGTAGGTAGCACTGAAATAATGGTAACTTCGGCCTGCACTTTTAACTTTTGTTATTATTGATTTTGAGAATGACACACTATTAATTTTTAAAAGCAAATATGACACCCACTTTCATATGAATTCACTGTAGAGTTTCGTAAAGTTTAATGTTATGAACTGTAGTTTTGAACTGTTAAAATGTTATAATTTTTAAGGAGCAAATGATAATCTGCCACACTTGACTGTTATATTATTGTTATTGTTATAATCAACTGTTAATAAAATACAACCCAATAAATTCAACTTACATTTAGCGTAACCCGTTAAGGTTAAATCTTTTGGTTTTAAATCCAACTGTTTGAAGTATTTAACATAATCTCTGTCTGTTAAAATCGAAACTGCAGCTCCTGTATCCAGTAAACCCATTATCTCGATATTATTCACAAAGATTTTGCACAATATTGGCTCAGAGTACACTGTGTTTATCCATAACTTTTTTTTTATTTCCCTGCGCGTTTACAAACACAGAAGAAATAACTTTTTTATTATCACTGCGACAAATTTTACTTATGTGACCACTTCGATTGCATTTATAACATATCACGTTTTTAAACTTACAAATTACCGATTCGTGATATTTCCCACAATGTTTACATCTTAACGTGCGGTCTATTGACTTCGGTCTGGACAATGTAACATTTTTATCTGTAGGCCTGGAAAAATGTTTCCCGGCCGGCAACAACTCGTTCCGATTATTATTTTTAGCAACTTGATTTACACTTTCCGAATTAATTTGCTCATTAATTACATGAAACGAATCCATCGCAATAGCACAATCTAAAACTTTCTTTAATGAAAAGTTTTCAGCCTCGACAAATAATTTTTCTTTGATACGACCCATTTGAAGACCAGTGACAAAAACATCTTTTAAATTATGTTCTAGTCTGTCTTCGAATTTGCAAAATCTAACTAGCTTCCGTAATCGCGCTATAAAATCATTCACGGATTCTGTAACTTTTTGTTTCGTAGCAAAAAAAATTTCGCGTTCCTTGAACACATTCCTTTTTATACCTACATGATTCTCTAGTAATAACAATAAATTTTCGACCGTAATATCCGTAATTTTTTTTGGAAAACACAAATCAATCAATAAATCTATTGTCTCTGTGTGCAAATGAGATATTAAAACCGCTCTCTTTTTCTCAACCGAATTAATTTTGTCATTTACAATAAATACACATATAAATTTGTTGTAGACCACTTTTATTTATGAACACTCTACCGGTTTCGGAAGCACCCTTCCTTCGTCAGGAGAATATTATAACTAAACTATTATACACAATATTGACAGATATACAAATTTTAGGTGTTCGAGTGAGGGGAAAGCAACGGGGTGGGGGTAACTGCGGGATTTCCTGGAAGAACAGAGCGGTTAATTGGAAAAATATTAAGAATGGGACTAAAAGATAAGTTGATTTGGTTATTTAAAATACTAGCATTATTATTTAGGGATTTTCTGATTTCAAGGGCTTCTAAGTTATCCAATTTTTTGCTTTTATTTTTACGGTGAAGAATTTTAACCCCTGTGTCCTAATTAAAAGTATGATCTGTGGAAATTAGGTGATTAGCAAACTCTGAAAAATTATTATTATTTAAGCATCTTAAATGTTCTGTGACTCTAATATTAATATTTCTAGATGTCTTACCTATGTAGAACGAAGGACAATCATTGCAACATAGTTGGTAAATGCCTGAGTGGCTAAATTTATGATCTCTATCTTTAGTGTTTTTTAATAATTTACCTAAATTGTTATCAGTATAGAACGCGGGTTTAATATGGGCAGGCAAGTTTTTTGTACTAAGTGAGGAAAAGTTGGATATATATAAGATTCTACGCCATTGAACGGGATTTATTATTATTTTATTATTATTTTCAGGTGTACCAAATAAAAATTTATTAGTAGAAATGAGTTTAAGTTTCTTATTTAGGATTTTATCAATTAAATCTGTGGAATAACCATTATTTAGAGCAATTTGTTTAATTTTTGAAAGTTCAATCGCGAAATTATCAGATGATAAAGGAATTTTTACTAGCCGGTGCACTATTGAATGATAGGCAGAATGTTTATGTGAAACCGGGTGGTTTGACATATTATGTATTGTTATATCTGTGTATGTTGGTTTACGAAAAATGTTGAATTCAATTCTGTTATTTACTGAAGTTAGTGTTAAATCTAAAAAGTTAATGGATGCGTTACTACCTACCTCTAAAGTGAATTGGATGCTTTTGTGGAATGAATTTATAAGAAGAAGGAATTTACTCAATTGCCGCTCTGTTCCTGTCCAGATACAGAATATATCGTCCACGTATCTTTTCCATGTAAGAATATTATTCAAAAGTGATGAATTACAACTAAAAATCTTATTCTCAAGGTTATTCATAAAAATATCTGCCAGAAGTGGACTCGTTGGAGCCCCCATCGGAAGCCCTTGGTTCTTCCAGGAAATCCCGCAGTTACCCCCACGCCGTTGCTTTCCCCTCACTCGAACACCTAAAATTTGTATATCTGTCAATATTGTGTATAATAGTTTAGTTATAATATTCTCCTGACGAAGGAAGGGTGCTTCCGAAACCGGTAGAGTGTTCATAAATAAAAGTGGTCTACAACAAATTTATATGTGTATTTATTGTAAATTATGGCGAGCCACAAAGTTAATGATTTTTACAAATATGTAATTTTGTCATCATTGACAAGGATGAACTGCTCGTACTGAAGAACGAATGTCTCCAGCTTGTCCCTCAAATGACAAAACCTGGGCAGTTCTCCTCCTTCCATTTCCACACAGATGCAATTAATAAAAGCAGAAAATAACAAACAGCACTCAACTCACGACTCTGATGATTGGATGCTGCTCGCCCTTCCGCGAACCGTCTCTCGCTCCTGAACCCTGGTCTTCTTTCTAATGCGCCTTCCGTGAGGTCTGCACCAGGTCCCAGCTCTTCTCCTGAAGATCCGGAACTTCCGTATCCACGCCTTACGTGATACTCCTCCAGGTTCTCGGCACTGAATAGCCTTATCCAGCGCCTTGATGCTTCTAGGATGCTTCTTCTGCTGCTTTTCCTTCTTCCTTGCTCCGCAATTATGTGGAGTCCACTGGCCTCTATCTCGGTCCTGATAATAGCCAATGTGATGGCTGTCCTGTTTCAGCTGCGCCAATGTGATGACCGTGGCCGGTTATCCCATAATAATCTGGACTCCATTTGATGGATCCAGATTCCTCTGTATATGATGATCTCAGTACAGGGTTTCAATACAATAAGAAGACGTAGGTAGTCTCGTGATGTTTATTCCGGGATAAGGTACAATGTTATTCTAAGGAAGTCTGATGGTAAGAGGACGAATGGACAACAATCGCACCCTTTTATACGTTCCTCATGTTGTATCACTCATACACGCATGTCTCTTTCATACCGCAAGACATACGTTCACCACATTTAACATGGAATTTATAATAAAATTTATAATAAAATTCGTTGGACCACAGTGCGCCGTACATTTTACTTTTGTCCGAGTAGAGCTAAACTGTTATTCAAATTAATGGGAATACTCTGATGCAACAATATTGGGTTTAACTATAGAATAAAGAAAATCTATCTCTTCAGTAGTTTTTTCAGTCATAATAGAATCATTTTTCAGAATATGGATTTTCTTGCATAAAAATATAAACAATATTGTAATTAATGAAATTATTGCAATAAACCGACTAATCCTTCAAAAACTTCAAACCACAGCGCCACCCGCGCCCTACCGACCGCCGTACTATAATGTGTCAAAGGCAGGAACTAAGTACGCCAAGTGAAGAACATGTCATATTCAAATTTTGACTGTATTCAATCCTAAAATGTACAAGTGTGCACAATGTGCATTTAACAGAATACGTGTTTGTGTTAGTGTCGGAAAAGGCCGTACCTTTCTGACGAAATTAATTATTTTATTTGGTTAGCTTTCTATGAAAATGTGAATATTTTATATATCCAGTAATCGGATTGTAATATTATCCTTAAATGAAGCGGTTATTTAGATATTTGGTACGGCTGTAATCCCCAACAAACATTAGCTAAACCATCGACTTAGCCATACAAGTCAGTGGTAATTTTTATGTCAATTAATTCGCTGTATTTCCTACTACCTACCCTGATTAAAAACTCTGATGACTGATTATAGGTACATAGGTTAAGCGATTTGAAAATTTCTTTTTTAATTTGATATTTTTTTCGACATCGTCAGTTCCAAATTGAAAAGTTCACAAAAGACAAAAAGGAATATAAGGAAATTCAATGAACTCTGTTTAAAAAAAAACTGATGTTTTAAAAGCCGTATTTACTCTGATTTATGTGATGCGCCTACGCCAATGCCCGCATTTAAGAATTCTATAGCATGTTTTCTGTTATAATCATCCAAAAATACTATTTTTGTTACATTCTGCGTAACTCTGATTCAATGAACTTGATTTGAATTTAGATATCATATTCAAATTTGTAAATTTCTTATCTCAAAGCCCCGAAAAAGGGCGTAAATAAATAAATAAAATAGAAACTGATTTTTTGAAGAATTTAGACAAGCGTGATATAATATCCGTAATATAATATTTTTACTCAGAGCTCATCATTCGAGAGGTTTAGCAGCTTTAAAACATACAGAAAGTGGTAGACACTCTCAGTGTAGCCCTGATGAAAGACCACCATTCGGAATTGAAACGTTGTGTTGTTTAAAATGTCTTTTGCCGTGTTTGGTGATCAGATCTGGAAATCCAGGTATTACTAACACTCCTCTTCCTCATCCCCTTCCCTTTTCCCCACTCTTCAGCCTTAAAAATAAAAACAGTTTCGGTTTTATATTAGATAGTTTTTGACTCGGGTCTGCTAGTTAAAAGATATTCGTCGGGCCAGAGAAAACGGAGAACATAAAATTTAAATAATTTCCGCAGCAAGCGTTATTGGCCCTTTAAAAACATAAACAAACTAAATTGCATCGTACATCGAACCGTGCTGCCGCAGTTGGACGGAAGGTTCGATGCTCGTTGGACTGGTCGACTGCATTTAAAATGCAATCTCTTTCGGGTACAGCCAGGCCCATATCTCATTGTGCACCCTTTGCTTTATTTTTTTCCGGCATTTACGAGTAACATACATATATAATACAACAGAGCGGGAAGGAAAGCGTCGCAGAAAACGCGAGGGCAATAAACGCGTTTATTTTACTTAGTGGCTATTCCTTGCGTACTGGGGTTATGTAAGTACGAACGATGCTGCATAATATTAATAAAAGTAAGTAATGTAACTGTAGATATTAGGAACAAAAGTGGATATGGCATGGAAGCGTGCCGACTGTCACCGAGCTACGAACAAACTGCACCAACTATAAAAGCGGTGGAACTAATCCAAGTTATGGGTTTGGTGTGTAGTTTAATGTCACATCACTATTGTTGTATGTTGCTCATCACTAGTGGTGAACTACTTCTGTTAATAATTGTCGTCTCTGAAAGTAATGTCAATGGTGTAAACGTCTAGTCAATAAAAGTCTTAATAATTAATAACAGTGTTTTCTATTACACATCCATATTAAATATTATAACAAAACAGTTGAAACAAATGCTGGGCACCGCTGCGCATATATAAGTTTTGCAGAGTTGGATGAGCGATATTGATATAATGGTTGTTA
Source organism: Limnephilus lunatus (assembly GCA_917563855.2). Classification (NCBI taxonomy): domain Eukaryota; kingdom Metazoa; phylum Arthropoda; class Insecta; order Trichoptera; family Limnephilidae; genus Limnephilus; species Limnephilus lunatus. The sequence continues at coordinate 83,276,181 of OU830596.1, read as the reverse complement.
ATTTAATGGCGCTTTTGAATTTGACAGCCACCTGTGTTTTGGATCCCCAAAAGATAGTGAATCACTTATCTAAGAATTATTTAAACTAATGAGACATTTACCTTTACGGAAATATTTTAAACACCTATCATAAATTTATTGAAATAATGAAAGAAAAGCTTCTTCTCCTGTAAATTTTTCTATTGGTCTGTTGGACAAATACGAACTAAGGCGACGAGTAGGTACACTTCAATTCCATATATCTATTTGTATCTAATATTGTATAAATGCACCTTTTCCCTAGCTTGCTAAGTCCTTCGATATAATTTTGTCAAAAATATAACACTTGCCTGCACCATACGAGAAAGAAAAGTAGGAATAACTAAAATGTGAAGTAAAAGAGTAAAGAATAAAACAAAACAAAAAACTGAAGCACGGTTTCTGAGAATTTTTCGTACGGCGGAAATCACAAAAAAATATTTTGTCCGTTCGACTCGTGGTGTTTACCTGAAACATGTACGGACACCGACATATATGTTTTTTCATAGGAAATTGATCCATTACACGTCCGAAGCCTTATTCACAAAATGGATTTTTAAATGCGAAGCAATTTTTGCAATTCTGAATGTGTATGGATTCTGAATTGTTAACTAGAATGTTAAGCTCTATAACTTTACTAAATAGGTGTATAGTTTATGCCGAAACTGTTAGGCAATAGGCACTAAAACTTTGGAAACTGATCTTACCTACAAACATACGTAATATATATCAACATACTTAACTGCGCAGTTGCGGATATTAAGGTAGAAGCATTAACCGAATTTTTATTTCAATCTATTAAAGTCAATTATTTACAACAAATATGGTTTTATAAAATCCAACATGACATGTCGAAGGGATGTGAATGAAAAATAATGATTATTTAAGGACGAGAAATACATATCTAAGAATATTATCACACGGAAAATTTTAAGCACTTGAAATTAACTTATGTGCCGAGTCATCCTAAGAATATCATTTCCAGTGTAATTTAGTCACATAATAACATGTCTGGATATTTTTGAACAGAAATGAGAAAGTTTGTAAGTAATGCAGATTACAAATAAAAAAAAACTAAAATACAAAAACAATCAATAATACGGAAAAGAAGCTTCTACACGAAGTTTTCATAGCAAAATTGTCTTGCTTTTGTAAATAGGACATCAAAACAAAATAAGTTTTAAGGCTCTTAAGGATATTAAGCATTGCATGAATCAGCATTTTTAGGACAATCAATATTTTGTCCCTCCCAGATCGTTTGTTTCTACAGTTTGACGTGGTTTTTTTTAGAATTCAACATTATTTAAAAAATACCTTCGTCCGAGTATCGACATGTTTTTTTTTCAAAATATTTTCACTTACTGAACAAATTGTTTTCTAAACTTCATTGCTCACGGTGAACCTAACATTGTTTCGAACTGAAAATTTTTTGATGACCTCAAAAGTCAAGGCTGATATGCTGAGTTGTGACAATTTTATAACGCGGGATCTCACTGTTCGAAAGTTATAGCTACTTCAGGCAAACAAACAGCATTGTTCTCTATAGTTACGTAAGATTTTGAACAATTAATACCCTTTTACGGTCATCCCGAAACAAATAATCTGGCAATAAAAATAAAGTAATACAGTACTTTTATCAGGGTTCCTGACTAACCTGTTTCCAGCATGGCAGTGGATTACGTCGTTAATTATATCTCTTTTCCTTTTTTGCTTTCAAGAATGCAGAACTGCAAGATTTAAACGTGCTTCTTGGTTGCAAGGTACAGTTACCTATCTGTTATTGTTATCGAGTATTCTGGTTACCTGCAACAATTTATGATGTTCTTAATAAATGTGGATAACTAAATCGGTAAAAGAGATTACGAAAATGTCCGTACATATATTTTGCTGGAATGGAAACGGTATTCTTTGCGCTGGTTAACTTTATAAGATTTCTTCTTTTTCATCTTAATTTCCCTATTTTGGTAGTTTCAAGAATTCGTCTTCAATGTGGAATTCTTGTGGATGTTAGGGAAATATAATAAATTTTCAAGCATTTGAGACTTGCAATCGTTTTCTTTTGACTCTCCTTCCGAATAAATCACCATCGCGAACATGTTTGCTTTTGAAACAGCCGCTGTAATCACTTTTGGTACTCTAAGTTGTCCTGTTCATATACACCAATCCCGGAGTTTCTCAGTCAGGACGTTTTTCATCAACCAACAATTTATTTTTTTACAATTTTTTTCTTGAACTACCGGTTGTTTAATAAAAGTATCAATTTGTCGTTCTTAAACATAAGTTCCATTATTATAGGTAATTCTATTCGCTTTATAATCACAATGGTTTCCCTTTCTTTCTTCGTGCATCAGTATTTCTTATTTGGTGACTCTTCCCATCGATGGAACTTTTAGTATTCTGCTTTATATTCGCATTTCAATTGCATCCTACTGTTTTGTAGTTGCTTTTGTCAAGGTCCCTGCGTTTATACCACAGAAAAAAACTAGCACAACATAACACTGGTCAGTATGCATTAATACAGTTTTTCATTTATTGTTATTCATACATTATTGAATCTATACAATATCGTTATTATGGGGCGTCACATACTCCCATTGAAGTACGTATTTTTTTGTTGCGTGTTACTCATACGATCTACGGATACCTTTATTATTAAAAATTGGGTTCCCGACTTGCTCGGATTTTTTGTTCTTTTAAACATGGGGTTATTGTATTGAAGATTGGTTGGAAGGTGGGTAATTGCTAAGTGGTTGCATTTTTAATTTAGCAACCACAAATTTAGATCACTCCATCACAAACCTTGGCTCTAAGACAAAGTTATTATATGAGATCTGGAGTTCGTTTCTCCTATCCATAATTTTGAAGATTTTCAAGTTTTCCTTCTTGCTTCCAAAAAAATTCATCGACATTATCACGTGTTGCTTTAATGGTGAAGATGGCACTGGCTCATCCACTACATTTCTTATCTTACCAACGCTCTTCTTCGTCTCTCCTCGAATGTTTTTGAGTTGTAATTGTATTTTATTTTACCCATTTGCTCTTTCTTCCACTCTCTTCTATTCGTCATTATTCACACGGTATCAAAGCGAAGTTTATTAATAGTAATTTCATTGTCTTATGCATTGTATGGAAAAGATCACACGCCCAGCGCAGAGCGAGGTATAGATTTTCATCATGCACGATACATTGTATCGACAATAAAAGTAAATTATTTTCTAGAAATTTATTGAGCCATTCAGCGTCTATGGGGAGAGTTGACTTGTCAGGTTTTCTTTACTGATTGATTTTATTTATTATATTATTATGAATACCTGCGTTCTTACTTGAATCCCTTATGTAACTATGCACTTAAACTCTGGGATGTGTGGGATTGCACTTACCTCTCCACATTCTTGAATAAAAACCATTATTATTATTAACATTAAATCTATATTTTTAACATCTTTCGAATAGGTTTATTAACATCTTACGAATAGTGGTGAGCTACGGCACAGATTGCAAGGCCCGCGTGAGGAAATGGGAAAAGGATGTTTGAAGGATTTTTTTTTTTAACTTAAAAAATTCCAAGCTTGTACTTTTTTTTGACATGTCGTCATTGGGGATACTGTTTGAAATCTTCAAGTATTCTTTTTGAAAATAACAGAGGGCGGCACTTCCGTTAACAATAATCATTAACTGTACATATATTAAGATAATTTTACTAATATAATAATCAGATATTTAAAGTAGACATCAAAATAAAAACAATATTTACAAAACAAAAATATATAAATAAACTATAACGAAAATTAATCTGAATGATAAAATTGACATTTGAAATAATTGATTCAAGATTCATAAATCTGGAACAACTCCTCTGAGAAGGATATGTACCAAGAATAATAAAGCCCGCAATTCAAAATAGAGTCGGGAGACCTAAACCAAAATGACCAAATGAGCTTATCTGATTTTTTTAGCAAAGCATACCGCTTGTTTATGCTTCGAACATAATTTAAGGTTATTTGGTTAAATTTAAATATTTAATACCAAATTCCTGGTTGATTTACATTAGAAGTGAATCACACACAGTTTGATGGACACTGTTGTTCACATACTACGTACAACACACATAATCATCAAAGTATGTAATTATCTACCTTTGTACACAAGTAAATATTGTCAGCATGCATTATAATATAATGTGTGTTGTTGGGATTTATAGGGTCGTCTGCCATTGTTTGTCTGGTATCTAGTAGAAAATAATGCGTGGCTATGAATTCACTTAGAAAGAATTTATGATATATAGGTACGATTTATATTCAGTTTGTCTCATAGATAATAGAAACAGAGGGAGATATGGCATGAAAGCTTGAAAGTTATACTTTTGGTGGGCAGAAACACATGAGATTGATATTGACGACACTTTGGCCGAAAGGTTCATGGCCTGTCATTTGTGGATGATTTTCCATGCCTTGCTGCAAAGTGGGTAAGTACTGTACATTTTTTTAAATTCTAAGAATGCGAGTGTGCAGAAATATGGAATGGATCTAACGAAAACGTCAATGTGTGTTTTTAGATGTTCTTCTCCTTGAGTCGTTCATTCTAGCTAGGAATCGTGACCACCTTCTCAATTTGCCTGATTACTGATTGGATTTATTGCTCTAATCTGATTCGTCAGATTTGTAACTTTTTTTCAGCATGTTTTATTAATTTTGTACCAATTTCACGAACTTCACGCGAAATTCTCTGAATTTCCCCATCATGATATTTTTGGGTATTCTGTAAGAAGGTTTTTTTTTATAAAAAAAATTAGAGTTACATGACGGGAACTAAACATCGCATATCTTGAACGCCTCCATGGTCAAGAATTTAAATCCTCGACTACGAATCCGGAGGTCATGTGTTCGAATCCTTTCATACGCTTGTAAATTTTATTTTATTAGTTTGTGTTATTTCATCATGAAAGATCACCATTCAGTATCAACACGTTTGGTAACTAGATCAGAATATGCAATACTTCTCATCCCATCCTTCCTCTACTCATTCTCCTTCCCTTCCACAATCCATCCAGTCATACAACACACATAAATTAGGGATGCCATAGTCCCACTAGCTTCGGACAATTGGGAGTCTTGTGAGATATTTGCAAGTAAGGGTATTTACTTAAAAACACACTATAACAAAACCTTCATTCAATCAATGAATTTTGAAAATATTTCAAATGATTTTTAATCCAATACAGCTTTGTAATGTCCTCGTTGTTAATTAGTCTTCTGGAATCACCAAGTTTTAATGAAGACAGCGTCATTTAATCTTTATTATTATTTTCAGGGATATTTTTTTAATCTTTCATTTGTTGGGCAGCTCCACATGGAAGGGTATATTAATGAAGGGTGCACTTACATCGTACAGTCAACACAAATGATTATTAAAAATAAAATTCATTTTAATTATTATGCTACAAAGTAGGTTGGTACCTACTAATCATTTTTGTGGTAGAAAAGTGGCGCCACAAAAAGGGTTTGGTTCTAAACTTGCGAAACCATTATACTTGATGACTGTCAAAATTTGAACCAACGCTGAGACGGACCGAGAAACGTTGGTAGAGATCGGTATATATTGGGTTATATATCGGTAAAGGTACATCTTGGCTATCTTTGCAGACGTCCAAAATAGGAACTAACAAACGAAAGTACGATTTTTTTTTAATTCATTATTTCTCATCTACACTAGCAGACCAAAATATGTCATTGATAAAATGTATTTGTTCTAAATGTACATCAGTTGAAACAGCTGTCACTTCACTAAATACATGGTTAAGGAATAGAGTGAAAAGATTTTTATCAATCACGTTTGAAATTTTTCTCATGAAATTATGCAAAATTTTTGCGTCTTCCTTTTTCCTCGTTGTGCCGGCGTTCGTCTTCTCTCTCACGCGTTCGAATGCCGTTGGTTTTTTTTTAAATACATTTTGTTCGACACAAAGCGATATTATTTAGTATGCATAATGTATTGTTTATATAAAAGGTAAGGGCCCGTGAGATTTTCGCTTATTCTTCGACGGCGTTCGGCGGAGACGCATGTGAAAATCGTAAGTGCAAAAAACTCTATTTTCAAATAACAACAACTGATATTTTAAAATACATCGCACGTCGCGTCCTATATTCAAATATTTGGAATTCGAACGTGACTCTATGTCGCCTATAATATTGTATACGGTCTGTCTGGTCTAGGTAGGCACCTCTCCAAAGTATTTTTAATCCGTGTTTTTTAAGTACCCACTCGTACCTACGCAATGACATTCAGTAGTCCACTTATGTTGGAAGTTGATCCACCTATTTTTTAGTCATAGATAATTCGAATTCTAGATTCAAATCTTTTTCATTTGTTTGACTTCTATTGTGTTTCGAGCGGGAAGTTGAAAGTAAAATTTAAAGTTTTTATTGTTTTAAAAGATTTGTAATAATTGTGTGTGGAAAATCATGATTTAGCATATCTTATTTGCGTTATTTAAACGTTAATCGATAAGTTCTGTGCATGTAGTGAGTGGGTTTGTTCATTATTGTCATTGTACGTGTGTTTGTATTGATAAGAAATGTGTTTTAAAATAGTTTTTATTATCTTTTTCCGCAGTCTTTTGCACATAGTTCCATAAGATTTTGAATATTTTGTAACGAAAATTTGTTGCGTGTGGATATTTTTCTTTAAATAAATACGTATGATGCTCTTCACAGCAGCGATTTGTTGTAATCGAAGGGGTCGAAAACGACAACAAAATGTTTACTATCCAAATGTTTGATTGATTTAATGTTTATGTTAGATTAGCTTAAGTCCACAGCCCGGGATTTACAGAAGATTTTTCGAAATCAGGCGTAGACCTTGACCTCCCTCTTATTTTAAAAATCAAGTGTACAAAATTTCATCAGCATCGGTATACAACTGTAGATTTGTATAAAAAAATCAAACAAACGCCGCTCACTCCCCGCAGACTTTATGTACTCAAATAAATGAAAAATGATAATAATTAACTTGAAACAACCTTTTGTTGTACTTTTTTTTTTTTTTTATTAGCCCCACATCAGAATGAAACCAACTCAGAACCTTATTTGACAAATCAATGTCGAGTGATGAAAAAATAGGTTTGGGTTATGGGCTATTTCAAAATTACTTTTTTCATAGGTTTTAATGACTTTTCAAAGAAGTGTTGAGTTGACTTGATTCTGAGTTGGCATGGAACCGAGGAAAACAGTTACCCTCGGGGACTACGTCATCTTTTGTGATTCTTTGTGGAGGGTATTTTTGGTGTCGATGTTCTGGGAAGGAAAAGGTATGAGGGTTAAGTATGAATCCGGTTTTGGCCGATCTCTTATTTCAAATTCAGAATAAACAAGATTATCTTCAACTAAATTTTCCCTTATTTTTGGCGGCTACTTTTTGAACGATTATAGAGTTCTTATGAATTTATTTGTAACCTAAGTATTCTCTTGGATAAGCGTATCCGATTTTTACTTGTATGGCACAACCATTAACTTTTTCTTCAAGTTATGAATGAATATTAAAATTTATTGGAACTTTACTTTTAATAACTTTTGAAGGCTATACGCATTATTGTAATATTAATCATATCAGCAGAAGATAAGTGACCCTACCTAGGTTACTAATAAATTCATTAGAACTACGTAATTATTCATAACGATAGCAGTCAAAAACATAGGGAAAATTAGCTGAAGGTTGTTAATAATTCCGAATTTGAAATTGTAAAAAAATTAGGTTCAAATGGACGGGTGGATTGAGGTATTGTCCAGGTAAGACAGAGATCCTGGGTTCGATTCCTAGTTACGACCTCTACTTTTTTGAAGTGAAAACTTCTTTAGCACCATTGTAATTTGAAACTCGATGAAACTAAAAATACCGACACTAAAAAGAGACAAACACATACATCTATAGAAATTTAGCCTGAGGGAGAATGAGATAATATAAACGATCTCCTCTTTGTATGGTACTTCGTTGCCTCCCCACTCTTGTCTACTTTAGTTTTCTGAAGGTTTCACTTCTACCACGTGTGAATAGCACACTCTGATTTTTTTATTTTCTTTATCCTGTTCTGTTTCATGTTTCGTTTAGATTTATTAGTTTTATCTTCTTCTTCAACGATTAATATTTTATTTATGGGTATCCTTCAAATTCAAATCTTTATTAAAAAAGTTTTTCCAATAAAATTGATTATCGGTTGGTCGGTTACACTCTAAAAAACAAATATAACTAACTGTACCTGGAAAAATTTCAACCACCTCTACATTGCACCAATTGCACGAAATATTGAAAATATTTGATGATCTCAATATTGAAAAGTTTTGATTTGTAATATCTTTTCAAAAGTTTTTTCAAAGCTTTTTTAAACTTAACATTATAAACCTGTCTACTTTAAAATGTAATACAAAAACTTTACTCCTTGCAACGTCTGGCATAAGTACTTACTTACTTCTTATTTTCTTATAACAACTATTAAAAAGTTATCTGAGGAGAAGAAATACATTCCAACGAAATGCCCATTTATGCATATATTTTTCGTTACCTCTTATAATGTATCTTATATAGACACAATTTTCCAGATACAAGCATAAATACTACACATTTAAAGCACCCAAAGGCACACAATAACAATAAATAAAGTACATAGAACCATAACGTATTCAATAGGAATATAATAGAAGTTAGAGATATTATAACAAACTATTTTCTCCCAAGAATAGAAAGGTCACTTAAGTTTTTGAGATGATTGAAAGCATGTTTGTATTTATTTTACTAACCGGTCTAACTTACATGTATGTTGCTACATAATAGAATCCATTTTATGTTTGACATGTGTGAATGTCTTATGGTTCTTGGGTATTTCTTTCATGGACGGAAAAAGATTTAAAGTCAATGAATACTTCATTATTCGTTTTTCCAATTGAAAAATTAACCCTTTCAATTATTTGACAACTTTCGAGAGAATGGAAATATCAAGAGAGTATAACTCATTTTTAAACCAAATTCTAGACATATCGACTCTTTTCTACCAAAAATATAAATTGATTTCGAACGATTGATATTTTATCTAGTAAAGTTATATTTATTTTATCTAGTAATTTTGAAGAAATGGTTTTTAATTTTATTATAATCAGATTATACCGTTGGTCGTAGGCAAATTTGTTTAATTTTCTAACGAAATGTTGTATTATATTACACACACTTCAAATCATATAATCACTGTTTCGAAAATATAACTGTTTTGAAAATGTACCAATTTATTACATGAAATGTTGTCAATGTGTACCTGCTGACAAACTACATAAGTAGTTTAGCGGGTTTAAATGTTAATAAATAAAAAAAAATTTAAAAAATATAGTAAAATAAATTATCGAAGAAAGCTTTTTTCAGAATTTCAATTTTAGTTTAAATAAAACCATTTAAAAAAAACCGACAATATTTTTTGAGAAAAATGCAGATACATTTCAAATGTACCAACCTCCTCCCTTTCTACATTGCACCTCTCCGTACAAAAATGCTTTTATTTACGGTATTACAAACTAATATATGTATTTCTGATTTTTTTACACATTTATTTGGTTAGACATTATTGAATAATTGTTATTACTTTTGATCAAAAAATTATAACAAAAAGTACATAATTTTTTTTAATTGTATCATCACGCGTTTGAACATTAGATACTATTGTTAACTTGAATTTTGAATGAAATAATAATGAAATAGCAATTCACCGAACCCTCTGATATGAAAATATCTGGAGTCGGTGAATTATTTTCCCATTTGGTCTCTGGTAGGTTGACAGGTTGTTCTTTTTTTTTTTGTGTTTATTATACTTATATAGTGCAATTGCATAGCGTGGATTTACTGGATGTTTGTGGGAAAGTGTGTGGAAGGGTTTAGTTTTTCCTGTGATGAAAGTTTGACTCGGACATAAAGTCATAAAGATAAATAATTAAATAAAATCGGTATCGAGTGACAGAATATATGAGAATAATCAATCTTTTTAATCGGAACCGCCCTGTACATCTGCAAAAGCGCGATCGCAAGACCATCTTTCGTCGAAATTTTAATTCTCGGCCGCTGGTTAATCGGTCTTAACAGAATTTAAAGAATATTATATAGTTACCATTTTTCACATCAGTCACCTCCCACTTAAAATCGGCCAACGATTATAAAATGTTCGTTGTCCTTTGAAATTATTTTATTGTGGGTTTCCTATTCCGTATTTGACTACGTCGATAAAACCACTTTAAAAGTACGGACTTACACACACGTCATAGAAAGATAAGACATGTGTTGTACACAATACATTTATTTTGGATGGATGATGATGCTTTTGTGAATATTTATTTATTTATTTAATGACGCCCTATTGGGCTTTTACATATTATTACCTATTATTTTTTTACAGTCTTAATATAAGAGACCACATTGTCTAATAATCATTAGTAATCAATGGTGACTAAATATTAGAGATGGTCCATTTCTTTTTTTTTAATAAATTTAATAGCTACAATGAATTATTATTTTTAATTGATAAACTAATGTTTAAGACATGATTTTTAGGCATAGCACAATGGGTAAGAATTATTATAAGCAATAATTATTAGCCTGAAACACTCATCTACATTGAAAAAATCTCCCGAGAAATAATATTTGACGAGTTAAAGTATTTCACCAAAAAATGTAGATATAATTTGTCTCGACGCCACCTAGTAAGAGATTTAGCACTTACAATGCCTTTCTCATATAAATAAAGTTGGTTGTTTGCAGGTGGAAAAATGTAATAAGCAGTAATGGTTGAATGAAACACTAGTATATATTGAATTATTTAGCGGGTAGGAGGTAAGCCTACGTAGCTCAATGGTAGAGCATTTGACCGGAAATCAGAAGAACGCGGGTTCGAGTCCCGTCGGCGGCATGTATCTTTTCTCGGGAGATTTTTTCAATGTAGATGAGTTTTTCAGGCTAATAATTATTGCTTATAATAATTCTTACCCATTGTGCTATGCATATGCTCGGATGGTACCTAAGTTGAAAAAATGTATAAAACTTTGGAAATTTTTTATTAATTATTTTTACAAAAAAAGTGAGGTTATAGTAACTTTTATAATAATAAAATATATTTATCTACACACGTAAGAGTGTTTTTTTCGTTTTCAGTAATTTTAGTTAGAAAAAACGTAAGGTGAGCCATTTTTAAAACTTTTGCAGCCTTACTAAAAAACTCCGTGAAAATTTTATTCAATTGAAAAGAGGCCGCGGATGTCAAAACATTACTCATTAAAAAATTGTTCATGGAACATGTAAAACAAACAATTTAATAAGTAGTTCACTATAAAAAAATTACATTGTTGCCAGATGTAAAATGCATCTTAAAGTGTGACCGCGGAAGAAAGCTTATTAGAAATGGATCGTGTTTTAGTGTATATGTGTTTTATTCATGTTGCTGCAGCAACACAGGTTATCGGCCGTAAAAGTTTTTTTTTAGTAAGGCCGTTAATGTTTAAATCTTAAAACTTGGAAGCGTATTTTATCACCTTTCAAAAACAGTTTTTATTTCTCGAAATGTTCCGAAATATTCGATTATTTGGATTTTATTGCAAAACAGAAATATTTTGACCCTTTGACAAAACATGGTCGAGGCCTGATGGGTTAAACTTCTTTATATCCTTCGCTTAGGAGTCCCTTATAAACTTGTTCTTGTACGTGCACTATTTTATCTGGTCTCTTGAGCATTAGAGTACTTCCTAAAATCTTTAGTATAATTAGATACATGATCTGAATTATCGTGTAAACACCGCTGTGGGAATATTTGCATGTAACTATAGGGTCGTGCGTGGGATGTTATTTGTATGAATATTAGAATAAAGCGCAAAGACGAGAATAGAGTAAAATTGAGGTTAATTATAACTAACTTGTGTTATAGTAATTTTTACTGGGGTTATCGATAAACTTCTCTTGAAGTGCGAAATGTTTTTTACAAAATGACAAACATTCTCGTGTTTTGAATAATCTGTCGGTACCTATTTGGAATGCTTACGTCTGTTTCATCGGTAAAAGCGGAGGACTTAGCTACTCGTAGCAGTTGAATTGAACCCACGATACCTGGGTGGGAAGCTAGCGCATTTGTCCACTCAGTTACCAACCATTTACACGCCGAACTATCACTAAATACAGATATTACGATTTTTTGTTTCCTGAACAAATTTCACAAAACTAATAATAATGGTAGGTGATTCGGAAAACTCGAAGCGGGTGGCGCTGTTTTGGTTGGATATCATTTGGATGATATGACAGCTATGCGATACGTTTTAAAAGAAATTTTTTTAAATAATTTAAAGGCATTTTTTTAAAGTGGTTAATATATAAAGTAATTGGGGAAAGGGGATGACTTGGTTCGTTTATAACCACAACTTATTTTTAACAGAAAGACGAAACATAAGTTTTGCTGTTTTTTCAGATTGGCGGCGTACGACAGAAATCAAAATTTTCAGACGATTTTCTGAACTAAATTGTTGAATAGTGAGGTCAGCTCAAGTTTTAAAAGAGTGCGTATTTACATTTGCATCGCTATTAAAACAGCATGTTGCTTAAATTAGACCGTACTTACAATTTTAACAGATTCCAGAGGCATCATATTGTCTGATACAACAAAAAGTTTATTGTAAATACGAGATTTTTTATTCGCTTGTATGTATTAAAGGCACAATCCATTTTTTTCTTAACTGTTCATCCCTAGAGACATCTAAATTACCATTAATTATTAAACTTTTGTAAAAAAAAAAGTGTTTAAAAAAGTTTCATCTTTTCGTAGGATGATATCTAACTAGGTACACCAGCGCCAACGGACGATTTCGAGCAATTCTTTTACCTGCCATTAAAAACCAATGACTAAAAAAGAATCTTAGAGAAGGACTTAGCAAATCGATCCAAATACATAGGTATACATGGTTATTATTAATTTTATATAATAAGTAATAAATATTGGTTCCGTCTTGGCCGCCATTTTTGTGTAACCGTGGACAGAATGTTTTATTGGTGTGCCAAGTACCAGTATTTTATTTAGTCATTGGTACAAACAAACAAAACCAGAATTTATTTCGAAAGCCTGTAGAAATATTTATTCGTGGAGCGATTTTTGCTTACTTTGGAATCAGCCCTGTCAATATTAGAAATTCCACAGAAAAGTTATCAAAAACAATGTTCAAGTTTAGAAAAATGTTGTGGAAATCCTCTAATGATTATTTTGTTTTGTATTTTTGTTTGATTTAATGTAAATAACGCTTTATTGCTAAGGTAGTTGGAGAACTCCGACGTAAATTTTAATTGTTCAAGATATTTTTTTCGTTTTGCCGGCAATTTTAATAGAAGTTTATATTTAACATCTGTATTTCGGATAAAACCTCGGGTAACCTTTTTTTGTAAAGGTTAATATTAATTTACAGCTGGGTTATAAGGGCACCTTCAAAAATATCTGTTTAATTGTAAATAACCACCCTTTTTATTAATTTTAATTGAATTAATATAGAAAACAGGTATGTAAAAAATAATGTAATTCAAAAGAAGGAAAGGGCTTATCATTTTCCGGAACGAGAAAATATTAATTGTAGGTGGGTACTGATAAAAAAAGATGACTAAAGACGGAAATTCAATTTTTTTTTCCGATAAGGATGTATACAATTCAAAATGGGATACTCTAGAATCTTAACTAATTGCTGGTTGATTGAAAAGATTGCTGAATGTTGAAAAGAGATTTTTTATTATTTTTAACGAAGCCATGACTGATTTTTTAATACTGCATGATGTTTCTTTAGAAAAACTTCAAAGAGAGTAAAGTTTGGATAAAATGTGTTATGGAAAAATCTGTATAGAACGTATGGAATTCACCCATAATATCCTTCAATTGTTTCCCGTGCTTATCCTCTTCCGCCAAATTAATAGTGGGGGATCGTTGTATTAGAGAACTTAGATAAAACTAATTATTGAACATCATCTCTTTTCTCTTCTGAGACAGGTAAAGAGGCTGCAACATCATGAACTCTGCATTGGGACCCACTGCTTTCTGCACATTCATAAATCGTTTAATACGTGCTTAATCTTTATTATACCAACTATTGACACGATCCAACCCAAGCATTTCAAACATTCACTTGCGCGTCACATAATCTCCTGACACTCCTTCTTTAAAAGTCAATCTGCCCTACGTGTCGAAATAAAATCATACACTACATTAAGTGATAAAAGGAAGGAAACATTAGACAAGATATTGGAGAATCGTTTCAGATCTAGTCTCTTAGTCCGGCCGCATACATCAGATTTTGCTTTCCGGTTGTCTGATCAGACAATCGGATCGGATAAACACCGCACACATCCGATTCAAAAGCCGGATAGGTAATAAAACCCGGGCCATGCCCTTTTTCGTCCGATCCGATCCGGTTTTCGGTCCGGATTGGACAGCCGGCGCGGAAGGGTGTGGCCTATTTTTGTTACCGATCCGGTTTTCGAATCGGATGTGTGCGGAAAGAAATGTATGGCGCGAAGGCCTTCCGGTTGTCTGATCAGACAATCGGATGAAAAAAATCTATTAATAAAATGTTCCTATTTATGTAACTGTATTCTGAAATTTTTTCGAATCTTTAACTTGAACTTAACGTCGTGTTTTGCTTAGATTTACGAATTTTATGGCCTAGATCTGAAATCAATCTTGTATCTGTTTTGTGTGAGGTGTATGTGGTTGACAGCCTTGCTTTTTTTATATAAAACTTGTTTCACTCGGAGATTGATGAAATTTTGCACACTTGACCTTCAAAACAAGAGGAAAGACACAAGATTTCGAAAAAACTACCCTTATCCCCTTATTACATCCCTTAAAGCCGAACTTTGATACTCCTTGGTGTAATTTTGCACAGTTGACGTTCAAAATAGAAGAAAATTACTGCCTACTATTGTGAAAAACTCAGTGAAAGCCCTGACATTCCGGGGAAATTAGCTAGTTCCAGCATAAAAACCGTATAAAAAAAAACATTGACAAAAAAGAATACGAAAAATCGTAAGTTATGTTAGCTTAGGTTAGGTGTGTTTTTCATATTTACTTGTCTTGATTTTTTTTCTGTGTTCTGTTTTGTCATTTTTCTTTTTTTTTTAAGAAAGACAAACATTTCCGAGTTACGAATAATCCAACAATGTTTTGAAAATCTCCCACCACACTAGGCGGAAAATGTTGCTTGTGTCGTGATAAAGGGCTTAGCCAGCCCAGGAATCGAACACGCGACGCCCGGGTGGGAACCAAACGCGATGCCAACTCAACTACTGACCAGTCTAGTTGTAACTATTTTCAATGCAGTTCACATTTTGACCTAGTCCTCCAGTCGTAGGTAACCTTGATATATTGACACTGGCAATATCCGAACTAGACACATGAAGACGCATAACCCGACACTCGTTTGTCAACAAACTATTCATAATATTGTCACAAGCCAGGTCAGGTCATTTACCCGAAATAATCCGATCCGCAAACCAGTCCAGCGAGGCTGCGAACCTTTATTCCAGTTTACCGTTACGGCGAAATATCAAAAACTCGTCTTGCCCAAATCCGATAATGATAATTCACGACTTTCGTGTTATATCGGAATATTAATTAAATTACTATAATTATATGCTCGCTAGGCTGCCTAACGGATTCAAAATATATTTATCGTCAGTCACATTCAACAGTGCATAAGAAATATGTTGTATTAGTGAGACTGCTAATAAATCTTGTTAATATGCACTAAATTTATTTTATTTAGTTTATCGTCAAGTTTATTTATCAGTGCACGGTTTTTAGCACCAAGAAACAGTTTAATATTTTGTGAGATGAACAAACGTAAGTATTTTTTTTTATTAGCAGTCGTCTAATAAATATTAACTTGTATTATGTGCTGCACAAAAATCCTAATGCTCCCTGCTGACCGAAGCCAGTGAAACTATGGCTTCCCCAATTGGGGTGCATATGTAGTGAGGCTGAAGGGAGTGAAGAAGGGAGGATGATGAGAACTAGGAAGGTTGAGAAGTAGATATAAATCTAATTATTTCAAGTAACTTTTCGATTTTGATTTATGAATAATGAATATGGAATATCACCAGGGCGATACTGAGAGTATCTACCAGTTTCCGAAAACTCGAAGTACAATCGGGAAATCAGTGAATCTACGCACATTTGGAGTCGAATTCGTGGTATAACATTTTTTCTTATTTGAGCTATCTTTTCGAACAAATCGAGTCCGATGTTGGAATCTTCAAAATTTAAAAAAAAAGTCGTTCGCATGGTCTTTTAAATTACGTCGAATAGTAAAGCTTCAAAAGATTTTAAAACCTTAGGTACAGAAAAAATAAGTTTTTTATTTTAAATATGTATAGAAAAGCTCAGATCTAAAATATAGTTTTTTGGTGTTCTCGCTTTCACTGCGAGTTTCCGGACACCGTGTATAACTAACTCTACTTGTCATGTGCAACAAAAAATATACTTTTAATGTGTTAACGTCACAAGTCAAAAATTTGGATTCATCCCCTCTTGCTTCCCCCTAAATTTAAGATAATTTTACCCTTCTTTGAGAATTTTCTGGCGTCCAGTGGACAAAGGCATTCCTCAGATTTATTCAGTTTAGTCAATTCTTTGCGGACCTCACCCATCAGAGGCTGGCAGATCTCTTCCCCATCAAGTCTTCAGCCCATCTTATCTGTGAGCTATCTCAGCCTCTGTTTCCCAAACAAATACTAATCGACGGTAAGTCCAACGGTCGTATTATGTTTAATCTCAAAAATTTTCCGGTGATGATAAATTTTACTATTTTTCTCATATGGTAAGTAAGTCGTAAATAATAGGTTTGTTCAAGTGACCCGATTTATCACTAGTATTAGTTTAACACAGTAGGTCTGTGAACAATTATGTAAGTAGACCTCATGCCCAGAAATTATTTTTCTTATTTTCCCGTATTTAATAAATCAAAATCAAAATTTCTTCTGACATCATAAGTTTTGTACTTAAATAACTACTTACCTACTTCATTATAAACCATGCTTTTTCATAAAACTTTTTTTAAATTTCATATGTGGAATTAAACCTAAAATTTGTCTAAAGAAACGTCACTATCGCAAAGGCAATACTTTTTAAAACTTTCTTCAAGCAGGTCAGGTAGGTACCATAGATAATAACTCAGTCAAAAATAATCGCCTAAGTCAAAATTTACCATCTTGTCAAAGCAAGGCTTACTTGGATGATTAAGAGGAATTACTTGAATGATTAACAGTAGAATTTCGAAAACCAAATCAGTCAACTATCTAGTCAAAGTTATCCACCTAGTCAAAGTTAACCATCTACTTAAAGTAAAGCTTGTATGAATAATATGGTGGATGCAACATATTACAGACAGATAGATAAAATGCCGAATGGTTGAGTTAAAACAGGACTTCGCTTAGTTCGCTCAGTAAAAAAATGAGCATCACACCACTTATAATTCCGGATGATCGCCATCATCTGCCTTATTGCATTCATATATTTTTCGTCTTAATCAATTCTTCGTATTTACATTTTGATAATGATGACACAGACATTAATAACTTGCCAGTTAGAAGAATAAGATATAAGATAAGTTCCGCCAAAGTTCCATGCTTTATCTTCTGCTAGATAACGGGAAAATACATTTCCCAATCGCCAACGTAAACCTCCTAGCTCTTTACAATGTTCATCGTCTCTGTTCGAATGTAAGCCTTTTCCTACTTTATGGCGTCGTAAAATAGCGCATTTCTTATCTCTTTGTATAATATCTTTATTAAGCAAGTGTTATCGTAGGACGTAGATGGCATCATAATCAGAGATTAGAAACCTTTTTACCCAAAGACGAAGTAATTCGCAAGACAAATTCGAATCAATCTTTTATTGATAAAAACATAAAAAAATAATAATATCAAAATATTTTTTATAGAAATAATGACTTTGGAAATAACTTTTGTAAACTATCAGGTAGAGTATTTTCAGATTTTAATAAGGCATTTTTGAAAAATCACTATTTCTAAGCTCTTACAAAACTTATTTCCGGATCATGAAACGATTTTTATAGCTGTAAAATACAAATATTTTTGAATTACGTTGCTGTAACTTTATTATTTCGTGGGGGTATATAACTATCCTCTATGACAGCTTATCTATACGATCAGCAATATTAATAAATTAACAAATAAATACGCGCATCAGGTAAACAAAACTCGGCTAATTTATTTTATATATTATATAGCCACTCTTCATAGGTTCAAGTACCGAATGGTAAACTCGCACTTATTAAGTAATAAATCGTGTTTATTTAATCAAAAATATACGTTATCGTATGAATAATCTATGTATGAGAAGGATGGTGAAAAAGTCTCTTAAACTTTTCGATAAACATATATGCACATACTATAATAGAATGGAAAGAAGAAATATTTTTATACGAGATTCTAAAACACCCAGTTGTAATTGTGATAACATCGCAATAATCATCTGTCTTGGAAAAATCGGTTAAAAAACATTATGTGGAATTACAATTTTCTAAAAGTTTTCACTAATAAAAAGATTTTAAAGTGTAATTCCACCATGAATCAACGATTTCAAAATAAGAAAAACTTCTTTTTCTTTTTGTGCCTGTCCGTTCAACGGACGTTGGCTATCATATTGGCTATGCGGACTTGGTTTACTGCGGCCCGGAACAGTTCTACGGTAGACTGGCCAAACCACTGTCTCAGGTTTTCCAGTTATGAGGTTCTCCTTGCAGGGTCCCGTCTTCCGGCAATCTTTCCCTGCATTACGAGATGTAAGATCTCATACTTCTCTGGATGTCTCATCACATGCCCAAGATATTAAAGTTTTCGGATTTTTTATAGTTTTAATAACTTATTTTTCTTTATTCATCCGAATCATAACATCTTCATTAGTAACACTGTCCATCCAACTTATTTTAAGTATTCTTATGTAGATCCAAATCTCTGAATACAATAAATTACAATCAGTTTCAAAAATCAACTCAGAACGGGTTGTGTTATTGTGATATAAATTCAAATCTAATGTTGTCAACAAATGGCCATTCAGTGCCATTTTGTTTTGGCAGTTGAAAGCTCACCGTTAAATGCCGATTTTAAGTTCGTTTCAGCTCTTGAACAATTTGTGACCAATACCTAAAAGAAAACAAATGTCTTGTTTTTAAGCTCTTCAACTTATTATAATCGAATCGGCGTTTAACCGGGACCTTGCAAATGTCCATATGATGACAATTTTTTTTTTTCCTAATTCATAAAATAACTTTTGTACCTATACAATTTTGTACAGGATTTTTTACTACTACACTAAGCACATGTCCATATAGTCGAAATAAGTATATACAACTATAAAAAGGGAAATAATTGTTACTTTGTAAAGTTGAATTTGAATGAAATATTTCTGAAACAACTGACCCTTAATCATTTTAAAATATCATCAAACTTAATCATTTTAAAATATCAACCCTTAATCATTTTAAAATATCATCAAGCAATAACTTCTCAAAATTGAAGTTTGTCTATAAGTAAATTAAACTATTTAGGCAGTTTTAAATAACACATAAACACCTGAATAGTTGGCAATGAACCAAACAAAATACATAGATATACATTGATCATCCAGTTGATTAGTCAAACATCTCCAAATACTAAGTCTTGAGATAATGAGGAAAGCAATAGTCGATTGCTCACCATAAATCAATTATTATATACACGTGTCTGTGTTTTACATATTGGGGCATAACGGTCGGGTACATTAATACATTTTGAAATATTCTATTAGTAACCCAGACAGCATCAATATTTTGTTTATTTCTCTATAAGTTGTTCGGCAATATAATAGATTTGGTTGCTTTTATGAGTATGAGTATACTTAGGGTACACTTTTACATGTTTTAACTCAAATTTTACCTCGTTATGTAGGTGAATTCTATACTTAAACGAAATCATAAATAAATTTATCTGCCAGAGTTACAGAACTGGTTCAGTTAAATTAATCAAATATTCATCTAACCGACATAGCAGTTAGAATTGCACAACGCAGATGTTCCTCACGGTATTGTCCCGTGATTTCCATGTCTTGTTTGTTCCTGAACATACCCGTGTTGGTATTTATTATTCCATTAATCCTATGCATTTTCCGAGAATTGTTTTTCTTTATCAATTATTATGAAATATCAGCTGATAACGGGAACTATAAGAACTTTGGAAAAATACCAAATTTTACAGTGCATAGTTTACAAGGCGTCACGAATGTGGTGCGGTGAAATTAGCATTCTGATTTTATTCAAGTTTTAAAAAGTAAACATTTTATACAAATTAAAATACTGTTTAATTTTTCATTCAGAAAATCTTAACTAATCAAAGACTTTTCCGATTTAAGTATGTTTTAAAACTTTAACTATGTTATATTTATGAGATTTTAATTGTATTGTTAGCAATCGTTTGTTTTAAACCTGTCTAAGTTACTTGTAAAGACATTTAAAACTTTAGTTAAATGAAGACAATATTAGCGATACTCAATCGAAAATGTGGAAACAAAAAATCAGAAAAAGATATGGGCACATCTGGAAACCGAACCCGGGACCTTCGGGCCGCAACTATACGAACTGAGCTAATGTGTCCCTATCCGATTCGGTCATTTTTAACTCGTACTTCGACTAAGAACTACCAACATTATTTTCATTTTCTTAATGCCTATTTTATTGGTAAAATAACTTTGCTGAACTGGTAACTTTATTTGAGTTTCGCTAATATTGTCTTCATTTAATTAAATATTACAAGTTGAGGTTTTACTCAGTTAAAAATAAAATTAAATATTTAAAAGTGTTTACACTAAACTAAACTAAGCTGCCAGTGCACTTTGGGCCAATCTTGGCGTCAACCTGCCAAAGTGTGAGTGCCGTTGGTGGGTTGGCACCAAGATCCTTTGATCTCCTTTTTCTTCTTCCTTGCGCTGTCCCAACTCATTGCCTAAGTAGGCTGTTGGGGTCGGCTCTTCTCGTTCTCAGGTTGTAGTTTCTTCGGTTCTGAGTATCGCCTTCATCCAGGCCGTTTTTCTGAAGTATTTTGGACCATTGAGTCATCCGGGAGATCCTTTGATGTGTTCATAAAAAACTACTACGACTAATCGGTTGGTCGGCCAACGTTGGCGGGGCAACAGTGTAAGTGGTCCGATATACGTTGGGCCAGCGTATTGGTCCATCGCGTGGACCCAACGTGTACTGGCAGCTTTAGATAGACTTTTTAGGATAACTTTTTGGCTGCTTGAATTCTGGAACTATCCTCGCCTTTGCCTAATCTTCGTCGTCACAGTAATAATTTAAAACTCTAAACATTATAAATCACATTAAATTTCAATCTTACTCCACACATAAAAATTATATCAATCAGTTTGACATAATTTCTAAGAAGTCGTAGCTATAGAAAATAGTCGCGAGTGTGTGACATTTATTCAGTAAATCCCAAAGTAAATAATATTGTATTTAATAACTACACTAAAAATGAATGTACATCGTAATCGATATCTTTTCGTTGTGCTTGCAAATATATCTACACAATTAATATTATCAGTGATGTACTATAACTCGTACATTGTTACTTTGTGATTTGTGTTTTTCATTTATTTCTAATTTTTAATTTATTTCCTTCCCTCTTTCAGATCTCATGATGGGTTTTTCTTCTTTTATACCCCTGCTGGTATTGGCAGCGGTTGCTACTTCCGTGGCAGGTAAGATTTGTCTTTTGTAATGAAAAAACGCATTTGATTTGAACTTGTACTTGGAAAAATATTTTTTATCATTCAAATGCCTAAAGGTTGGTGTCCTTGGCGGAAGAAATATTTGTGGTTTTTCGATATTTCGTATTATATATTACATTTTTTCGTTGAATTGTTATTACTTAATGAGTAAAACCTTAAATCTTAATATTTAATCATTGACTGAACCTTTTTTTGTTTCAAATATTCGATATTGTCTTCAATGTTACATTTATTGGTGCTTCAGTTTTGTAAAACTTTTTCAAATAGTGTTTTTCTTAATTTTGGCGTTCACAATAATTTTAATAGAGTTTCAAAACTAACTTGTTTTTGTAGCGAAATTTTCAGAAATAATTTTAATAACATTTCACTTTATCTGTTCGCAAATAATATTTATTTCTCAATGGAAAATACAATTTTTCCAACTAATAGATCTTATTTTGGTATCATGCGAATTCTAGATGATAGAAGTAGATGTCTGCAGAATTGTTTCAGAAAGTTTATGCATAAATTATCCAAATGCCGAGAATAGATAATAAAACATTTTTTTTAAATGAACGAAGTTTGAAGAATAAAATCTCAATAATTTCTCAAAATCACAAAAATAACAGATTCGAAAAAAAAGTTTTTTTGAATAATTTATTGTTCTGGAATTTTTATGAACTCCCAAAAATAATAAGGCTGTTGTCGCCAAGATTTTAATTTCACCTATCTTGATTGGCCTATTATCATCGCCAATTTAAGACCCTCTTCAGATGAATTTACTTGGAAACCTATCATTTTATTAACTGCCACTACTTTTCGCAGGGTTTGCGAATCAGGCGCTTTTTTCTAATTCCGTGGGATTCTGGATAGAATTGAAAATCCCGCGGGATTCGGGATAGAATTTAGAAATCTCGCGGGATTCCGCGGTATTGCGGAATTTTTATTTGTATTTATACGGAGTTTGATCACCACTTATTTACGTAAACAGCAGGATCAAATATTGTTGAAATCCCCGCGATTGCGGGATGCAGGATTACGGGATTGCAAACCCTACTTTTACATTCATAAAACCTTAATCTTTGATTATTAAAATAATGATAAATGCTGATTTTTCTTAGTGGTGCATTAACTCAGTGATAAACGATCCAATTAACACGTCCACCTTTGATTTTATTTTTAATTTTGAAATAGAATTGCGCCGTGAACCGGATTTTTGCTACACATGAATTGCGTTGCGCGGATCTCATCATAGGAAATCTCAACATTGTTTTCTAAATTAGTTTTAAATTATAAATAATAAAAACAATATTATTGGTATGACTTCATACCAATAATATTGTATGAAGTCATACCAATAATAAAAGTAATATAGCAATATTATTGGTATGACTTCAACCAAAATCGCAATCGCATCCACGCTCAGCGGTGCTCCTACTTGTTTCTACGTACACTTTCATATCTTGTCCTGTAGATTTAAAAAAAACACGGGAAATGGGAAATCAACCATCATTAGGTATACCTAGTATGAAATCGTGCGCACAAAAGTGTCGCCAACGTCGTTCACTCTATGTACTAAATGGATAATAAACCCTAGAAATGACTAATGTAGATTTGAATCGAAACCGAGGTGGACACTGACTTAATACCCTTTAGTTCTAGCCGATATAGCATGCGCTCTATCTCTTACACATGCCTGACTTTTGATGAAACACAGTACCTAGGTATGTTATTGTAAATTTTGCAAGATTTTTGTATCACGAAAATGCCCTCATCGCATTTCTTTTATGTATTCTTATTTATTCTATGTGTTCACCAAATCGCATCTACACACAGCGGCGTCCCGCCTTTTTCTATCTGCACACCAAAATTATAACTTGCATTGGCTCCGCCGCTTTGATAGTCCGTACAGTTTGATCGTAGTTTGACACGATCGAGATGATTCCACGCCATACGCCTTTTTATTTCTTTTATTGCCTATGAACAGGACACAAAATTGCTTAATAAAACATATCCTTGTAGTGATAGATACCTACTTTTATATTTTACCATCTACTTTTGTATTTTTATATGATTTTTGTTTATTTAATTAGGCGACAAGCCGTCCCGCATAGTCTGTTACTTTAGTAACTGGGCCGTGTACAGGCCCGGAGTAGGGAGGTACGGACTGGAAGATGTTCCCGCTGAGCTGTGCACGCATCTCATCTATTCCTTTATCGGCATCGATGACTCCAACTGGGAGGTGCTCATCATCGATCCTGAGGTAAGGAATATTATTTTTAACTAACTAACGAGCCACCACTCCTTCTCCTCGCAAGGGTAGGCAGAAATGATACATTGGAGGTTATCCACCACTTACCCGCTGATATAAGTAACAGATACATACGGTGTTAGGAAGCAGTATGCAAGTGCTTAAGAGTGTATAACCAGAGAAAACCAGAAATATGTCATTTTTAAATTAGTGTTTAGACGTATTGACTCTTTTCCACAAAAATTTATAAATTGATTTCGAAAGATTGTTATTTTATCTAGTAAACGTATGTAATAAATTTTCAGAAAAAATGTTTATTTTTAATATAATAAAGTTATACCATAGGTCGTTGGCGGATTTGTTAAATTTTCAAAAAAGTACATGTATTATACAACACCCATTTCAAATCATATAATCATGCAGTAAAATAAATCAATATATTATCTGGTAAACGTATGTAACAGAATTTTAATTTTAGTTTAAATAAAATTATTAAAAAATGTATAAGTACATGTGTTTCTTGACGAAAATTGGTCCGTTTGTGCATTTATTTGCGCACTTACAGACTAATATATTTCAGATTTTTTTTACATTCTAATTTTGCTAAGACATTATTGAAAAATGATAAATACTTATGATCAAAAAATAATTACAAAAAGTACATAGTTTTAATGGTTTTATCGTCAAGCCTTTCAGCATTTTTGGATGCAGGTATAAATTAAAGCAACTTTGGAATGAAGTAAAATCGATATTGAGTTATAATTTTAAAAAGCTGGTACGGAAAATACCTTATCTTTTTAATTGGAACCGCCCTGTATGATCGTAAGAACATCTTTCGGCGAAATGTGGCTTTTCGTCCGCTGGCTGGTTATGCGCTCTTAAATAGAAAACTTAGGCAGAAGGATATATATGTTATTTCCTATCGCTTAAGAATCTAAATTACTTTCAACCGTCTGGAGCCAGTGAGACTATGACATCGCCAATCGGGGTGTATTGTAAGGTTGAAGGAGATGGGAGAGAGGAAGGTGGGGGCCTGGCTATTCAGATCTGGTCATCAACCACTGCTAAAGCCATTTCAAGTAATGTTTCGATTCTGAATGGTGTTCTTCCTCCAGGGCGACACTTCCAATGTGGAACGAATCGCAATATTTTAAATGGCGTTTAGTTTTGGTGCAACCGTCAAGTCCCGGATCCTATTTTATCGTATTTTTTGCAGTTTTCCTTCTTTCTTTAAATGTTTTTATCTGTGTTTCCTCAGCTCGACGTGCAGAAGAATGGTTTCTCCAACTTCACGGCTATTCGCAGCAAATATCCCAACCTCAAGCTGCAGATCGCTGTGGGAGGGTGGGCCGAGGGCGGAGAGAAGTATTCCGCTATGGTGGCCGACAAGGTCAAAAGGACAAAGTTCATCAATAGCATTGTCGGTGAGTTAGAGTAATTACCTAAAGTTATAGTTGTTGTATTTACCTAAAGTTGTGGTTATAGTGATTACTTAATGTCTATCTTCCTACATGGTTTGGTGAAGCTTTATATTTAGCGTAATGATAGTTTATCACGCGCTTAAGTTAAACCGGACGTAAGGCGATGCCTAATATTTTCACTGGGTTATCAATCATCAAACCTCCAAATTTCGGTTATTTTTAAGTGAAATTATTCACGTTCAATGAACTTTCAATTTTTTAAATTGAAACTGATTGTGGTTGCCTCCAGAATCATGCGTAATTGAATATTTAATGTTAAATAATTTAAAACAAAAATAGATAAAATAGCACCTAATATTCATACTAAATATTTTTCAGTTTAGTTGAGTATTTTGGTCTCAAATTCAAATTTAACATTCGTATGAAAAAGGCCGCGCAGCCGTTCCTACGTTTGTGCACAAAATATCATATTTGCAGTAAACAGTGCGCACAAAAAATCCTGTGTACAAAATTGAAAAATTACTCGGTTTTAATGAAAATTTTATATAAAGTCCACTTTTTTAAGCAAGGTGTCAAATGTAACCCAACAATTAATATAATACATAAAAACGTAGGTCCCTAATTTTTTAAACAATTTATTTTATTTTTTATCTACTAATGTTCTAGAATCCACATTTTTGCGTGCAACGATGATGTATTAGTGCAATAGTTAGTACGCAATGCTTATAACGAATACGAAACATAACTGCTTCGCCCTTCTGTGTTGCAACAATGAACAATGGTAATCTCAACACAACCATTGTTGCATCATTTATTTTCCTTTTTGTATTGACCCTGAAGGCACCTATTGTACCTTAATAAAGGGGAACACTGTAATATTCATTGTAACTAGTAGTTAAAATCCTGCACCGCAGGTTTTTGCTGCTAGGCCCTGCGGGCGGCATTTCTTTCGGGTTCGCCCAGTTCGAGTGTTGGTGACCATTTTATAAATCCGATAGGAACTAGTTGGTTAGCTGGTTCCTCGGATGCACTGTGATCCAGTGACAGCCAGTCACCGGGACAAAGTAAACGCGACAGGCAACGACGTCATATGTAATATATAGCCGCGTGATACTATTATTCACAACCCTAAGGTCCCTAAGTATTACCGTCAATCTTACCATATCCGGAGAGATACTCAAATTTACAAATCCGTACTACTTATACCTGCCAGGGACAAGTCCTCGTGCGATCTGCTATCGTAAGTGGCGCCATCCTTTGAAGAATTCTTGAATTCGAAACCGAATTACAAAAGTAGCTTTTTAACAAACTTCAAGTTCGAAGATGGCTTGGCATAAGGCGCTGCGTCAGATTTGCATTCGTAGCTGGATTCTTAAATTTCAACCGTACAGACGTTAACGTATTAATAACCTCCGATTTTTTATAGCGGTGATACAGAACTTTTAAACAGCTCTAGACGGGATTTCACTGACCGGATAGTTTGTTTACTTTCCAAGGCATTAATTTAAATACACAGTGACCTAACACGACTAATGAAGATCTAAAAATGCGTTTACTTACTGTAAATAAGTAATATTCAATTTGGGAGACGGGTATGGGTACCGCCGCCCCGCAAACCATTTATTGAACAACCAACATCCCTGCCACAGGTCATCCCAAGTTGTTCGCTATGTTTGGTGGCTCAGCAGGGTTGCCTGGGTTCATGGAGTAAGGTTTATCTAGGTCTTGGCGGTGCTTTTCCCACCTACTCCGTGGCGAGCCGTATCGGAAATCGGAAGAAACTGGTTGAGGAAGACCTTTTGATCTCTCCAGCTGGACTCTCTTTAACCATCGCTTTGCACCGCAGTGGGAGGAATGGATTGAAATGAAATTTTTGAGAAATTTGATGAATTGTTCAAATGCTGTGAAACAATCCATCCTAATAATAAAGAATTAATCTGTTCGTATTATATTATAGAACTATAATAAGACCAGTCATTGCCTACGGTAACTACGGTTGTGAGACGACTCTAAATGAAAGAAAAAAAATATTGCCGTCTTTAAAACGTAAAACTTATCTGTACTCGTATCTACACCTACCCCAGAAAATATTTTAATAATAATAATAGCCTTTATTCAGACAGTAAATTACATTACATTATTTATAACACTTATCATGCATCGACTCTCTGTCTGTATGTCACTAATTGACAAAGGCCTCCTCCAACTGTCGCCATTTCTCTCTATCATTAGCTACTCTTGTCCATGTATCACCTGCTATGGAAAATAGATTGTATAAAATTACAATAAGTCATGTCCTCGACAAATTTAACTGATCATAACGCGTAACGCATGTCGTGGACTTCAACGGAAACTGTAAATTAAAGGTATTTTTAATACATTGTTTCCCTGTTTTGTTGCCTGTTGCCGTATTAATTACAAACGCGCCCAATTAATTACGAGAAACCGCAGCCATTGGAAAGCATTTGTGTTAGAGGCCAAATCCCTTTGATGGAATCCAAATATATCATTATTTAACTTAATGTTTGTTTTTCCAGAGTTCATGAACAAGTACAAGTTCGACGGGTTCGATCTGGACTGGGAGTACCCCGGGGCGGCTGACCGCGGCGGCTCTTTCGGCGACAAGGACCGCTTCCTGTATTACGTGGAGGAACTGCGCCGGGCCTTTGAGCGCCAGGCCAGGGGCTGGGAGATCACCATGGCCGTGCCGCTTGCCAAGTTCAGACTGCAGGAGGGATACCACGTTCCTGAACTTTGCGAGTGAGTCATATTAGATAGTATAACCTTGGCAGAGTGAAGAACTATGAGATGCGCCAATAAATGATCATTCGGATAAAGGAAACACAGGTGGGGTAAAAATTACTAGGACGAGAATGATTTAGAAGTGAATCCGACAATCTAGAGTAGAGCTAGAGGCCATCGATATAATAGGGTTTTAATGCTTGTGAATTGCACACTTTGATTTTTTTTAGTAGTTTACACTTATTTTTTTTTTTATTCGCATTCGGGTTAAATCTTCCCCACAGGAAAAACTAAACCCTTCCACACACTTTTCCACAAATTATCATCTAGTCAATCCACGCTACGTGCCTAAATATAATAAATACAAAAGAATACAAGAACAACATTCACCGACTCCAGATATTTTCATATCAGAGGGTTCTGCTCGGTAGAACTCCTAACTGGACCAAAAAATCCTACTGATCCCTCAATATAAATATTTTAAAAAATTTTCGTAATCCTACATATATTTAAAATGACTGATTTTTGCATTTTTATATATAAATTCTTTGCCAAATCTAATAAGCCTAAATTTTGAATGAGAGAGCTAGGTATAATGCCATTAACCGAATTAATAAATGGTTATATTTTTATATTCTGAAATTGCCAAATTCTTTTAATCTCATTTCTTAAATCTGTATATTTTCTTATTTTTTCAGAAACATTTTTCTAAATATTACAGGAATTTGGAATAGCGACATCAATGATATAAGGTTTTTTTTAATGTTGTCATGTAAAACTATATCGGGTCTATTATGACTAATTGTTCTGTCTGTTAGTATAGTTTTGTGCTAATAAATTTTATAAAATTCATTTTCTAAAAATGAATGTTATAAACTGATTAACAATTTGATTTTAATTCTACTCAAGTGAAACTACAAAAAAGTTAACTTTATCCAAAGCTTATTTTTTGATAGATATCTATCCATAATATAACATTTATATTTCGCAACATGCGAAATTTCTGGCTTTACCTCACGAAATCCAAAGAACGTTTTTACATTGTCATATTAAAATTGAATATCAATACGACCTCATTTGACATATTTTTATAATGTCTAGTCTAGCCAATGATATTAGTATAACGGTTCACGATTAAATACACAAGATTAGGCCTGAGTTGAAGTTCACCAGAATCTAGTTCTTCATAAATCTCCGACAATGGCTAAACTTGTATGCAAATGAGGCACAATAAATCTTTGGCTTACACGATTTGTAAGAGAAATACGGGAATCAAATGATATAATGTCGCCTAAATTTATTTATTGTTAAACAACAAGAAAAATATATGGATACTTAATTAATAGATTTATTTATTAATCATTCAAGAAGAATATAATATTAATAAATCTAATCGAAACATGAAAGATAACAAGACACAGAAAATAAAAAAGGGTAACAGTCAGAACTGGGAATCAAATCCAGGATCCCTGTCAACAACAGCGACCTAAACCACTCGGCCATTGGGGTCTGTTTATTTTTTTTTTTCGATCTCATATTTCGATATCAGAATGGCAGTATTATCATCAACTAATTTTTCCCAAATTTCTTTTGGCGTCTTTTTGAATGATTTGCAAAATTCCAAAGTTTTTTTTTAAAATATGCAATTAACCCTAAAAAGAAAATTTTGTGCCGATAAAGTTAAGAAATATAGTTATAATTTTGAGGATACTCTATGGGGACAGGACAAATAAAATATTGAAGTCATTCAAGTCTATGAACTTATATAGAACTGAAAAAATACTAGAATAGGCCTCTTGCATCAATTTTTTTTTTAATTTCCGGTTTAGGCAAATATTCTAAGACATTCCGTATTTTTTTTTATCGTATTTTTGAAACCCTGGCGATTTTTTTAAAATTTCAATCCGAAAATTCAGACCATTTTTTATAAACCGGTAAGACGGTACATAATTTTATGAGTGCGAAAAAACATTAATTACATAGCCTTTAAAAAAAACGTTTTTCACAGGAGAATAACGAGGCATACCAAAAATATTACATCTCATAAATATTTTTTCTTTCATCTATCTTATTGATCATTAATCATTATAATGGTCAACGTCTATATATGACTAAATCCAATGTAATATACTTGTACTTGTAAAGTCATTTTAAATACATGTAGGATTACGAAAGATTTATTAAATATTTATATTGAGGGATCAGTAGGATTTATCGGTCCAGTTAGGATTTCATCAGAACCGAACCCTCTGGTATGAAAATATCTGGAGTCGGTGAAATATTTTCCCATTATGTTTCTGGTGGATTGACGTATTGTTTGTATTTATTATACTTATATAGCGCACTTAGATTGCGTGAATTTACTAGATAATCATTTGTGGAAAAGTGTGTGGAAGAGTTAAGTCTTTCATTTGGGAAAGATTTAACCCGGACATAAAATCTGGAGCACCGTAAAAAAATTATTTATTATAAATCAGCACCATTACCATTACACTTCTAAAACAAGTACAAAAGGCATAAAATGTATGGGGTTCTCTTCGTAACATCCGTCAAAACGTCAAACCAAATGATAAGTTCGCAGACAACCAACAATAAATCTAGTGAATGTTAAATATAAAATTAAAAAATTCGCCTGAAATCAAAGTTTTACCGTATAAAAAATATAAAAATCGGTATGGAATTTTACAAAATTAATAGAACATTATCGGAGACAGGAAATTTTCATTTAGTGACGTCACGAGCCCAAATAATAGATTTATTTATTTAAAAAAAAAAAAACTGAACATTTCTATAAAATTTTACTTTCGTAATCATCAATTACATTTTCGTAATCTTAGTGAAAAAATCTATCCACACCATTTTTTCCAAGTCGTTAAATCCATGCAAGTGGCCTATTGTTGAGAGACAGCAAATACGGAAAAATAAGGGGAGAATGGTGGGTGATTTTAATAAGCAAACGATATATGCTTTTGATGGAAGAATGAGTTTTATAATTGAAGAAGAAATGGTCAAGAGTCTCCTCCTCCACACCGCACTGGCAGAGTGGACTATCGAGGACTCGGATTTTAAACAAATGCGCTACAATAGAACAGTGACCAATTCTCATTCTCGAAATGCGGGAAATAAATCTTTTGGTTTTTTTTTGCCGTGGAAACAAGGTTTACTTGGAATATGATTTTGAATTCCAGCACAGAAAGATCCAGTTCAGGTTTTCGTACCTATCCAATTTTCTTCCCAGTAACGACACATATTGGATAACAGAGAAGAGTCAGAGATAGGAATTTTAAAATCTAAAGGAATAGAACCGGAGATTGTTCCAAGTTTAGCAAGAGAATCGGCTTTTTCGTTACCCTCAATTCCTCGATGGCCATAGACCCAAACCAATACTGTTTCAAACTTTGATTCGTTTAGAGTTTAGAGAATTGAGGATGTCTTTAATGTTACAAATAAACGAATGATGGAGTGAGTGACGGATGTATGAATCCATCCCTCCCACTGCAGTGCAAGGCGATGTTCCGAGAGAGTACCTACGGCTGGAGAAGTCAAAGGGACTCCCCCAACTCCTCTCTCCTTATCCGGTCTGCCATGCAACCGACAAACCTCACTCCATTGACCCAGGCACCCCTGCGAAGTCGCCAAACGCAGCGAATACTTGGGGTGACCTATGGCGGGGTGTTGGTTATCCAATAAATGGTTGGTGATACCCATACCAAAGTCTCTCAAATTGCGACCGTTACCTTTTGTTTATTTTCTGAGTCTTGTTCTCTATCAAGTTTCTTTAGATGTACTAGTATTGTTTTCTTCTTCAATAATTATTATTACTTTGATATATGGCATAACCTTCAAAAGTAATTCCAATAAATTTTTTTTTTTTTTTTCAGATTGCTGGATGCCATTCACGTGATGTCTTACGATCTTCGAGGAAACTGGGCAGGTTTTGCTGATGTGCACAGTCCACTTTACAAGAGACCCCATGACCAATGGGCCTATGAGAAACTCAATGTGGTGAGAAAATCCTTTTTTTAGATTTTTTGACGGAAATCGATTTAACAAAAAATAAAATTTGTGAGTTATGGCGTTATGAAATTAACACATTTTTGTCTTTTGAATATTTAGTTCATGGTTACTTTTTTTCCATCATGGGCTAGGAGCTTAGAAAAATCAATTTCATTATTGTCAAAAATAAGACTACTAGCTACGAGTAGGTATATTGCTTGTTTCAAAAATTTGTTCAACAAGAAAAAAATGTCAATCAAAGGGATATTGATACTTGGACGGTAACTACAAGTTACATATACCTATATTACTAATTGTTTGACACATTTTATTATTATACTAGCTGGTTTCCGGCATGCTTTGCAATTCCTTATAAAGAAATAAATTGTTTCTCCCTGCATGTCCTTCCCGTGCGTCCCCGATCCCCTCCCGCGTCCCCTTCCCCTCCCGCTTTCCCCTTCCACCTTCCCTGCCTTCGCTCTCCCGCTCCCCCGTCCCGCCAATTCCCATCCCACGCTCTAAAACCCCCGCGAAGGTTTCTGAATTATTACAATTACATGACAATACACCTGAAAAAAAATTTTACCGTTACAAAAACTCTTGCTAAATTGTCAAAAATGTCAAAATTTGAGAATGACATTTTGCAAGATGTATTCAATTTTCGAAACTCTTTAAATTAATTAATTTATTTGAAGTACCGACTCGCCTAATACTTTTTTAAATAGTTACCTATGTAAGGTACCAAATTTGAATGATAATTGATTGATAGGTACTTATAATATACAAAAATAAATATTTTTAATATAAAAAAATGAAAAATTGAATAAAAAATTGTAATATGTTGCACGCGAGCTGTTTGAAAACTGAATGTACTGGGACTGAATATATGGAACGCGGTAATATAAGGGGGTTGGCGGGACGGAGGAGAGGAGATGGGGAAGGCAGGGAAGGTGGAAGGGTAAGGCGGGAGGAGAAGAGGACGCGAGAGGGGAACAGGGACTCACGGGAAAGGACATGCAGGGAGAAACAATTTATAAATGGCATTGCAAAGCATTCCGGGAACCAGCTAGTGGAAAATATAATAATTTTCTTTTTTAACTTTAGACAGGAAAATACATTTCTCTTAATATAAGTAGCTATCCTAGGATAAACACATAAGACAAACATTTAATGCACTTTTATAGTAATATATTTTAAAAACATCTGGTAAGAAGGTACAATTTACAAATATATTATTTTGTAAAAAAAAACGAGTGTGCTTTAGACCAGACGACTGAAATAAAACTTCACTAACTTATAAAAGAAGAGAGAAAGAAAATATGCGCGCACTGCTTTCTCTTGCTCCTACAGTTTGATACAGACAATAGGCCTGCACTGTGTCTTAGATTTACGAAACGTAACTGGCTATGAGACAAAGAGAGAAAGGAAATGTGTGCTCTCACCTCTCTCTCTTGCCCCTACAGTAATATACGAAACGTAATTCTCTCTCTCTCTATCTTCACTACCTTATATCCCCCTCTCAACTTCCGTTCGTCTCGCCCGATCACACTTTTCGTAGAAGCTCTTGTCACGCATTCACCAGCTTACTCCCCAAGTCCATCCGATTTAAAGAAAACTGATCATTAGTAGGCTAAACCGCAAGCAGAATTATTATTATTTAATTTTTTTATAAGAAGAACTCTCTTTTTATAACTTTTGAAGGTTAATTCTATCAATGTAATATATCATTGAAGAAGAAGATAACACTAATAATCTAAACTAAAATATGAAAGAGAACAAGACACAGAAAAATAGAAAAAGATAATGATCGGCAATCCAAGAGTCAAACACGAAAGCGGAACAACTGGCACAATAAAAACCTTTCTTATTCATGTTTATTCCAGAATGACGGTCTCCAACTGTGGGTAGACATGGGCTGCTCCCCCGACAAGTTGGTGGTGGGTGTTCCTTTCTACGGGCGATCATTCACCCTGGCGCAAGGCAACAACAACTACAACCTAGGCACATACATCAACAAGGAGGCGGGAGGCGGAGAACCAGCCCCCTACACTAATGCCACGGGATTCTGGTCCTACTACGAAGTAACCCATCTTATATTTTTATTGGCTGCTAAAATTAAGATAATGTTGGTAGTTCTTAGTCGAAGTATGATACAGTTAAATATGACTGAAGGGGATAGAGTCCCATTAGCTATTATTCCTAATAATACTGCCCCGCCAAGGTTAAGGTCCTGGGTTCGATTCCTAAATGTGACCTTGTCTTTTTCTGATTTACCTTTTTCAAATTTTTGATTGAGGGTCACTAATTATGGTGATCTGTCTTTTATAGATACCAAGATTACTCTGATGTAGAGGTACAATAATGTATCTTATTTTACGTTTACTGCGAAAGCTGTACAATATTGTTCTTCTAGGAAGCCTGTATGATAAATAGGACAAATGGACAACAAACACAACCTTTTATGTGTTACTCATGCTGACTCACTCACACAAGCACACGCATATCTCTTTCATACCTTAAGACAGTGCTCCGCAATCTTTTCTCACCTACGACACACAAAAGCTAAAATATATAGATATTAAATTGGTACACAAATTTTACAATAAATTACGGTCATTTTTATTTCAATTACACCATATTTATCTATACTATATTTTGAAGAAGAGACAATATTATAACTATATAATTTTTCATTGTGTATTTGACTGCATCACAACTGTATCCGGCTCACGGCACAATGGTGGCGGAGCACTACCTTAAGACTTGAGATATACGTTCACCACACTAATATTGTTTTCATTAATTAAATATTTCAAATTGAGATTTTACTAAGTTAAAATAAAAATAAGTGATGATATTGAATTGTTTTTCAGATTTGCATGGAAGTGGACAAGAAGGGCAGTGAATGGACCAAGAAGTGGGATGAAGTGGGACTTTGCCCTTATGCCTACAAAGGTACATATTATACTTACAATCATTTACTATGGGTTTCACAAATAAATGTACAATTTAATTTGTTTCTAGGAAAGCGCCGAGCAATTTTTCCAATTCGAATTGCATATACGCAACACTAGTTGCTGGCATTTGTGTTTCCCAATCCATTAGATCCGAAGAGTTATTCTCTATCTTTTGTGGGTTCATTATCGAGATAACGAACGTGATCTCCTGTCAGATCTATGATGTTTTATTTTGTCGCGGAACCCTCTTTAAAAAGATAAACTAGTTCTAATACTAGCTCACCATATAAATATGTAATAATTTGCGTTCCCAGGGACCCAGTGGGTGGGATACGAAGACCCCAAGAGTGTCCAGATCAAGATGGATTGGATCAAGTCCAAAGGATACCTGGGGGCTATGACTTGGGCCATTGACATGGATGACTTCAAGGGTCTGTGCGGACCCACCAATCCCCTCATCAAGATCATGCATGGCAGTATGTCCCAATACTCCGTACCTACTCCAACTGTGACTACCACCCCAAGGGTAAGAACCAAAATCACTACATTTCTTTCGTCATAGCTTCAAAAATATATCATATTAGAATAAGTTAACAATAATAATCTAAACGATTATTATTATTCTCATATGATATATTTCACTGATGGGAATAACCTTCAAAAAAGTATAAAAAGAAAGTTTTTCTTATAAAAAATTGAATATTCATTTAGACTTTCATAAAAGTCAATTGTTCCATATAAATAAATTCGGATATATCTATCCGAGACGCTATCCAGGTTACAAACCAATTCTTAGAATGATTGTTTCCAATTAAAAAGGGTAGTTGCCCGTAATATGGAGAAAAATAATTAGTTGATAATAATGTAATTCTAAAATTTGAAAATATGAGATTGACAAATATGACGGCTTTGACAGAAGGTGGCAATAGCGAAATTGGTTAACGCGCTCGTCCCGGTGAGACGGAGAGGTCTGGGTTCGAGTCCTAGTTGCGACCATTGTCTTTTTCTGTTTTTCTGTGTCTTGTTCTCTTTCATATTTTCGTTTAGATTATTATTGTTAACTTATTCTAATATGA
This sequence comes from Limnephilus lunatus, assembly GCA_917563855.2. NCBI lineage: Eukaryota > Metazoa > Arthropoda > Insecta > Trichoptera > Limnephilidae > Limnephilus > Limnephilus lunatus. Next base: position 83,239,918 of record OU830596.1, on the reverse strand, counting down.
TATATTTCACTGATGGGAATAACCTTCAAAAAAGTATAAAAAGAAAGTTTTTCTTACAAAAAAATAAAAATAAAAAAAATAAATTTAAAAAAAATAAAAATAAATAAAATATATATATCATTGAAGAAGGTAACAATAATAATGAAAATGGATAACGAAAATATGAAAGAGAACAAGACACAAAAAAACAAAAAAAAGATAATGGTTGCAACTGGGACTCGAACCCAGAACCTCCCATTTATCAATTCCGCTCTTGCCTCCTTGCCCTCCTTCTGTCAAACCGTCATATTAGTCAATCTCATATACCTATATATTAGTATATATATATACCTATCAAATTTTATTTAGAATTAACAATATTGTCTTATAACTAATTTTTTTTCCATATTATTAGGCAACTTCCCTTTTTATTGGAAACATTCATTCTAAGAATTGGTTTGTAACCTAGATAGCATCACGGATAAATATAATATTGACTTGAAAGAAGGTGGCAATGGTGGTATTGGTAAACGCGCACGTCCCAGTTAGACGAGAGGTTCTGGGTTCGAGTCCCAGTTGCGACCATTATCTTTTCTGTGTCTTATTCTCTTTCATATTTGCGTTTAAATTATTATTGTTATTTCTTCTTCAATGATGTTTTACATTGATGGGAATAACTTTCAAAAGTTATTAAAAGAGAGTTTTAGGTATGAAGGTTGGAATTGATATCATAAATCGATTTATATTATTACTAAACCAGTTTTTTATGCGTATCCATCAAATCCGTAAGTTATACATATGTGAAATAAAAAATAAATGCTGCGTATTCTCCGTTCAAAATGAAAAAAAATTATTTTTATGATGCCATTTTATATTTAAATTGAAAGTTGATGTAAAAATGGATTCAAATCCAATTGTGAAATTAATCATCCAATGCAATTATTATTACTTTCTCATAACAAAAATCGTTAAACATCCACTAACGATAAGCTTCATTTCCCCATAGGCTGAATGGGCCCGCCCTCCCTCCACCCCGTCAGACCCTGCCGAGGGAGCAGTACCCCCTCCACGCCCCACCACGGCCAGCCCAGCAAAACCCACAACGGCTGCTCCTAAACCCACAACGGCCGCTCCTACACCTACAACGGCCGCTCCCGTACCCACTACGGCCGCACCCATACCCACAAGCGCTCCGACCAAGCCAACTGCGAAGCCTGGTGATGTTGAAGTAAGTAAAAACTGTTTTGTCAAACATTAGCCCACGGTTGCTTTTTACTGTTCAATAGTGATACTTAAAAGAATTCATAATCTACTCTTTCATAGATGGCGCTACTTTAATTATTTTTAAGTACAAACGCTTTTTATAAGTTAAGCTTAGCTCTGGAGGACAGGAAGGATTGTTGTAGGAGGGAGCATGAGTGAGCATTTAGCGTGTTTTTTTACTATGTACCGGTACTGAAAGGAGTGAGGCTAGTTCTAAAGAGCATTTTTTATTATTATTTAAAAATAAAGAGAAGCATTCCCCGGTTACAAATAACCTGACAATATTTGAAAATCTCTTACTACCACCACAGTAAGCGGAAAATGTTGCTTGTCTCATGATGGAGGACTTAACCAGTCGAGAAATCGAACACGCGAAGCCTGGGTGGGAACCAAAAGCGATGCCAATTCAGTCACTGACCGGTCGTTGTCATCTTCCATTGAAATGCCGGTAGAACAAGGAGAGCATTCCCACCTGACGCTTGTGCTTTCGAGATTTCAATCTCAAACGGTCCGCCTGTCTTTGCACAGATTCAAGGGTTTTTGCCAACTTCAAAATGATGTCAAGGCGTTTCATCTAGTGTTTTATCATAATGTACAAAAAGTGCAAAGGACAATTTGTTAGGACAAAAACAAATTCATGTTTTTAATTCTTGTCTATTCTTTATCTTGTGTTTTCCAGAATATTCCCGAAGATGGAGAGAATCAAGTAGAATGCAGTGGAACCAATGACTTCATGCCCCACAAGTCTTGCAATAAGGTATTTTTGATTTCTATGTGTATTGTTCTAATGTACTTTTCTTAAACCGCAGCTAAATATTACTAGTATACGAATATAGTACATATAACTGTCTTATACAAAAACAATATGAAAAAATTACTCAGCAGTAACAGAATGTAATACTTAATTAATATTGGACAGAAAAAAATAGAACAAAATACTATAGTCTATGAAACCATATTTATAATCAATTGATTGATTTCCCTTAAAAATTATGATTGGTTCAATGAATATTAGCAGGATTTTAAATGTGTCCATTAAAACCATTGGAAGATAAGATGTACAAATAATCAATGGGTCAATAACAATAACCACTATTAATTGGTGACAAAGGTTGCACACATATTTTTTTAAACTTACTATTTTGCACAAATAATACCAATTAATAACCCTGGTTGTTAGAAACGGTTTAATGAGTTAAAAAGAATGCAATTAATTTTTTTAGTGAATTAAAAGCCACAAAGTTCTGCATGTTGCACAATTTTCTGACGGAATGAAATAAAAAATATATACTTACAATTTAATATCTTATGATGCATTCTTTGAAAAGTATGTCAAATCAGAAAAACAATAAGGTATCGGCCACACGCAACGTTAATGGGGACGTCACACACAGCTATAAAAGATCATCGCACGCACAGTATCGCTCGCAATACAATCCCATACAGACCTGTCAAAAAACCAAACCTAAAGCAGATGATGCGGAGATAAACCATAGACAATACAGATTTTACGCCTTAACTGCTGCTCATGCGATTTTTTGTAAAGTTATGCGACCCCCTCTCCACTGTAAACAGGACAAGGGGTCATTTTAATTACGGAGCTGCGTAAACGTGCGAATGACATACAAAGAAATGATATTCCGCGGCAGCTCCCTAATTCAACTGACCCCCTCTCCTACCATAGGAAGAAATCTTTTATAGCGTAGTGCGTCGATACAACATACAAACGCTCACGGTTCAATAGATAAGTGCTAACGCTTTTAACTCTGCGTGTGGCCGATAATTTTCCTACAGAGTCCTGCTGGAAAGATCAAAAGGTCTCCCTCAACCATTCCCAACTGCCATGCAGTTGATAAGCACACACATTTGTTGCCAAGACCCGGACAAACGTCACCCCATGAACCTGCTTTGTCAAAAGCATTACAGCAATCACCACATAATTCTCTTATTTTTGACATAGGTATTACTATTAATTTGTGTCTTTCAGTACTGGAGATGTGTCCACGGACAAGCTGTTCTGTTTTCTTGCCGTCCAGGAACAGTTTTCAACGCTCGCAACCAAGTCTGTGATTGGCCGGAAAATGCTGACAGGAAAGAATGCATCAACCAATAATAACCTTCCAACACTTATTTTCATTTATTCATCCACTTCATCATAATCCCACTCATTGCATGCCACACTTTAGCCGGAATCTCACAGCCACTTAAGCATAATGTTAAGTGAACATTTAAGTTCATCTTAAAAGTACAACTTCATCTCGTGTACACTTAAGTTCATCTTGTGTACACTTAAGTTCAACTTGTATACATTTAAGTTCATCTTAGTGCATGCCAAATTACATACGTAATGAACGACACAGCCTTTATGCAGATGCATGTTTAATTTGAGACTTGTGAGATTTTGGCTTTCATCAGTTTCTAACCTATTTATTCGCACATACTTCTTAACCTTAACATAAATATCTACTAAACTTAGTGCCATGTGAGAAACATTGTTTTTAATATTGTGTAAGACTTATTTAAGAAAAACATATTTTTTTAGGGGATCATTCCTATTTTTCTACATACTGTGTTCAATATTACACTACAAGTGAATGTAATTATTAGATTGAGATATCTTTTCAATATTGTATAAGATGTGATAAATAAAGAAAATTCTACATTATATTACTTTGTTATTTATGTAAACTTATTGCAATTATGTTTCTTTCTTATGAAAACCACCAAAAAGTTATATTGGCTGGAGCAGCGGTATGCAACCCTGGGATCATCAAAATAATGACGTCGCCAAAGAGTCTACAAGATTTTATTTTATTAAAGTTATTTTCGCTGATAAGTCATAAATTACAAGATGATTCGGAAACATACACGGATAATAATAATCATTAATTAATAATTCATTCACTTTTCAACAGTGTAAAGATAAACTTTAAAAAAGGAGAAGCTGATAGACTTGATATCTGATGAAAGCCTTCAAGGTAGGTATTTTACAAAGGCACAGATTTTTTAATTGGACTGAAAAAGATTTTCCATTCTTACTTAAGGCGATCCAATAGTCCAGGAAAAAATCGAATTCGGAATTCACGCCCCTTTATAGGAGGAGTTTAAAAATACTTGAGGAAAAGCTTTTGGAAAGGTTGGAAAAGGTATTTGAGAAAAAAAAATTAATTGTAAAGGCCTTGTGGGTACTAAAGGGAGGTGGACTCTCCGTCGTTTCGAACCTTTCATCTGCCTGAACAATAGTTGTGTTCACAAGTAGTGATGTCACAAGACTAAATATTGAATATTATTAAGGCTTCAATAAAACTTTATTTATTTTTAAGAATGAAGAATAAGAAAAATAATGTGGAATAAATGACATGCTGCCAATAAACAAAATATATATATTCGCACAGTTTAACCAAGGTCACTAATCCAACAAATATCCTGTAATCCTAGATTAAGACAAGCGCAACACCGGGATTACGGTGCTGACAAATTGACCAGGATTCACGAGATCCAAGGATTAAAAGCTCTACTTCACTCAATTTTGTACCTAATTTAGTATATTGAATAAAATGTTAAATTAATTGCTTGTTTTATTTAATGCTAGCAAAAATATATAAAATTGATGTTTGCCTCTGCCTTCTCCGATTCTTTTTAGAAAAATTGTGTTTGAAATAAAGAAGAAACGGGTAGAACCAACTGTTACCTTGACATCTACCTGAACCAACATTTGTGTACCCTGTAAATTTGGTGATTGTTTTCTCTTCTGAGGTCACTGAAAAGTCTTCTTTGATTTTGAGGTTGCAGTTCCAAAACGGTTGCAGACTGCTCGGCTAGAGGCAAGTTTCTTCTTTCTAAAATTTGGTGTGGCAATTAATGATTTTTTATTCCATTGAAGACAAAATTTTCACACAAATTTACTGGTTCAAAAATATAATATAGCCAGCTTACCCGGCCACATTGCTGTAGCTAAAGAAACACAACGCCATCTACTGGATGGTTACCCAACCTAGATAACAATTATTGTAATAATGATTAATTAACTCACACCGCCATCTGTTACAAACTTATGGAATTTACAAATAATTACAAGTCCTATGCCAGGAATTCGCTAGTGGCTTATAAAAAATTAGAATAATACTCTGTTTTAATACACCAATTATTTAGAGAAGGGTAAAACAAATTTGTATTATAAAAATAAATAAAAGACAATTAAATACTTTTGTATTTATAACATATATTTTAATGAAAATTTCTCTGATTCAATTCACCAAGAGGGTATTTTACAGAACAGATGATTGATAAAATATTCTTAACTCAACAAATATGACACTGAATTTGTACAAAAAAATAACTAAAAATATAAACTATATTACAACAATTTACATAAAGAAAATTACAAAATGGACGAATATTAATTCACAGACTAAGTATTATTATTATTTACTGTTCTCGTGGAAACAACTAATAAAAAAAATACTTTTGAAAATATATTAACTATAAATTAGATAAAAAAAAATTAACATTGCAGATAATACATCTCTACTTTAAAAGAATGCTAAACTAAATAAATAATGTACAAACATTTGTTTTTACATGCAATTTAAAAAATGGCACGTTGATCTGAATAAACCAACTCAGGAAGATTTTGTAATTGATAATATCAAATGGCACTTATTATTAGTATATACTAGAAATTTGCCAGTAAAATTTACAAAACTCATTGAACTTAAATAATTATTTATGTATTTGAAGGTCCTTCAAATTCTACATTCAAAAATAATAAGAAAAAATTATCAATAATAAATACAATTAACCAAAATTAATGTTTAATTCATTTTAAACAATTTCTTAAGTACTAATAATAATATAAAGCATTTCATACAACAAAAGCTTAAAACTATTCAAAACATATAAATGTTTAAGACTAAACCAATCATATATGTGCATTAAAAATTATAAAAACTGTATAACTAGGTACTTACATAAAAAGAAAAAATATTTAAGTCATATTTACATTGTTTCGTGCTTAACAGTTTGGGTACCAGTTTAAAAACCATAAATATTATTTTAATAATAAAAACTTGAGCAATATTATTTACTTGAAGAACTAAAAACATTAAATTGTTTAATGGATTGACATTAGTAGTATGTGATCAGTTCATTTGTAACATTTGTCAGTATAATTTCTATGTTTAAAGGAAGTTATTCAGTTAATTGTGAATTGTTTACTTCAATATTAGAATTATCATTAAGTGTGGGTATCAACAGTTAAAGATTTATTTGACTTACAACAATGATGTATTTAGAGGTGTCAATTAAGACACAACTTAATTTGTCAAAAACAGTTGTAAAAAAAAACACAGAAGTGCGTGCGTATAAATTACTTGACTTGCAACAATGTTGTACTTAGAAATGTCAAAAACAAGACATAACTTCATTTGTCAAAAACAGTTGTCATAAACAACACGGAACATGCATATAAATTACTTGACTTGCAACAACGTTGTACTCAGAGGTGTCAAAAACAAGACAACTCCATGTGAATAACTTACTTGACTTGCAATAATGTTGTACTCAAAGGTGTCAAAAACAACACAGAACTTCATGCATATAAATTAAGTACTTGACTTGCAACAATGTTGTACTTAAAGGTGTCAAAACAAAACACAGAACTTCACATGTATCTCTAGTTTTTAGTTATATAATATAATAATTAGAATATATATTAATTATTTCATTTAATGGATACATAAATCTGAAGCTGCAAAATAGAATTAAAAAATTGAATCAACACTCACATAAAATACACTGAATGAGCTACCTTTTCATAATTCAATTATTATAAGTTGAAAAAATTCTGTCTTTCATAGATTTCGTTCAATAATGCATCTATGTCAAATTACAACAATGAAGGTATTTTGGTAATAACTTTAGCATCAAGACTTCGAAATAAGAATTGTTTTAGGTCTTACCAAACCGATCTTTCAATATGGCAGAGATCATCTTGTGTATTAAATATGAACGGCAATTAAGACTTAAATAAGGCTACATTATACGAATAAAGCGATTTGCTAATTAAATTTGTTTTTTACCTCGTACAATCTAAACACATATCTTATAGTATCTAATAACAGTGGTAGGTCCAAATATTAATCTATCAAGTAAAGGATAGGTCGAGCATAAGCTGTATCACATGATAATAGTTATCTAAGATAGAAAAAAGTTTTTCTAAACTTTAGGAAAATGTTCGACACAAGTTATTGTTTCTAAATTACTGTTTCCAATTTTAACAATCTCAAAATCTAGTTATTACATAGTAGATACAAAATAGAAGTCAGTTAAGAATTCAGTATGAATGCAAATGTTATGTTAAACTTTGAATCTGTCGGTGATATGGGTTTTTAGATTTTTTTTTTATTACAAGAGCCGTATAAGCTTTGTCAAATTAAAGTTGACTTGATTGTTTATTTCTGTGTGTTTTTTTATTGATTGATTTAAATTTGGACAGCACAAATTGTCAACACTCGTTTGCACAGTTTTCAATAATTAGTATTTGAAGTTTGGTAAAAATAAGCTCATCTATCAGACATTTGTTTTTTCTGTCGTACATTGACGTTAAAGCATTGCCTATAGGGAAATATATTCAGATCATTGGTGTATTAATAAACTTATGACACGGCATAGAATTGTCACCTCTATTTCTAAAAGTATTCAGTATATCATTCTATGCACATCATCTATATATTAATCCATCCATGATTCAGGTAAATGTGTTTAAGTGTTCCATAAGTTTATGCATTTTTTTATTGTTTGGAAAAGAATAATTACAATGAATTAGACTTCTCCAACTATAAGATAAAACACTATGAAAATTCTTCACAGAAAGACCAACGAGTTTAAATGATTATTTATATCAAGCAGGTATGTCGTACAATTGCACATTTTGATTTTGAATTGACTTTTACATTGATGAAAATGGTTTAAGTTCAATAAGTGTCATTTACAAGAAATGTGTATATTTATATATATAATGGAGTTACTATGTTTTCACAGATAGTATATGGAGTTACTACGTTTTTACAGCTATGTAATAGATAATATCGATTTACCAATTGACAAACGCATCTCAGTTTTCAGTAATACTTCAAAAATAATACTTTATGTGTTATTATTTGAGAGGTTTTAAATCCCTAATGCATAAAAACCTCAAATTTGTTATTTATTTCATGCATGCATTTTTTTATAATGGTGATAGAATCTTTATAAATTCTTCATTTTACTTTCAAAGATAAAAGTTGAGTGATAAATTTAAGAATATATAATGAGATATATTATTGTATGACGTAGATACCCTAATTCTTCTGATTAGTACATATAATATGTATTGCTTAATACCAACATGTCATTGTTTTCCTTTTTCAATAGAACGGAATAATAATTAAATCTGCTTTCACGCAAAATAATACCAAGCAGAATAAACGTCTTTAGATATTAGGGCCTAGCAAAAAATGACTTAGATTTAATGGAAAATCACTAAAAGGGTTCAATAACCTAAATATAATTTTACTTAGTTCCTTTGTCTCGCAATAATTGATAAATTGCTCCTATTTTTTAGATCTCAAAAACTTCCAAACATTCAGTGCTAAAATGTACCGCAATCTAAACGCGTGACTGGATTATTTTTCCTAATTATGTATTTTTTACTTTAGGCCTCAACTGATCTCAATTCTCTACTTACAGTACCGTCTAACATAGATTTAATACTGATATTATAAGAGGTGAGAATATTGATATGTTCATATATGATTGAACAGTAAGCTACACAAATTCAGAACTTACGGACCTAGACACACAAATAAGTGATAAGTTTCCAATTCAGTGATATATCTCAAACTTCAACTCATATAATGCTTTTTATCCACATACATATATTCTTATTCAAACAATGACTTCCACAAGAAATTGTTATTTTAAAGCTTAATCATTATTTTCGTAATGCAAAATACATGCCTAAAGAAAAAAATCCTATTCACAGGATGATATTGATTATGTTATTGTGTAAACAGCAAGAATAATAATTATTGCAATGAATTCAATGTTTTCGATTCCAATACTAATTCCACATATATCGCTGATAATAATTATTATGACGTATTCTCTAATTACACTTACGTAATACATTTTCAATAACAATCAACTTTAACCTCCAATAATTTCAAACCCTTTTTCCCTCCAATAATCTATCTGTCAAAGTACAATAATGTTCTAAATGAAACACATTTAAATTTTAATGTTTAGGAAAATCTACCAAGAAAGTATCTACCTCAAATTCATTACTAAATATTAATTACTTAGCCAAGTAGGTAGTTTGTGCTGGCAATACTTAGTTTTAGATATTTATTTTTTTTGGATTCTCACTAGCTTTACATATTTTTTAAAACATTTAGTGCAGGTTTGTATTATCTTAGGTGAAGAAGTTGTCCCTCTGTTGGTAAAGTGGTAGTTCTACATCTGGTGAGAGATCTTCAGAATCGTAACTAGATTCACCTTCTGTCGCTTGACTTTGCAAAGCTTTTACTGAAAATGGAGAACACATTCATTAGGTTGTAGAAAACAATATGTATTAATGTTTATAATTCTGTAAGTAAAATATTACAACAGAAGGTTTAGAATATGGAATTCATTAATTTAATTGCATCTTAAAAATTGTCATATTACAATAACTAGAAGTCAATACAATACAATGTATAGCATTAATTGATTATAAATTATTAAATGTGTTATTATTATTTTATTTCTATAAAAGGGTGTATGATATCTGTTGAGTGCACATTATGCGGCATCGAGGTGTTTTTATGCGAAGAGGAATTCATAGCAAAATGGACAAGAAACAAATTTAAAGTAGGTTAAAACAGATCATAATAGTAAATTAAATATTATTATGGAATAAGTAGAACAAAATATATGATTGTTACTAAATACCAGTAGCGTAAAAAGATTTTTTTCAATTTTTGTGATTTTTCTTTTCTTAATCAAATTCCAAGCTTTTATTGTAAATGGAAAATTGCTGAAATAAATAGACGGCAAAATGAAAAAGAATAATTTGTAATCTCTATAAAAAGAAAAGATGAAATTTAAAAAATACGTATTTCAGGTAGGTAGGCATATGTAAATACAAAACTTATCAGAAACAATTGAAAAAATCTTAAAATTACTCCCTGCCACTGCTAAATACTAGAGCACTATTTCTTGTTTTATAAGTATCGCAATCCATTATCAACTCTGAATCAAAAGACGAAGCTAAATTGAAGGCCATTTCAGAATGATGGTGACATCATGTTCCATCTCCCGTGTTTCTATTACTTATTTGTATTTTAAATCCCCATCTTATAAAGTTTCAAGAAGTTGAAAATCTTGTGATATAAGAGGGTTTCACCACAACTACAGATAGCGATAATTTCAAAACACATTGCTCTGCAAAAATCAAACAAAGAAAACGACAACATAAAAAACTCACATTCAATTGTCAAGCTTATCACATGAATAAAACCAAGCATTAGTTATTGCTAATTGCGAGTAGATGGTGCCCGGGTGTGGTTGGTTGGTAGATGGTTGGGTGTTTAGGGTTTTTGGTTCAAAACCGGTGAGGGCGGGCTGTGCAGTCCGTCGGCTCCCGTACCTAGTGGGGGATCAATAACAAACACAAAACACATAAAAGCCAAGGTCCATGCAATGATCAAAACACTTGTTAAGGGAAAAACTCGCCAATTGCGTTGCAAAATTTAAAAAAAATAATCATTTTAAAAAGTTGCATTTTTTATAAAGATTTCCCAGATAATGGTGCCGCGACCTGGAGTGGTTAGGAAAACCATAATAAAATGGGGGCCGTGACCAGGCGAAACGTCTATCCAACTTCCGAAATGGAGATCTCTTTATTAGGAGTGGTTAGGACATCTTTTTTGTCTTAGGTTGGAGTGTTTCACGAAAATTCAAATTTAACATTGCCATCAAATGGCCAATTGGCACCATTTTAGTTTTTTGACATACCAAAATGATCTGTTTCAGATTTCTTTCAAATTATGATCAGCTGATAAGCATACAGCATGAAAGCCATGTTGTCATCTTGTCGCTGATTATAATTTGCTGATAAGTTGAAACGGCGTTAAATATGGATCTTTCAAAGATTAAACAAAACAAAATGGCGCTGATTGACGGTTCGATGACAATGTTACATTTGTATGTCGGTGAAACAACTGGCAACAAATATGTTTTAATCCAAAAAAAAATTGTTAAAATCCAACAGCTATAGCATTGCCGGCATTGCATATTAAAAGATGAGTGATGCTGCAAAATGCTATGCGCTGTACGATTGATGACTTGATTAGCAGGGCGTTTAAAATTAGCGGCTAAAATTTCCAAATTAATTGTTAAATAGGAAATAATAATAATGGTGGAACTATCAAAATGCTGTATTAATAAATTCATGAAAAATTAAATAAAGTTTTTTTTAACAATCCTATCGGCATTACTATGTTCCGACCTATTTAATTGCTCAAATAGGACTCAGATTCATCAGGTTTTTGTTAGTTTGACAATCACAATATGTGTACAACATTTCTGGACAACAGGATTTTTGCAAGGGTGTTAGATTTTAATTTCACAACACTATAATTTAAGTTAGTGTTAAAACATGAAGTGGCCACTGTGCAAGGGGGTGTGAAACATTTGCTGTGTTTCTGTAAACCAAGCCACTACAAACTTTTTGCGATCAAGTGATGAGATCAAAAATTACGAATTTTGCGTCACTGTGCAAGTTCACAAGTTATCCCCAAACATTGAAAAAAAAAAACATTATTTGAAATTTATCTAAGAAGTACAACAATGAAAAATTCAGTAGACATCAAAAGCTATCTTTCTTAAGTTAAAATCAGTGTTGTACTGAAGAAAGATAGGTATTTAAGGTACTCAACTTCTTTATTGTAAGTTCTGTTGAGAAATTGTGTAGAAGAAAGTAATTCAGATGTAACTCTAAGAATGAGTTACAAATACATAATATGCATTTCACAATCATAGTGGCCAAAATATTATGCCATAATAACTACATAAATAGTTTCAATTATTTTTAAGTGAAAACCATTTCACCTATCAAAAAGTGATTCGGTGGGCAACGTACACAGTAAAAATATTCATATGAATTTTATTATTAATGTAGATGCTAACCTTATGCCAAAATTTTGATATTCTCCTGAAATATATGTGTCAGGTATCACTTGATTTTATTGGGCACTATTTCAGACCAATATGCTATATGATGTGTTTAAATACTTGACATGAATCAAAAGTTCAAAGAAAGCTATGATAAATGCCTAAGAAGATACTATGAATTAACAATAACAATAACTGATGAAGAACTTCAAACTCTACGATAACGATTTATGATTTCAAATCAACTATTTATGTAAATGTCTTCCAAATTGAATACTGTATCAAAATGTAGCATGCATTTAATTAAAGGAGATTCTTACCAGCAACGATCTTACTCATCTCCATGACTTGCTTGGCCAACATTTGGTTCAGCTGCAGTAAGTGCTCACGGTGGCGTTTATCATTGTCATCGGGACTCTAAATTGGAAAGATCATATGATTTATCAATTTATTGTAGGGATCCAGAAATAGATAATAGAAACGCAGGGAAATGTGGCATAGAAGCGCGCCGACTATCGACGATCAAACTGCAGGGACTATCAAAACAAAGGAACCAATGAAAATTATGCGTTTGGTGTGCAGATAGTAGAGGCATCAATGTGCAATATACAAGTATGGATTAAAGATGTTAGCGACACTTTGGTGCGTACAGTTTCATACTAACAATTGTTCACGATCCATCTCCCTTATTATTTCTATTATGTATCTATTATCCATGCTTGATACTTGATTTTCAAGTATTCAAATACATACTTGAGTCGGAGTCAAGTTAAGAGTCAGAATAACATAAGAGTATGCACGAAACGACATATGAATGTAAATGAAGCAAGTAGTATGTACCAAGACAGAGTTCCAATTACATAGTTATGGTCCCTGCTGACAAAATGAAATGTTTTGAAACTAGTTTTTAATAAGAAGCTCGATGATCCAATATGCTCTAGGAGTTGCACCCCTGCAGAACTCAATTAAAAAGTTTAACATACCTTGCTTGGGTCTCCAGATGGAGTTGTGCTTGACAGCATTTTCTTGATGGACTCAACTTTCTCCATACGCTTTTTCTGCTCTTCAGGCGAGAGTTCTGGAGCCTAGAAGACAAAAAATAATTTAAATGTTTTTTTGTGTATATATTATACATTATGGCTGGCATAATTATTATAGTTATCCACTGGAGCGACCACGCAAAATAAATAAATTTGACTTGATTGCTCGAGATTTCCCAGAAGCACGATTTTTTTATTTTTCTTCAACATTAAAAAAATTATACCTTCGAATTTTAACACGGAGACATAAAAACTTATTATAGTGCTGTATAGCCAATGAATTAACCTGTATTTTACCATTTATCTCATATTTGTAGGATTTATAAAAAAAACTTTAAATTTATAACCGCGCGAATCCTGCGTGTTTTTTACTTCGAAACTGACGTGAGGGGTACTTATTCCAGTCAACATAGAATACTTTCGATTTATGTATGTTGTCTGTGGTATACTTGATAATGAAAGGTGCTATGGAAAAAGGACTTAATTTTATCCGCAAACATTGTTCTAAAATAGTCTACAAAGTTCGAATTTGGGACATCTATGGTCATGAAAGATAAAGCATTTCAAAGCTTCCTTTTAAAATAAATAGATGGCTATGGAAATGTTTTAAATAATTACAATAAATGTCTTACGAATGGTAGGAGAATGTTGTCCAATTTTGGACCGATATCCATCGCAGAAAAATAAAAGTGGTCCATTTTTCGACCACAATCGCTCCAGTGGTTATAAACAAAAAGTTACAATGATATACATATGTCACACAAGAACTTGCCCCAAGGTTATTATGAAAATCGTTGAGGTCATAAAAAAATGTAGATATGAATCTCTTTGGAGAATTTCTTTCGATCTTTTAAAATTTAAATGTAGAATTCTTTTAATAATAATGGTGTAAGCTCCCTTGAGATGATTTTCTTACAAAAACGGCGCTGTAGAAATGATCCAAACATTATTATTAGTAAGTTTAAGATTGCATCAGGTTGATTATTTGGGCCTTTTCGTCTTTATTGACAAAATCGCATAAATTTGACAGTAGCAGATCATTGTTGACAGGAAGCCATCTTACTGCAAATAAATTTACAGATGTAAACGATCGCATGAGCATTTATACAGGTGGAACTTCCGAACAACTTCCGTGAGCATTAATTACCACAAGTTGGTTGCAAATGTAAACGCTCCTGTGAGTAACTTGTCAAAAACTTCCGTTAAGTCGTAAATTTTACTTACGAGTGTAAAGCTAGCCTTAGAATATGGTCCAGTTAACCTAACTTAACCTAATCCAGGTTTAACTCATACTTTTATTAAAGCTATTGTACTGTCTTATATTCTCCAAACCTTATATGTAATATGTATCTCAGGATTTCCCAGTATTCAAAAATATTAATGGTCAAGAACAAACCCTTACATAAAACAACTAAATAATATTGGCGCCGCCAATATATGTAACATCCGCAGACCTATAGTTCCCAATTGATCAGACATGCGACAGCCGCGTAGATAAGGTTATTAGCACTAATAAAATAATGTGCCTTTAAATTCAAACTATTCCTACCATAACTAACTTAAATCGTAAAAAAAATTTTGAACGTACCTGTTCCGGCACATATCGCTCCGGTATGAATATCTTATTAGGCGCAGCTAGCAGGCGGTCGATGGTGTGTTCGCTGTAGTGGTCAGTGTGTGGGGCAGGCAAGGTGGAGCGCACCACATCCGGGGGGGCGGCGAGGGGAGGGGGGCCGCGGGAGGACTTGGCGCCCCCCCTGAGCACGCGCTCCATGTCCACATCGTCACGGGCGCGATACCATTTCTGCAACAAGTGAACAAGTTAATTTTGGGTGATTTTGGAAGGTTGTGAAATAAAATTAATTTTGTGGTATACAATAATATTTGTGACAAAAATGTGTGATGATTAGATTTGAGGGGGGTGTAAACAAAATAATATTAGTGATGATAATTTGAATTTGTGACAGTGTAATAAAAATTGTGACATAAACTGAAATTGGTGTGATAAAATTTAATTTCTGACAGTATGTGTTAAATTTGCGTGATAAAATTTTATGTGTGACAGAATTAAATTTGTTACATAAAATTACATTTACAACAAAATTAAATTTGCACATTAAATTTGTGACATAAAATGAAATTTGTGATATAAAATTAAATATGCAACTTTTTTTTTTTTGGTGTTTCAGATTTTATTATGTTTGGGTTAAATCTTCCCCACAGGAAAGAATAAACCCTTCCACACAGTTTTCCACAAATGATTATCTAGTAAATCCACGCTATGTAAGTGCACTATATAAGTATAATAAATACAAAACAATACGTCAATCCACCAGAGACCAAATGGGAAAATAATTCACCGACTCCAGATATTTTCATATCAGAGGGTTCGGCTCGGTAGAACTCCTAACTGGACCGATAAATCCTACTGATCCCTCAATATAAATATTTCAAAAATCTTTCGTAAAATTATAATTATGTTCTTATAATTTTTTTATTTTTTTATTATTTAGTTAAAAACATTGTGACAAAAATAAACATAATACAATCACATAACAAAATTGTGAAATATATATTTTTTAAATATTTCTACGTCAATTAAGAGAACTAGCTCTTGAGTTTGGTGTAGGAGTTAATGATATTAGTTAATTTCGCCTTGTACGTCATTAGTTAACTAATAACACTTGTACACATTTTAAAATCTCCAGTTATTTGAAATATTATTATTATGTAATTTTGCTGTATAAATGTAACTAATGTACCTAATAAAAAATAATCAAAAATATATATATATATGATATGAAGCACAGAGTAAGGAAGAGACAGAGCTGCCTATGAGGGCGAGGGGAATAGTGATTTGTCAAATCACGTGAATCTGACAGTATAAAGGCACCTTGAATTAATATCACCATTTAATCAATGTCAAGCGAACATACATTTTGCCTATGAATTACTAGTTATTTTTACAATGGTGCGTAAATTGTTGGCTATGTAAAAAAACTTCACTACAAATCCCAAACCAGGTGAATTCGAGCTTGTTTCCAAAACTGAATATTTTGTTACACTATTTTGTTACACTATTTAGTTGACACTCTTATAACGTGCACATACATGTTATAATTTACCAACCTCACCCATTTTTAGCCTTGCTACACAACCTGATTTGAAGGCGGTTCAAGTTTTTAACCATTTTTACGAAAATTCTGATCCTGCGCAGAAAAGACCTTCAATGGACTGCGCTGCAAACCGTTGCCTTACTTTAGCGAATTTCCCTTTTCTGCGCAGGGTCTGGTAATCTGAATGTGCATTTTTCGGCGTTCAACGAACGACTGATGTCTTAGATTATTCATAGCATTGTCAAACCCTTATGGTGCGAAAAGCATGATTGTCTCCAGCTCGTCAAAATGGTACCGGGATTTCGTGTTAGAGCAGGTCTATCTCTTCTGAAGTCAATGATACGAAGTAAATTTGCCGGATTATGAAGCATTAAGTTGTCTATCATTCAACTCATCACAGATCGTATAGCTTAGCATAAGTTAGTGTGAAAACAAAGTGTTCGAAATGAAATCATCATTTTAAAGATGCAATGAAAGTGTGACTTACCTCTTGGTAGAAGAAGTCATCTCCATTAGTCTGATCCAAAGCCTTAGCGCTCAGATGATGCGGGGCCGTGTAATGCCTCCTCTTCTCCTTGGGAACCTGCCTCCTGTGCTGCGATCCGTTGCTCTTCACTATCCCATTCTTTTCCCCGGCCATTTCAATGATGATCTGCCTCGCAGCCTCACTGGTAAACACGGGAGATAATTCCGCATTTCCCTTCGTCAGACTATTGATGCTTGCCGTCTTAGACAAACCAGGACTCATTATTCCATTGCTGTATGTCATCCTGTTCACTTCCGACATGGAACCATCCATGTAAGAAACTGAATGAGATACGCTGTGCTTTGGTAAGCTATAATTGTTGCTTGTAACTGGTAGTGGTAGAATCGGCGCACTCTTTTGGTATCCGTATTTGCTGTGTGACATCTGCATCATGTCTTGATGATTAGTTGCGTATTCGTTGTTATTTGTAAGCGACGGACTTGACACAAATTTGTTATTGATGTTAGCGCTTGAAGTGGACATCATGTTGTCGAAGGGGTTATTGACATTTGTGAGTGAAAGTGTATTTGGTGGATTGGCATGAGATCGGTGTTGATATGTTGGGGTGCTATCCTTTTGGTAAAGATACTGTCTTGCCTGTTCTTGTTGGTAAGCAGCGTTGGGGTTATACATGGGTTGGTACTGCGGTTGGTTGGCTTGGAATCCCCTGGGAAGTGAGGTGGAGCGGCTGCTGTACTGGGCCATACTGTCTTCCTCTAGTAGCTGGTCCAGTGTGCCGGCTGCGTGGTGTGCCGACCATTCTGAGTTTCCCGGTTGGAGAGAGGAGCGTTCTCTGTCTCGCTGACGGCGTTCACTTTCACGCTTTACGATGCGGACAGTTTTGATCTCTTGTTTTTCAACACTTGACAGGTTAGCTGCAAAGAAACAAACCACATGTAGGCCATCAATAATTTTGAGGTTAGGTTACTTTATGTGCAATGACTGATGAACTGATGAATAGAGTCAAGAGCATTAATAAATAAAATTACAATAATTATAATATCATCGTTCAAATTGCATTTTGCAGCCATTTGATTAAGATGTACTCAGCTTTGTATGTATTTCAACTCACCAAAAGCACTATTTAGTCCGAGATCGTCGCTCTGATCAGGAGAGGGAGCCCTCTGCTGCTGTTGGTCAGAGTGTATGTCGATGTAGAGGGGGGCCATGGACCTGGTGGGGCTGCAGGAGCCGTGCTCCGGATCCTCGTTGTCCAGGTCTGTCTCTGCCCAGGCAGGGTTGAAGCGCTGCTTGTTCTTGGTATCTGCGTAACCTGCAAAAAGTCAAATATCATCAATAATGCAAACAAAGTAAATAGGCATTATAGCACAACCATAAATAATAGAAGCGTCTTAGATGGGAGAAAGGTTTAATTCCCTTCCCTTTCTGGTGGTCTGCTGTTGGGAGTTTGGCTAGCATTAATCTTCACCCTATAGCTTTGTAACTCAGAACAACTCATAGATAATAGAAGAAAATAGCTCATAAATAAAAGAACAACTCATGGATGGGCCATGAACCATTGTTAGTATGAAACAAATAATAAAAAATGTCGTGATATAACTGAAAGTATACTAGATTATGAATATATATATATGTATTATTTTACCAACAGAATTTCTTCATTCATTTTCATTTTCAAATTCATTTTTCTTGTTTTATCTATTAATATTTCTTTAGTTTATTATGTCAGCTAAACAATAGTAAAAAATGTCATGGTAAAACTGAAAGTATTCTAGAATATGAATATACATATGTATTATTTTACCAACAGAATAGTCAACACTATAATTTACTATAATTTACATGTAAAAACATTATCATACTGGAATGTCCTAAAACGGGCAATTGCCTAGTTGGACATTTTAAGTTCACTATATTGTATTATGTAATATTTACAAACAATAAATAAATAAAAATAAATAAATAAAAAAAAATAAAACACAAAAATGTCATCAACATTGTTAACGCGTGCTACTGCGAATCGCATCTGCATGCATCGGCACCGCGCCTTTGTTTCTACCTATAATCCATTTGCATAACTTTCATTGACTCTGCTGCTTTGTGAAGTTTGAAGTTTGGTTGAAGCTCGGCGATGGTCGGAACGTTTGCATGCTATATATCCCTTTATTTCTATTATATAGAAAATGTATCCATCTCTTAAAAGCACTACAGAAATGATGATTTTTTTTTACAAATTGAGTTACTCAATGCTTTTTCAACACTCTTATTTCTCAGGCCTCGACCGTATTTTGTCATAGGGTCAAAATATTTCCGTTTTGCAATAAAATTCAAATAAATTAAATATTTCTGAATGCATTCGAAAACTAAAAACTGTTTTAGAAAGGTGATGAAATACTCTTTCAAATTTTATAATTCAAAATAAACATATAATTTTTGAAATATGTACAAAAATTTTGCAGGCAAACATTAAAAAGTTTTAAAAATGTATCACCTTACATTACATTACTAAAATTACCTACAACAACAAAAAAATAACAACACCTACATACATAATATTCTATTAGGCAAATTTAGTATATGTTCCAGTCAATTCCCTTTTTTGTCTTTTCATATAAAAATAAATAATAAAAAATTCTCAAAGTTTCAATATTTTTTTCAAATTGCGGTGGGAAACTCTGGATTCATAGAGGTGTACATTTTTATTATTTTGCAGTTAACTTTTAGATTTGAATATAAAGCGTGACACTGTGTAGATCATATTTCTAACCATGACACAAAGATTTCTATGAAACCTATACGAGCTGTTCCGAAAATCGAACAAAGAGATGGAGTGTCTTTTTTAAATTTATTTATTAAAGTTCACACTCATACTCGAAATTATGTAATTGTTTAATTTAAGGTTAGAGAGAAGTATCATACCATTTGAATCATTGAAGTCATTAACAGTAGCTGGAATATTGCTGTTGGATGATGACAGACCAATGCTTTGAGATTTGTCTGTCAACTGTCGGACGGCCACGCTTAGTTCCTGACGCTGCTTCTGAAGGTCGCCAACTAGGTGCTGAACTCTCTTCAATTCTAAAACAACCGTTACATATCATTATTAGTTAAGTACATAATATCCCATAGATACATCTATAGATTCTCAACCTCTTTTTGGCACACTGCCCACTTTGAATATATTTTTTTTTCTAGTGCCCCCTAACTCGTGAAAAAAAACATAAACAAAGGCTTAACGGAATACTACGATGGGGTTACATTTGCCACAACGGAGGGGGCGTAATGGGATAGAGAAAATATTTTAAGGTGTGATGTAATTTATGGATGGCGATGGGATGGGGCAAGATAGGATGGGGTGGGATAAGTTTCTCTGGGTATCCTACCGCCCCCCTGAAAGTCTGAAACGCCCCCGAGGGAGCGACTAGATCACAAGCAAAAGAAAGTGTGCCGAAGCACATTTCGTCAAATCACAGATAGCCTGATTTGTCAAGAATTCAGAATATCTGTAATTTTTTTGCTCTATTTTGTCTAGAACATAATAAAGTCTACCATAATAAAGTCTCTACCAAGTAGTAAAAGCCATAATCACCTTTAAACTTACCATCTTCGAGCATCTGGGTGGCGTCCACGGCCGATCTAGCATCAGAGCCATCGTTGAGAGTTTCTCCTTTGCCGTTGTGGCCCAAGTGCTGCCCTTGAAGCTTTTGCCTAAGCACGGCTAGTTCTTGCTCCAGTCTTGCATTGCCGGCGACGGTTTGCTCAAGTTTCTGGAAATTAAAATGAATGAGTAATTAATTTAATGTTGTAGGTATTAAGTATTGTAGAAGTCTAGATCTTTTACAAATTTATTATTAGGTGATTTCACTTGTTCACCTCATTTTAATAAAAACAGTGAGCAGAAAAATTGTCTTAAAAGATAAAACATCTGGAATGTGTTAGAAAAGAGTAGAATTAATGGTTCCTTATCAGTGAAATGTATTTTACGATGATGTATGTTAAGGATTGGCAAAAATATGAACCTTAGAGTTGATAGCGAGCATGGCATGCACCCTGGACAGGTCCTGCTGAAGATGTGCGCCCCCGAGGGCCCTCTGCAGGGACTCCCTCTCCCTCCGGAGCCCTCGGAGGGTCTGCGCCTCCCCGGCCACACTCCTCTCCATGGCCCGCAGCTGTTCCACACGCTGTTCCACTTGCTCACGCGATAGACTCTCTGAAGATTCTGCCCACCTGGAACATAAGAGAAAAAAAATTATTGTATTTGTCATTTTCTATCATTAATGTTCTCTACCCCAACACCTTTCCTTTTTGTAGATGCGATTCCACAGATGTCTAATGCGTATTTTTTGACCTCATTCACTAGTTCAAATTCCTTTCCGGCTAAACTGGTGACATTCCATGTGCCGATCCTCAGCTTTGATGCTTTAGGTTTGTTCATGGTGCCTTTCTCCGTGCTAAAAAGTTTGTGGCAAGCAAACTGTTTTCGCTTGAATACGCGCTGTCACTTCTTATGACGTTTTCATTGCCGGCGGGAGCGATCCGGCAACATACGACTACCCACATTCGGGCGCGCGCGCATACTGCTATTTGCTGACGACATCGCGAGGTTAACGACATCACAGGAGGGACTACAAGAGTGGATTAACCGTTTCAACGAAGAGTGCACGGCGGCGGGAATGAAGATGAGTACCTCAAAAACGGAGGTGATGGTTATAGGAAGGGACCAAACTCAATGCAACATACTCGCTAATGGGACTCAGTTGAAACAGGTGGACAGGTTCAAATACCTTGGGGTCGAGTTTTCCAGCGATGGTCGGCAAGACGGAGAAATTGATAGAAGAATATGTGCGGCAAGCAGTGTATTGCGTCCTCTCTACAGCTCAGTAATAAGAAAAGCCGAGCTTAGCACCAAGACAAAGATGGCAGTGTTTAAAACGGTATACCGCCCAACGCTCACTTACGGCCATCAGACATGGATGCTAAATGAAAGAACACGCTCCAGAGTCCAAGCTGCCGAAATGAGATACTTGAGAGGAGTGGCAGGAGTTACGAAATGGGATCATATAAGAAACTCGACGATCCGAGATGATCTAAACATTGAACCACTGCTACTCTTCATAGAAAAATCACAATTGAGGTGGCTTGGGCATGTACTAAGAATGTCTGATGACCGAATTCCGAGGAAAATACTGAGTGCGATTCCAGAGGGAAGACATCCAGTGGGCCGCCCCTAGACACAGTTGGGCGAGGCAACTCCTGAAACTGTGTGAGGAGAGGATGGGTCTACCATGGACAGAAGCCGAACAATCAGCACAAGACAGGGACTTATGGAGGAGCATTGTCGATGCAATGGGTCCCCGACCCGAATAGGACAAGGGGAAGAAGATGTATGTATGTATGTATGTATGTATGTCATTTTCTATGTTGGCAATCCTTGATGTGCACATTCCTTGCTTCATTTAAATTCATACAATACATGGACTCGTACACAGACACTTTTCTATTAGTCCATGATCAGAATGAGCAAAAGATTCCAAATAATAATGAATTCCATTTAGTGAGGTTAGGTGAAGTTCAAATTGATGAAATTAGTTTGGTTAGGTTGGGTAGCTTTAGTTAAGGTTCAATTTGGTGAAGAGGTGAAGTTATATTGGAAATCAAATCATTTTTTTCCAAAACTAGTGTCAAAAACAGTATCAATCAAAGTCGAATTCACAAACCTCCTCTGATCCTGTGCCTGCTCCAACAGAGCCCTCTCTCTCAGTAGCTGACTCTGCTCCAGCCGGTCGATGGTGGTCGGCCCTCTATTGTACAGCGCTCCCAGCTTAACCATGTTGTCCACCAGATGCACCAGCGGCTTACTCTTAGTGTAGTGCCTCTCAAGATCTGACAGATGTCTCCTGAGGGACTCCAGGCGTTGCAGATTGTCATGGCGATGTTCGGTGGACTCATCCGTGCTTAGACGACTCTGTTTGACAAGATAATAAACATTGATGATACTAAAATAATGGGGAATGTTTTATAAATATGAACCTATAGGGTAAATTACAATTTAACACGACACATTTCAATGACATTATATATAAGACATAGACTTGCCATGTCTCACAAACTCAAGATAGAATGTGGCATAAGAAATACTCTTTATGTTTTCAGTAACTTCTTAATTCAAAAGTTATTCATGTATGATAAAGATACACATTCAAATAATGTGTGTATATGAACGACACAGATAAAGAACCCGCCGGCGTTTTATTTATGAGGAATACTACATTCTACATCACGGGTGTGACCAAGATGCCAAGATATGTTTACTCGCTTACACTAAGGCGAACACAGAATGCTCTATGAGATGACCTACTGTCCTAGGTTGTCCTTATATTTAATTGTTGCTAAGTTTTTTATCTAACTTTCTCTAATGTCGCTAAAAATCTTGGGGAAACATTTGAAATAATTGTGTTTTTTAATAATAAATAAAATGTGTGTGTATTTACGAATGAAATGCTATTCCTTGGCTATTACTAGTGTTTGCGTGTGGTTGAAACATTTTCTCATAACGAGGGCCATTTGAGCATTGACATTCGGAGCGTGGCAGTTTAGTACTAAAGTACTAGAAATCAAGTACAATGTGGTTGAAACATTTTCTCATCATGCATGAGGGCATTTTGAGCTTTGACATTCGGAGCTTGTCAGTTTAGTACTAAAGTACTAGAAATCGATTACAATACAATTGCCTTGTTTATGGCTTACTACTTTAAGA
This sequence comes from Limnephilus lunatus, assembly GCA_917563855.2. NCBI lineage: Eukaryota > Metazoa > Arthropoda > Insecta > Trichoptera > Limnephilidae > Limnephilus > Limnephilus lunatus. The sequence continues at coordinate 83,216,083 of OU830596.1, read as the reverse complement.
TTTCGGTAAATATACATTGAGTCCACCTCACGGAAAATACGGAACGTTCGTGTTTTGTAGAAGTTTGATGTGCGGATAATACGGAATATTCCTTTTTTAGGTTGAGGTTAAACTACGAAAGCTGCATGTCATCATAATTTTAAAAACATCTCAGGTTTTGAATGGTTTATTTGGCAAAGCAGGGTTTGTCTAGCGGGTTTGTGTAATTATGATTGATTGTCTATGAAATAAAAACGGTAAGTATAAAATGGCGTTACCGCGTAAGCGAATTAATTTAAACAAAATTAAAATGTTAAATGCATATTTTTGCATGTTTTTTGTCTCCCGCGACATAAATACTCACTTTTCGTGATAATAAAGCTAAATCTAACTGTTTGTATAAAAAATATTCCGTATTAACGAGTAAGCGGTTCAAAGCCTAAATAATGAGATTTCTACCACGCGTCTATATATATTATATATAACTCATTGACACATTTACATTGAATTTACAAACACAGAGAGAGAGAGCCGGGTGCAGAAAGAATCGATCTGTAAAGAAATGTGCCGAGTTGACAGAAGTGAAGTTAGCCACTAATGTTGCTACTGTCTGGGTGTAATGTGGCCAAGGTATTAATGATTACTTATCATGATAACATTCCAAGGGAGGAAAACACCGTGACTTGACAATCATGGAAGAAAGAATTAATGGAATGGTAAGTACTTATGAATTAATGGAAGCTTAATTTTAAACATTTGGAAATCATTTTCAGAAATAATTGCTTAAGATTCCCACACAGTTAAACTCTTTTACATATTATGAAGTTTTCCAAGTGTTATTATGTTAGGTTATTTAGTGTGAAGCGCACATGACATGTACTATAACAAAACTGTGAAAAATTAATTAGAATAATTGTTATTATAATATAATTGTTATTATAATATAATTGTTAATATATAATAAAAGAAAAAAATACAAATCATATTAAAATGTGTTGAAAGGTTAAATCATAAAAATAAAATATAGATGGACCTGTAGAGTATGTATTTCTGTACAGCACTGTTCAATTGAACTGGCCGTTGAAGAGTGTCTTCTTCGGAGCTGAATGAGAAGTAAGACGAGTTCCTCGTGAGTCCTTCCCAAGAGTTCTCCGGCTGAGAGGTCTGGAACACTTCCCTGGAGCGAGTGCTGGAGTCCCGTTGGACTTTCTGGGGGTGGAATTGATGGTACGGGAGGAGGCTAGCGAGTGGTGATGTGAAATAATCATAAATAAAAACAGAACCAAACAATAAAAACAAAACCAAACAATAAAAACATAACAAATGAAAATGAAATAAAACAAAACAACAAAATGAACAAAATGAAAGTGAATGGAATTTATGTTTAAATTAAAAATCAATTTTGATTCCATTGCATTTAAATCTCCACAGTACACAATACCCCCAAAAGCATTTTACATTTATAACATGTGCTGCACAATGTGCGAGGAAATCTTTATTCTTTTTTTTTACTGTGTTTTTCCTGATGACCGTGTGACCTTGAGAAAAAATGACATGCTGAAAAATCATAGATAATTTATTTCAAAGTCTTCAGAGAAGCTGCATACATAAAATAAAAAAGCCTTTCTAAAATAATATTTAGTGCAAGCGATTCTGACCTTATCCTTCATACAGTTCCTTTATACTTAAGGGTTAAAATCGCTTTAAAAAAATAAACAATTTTATTATGGAGGACACCAGTGTCCCAAACACAGGCTAATAAACTTACTCTTTCTTCAACGTCGGAAGCCCTCCGGACCCTGGGGCTAACAGCCCTGATGGGCTGGTTGTTACTTTGCCTCGATGGGGATCTAGAAGTGGACCAGTTTTCTTCCTGATTCATGGTCTGAGATATCTAAAAAAGTTACATACATACTTGTTAGTTAATATGCATGTAGATATATTCTACATATTTATGTACGATTTGAAAGATAACAATAATTGTTGCCATAAGACCTTTCCACTCATAGAACAAAGATATACAATAAAAAACATTAATATTTTTTTTACTTTCAACACCAACAAAAAAATCCCACCAATTTGTTTTTATACATTTATTTTTTCCTTCATGGCTTTTCACCCCAAAATCAACTTTTTTTGTCTATGTGTATTTTATCCATGGAATCTAGTATAAATATTTGAGACTTATAATTTCTCTTTCCAATGACGAACAAATCACATATCTCCGCATTATATAAAAAAGATAAAAATACTTTTATAATGTACGGACAGATCTATCCTTAAGAGGCTCCAATGGAATATGATGTTTGCGGCCAGTAAGGTTGTAGCGGGTAGCTACCGCTGCATTATAAAATGACAACTACGCTACTGTGATACCCTGAGGTTGGTACGCCGCAAGCAGCGGAGAACATGAATACAAGTTTGCACCGCAATCTTGAGTTGTGAGAGTACCGTTCGAGAGGGTGGAAGTTGCTGCTGTGCCGCTGGTGGGTGGAACCTGAATCTTGGAACACGTTGTGAGACAAATGAATTAAACGATTGTATTTTAGATTATGGGTTTACTATTAGATAAATTTTGCCAGGATTGCTTCCTTGGCTGGCGCCCTTTACTTTAAATAGATGCATCATAGTTTTGACGGCAAATTAAAGAATTATTATTGCGTCTTCAACGCACCATGATACCACATTGTTACTAACAGTAATTTCATTAATTCTGTCACGCCCTGACTTTAGAATCTATTGCTCTACCTTTCAATTTATGATTATGTTTTGCACCTCAATAAATGTTGATTCATATTGCAGACTTTTATTTGAATATTATGTGCTACCCACTTGGCGTGTGACCTAGTTTCGTTGCGGGCTCACATGGCTAGTAATCATGTTACAAGGACCTTCCGAGTCTTGAGGGGTTAAGAGAAACAATTGCTTCTGGTGAAGCGTGCTTTTTATTTTCAACTCCCACTCAGTCATTCCACTCTGCTAGCTAAGTCCCCCATCATTGCACAAGCAACATTGTCAGCATGTATTGATGGTATGTAGTAGATTTTTTTCAAATATTGTCAGGATATTCAAACCTAAGAATTTTCGATTAGTTAATTAATAGTTATGAAAGGTACTCACAATCTGGCTGGCCCACAGCGAATCAGAGTCGTTTCCTGACCATCCTCCCTGGTCTCCGGAAGGTCGGACCCTCGGGCTGACGGCCCTGACGGGAATGGCAGCTCCTCGACTGGAAGATCCTGCACTGACCAGGGACTGGCGCTTGCCTATGGAATTCTCTACGCCGGTTATAGAAGCTGACATGGAGGCTGGATGCAAAATATGTTTGGTTAGTAAATTTGCGAATATTTTAGTTTAAAATAATCAAACGAATTGGTTTTCTATGTGATGGGGTATCGTTGAGAGATAATAAAATAGCATTTTTTTTTTTTCAATACTCAATGACAATACAACTCTCAAACCAAAGAAACAACATAGATTCACCAAAACATCTGTAACTCAAAAATGAAATGTGAACTTGCATAAATGCATATGGTAACTCAAAATGGTGTTCAAAACAAACAAAAATATATTTAAACATAACGGTAAGGGAGATAAAAGAAAATAGTGTTTGCTTGTAGTGCAGTACCTGTGGTGGTGGGGGTGGAGCTTGCCTCTCCCTCCCCCCCACACCCCTCCCCACTGGACATCAGATCCCACTGCCTCAGTTTCTCCCGGTCTATCTCAAACTTTTTTCTGACATCGCTACCTTTGCTATTAACCTCCTCCGTTCCCTTGTTCCCTGATATTTCCGCTTGCTTCTCTTTAGCCGTAAGAAGGCTTTCCCTTTGAGCATCTGTCGACAATTGTTCATAAACCCCGTCATCGTTATGTTCAATCATTTCTACATTGACAGATTCCGAAGCCAATTGAACGTACACATCATTTTCGTTGGATTGATCAATCATTACTAACTTCAGAGCGGGTTTTCTAATGTTCTTTTTATAGGGGCGTCTTTTGGACGATAGCGGTCGCTGACTTTTCACATTATCGTTGACGTATTTGACTTCGCGGCTTAACTTTCCTTTGGTTTTGCAGTCTGATTCCAGAGTTCCTTCAGTACTCTTTAACATTGTTTTGAGATCAACACTCCTCCTTCCTGAGGTACCTGACGGACTTACTAAGCAGTCTAAATGGTCCAAAGACCGAGCATGGCGCTGAGAAACTCTTCTGAGGTTTTCCCTCCATAAAGAGTCCTCATCCCACAACATTTCTCCATCACAAGTATTTCCAGTAGCTTCTTCTGCATCGCCTTCTCTCAAACTTGTGTTTGCATTTGATGAACTTGAACCTACTTCGACGTATAAATTACTGTTCACCGGTTTTCTATTGTTAATTTGGCATCTGTTGGAGGAAATGGACTGTGCCTCATGGATCTCTTGAAACCTGTTAGAAACTGACGCTTGAGTGTGAGATTCCATGACTTCACTGAGAGCGGATTGACTTCTGGAACGGTTTGATTCTGAGAGTCTAGAAACAGCGCTGTTACCAGATCGTACAGCATTGTGAAGAATCCTCTCCAATGACTTGTTCCTTTCATTGAGGTTTACTTCTTCTAAATGTTGTCCAAACAATGTCATATTAACCTCTGTAGAGTTTGTTTTGTCCTGTGAAGAGAGGTAGATATTCTTGGAACTTAAATGATTAGAATGCAAACTTGGCATGGAATCTCTGACCTTTTTCTTCTTTAAGGTGTCTGATTCATAGATGTTTTTGTTATCGATATCAGTAAACTTATCAGCGGCACTTAAGAATTCAACAGACACACATCTTGCTGCCGCGGCTATTTGAATAGGTCCTTCTCCGGGTTCTAAAAATTGGTTGTAATTCGAGTTAGAATGTATTGGATTTTGGATGTGACTAATGTCACACTTTTTTCCTACGGGTCCTTTTCTTCTTTGGTTATTTAGCTTGCTATTAAAGGCGAAATTATTTTTGTTGAATGTGGGAGGATATTGAGAGGAAGATGCAGTCAGATTCAAATTATCTTGGGATGAGAGATCAGAATAATAATATGGAGCCGACTGTTCTAAAGAATTCTCTCTACTGTGTGAAATCACGGGTTGAGTTGCTTTTGGTTGAACCTCGGAAAAAGAATTATCCGTAGATTTTGGTGATTTGGCCTTTGTCATTTCGGAAATGTTCACCTTATTTGGAGAGTTGCTGTGATGTAGAGATTGATTTAAATTTTTGAGGATCGAGGCTTCATTCTCAAAATAAGGAGTATTTTTAGAATAGTACGAAATTGTAGGTTGCTCGTAGCTAGCGTGCCTTGTATGATTGATAGGAGGGTTATTATAGTTAGAAGAAGATGAAGAAGTGTTCAGATTACTTTCGGTTGGTAAAGAGTTCCTGCTTGCACTTCGGACAGAAAGACTAGACGACTTCACCGTTAAAGAAGTCCCACTTATTCCTGAAGCATTAGACATTCGGCTAACGGGCCTCACGGTTTGGAATGTATTCACCGTGTCTGGATCACTGATTGTATTGGACATGTTTGAGTTTCTGCTTCTCGATCTCTCGGCACTACTCTCCATCAAAGCTATGTTTTCATATTGAACTTCTTCTCTGATAGCTGCCACTCTATCATTTAAATATCCGACTGTGGCCATATCTAATGGCCTAGAATCTTGAAAATAATTCCCCGTAGACTTCATACCAGGATACATGGTATTAGCATATAGATAAACATTGCTGGCTTGCAATTCATCTAAATACTGATCCAGATTAACATCATCCATATTATCATTATAATTACTTTCGAGTGATTCTATTTCGATGCAGGATTCTTCTGACAGTGGCCTTCTTTTGAGCATCCTTTCAATTTCATTATCTGTAGGTTGATGGCTGTGACGCAGCTCAATAAACTCTTCTTCATCATGCAAGCTAGTTTTATCCAATGGCATATTGGCATTCTGCCTTTCTCCCAAATTCATTGTACTACCAGAGACAGATGTATCAATTTTGCTGCTAATATCGGATTCCAAAGACATCCTAGAAGAACCTCTGTCAGCATTGTAACTCAGTAAAGAATCTGAGTCATTATTCCCACTTGTTCTGTAACTAGGTGGAATGAACTTAGAGTCTAAAGAGGATCTTTTGTTAATTTCCATTTGTTTAGCTTCTTTATATTTGCGGTCACTATCCGGCATGCTAGCTCTGTTACGTTTAATTCTCTCTCCTTTGAAAATTGTGTCATACATTGAAGGGGTGTTGCCGTAAACCATCAAAGTGCTCTTTTTTCCGGTGCCAGTTCTGATCCTAATGTCGTCCAAAGTTTCTTCTGATTTTGCTTTATGTAAAGTATTTGTAAGAGACATGTTTAATTCTTCCATCGGAGGTGGAGATGTAGGAATTGGCGGAGGAGATACTAATTCACTATCAGAACTATCCTGAGCCTCTGCGAGGATTCCACTCGATCCCAAATAATATGATGCCGGTCTAAAGCTGTCGGAAATACTGAATCGAGAAAAGGCATTTAGAGACATGTCCTTCGATCCTTCGTCATCTGCATCAGAACTCTCTGACTTCAATGAACTATTTTTACCTTGCGAGTTCATCAAGATATCGGGTAGAGGAGATTTAACATCCAACCTGGAGGAACTCTTGACAGATAATTTGCTTTCTGAATTTTGTTTCCTTAAAATTGATTTAGGTGGAGGTAAACTGGGAACACTCGGTCTTATGTCTTTGGTAGAATCGGCGAGTGTACTTGTGCTAGAATTTTTGTCATCTAGAATGTTCTTGTCAGGGAGGTGATTTAGTTCCATGTAAACTGGTTCAACTTTTCCAGTGCTCACACAGACAACCTCATAAGCTTGCATTTCTTCATTTAAAAAAGCATTTTCTATGCCGATTCCTTGACTCATTTCAACGTAAGGGTTATCTTCATGGTGTTGAACACTTCCAAATACGCTGATATTTTTGATAATTTCAGTGTGAGCGGGTTTTGTACTTAAAACTGCCTTTCTTGGACTCATAGGTAGATAGTGATCTTCAAAGTCGTGTTCTTCTTCATTGGGTGGTGTTTCCGGTTTGGGAGTAGAAGCTTTGCTCCTTATTTTAATATTAATTAAAGAGTCACTGTCTTTGGCATCAGAAATCCCTGAGCTTTGAGTCATTTCACATATTTCATAATCTGGAAACCTCTGTATCATAGAGTCTCTTTCTTCTCTTGCTGAGCGTTCATTTGAAGCCTGAGTAAAACACTGCAAGACAGATTTCCTGCCGCTTGAATTTTCTTCTATCAGCGTGTCATCGTTGTCATCAGATATGGCGAGGATTTCATCCAGGTCATTGTCTGTATACTCGAGCTGCATCTCAGACTCAGTGTCGCTGTCTATTGGCGATTGCGGAATGTCGATGACAGTACTGAGAGAAGCAGCTGTCAACAGGTGATCCGAGGAAGGAGGTTCTTCCGTCTGACACTGATGGCCAGGTATGTGATAATCGGAGTTTGGAGACTTGTCGGGCTGAGGTGGTGTCGGTGGCTGAAGCTCCGGCGGGGGAGGGGGGAGGGGAGAGGATGGGGGAGAGGGGGTGATAGACCTTCCTGCCTGCCCTTGCCCGGACTGTGACGCCGCGTCTCCTGCCGCGCCAACAACATCCCCCAATCTCTCTAAACCGAATGACAGTCACAACCATACATTAGACACTTTTCATTCGCCATTTAGACTGTTAATTATTCTTACGTGTTAATCAAAGTAGAGTAGAAATATTTGTTCGCTTCATTCACTAGATGCATACATATAAGTATAAAATTAGACTACAGTAAGACAAGACCCACAACCGCCTGTTAGTACGAAGTTATACACCCTTCTATGATACTCAAATACTCTGATACTGAAGACTTTGATAGATAGAATAATACAATAAACCCATTCACCAGATATATACGATACGCCGAGGAGGCCTTTCCTCCAACCGATGTTAGTAAAGTTGTCCCAAGCAGGCAGGAAGGTAATCAATCTGTTGCAAGCTAAACAACCAACATATCCAACATACAGGTGGAAGTCATGTGGAGGTCACTTGGTGCTAACTAATTACTGGACTAGTGTGACTGGACTAGGTGACAATACTACATACATGGGATACACTGTATTTAGGATGTACCTGGACATACATCTTCAATATGTATGTCTCGTGCTAAATAACTGCGGATTAGTGTTGCATAGAGGAAAATTATAGAACATAAATAAATTAATATTGTCATGGGATGAAATTATTATATTTTAATTACACTAAACAATATGTAATGATGGCAGATAAAAATAAATGATTAGGAAAACAAAATAATAAAATATTTTTATGATGTGATATAAATGATAATAAAAAAATCATTATTGTTAACAACTATTATGGTAATTATATAAATATAAAATAATATGATAATTTTAGTGTTGAATTTTCTATTACAGTTAACAATAAAGAGATCGAATATTCACATAAATACTTAAGTTGTTATGTAGATCATTACTGAATGACTTTTGTGGAAAGAAATAATTTTTTTTTAAATGTTGCCATTCAGCCAATACTGAATAATAAAATAAATGACAAATTATATATCAGAGCATTTTAAAGATTAGTTCATTTTTAAGGAGGACAAATTATTCAACATTTCATCAACACGTTTGATCTAGTAACTGACTTAATCTGACTTATTTAATTTTAATTCTATTTTAAGATTTCAAAACGGAATATTAAACACAAACGTGAAATAAAAACTTTATTTGATATCAGTGAGTCACTTTTATCAGACATGTGTGAATATGTTTATTTGGAACAAATTTACAAAATCAATACTCTTAGATTTTTAAGCGTAAAATCAATATAATTCATAATCTGCTCGTTTGAAGATAGAGGTATATTAATTATTTTAGGAATTTTAGGAAAAAATGCTTTTTGCAAGTTATGCTGTAAAATATTAACATGAATTGTTTGTTTGAATGCAGAAATACGCAATATGAATATGAATAAATAGTTTTGTTTGTACAAAAACTCAATTCTTCCAAGAAAGGCATGCAAATACAATATTGGATTGGATCACCAATAAAATATTTAATTTGTATGCCTTTCTTAAATGAATTGGGATTTTATACAGAAAAAAATATTTTGTTCATATTCATGTTGCGTATTTACGGGCACAAACAAACAATTCATCTTAATATTTTACAGCATAACTTGCAAAAGGGGTTTTTTCCTAAAATAATTAAATTACAGCCATCTATGAATGAGCAGATTTTGAATTATCTAATGTTTACTCTAATAAACTTATAAAATTTTTAACTTGGACATTAATTTATAGACTTGTTATACTTTTTAATTTTTGGCAGAATGGCGAAGAGTCATGATAAGAACTTTACATGAATGATCAATCAATTACTTAACATTTTTTTAGTTATCATACGTAATATAAGTAGGTAAATAAATAGTGACATAAAAACTAGTATAAATAACTGAATATAATACTTTGTTACTGTTCGTCAGATTCATTCATATTAGGTGATAAAAAAATTATTCAAATTTTTGGCAACATTTCTATGTGTAAATTAACAATTAATTTTTGGCAATGATTTTTTATTTAAAAATTAACAAATTTTGTTTTGATATTGCTAAAAAAATTAACAGTGTAAGATAAGAAATAAAAATGATTTAATGGTTTTTATTTATTCCTTGAGCATTGGAATTTTTGCTCTCGATTCTGACCACAAATAGATATTAAAAATAAAAAATAAAATATCACAACAATCAAAACTTTTAGCTACATTTTCTGTCAAAATAAATTCCATACCTTCATCATCAGAAGAATAACTGTTGTAAGAAGGCTGGATCTGGTTGTGAAGCCTGGCGGAGACCTTGGGCAAGGTCTGACGCTGAGAAGGTCCAGGCGGAAGACTCCTGGCCAGGGATAAGGTGGCCGGAGTAGGTTTCCTCGTGAGAGGAGACTGGAGCATTCGCTGCTTCCATTCCAGAAGACGCTTCATGGATTCTTCACGCTAAAGGATGAAATACGTGTTAGAGATAGAGCAAGAAAACAATGTTTTCTGAAGATGACATAATGCCTGATGCTTTAGCCTAACCGAATCTTAACATGCTTTTATAAATAGTTATTCAATATTTACAGAAAACTTTGTAGAAGAGTTAGCGACAGATTAACTAGAGCAATACATATTATGCATCAGTAAATCAGTGACAAATGGTGGTAATGGCATTAAATGTGTTCTTTTGCTTTTATTCTCTGAAGAAGATTGATAAAAGTAGGGATAGAAATTGAAATTAGATAAGAAAATTAGTAAACAAAATTTGCACTCACAACACCAACCTGTTGCACTTTTCCTCCCTCCCTCGAGGACAGTTGGTCCGACCCTGTCGAGGGCAACCTCGCACTCGCAGACCTCATGAACTGATCGCCACTTCCGTTGGCCATCTGGGCAGAGTCTCTAATAAACCCACTCACTGTGGAGCCTTCACTCATCGCGCTGTTACTCCTATTATAAACATCATCTTGCGTCATTATCTGCGACAAGCTCTTATTTCTAAGCGTCCAGTTGGAATTGGGACCCGTCACTTCACTGTGTCCATATTTCTCATTTGGATTGACGTTTCTGTTCTGATCTCTGATGCCATAAATGGACTCCCTATCGATTCTCATTTCAGTGTCATAGTTGCTCTCTTCTCCTCGAAATGACGGCATTGACATCTTTCGCTCTTTGACATAATCTGGAGACTTTGGGTCATTCTGACGTGGATTAAAATTGGTGCTGCCAAAGTTTTTGTTTCTCAAATAGTGGGCGGACTGTCTCATCTTCTCAGCGTAGCTTGCTTCGGAATAATAATAATTATCGCCGTTATAATCATTGTGAGAGTTTATGTCGAGGCTGGATTTTGGTCTTTGTGGCTGCCGGGATGTTGGGTTGGCATGCCTTGTAGGCACGTTGGGATCATACGAGGGGTTCTTGGCTTCATATTCTAAGAAGTCAGCGCTGTGCGGTCTTGGAACATTGTTGTGTGGAAGAGCTGGAGCAGTATAGTTATGAGGGAGTTTCTTCTGTCGCATTTGTACTGGAGGTGCTTGATAGATTTGTTGATTCTGAAAGAAAGAAAAAAACAATAAGAATATGTCGGACAAAAATTTCTGATAGAAGATAATTAAATGCAAAATAAGAAAGTGCCTCACATTATCAAGGTTTGTTTGAGCATATCGTTGGTGAGGTAGTTGTTGCACAGGTGTAGTTTTGTCTTCATACGCCACAGGGCTCATCGGTCTTCTGTAAGACTGCTCCCTACTGTAGCTTTGACTGTTTGAAGGATTATTGTAAACATCTTCATAGTCTCCAGATCGTCCCTTGCTGTAATAACCAGGCACAATCATTGATCTGCCATAAGTGTCAGGAGTCCGTCTTTCAAAAGATTGTCTTTCAACATGAGAACCATTTGGATTAGCTCTGTTCATGTCTCTGTTCTGGGAATGTCCCGGCATTGGTCCTTGTTCTTGATTGATTCTCTCTTGTTCTCTTTCGATCATTCTCTTGTTCATTTCTTGTTGTTGTAGCATCTTTTGATAACCAGATTCAACGTAAATATTCTGATTGTCAAGTTGGTACTCTTGCTTCTGCATGCTGGTTTGAGACGTACTCTTATTTTCGAAGTAAGCCGGTGATTTGTTTTGCGAAAGTCTGTTCTCATTGCTGTGCATTCCTCTATTAGGCATGTTACTTTGTACGTTCATGGGGGATTTGTTATTATCTAATCTATTTGTATGTGTATTGGTTAAAGGCAGGGACAGGTTGTGAGCATTGTAAATGGCTTCCGGTGATTTGGTAAGATTTCTCTGGGTGGCATAGTTACTTGAAGCAGATTTGCTTTCGTAAATGGCTTCAGCATTCGTGTGGATGGGGGACTTGGTGTTCAGTCTGTTCTTCATGAGTTTTTGTTCAGCGTTGTAGGCTGAGGGTTCCCTCAGGATATCATAATTTGGATCATACCTGGAAGGAAAGCAGTCAAATTAATATCACATCAGCAAGAACTAACCGAAAATACAATTTGAACAAGTGAGGATTTTGTAGGAACTTACCGGTCAGCTCTCTCAGGACTAGGGGACTGGTATCCTTCATTTGACCTTCTAGGTTTTGGAGGAGCATTCTCATACATGTGTTGAATGCCTCCACTAGTTTCAGGTACGGTGTCATCCTGAAATAAAAATTGGAATGATATAGCATCCAAACCAACCTACACTTTACGTTAATCTTCAATATCAAATAATATACAGCATTACTTTAAAGTAGTTTTAATAATATTATTACCTGCTCTCCAGAGTTGATAGGAGTCTTACTTCTTCTTTCCTTACTGGAAGAAGGGTGATTTACAGATTGCTGCTGAATTTTCTCCATCCCACTGAAACAAAATGTGTGGGTCAGTATTCTTACCATCAAAAACATGTATCCAATCCAATAAAAAGTCTTAAAGCAATCTTAAGCACAAAGCCAACAATCTTTTTGTATCCCACTAAAATCCTGAATGGTGAGCTCTGGCAATGTGAAATTTGTTACACCTTTTTTCTGTCTGGAAATTCCAGACCAATACAACTATTTTAATTTCCATCTTGAGCTACGGAACCTTTATCAAGTGTTTAAGACGGTTTTTAAAAGCTGGTCAAAGTTGGGTAGGAACTACCAGTATTATATAAGGAGACCATTGATAATATAATCATGGGGGATGTATCATGAAACATTATTAATATGATACCATGCGCACAACAGTCATTGGGAGTGGAAAACACCAATAGTTGCTGGAAATGTAAAGAAGATAAAAAGACTCCAATTCAGTTATTGTACCAATGTTCCGCCTTGATGGGAACAAGACTGAGATACCTTGGAAGACACATTGACATTGAGACGGTGACATAGCCAAATATCCTGGTGAACTTTGTAAAAGGGACCGGGTTACCGTTAAAGCAGGGGTGGGGAACCTCCGGCCCGAAGCTTTTTGGTGCGGCCCCCGAGCACTTTTAGTGAAAGCACCTTAAAAAAATTACACTCAGAGAGCGAGAACGGTTTCCTTTCACAGTTACAGCTACATTTTAAGTTATTATTACTAATTATTATTTTTAATTGATAAACTAACGTTTAAATAAGATTTTTATGCATAGCACACAGGGTAGATAACAAATATTATAATCAATAATTATCAGCCTGAAACACTCATCTACATTGAAAAAATCTTCCGAGAAAAGATACTGGCCGCCAACGGGAATTGAACCCGTGTCCCTCTGATTGCCGGTCAGCTGCTCTCAGAGGGACACGGGTTCAATTCCCGTTGGCGGCCAGTATCTTTTCTCGGAAGATTTTTTCAATGTAGATGAGTGTTTCAGGCTGATAATTATTGATTATAATATTTGTTATTATTACTATGCCCAGGAAAAGTAATAACATAGCTGATGGTATGTGCTTACGTATGCACCTATGTTTCTAGAAATCAGGTTAGACACAAATACATACGTAATCCAACATTCTTTTTTAATTTTATTATAATTTCTTATTGTTATACGATGGGGAAATTAATATTAAAAAAACATCTCTGTTTTGATCACAACTCTGTTCAGGAAGGAAACAAATTATGTTCTTTCTTTATATATTGCCACACTTCTGCCATAAATAATAGTTTAAGAAAATCATTCCTTATAAATTATTTGAAAATCGTTAAATAAATAAAAAATTATAAAAATTCTATTGCAGCAATAAATTTGGTGTAAAATCAAGGAAAACCATTAAGATGTCGTAAGTACAAAATGATTTAAGCTGGTGGGCTGGTAGAGCCCTCCGCAGATCCATTCCTATGTTAAAACCACTCTTGTTCCAGTTTCATGTTCCGAATGATCTGTCAAAATTCCAGTAGCGGATTAATCTACTCACGCATTTCAAACAGATCAGATAATTCGTAGGAGTACAAGAGTAATATTAATTAAATCTGGGGACTTGCATGCAAAATCATTCTTAATTTTTAATTGTGTTCAGAATGTAACGATTATATTCCAGTTGTGGTTTGGTCTGCATACACATTTCAAGGAAAAAATTATCTTAATCGAAGTGCAGTTTTAAAATTCTAGGTGCAAAACCATTTTCATGTAGTTTTAATTCCCCGAATACAGAATTAATTTGTTTTGTGTTCAGAATGAAACGATAAATCAATTAATAAGTGTGCGGAATTGACTATTGCGCAGAATCAATTTTTAAATAAAACCTGCCTCGTTTTCTAAAGACCATGTAACAATTCGAGATGCAAAATCCTCTACGTATGATTAAAAATCCCCTGGCAATTAACCCCTAGGATACGACCAACTACAATAGCAGTGCAGTGAAATCATGACTACACCTACAAATGTACTGAAATATGTGGGTATAGAGCTAGGTTTTAGAAGTTTTAACGCATTTTGTTACTGTCCATGAAAATTTGAAAGCAAAAAAGTTGATATTGCAGAAGCCTGTCAATTATTTCAAATATAATTTTCAATATTATATTTGGTTTTCAGATATTTACAAAATACTACCCATCTTCTAGGGGTTAAAAATCTATGTGCGGCCCTCGGGTGATGTTAAAAACATCCAAATGGCCCCCGACGCCACAAAGGTTCCCCACCCCTGCGTTAAAGGAATGAAGTGAAATGGGAGATAGCAAAATTGACCCAGTATCATGGCCTGAGTGCTCACAGGGACTCTCCGTAAACCATCTCTGCTCTAAATTTAAAAAAATAATAATATTATTATCTATGAAGCAGACAAATGATTATTACCTTCCATCCTGCATCAGAGCTGCCATGGTGAGTACCCTGACCCAGTGATCCATGGAATTCTGATCAGGTGCTGCCAACACATAAGTCCTCATGTTGGCGTGTTCGCATTTGAAAGACCACTTCCTAAGCCCCTTCTCGTCTCCGGTACACAGCGATACCACGTACGAAGGCAGCAACACGGAGCCAAGGAGTTTGTCTTCTTCTTGGCCTAAAAAAAATAATTTAAAAAAAAACTATAGTTAAGTAAAGGAACGCGCATATATTTCGGACAGCCGTGAAGTGCTCATCACCAGGCTGTCGAAATCATACATGAAATAAATATTGTTCTTTACATAAAACCCCATAAGTCAAAAAGACTTCTAAGGGGAGGGCTGTCGAAATCATACATGAAATAAATATTGTTCTTTACATAAAACCCCATAAGTCAAAAAGACTTCTAAGGGGAGATTCCAGTTCTACATATGGAAAAGGAATTCTGCTTAACCTTAATTATGGTTAATTTTAAAGTTAAGGACAATGTTATCTGTAAAAAACATAAGTACAAATAATTGAAGGTCTTGAAGTTAACTACTAAAAAAAACACAATTTTTTATAGATAACGTTGCTTAACTTAAAGCCCTCGAATTAAAATTATGCTTATTTTGAAAAATTAAAGCAATGATTGAGAAATAGCCTAAAGGACAGATTTTTAAAAATAAAAATAGTACAATAGTGAAAAATGTGTCTTACCTTTGTAATAAAACAGACAGTACTCGGAGAGAACAAACCACCTCTTCCTCCAAACCTTCAGCCCATCAGAACCCTGCTTGTACAGCCACCCGGCTTTAGTAACTGGGGCTGCCGGAGGCCTTTGGGCAATTGGAGATCTCAACGCCTGAGAAGTTCCACTGCTGCTTCTCCTGCTCTCAGACCCACTAGGAGACTTCGTACTCGGACTGCTCAAGGGATCGGATGTCTTGCTGACAGGCGACACTGAAGATTGCTTGGTTTGATTTTGACTCATCTTATTAGCTGGATGGTTTGCGTATTCATCAGGCGATATCATGGCTTCGTGCTTTTTGGCGGAATTCAACCGAGAGTTGACTTCGTTGAGCTGCGCCGTGCTTGGAGATGTACCGTACTGTGACAGATTCTGTTGAGACTGCTGCCGGCTGTGGAGGTGTTGGTGTAATATTTGCCTTTGGGCAAATGTCTGCTGTTGCTGAATTTGAGCTTGGCTTTGATACTGCATCTGCTGTTGCAATTTCATCTGTTGGAGATCGTTGTATTGCTGCCTTAGCAGCTGTGTGTGACTGTGTCCTGACGACATGTAGTTCGGTTGTTGTATTCTGCTTGTGTATGGTTGGTATATCCTTTGTTGTTCGGCTCTTTGTTGTTCAGCTCTTTGTTCAGCTCTCTGCTGTTCAACTCTTTGCTGTTGTTGTTGTGAGGCCGGTTGGTAGATGCTTTGATGGTTTTGATAGATCTGTTGATGATCTGCTCCAAGTTGATGTTGATTTCTGCGTAGGTAAGCTTGATGTACTGAGGCGTTATACCCTGGTGGGACTGGTGCTGTTAGTATAGGATCACTTGACGGACTCTGTTGAAGGGAATATGAAGAAATGATCATAGGAACTGAACGTTGCTGATGTTCTAGCCTTTGATTAGCTAGTTGCTGTTGTTGTTGCTGCTCTCGTAAGGCGTATTGCCTGGCTAGTTCAGTAGGTTGTCTGGTTCCATAGAGATCTTGGTGGTTTTCAAGTAGCGGAGATCGCGGTCCGATGGATTGAGGGTGTTGGGGTCTGGTTGGGGGTTGGTGTATGACTGTGTTTGGATTGATGTGGTGCGGTGGCTGCTGCATGACCTGGGTGTACTGGGGGGAGTCGGAGTAGTGGTTCTCCCCGTGGTTGGGCTGAGGGTGAGGTTGAGGGGGGCGGGCGGGGTGCTGGTGGGGGGGCGGCGCCATCTTCTTCCCCTCCATGGAGGCTGATGACGTCAAGACAGGTGGGTCCAGCCTGGAAAGAGAAAGAACGTCCTGTTATAATAATGTGGCGGACTTGAAAAATACATAATCGAAAACAGTTTAGGAAAGAGGACAGTCTGCTATGAATTAGAATAATTCATCTTCTGAGATTGGTGCTAAATATTTTGTAGTTTGGAAATATTATTTCTTTAAGTTAACATAAGACAAAAAGTTATTATTTATTAGCACAGAAGATGTCGTGTTGGTATGTTAAGCTGTTAAGTACCTACCGATGTAACTAAATAAATGTGCACGCTTCGTGGCAGCTAATTTACGAAGGCACCTACTAAGCTAGGTACTAAGTAGTAACTTGCAACTTGCAGGAACATTGGCATTGACAGAGGCGAACAAGATCACGCATCTCAAATTACATAAATACAGAGTGGTGCATTCCAACCGTGGGAAAAATAACAAAAGAAAAAACTGATGGAATGCGTAATATTATAAGTCGATTTGTCAATCTGCAGAATACATTACAAATAATTTTAACTGGAGTTAAGCCGAACACAGTGCTGACTGCTGACACAGATGCATTCCTTGCTAACGAAATAAGATCGTATACCTTGTTGCCCCTTTCTTATTAATAACAATAAGTACCTAAGTATATATACCTCAGAGGAAAATTTTCTTCCAAGGTTTCTTTCTACCTATTAAAACCATCGTTAAAACTTCTGCGTCTTTTTCCAGCCAATGGCTTCTCAAAAAGTTCCTACAATGATATGATATGAGAATTTCACGACCATAATAACATTTGTATGACTTGTATAGCGCCGTTTTTGTGAAAAATCACCGCATTATCGTGATTAATTTTGAGGCGAATGTGCCATGTTGCACTTCCTCCTCCTTTAGTCAAATTTATTTTAGCAAAAGAAGGAGAAAGCGCAACACGACAAAAAAAAAAAAAAAATTAATCACGATAAGTTCCAACAATGTTCACGATTGTAAAAGATGTTAAGAACATTGTTCTCGAAATTTGAACATGGCATTCACATTGATTTAATATATATTTCAAAATTGACCAAATTTAAATTTTAGATAGGTAGGTATACCTTAGGTATTAAAAAACGTATTTCTTAAATCCTTTATACGCCCTGTACTCACGTACAACTTGTGTGAGTGAAATCATTTTCTCATACGCAATTAGCAGTCTTGCCACTTCGAGACCTGTTAATTAGTGGATCGAATCAGGAATTGAACCCACGATCTTCGTAATAACGGTATATCTAATGCGTTTTTACCATTGTTCTACAAATTACACTCATTAATATTCTTTGACCCTCTGGAAATCAATAACGGTTAATGATTTTAGATAAACCTAAGAAACTGTATGTTTTATCGGAATCATAAGGTATGTATCTATTTATTATTATGAGTACATTCAAGATAAGCCTCACCTTAAAAAGTTTATCTAAATTCGTTAAAAAGGTATGGCACGCACCTTGTTTTACTGCACACAAAAGAAACTGTATTTAATCGTTTCGAAACAACAAACAAAATATAAATATTTCTGGAATTTAGAATCGTCTAAGAACTTGCCACTGCAATGCACATAAAAAACATATAGTTTATTGAACACCTTGAAACACGATAACGAACGTAAACAGTATATTACTTTCTGATAACGTTGACACTATCAAAAAGAATTAGGTTAGCGATAAAAAGCAATATTATTTGCCTTTTGCACCACACTTGTTAAAATATTGGAGTAGTTTACTCGACCACTGACAAATTTAGAATGAGTCGATTTATGAATGGAGATTTCAGGTGACACGGGGTACCGCAAGGCGGCCACTTAGGGCCACTATTAAATATAATAGTAGGGTGGGGGGCTAATCGGCTTATTAATGGGTTTAATGAGGTCTCTCGGTCATCGAGGGGTCGTTAGCGCCACCTTTATAACTTGTAAGTGCAGTAATTAAGGGTTAGTATCCTACACTGCTCGGTGATGTGGGGTTTCCCGGTAGTTTAATTTTCGATATGATAATTTATGGGTTGCGGAATGTTCGGTACAAATACTAGGAAAATGCATTTTGTTTTTTTTTTTGCATTTGCCTATTTTGCATTTCGTGCCGGTAAATGAGTGCGCTGTGGATTTCGAAATTACTTCATTTTTCGGTGGTACCTACCGCGTTAGAGTATTAACTTTCTGGAACCAGTAGAGCTATGGTATTGCGCCAATTTAACCAAGAAGTAGAAAGGAATGAGATTGATAGGAAAATACCTGGCTCTATTAAGATCTGTTTACTATACATAGCTTTAGCCATTTCAAGTAATGTTTTTATTTTGCCACTCTACCATTAGGTTGGTTTAAGGTCTTGGAGTAAAAATATTGTTATTCATAGTCTTTGTTATACGTTTAAACACACAGTCGCATATAATAATTATGCGCACTTGCCGAAAACACAAAAATGTTATTTTATAAAAATGAACATTAAATAACTGAATGCCGTTGGCGCTAATAAAAAACTGTCAAAAGAAGCGAAACTAGCAGTCCACAATGGAGTCCTGGTACCTACCCTGATGTATGGCAGTGAGACATGGAACTGGCAGAGGAAGGATGAAAGTAAACTGAATGCTGTTGAAATGAGATCCCTGAGGCGTATGTGTGGTAAAACAATGTATGATCGTGTGAGAAATGTGGATATCCGCAAAGAATGTAAGGCTGATGTATGCATAATGAGTAAGATTAAGAAAGGGACCCTCAGATGGTTTGGGCATGTAGAGCGAATGAACGAAGAAAGCAGTGTAAGAAGAATATACGACGCAAATGTGAATGGTAGAAGAAGTCGTGGACGTCCGAGGAAGACATGGCACGATCAAGTGAATCAGATACTTGAGTCGGGCCATGTCAAAAGTCAGAATAATAGAAGAGAATGTATGAGACGATGTATGAATGTGAGTGAGGCAAAGAGTGTGTGCCAAGACCGAGTTGTTTGGCGGTCCGTCCTCTCTGCCTACCCCTGCGGGGAAACGGCGTGATGGTTAGTTAGTTAGTTAGTTAACATTAAATAATAACTTATTTTGCATTTATTGGTCAAGCAAAATATGAAAAATACGGAGAATGAGTCAAACCGTAAGTAGGTACCATTCTCAGTATTGCATTCAAATATCGTCGGTCAATTATACATTATACCTACATTCTATACCTATAAGTAATTTTCAAAGAATTTCAACCTGTTCAATAAAGCCCTCGATAATTGAATTAGGGAACTCCAAAATAACGATTAATATTTCATTTGGGTTTAACCATTGTAGAATTTGTAAAATGATTAATAATTTAACATACATGCATTAATGGTGGCATTCGATGGTACATTTAAATGCTTACATATTAAATGCTCATGTCATTGAAAACTATTGGAATAATTTCAATTTATTATGTAGGTATTGATTTCTGATTTTATTGAAAAGAATTTAGTATCTTTGAAAATTTTAAAAGTTTATAAAATTGCTTAAGTTTTAAACAAACCCACTATGTGATAAATACATATAAAGCCATTATGTTTGAATAAAAGAAGCCCAGTATGTAATAGTCACATAAAGTAAACTTGTTTTAGAATGAAAATCACGTACATAATTTAAATAGGAAAATAAAAAAATTGCTTCGTCACGCCTTGTTTTATGTCCTCGGTAAAAAGAGGTTCGTCGTGATTTAGCTGACGGTACAATTCTGAACGTGCAGACTTGAAACTCTTCAAATCTGCTATCTAGACCTTAGACCAGGGTTCGGCAAACTACGGCCAGCGGGCAAATTTGGGCCGCAAGCATAGACATATGAATATTAATAGACCAGAACATAAAGGTGAGGGGTAGAGACCAACTACAGCGGAACGAAGGGCAGGAAGACGGCTTTGGTGATACGTGATTCGTCAAAACTCAATCTGACAGTATATAGGCATCTCGCATTATAATATCACACTTTCGTTCTTAAAAGTAAACTCTGCTTTTGAATGAATATACCTTTTTACATGGGAGCGCGAATTGTTCGCCGCGTAATGAACACATTTACGAAGTCCAAATATGCAAAGTAAGGTCGCCTATAAGGTCGAGTTCAATATGTTGTTGCTGTATTAAGTGAAGACACTTTTATAAATGTTTCATAATTAACTTACCCCAGTAAACAGGGACGGGCACACGCCATGTATCTCGAGTGACAGTGTATCTTACAAAAATGATCATATTATGTGATCTGAATTGGCTTAAAATAGTGTAAAATAATGCTTGCCTATGGAATGTAATACGACAATTTCGTTTATTCTCTTTTTCACTTCTATTTTTACACGTTTTCAAAACACAAGCCACTATATTTACCGTTTTATTTCGTAAAATGCACCGATGAGTGCTCGACGCTGGCTTGCAGAAGAATGATGACGTCACATTTTTTAGATTAACGCGAAGCCATGCACGATCCCAGCCGGTTCCAATGGAACGGTTCCAATGGGAGGGGGAAATAATACGCTTTTATCGCTTAGGGCAGGTCTACTAATATTCATATGTCTATGGCCGCAAGCATAAAATGATAGCACATTTATAAACCGCGACATTTTCATAAAAAACTTAATTTTGGATTTGAGGCCAAAATACTTGACCAAATGAAAAATTACTTTTTATATAAAAGGTATAGCATGATTAATTAGTACGGATACGTGTTTCTTTATT
This sequence comes from Limnephilus lunatus, assembly GCA_917563855.2. Taxonomy (NCBI): domain Eukaryota; kingdom Metazoa; phylum Arthropoda; class Insecta; order Trichoptera; family Limnephilidae; genus Limnephilus; species Limnephilus lunatus. The sequence goes on along the minus strand of OU830596.1, from coordinate 83,194,616 downwards.
TATTTGTGTTTTCAATTATAACAAAATAGACCATTAAACAATTCAATTTTGGCAACTTTCAAATGTTTTGTGAGTTAGTAGAAATTAATAAAAAGTTGATCTTGCCAAATCTACTTTGCTTAATATACATATAACGAAAAACAAAAACAAAAAATATGTATATATCCATAAATATGAAATTATAAATAAATTTAAAAAAAATAAAACATCTTAATAAAATGTGTTATTGTGGTCAAAATATTTAATTTATATTCGATAAATTTGAAATCCTACGTAAATCGGTCATTTGTAAGTTAAATGTATGCCTATCAAAATGTTTTTTTTTAAATATATGTAGTTTTATACTAGTAGTTTTATTTACAAAGATTGTAGGGCAAAATAATTATTTTTATTAATTTACATTATTAGTTGCCAAAGATGACTTTTTTAATGGCTTCGATTTCATAATTTGAAAAACAAATAAATACAGCACACATCTGTACTAGTATTTTGCCTTGAATCCAAATTTAAGTTAGTATGAAAAAGGCCGCGCAGTCGTTCCTCCTAAAAAATTTAAATTATACACTATTAGAAAACGCAAAATTAGTACATTGGCACATTGGCAGCGATATTGTCAAAAATGTCATTTACATCAACACAGGCAGTCTCCAAATCTTTGTGAAATAAAACCGCGTGTCCAAATGTGAGGAAAAATTCGTTTCTTAGAGAAAATGAATTACTCGGATGCAAATATGATGTGAAATATTAATCTTAAATCTATTTCCTTAAATATTATATATTTTGCCTCCATATCGATAAAAAATAACTGCTAAGATCTTCGATATAACACTTGTTCGAAGGATAAAGCGATTTTAGTGATACTTATTACTTATTACCAACGAATTAAGAAAGTGGACAATTAATACCCTACCTTTTTTGAAACGTAGAATTACCTAGAGGTCCTCAAGATTGCTCCTGGTCCGCTGAGTCAATTTTTTTTCGATTTGGCCCTTTCCAAAAAAATGTTTTCCAAGCCCTGCCATTGACCAGAGGTACCCAAAGTGGGTGGTGCCACCTCCTGAGGGACACTGGGAACAGTGGGGGCACCGGGTGATAATAAGGAAATAGGAGCAGTAAAGCCTGGTGATCCTCTAACTCAAATTTATATTTTGACTCTGGAATTCTTTCCGGGAACGTAGAATTTATCATTTAAGTTTCTAGTTTAAAAAAGCACCATAACGCCAAATTAACACGAGATGGAAAATTGTTTAGAATGCCTGACAAAGTAAGAAATTGTGTCATGGTTCCTGAACTTGATAGATAATTTCTTCAGTTTTATTTTTATTTTAATGATCTACATCTAGGCTTACATTTTTTACATTCATTTCACACCAGAGGCCCTTAGGAAAATAATTTCCCTCGGGGCCAATGTCATCTGAGATGCTGTGTGGAGGGTCTTTTTGAGGAGAGGAAGGAATGAAGATTGGTCTTGAAGAGACCCATGTTGTAGGAAGGAAGAAACACAGAGGCCGGCAAATCGTACCAAAGCCGAGCTGTTGAACACAAGAACGAGTCGAAGAAGCGACCCGTTCTCATGTTAAAAATTACAACTGTGTACATATGTTGGAATGTTTTCCAACTATGCATGATCACTTTTAATCACATTTGTGAAGCCATGAACATAGTCGGGATTCAAACTAAACTAACTAACCATCACGCCGTTTCCCCGCAGGGGTGGGCAGAGAGGACGGACCGCCAAACAACTCGGTCTTGGCACACACTCTTTGCCTCATTCATATTCATACATCGTTTCATACATACTCTTCTATTATTGTGACTTTTGACATGGCCCGACTCAAGTATCTGATTCATTTGATCGTCCTATGTCTTCCTCGGGCGTCCCCGACTTCTTCCATTCACAGTTGCGTCATATATTCTTCTCACACTATTTTCTTCTTTCAATCGCTCTTTCATGCCAATTGCAGATAGAACCTTGTTGTTCCAAACATAAAAACTAAGATTTTTAAACAGAACAAAACAACTTGATTTTGAAATGGAATCTTTTTTGTTATAAAAAATAATAAATATATAGTATTTTTAATGGAACTTTGTTGAATTATTATTATTGAATTATTATCTGAGAAATTACAAAGAAGTTGAGATATTTTAGATAGGATTTTAAAGAAAACAAAACTACACGAAACTTGGTGCACAAAAGTCAATTTTAACCAAAATGTCGTATAACTTGTTTAGTAAGTTCATGAACTTTTTGCATAAAGCCCCGTTATGATTGGGCAAGTAATTTAGTCGAGTAGCGAGTAACTCGCCACTTGACTGAACAAAATGCTCCTACTTACTACTAAATGTATGGTGTTCGGACACGTTTAGTTGCTAAAATACTCGCTACTCGACTAAAATATTTGCCCAATCAGAACGATGATATTAGGATATTATTTCCAGAGACTGAATTTTTATAATAAAGATGTATATGCAATGCAATATCTCGGTATAGCATCCGGATTGGAATTAAAATGTATTATTATTCAGTTTTATCTATCTTAGAACTGTAAAATAAAAATCTAATCCCAAAGCGCCAGATTACTCTTCGTTGAAAAGTTCAGTATGATAGCAAGCCAAAAGCTTGCCAAATAGTTGACGACGTTCCAAAGGAAGCCTTTGAGATTTCCCTAGTCACGTTTGAAGCTGAACGATGCAATCTCGAGAGAGTTTCAAGAAAGTTTGTAGTAGAATTCTACGGTCAAATAGCTTATAAAAGTACTGGCACCGACGTAATGTTCTGTAGATTGATCTGTCCTCTACCTTCGAGATAAAGTCAACAATGAATCACGACTGACGATGGACCACCGACGTAAAACCTGTCTGATTCGGGGTGATAAGCAAAAGATTTAGGTTGTATCAGAAATAGAATCATAATTAGGTTACTAGATGCAATGCCTAGATATGCTCGGGTAAAAGATTATAAAAGATCGGAGCTCGCAGAAAAGAAAATATAAACAGGTGATACGTATAAGAAGGACAGGCTTCTGGCAGTAGGTCGCCTCACACGATTCGCTTAGTTAGCGTATCTCGTTATCTCAGTCACACCCGTGAAGTAGAATGTCGTAATTTGCCGCAATTTTTGAGTATCTACGTAAACGCTGCCCAGTCCTACATCTGTTTCGTTCATATTCTTTGAATGTATATCTTTGACATACACGAACAACGTTTGAATTAAGAATTTGATCGAAACATAAGAGTGTTTGTACCTTGCCACATTTTGGGTTAATTCTTTGAATCAATAACGTGTGTAGTTTTATTGTGATGTCTTTTATCGCTGTCCAAAGAAAAATATGAACGGGGATTTACTGTTAATTTTGAGCTTATTTGTTTAAATTGAGTTAGTTATGCCATTTTCATTCTTTCATTATTCTATCGGATTCAAAAACATAACCCCACATTGTTTTAAATGTGTACACTAATTTGTTCTAAAATCGGTGTTGCCATAGTAAGGAAAAGTTGTTCCATTTTTAAACATTTCTAAAATTTGTTAACGGACTGTTTGAAATAATATACAAATCAAAGAAGCCATTTATCACTTATTAAATCAAAATACAAATTACGAGGAAAAAACCCGCATTTTGAGCATTAAAAAAAAAATTAATCATGCCACTTTTCCTCCCCACTGTCATTCTATCCTTGTCCTATCAGATTCTGAAATGTAACCTCACATTTTTTTCTACTCTAATTTGTTAGAAAATCAGTGTTACTCGGTTTTTCTATAGTAAGTTATTTGTTTATTTCCTATTATTAACGCCCTAGTAGGCTTTTAAATTAAAATTTTAATTAAGAAAGATTTTTTTAATGTAGATGAGTGTTTCAGGCTGATAATTATTGCTTATAATAATTGTTATCTACCTTTGTGCTATGCATAAAAATCTTGTCTTAAACGTTAGTTTATCAATCAAAAATAATAATTAAAATTTTACAATTAATTACAGTATTTAAGTATAACATGATAAATAATATAGTTACACCAATAAAAAAAAACAATACAATTTAGATAATAAGACTTAACATAAAACAAATCGTAATATAAATATAAAAGATAAAATGTAGGTATATGTAGGATATGTGTGTGTGTGTTACAAAAAATAAAATAAAAATATGATGTACCTACTCGTAAGGTATCGAATAATAAAAGAGTAAATATTTATAAAAAGAAGAAAAATATAATAAAAGTTAATTATCAGAAGATACAAATCGAAGTTAGTTGCTTAATTACTTAAACAACCGATGCATGAAATTAAAACTCTTAAACTCTTTAAGTAAAAAAAGGAAGTTTTTTGCCGGCGTTCCTCAAGGTTCCATATTAGGTCCAATTCTGTATATTATATATGTATCTTTTATTAAATTAATTTTTAGACATGTACTATCTTTTAATTTTCTAAAATTACTGTTTAATTTCTAGACATACAATGTAATAGTATAATGAGGAAATCTATAATTGGTTTCTCAGTTAGGTTAATTATACATGTATAAATTAATCATTATTGTAAACTGTTGATTTCCCTAAAATAAAATAAAAAAAAAATAAAAAAAAAAATAAAGTACTTTGTATACGCGGATGATACTGCTTTAGTGATTTCTAGCAGTGATTTGCAAACTTGTATAGATCTTTTACAAAAAGACTACATTGAACTCTTAAAGTGGTCTCATGACTCTGGCTTAATCATAAATGCCAAAAAAACTAAATTGTTACATATAAGATCCCCTAATGTTAAGGTATATATTACACCTGAAATAAAGACACATACATCAGATTGCTTACACAATGGTATTCCTGCAACGTGTACATGTGAAAACATAAAAAAACTAGTTAAAGAATATGTTTATTTAGGTGTTATTATTGATTGCTTTTTCAAGTGGGATATTTCTTTTTTCTTTTTTTAAAAAAAAAAAGACAAACATTCCCGGGTTACGAATAACCCAACAATGTTTAAAAATCTCCTACTACCACCACATAAAGCCGAAAATGTTGCTTGTGTTGTGATGGAGGACTTAGCCAGCAGAGGAATCGAACATGCGACGCCCGGGTGGGACCCAAGTGCTATGCCCACTCAACCACTGACCAGTCAATACAAATAAACAAAGTTTGTGCACGACTAAGATCAATTGTAAGCAGATTGTATAAACTAATTTTTTTTGTTCCTATCTGCACACTTCGAATAATTAATTTATCTCTAGCTGAATCTGTTATAAGGTATGGAATAACAGCTTGGGGATTTTCCTGTAAAACAAATATAGACCATGTTCAATCAGTGCAAAATTCATTGGTTAAATTATTAGCTGAAAAAAAATTATACAAAGAAAGGCATAATATTCCATACTTTTATCAGAGTCTCAAAGTTCTTTCAGTGAGAGCAATTCTGTGGTACAAAATTATATTTCAGCACATAAATAATCCTTTATATATTAACAGGCTGGAACACAACCATAATACTCGTTTTAACTTTAATGAAGGGCTAATTGTACCTAAGCATACAAATAAATATGGACAAAGAACGTTAAATTACATGATTCCCAGTTGTTTAAATATGTTACCTGCTGAAATTAAAAACTGTCCCCAAAACAAACAATTGATGAATTTACTGAAGACTTGGCTTACGGAAAGAATTAATTTGTATTAGCTCACAATGACATATTATTCTAAAAACTTTAAAAATGTTATTTATGTTTTCAAAAATTTATTTTTATCTATATTTCTGTAAAAAATTAAATTTTATTTTATATAATTGTAAAAATGTAACTATTAAATTACTATAATACGATCTTTAACGTAAAGAACCCGTTAGACAAACTGCTAAAAAGTAGTTTATCGGGACTTTTTGTCTTGTATTTGTAAAGTGTATAAAAAAAAATAAATAAAAAATAAAAAAAATTTGAAACTTGCAAAAATGTCAATGAATGGCGATGAATTCTAGAGATTGGTGAATAAATGGAGTAATTGGTTTTGAGATTGTTGATAATGAAAAATGATAGTTCCATTTTAATAAATTTCTATAATTTGTTGACAGATTGTTGTTCCAAACTCGGCCGTTTTTACAATGATTATGTTAGTTCCATTAATAAATTTCTAGAATTTGTAGAGAGACTGTTTGTTATTCGTGCAACTAACGTGATACCTGTTGGTTTTACCTGTAATTCGTGTGTAATTATGAGCACACCTTTGGCTCAGCACGTGCGTATGGAAGAACTGGTACAGAATTATTAATGATTTGTTGCTTTTCAATCAAACAAATTGATCATGAATCATGGGGCGATAATTAGGTGCTATCGTGTACAAGAAATTATTTATGTTTTTTTTAAGGGCAGTACCCACAGCCGCCTACCAAATTGAGATGATATAGTATAAATTGTTTGATATTGATGTGAAAAATATTCACCAGGATCAATGAACATATCGATAGGAAATTTTAAATGCTGTAAAGGAAAATAAATCAAAAAATAAGTTAATTGTATCATTTTTCTCCTTTTTCTTATCCTTCGATCTGCGTTGCCGTCGAAATATTTCAAGGAAAATAAGTGCGTTTTTTCCGAAGTGCATTTTATGGGGATTTTTTTCCTGAAAAATTAAAAATGAATTAAAACCGTTTTTTAAGAAATTAATGTTAAGTATTCTGAAAGATCTATTTAACGTTATTTTATAATAAAAACATAATTATGGGTCTACAAAAACTGGAGATTTTTTGGACAAATAAAAATACTTTCTTTTTGCCCTCTGGAACAATTAACATGTTATCCTTTACAGCATTTCAAATTTCCGTGATCGATATATTATTATGAATTATGACTTATGTATTACTTGGTCGATGTTCGGACAGTTATTTTAGTTCTTTTTTAATTTAACAGTATTCAATAAAATATTTCTTAAACTTAAAAATAATTTCAAATAAAACAATAACTTTGTAAACACCACTTTTATTTTTTATACTTTATGCCGACCGGGTTTCGCTACAACCGTAGCTTCTTCAGGGCAGTACAATCTCTCTCAATCAGTAGAGATTGTACTGCCCTGAAGAAGCTACGGTTGTAGCGAAACCCGGTCGGCATAAAGTATAAAAAATAAAAGTGGTGTTTACAAAGTTATTGTTTTATTTTAAATTATAATGTCACATCACAAAGTAACTGCTTCATATGAACAAAAATTAAAAATAATTCTTAAATTGCCTCTTTCGAACAACACTGATACGATCTTCAATACTATCAACGTTATTGACATAAACAGCTATTTGCAAGATCCAATAGATCCATCTTAGTTAATTTACACAAAAAGAACAAAATACTATACAAAGCAACACAAATGATAACGATACCCGAGACCCGAGCCAAAAACAAATAACTTCTCCAAACTCCTTTTGCTAAAACCACCTTTGGACAAAGACATTTTAAATTCATAGCTTGCAAACCATACAATACACAGGGTGGCCACAAAAAACGGATTTCAAAATTCCCTGATAATTCCAGGTTTTCCAGGGCAGTTTCTACATTTTTTCCTGATATGTTTAATTTGATATAAGGGGATATCGTTCGGTAGATAAGTAATAAAGGGAATTCCGTCATCTATAGCATTTATTATTTCTTTGCATCCCAATAATCCATTAAAAATAAAATACACTTGTTACAAATTTATGATATTTCGCCTGAAGACAATTTGTGAATAAATGAAAAGACCAGACAATAAACAAAAATTTTAACAAAACAAAAAACGACTTCAAAAAATGCACTAAAAAGTAAAAAAATAACAATTGTATGAAATTATTTTTTTACTTTTTAGTGCATTTTTTGAAGTCGTTTTTTGTTTTGTTAAAATTTTTGTTTATTTTTTGATTTTTAGTGACGAGCGTGCGTAAAGAAGTTTTACTTCAAAAAAGGAATCATCGAAATCTGTTGGCGTAATATTGAGTTATTCGTCCATTTGTCGCGCACATACTTATTGCAAATTTAAGATAAATATGGTTTTCTCATGGATCCCATTGTCAGAACTGGGGGGTTACTCCCTATCTTCCACAGCGTTCGTACGGTTCAGAGTAAAGTTTCCGTGTCATATCACAGTTTACTGTGAAAACTGCACTCTGTATCTCTCCATCACGAATGGGTTTAGAAAAGCGTCGATTGGCGTCGGTATGGTTGACCATAAATAGACTTTCACACTCTACATAGAAATAATGTGGATTGTCTATGCGCCTAAAGTCTATGGTTTGCTAATTTGTTTGACTATGGTTCATATTTGACATTTTTGACAATCTTCGAGGAGCGCAAGCAAAGAGGCGGGAATTTGACCATTGTGTTTCGTGTTGTTTTTTTTATATGTCTGCTGCAATGAACGTAAGTTATATGATTATTTAGTACATTCATGTTTATTTTGTGTTTGTGTATATTGATAAATGTGTTTCGTGCGATAATTATTAGCATAAAAATAAAAAAGACATTATAACCTCCGAGTGTTTTAAGAATGGCGGTTGGTGTTTTACATATTTGTAAATTTCTCTTCACTCATCAAATAAACATAATTAATGTTGTTTTTATAGATATTTTATTGTTCAAATAATATGTTTAGGTATGTTTTTTACTGCGGTCAATTGTGCCATTTGAATTATTTATGTAAGAAACGTGATTATTATAGTATCCGGTTGACGGTGGCAAAACGATTGTAGAATGTATGGCGAGCGATATGAATTTTCGTTTTGCCACCGCCAGCGGAATACTATCATTGCCAACCGCATTTGCATGTTTTTATTCATTGCATTATTAGTTTTAAATTAATAATAATAATGTATATTAATAATTCTTCTACAGAATAAAAGGGCTACGAGCTACATCATTGGGCGGGAACCAATTGAAGGGATAGTGGTGACATATGAGACGCTGCCTGTGCCGTGGGTATGTTTCAGACTATTATTTTATATTATATTTTAATATGGATGGTGAAACCCTGATAAAAAGTTCATTGCTTTTTTGCAGAATTAAATTGAAATGGAACTCCTCGAAGAAGATGAAGTGTTGTCCGCGATGCCTGGGCCGGTGCCGACAGAAGTTTTGCCCGTAATGCGTGGACCGTCCGGCGTCAAAAGAAAGGCCTCCGACCAAGAGCTTTGTAAGTACTTACAATTAAATATCTTAGGGTGAATGGGAATAATGTTATGAAAAAACTAACTAACCATCACGCCGTTTCAACGCAGGGATAGGCAGAGAGGTCGGACCGCCAAACAACTCGGCCTTCGCACACATTCATGCATCGTCTCATATTTTCTCTTCTATTATTCTGACTCTTGACATGGCCCGTCTCAAGTATCTGATTCACTTGATCGTGCCATGTCTTCATTGGGCGTCCCCGACTTCTTCTACCATTCACATTTGTATCATATATTCTTCTTCCACCACTTTCTTAATTCATTCCCTCTACATGCCCAAACCATCTGAGGGTCCCTTTCTTTTACTCATTACGCTTACATCAGCCTTGCATTCTTTGCGGATCTCTACATTTCTCATACGATCATACGTGGTGGGATCTCATTTCAACAGCATTCAGTCTGCTTTCATCCTTCCTCTGACAGTGCCATGCCTCACTGCCATACATCAGGATGGGCACCAGGACTCCATTGTGGACTGCTAGCTTTGCTTCTTTTGAGAGTTTTTTTATTAGCGCCAACAGCATTCAGTCCTCCATTAATATAGTTACTCGCATTTACCCTTCTTTCAATTTCTCTATCAGCCTTTCCATCTCTCGTGATGTTATGATATTATTTTTAATATTATTAATATTTTACTTTCAGGTAGTAAAACAGCCATGACGGAGAAGTTCCTCAATGAGGAGGAACTGAAAAATATCAATCTACAGGAAAAGAGCACCATCGAGAGGGAGAAGCTCCTGCTTGAGAAGGAGAAGCTCCTGCTCGAGAAGGAGAAGCTCCTGCACAAGGGAAGGACAGGCAGCCATAAGCGCTTCTTCTGGTTCTATACATTATCCAATCATCCCTTTCATTATATTTTATATTCAGTAAATTACAAAGTTCACATTGGGATTCAAAGCTTTTCCTAGAAGCGTCGAGTCATAAATAAATTCCCAAGTTATTTGAAAACGACAAGAGATCTTTTAATTTATTATAACCTTTCCTACATTTATTCTATCAGTGACAACGATATGTTGTTGTTCATTATTAATTTGCCTATAAATCAGTAATCAGGTGGTTCGATACCTTAATTACATAAAACTCAAGTGTAAGAAAGATAGAGCGTATGCTAAATGAGTTGAATGTTATGCAAAGAGTAGAAAGTATGTACGCAAAATTTCGACAGGCGACTTTAACAGAGCTGTTGAAATGAAAGTGTAAGATATAATTTATTTATTTACTATTGTGACCATGAGGCTTTTACATTAAGTAATAATGTTTAAAAAAAATTACACACTGGTTAGTAGTACTCAATAATGTAGATGACAATTGTTAGGTACTGAGATTCGGTTTCGAACCGTTCTTGAATTAATTAACCAACGCTAATTTACTTACACCGCTGATAACTCAATACTTACTTATATTCGACTAGCTTGGGTGTCCTCAGTTCAGCTTTGATACGACTTGAATAACCACTGCTAGGTTGCAGTTAAAACAAAATACAGGAAAACACAAAAATATCGGGACAATTGTAAATAAAAGGGTTCTCTTTTGCTATTAGAAAAAGGTTATATTTTCAGAAAGGACTCTAGGCCAGGAAAAGCTTAAATCCCTGTGAGAATGGGAGAATTTCGTGAAATAAAAGTGTCAGAAAAACATCATCCGCACAGAGATTTGCATTAAAAACCTGGCAACAAAGTTACATAATTTACATAAATTCAGTGTACATAGCAATCGCAGAAACATAATGGAGTGGCCAGGCTAGTGTCTGGAACACAGGTAAACGCAACTCTTCATACAGCGCCGAGCATCGAGAGTGAGTCTGGGTGGCGCTAGTAACAGGGATCGCGGTCCTTAGCAATAAGGGCACGACTCACGGGAAGCGATAACATGAAAGGAAAAAAATAACAAAGTGATTAGAAAATTAAGGCATCCAAAACGATAGGCCGTTCTGTGGTCTGTAAGGCTACCGGACAATGACCAGGGAATAGCAATTATTAAAAAAAGGATTTTCTATAAAGATTTTTAAGAAAGAGGTCAATCAAAACTATTCATGTGAGTGTAGGAAGTAAACATGTATAGCAGATAATAATATAAGCTCAAATGCCAGAACCGAGGATGTGATTATTGAAGAAATAAGTATTGAATTGGATTAAAAAAAAAAGTGAACTTGGATATATGGTTAGAGGTACTTAAATTTGGCGATTGAGAGTCTCAACAAGCTCTCGTTGAGTTATCCGACCTTGCCTAAGGTTATCGTTGTGTTGATCGATAACATTAACCACTTCTCTAAAATCATCTTCAATGATCACATCCTCTGGTTCTGGCATTCGAGCTTCAATGGCCATATTGTGAAGAACAGCACATGCATTGACTACCTTCCCTGCCATTTCTGGCGTATAATGTAGAACACGATGTTTTAGGAGACAGCGCCATCTTCCTTTTAAAATCCCAAAGCAGCGTTCTATGCAATTTCTGACTCTGCAATGCATTTTTGTAAAATGGTCCTCTGGTGATCCCGGTGCCGCGTTTAAAATGGGAGTCATCATGTATGGCCTAAGTGGGAATGCTGAGTCTCCTGAAATATTCAATTTATTTTAAAACATTTTTTTTTTAAAACAAAAATAATTAAAAATTGCAAACTTTAACAAATATTTATGTATTCATAAAAGAAATTTACCTAAAAGCCAGAAAGTCTCTCGGTTATTTGCTTCTTCCAAGTGTGGTTTTATGGCCATCATTTGCCATATATGTGCATCGTGCGATGCACCTCCATACCTCGCATTTATCGCAATTATTTTTAACTTGGAATCGCAAATCTGTAGGGTGGAATAATAGTGTGATATATTATATGATCAGCTATTCTGTAAACATTTGAATAAAGGATATATTTATTTACCATGAGAGCATTCATCGAGTGGAAACCCTTTCGGTTGAAGTAGGCCTCTTCATGTACCTTTGGTTTAACAATGGCGACGTGCGTCCCGTCTACGCATCCAATTACTCCGGGAAAATTAGATTTTTCTATAAACCTGAAATATATACAATTTAAATGCTTAAAATAGATATTTTCAGAAGAAAACTTCTTCTCACAGGTTTTCACTTTGTGATGGCATTATTTATTTTATGAAAAGACAAACAGCTTTGTTTACATCATGCAAACGTGAATGGTAGAAGAAGTCGGGGATGCCCGAGGAAGGCATGGCACGATCAAGTGAATCAGATACTTGAGTCGGGCCATGTCAAAATTCAGTTGGCTGTTCATATAACTATTTTATTTTTTGTACACACATATTCTCTGAATGGCTATGCTTTTCATAAGATTAGTAAAAATACATATATGAAAAAATACATATGTTTTGGTTCGATTAGAATGAATATTGTATTTTATTAATACTGTCATTGCAATATGCATGTATCATACACCATGTAATTGCTATTGTTACTATGTGTTTGTTTATCAATAGGTATATATTTTACCATTTCTCCTTTATTGTATGTGTTCTAAATGTGTAATCTTCTCTGTAATTATGTAAGACTTATGTTTTCCTCTATGTACAAATATAAAATATCACACCACATACATAATTTGTTTTTGTAATTATTATTGTTCCTCCCTTCAACTTCGATAGATACGACATGCTATAAAATTAATATTAGGTACGAAAGACGGCAAAGGTAAAAGGGTTAGAACAAAAAGGCACTAAGTCGGTGGTGATATTGGTTTCCATTCAAATCTACATGAAAAAACCCTTGACTCTGTGCAGAAACGGGCTGTCCGTTTGAAAGATTCTCCTAACTTTACAAACGGATTGCAATCTTTAGAGCACAGGCGTCGGGTAGGAATCCTGTGCTATCCTTGTTCTACCAGCATTTTATTGGAAGATGCTCCGAGGAACTAGTGTCCTTGATCCTTTCGGCACCGGTGCATAGTCGGGAAATAAGCCAAAAGCGCACCCAACACGGTTGACATTTCAACAGAGATGAAATATTACATAAAATAATTACACATTAGCTAGCCCATCATCGGAATATGCCACAAAATATAATAAATCTGAACATACCCTTGTTTTATAGCATTCTTTTCTTGCTGCGTTATTGGGAACTTGACATGCCTATGCATGATTCGGTTTATAGCCGACACTATTTGACGCATGTGTCGGCTAACCGTTTGCTGCGAAATGCTGTTGTGGAAGTCGTTTCCTACAACTTTTTGGTACGACCCTGTACCTAGGAAAGACAGTGTTGTTAGAACCTGAAACATAAAAAAATATTTGTTCATATGAAGCAGATATTAAGGAATGTGCTGTTAGATTGGAGTTTGACATTGTAAGAAAAGATGATAAATTAAAAACTTTGTATTCACTTTTAGCTCCAAGGGCACTCCGGTTGTTCTCCTAGGTACAGGGATTAACGGCCTCAACTCGTCACACAACGCTTTAAAGAGGTCCTGCGACAGGCGGTAGTGAGCAATAAATAGTGATTCAGGAATGCTCATGGGGTTTGACAGATCCCTCAACTGTCTTCTTCGGGCTGCCTCTACCCTGTAATCGTCTTGGCGAAAAATTCGCAAAGCAAATTGTAGGCGGAAATAACCTTCCATTGTGGCTAAAATATAGCACATAAATTATGAATACCTTAGATTGCAACAGACCCGTACTTATTTGGTACATAATATGTAAATATTTACTCAACAAACTACTATTTACTAAGGGAGAGGTAAAAAATGCATACAAATTCCAACCCATTTTGTGCAAATAGTTGTCAGTTGTAGGAATTGCTAAAACGAAGTGTAGGTAATTACGATAATAATTACGAATAAGTGCCTAAAAGTACGGCGGTTTGGTACACATCTACCAACCCGGTATCATTTAATTCCAAATAAATCATATTACTTACCTTTTAAAACGAGATATTCGAATAAAATATGTATAATGTCTCGTTAGACGAAATGTCAACTTCATAAAATCATAACCCAACTTCTTAACCCAACAAAAGTTTCATAAAACGGAGGTCTCCCGATCCACTTTGGGAAACATGAAACTTATACGACTGAGTTCGATAGGGAGTACCAAAAATGACAAAAACCGGGCGTCGCTGTGGAATCTGTGACTTTCGGGTTTCCGACTGATAGAGAGTACCAAGTTTGGCGAAACTGACAAACATCTGTCAAAATACGGGTGTGAAACGTAGCGGTTGGCGGTTACGAGAGATAGAGAGTAACCCCCCTGGACCAAATGAAAATGGGACCACACGGGAAGCACCAGCTTTCTAATAAAAAGGAATCATCAATATTGGTTCACCCAATCGAAAGTTCTGAGGTAACAAACATTTAAAAAAATATCGTCGAATTGATAACCTCCTCCTTTTCGAAGTCGTTTAAAAATAGACAAATAAACAAAAAAACATTAACATTAGAAGAGATACTAAAAAAATATCGCATGAAACAATATTTTTCACTGCAATCGGTGAAGAAATGGAGAAAAAGCCGCAGTTATTATTGTGAGGTTTGAAAAACATAATTTAGAGTGGTTGTCAGAAATGACAGTTGTCTCCAAATCTTTGGGTAGACCAATAGAAGTATTTCAAGAAAGTGGTTCTAGATCAAGGGAGAAAAAAAGTGCATGAAATGTTAGAGCCTCCAGTTAGCAGCAGAAATGAGATTGCACAAATGTATGAATGGGGCTGCGATGGTTATGGTAGTCACAGTCACTTCAAGCAAAGGTATAGTGATGGAGAATATCATGATGACTCGAATCTTCCTACAACGTCGTAGGTGCCACTTCAGCTCTACAGCGAAGGAAACTCAAGAAGCAAGACTATTATATAGCTAAACCCACGGTCTTCGTCTACAAGGAACTTCAGACCAATAAGGTTACAATTTAAAAAAGAAATTCCCGAGATAATAAGAAATGAATTTGCATTTTGCGACCACTTCCAAAAAAAAGGTTCTATTTACCTACCGAAGTTTTAAATTCGTTCAATGGTTCTGGAAATTTGTGTGATGATTTAGACTCCAACGACAACGCAAACACCTTTAGCACTTAGATTTTCTACCATTTTTCGATTAAAATATGTGTGTACCTAATTATTGCCCGTCTTTTATTGTTTATATATGTGAAATATAATATGTAAAATTTAAAATTAATATGTTTTATTTGCCTAGATATTTGTATATTTTCACAATGTATTATTTTGTTGTTGTAAATTTCTACGAAAGAGTAAATCAATAATTTTTACTTCAAAATACATAGTAATAATTCATTAAAAAGATCAAAAAAATAAAAATTACTTTAATATTTAGTCAGCAAGGAATTAATTCGTGTTTTTTATTCATTCCGTTCACTGTGCATCGCAAGTAAAAGTAATAAAATACAACTTTGGGGTTTCACAAATCGCAATAAAACGAATTTATTTTTATTTTTGGAATTCCCTGATATTATAAAATTTTTTTGAAATTCCCTGACATTTCCCTGATAATTCCAGGTTCGGTAAAATTCCCTGATAATTCCAGGTTTTCCAGGTTTTCCAGGTCCTGTGGCCACCCTGAATACACTACCAGCTACGATTAGACGAACAGAATCAATGACAAAATACAAACACGAAATAAAGAAATGGATTGCTAGTATGGGACGTCACACTATTGCAAACATCTGTAAAATAAATTGTACTTGGACAGAAATAACAATTTACATACGACCTAACCCATATAAAATAAAAATTAAATAATAGAATCCTGTCAAATCTAACTTACATAATTAGATTAGACAGGATTTCCTACTTTACTTCATCCCTTTCTACATTTATAAGATCACACACTTTATGGGATTTACCCACGCTTCCAACCTTTATTTTTGATTATATTGAAATTAAAATGTATTTAACCTTAAATATTAATGTAACTGTGTTTATACACATTTAGATACCTCTACGTCTGTCTCGAGACATATCCTAGCGTGACAGGCATCGAAAAATCGCATGTAAAAAACGTTTTACAGACAAATAAATAAAATAAAATATGAAATTATTCATTCAAAAGAGCTTTAAATTATATGTATATGTAGCCTGTATGACATTACGAAGCCAGAATCCAAGATATAATTATTTTACACGTGGCATGTTGAGTTGATGGCTCTTCAATAGATTTGTATGCGGTGAAGGTACAGCATACAAGGATACCACTAGTTTTATATTATATTATGAGTAAACCAATAATAAAAATACCACTATAACTACTAAAGTTGTCGAGGAGAATACTGTAATAAACTACAAGCTCAAGCTGAACAAGTTACAGTGATACTTATCGTAAAAACAAGAAACGTACGCACGCACATCCTTACAAAGAAATTACACGCTTGGAATACAAATTATACGAAATATGACAGTTACGAGCTATTTTCCAGGTTTCTGGTTCTGAAAAGCAACTGTTAGTAACTAACTACCTTAGAAAATACATAGATACATAATTCAACTGCATTTCTTCACCTTTCATTAGCTTTATCCAGCAAGTAAATTATCATTAACCCTCCCACACCGTGGGGGGTAATTCACCTACCCCAAACGAGAATTTTGTGCGATATCTAAGTTGTTTTCTACATCAACGTTAATATTGTTAACATTACTAACCTCCGTTGTTCTCAACTTTTTCAATCTGAGATCAGCTAAGTGATTCGTATAGTAACGCTCGATTCGCCTGTTGGTCAGAGTGAAGAGCGTACTGTGAATGCGTTGGGAAGAGCATATTTGTGAATTTTTGGAATGTTGAGCCGAAATTTCGGCTCAACAGTTGATCAGTAGGATTGGGAACAACGGCTGTAATAGTCACTGCTATCCTACGCAGGGCTGGATCTATGGATGTGGGGGCAAGCGGGGCGCCATCCCCAGGCAGCAGTTTTAGGGGGCGCCAAAATCATAATTCATTTGTTTGATTGAAAAAAAAAAAACTTTATTCACAAAGCGTCTGGCATCCAACGCACCGTGTTCTATCGATTATTCATATGATTTTAAAATGCCCAGTTGGTTTTTGAACACATCCTAAGTTGATTTATGAACGTATCCTAAGCCGATTTTGAACACGCGCATAGTGTACGTCACGGGTTCTCAATGTGGGCGATGTAGCCCCCTTGTGAGCGATTGAGACATTCAAGGTGCAGAGTAGAAGATCCAAAAAAAATAGGGAGCGTTGAGATGGCACAGTGAGGGCATGGGCAGGTAAAAAAAGGTCTAAAAAAGACAAAAAATATGCTAATCACGTACTAATAAAGAATTTTATAATGTATGCGAAAATTTAACTACATATTTCGGTAGTTCGGAAAGTGGATGAAAATTGAACCAAAAGATTCCATTACATTTAGATCTACAATGGGGTATTTCCACGTAATTTTTTTATTGCTTAAAAAAATTAAGCAAAAAATTACGATGATTATGGCATTTTTATTTTATTTTTATGTTGACGAATAAATTTTCTAGAGCGAGTTGAAGTTTACCATTTTTGAATCACCGCTAAAACGATATTTTGGGGCGTGGCTATCGTGTGACGTCGTGAGTGCGGACGCTGCCTGACAGTGCTTATTTGTGCTGGTTTAGCCGAGCGTAGCCTGCGACGTCACAAACCCATTTGAAAAAACGGGCCGTTTTGATTTTGTCAGTTTTCGAGCGCTTTTAAAATCAATAATATTGAATGAAAACATAAAAAACAAACATTTATAGTAGGATGATTAAAATCAGAAAAATGGTCTTTAAATATTCCGTACATTTTCAACAGAATCCCTCGTTTGTGGAAATACCCCATTGGATGATATATTTTTTTTGTTTTTTTTTTTTTATCATCATAAATATTATCATTTAACATGTTTTATTATTATTACTATTATGTTTTATAGTAGTTTTAGGATAGATGTACATTAGATATAAGTAATAAATATATTAATAATTTAGGTAAACTTAGAAAAAACCCAGTAAGTAATAAGTGGGTAGAAAGGGCAAAATGATTAATAAGAAACACTATCGTTAAGCTTTTGAGTGAGGCGTGATTTTTACCTTCAGGTAAGTATAGATAAAAAAAACTACTGTAATACTAATCTACATTCAAAATTATTATCCCTTTATTTTTTTGATATACTTAGCTAAGTTTTTATACGACTTTTGCGGTTTCTTCGACAAAATATGAAGAAAATGTAAACATAGATGAAATTATTGAAAATGGAAAGACAAACAAATAAAAAAATTACATATTCATATCCGTACAAATCATAGAGAGTATCTAATTTTTAAATCTAAAATTTGACAATAAATCGATGAATCTGTAAAATAATCTTAATATGCGATAAAATGTTATCTGAATACTTCAAACACTTTTAATGACGAAATATTTATATGCAGTTCAGATTGCATTAAATATTGTATAGAACAAAAATATTTTATAGTAATGTGACTAAGATAATATATTTTTGAAAGTACTACAAAACGTTTTATCATTTGAAATTATGTAGATTTACTTGGCGATAGTTAGTTATAAATCGTTATCACAATGAAACCATAAGGCACCTCCTATTTACTTTGATTAGATAAAGGTAATCAATATTACAGGTATAATGAAGGTAAGTGTTAATTAATAAATATTAAAATAAAGCTGAAGCGATGAACGTGAACGAAATAATAATGTATGGTTTATGGTTCTGCCGCGCGCCAGGAGCTCAGTTATTGTAAATTGATAAAATATTCCTTTCCTTACTTTAAAGCGGAATAAAAAATATTAAAAAATTACGGCCTCTACCTGCTTCCAAAAGGTTAATGTAAAGGGTAAGACAATAGACATTACAAATTAGTGATGGGCAGAACCGAAATGTCCACAACGAAATGATCAGGTACTTTCAAACAATGGGTAGGTAATTGGTAATTGGCCGAAACTGTTTCAGGTTTTT
Source organism: Limnephilus lunatus (assembly GCA_917563855.2). Taxonomy (NCBI): domain Eukaryota; kingdom Metazoa; phylum Arthropoda; class Insecta; order Trichoptera; family Limnephilidae; genus Limnephilus; species Limnephilus lunatus. The sequence goes on along the minus strand of OU830596.1, from coordinate 83,175,544 downwards.
TTAAAGGAACAAAAGTCATTGTTTGGTTTTTGTAAGGAATCAAAAGATTTCATTGTGGTTTTTATTCCTCTTTCGTCTTCAGCAATTTAAGTTTTCGAAACATTCGATTAAGGGTATCGAAACAGGATAATTCGGTTGTTATCATGGTGTTTCGAATGTGCCCATCTGTTTAATTTTTTATTTTTTTATTTTTTATTTTTTTTATTTTTTATTTATATATTATCAAATAATAGTTATTACAAATCACAAACAAGTCCTGCTAAGCCAATTGAATTGGCTTATCAGCAGGTGCTTATAATTAAGTTACATATAAATTTTAAATGTTATAATTAGTACGATCATTATCAAAATAATATTTATAAACGATGTCTGGAAAGTCGTAGTACAAGCAGGAAACTAATGAATCTACACATCACATAGAGAACTGAGCGAATCGTTTTCTTTTTTTAATTTGTTTTAATTTTTTCGACAACTAAAGGTTTAAAAAAGTTTAGTATCAGAGCTACGCGTCGACTATTATGTATCTTATTATATTTTTACTATTATCTTCCACTTGTTTGACCTTGGTGCGTTATAAATAAATAAAAAATGGCTCTTGTTTAACCGGCATGCTCGTTCTCTTCCTCTCCAAGCGCCTATGTGTATCCTTTGCACTCATCCTCCTCAAATTAATATCAGATCAGTTGCATTCCATCTTCCGAGAAATGTGTTGAAAAAATATTATATTGATAGCAAAATAGAAATAATTAAAAATTTTATATTAACAACCCCCATTCGACCGATTTTTTAAAAAAATTGACTAAAAAAATTCTAACTTTGCATTCGATTTACTAGAAAACGGAAGGTCAAATCAAAAAAAGTTATAACGCAAAATCGATTCCAATTGTGATGTAGATTCACCTATTTTCCCGCTTGTACTATAAGAGACCTTTTATAAGAGCTATTCAACATTGACAAGTGTTTTTTCAGAACAGGTTTTCGGAAGAAAACTATATAACAGAAGTATAAAAAGGGAGACATGGTATGGAAGCGTGCCGACTGTCACCGAGCTACGATCAAACAGCACAAACTATTATCAAAGCAGTTGCACAATTTGAGAGGCAGGTATCGGTACCGCCGCCCCTAGAATCATTTATTGTATAACCAACACCTCTGCCATAGACCGCATTGGGAGAGAATGGTTAATGGAGTCCCTTTGACTTCTCCAGCCGTACTATCTCGGAACATCGCCTAGCACCACAGTGAGAGGGATGGATTCATACATCCGTCACTCCTGGACACACTGGCCTCCAGATTCCTACCCACCCCTAATACCCTTTTCATTCTCAGAATTTCCTCACCTTCTTTTCCTAAAAATACCCTCCACACAGCATCCCCAAAGATGTCATAGGCCCTGAGGGGAATTATTTTCCTCAAGGCTTCCTGCGTGGAGCTAATGTAAAAAAAAACTTGCGCAATGAATGTTGTGCGTTTGATGTGAAGGTAGAAACAAACGCGGGGTGCTGCTGTGCTTAGATGCGATTTGCAGTAATGTAGGACAATGGATGAGGGTGTTGAGGACACTTTTATGAACGCTTAATAATAATAATTCAATCGATCATGGTCCATCTGCCTTGTTTTTATTATTGGCTATAACATGTAATTTCATTTAGTAACATGCTAACTTCAAGGTTATATAAAATCACAGCATAATGGACCAGATAAAAATCTAAATATAATAAAAAACCGTGCTACATGATTGGCACCGGGCATTGGCTATCGACACTGCTACCACAAAACTCACACATACTGCTCCTAATCACTGAACTAATATTCTCAAGAAGTGTGCTTCCTACCGATTTGAGAGCAAACTGATGTCGCCAATTTATACAGGGTGTAACAGCATTGAAGTCAAAATGTATTTTTCGATTTGGAGTGAAAAATGTACCAACATTGTCATTTTGCGGTCATATTATATATATTTTTCTACTAACGCAAAATATATGTTTTAAATCACACTTCGTGCCACTGATCACTCTTCTACACGTCGCGACAGGATCACGTGATACGAGCGCTGTTTCGTGTATTACCGTGCTGCTGGAACGATACGTTGAGCTCATCACGTGACCCGCTAGACTTTACCCGACTACTCAGTTGCGATGTGTGATGGAAAAATATTGTTATTGTTTTTTATTGAAAAAAATATCATCGGAGAGCAAAATGACACGTTACATTTTTATGCCAAATATGCTCAGGAATCGCTGGTTAAAGACTTTCGGTTATGTGATGATTTCTGAATCATCACATAACCGAATATATGTACACGTATACCCGTACGCCATGTACACGTATACCCGTACCTATGCCATGTACATGTACACGTATACTCCAAGTATCGCCCTGGTGAAATACCACCATTTAGAATCGAAATATTGCTTGATACGGCTTTGGCCATGTTTGGTGACTAGATTTGAAAATCATGTTTTTTCTCAACCTTCCCCTATCCATATCCTTCCCTTCTACATCACTCTCTTCAGCCTCACGACATATCCCGATTGGGGATGCTCCAGGCGACTGTGACTATGAGTTGGGACTGTTATGCGGTAACTATAAAAACTGTCAATTAAAAAATACATATTTTCGATAATAAATTGAGTTTCACTTCTGTGTGACAAAATTGAGCTCAATTTGGGCGCGCGGATACGCCCCCAACGCGCTTCTACCAGTTTAGCTCTCAGTGTTTCTGTTCTAATACCAATAAGAGTTCCATTTTCCAAGCAAGTAGGTACCTAAATCACAAGAAGTTACCTGACGGCTTGTTGGCAAGGCTCGTGGCTGGTAGCCCGGGGCCGCTATGAGCCAGAGCTGGTCAATGACGGAGGTAATTACCCGAAGACATCGGCTAAATAGCCAATCATTGGCCACAAAACATCTATAATTTTATACATCTATACTGGCTACAGAATCACCACTAAAAAACCATGTGTTTTTAATATTTTTGTTCGGGTGTGAATGCTGTCAGAAAATTTTAAAATGCTTATTATAACTATTGAAAATAATCCAACATACATTACTTAGATATGATCCAAACATGATTTCGGTTGCGGGTCTGTAGGTGCACAACTATTGCACCCAATAGAGAAAATATTCTTCTTTATTTTACAGGAAAACTTTTAACTTCTTGCATTGTTTCAATAGGTTAACAAGTACAAATCTTATGGCGCCAGAGCTCACCGATCGAGAGTTTTAGAATCCTTATACATAAATATGTCCCTTACCGAGGGATGATTCACATTTAAGAAGATAAATATTCTGATCAAATCCTTGTACTATTGTACGGCCCATCATAAAATTTAGCCTTTGCTTTCCAAAAAAACACTCATATATACGAGTATTATTATTAAAATATGTATCAGGATAATATCATATGTTTCCAATTATGTCATCTGCGTACGAACTGTACCTAAATTTCAATAAACAGTAAATAAACAATAAACAGTGTTAATCTCAAGTGACCTCCCAGGTAAGTATGGTCCTGTATATTTTCTGCCTGTACAGGACATTTTTACGCAGTATCGCGTTCATTTATCGAACCGGTGTACCTGTGTAATTTTTAGCCATAAGTTGTAATAATGGTTTGTCTAGTTTGTATTTAAAAGTAAGATTGTAGAGATGTGTTATAAGTTTGTGCAGCGCCCTTGAGGTGATTTTTCACAAAAACGGCGCTATACAAGTCAGCCAAATAATATTTTTATTATTATTAATTACACCAATACGCAATGAAATAGTCTGAAAATCTTCCAATTTTTCGCTGACAAACGTTGTAAATTTGGCACCAAATTTACAACAGAACTGAATTAATGACAATTTAAATAATATCGCAATGAAATTTCGTGGTGGCCCTGTACCAACTCAAGTGTAAAATCCGTCCGCCATCGGACATCAAACCGCAAATCGATAAACGGTAGAACAAATCGTTTCACCAAGAATATTGTGATACTCGATTTGGTTCTTCTTCCATTGCCCAAACAGGATTTCCATGTCATTAGTCACCTGTAAGCATTTGAAATCCACACCGGTAAGACGCTTTCAAAATTTCTCCATGACAGATTGCTTTTTTATTAATCATTCAAGGTTAACAACCGGGTTCAAACTTTCACTGAGCATGAACACCCTAATCTGATGGCAACGAATAGGGAATAAGAATATTACAATACCTAGATGTTGTAAGATTATTGTGGTGAACGTAATGAGCTTTATTTTTTAACAGTCATCTCGATATTTTTTGATATTCAATTTCTTCTTAGTAACACAATCATGATGAAATAGAATCTTGGAACGCTTGAAAGTGATTTGAACAAGAGGTTACGATTTGATTCCTCGTTCAAAACATAAATGTATTAGACGCAGAGCGTTTTAACGCTGTGTCTATTGCCTGTTGCATGATCATATTGATCATGGTTCATATTATTTCTAACAGTATAAACAATTTACAGCAAGCATGTCAAACTCAGAGACATTCGCGGGAGAATATATTATTACTTATACAAAGTATAAGTTTACGTGGGCCGCATAAAAACAAAAATATAAATATTTATTGAAACAAAATCTGCATGAAGGTATTTCTTTAAAAATACAGTAAGTGAAATGTTAAATTAAAGTTTTCTGTCTGGCACTTGGCATCTCTTATCTGCTACCACCGCTCCTACTTCGGGGGAACTGAAATGCGGGAATGGTAATAATTTTAGAGCCTTTAAAACTGGCTGATAATTTTTTGTAAAATCCAGGCACTCCAAGTTTACTCGGAGTTCAACTTCAAGTACGAATCGCACTGGATTAACTCCACTGGATCTTGATTATCTCGATTACCTCCGTTTGCTTGGGATTAGGTATTTATCTACTGATTCTACATTTATCGTGAAAGATGAAAACCTACTTGGAGCAAGTGGATGAAATTGTGCATTTTGGGAGTATGTTCAAGACAGACGAAGAGGCTGATTGAAAGATAGACGAATGTAGGAATCGCGGTAGTCGCTAACGAAAAGGTGTTACCTATTTATTTTTACGCTTTTTGTTACTCGTGCCCAGTCAGTTCGACGTTCATGTTTCGAGTACCTACGCTTTAGTTTTTATCATGGACTTTTGACAGGAAGGCAGACGAAGAGTTTGAGTGGCAAACTGTTCAAAGTCCAAAGTTGTTTCCTATCAATCTTTAAAATGTTTAACTTTCAGACATTGATCAAAGATGAAATTTGACAGTCGTTGGTCGAAAACTTGATCTACAGCTAACTTCAGTCTCTAGAATGTTTAATATTTATGCCTAGGAAAAATCAAATAAACTCTTTCATGTGAACACTCAACGCAAACTTAGGATGTAAAAAATAATCGTCTTTTGTGAAGGAGGCCTCCGCGAATATGACGAATCACCTTTAATAAAATTGGATCATTAATGATTTTATGATAAAATATATGGACGGACCATCAATAACGTTTGGAAAATCATAATTCTATTCACTAAAAATAATGTCAAAAAGACATTCTGTACATCACTGTATACGTCAGAGTTGCGGGTAGATTAGGTACACTGCATACCATTGGCATAAGCTAAAAGTAGCTTATAGTAACGAAAATTTTGCCTGCCGAGATACTGCAGTGCTACGGAAATGTTCCTAAATGGACAAGTGCACTCTTTCAGAGCACTTCTCCGCCACCGCGTGGGAAGCTTAGGGAGCATATATTAGTTAAGCTCAAAAGGGGAGGGGTCCAGCAAAATCTCACGTTACTTGAAAAGAATATACGAAGTGGCCCAAATTTATCTCACCAAGGGGGGGAGGGGTCTAGATTGGAAGAGAAACTGCTCACGTAACTAATGTATGCCCTCTTATGGCGCAGACTACGTACGCAAATCGAATACAATCATCACAGCCATGGTGCATGTATGGAGACGGGAGACGGTCAAACATCCTCCTTTAACGGCTGCTTGCGTACATTTTAGTGTTAAACATTTTTCTCTTATTTTTCGCAAATTATTTTCTTTCCAGATTTTATAATTTGTACATATTATGTATTGTTATTTTGTCTAATTTTTGTTACCTATTATTTGTCTATTTTTTTATTGTTATTTAGACATATTGCATTCCACCACCCCTCTGTAATTGCATTGCACTTCTCTTCTGTAATAGTATATATATTATTCGTATAAAATTATTCCAATCATGAAAATTTAAGAATGATTATATAGAATGCGTTTCAATATACAATAAATTATATGCATGTGCATATTCTGCAGACGTATACATCAATCACGATAAACTAATTAATGAGTAGTACCTACCTAGTACCTACCTTTATCAGAGAACACATTATCTTTTCATAAAGGTTCTAGTATTTCCGGACAATTAATTAAGTATTATTAAACCTGTTGCAAATAAATGGATATAGTCACATAATGGCTACTTCATGATGACTGTACAATATATAATACTTTAAGATGCATCATTATAAGAGAAGAATTATTTACCATAGAAAAGACAAACATTGAAATTTGATTAGGCACTCGTGCAGAAGAACGGAAAATGCCGATGACGATACTAAGAAATGCATCAGAGAAGAAATACGATGAGGCAGAATATCAAACAATATCCTGTCTCACATTCAGCAGGTAAACTGAGTGCCTGACTAACAGAGAGAATGAGAAATGTAACGCTAATGTATTTATTACAGAAGACAAGATAACTCCAAATACCAGTTTATTGATAATGCCATATTTTGTCGCGAGTAGTGATGTTCAGGGAATATTTCCGGGAATTTTCCCCGACCCCAAAATTCAGATTTAATCAACTTTTCATCTATCAACTTAAAATTAACAATTAACCCTCATCTATGTCAATGAAATTTTAAAGATCTTTGCATTATTTTCGATTACAAATTTAATTTTCTTTCACGTGTTAATACAGATACAAATGACAGATTAAAAATACTTGGCTTCATTTTCCGCAATGGCAGAGACAATAAATGTATTCATTTTAACATTAAAAATCTTATATTATTCTATAATTCGACGTCAAATCGAATATAACTCTCCTATTTGGTCGCCTCAATTTAAAATCCACTCTAATTCCATTGAAAAAAATCAGCATAAATTCCTAAAATGTATTAACTATAAACTCAGTCCACGTAGAGAAACAATAAATTACATGCACTTGAAATAATAAAAAAATTAAAACTCTCAGATAGAATTTCCGAATTCACTTTTTTGTTAAATCGTTAATGGTATAGTAAACAGCCCTGCTTTATTAAGCTTAATTACCTTCCACGTTCCGACAAGAACTTCTCGATCTAAAAATCTTTTTAATTGCACTACTAGGACTGAGTCATTTAGACAATCGCTTGTACCTAGATTGCATGATGTTGGAAATGCTTTCTCAGAAGTAATAGATATATTCGACTGCTCGGAATATAGTTACAAGCAGGCTGTAATAATTTACCTCAATAGATCAATTTTAGCAAAATGCCTACTATTCTTCTGCATGGGTTCTATATTATACTTTGATATATATTTTACCTCACGATTACAGTTCCACAACATTATTATGAATATCACGTGTTTTGTAAATGCCCGTCTTTACATAAAATATTAATATGCATATTTATAAATAAATAAAATCGTAGAAATTACGAAACATAGAATAATACTAAATTATTAAGTTTCGTAATATATTTTTATTTCTACGATAATGTATTATTGAATTAATAACGATTGTAAAATTAGTTTTTGATAACTCAAAAAGAAGTAGTCATGAGCTTTCAAAGTGAACTGGGGTAAAACGTAGACAATCATATCAATCATGTCTCGGGACGTCACACGAGACACAATAAGTACAATTCACAATTAGAACGGCAGTACTGCTGCGGCAGTCATTGTAAGTATTGCGACATTACACGCTTATACGCCGGCTGCAAATACCAAAATTTTGACGGCTTATAAACTGGAAGAATTGATGAATGAAAGATTCCAGAAATATCTTCGAAATTTTCCACAAATTTCTATGTTCCATCCTCAGCATGCTCTCTAATTAATATGATTAATTTGTAAATAACATGAAATTTCGTTGTAGGGGACAACTACATTAGTTAGTAGATTTTATGGTTTAGATGAAAATTCCAGGCATAATCCCCGAAAATAAATTGCTGGAAATTTACCGTCACCATCACTAGTCTCGGAGTATAATAGTATTTTTATAAAGAATGCTGTAAAACCGGTTGTGCTTTTTACCTGTCTGCATTAAAAATAATATTGGTAAAGGTAATATTGATGGTAAACGGACACAATAAACCAAAATAAGTATTCCTGACTAATTTAGATAAATGTCATAATCATCCACTGCAAAATGAAAACAATTACAAGCCGCTACCAATCTATCGTAAAACCGTTTATATAGTATGCACATGAATTTTTGCAATGATTGTGCGCAGCAATACATCGTAGAGCCGAAGATCTTTATATGTCGTGAATTCTCCTAGCGATACTGTCTTCTTTTTTTAACTATTCAAGAATGCGGGTTATTTTTATTTTTTTCTTTAGCCATTCGTTTTCGTTTTTATCGATCTCTTTCGATAAATACGTGATGTCTAGCATGGATCTTTCCATCCCACGTTGCATTATTTGTTTTTTTTTCAGTGGTCAAGTTTTGGCCAAACATTTAAACATTGTCGAAGTGATTCAAAGGTCGTAAAATATTTGAGATTTTCAATGATGATAGGTTTAACGCGAACACTACACTTTCGGTAAGGTACCGCCGACCCGGGAACCATTTATTAGATAACCAACACCTCTGCCATAAGTCAATCCAAGTGGTTCGCTTCGTTTGGCGACTTAGCAGGGGTGCTTGGGTTCATGGGGTGAGTCTAGTCCGAGTCTTGGCGGCTATGCGTTTGCCCAATAATTGGCAGACAGGGTCGGGAGAGACTGGTTGACCCCTCTAGCAGGACTCTACCGATACATTACTGCACCGCATTAGGAGGGATGGATTCATACGTCAATCACTCTTCCCCAGATCCCCACTGATACCCACCCCTCATACCTTTTTCGTTCCCAGAACTTACTTTCCTAAGAAAGACCCTCCACACCGCACCCCGAATATGATATAGGCCCTGAGTGGAATTATTTTCTACAAAGCCTCCTGTATGTAGCCAATAAATAAACAACGGAAAAATAGTAGTAGTTTTTGCAAAATTTGTGCTTTCAATAAATGTGCGTTTATCTCTTTTTTTCATGTCCTAAGAATCAAGCGTATTTCTTTGTATTTAGCGAAGACTGACTCCATTCTCCAGCATTCATCTTATCTTACAATCAGAAGAACTTTATTACAATCTTCTTTTATAGCCGTGCGTCCATACTTAACATTTCCTTCGACTATGTTTCTAAAGATATCGTATACTGCGAGTGTGTTTTCCATTCATAATATTACCATATTGGGTTCTTAGGATTATCTCAATTATTTAATCGTTACTCCACCAACACCACATCTCTAATCTCTAACACCAATCTAGATCATAGTATTATGCAAAGCCCCAAAAAAAAAAAGGAATAATTACGCAAAATTCGCAAGCAAGATTTGATATTCTCAATTTTATTTTATTCTCAATATTCTCTCAGGTGGGTGGGAGACCAGCATCCAGAAATAAAACTATATTTTAAATGGTTTTAGCTATGTTAAGAAACCATGAATTTACCTAAATTCTTCTCCCCCTTGATCATCCCTGCAACTTCCTCCATCCTCAACCCGGAAAAGTTTCATAAACATCTCGCAAGCCCTATAGATAGCAGCGTATCGGAAATTGCTAAAAGAAACCCTACATCCTAGAATAATGAGAAAGCCATTAACTCTTATTTCCATATACTCTTCAGGCTTCCCTCTCCCACATCTCCTCCACCTCCGATGCTTCCTCCCAGCCTCAGAACAAAATGAGTATAGCGTAGTTGAAATAACTATTTTCGATTAAACTTTACTATGAATCGGTTTACATTATGTACCTATATGTCGGCGGCTGATCGTAAAATCAGGCAGATCATGGTGCGCCTAGCTACATCATGATCGGCCTGATTTTACGATTTGCCTGCGACATATATAAAAAAGAGTGCTTTAGATAAATTGAAGCTTTTCCTGTGGTTTCTCTTGGGTAAGATTGAAATAAAGCAGTTCATGTGTACAATCGTGAGCTCTGGCGTTATGAAATTATTTCCTATACCATTCATCCGATTGCGTTGTGTGTGTCTATACCTATATAGTGGTGAGCTCTGGCGTTATCAGTTTCATATCATAGTTTTTCCACACAAATGAAGTATTGAAATCCGTAAGTCTAATCTTTAACTTCACGGTTATGAAATATGTAAAAAAAAATTACAGTAGGTATTTTATGTAGGTTACGCGCGAAAAATGTGTGTATTTCATATAGTTTATCCGCAGGGAGAGAAGTTCAAAAGCACTTCAATAAAGAGAAATAAATCACAAACATTTTTTTTCTTGGAGTGGCATCGCAACGTATGTAGGGTAGTTGCTAGTTACTTTATAAAAAAATGTATCATAAATGTATCGATATATTTATTTTTTCATTACAAATGTAAAAAAGGCATATGATAACAACTTTTTAAAAATACAATTTTATTGCTAATATTATGTGTGATAGTTTCCCTTGATTTACTTTTTTCTTTCTTACAAAATTATTCACATAGTAAAAACCACATTTGCGACAATTTCTATCATCGCTAGACTCCGATTGCCAAGCGATTTTTATGCCAATAAGGTACATATATTCGTGGTGATATGAAACACACTAAGAATATACACATTTTTGCTTGTGTTTTCTTCCTAAGCAGTCGGAAACTTTAGTGCAGGTTAACATAATACAAGGAAAATTGCCTAAAGCAATAAAAGCAAACCACGAAAATATGTTAGAAACACATTCAAAATAACTGCTTGGCATGCGATGCAACCCATTTCAGATGAATTCTAGTAAACACGTGCCACTACAAATATCTGCACACTTTTAATGCAAAAAACCTATTTTAAAATAAGGGGATATTATTGCAGCAGGTTTTCCCGAAAGTGGGACAAAAACGTTTTGGAATTGTTGCCCTAGGCACCAAAATGCCTCGCCCAAAATCTGATAATGTATAATATATCATGAAAACAGGATATTTTAACTAAACATCGTAATATTCGTGATTCGTGCTGCCAAGTTAATCTATTTTACTCACGAATACTCAAGATTATTATTGACTGTCTGCTTATATATCGTATTAGCAAGATTTACGACGAAACCAACCCAACTCTTTATACTTTTTGCCATAAATCGAATCCTTCCAAACAGATTTTCTAAAGAATTGTATTTAAGAGCTTTTTACAAATAATATTGTGTTGTATTCGGATAAAATTCACGAAGTTTCCTACAAAATTGCATGCAAATTGGCCTGTTATTTATGTAGGAATTATGGGATATAAATTCGAGTCATTTGTGGGCGACTGACGTAAGCGATGCTATGGGACAAAGAATAATATCAACAACTTTAACATTGGAATGTCCGGTTTTCTTAAGAAAAATAATTATAATTGAAGGTTTGAACAGTTGAGTGGGTGGTTGACTAAAGTAGACCCAACGAATAAATCAAAAAGCCGATTGAAAGACACTATAAAATATATTATGGTCCCTTCTCCCACTTAACTGAGATATCTATCATCAAACCTTGAAGTAGATCGAATATAAATTATAATTATACGAGTATATAAGAATCAGAGGCCGTGAATATATCAACACTGGTGTGTTTTGATGGTTAGAATCCAGTCGTAAGTGGGCGACTGTCAAAAACAGGAATAAAAATACATTTTCAGTTGGAATTTCCGGTATTTACTTGTGAAGTGAAAAATACAACTCAATATATATTTCTTTCACTAACTCCACGCAGTCATCTTTGGGAAAGCTGTGTGGATGGTCTTTTTGATCAGAAGAAGCGAACGTAACGTAAAATTAGGAAAATAATTATGTCATCAAACGCTGAAGCATTCTGCATAATGTATATAATAACGAAAATATTATGAACGGTCGAGCCAAAAACTGCTCTGTGCCAACCACTTAAAAATAACGATTATAGTTATAATTTATAATGCAGGTTGTCAGTTGTCACATAATACTGTTTATATTATAACAACATTTATCTAATACGCGTGACTTAAATTTGAAAAATATATATATCTACATATATTATTATGGATTTGTGTGCGACAGGAAAAATTATTTGAAAAATTTTAATCACTCTCATTTTTCTGTTTTCATAAAAACCATGTTTTTAAGGTAAATATGTCACGGAATAAGGGGTCGTCCATTAATCGAATGAGGGGGGGGCGGTGTCGGAAAAAAATCAAGAATCATCTCGAGGGGAGGGGAGGGGGGGGGGGGTAAAATGAGAAATCACGTGTATTTATTTTTCATTAAACGCATGATTTCTAAAGGTGAACGTCCTATACTTTGTACTAAAAAAATACACGTGATTTGGGGGGGGGGGGTTCATTTAAAACCTCACCACATATCACCAGGGGGGGGTCAAAAAGTTGCTAAAAACATCACGTGATTAATGGACGACCCCTAAAGTAGTGGCGAAAAAAATTTACAAGAAGAGTTATAAAATGTACCTATGATTCATTTGAATTGTGTTATTTGGAATGATTACAACACTCGCTGGCACACAAAAACACAAAAGTAATCACATTTTGCACTACAAAGCAATGCAAAATGTGATTTTGGTTTGAAAATTAGATCGCTTAGAAATATTTTAGATGCTTTAATAAAATACTGCGAGTAGACTACACATTTGACTTTGAAATAATCCAGTTTTTTTTAGTTGGTCTTTTTATAAGCCCAGAAAAAGTCATCAGAAAGTATCAGGTCTATAAAAACTACTTTAAAGTTAAAAATCTCCAACTTACGAACCCCTTTTCAGTTATGGTTTTATTGTATAATGTGGAAAATTAAATTCTTTATAAAATAATCGCAAAACATTTAAATATTTATGAGCTTCGCAAAATAAAATAAAATGTTTTTTTGTGAATACATCAAAGCAGGTAGCTGGTGTTAAAATTGGTGTTATTGTTAGCGGCCTGATCCAGAATTTTACACGACGTGGGACATTGCCTTAAAAGAGTTTTGAAAATTGGGCAAATCACAGTAAAGTGATAAAATGTTAATAAATTTCTATACATAGATATAAAAATGCATATTTTCACAATCATAGGTTTTTTTCTACAAAAATAGCAGTCTGGTAGGATTTTGTATTCAAATAAATTCGTAGACGTAGTATGTTGTAGTTCTGTCACAAGATGCATATACATAAAGCATACCTACAGGCAAAAAACAAAGGCCAGTTGCAAACGTTTACACGAAAACACCACAAATCAAAGGAGATTGGCTATAAAATGACGTTTATTACATTCTGACGAGCAATCAATGTCTACAAAACTATAGTCATTTCATAGTTCTGCGTCAATTCTGAACAGTGGCAAGCAGTTATAAGATATTATGAAAATAGACGATAAAACACATCAGACATCCTCGCTTTATAAAGTGTTTAGAATCGAATGAGCGCGCAGACGACATCTAGGGCCGGATCTACATTTGAATTACCTAACGTTATTTAGTTCAAACAAGTAATAAATTGGAATATTCTAGAAAACTTTTTTATGTGCAGAATTCATTTTGGGAGGCGGGAATGAGTACTGCCGCCCCGGGAACCTTTATTGGATAACCAAAACCTCTGCCATAGGTCACCCCAAGTGGTTCGCTACGTTTGGTGATTTTGCAGGGATGCCCGGGTTTATGGGGTGAGGTTTATCTAGGTCTTGGAGGCGGATGACCAGGATACGCTGAACCCCAGATTCCTACCCATCAGATTCCTACCCATCCCTTAAACCCTTTTCCTTCCCAGAACTCTCTTCTCCTTCCTTTCCCTAAAAAAACCCTCCACACAGCATCCCCAAAGATGACATAGGCCCTGAGGGAAATTATTTTCCTCCGGGCCTTCTGTGTGGAGCTCATGTAAAAAAATATTTGTGAGTATTATTTTTGTCCCATTTTTTTGTTAGGTTAGGTTGAGTTTTAGTAGATATTTTGTTGGGGGATGTTTTGTCCGTAGGATATTTTAGTGGAGAATATTTTATCGGGGATATTTTGTCGCGGGATGAAAAGTTACGGAAGCGCAAATCACATCTACGCACTTTTCCCCGAATTTTTAGCTCTATGGCTCTGACGCTTTGATAATCCGCGAATTTTGTTGTTTTCTGTGAGATTAATTCGGCAATCTGCCATGCAATATCTTCCTTTGTTTTTATTGTCTTTGGCGCCCATAGTGAATCCGGTGCTGGGAAATCGGGGCATTGGGGACACCGGGTAAATATAGCTTCTAGATCTAGAAGTGGCGCTGGTTCAGGAATACTCCGCTGCGTATTTGAGGATTGTGGCATTAGTCGGTCAATGTCACAACTGGTAATAATTACTTGTTACGTACACTTCAATAACATGTCGAGCAGGACGGAATGCGAGTTTGACACACGTAACTTTGCAGGCTGCCAGAGGAACTAACGAATGAACTAAATATTATTAAATCAATTGATTTGTGTATCCACTTAACCCACATTAGCGACACCACCGACTGCAAAGTTAACCATAACAACCTTTATATTTTATTTCGAAAACCTTCAGATTGACCGATTTTTTTTTTAAATTGTACTTAAGTACTTTAGTACCTACCCTACACTACGAAAACCTTCACATACCGGTGTTAAGGGACGTTGACTTACTTTAAGCAGTGTAAGGTAAAGTAGGTAGGTACATTAATTAATTTTGGGTTTGTTACTACAAAAGGTAAATTAAAAAGTATTTCTCTTCTAAGTGTTAGATATTATTATACACTAGCGTAGATCCGTGAAAAATCATGGGATATTTTGAGAATAACTATTCACCTAATCTAATAATCAGTAATAATAATAACTAATCAGATATGCTAAACATTAAGTGAATAACACTTTCTTGAAAACGGAAAAAGCGCCGAATAGGTACCCTAAGAAATTGAAACAATTGAAAAACACAATTCAGTAGGATTAAAATAATTTTCTGATAAAAATATTATATTATATGTAGGTAGTATTCTATCGCTGTTTCAATTCTTAACACAATCAGTTATAATTTTGAAAATGACACCTAAATTCAAAACATATCCAAGTTCATTGAACCGGAGTCACAATCAGTCACAGACGGACCCACAATCAACATTGGTAAGTTTGATGATATTTAGGCCGATATGCAAGAGTAGGTACTACAGCGAATTGGCTCGGCAAACATTAATAAGTTCATTTTGTTGCCAGAGAAACATCTTTACATAACACAGAAGTCACACCTTAAATATAATATTGTTATAGGTAATAATAATCATAAAAATTTGATAAAATTACAAATCGAGGAAAACCAAGTTTCTGTCCCGATTCTCAGAAGAATGAAGTCATTTCTTCTTCAAGGTGGTGATTGGATTGTGTTGATTCACAATCATGGTGTTCCAAAAATGGAAAAAAAAGCTTTAAATGTTTTGATTTTATATATGAGGAGTCATCTTTGAGAATGCTCCGTGGAGGGTCTTTTTAATTCAGGTATTATATTTTATTTAAAAAATATATATCAGTGCACGTATTATGTAAATCCAGTAGTGACAAATTAAACATTTAAAAGATGGTGTAATTTAAATAATATCTATCCACATAATCATCATCATCATCATCATTACATAGAATAAAATGAAGTCGCTCAAAATGTTTGTGCGCTTAGATCTTTTAAACTACGCAACGGATTTTCATGCGGTTTTCACCAATAGATAATGTCATTCAAGATTAAGGTTTATATGTATAATAAATGCTTATTATATTAGAGAAAAGCCGAGAAATTCAAATATTCAATTCAGGCAGCGGGCAGCTATACCTAAGTATAAAAATCATCATTACATGGTATAAAATGAAGTCGCTCAAAATGTATGTGCGCTTAAATCATTTAAACAATTCAACAGATTTTCATGCGGTTTTCACCAATAGATGGAGTGATTCAAGAGTAAGATTTATATGTAAAATACATGCTTAGCATAGTAAAGAAAAGCCGAGAAATTCAAATATTCAATTCAGGCAGCTGGCAATTGGCAAGCGGGTGGTGTGGATTTTATAAAGGTTGGGTAATGGCGTTGTGTTTCGTTAGCCACAGCAACGCGTGGCCGGGTCTGCTAGGATCATATAATACCTTTCTTCTATCTCTCTACACAATATCTATTTACATAAAGAACAGTATCTGTGGTGGGCGGGCACGCGGGCGGGCGGCGTGTCTTTGATTTTATACAAATCTACGGTTTTATTCCGAAAATGATGAAATTTAGCACACTTGACCTTCAAAACAAGAGGAAGTGTCACTATCTACACGAGATTTCTAAAAATCACACCCATCCACTTTTGCCATCTTTCAAAGAAGAATATTGATACTATTATAAACGTATTATAGTTTTGTATAGCGTCGAGGTGATTTTTCACAAATACGGCTCTATACAAGTCATCCAAATATTATTATTATTACTTTGATGAAATTTTGCAACGATGACGTTCAAAATAAGAGGAAAATTACTTCTGATTTCGAAAAAAAATATTGCACTGCACTTTATAAGAATCGTTTAGATATATTAGGTCCCTTGAGATGATTTTTTACAAAAACGGCGCTATACAAATTGTCCAATTTATTATTATTATTAGGTATATTTTTTTGTATTTTTCTAATATGATTTTAAATTTCAATGTCGTTATTTTATTGGTCAATGACATAAATATTATTATCATTGTCATAATATATGAATTTATAAAGACTGTTTATAACGCTAATAAATAAAATTAAAATAAATCCCAGGCAACGCCGGGAACTTCAGCCAGATTAAAGAAAAACACAAGAAATATAGTGAAAATGTAGTAAATAGATTGAAGTGCAGTCTAATTTAATGATAAATACAAAAAAATAATATGTAGAGAAAATCCAGTATATTGCTAGTAACAGACTCCCATAAAATTGTTCTGTGATGCGATATTATGCTGAAATAGGCCAAGAAAAAAACACTGGCGCTTTTATAGCTAGGTCTGTGACTAGCATAAAGTAGAGCACATGGATAGAAAAACCAATGCAAACATATATTTCAAACAATAACAATATGAAAGTATTCAGTACTTCTGCTTCAATGTATTGGTTATTTGATTCTATATATATACACGCAGTCAGCATCACTAGTCCCAGCGAGAGATAGTCCACGATGCCATTGTTATAATAACTTGTATTTTTTCATTTAGAAACAAGACGCTTGAGAAGGAAGAGGACGAACTTCGATGACGTCCGCACGAGCTCTCGCTGGGACTAGTTTACTTCACAGTAGGCAGATACTCAGTCTATGGACCTAGTGTAATGTATTATGGGACGAAAGAAACCAAAAAGCCAGCAAATCATCAATATTTGCTGAGCACCAAAAAATAAATGTATCGAAGTCATAAAAACATTCTATTTAAAAAAAATAGGAAATTCATTGGTTGTTCAAACATGAGAGGGGAGACATTCCAATTAATAAATTGACTAGGGCTGAAGTGTCGTGATGAATGGTACTTATTGGAGGAATTCAGAGCATGGCAAAGGCCTCTTAGAGACACATAAACAATGTCACCTAAACCAATCCTCCTCTTATCGAATTGCTGATTGACTTATTATACTGGTGTAAACAAAATAAATGGCCCTACGAGATAATCAATAACTACTAACGTCCGCAGATCTATTTTGTAAAAATAACTATTTACTGTCCGACTTCACAGATAATTGGAAAAGCGGGAATGGGTTCCGCCGCCCCGGAAACCAATTATTGGATAACCAACACCTCTGTCATAGGTTACCCCGAATGATTTGCCACGTTTGGCGACTTAGCAGGGGTGCTCTGATTATCGGGGTGAGGTTTGTCTATGTAGGTCGTGGCGGTGGATGATTTTTCCCACCTACTACGTAACAGGCTGAATCGGGAGAGACTGGTTGAGGGAGACCTTTTGAGCTCTCCAGCCGGACTCTATTAACCCATCGCCTTGAACCGCAGTGGGAGGGATGGATTCATACGTTCGTCACTTTTGAACATATCGATCCCCAGATTCCTACCCACCCCTAATACTATTTTCCTTCCCAAAACTTCCTCTACCTCCTTTCTCTAAAAATACCTCCACACAGCATCCCCAAAGATGACATAGGCTCTGCTGATACTCCGAGGATTCTCCATTGATTCTTCCACACCGGTGAACATTTGTACACGGTTGACATTCGCTACGTGAAAACGGATAATTTCTACGACTCGTTCTCGAGGTCAACAGCTCGGCTGTGGAACGATTACCAGCCTCTGTGTTTCCTCCCTCCTACAACATGGTTCACTTCTTCCTTTCCAAGCTTTCCACAAAAAGAGCACACCCACACAGCATAAAAAAGGTATATACGAGTATGAACCGACTTCAAACTAAGGATTTACAACTTCAGTTTCATAAAGGAACTAACAAGGCCAATGATAACAGAATTTGAATAGAACTTACAGTGAAAATTAAATTAATTTTAAAATTTCTTTAAACAACCCGTCCTCAGTGTGTCGAAGCCTTAATCATCATGACTGTCGGTCTGGTATCTTGGGGTCACTATTGAATAACCTTTGCAAAAGAATTATTAGTTCTCAGGGTTCAACTTTGATACCAAAAACAACTAACCAAACAAGTATTACTATTATCTGTACGCATTGGTATGAGGTATGAGAGAGAAAATTCAAAGAACATTTACGATGTTATAAAAATAAAAACACCGCTTCAAAATTCGCAGAACATCTCTTAGAAAATAATCACGTTCCACTTAAAAACGACCAGCCAAAACCATTACATATAGAACGAAAGGGTCTTAGATTAAATTTGCTTGAACAATTAGAAATCAATAAACGAACGAATGACCCCAACATAACACTAATTAATAAAGTAAGGAAAATTATTTATTCTCCACTACTTAGTATTTTTACCAAACCTAAACAATATAATGCACTTAAATGAGTCATAGAAATAACATCATTCTAAATCAATAAAGAAAACCCTTGCACTTAGTGCAAGTGAAACCAAAAAGGGAAAGATTCGGAATCCCACTTAATCACTCTCTCAATTAGTGTCTCTGCAAATTGGATTTACCGGTAATAAATCAATTTGGACACCTTCATAAATTGACATTTAAAATGTTATAAACAAGTCGTCCGTACGTGGCTTCACCACAGTTTGAAAATGACCTTACAAGTCGAAACAGCTGTAACTAAAATACATTCTTAAATACTTGCAGAACTCGATAATAACATATCAAATTTATTTAATTAAATTTCTAAAAAATAAAATTTTAAAAAAGTATTTTATTATAATATGTCAAACCACAAAGTGATTGCTTTCTACAATAATATTAATAATTGCATTCTGAACGAGGGGATGGTTCTTGATGTCCTTGAAAGAATCGCAAATTTGTAATTTTTTCAACGTCATTTGGAGATCCTTAATAATTGCATTTAGGCTGAATTAATGGTTTCTTTCGGGAGATCACAAGTTTGAGATTCTTTCCTGGTCATTTTGGAGAACATTTACAATTGCATAATTAGAATATACAAATTTATAAACCTATATTATAAATAAAAATTTATACACCTATAAATATAACAGATATTTTAGTAACAACCAAATTAGTTCAGCCACAGAACAATAGATGACAAAACACCAATCAGCAGTAATGCATAATTATTTATTCAATGTTTACGTTTCCTGAGCATTTATAATGCATTATTTTACTAATTCATTAGCACTGTGTATTTTTCCGTCATGCATTTCAAATCAAAGGCCTGCTGTTTGGTTGTAAATGCGCGATAAACGTGCGCGCATTGCCCACATAGTGCATACATTATTTTATTTAATGCATATCTGATGTGAAAAAATGTGTCTGCGGAACATTTGACACGTTAAACGGTACGATATTATTATTTTAACTTTAAAATAACAATGCAGCAGTCTTGGATTTTATATGAATAATAATATAATGCTTGTGGCGATAGTGGATGAGTGATGAACTGTAGAGATTTCATCATAATTATGAAGATGAGCAAGTTAATAAGATAAGATTTTGATGATTTTTTTTCTTCATATTCTTAATTTAGTGTTCCAATGTACTCTAATTACTCAACTCTCCACAACTCAGGGTAACTCCTAGTGTGGAGGACTAGGTGTATGAGTCGCGGGCAAATCGTAAAATCAGGCCGATCATGATGCGCCTGAGGTACTTCCCGGTATGTTCGTTATCTTGTGAAAAAAGTGAAAGAAACTGGCATCCTCATCGATAAACCAAAGCGTGAAAAGCCAAAAACAGTGCGTACACCCGAGAATATCGATGCTGTGGCAGAAAGTGTGCGTGAAGCGCCATCAACATCAATTCACCGTCGTTCTCAACAATTGAACATTTCGGAGACATCATTGAGACGAATTTTGCATAAAGACCTTGGTATGACGCCATACAAAGTCCAATTGGTTCAGGAGTTGAAGCCAACTGACCATCCAATGCGTTTTCGCTTCGCTGAGTGGGCCTGCGATCGACTTACAGAAGATGCCGATTTTGCCAAAAAAATCATCTTTTCGGATGAAGCTCATTTTGATCTTGGCGGGTATGTAAACAAGCAAAATTGTCGTATTTGGGGCACAGAAAACCCGCACGCATACATTGAAAAGCCGGTACACCCAAAACGAGTCACTGTTTGGTGCGGATTTTGGTCCAGAGGCATAATTGGGCCATTTTTCTTTGAAAATGAGCAAGGAGTGGCCGTTACAGTCAATGGCGATCGTTATCGGGCCATGTTGAACGAATTTTTGTTCACAAAAATTGAAGAGGAGGATATTGGCAACATTTGGTTTCAACAGGACGGCGCTACGTGCCACACAGCCGAAGCTACACTCGATGTTTTGCGCCCTGTTTTTGAAGATCGCATTATCAGCCGCAGAGCTGATGTCGTTTCGCCACCTCGGAGCTGCGATTTGACACCGTTGGACTATTATTTGTGGGGTGCCCTCAAAGATAAATGTTACGCCGACAAGCCAGAGACAATTGACGCTTTAAAGGACAATATTCGTGAAGCCATTGGTGAAATACAGCTGCACACAATCGATAATGTGCTTAAAAATTGGACCGATCGTGTAGGCTACTGCATGGCCAGCCGAGGCAGCCATTTGAATGAAATTATTTTCCATTATTAACCGGAAGGATTGTACTTATAAATAAAAAAAGAAATTTGAGAAAATATTCAGTAGTTTTTTTTTTATAGCATTTTCAAAAAAAAAAAGTTATTTGGCGGACCCCGTATTTAAAAATTATTTTATTTTTGTTATAAACTGAGAAGAATGAAACAAAAAACGTAAAACGAATATTCTCGACATGAATCGCGAATCTAAATTTAAACGAAATTGATGAACGTCGCTAGGCACCCAGTATCTTAGTGCATTTATTTATTTATTTGGAATTTCACGCCCGGGTGGGCCTTTACATGGATTTTTTTTAAACATAGAACATCTAAATGTAAATGTGCATTACAAAATAAAAAAACAAAATCAAAATTGTTGGGTAAGAGGGGACTGCGGGCGGGTGTAGCAAATTAGTTTTGTTGCAAAAAGCTTTTTTGAAAATTTCGAAACTATCGGTGTGCATCATTGAAGTAAATTGATTGATGGTGTGCATAAATACATTCAAACGATTTAATTGATTTGACTGTAAAATTTTACAAACGTCAAAACTGTTTGTTTATTGTATGTTTGCTTTGGAAGGTAGGTTGGTACAGATCAAGTATAGATGTGCGATGTTGCCATTCTTCACTCCTTCAATATTTGTTGACAAAAAACTTTAATGTTTGGTTGACCATCACTCCGTACATAAATAGTTGTATTTTATAGTAATTAAATTTCAATGATGAGCAGTCACGTCATTATTAAGCAAGTAAGAAAATATTAATAGTTAATGTGGGGAAAACAGATTTTAAAATACCTCACAGAATAGAAAATCTATTGTCATGATTATTTTCTCAGTAAATAGGTTTAACCGGTAATAAATCATTGAAACAGCTGTCATGTAATAAAAAAGATGGCCCTACGAGATAATCAATAACTACTAACGTCCGCAGATCTATTTTGTAAAAATAACTATTTACTATCCGGCTTCACAGGTAATTGGAAAGGCGGGTATGGGTTCCGCCGCCCCGGAAACCAATTATTGGATAACCAACACCTCTGTCATGGGTTACCCCGAATGATTTGCCACCTTTGGCGACTTAGCAGGGGTGCTTGGATTATCGGGGTGAGTTTTGTCTATGTAGGTCGTGGCGGTGGATGATTTTGCCCACCTACTACGTGGCAGGCTGGATCGGGAGAGACTGGTTGTTGAGTTGATTTGAGTGTGCAATTCACACGCGGTAGAACTTAAACCTTCAAACTAAAGTAGACAAGGGTGGGGAGGCCACGCAGCACCGCACAAAGAGGAGACCGATTATACTATCTCATTCTCTCGCAGGCTAAATCCTATAGATATAGATATATGAGTTTGTCTCTTTTAGTGTCGAGTTTCAAATCATAACGGTGCTAAAGAATATTTCACTTTAAAAGAAATATTTTTATTTTTATTTTTAACTTTATGAGTAAAATCTCAAATTATAATATTTAATTAAATGAAGACAATG
This sequence comes from Limnephilus lunatus, assembly GCA_917563855.2. NCBI lineage: Eukaryota > Metazoa > Arthropoda > Insecta > Trichoptera > Limnephilidae > Limnephilus > Limnephilus lunatus. Next base: position 83,152,707 of record OU830596.1, on the reverse strand, counting down.
TTAGCGAAACTCAATCGAAAATCTGGAGACAGAAAAATGAGAATAAGATATTGGTTCCACTGAAACACGAACCCAGGGCCCTTTGCTTACATGGCAAGTGCTCTACCAACTGAGCTATGGAACCAATGGGGTCCATAGCTCAGTTCTGTCTCCAGATTTTCGATTGAGTTTCGCTAATTTAAGTAAATATCAAAAGAAATACTAATAACATTTTTAAATTTTATATTAAATAATTTTTTGAAGTGAAATTTCTTTAGCTCCGTTAGTGATTTTAAATTTGGATGAAACGGAAATGCGTCACTGAAATTTATTATATGACGGGTCGTCGGTTCTAATGTAACATAGCGCAGCGGTATAGTGCGTCTCTAATCTCAGCGGCCAGAGAAATCCAGCGAACGGAGGTTCGAACCCTACGAAATCCAAAAAAAAAATAAACATTTTTATTTTTGTTAATCAAAATTTAAAACCACTCTGAAATAAACAAGCAAAAGAAAGCGATATATAGCGACTTTCTAGTTTCACTTCTGCCGCGTGTGAATTACACACTCTATTTTTTTTTTAAATTAAGATCTACGAACACTAACAATGAATATAGTACCTATAATATAGTTCTACTTAAAAAACACATCCTTTAGTTTTTCCATCTCGCGCGATAATGGCCCAGTGCATAATCTGAAACTAAAAGCTCGGCGTTACATTCTTGTGTTTTGAGTTCGCACGACTTTTCATTGAAGTAGCAAGGAGCCATGGCTGACCTTATTCCAACACTGACTCACTTGCTAACTATTATCACAATGAACGCTTACATACATCTGAACTCAATATATTATTCCACAAATGTGCTGACTTTAATGTTAAAAATAATGCACATTTAAAAAGAATATGTTTTTTAAATTCCTTTGTTTGAACGACTCAAGTGAACTTTTACAAAACGGTGGTAAATACCCGTCGTACAAATGCATTACTGAGGTCATAATGACCATAGTAATTAGTATAAATGATTAGCTTTGGAAGTATACGGGGGCCTAGCATGATGACCATGTCTATGACGAAGAAATATCGATAGGTTTAAGTTAGCTTCAACGTTCGTTTATCGATGACTCGAAAATCGACGGCGTTCGTTAAACGAATCAATATCAAGATGAAACCTATCACGTCAACGTACACTAGTGGACGAAAAAATCCTTGTTTTTGTTTTATGCGGAACCCAATGAACACCAATTTGCTTTAAATAGGCCACCATCCAGACCAAGAAGAGGGAGCGCCTATGGACACTTTTCGAGATTTCTTGTAACTTGTCGTTTGCCTTACAAAAAAGCAACTTATTTTATTACGGAACCCTTCTAAGTTTTTTTTCGTGTTCCTTATGCTATGGTTGATTAATAAACATACCATACGATATACCATATGGTGATTCAAAATTTGTATCACTCTTTATGAGAAATGGGAGCAAACACCTTTAAAACAACCAATTTTTGAGAATAATGTTTTTAAGTTTTGGCAACCCTACAATGTCTCGTGTTCTGTCTAAATTCTAAATCAACCACAAGATGCAAAGGATCGTCGTGTGCTCCAATCAGGACACTTAAGGATGCAAAACGATTAAGTTTTACACCCGTGTTAGTCAGCCATCCATTAAAGAAAAGTGATATTGTTTTTTTTTTAAATAAATATTATTAAAATGGCTCTTAAGGTGCCAAAAACGTGCTGATTGGTCGCCCAAAGAGAAGCAGAGCTGTTGAACTTCGTGAAAAAGGCTACACATATGAAGAAATTGCAAAAATATTGGGTGGAGGAGCTACCATGTCTGGAGTAAGACAGGTTTGCCAACGCCACAAGGAGACTAAAACTACAAAAACAGTACGAAAATCATCCAAAAGCCAAAGGTTACCACAAAATGAAAGGAACTTGTGTTGCCTTACCCTGCAGAACCATCGTCAAACATCCAATGATATTAACAAGGTCGTTAAAGCTGCTGGACTCGATATTATTAACATTTAGGAAGAAATTAGACAAGAATAATAAAAGTCTAACCATAACATGAAACAGAGGCATAAACGGCTGAAATGGGCTGAAACACATAAGGAATGAACCTCAGAAGACTGGGCAAAGGTGATATGTAGTGATGAGACCAAAATTTTCACTTTGAGAGTGATGGAATCAGATTTGTTCTCTGCCATCAAGTTGAAGATATGATACCAAAATGCACTACTGCGAAAATAAAACTTCCTCTGAGTGTAATGGTGTGGGCTTGCATGATAAGGGATAGTTTTGGACGTCTGGGAGTGGTAAAAGGCACAATTAAGGCTAACAGGCCTCAATATGTGATTCTGGAGCCAAAATTATTGCCCAGCACAACGATTTGTTTGAGGGTAACCGTGGTAAATGCAATTTCCAGCAGCATGGACCCCCATGCCACATAGCAAAACGAGCATGAAATGGTTACAGAACCACCATATTGTTGTTCTACCTTGGCCAGGGAACCATCTGGACTTGAATCCTATTGAAAATCTCTGGTCTAGATTGAAAATACTGGTTTTTCGTAGCAAACCCGGTAATAAAAGAGAAGAAGCGATTATTCAAACATGGTTCCGTGTCATCAAACCTGAAAATTAGTGACGTTTGGTGGACTCCATGCCTAGAATAATTGAGGAAGTTATTAAACTTAAAGGATTTCCAACGAAATACTATCGTTAAATGTTAATTTGATATATTATGCAAAATCTTCGCAATTAATAAATAATTTGTGTTTGGCCATGTCGTTGTTTTTTTCAGCATTTTTGTTATTTTTCTAAAAAAACATTTAAATCTATTCAAAATATAACAGTGTAGTGTTCAATTTATTAGCTATCAAAATTACAGTTAAACACCAACATGATTTAAAAAAGAGCAAATGAACATCAAATACAAGAAATTTATAAAAAGTGTCCATACTTAAGTCCACTAGTGTAGATGTAAAAATGTACGAATTCCTTTCACAAAATTTAGTTTATAAAATTATTTTAGGCATTTTGTTGAATGTTTGGCGGGTAATATGAAACTAAATTAATATAACCATAACGCCTTTTCTCCGAAGGGGTGAGCAGAGAGGACGGACCGCCAAACAATTCGGTCTTAGCATACACCATTTGCCTCATTCACATTCATAAATTGTCTTATACATATTCTTCTATTATTCTGACTCTTGACATGGCCGTGCATTCTTATGTTATATTATAGTGTAAAATTCAAGGGACATATTATAATGTAAAATTAAAGGGTATGTTATATTATAGTGTAAAATTCAAGGGACATATTATAATGTAAAATTAAAGGGTATGTTATATTATAGTGTAAAATTCAAGGGACATATTATAATGTAAAATTAAAGGGTAATGCGCGTTTTCATCCCGCGACAAAATATTCTACCGACAAAATATCTACTAAAACTTAACTTAACCTAACCTAACCTAACAAAAATGGTACAAAATAATACAGACATCCTGTAAAGACAATAAATTATTGTTATCTGTATTATTTTTGTCCCATTTTACTATTTTTGAACAAAATTTATCGTCTCTACAGATGTCTGTATTATTTTTGTCCGATTATTATTATTTTTTTTTTACAGTGAATACCGCACAAGAATCTCAACTGCTCCCGTCTGGAGCCAGTGAGACTATGGCATCCCCGGGGTATGTTGTGAGGCTGAAGGTAGTGGGGAGGGGAAGGAGAGGGGAAGAGGAAGGTTGGGAAGTAACTGGCTATTCAGATCTGGTCACCAAACACGGCTAAAGCCATTTTCAAGCAACGTTTCAATTCTGAATGGTGGTCTTACACCAGGGCGATACTGAAAGTATCTTCCACTCTGGAACGTGCCGCAAATATACTATATATTATTTTAAATGACTTAATTGTGAAATAACACAAATTAATCAAATAAAATTTATTTGCGCACGCCGGGTTCGAACCCGCGACCTCCAGATTGTGAGTCAAGAGTCTTAGCCACTGGACTACGGAGGTCGTCAACGATTAAAAGGTTAGATTAGGTTTTAGCAGATATTTTGTTGGGTCCGTAGGATATTTTGCCGGAGGATATTTTATAATTTATCCTTTTACTCTTATATTGGTTGTTCATTAATTGTGTAAAAATTAAAACACATTTATTACTAAGGCCGTATGAGTTTAATTAATGGAAGGTGGGTTTGAAAACGATAACAGGTGAACAATGCCAGATGGCTGGCTGTGAACTACTAACAATGTTAATTACTAACATCACATTCGAAAATAATTTGTAATTAGATGACGATGATTTCCAAGAATAGCTTGATAACTATATTTAAACATTTCAGAAGGTAATCTTCCCACAAAGTATTTATTTGATTTAGCTTACCTGTTCCAATCCGAATATGATATCGTAAAATGGGCATTAATTGATTCCACTTACCTGAAACAAAAAATAATACGTTAGACATATTGGAATGAAAACAATGCGTTCTGCTGAACATTTTGGAATGAAAACAATGTGTTCTGCTGAGCATTTCGGAATGATAATAATGCATTCTGCTCTATTCTGGCGAACATTTCGGTACGAAAATAATGCGATCTGCTGAACATTTTGGAATGAAAACAATGCGTTCTGCTGAACATTTTGAAATAAAAATAATGCGTTCTGCTGAACATTTTGGAAATAAAACAATACTTTCTGCTGAACATTTTGGTGAATTGAAAATTTCACAAGAAGTAACTGAGAAATTTGGTTTTTTACAGAATAAAAAATATTAGATACACATTTCAAATATATCTATAATCTACGTAGAATAAAAATAATCTTATCGTAAAATATATAATAGTATCTAATGTATCGCTTAGATTTAAAAAGATAAGTTATTAACTTAGCATCACGTCATTTCCAGGCAGTGATAGGCAGAGAAGATAAAACAATTCGATATTGGCACTCTACTTATATTTATTATTTCACGCACACCGACAGTCTCCGTGGTCGAAGGATAAGGCTCTCGACTAGCAATCCGAATGTCGTGGGTTCAAATCATAAATTTTATTTTAATTAATTTGTGTTATTTCACATATAATTAATTAAAAATCAATTACATTATCAGAGTGGAAGATACTCTCGCGGCCGCTGTTCCCAATCCTACTAATCAACTGCTAAGCCGAAACTAAGGCTCAACACTGATCAAATGCACAATTACGCTCTTTCCAACACACAAGCATCGCTTAAGCATGCCATAAGCGTCGCTCAATCTAAGGAAGCCGTGATAGTGAAGCCGTGACGTCTCAGCAAAGGACTGTTTATAAAAAGTTTCAACAGAGTGGAAAAAATATTATCATGCAGGTTCCTGGGGCGATGGTACCCATACTAGCCTCTCAAAATTAAAAATATAATGAAATAAATAAATGAATACATCAATACGTTTTCCGCAGCGGTACAGTTAATGTTTACTGTTGCCAGTGTAATTAGTTCATGACAATAATTATTTAATGTCAATTAAAAATATTATGAACACTTTAATTGTCTAATAATTATTTTTAACCGCCGCACCATCATTATAACTGTCATTAAAATGCTCATCCAATTTTCCGGTAGTTTAATAATAAAGATCACCAGATTTATGAAAATAGAGCAAATAAAAAAGATTTCGCTTGGTCTTATAATTTTATCTCTTGTGCTTGGATCATTGTAATTATAGTTTGTTATAATTACAGACACGAGATTCGATTACATCGGCTTTTTCATAAGTTAAATTCAATGGGTGATTAAATTAATTAATAACCGCTTCACTGAAAATTCCACAATGAATAATAGTAATATCTGGGTAAAATACTAGAGCAAACCCATGAAAATCACGTGATATTATAATTATAGATTTTGTTCAGCTAAAACTATTAATAAAAATATATATATACTCGTATTTGTCTCAGGATCATCGCATGTCAAACGAAAAGAGTTTTAAGTAAACCCTGATGAAGTAAGCATTGCTTTTTTTACAATATCTCCATACAGGAGGCCCTGAAGTAAATAATTCCCATCAGGACTTGTGTCATCTTTGGGAATGCTGCGAGGAAGTACTGGGAAGGAAAAGGTATATAAAGGTAAATTATGATTTAAAATATTACGACGAATTAATTGTTTGCGTACATACGCAATATGAATATGAATAAATACTTTTATTCATAAATAAACCCAATTCTTCCAAGAAAGGCATACAAATACAATATTGTATCAGTGATTCAATCCAATATTATACTTGTAAGCATTTCTTGAAATAGCTGAGTTTTTCATGGACAAAATTATGTATTTATTCATATTAATATTGCATACCTATATACGGGCGCAAACAATTAATTCACCTTAATATTTTAAAGCATAACCTGCAAAAAGTGTTTCTTCCTAAAATTCTTATATATTAATTGTTTTTGTGTTTAATTCGTAGAGCTCCATTTTAATTTTTAGAAATTTAATTAATATTATATTTGATAATGTTATTATCTATTACCTTAAAAACGCAAAAAGTAGAAATCCTAAACTCAATAACGGTGGCAAATATGAATTAAAATGTGACCACGCCGACTGTAACGCTACTTACATCGGACAAACAGGTAGGGCATTCTCAACTAGATTCAAAGAACATATATACGATTTTATTAAAAAAAAACACCTCTTCAAAATTCGCAGAACATCTCTTAGTGAATAATCACGTTCCACTTATAAAGAACAAGTCAAAACCATTACATATAGAACGAAAGGGTCTTAGATTAAATTTTCTTGAACAATTAGAAATCAATAAACGAACGAATTACCCCAACATAACGCTAATTAATAAGTAAGGAAAATTCTGTTTTCCCTACTACTTAGTATGTTTACCAAACCTAAACAATATGATGCACTTAATTGAGTCATAGCAATAATGTCATCCTAAATCAATTAAGAAAACCCTTACACTAGTGCAAAGGAAACCAAAGGGAAAGATTCCGTATCCCACATAATCACTCTGTCAATTAGTGTCTCTGCAAATTGGTTTAACCGGTAATAATTCAATTTAGACATCTTCAAAAATTGTCATTTCAAATACATATTATAAATAAGTGGTCCGTAAGTGGCTTCACCACTGTTTGAAAATGACCTTACAGGTCAAAACAGCTGTAACAAAAATACTTACTTACAGGTCAAAACAGCTGTAACAAAAATACTTACTAAAATACTTGCAGAACTCGATAATAATATTATTAAATTTAATTTTAATTAAATTTCTAAAAATTAAAATGAATTCTTATAAATATCATTTATATACAACATTTTTGTTGGAGCCAAGTCCAGTCCATTCGGGCTATCAAATAATATGGTTGAGTTTCTAACAATAATGCAGTCGTACAATAGTTTACATAAGAAATGTCTTATTTTTAAGACGTCAAAAACTTTGCTGTAGGACATGTTATTAAACTAATGAAATTAAACGCAAAACTTTTTTTATATCTTCTACCGGTTTCAACACATTTTTCCGATACACGAGTAGTATTATATTAATTAACGTGCGATAATTTTTAATTAACATTAGAGAAAATTTGGAGGCGTAAATACATCAGAGCGTTAGAAAGTTTATTTTATTCAACAATTAAGAATGAAAACGACAATATACTTGCGGGAGAACCCGTATTGTGAGATTTTCTGAGATGAGAAGAGAGAATAGACAAGGCGATAAACTTGATTGTTAAGTAGTGACAGTCTTTGTACATAATAAGTGTCTTTTAAAACCGTTTAAAATATCGTCGACTTGCTCTATTCAAAGCGAAGACTAACAAGAAGGAATGGAATATAAATAAAAGAGGTTCCAAAGAGGATCCTTCGAGGACGCCGTAATTTCGTAGGTGTTGGGAGTATTGTAATAGGTTATAGGTAGTAATATCAAAGCAAAGGCAACTCCTAATCGTTTTGGTGGATTAAAATTGCCTTATTCGAAGCATAACCTGTTATAATCACACAGATGTATTTAACATAATATGGAGGATTATGTTTTATGTGCCCAGAAGATAACCTTTATGTAAACCTTTTTTGTGTTTCTTTCGTAGGTGTGAACCATTGAATGCAGATAAATAAATAACCTGCTGTTGATGTTACTTGATATTCTTCCCACGAAACTTGCGTTTAGTAAAGAGATACTAGAGTAAAACAATGATTTGAAATATATTAGATGGGTCCATCGCTAGACGCTAGTAATCTATGGAGTGATATTATGTCCACTGACAATGTATTAATAAACGATCAAATAGTTTTCTGTACAGAATTTTTGTGACGACCATCAATCTTAACCAGGATTTGGACTTTTTTACTTTAGCTCCGCACATCTCTCGTGAAAATCATTTACCTCTATGATATTTGAGGATGACTATGTAATAATCAAATCGCCCATTAGTTTTAATCACTGATCCATCTAGCCAACTCTTGGACCCACAGAGAACGGTCGTAATTTTTTTTACTAAAGTTGTATCAATACGCTACGCTTTTCATATAACCATCGTTTGAAGAATACCACGATAATAAATCGAAGTAAATAATATCTAAGAAGCTAAAAGCGACCGATTTTGTGTTAGTTTAGGTTGTATCCAGACATTCAAATAATGCAATATTGTCATCAAATGGCATATTAGCACTTTTTGAACCTCGTTAAACGCAAATTCTAGGTCCGTGTCAGCTTTTAAATAAATTGTGCTCAGCATTTGTAATGTTGTTACTTTTTTTACACAATTTGATAGAAAGCTGAATCGACGTACAAAAAAAAAACAAAGTTGATTGGCAAATTTTAAGACAACGTTATATTAATTTGAATAGTTGTGAAACACCCAAATTAGTCTAGTAGTTATTGTTTGAATGTACAATCTGTCGTATTTTACTACAATGGAGATCCTAATCGTTAGAGATTAAAAGATATGCATTCATTAGACTGCGTAAATTATTAATTACTATGCACACCCACTCGCTGCTCGCTGTTCAGCTATACATTATAAATGAACCTCTCCCTGAGTACTCTGGTAGTTGATTCTACTAACACCGGAAATCCACTTCACAAAAGCACAGTTTAATATTATTAATTAACCCTCTAGTTGGCAGTAAACGATAAATCGTTGATATTGCTAGAATATGCTAGAATTGCCAAAAACGTTTTTTGTTTGATTGAATAATGAATAATAGGAATATAATTTTTGTTAAAAACGCCCTTATGAAGTCAGAAATAATAGAACCTGCTACTATATTATTTCTAAGAACCTGCAGAAGATAAGAAAGCTCGGCGGTATGTTAAAAACAATGCTATACTTTTAGACAGAGTAACAAAGACCCTGCGGTGTATTAAAAAACAATGCTATTCTTTTAGTTATAGTAACAAAGATCCGGTGGTACGTTAAAAAACAATGCTATACTTTTAATTTTAGACAGTTATAGTAACAAAGACCCCGCGATATGTTAAAAAACAATGCTAAACTTCTAGTTCTAGTAACAAAGACCCGGCGCGCGGTATGTTTAATAAACAATTTTATACTTTTAGACATTTGTAGTAACAAAGACCCGCGGTATATTAAAAAACAATGCTATACTTTTAGACAGTTATAGTAACAAAAACCTTGCGGTATACGATACGATAAGATACGATTGTACCACCCCAGCCAGGAGCACTCCTGTCCCGGTGAGACCGGTACACCAGGGGGCACTGATTTGTTAGGACTTGGAACACATGCTCTGAGGATAGGAAGGAGGTTGGAGTTTAATCGACCGATATATATGGCAACCTAATAAACCAATAGTGGAAATTAGGATGGGCAGGAATAAAGGAATGGATTGAGCGTTATAATTTCGTTTTTGCTTTAGTCTCCCTTCTTTTGCCTCTTCTCGGCTCTTCTTGGATCTTCTTGCTTCTTCTTGGATCTTCTCGCCTCTCCTTGCCTCTTCTTGATTCTTCCTTTCTCTTCTCGTTTCTTCTCAGCTCTTCATGGCTATTCATGGCTTTTCTTGTATCTTCATATTTCTTCTTGCCTCTTCTGGGATCTTATCGTCTCTTCTCGGCTCTTCCTTGTGGTATATTAAAAAAAAACAATGCTGTTCTTTTAGATAGTTATAGTAGAGTAAAAAAGGAGGAATTTCTGGCATTCACCGCCAAAAATTCTCGTGACCCAGCGGGTTAATTAAATACTCACAATCTTTTAAATATCTTTAGAGCAGTTTTTCGGTGGAGCACAGAACCAAAAAAGGTATCTACCAAACGCCAAAGGTTCAAGGCTCCGAGGCATTGTGAGTGCTTCATTCTCCGCTAACCTTACTGAATAAATTAATAATATTCAGACCGGTTTCGACGAAGCAACTAACATAATATTATACTTGCGGAATCCTGATCAATTTGAAATGATTATTTGCCTGGTGATTTCTCGAGCTGGTATCAACAACTGGATCCTGGTTTGGCGGCTGGTTTGCTATTTCAGATGCTAGTCCATATTCATATGTTGACCTGACTCTATAAGGCAGAAAACTAAGCGGTTTAATCACAGGTAATAGAAACGTTAGGTGAACCAAGAACCATTTAGTATGTTCTGAAAATTGTTTCACCTACATATCACAACAATGGCTCCGGCGGGTGCTTTGATAGTTAGTTTGGCGGTAGCTCTGACAGTTGTCACGTTTCCATTACTTCCACGCAATTTTGTTTCATTCTTTGTTTCTATTATCTATCTAAGTGTTGTATGGAGTTCCATTAAAGATTTGTAAGAAATTGTTTTCTTTTGATTTTTGGTTTTGGACGAATTTGATAATAAGGATATCATTTTTATACTTGGGTAAATAATTTTTCAGCTTCGGTAAAGGTATAACTTTTTGTGCTATTTATGTTTTTAGCGATGTTAAGTAAAATAAAACGCATAAGGTACCTAAAACCACTTAAGTACCTACCTGCTTAGCTTGTCATGAAATTGAACACGATACACGCAAGCTTAGAAAACTTACAAGTCTCCGCGCTTGTAAAATCCAACAACTTATACATCTTATACTAGTGGTAAGATCCTTGCCTCAGGGTGTAGAGTGTAGAGGTCGCGGGTTCAAAACAAGGCATTGTGCAATGAAAACAATGTTAAATGTATTTCGATTGTTTCTCAGGTACAATTTAAAACAAAATATTTGAATGTAAGAGTTATTTTTAGTGTCGACATGGTGAAATGTCGCTTGAAATGACTGTAACTGTGTTTAGTAATTGGATCTGTCCTCTTACCTAATCTTTTTCCCTTTCATCATTGTCTCCAGCCCGTAGTTAGATTTGCTCAAAGGATTTTTATATTGATATAATTTAATTTAATTAATTAATTTATAAATACACCGAAGTAAAGGAATATTTTTGAACTACACAATTATTAATAATAATAATCATTGGACAATTTGTAGAGCGCCGTTTATGTGAAAAATCAGCTCAAGGGTATTATTTAGCATCGATTGAATCTAGACGAAATTTAGTTATTTTTAGTAGTATAAATGAATCGAATCGGACAGTATTAATAGATTAGCATTTGCGTGGTTGAATTTCAGAACTCGGCTTTGAGTGCATGTCTGACGCCACGCCGTACGTGCCGCGCCACAAATAACATATGTGTATCTACGCGAAATTTCAAACTAAGCTACCATTGTAATTCGGTTTCGAATTCAAGAATTCATTAAAAGATGTAGCCACTTCCGTTAGCAGGTCGCATGGGGACTTACCCCTGGCAGGTATAAGTATCTCTTCAGATATGGAAAGATTGACGGTAATAGATACTTAGTTGTGATTAATGGTATCAAGCGGCTGTATATTACATATAACGTCATTGCCTGTCCCGGTGACCAGCTATCACTGAATGACACTGGATCCGAAGAACGGGATATTTTTGGAATCAGTTCCTATCGGATTTATACAATGGTCACCAACACTAACTGGGGAAGCCGAACCAAAGGCCGCCCGCAGGGCCTGGCAGCAAAAACCTGCGAAGGGTTTTTTAACTGCTAGTTTACATAATTTCATGTTAATCAATATTTGCATTATTTCAACAACATATATTGGAATATTAAGATATTCCCTGCCGCTAAACTATATGAAGTACACACATTTTTCAAACAACTCACGCGCCACCTATTAGAATTTTTTATACATATTTCATAATTTTTTAATACATATTTCATAAAGCCAGAGCTCACTATTACATACAGAAATGGGCGTGCGCACAACAAATCACAAGTTTCATCGCAATCGGATGAATGGTTAAGGAGCGCATAGAGGACTAACAAAGAAAGATTAATTTTTATATATTAAGATAATTATCGACGAAGAAAATTATGGTGGCATTTTAATTTTATTTTTATGTTAACAAATGCATTTTAAGGATTTCAAATTTGCTATTTTTATTTGCCGCCGATCAACAACTTGGATCACCTGCATTGAGATCCGTTAAAAAATTGCATTTTTAATGTGATAATACTGATAATCTTAGAGTAACAATATAGGTGATAATATGCATTGGGGATTAGAGCTTCCCAAGTTTCGGCTAGTATGACAGGAAATCAATAATTTAAAAGCTTTTAAAATACCCTTCTGAACTAACGCAGTGGTATCCATTACAGGAGCAGCTAGGTATAAAATTAATCAATAATCTCCTGACTTCTTCAGAAGGCTTATTCGGAGTAATGTCAATATTTAAAAACCGAATTGATTTATTCATATCGTGACTCACAACACAAAGCTTATGATATACTTATTGCCTATAAAGCAGATACTTCTTAATATTATAAAGCAGGGATGGCGAACCAATAGCACACGTGCCATTAATGGCACGCGACACAATATTTTGGGCACGTCACTGATCAGTGATCACAAAATTTATTATGCACTACGAAAAAAAGTGTGAAGTGTGTAGGTGAACGAGCGAACCCGAGTAATCCCTAAAGATGACAAAGCCGTGTGTGGTTTATGTTCTGGAACAGTGGTATGTAGAACATTGTCTGTGAAATGGCATTAAACAAATCACAAATCCGTTAGTAAAAAAAAGCGAACTAGGGCAAAAAGAAGTAATCGCAAGTGCATTGAAAGACAGAAATAAACAGTCAACACCTATGATTAAATATCTTGTCAAAAATTGTCATACGAGCGCGGCAAGTTACGCGGCAGCAAATGTCAATGCTCGGCATAGTAAACCTTTTTAAGGGTCAACATCGTTTCCAAGACAACAATTTGTTTTGTTTTTGTCTGACGTTGGCAATAACCCGCCTTTGTCAGGAAATTTATTTTACATATTACAAGTTTCATAACGCCAGAGCTTACCATTATACATATAAGCCTATATTACTCGCTGATAATGTAGCTTTCTATTGGTGAAAGAATTTTTAAATTCGGTTTAGTGGTTTAGATGGCACGTCTATGACCTCATTAAACATTTCTTTAGAAAAATGGCACGTTGATACGTAAAGGTTCGCCATCCCTGTTATAAAGCATTATACATCTTACTATAAAGTAGAGACATTATTATTATAAAGCAGATACATCGTACTATAAAGTAGAGACTTCTTAATATTATAAAGCAGATATATCTTACTATAAAGCCGAGGTATTAATATCATAAAGCAGATACATCAGGGATTTCTTGTAAAGCAGAGACTTCTTACTATAAAGCAGAGACATTAATATTATAAAGCAGATACATCTTACTATAAAGTAGAGACTTCCTAATATTATAAAGCAGATACATCTTATTATAAAGCCGAGGCATTAATATCATAAAGCAGATACATCAGAGACTTCTTACTGTAAAGCAGAAACTTCTTACTATAGAGCAGAGACTTCTATAAAGCAGGGACATTAATATTATAAATCAGATACATCTTAGTATAAAGCAGAGACATTAATACTCTAAAGCACATAAATCTTAATATAACGCAGAGTCTCCTTATTATAAAGCCGAGATGTCTTAATAATATAGAGCAGAGAATTCTTAATATTTTATACCTAGGTATGTTACTATATGGAGCAGCAAAGCAGCAGATTTTTGCAAAGAAAGGGGTTATTTTAGATATTTTTTCAAAATCTATGGCTATCAGTCCATATCACAGTTGAAATGACTCAATCGTGCTTTTGGCTGAACTATAAAGCAGAAAAAATAGGGACGGTAAGCTCTGCAAACACGAAATTTGCACATCGTTTAGTTCGATGAAACAATAATTTTAATAAATTATATTATATAATAATAATGATAATTCTTATGCTGAATCGATTGGCGTGTTGTCACAAAAAAATGAAGACGTCAGCAACGTTAGAATGTTTCGCTTAATCCTCTTGCGCGACTTAAATTCAGAAGGTTCTAAGTTATAAGTTATCCAGCCTAGTTACGTTTTACATAAGCCGCTTAAATCCAATTTAATGCGTATTATACCATAGCTTAGGCCTTAATTGGAATGCATGTTATGTTGTCAACTTAAATAGTTATTTTGAGTTGAATCAATACCGCCTTTAAAAAAACCCTAGTTAATCCAAAATGGCCTCCGATCTTGTTCAAACTAAATATCTTGACATTCATTTGGGCAAATCGAGAGAGTGATTTGTTCTCGGCGTAATGATGATTTTCTCAACGCTGAGAATACGGAGACTAAAATATAATGATTTTACGTGCAGCGGCACCAATATCAGGTAGTACTTTCACCTTTCGATAATATTGCACTACCGCTACTATTTACTTTTGTGAAGACAGTAATACTAGACCGTTTTCATTGCCCCGCCAGCCGAGCGCTTTCTCGACTCGTCGCTCGAGCTTTTGCAGTTTGTTTTGACTTTCTCGCAACAAAACAGTGCGCCTTTCATAAGGCCTGGGCCAGAGTCCCTAGCGGTAGACATCAGAGCCAAGCTTTTTGTAAATAATGGCGGTTTAAATCTGCATACAATTATTCACAAAATAGTGTCTCTTTTATGGCTATAAGGTCCAACTGATCCCGCGAGCAGCGCCGTTTCCAAAAAACAATTGGCTAACCTATTATTTTATGTGTGGTGTTTCATTCGGTTACCAGAAGCGCCACGGTTTTTCTCACAAACATCAATTTATATTTAAAGAAACCCAACTGAAAAAGAATTGACAGCGGAATAACAAACAACAGTTTTTAGAAAATCTATAAAACATGAAAAAAATTGTGGTGGTTCCTCAATATTTGTGAAAAAGAAGCTAGGCTATCAGTCCACAGTGAATTTCTAAAACCAACCCTGACAAGGGCTTAGAGCCAGAAGGACTGATCAAGAGAATTCCAATTTTACGGGAAAGGCAAATTTCTATAGAAATCTTGACATAGTCACTGTAGTGAAACGATCAAACTACAATAAAACAATTGTATGGTTGGAATAGTTATTATTATTATAATGTGTCTGTATTAACTGCACCTACATATATATTGAAATACATGACTATAGTAAATAGTAATTACTAATTGTACATATATGAAATGTATTAACTGTACACGTGACTGTATTTGTACATATATGAAATGTAAACTCTTCTTCCATCCACAAGCCAATGCTTTTAATGGAAGACCAGTATTATAATATGTAGCAATTTTAAGATAAACAAATAAATAAAAAAAAAATTAAAAAAATACGAGGTTCTTAAAAATAAAATAAAAATTGACAAGATTTCTATCGAAATTCTCCTCCGCTGTAAAATTTTAATTTTATTGTTACGTCATTCTGGTTCTAAGCGCTCCAAATTAAAATATGAATAGTGTGCTGATTAATTCGTTGAAATATCAAATTTGCAACAAAAACGAGAATCTTTTCAGTGGATACGTAATTATAGTTTAAAAAAACAATTATTTAAGTTTTTCATCCAATATTCTGTACGGTTAACCAATTAAATAGAACTAACAATGGCTTCGGTAAGATCACTCGCAGAGTAGAAAATCGAAGAGAATTACAGGGCATAAAGTAGGGGGAATGAGGCTCACAGTGGAGAAATACAAGGTACAAGGTGGAAGGTTTGCATTACGAAGCAAAACCAGATATTGAAGTCCTGTTAGAAGGCAAATCAGGATTTGTATTTCACAGAGTTCGCCGCATCCTGTGTCTTATTCAGTCAGCTGCCTGTAATTCTGTGATGAAACGCGCAGTTGAAAACAGGGATATTAAAATTTTGTAGGATTTGTAAAGCTGAAAATGTATAAGTACATAAATAAGTAAATATTTTTCTCAAGGATCACTGCCTTTTAAAAAACAAATAATGTTAATTTTAGAGACGAACAGAACGTTACGTTAGTAAACTTGAAAAATTACGACACTGGTTAAAAATTTAAAAAAAAAAGGAAAAACTCTTCAAATATAGAAATATTAATGTTTGTACCTACTTTATGGATTGTCTGAATCGTTCCCACAACCAGTTTCAATTTTGAAAATCAAAGCAAAATCATACTTCTCGAGTTCATTAAACCGGAGTTACAGACGGAGACAAACACACCATCGATATTAGTATTTTTAACAATATAATATTACGGCCAATCAACTTCATATTTTTTAGTTGTCCATTAGAATATAAGAGTGTTGAAAACTTTTCAATAGTGCCAAATCATTGTGTATCGATTTTGTTCAAATATGAAAAGTTTAGAGACAACGTAAAACTAAAGAATGAAATTCAAGATAAAGATAAGACAGAAACAGTCGGAAAAGGGTTACTCAAATACCAATCTTGACGAAATAATGTCCGGCTCAAAGTAAGTATATATTAAGTCAACAATTTGAGATAATATATCAGGCATGATCCCGGTGTTAAAGCTGAGGTCAAAGAAGGCCTGCAACCGGGAGTTTTTTCAAACGCCTGAGTCATGTCCGAGAAATCTCACAAAGCAAAGATTTGTTCAGCAAGTTGAAAAGTAAATGCATGTTCAAGTCACGATACGTTGGATAAAATCTCAACATGGGCGCTGGCCGGCTCACGGATGGGGAATCTTTTCAAATGTGGTGGGGATTTTGATCAAATTTGGCGAAAGAAACTAAGATATTCATATTTCTTCAATCCATACCAATTTACGATTTAAGAGTTTTAAAATTGTTTAATCACTTAATGACTCTAATAAGTTAATGTAGTGCTTAGAGCTCTAAATAACTGTGTGCTTTGAAATTTTAGCAGTATTCCAACAACAAAAAGTTCATTCAAAACGACATAATTTCTGTAAATACAGATGTCCAAACGATTTATAGCTTTCTTAACTTTGTTCACGGTAACTTGGATATTAAAAACTGAAAAGATATAATCGTCTTCTTCGTTCATTGGTAAATTACAACATCGTTACAACAATTTCATTGTGTAAAGCATTTGGTGTCGTTCTGCGGGAAGAGAATGGTGTTCCAATAGTTTCAATAATTACTCAAACATTTCTATTTAACATGGTATTTATGTTATATCAAAGATTATAGAAACAAGAGAATGGGCCGTGAACCATAATTAGTATGAAAACTAGTGGAATAAAAGTATCGCCAACGTAGCCAGTGCTGATAGGCATGCTTTGTCGAAGGACTGCTTTGCGTGTGACAAGTGTGTTCCTAAAGCTTCTATTTGCATAGAAATGTATGAATAGTAAGATGTCCAGATGGCTAAATGAGTTGCGTATGTTGCGTACGTAGGATCTCTGTATTCCTGCCTTTTTTTTTTGGCTCCACCGCTTTGAGAGTCCTTGCATTTTGGCCGTAGCTCGTCTCGTTTCCGTGCTGCACTATCCCCAAATCCCCAGAACATTGCATAAGACTAACTAAGATAACTGAAACGTCACATTTAAGATTGTATTGCTACTTCTATGTCCAGTTTAGTTGTTCATAGTATGTACGCTCTGATGGCTCTCTGGTCACGGCGATGCTCCGAACCTAGGATATCAAGTTAACAAAACCTTGGGCATATGAAGACAACCCGTTTCTCCAGTTCGTGACTCGAGAACGGTGGTTTGTTGATAGCCGCTCTGGAAAGCACTCTCGCCTCAAAGGTGGGGAAGAAAACGTAAAGTTCACAACCATTCGAAAGCCAGGTGGATGCATCTGTTAAACTGACGACAACTTATCAATCTTAACACCCGATTTTGCCCTTTAGTGACACCAAATGATTGACGTATGAACAAAGGAAAGAAAGTTGGAATACATTTGCGAATTGTCGACAAAATGAGAGTTCATGATGACTAACAGAGTGAT
The DNA here is from genome assembly GCA_917563855.2 of Limnephilus lunatus. NCBI lineage: Eukaryota > Metazoa > Arthropoda > Insecta > Trichoptera > Limnephilidae > Limnephilus > Limnephilus lunatus. Next base: position 83,134,507 of record OU830596.1, on the reverse strand, counting down.
TGACGAATTTGCCTTTTTGGAACACCAAAACCATTAGTGTGGCAACAAAGAAAACAAAGTTAAAACACTTTGAAAATAAAACATTAAAAAATAGCCCATAATGAGATATAGGTATCTAATATATGTAAATGATCATACTTTTGAAGTAAATATAGGATTAAAAATTCTTCATACAGGTTATAAAGGCATCACAGATTAATGATTTAGAAATAATAAAACATGTTAATATCATTGAAGGTATAATTTAATAAGCAAAAAAATATATGAACCTTTTTTAAATATTTTCGCACTGTTCCTGGTGGGTCCCGGTCTTTCCCTTCTAATGAAATTGTAATTCCTATTTCTAATAAACTTCCCACCCCATCTACAATCTCTCTCCAAAAATGATCTACATTTAATTTTTAAATTTAGTATACATTTCATTCCGAAGAAGTTAATATTGTTCACGAAACATGAAGATTGTGTTCATAAAAATAAAAAGGTGTAAATTATTTTTGTTGATTATTTTTGGGGTGTTATACCGTGTTGCGCTACCTCCTCCTTTAGCCAACGTTTCGGACAGCGTTACAGTGTTCAGGGCAGATGTGTGATGATACTGATGATGGACACTGTAACGCTGTCCGAAACGTCATCAGTATCATCACACATCTGCCCTGAACACTGTAACGCTGTCCGAAACGTTGGCTAAAGGGGAGGTAGCGCAACACGGAATAACACCCCAAAAATGCACAACAAAAATACTTTTGGCGTGAAAATCTAAAATCATATCTGGTGTAAATTACGTTATTTGTCTTTTTAAAAATTTTATATGTAGGCATCACGATTGATACATTCATTATCAAGAAAAAAAAATAATAGAAAACATTTTCAAGGATAGAACATAATGTTAAGGTAACTTAACGAAACAGAAAACATGTGCGAATCTGTTTGCAGCGCCAAAAAATTTCGAACGTTTAGCACTGGCACCTTGAAATTTACAGTATTTGATTTGTCCTCACAAAACTACTTTTGATTTGCAACGTCATTCGCACCATGATCTATGGTGCATTGCAATTAATCAATAATCAAGTTTATTTTTGTAATAATCAATAATGTTTTAACCGAATAATTCAACCGAGGATTACGAATTCGTCTTCCCATTCGTTTTGAAATTATAATATAAAAATGTCAAATCCGAAATAGAAAATTCCTGAGATGATTAATTACTTTGGAAGTTGGAAGATCTGTCAAAACACTTTTTTATTTGTTTAGATTTTTTATATGCAAGTTAATTCAATACGACTTTTAACGACCGGAAAATCTATTAGCGGATCCGTTAGGCAAGTCCGCCTGTAAAAATACCCACACACATTCCCTTTGTAATTCCAATTATTTTGTTAGGAAATCTGCCAAATCTATTTACGGGGTTACTCCTGTCAAATTTGTGCAGTAGTTCATTAATCACAATGTCATCATCATGATCAGCCACTGTCCTTTGGGTACTGGAAGAAGACCTCCCAAAGCTTCATAATTCATCACGTAACCAATACCGATAAATAAACAAGGGAGATCATCGTACACCCTAATTACTGCAAATCGCATCTACGCAGAGCGGCGCCCCATCTTTATTTCTACCCACATATCAAGGGCATAACTTTCATTGCATAGTCGCATTGATGATCCGCGCGGTTTTGTCGTAGTTTAACGATAGTCGGCACGTTTCCATGCCATATCTCCTTTTACTCGCAAGCGGAGAGAAGACGGCCCAGCTACCTGCAGTTTTAACTGCATGGAGCCAGACTAAACTTAATGGTACATGGTTTATTTTAACAAAAAAATTGTAATTTTTTAAATTAGTTCCATACAGAAGTCCTGAGGAGAATAATTTCCCTCACGGCCTATGTCATCTTAAGGGATGCTGGAACTTAATGGTACATGGTTTATTTTAACAAAAAAATTGTAATTTTTTTTACATTAGTTCCATACAGAAGCCCTGAGGAGAATAATTTCCCTCACAGCCTATGTCATCTTAAGGGATGCTGTGTGGAGGGTATTTTTAAGGAAAGGGATGAGGAGTGGGTAGGAATCCGGGGGTCAGTGTGTCCAGGAGAGACGGACGCATGAATCCATCCCTTCAACTGCGGTGCAAGGCGATGAATCGAGAGACCGGCTGGAGAGATCCAAAGCCAAGACCAAGACAAACCTCACTCCATGAATCCGAGCACCCCTGCCAAGTCACCAAAAGTAGCGAACCACTTGAGGTGACCAATGGCAGAGGTGAAGGTTATCTAATAAATGGTTCCCGGGGCTGCGGTACCCATATCCGCCTTATATTATGACATACATTTACATTCAATGTAAAGATAGCTAACTGTATAATAATCGAGTAGGAACCAAGACAATGAACTACCATAAGCTTGTCCTACAAACCAAGCCCATACTTTCGAATAGATAAATAATGTTTGTTTTATGTTCAAACGAGGACCGAGGATGAATAAGAACTTGCCTACAGATAGTGTAAAAAGGTAGGATAAGGAATAAAGACCAACTAAGTCGAGGATCATTATGAGGCAGGTATATTTATTCGAGGGTAAATCTGAGAAAAAAAACTTAACAAAAAACATTTATCTTCTGGATTCAGAAGTGAAGGTAGTCATTGTTCATCGAGAATCAAATAATGAATACTTTTCTAAAGATCTATATAAAAACACCTGATAAATAATCCAGTATTATAAAATATTTCGTACTTGAGATAGAAAAGAAATACATCTGAACAAAAAATTCAGTTACATTCTTGTAATAGGTTGATTTTGAAAGTTTTAATGATTTTTAATGAACTGAAAAGAATAACAGTCTAAGGTCAATTTGAGAAGAGGTATTTCAAAGGCAAACTCTATAATAGCCATAATCTTAACGGTGACCAATTCGACCATCCATTATTTTAACGGATCGCAAGGTAGCCAAGTTAAAAGATGACTCAGTGATGAATTGCTGGATAACCGTTGAAAAGAACTTAGGAACCAGTAGGTAATGGGTATTTAACTAACCGGTAGCATACAAATAGAAGATACGTCTTTGTCCAAAAATAAGTGAACGTTTAAAGAATCAATTCCTTTGTTTTAGCGGAAACTTTGATCGTACGTTTGAATGTATATTGAATGGTGACTTAATGACTGAAGGTTTGTTTTGTGGATTCTACGCATTTACAATGGCACTAATAGAAAGCTAGCTTAAAATAATAAAATTTTAATGTTGGACAAAGGCCATTAAACCTGTAAAAAGACATTTCTAAAGTTAAAAATGTTTACCCAAAGAAAGGCCGTTAGAACGAATAAGCAAAACTTATTATTGTTGGGTAAATAGAAACTCACGAAAGAATTGAATAGTCGTAGTAAAATCAAAGGAAAATGCAAAACTGGCAACACAGAAAAACTTGGTTCAATAATACTTGGCTTTCTTGTATGAGAAGTCATTGTACCACTCGCTTCGGGCAGTTGGTACTCTTGTATGGTGCTCATGTGAAAAGTAACAATTATAATAAATTAGTATTAGTATAAATTAGTTTCTTCAATAAGGGATCTAGGAATCACTCTTGATTCTAAATTCATATTTGATGTACATATTAACAACATTAAGTGCAAATCATTAAAAATGATGGGATTTATTCACAGAATATGTAAACCTTTCAAAGATCCTCAATCAATTCTAACACTTTACAATGCCTTAATTAGAAGTAAACTTGAATATGGAAGCACTATTTGGAATCCACATTACTGCAAATATGAAAACATTGTAGAATCAGTTCAAAAAAAATTACTAAGAATGTTATCCTTCAAATGTGGACTACAAGACAATCTCAGATCATACGATGTACGTCGTGATTACTTCAAGATTGATACACTTAAAACTAGAAGGCAATTGACTGATCTAATATGTTTACATAAAATTATTCACGGCCATCTTGATACTACATTATGTCTTAACAGTATTGAAAATAATGTCCCTAATTCCCAATGTTTAAGACGCCATAACATTTTTCATATGAATACATTTAAAAAATAATATCGCCTACTTTAGCCCTCTGACCCAGATGTGTCGACTGTATAACAAGATAGAGTGCGCTGATGTGGATATTTTCGTTGATAATTTGTACGGATTTAAAAAAAATGTTCTAGCGCTGTTAAAAAGTACTAACTAATTATGTTGTGTGAATTGTCTTTCTATGCATGCTCGCGTATTTCATATGTCTTTTACCACTCATTGCAATGTGTTACTTGAGCGACCTTGTATATAATTCTGTATTTTTATTTGTGATGTTTTTGTTTTTCTAATTGTATTTATTTGTATTTAATTGTATGTAATTGTAGATTTTTATAATTGTGTATAACTGAGTTTTATAACTGGATTGTTCTCATGCAAGTGTACACATCTGTAAAACCTAGTATAAATAAATAAATAAAAGTATTTAATGGTATAGTATAGGTTATAAGGTTAGTTAACAGGTTAATAGGTCATTGAAGTTTGTTGTTAGTCGTTCGAAATACGTGATTTGGTGGTAAGAAGTTGTTTTGGAGTTCCTGGGGTCCTAACATGGTCGATCGATAAGGATTGTTAGGATAACTTTCGGTAACTTCTCATCGTTCCCTAGGAATCTGCATATCGCTAACGTGAAAAACGACTATTGAAATCGAATATATTAAGAACACTTCATCATTGAGAATTGCTACTTTATTGTTGGCGATCTGCAAGCGTGCTCTAGGGAACGATTAGAAATTACCGAAAGTTACCCTAGCAATCCTTATCGAACGACCATCTAGTATCTAGTGTATACATTATATGTCTCTATGCTTTGATTTTTTTTTTCAAAATTATAAACTCAAATATGTAGGTTAAAAAAACCTCTGTTCAAAGTATTCTAAACAGTAAATGTAATTAGAATATTACTCGTATAATCTCGTTGAAAGAAGGAGACAAGAGACACAATAATAAACCATGATATCCCGTTTTAAAGAAATCTAATCGTTCTAAACATCAAAGAAAGCAAGCGGCTAGACCCCCATCCATTGTACAGGGTGACTATTACTTGATGACATAAATAATGTGACCATAGATAATATACACTTTTCCCCTATTACTTTATTCAATATCCCGCTTGAAATACCATTCACCTCATATAGTCATAAAAATTCCTTAGGCCTTTCATTATTTACAAAATACTATACAGGGGGACCCGAGACGTGACGGGCTTCTAAAGACTGGAATTAACTCGACAAATTTACGACAATTTCTTGAAACGGTGCCCGCGTTTTGGAATATCATATTAGTATTTTATTCAACCTTTATACGAGTATTATAGGCACGAGGTAAACTTCAACTTCAAACAGGTTTCATATCCCTATATAATTTAATGTTGTATACAGAGTATAGAGTTGTGTAGCTGTAAAAGCGTACCACTGATAACACCGTTGTAACCTCTTCTTCTATCTCACAAAAGTCCATGTAACAAACGGACCTAAGGTTTTTAGCTCTTTGACAGGAACAAAGAAACTAGAGAATATCGTTCGAATGTCAGAATAAATATAAATGGCAGGTTATCTGGAAACCTCAAAGCAGATGGCGCTATTGTGGTTGGAGGTCATGTACAATATTTACATGATATGATAGTTATGTAATACAGAGTAAAATAAATTTATTTAAGAATGTAAAGGCATTTTTTAAATGGTTGATTAATATTGTGGTTGGAGTGTGAGGGGGTTAAAAACGAATTAAGAAATAGAAATTAAAAATTAATTGAGAAAAAGTATTTTTGCTCAAATTAAGACTTTACTTAAAATTACAACAAAATCAAGGGACATCACATAGTCTGAACATACCAGAAACAATTTATTGCAAACGCGAAATTATTTATTTATTTAATAAAGAAAAATGGTTCTGCTCCGAAACGGGTTATTTGTATTCATTATTGTTGTCGCTGGTATACTGAATTCCAAAGTAATTGCAGAATACAATATCAGTGCTTCGTTTCGCAATCCATACGTACATTCCATTCATTCTCGCAGACTATACTTAAACGATAATACCTCATTTGGTATGTTAATTTATTGTATTCCTAGTGCCATTAGATCTGAGAAGTTATTAAGAAAGTTCACCTCAACATCTGAAGGTTGAAATAACTAAGGCGCAGTTTAGAAACTCAGTTCAGAGATCGAGCTTTCGGAGTATCAGGCTCTAAAAATTTTAATAAACTTATGAAAAGTTTCACAGGGAAACTTAAAACTCATCTCTTGAATTAAATGCGTTACTGAATTCAATGAAAAAGGTGATCAAAATGAATTGATTCATTACCGAGAATGAATATGACCATAATTAGATTCACAATCCGTGGCTGATTTATATTGGGCCATTTTTGTGAAAAATTACCTTAAGGATGCTGTAAAAAAATAGACACTAAAATTAATATAACTGGCTGATAACTAAGTTTTATAATTGTAACTAGTGACTTGATTTATTTAAGACTTATAACTAATGACTTACGACTAAGACTTAAAGTTAAAGATTTGCAGCTAATTACACTTAAAAATATTTGGAACTGGAATGAAACTGATTCCAAAAATTGCTGATTCCTCAGTTCCATTGTGATCCAGTGACAGCTAGTCACCGGGATAAAGTAACCGCGACAGGCAATGATGTCATATGGAATATATTTATAGCGTAATACTATTATTCACAACTCTAAGTATTACTGTCAATCTTTCCATATTCGGAGAGATACTCAAATTTACAAATCCGTAGTACTTATACCTGTCACAGGCACATCCTCATGCGATCTGCTACACAAGCGGCGCCATCTTTTGACGAATTCTTGAATTCGAAACCGAATTACAACGGTAGCTTTGTTTGAAAATTCACGTATACAGATGTTTAAAAGGCGCGGCGTCAGACATGCACTCGAAGCCGGGTTTTTAAATATCAACCGTACAGACGTTAATATTACCCTATTAATAACGTTCGATTTCAAAAATAGTCTAATGTAAAAGGAGCATGGTTCTATTGGCCAAACATTACACGGTTTGGGGCAAAATTGAGCCTTTAAACTTATAACAACTATTGCTGAAGTATTGCTTGCATTACTTGGCATGTTCATTTCCATTGCCCGCCGTGTGAACTAAGACCATATTGCATCTTGTATCAAATTACGGACAGAAGTTCTGTTCTTATCTTGGCCGGTGCAAGTAGCGAAGGAGAAACATGATAGGGTAATCTTAGAACGTAATAAAGTAACAAGTGGTTGAGCAATTTATTGCGACTGTGATGAGACAGAGATGGACGAAACGCGCACAAAACGCATCATGTGGGCATCATCGTTCACCCATACTAATGTATCTGCATTACTGCAACTGATTTCATTTGATGTTCCTAATAGAGTAACGTGAACTCGAATATCTTTCATTGTAAGAATAGTGTCAGTACCTACCAATTCGTTTATAATCTCTCTCACACACAGCTTAGGATGTTTTTAAAAGGAAAACTTCTTCAGCACCGTTGTATTTGAAACGCTGTGAAACGGAAGCGAGCGACACTAAAAAGAGACAAACATATACATCTATAGGATTTAACCTGCGAGAGATTGAGATAGCATTATAATATTTATTTATTTCACGGGTATTCTAGTCTAGCTGTATAAAGCGCCCGACGAAGTTATAATATTATTATACGAAGTTATACTGTATAAAGCGCCCGACGACAGACATTCAGCGGACCAAGGGGACCAAGGATCAAATCCTAAGAAATATATATATGGGGTCGTGCATTAATCACGTGATGTTTCTTAGCAACTTGTTGTCCCCCTCCCCGAGGTTTTTTAGGCTAACCCCCCCCCCCCCCCCCCCCCAAATTACGTGTATTTTTTTAGTACAAAGTATAGGACATTCAACTTTAGAAATCGTGCGTTCAATGAAAAATAAATACACGTGATATCTCATTTTACCACCCTTACCCCCCTCGTTATGTTTTGTGATTATTTTCCGACCGACCCCCCTCCCCTCCCCCCCCCCCTCCCCCCTTTCGAGCCTCACGTGATTAATGGACGACCCCTATATACACATTTTTTTTTTTGTAAAATCAATATCCATCTTCATACCTCTCCAAAATGAACAGGCAAAGAAAGCGACATCTAGCGACTCTGTAGAAGAAAACACTAACTAACTAACTAACTAACTAACCATCACGCCGTTTCCCCGCAGGGGTAGGCAGAGAGGACGGACCGCCAAACAACTCGGTCTTGGCACACACTCCTTGCCTCGTTCACATTCATACACCGTCTCATACATGCTCTTCTATTATTCTGACTCCTGACCTGGCCCGACTCAAGTATCTGATTCACTTGGTCGTGCCATGTCTTTCTCGGACGTCCCCGACTTCTTCTACCATTCGTAGAAGAAAACACAAATACTAATAAGATGACCAAATGTATCTATGGGGTCGTCCATTAATCACGTGATGTTTTTTAGCAACTTTTTGACCCCCTCCCCCCCTGGTGATATGTGGTGAGGTTTTAGGCTAACACCCCCCCCCCCCCCCCAAAATCACGCGTATTTTTTTTAGTACAAAGTATAGGACGTTCACTTTTAGAAATCGTGCGTTCAATGAAAAATAAATACACGTGGTATCTCATTTTACCACCCCTCCCCCCCTCGTTATGTTCGAGCCTCACGTGATTAATGGACGACCCCTATATGAATTACAGGAAAAGGTGGACTGGAATTGAACGACAAAAATATGGAAAAAATCATGCCTATTTTAGTTTTCTGAAGGTTCCACAAGGTGTGAATCGCACGCTCTGATCTTTTTTAACATTATCTTCACACAGGAAAAAAAATCCCTCAGGGCCTGTGTCATCTTTGGAGATGCTGTGTGGGGGTCATTTTGGGAAAGTAATGATAGGAAGTTCTGGGAAGGACAAGGGTACGAAGGGTGGATAGGAATCTGAGGTTAATGTATCCAGAAGTGATCGACGTATGAATCCGTCCCTCCCACTTCGGTGAAATCCGATGGGTCGAGAGAGTCCTGCTGGAAAGTTCAAAAGGTCTCCCTCAAACATTATCTCCCGACCCGGCCCGCCCCGCAGTTGGTGGTCAAAAGCATCCGCCACCAAGATCTAGACAAAACTAACCCCATGAACCCTTCCAGGGCGGCGGTATCTATATCCGCTTCCCTAATTGCTTCTACCTACACACTAAACTCACCACTTTCATTGGTTCCGCCATTTTGATAGCCCGTGCAGTTTGGTCGTAGTTCGGCGACGTCTCCCTCTGTTTCTATTATCTATGATTAGTTCCTTTTTGGTCGCGTGCATCGTTTGTTAAGTTCTCTTTTTGCCATCTGCATAGACACGTTTATAAATCTGTCATGTAAACCTGACTTGAGTCACGCACTCGGCACAGAACCCTCCTTCCAAGAATTTGATAATTTATTCGGTAATTTGCCCGAACTATCGGCTATACACTTGCACATGATTCTCGGAAACAGTGTCGGCTTTTGTCTTGTACACCCTCGAAGGATAGAGCCTTCTCAGCAGTACCTATGAAAAGCTGCTTAACAACTACTAACCATCGAGACTTTTCCCCACAGGATTAGACAGTGGATAAACTGCCTCACAAAATACCAAATACTTGCTTCATATACACACCGGGTAAAGTATTCCTTCATTTTGGAGAGACTTCAGAAGAAATTTCATAGATTTCTCTTTGTTTTTGATATTTATGGAATGACTACCATCTACGGGTCAGAAGAGAAGAACACAGTGCTCCATATTTCTTCAAAATGATTCGTGGATGGTTTGAAAACCCGGTTAACATGGAGAGCAATCATTTCTATGTTCCCGATGGTTGTTCCGTTACCGACATCATATCAGTTTACTGTTCTATCTCTCAGCCCGCAGGACTAACCTGTCATTGGTCTTGCCTGCGGGGAAAGCAATCTTGCATTAAACAGAATCCATTTGTTATCGTCAAGATATCGACATATTTAGCATCGATGAAGCTGCCTTTAAAAGGCAAGCTTCTAGTAAACTGTTTATATTTATGTAATTCTTCTTTAAAATTAACAATTCTGAAATGTTTTGAAACTAAGTACCTACGTGGATGCGATATGCATTTTTTAACGATTTTGGCAACACTCGTCATGTATAATCATACTAATAATGTTTCATGGCCTATCTCTTGCTTGACTTGTCTCCATTATCTATGGTCAAGAATCTAAAAAGCCCTGGACAGAGTATTATTGCAATTTTGTACGAATGACATTGAAGCCAAATCTAGGGAGAGGAGAAATAGCCTGGCAGTCATCTTGTATGACAAACTTTTGAAATGATTCGTATGCAAAGTGGTATCAAATGAACTTTTTTAATATTCTTTTTGAAATTATTAATAGCTTTTGATTATTTTGGTTAATTGATGAGCCAGGGAATAAGAAATGTCGTAATAATAAAAAATGTAAATAGATAAAGGCATTTTTCTTACATTTTCCCACTCACCCCACGGCTTCAAATTGATTTTGAATAACTCTGTCCACGTCCAGGGCTATTTAGGTTCATGGCGCAAGACCATTACCGCCAATAAAAAGAGGAAGGGTGCGTAAAGGTGTACTTATAGGTGCAATGGTCAACAATTATTCTGTGCACTTCATACCGCCAAGGTTCCAGTCTGATGCACTTACAAGCAAATGCAGAGTCGTAAAAACGCAGGATACAAACGCAAGATATTATCAGAAGAGAACGGATGCGAGGGAACTGGTCAAACCGGATAATAGAGATCCTCCCTAAGTTGAAGACACGAGACGATGAATTTTAAAAAAAAAAACTTTTTTGGAAGGATAAAGGTGTTGTTATTAACGTTTCAATTTTTTTTTAATGAAGTGTTGTACATTGAAAACAAGTTTTTTTTTTAAATATTTCCATTGACGGATATCTAACATACTCCTCTTTGGGCTGTGTTGAGCCGCACTGTGAGAGTGCTAAATAATATTAAGTAATAGACTTTTTGGTTTCGATTTTGGCTTTGGTGCTAGGCCCCAGATTTGACACTGGTAAAGTTGGCAGGGTGCGAAAGGAATAGACAGTACAGACACCCATCATCCATTGACAAACAGAATCCATCGAACCGCGTCAGCCATTATCCGATTCGTCACAGCATCAACGGTACATTTCATCGGCTTTATATTTTATTCTTTCCCGGTCACGAATCCGCAAAACCAGTTGGCTTGTAATCAAATTATTGCATAAGCACAGTCGACATTCCACACTAAAATATACATACAGGCCGTCATATGGCCAACTGTAGTAGACTTAAACATGTCGATACCTAGGTATTAGGAACCCACCTACAGTGGTGTGCGAATTAATTGAGACAATAATTTTTTCAGACATTTCAGACTTTGAAAACTGATCCCAAAGTGATGGTTTGGGGGTGTTTCTGCCATTCAAAACTAGATAAAATTCTAACATTGGAAACCTAAAACCAAAATTTTCAATTCTTAATATGAATATAAGAAGCTTAAGAAAGTACTTTGATGAACTCTGTATCCTTCTCGATAAGTAGTCTAGATTTTTCTCCTAGCATTTTATTTTTATGAAAGAGTTAATCCCCTATAACCTGCCAGGATATATTATCATTTCATCTGAATATAAACATACTGGGCATGATGGAATCACCGTTTTTATGAAAAATTGTCTTAGAAAAACTGCCTACGAAATTCTAGATTTTAAAACAGCTAATGCAATTAAATTAACTTTTCCCACAAAAACTGTAATTATCTGCTATTAGCTATCTATAGATCACCTTCATTAAATGAGTCTATTTTCATTAACGAACTTAAATGGGCTTTGAAATAAACAAACAAAAATGTATACCTAAATATAAATGTATACCTAAATTGTTTGTCATGTGCAGGATATCAAATATATTATGATTTTCAAAATATTTAGGTATATTTAAAATGTAAAATTGGGAAAAATAAAGGATTTAAAAAAATCCACAACAGGATGAACACCAACCAATTTCAAGAAGTTCTGAGCTGTACCTACGCTGCTTCTCACACTCGAAATGTAATTTCCTGATAATTAGTAGTTCTGCGACAGAAAATATTTTTTCAAACTTCTCTCTTCGGATCGGTAGGTACCGTAATATTGATTATTCTGATTACCAACACGGCAACGATCTTGAACTGGAACCGGTACGTAACAAACAAATTTACAAACATGTAAACGAAAAATGATCGAGTTAAAACAGGACTTCGCTACGCTTAATCAAAAATGGGATATTTTAACAAGTCCTTGCCCCTGCCAAAAATATTGTTAAACATAAACAGTCAACATAAATCCCGAAAAATAAGGGTTTTTAAGTTGCCAGGGAACTCTACGTACTTCCATTGCTGAAAGTGTATGGACGATAGTGATAAAAGTCCCAGAAAAAAAGATTAAACAATAAGAGAAAAGCTGAATTTTTAAATTATTATAATAAAGACGTTAGGAATAGTAGACGTTAAACTATAACGTGTAAGTTTCAAAAAATTACTGTTATGTCAATAAAAGTCTGAAAAAATGCTTGTATCAAATAATTCGCACTCCACTGTATATACATACATTGAGCAATTTTACAACATGCAAAAAACATTAATTTAATATCTGCCTCTAAATACAACTCGCCAAGTAATTTATTCGATTTTCAAACGTAATCTGTACATTTTTCTAACAGTATTTTTATTTTATATTAGCTCCACATAGGAGGCCCTGAGGAAAAAAATCCCTCGGGGTCTAAGCCATCTGTATGCGTTGTATGCCAATCGATTCCAGTCAAAGTTTTTAGTACTAATCAGAATCATTCGATATTGGCACAACATATTGTTTATAGCCCCTTTGTAGCATATATTATGTAGATTCAAATAATTCAAGATCAAAAGTATGACCTACACCAAACACCTCTCACGGCTCCAATACAAATACGTCCCATACCCCATACACCCATACATGACATGTAGTGCCACTACACCAATTACACCTCACCACCTCATACATTTGTCCCATACATTACATTATGACATGTTGTAGTGCACTACACCAGGGGTCGGCAAACTTTTTAGCCAAAGAGCCAAATATGTACATTACAATGATTCAAAAAAAATTTGAGAGCCAAATCTGTTTTCTGATTTAGCAAATATTTAAGTATTATACATTTAGCACTTCTTTGAATTATAAGTACGCTAAATAAAACTTGATTTCATACTTGACATATTAAATAAAGATTTTATTAATTGATTAAAAAATATTATGTAATTAAGAAATCCATAAATTTAAATCATTACAATGACTGACACGTAATGCGTACAATGTCCTTGCATCTCCTTGGAAAGTTTGAGTAAGTCAGGTTTGTATGTTGTTATTCTTAATTTTAGGCACGATTTCAGGTTCTCACCAATAAGACGACTTCTCCTTGATAAAGTTCAAGCTTGAAAAGGATTGTTCGCATAATATGTAGAACAGAAATGGGAAAGAACACCAAACGCGAGTTTTTTCAGCTGATCATATGAGTCCGGAATACTATTCCAGTCTTTGAAGAATCATGTCTTCCTTCCCCAGGTCTTTTAAAGCAGACCACTTGGGTTGTAAACTAAGCTCACATTTTTGTTCTTCTCCAATATTTCCAAATCAATACAAAGACGTTCATATTTAGAGCCCCACATTTCCTTATTTTTTTAATCCAGCAATTGTATTTCAAAGTGATCCATGTCAATGCCTTAAGGAGAAAATTTCAAATATCTTTTCGAAGCAATAAGAGGGTGTTTGAAGAATGCTAAGGTCGCCCTGCTGTTTTTAATTTCCTGAAACCTGCTGAGAAATGCTTCCCTCATGTTTAAAATGGTTGTTTTGAAGTAGTGTTTTTCAATGAAGGAATTATTTTCGTGGCGATGCTTCAGCAGACTCGGAAAGTGAAACAGTGTTTCCCTTTAAAAATCTTTAGCAAAAGCGTCTCGCGCGTCTGTCCGTAGACATTTGTGATAGAGCCGCATTTAAAAAGGGGCAAAGAGCCGCATGCGGCTCCGGAGTCGCACTTTGCCGACCTCTACACTACACCAACCACCTCACACCTCACCACCTCATACCTCTGCACTACACCAACCACCTCACACCTCACCACCTCATACGTTTGTAGTAGTAATACAAAGAAACACGAGCTGGTACAAATACATTTTGTGAGGTGGCGGGACATTTTACGTTTTTGTATGAAACATTTGAGGTGCCTCTTGTACGAGGTACTCAACACTACCCTGTATAATGATCGCAATTGACGGCCTTTACTTGAAATGTGTATTTCTTTTGTTTAAATGTTTAACAGATGTCGTAATTTTTCAAATGTACTAACTTTCTAAATATTGTTTTAGAATCCCTCCCTAAACACGAGAATTTCTCAATTAGGGAGGTATTGTTACCACCAATATTGTATATTATATATATTTTGTTTAAATGTATATTACATGTATTGGTTAATAAAAAAATAAAAATACTTTCAGCTTCATACTTAAATCCTATAATTACAATATCACCTAATTTTTCACGGGTCTGCTCTAGTAATAAAGTAAAACCGTGTGAAGTGTGACGCCATGTTGTGATTAAATGAAGAAGGGATATAAACAATGAATACATGCGGGAAGATAACATAATGAAGGGGGAATGGAAGGTAGAAGATATTGCAGGAAATGAATAGTCTGAACACTGAACTCTTCTTAGCACGGGTGTGTGTGTGGGTACCCAGCTCTTTGTAGTTTAGTTGGATGGGTCGATGGCAGACAGGCCATGAAAGTTTAAAATAGTGCATTATTTAGCTCCGTTATCAAACAACACGTTCGTTAAATAGATAAGAATATAGTCCAATATGTTGAAAGATGACTTGCTTCCCAGATAACAAACCAGCAAGTGTCCATTAAAATACATTTTAATAAACTTACTAATTTCGATTTTTGGTGCATGGGTTTATTTTTTATTACAATAGCTCCACACAGGAGGCCATGAGGAAAAAAACTCTCAGGGCCTTTGTCATCTTTGGGGATTCTGTGTAGAGGGTTTTTTATGAAAGGGAAGGAGAGAAGGTTCTGGGAAGGAAAAGAGTATGAAGGGTGGTTAGGAATCTAGGGATCAATGTGTCCAGGAGTGAGAGACGTGTGATTCCACCACTGCCACTGCGGTGCAAGGCGATGGGTCGAAAGAATCTGACTGGAGAGGTCTAGATTATGTCTGCCTCAAGCCTCAAGCAGTCTCTCCCGATCCGGACCGCCACGCAGAGGTGAGGAAACGTATTCGCTACTAAGACCTAGACAAACCTCACTCCAAGAACCCGAACATCCCTGCTAAATCACCAAACGTAATGAACCACTGTGGGTGACCTATGGCAATAGTGAACCACTTGGGGTGACCTATGGCAGTTGGTTATCCAATAAATGGTTCCCAGGGCAGCGGTACCCATACCCACCTCCCAAATTAAGGGTAAGTAAGCTCATTGAACTTTTAATTTTCAAAATTTTAACTTCTAAAGCTGGTCTCCTCCGACAAAAACAAGTAGCTACACATTTTGTGTGTCGGGCCGGGCCACAATATTTTTTGGCCAGAGAGACTATGGGGTATGTTGTAAGGCTAAAGGTATTGGGGAGGGGAAGGGCAGTGGAAGAGGAAGGTGGGGAGTACCTGGCTATTTAGATCAGGTCACAAAACCCAGCCAAAGGCATTTTAAGCAACGCAACGTTTCAATTCTGAATGGCGGTCTTACACCAGGGCAATTCTGATAGTATCTGCCATTACAGAACACGCCGCAAATATACATTATATTATTTTCAATGATTTAATTGCGAAATGACAAACTTCGATCAAAAATTGCGCACGCCGGGAATCGAACCCGCGACCTTCTAATTGTTAGTCGAAAGCCTTACCCCTCGACCACGGATGTTTTTGCTTTCATTAGCCGATAGAAAACAAAAAACGTCTGATGTATTTTTTTGGCAGTTGTTTTGTAAAACATTTTGTCGCAGGAGACCCCGCTTTATCCTAGATCATAAATTTGATAAAGTTAAATAGCAAAATTAAATTATCAATTAATATTTACTTTATTAATTCTTTATTCGAAAAGCGTATTTGTTAGATAGGTACGTTACTGAGTCAACTTCAACAGTGAACTATGGCGTCATGAAAATTACGAAAGCCAAACTCCTAGGTACAAGAGAGGATGCAAAAAAGAAGAATGACAGTCTGAGGCAAAAAATACAATGAAGCACTGTGCTCTGGCGTCATGAAATTTGCATAGCTTTTCTGTAAAATTTCTGGGATAACCACGACCTGTGGATCTTTGTAACGTCTATTTATCTGTAAAATAATACAAAAACTGGATGCCATCTTGTTTGATTCATAATTTTTAATTGTTATAAAGGTTGTCGAAACTGGAAAGAAACCGGGTTGTAATATAAGTCAACAAAAACATATGTATAAAAAATAAAATAAAATAAGGACACAAATCAACACCACATTTTTATCTTCTTCAATCAATGTATTTAGGTACCTCCCCCAATGATGAAAAGTTTATTTTCAAAACATCAACAAAAAAAATCATAAAATTCTCAATCAAGATCCGATGTTTACACGACTCGCTTGTGTTTACAAAAATAACATGTAATTATTTTACGCCTGACGGCTGAGCAACAAATGGCCAAGAACTTCAAAAGATCTCAAATACTTAATACTCACTTTATTTCTTCATCCTGAAATTTTCAAGTTTCTCCCATGATGATGATAATATATCCGACGTTTCAAATTCATTAGTCTCTAACTTGAAAGTAAACTTCACTTGTTTCGAATGTTTTTAATTTGAAATTACACAGATAACTTCGTAAAGAAAAAAACATCCATAAAACGTCAACAAAGCATAGACAATGTCACAGTTATGCACTATCACTGTTCACAAAAACTTAAAAAATATATATTAAAATCATAATCAATAATCACGGTTTATTTTTAAGCGTGCAAATCGATTAACAGACGGCAATATATTATCCCTAATTTATTAGAATTAATCTGTATTAATGTACCTGCTAGACTAACTCGCAATAAAGATATTTTCAATTTTAACAATACCCTCAATACTAACTATTCTATTAATTCACCAATCCCTAGAATGCATAGCCTTGCAAATAAACATTGTGAATCTATAGATATATTTGGTGTTGACAGTTTGGCAATTTTCAAGAGACAACTCATCTCTATTTTATCGGTTAATAATTAACTTTTCTTATTTTTGTTCTTTTCATAAAACCTCCTCTCATTTAAAATCTTACCAGTAATTTATAACCTTATTTTATTTTATTTTGCTGTTCTATTAAGTTCTGTTTTATCATCGTACATTATTATACACATATAATTGTTTGTTTATACCAACTAACTAGCTTTTACACATTGCACTTTATTGTATTTCTGGTCTTATTACTGATTTTTTCTTATTACTTATAGTATTTCATTTCTTTTATGATGTTTAATTTTTTTATGTTTTTAATTTCTGTTGTAAAAGCCCACTAGGGCGTAAATAAATAAATAAATAAATAAATAAATATAAGATAGAGAGAAGAAAAGAATTAAAAAGAGTGAGACCGATTGACGGATTGTCCTATGCTTCTTCTTAATCACCTGTTAGTTACTTTTATGTATATAATATAATATATAATACATTCTTTAAAATATAAACAAGAATGTAGGGGGATACGATAGTTTAAATTTATGAGTAGTTCTAAATGGCAAAACCTAAATGGTTGAAATGAAAAAAATGTTGAATGATCTAGGTACCTACTTTAAAGCGTTATATGGTTCAAGAGAAAGCTTTTAAAATCAATATTAAATATCAACAGCTAGGCCCTGCGGGCGGCTTTTAGTTCAGTTTCCCCCAGTTTGAAACGTAGGTAACCATTTTATAAATCCGATAAAAACTGGTTCCAAAAATTGCCAGTTCCTCGGATCCACTGTAATCCAGTGACAGCTAGTCACCGAGTTAACCGAAAGTAACCGTGACAGGCAATGACGCCATATATCCGGAAAGATACTTATAGAAATGAAAAAAATTAACTTAATTTTTTAATTTCCAGACTTTGTTGCTTTATAAATTCTCCGGAGGAAAAGACGACACACACACCTGTCGCTGCAACCGTTTGTTTGTTCGGATGACACAACGACAGTCGCACCGCCCAAACACGAAATACCGCCTATCCATGGAAACACATTCCTCGGCCGACTGTGACTACTCTGTGTTTATTGTTTATGTTACTTGAATAAATTATTAGCAGACCTGTGCTGAGATGCGTACGGACTTCATAATAACTACTATACTAGGTATATTTTCCATAAATTTACGTATAAAAAGAGTGATATAGGTAGGTACCTTTAGCTAGATAATGTCTGTATTTTTATTTGGATGGGTTACCACAAGAGTCGCCCCCAACCGTCTGGAGTCAGTGGTACTGGGGAACCCCCAATTGATTAATGCTGAAGGGTTGAGGAGAGGAAGTAGTTGAAAAAGAGCAAGATGGGGAAGCACCTCACTATTCAGATCTGATCACCAAACGCGGCTAGAGCCATTTCCAGCAACGTTTCGATTCTGAATGGTGGTCTTTCACCAGGGCTATACTTAGAGGATCTACCACTCTGTAACATGCCGCAAGTCCTATTATTATATTAATTTGAAATATCACGCAGTGAAATAAAGTTTCATTCATCGCGACCTCCGGATTCATAGTTGAGAATCTAATCGCTCAGTCACTGAGGTCGAATCCCTGGCGACCTACCTACCTACAACTTTTTTTACTTGGAAAATAATAATCGACATATTTTCACACCATCTAACATCATGAGCTATTGAACTATATTTACGATGAGGCATACCTTCTAAATTACCTACTCATTGTGTCCAACGGTTCAATTTAAATAGACATGCGTCCTAGAAAAAAAAAAGTTTACTTTTATAACTACTGTTTGATAAAAATAAGCTAATCAAAGTTTTAAATTGATTTTCATTATATTTATGTATGTTTATATAAACTAGTTATTGAAAACCCTTGAAAAACTTATTCCGAATAGTCTATTCAATTTTCGAATGTTCGTTGAAAATTTAAACGAATGGTCGATTCAAATTTCAAATGTTGGTTGAAAATAATACCACAGAAGCGGTAGCGGTGGCCGTTCGTGGACCGAAATCTGAATACGGAACATTATTTGAAATTTTAAAATTCTTCAGAGTAGAGCGGGTCGTGGAATATTTTGCCGCAGGTAATTTAGATGCTGTAACGATAGTATAACATACACCACATTCAATTTCATGCAGGTAAAATAATAAGGTCGGTATCTACCTAGGTACCACATATTTGGCCGACATAAAGTTTGATAATTTTCGAATTTGGACAGCCGTCATAAAGTTTGATAATATTCGAATTCGAAATGACCAGATAAAGTTTAATAATATTCGAATTTGGAATGCCGATATAAAGTTTGAAAGCACTAGAATTTGGAATGCCCACATAAAGTTTGATAGTTTTCGAATTAAAATTTGGAATACCGATAATATAAGACAAACGATTTTAGAATGCCAACATAAAGTTGATAATTTTTGAATTTGGATTTCAGATATATAGTTTTATAGTTTTTATGGCTGCTGTCAAGGTCTACATTCAAGAAAACAAGCCATTATAATTTCGCTGTTATCAAGTAAAAGATGGTAAGATGATTGACAAACTCTTAATTAACATAGCATATTTATTAATTTTATACTTGAAATTCAAAAAAATACTTGATTTTTACAAAATCGAAAACAAAACTATAGGTAGGTACCTACCTACCTTATAAAAAGAATTGAAAAGGCAGTTTTGCTGAATTTCATAAAATCTATGCTGATGTAAAGATGCATTATTTTCCAAAACCTCAACAAAGGAAACAAGGACGAGAATCCTTTGTAAAATTCAAATCAAACAAAATTTAAATAATAAGGTTTAAAAAATAACGAATCCATAATTATATATATTAACAAATAACGCTTATTTCAAACTCACTTCAAAACACAAAATATGATATCCCAAAGATAAACACTAAACTTTATAATCCCTTGATACACTCACTTTAGATAAGTATCTAGGTACTACTTAGCAGAAATCAGTGGTTGTTTCTTGAGTTTGTTGATAAACCACTTATTTCAGTACACTGGGTTTCAGATAGGTACGTTCTTTTTTTCAAATGAATCAAGCAACGTGCACTGCACGGGGGTGTTTGTTGTTTTGATACGTTCTGTTGTGTCCGTTATAGTAATGATAATGACTCGTGTCTGTGGAATTGTATAGCGCGCGGCGTGCAGCGTTCGGTGCGCAACGTGCACCGTTCTTGGAATGCCGGACGGGCGGCGACTGGCGCGGGCGGACGAAGAGCGGAGGGAACACCCACCCGCGCGCACCTGACGCAGCGTGCCAGGGGTCCGCAACAGCACGTTATATTATTATTAGCTAAAGTCCCCGGCGTTACCCAGGCTTTACAGAGTTTTTAGATATCAGACGTAGGGTTCCATGCCAACTCAGAATTCAGAATCAAGTAACCTCAACAACTCATCTTGAAAAGTCATCAAAAGCTATGAAAAAAATAATTTTAAAATAGCCGTTTAACCTAACCTAACCTGACCTGACCTAACCTAACCTAACCTAACCTTACCTAACCTAACCCAACCTAACGTAACGTAACCTATTTAACATTTTTTTAAAATATATATTATCACTCTTGATAGTACCGCTACTTTAAAAACTCTATCATCACAGTGTGTAAAATTCATCAAGAATATTTAAATTCTGTGCACCAATTTCACACGTTTTTGCACTCATACACTGTATTCCGTACACTTCAAATAGCTGAGAATGGATTTCTACCTGGGTTTTGTTCTTGGCACAAAAAAATCTAATTATAGAGCGTAAATCACACCTGGCGGGTGCGGCGAGCGGAAGCTTCATCGCAAACGGCTGCCACGCCGAGACTAAGTGTCGCAAAGACTGCAGCTTTATGGGGATTTTGCGTAGGAAAACCAGGATACGTGCCAGTTTTCCCGGATTTCGCGTAAAATTGTTCCTTGTGACCGCAGCACCTTGGAGACCTTTTTTTACGGACAGCCCTCGTACGAGTAGGTATAATAAATGTGTAAATGTTCTATTACAAAACAGAACAATGACATAACTGAACATTTAAGAAAAGTGAAGAAAAAGATCAACCAACCTTAACTTAACTAACATTACCTCATTTCAGGCAGAGAGGATGGACCGCCAAACAACTCGGTAGTGGACACACACTCTGCTTCATTAACGTGTATTCATCGTCTTATTAATACTATTCTGACTCCTTATGTGACCCGACTCATGTATACGATTCTCTTGATGTTGCCGCTCACTCGCTCAGGCGTTACTGTCTTCTTCCAATATTCGTTCGTCTGTTCTACATGCCCGAACGATCTGACCGCCCCTGTCTTAACCTAATTATATAAAAAGAGTTTGTGCCTACTTTTTAAGTAAAAACTCTAACTACACTTTTATTTCTAGGATGTTTTATTTATTTATTTATTTGCAAAAACAGCATAAAACCAATACATTGCAAGAGCGGTAAGAAAAGATACATAATAAATACATTTACAGTTAAAGTAATACATTTCGTTAAAACATAAGTGCTATTTCACGTTTAAAATCGTTGTAGGAAATGTGGAATATATCCACATTTCCTGCGAGGCAGTTAATTAACCTAGTGAGTCGTCCCAGGGGCATCACTATTACTATGTTAAGCATACCATCTCACTTTTGAGATTCTTACGGGCTTGCCAGCAGTAGGTAGTATCTATAATTAGGCCGGCCATTCCAAATTTCCACCATTTTATGACATATTTATCTTAAACACTAAGGACGGATAGTTTCAAAAAATTTGATGAGTCCATCAAATATTGGAAGTTAATTTTCACGTTCTGTGGAGGTTCTATTCAAGTTCTGTTATTATATCATTATAGGATAGATGCTGCATGGTACTGAAATAATCACAGAACTTACACAGAATGTGAAAATTAACATAAAATAGTTGATGTTTTCATAAAAAAATTTGAAACAACCCAATTAAATGATATCATAATTTTTTAAGTTATTTTTGAAGATACCATACAAACGTTTGTGGAGCCGAAACCGTAATTATTTGAAATTTCTTCGTTAGAAAAAAATCGCAACGTATGATCCGACAATGATTGTAAACACATTTTGTTTTGTTATTTAACACGTTATGGGTATGCAACTTAAGCATTTATCGTGAAATTTTTGCTCTATTTTAAACGAGTCGTGTTTTATTAAATATTTTCACAATTTTCGCAATTACTATGGTTTTTAATATAAGCGCGCTCCCACTAACATTCTATTTACATAAGATTATCTCCCTTTCTTCTTCTTGAATGCTTTCTAACGGACATTAAGCCCGTTTTATTATGAGCAAAGTCTTAACTCTTCCGCCCTTTTTCCGACCTTACTTATTTACACAGCAATAAATTTATTTATTCATCTTATCGTGATACAATAGTAAATGGTTTGCTCACAGAAACCATTTCCTTCTCAGTAATATTATATCGGTGAATAAATGTTTATGGAGACTTAACACAGTAATAAGATTTAAAAAATTAAATTCATTGTTACATTTGTTGAATTGGTGATATTAAGATATAATGGCTTAAGCTATACTGATGAAGAAATATTATGCTTAACATATTATTACAAATTTTGCAAACCAAAATGAATGGTTTTCGACCACCTCTAACGAACTAGGCGTCTTTTAAAACCTGAATGCAGTTCGCTACTTCTCCAGCTAGCAGTGGTGAACCATTAAAAAGGTCATTTCTTTAGATGAAGTTTCCGGTAATTACCGAGTTAATGGTTATATATTTTTATAGCGTGGTGTGCTTTTACAAACTCGTCTTTGGCCTTTTATCTCACGAGGTATGATTATCCCTAGAGTTCATTGGCGTGCTTTTGGAAAACATTTACAAAGCGTTTTTTTTTTAAATTGTGTTCGCATGAATATTATTTACGATTGCCTCGTGGTACCTTTTATATGTGAATAGTAATTAAAAATCTACCTGTAAATAGTAAGTTTCATAATAAAATAACTATTTTCTTAAAATGTATTTTTCAATCAAACTTTACTAATTTTTTGTCTAATAATGAATATCAATATTTTAATAAATTTATTAAATATTTTTGGTATTTCGTTGAAGAAGAACATAACACTAATAATCTTAACGAACAGATGAAAGAGAAATGCACTGGATGTGAAATAACACTAAATTGCGCTATATAAATATTTCTTTATTATTATTATTAGAACAAGACACACACAACAGAATAGTCAACACTATAATTTACTATAATTTACATGTAAAAACATTATCATACTGGAATATCCTAAAACGGGCAATTGCCTAGTTGGACATTTTAAGTTCACTATATTGTATTATGTAATATTTTCAAACAATAAATAAATAAAAATAAATAAAGAAATAAAAATGAAAAATATAATGGTCACAACTGGGAAACGAACCCAGAACCTCTCGTCTAACCGGGACGGGCGCCTCTGTCAATTCGGCCATTGCCACCTTCCATCAAACCGTCATATTTGTCAAACTCATATTTCAAATTTTAGAATTCACAATATTATCTTCGACTATTTTTTCCATAATAATAGACAACTATCTTTTTCATTTGAGATAATCGTTCTAAGAACTGGTTTGTAACTTAGATAGCGTATGGGATAAATATATCCGATTTTATTTTTACACGTATTAAATTGATGGTAATAACCTTCAAAAGTAATAAAAAGTGGTTGTTCTTATAAAAAGAAAATATTTTGAGTTTGCACCAACTTTGATTCCTTGGAAACAGGTACCTGATTATCTATTCATTTCGGTACAATGCTTTTACTGTTAGTTTGATGCTAAGTATACCGTTTTTAAACGGAACCAATATTTTCCCGGACTGAAAAAAATGCAATTACTTTTTATGTATGCAATACACACTTTTGTGGAAATTCGTTTGAAGTTAATTTCCCTCGTGTGATATAATAACAAGCAAATGGATGCATAAAAATTATCCTTTTTATTTTATATGAATGTGTTCGCGGTCGTCGCGTTCGCGGAGTCGTTTCCCGTGGAGATATGCAGAGAGGATGGACCGCCGCACAACTCTTTCTTGCCTCATAATCCCGTGATAATATATACACGTCATTGGTAATTCATTCGTTCACACATCCAAACCATACAAGCGTCCGTTCTTAATTTTTTTTATTACACGCCCTAGTGGATGTTTGCATACTATTTTACAAGTTGTATATCATCGAACTATTGCAAATATTTTAAGATTAAAGAAAATATATACTTAATAGACAGAATTGAACATCGAAAATATAAAATACTTTGGTAAAAATGTGAACAGAACCTAAGAATAAAAATTAAACCTATACGCGTATATCACCCCTTACTGAAACAATACCAATTTTGATTTACTCTATTTGATATAATCTTATTTAAGTTAATAATAATAAGTGATGTGACCTACGTGTTATGCATCCCATCGTGACACATTCCTACACACTAATGTCTTCGTGTCTATGTATTATTATTAAAGACACAGTACTACACAACATCTTTCATTGTCCCTACCCGCCATTACCCACACATTAATTAGTAGTAAATATGAAGATTATAAGTAACATATTATAAGAGGGTAACTTTTTCATAAAATAAGTGAAAGACAGGGAAGTATCACAACAATTTTATTGAGTATAATTTCGTACCGCCACTGGAAGATGCACCTTATCCAGGTAGCCAGAAGGGACCCGCAAGCTCACGATCCCATTGGAGCGAAAGAGACTACCAAATACAACAATGTCTCTAGAAGCGGTTGGAATTTTGACCAATTTTCAGTTTTTATAAAAATATCTCATCTAAATTACCTTACAAATTGAAACTGGCTTCGTGGGTTATTCAATTTTGCAAAGTGGCTTTATTTTACTGATCTCACAAAGGATTACTTGCGTGGTAAGGATCAATAAGGAGAGTAAGCAGAGATGCAATATATTATGAAAGCATTCGAGTGCAACGGAGATGAAGGATAAAGATTCCTGCTTCGTATGGGATATAAAATCACCTGTGCCATAAAATATTGCTGTGCCATGGGTATGTTGCTATTATGAAAAAGTAGTTTTTAGAATACATAATTTAATTTATTTCCTAATTTGTGTATTTACTTTTTCAATTTCATTGCTAATGAATAAAATTAAGTACACGTAAAAAACAATGCGCCACTTAAGGCGATTTAATAGTCCAGGAAAAAATCCTTTATGGGAGGAGTTTAAAAATACTTGAGAAAAAGCTTTAGGAAAGGTTGGTAGAGGTATTTGGAATTTTTTTTTAAACGTTGATTTCGTAAAAGCCTTTATTTACGCATCGTTTATTGCAATAAAACGGAAATTTAAAATTGATTTCATGAAACCAAACGACGCGGAGCCTAACGTCTGTTCCCCGCTCCGGCCGGGGGAGGAGGACAGACAGAAAATGGGTGTGGCTAGTCAATAGTTCTTCGGTGGACGGTATAAGGTTCACTTTGATTATCCTAATTTGTCGACTGCCGTATTGTCCTGGCTATGTCGAAAATAACAACGCGAAAATGCGTATTTAATTTTATTTTGTGAAGTTCGGGCGTAAATTTAAATTTTTTTGCGATTATTATAAAATAAAATGAATTTTCCACATTACACAATAAAACCATATCCGAAAAGAGGTTTATAAATAGGAGAGTTTGGAGTTTAACGAGTTTTTTTTATAGACCTTATACTTTCAGGCTTATTAAAAGACTTTTTAAAAAATTACCGATATTTTTAAGGGCCAAGATATGTTCTACACGCAGTATTTAATTAAAGCATCTATAATACTTCTCAGCGAAATTTTCAAAACAAAAACATATGATTTTGATAGATTTTTTCATTATTTAGTATGGCTTCATCCTAACAAAACTTTGATATTTTTAAAAACATCTAAGTATTTGATTTTTCGAGTTTGTTTTCTTGAATGTTCACAAATTTTGTAATTGAAAATTAATCCACTTTCCGATATCTGAAACTCGGCAGATCGACTCGTAGTCGATGACAATGCATTATCATATTTTGGTGGCACTCACGCACACACACAGATATTTATCTAAAATTGGTTACATTTTGGGAGGCGGTTATGGGTACCGACGCCTCGAGAACCAACACCCCTATGCTACGTTTGGTGACTTAGCAGGGGTGCCCGTGTTTACGAGGTGAGATTTGTTTTTGTCTTGGCGGCGGATAAGTTTGTTCACCTTCTGCGTGGCGGGCCGGATCGGAAGAGACCATTTGACCTCTCCAATCGGACTCTTTTAACCCATCTCCTTATACCGCGGTGGAAGCGATGCATTTACACACCCGTCACTCCTGGATACATTGACCACCAGATTCGTTAACCTCCTCATAACTTTTTGCTACCCAGAACGTCCTCTCCCTCCTTTCCCTAAAAATATCATCCACACAGCATCCTCAAAGATGACACAGGCCCTAAGGGATTTTTTTTCCTATAGTATGAAACTTTGTTAAAGAATTTTTTTATATTGGTTTTAATTTTAGCTGACTGTAAATGTAGGTATTTATATTTTGGTACCTATACGCTGTACGTTTTTGCGGTAACTGATTTAAAAGTCTGGTTACAAAATTAAAGTTTTTTACACGACTTGGTACGTCGGTCCTTTAATTTTTTAAATTTTAATTTTTCATTTAATTAACCATACACAAATAAAAGTATTTTCGTTATTGTGTTCAACATCAGGGCAGATTCGACAAATGACACATCTGTCGAATCTGCCCTGATGATGGACACTGCAAAGCTGTCCGATACGTTGGCTAAAGAAGGAGGTAGCGCAACACGGCATAACATCCCAAAAACAAATAACGAAAAAAAACATACATAATTTTAATAATGGCTAGAATGTCATACGTTAGAATATTATGTTTGAATATTAATAATATTTGCAACAATAATAATGAGTTCCCTGAGGCAGATGAGTAGTACAACCATGTATGACCGTGTCGGTGAAGATTCGGAAAGAATGCAATGTTGATATAATTAATTTACAAAACTTAAATTGGGAATTGAAGTTAAAGTACCTAACCAAACTGAAAATTTTTTTTTTACGAAAACATGCTACTTAATTCATTTGCGTTTTAAATTATAAAATTTCGGCCAGTAAAGAGTTATATTTTGGTTATTTATTATTTAACCTCTCAGGTTAATTTGTTCGGTTTTCGGAACAACTCATATAGGTCTCATAGAAATCGTTGTGTCTCCCTTACTATCATGGTTAGAAATGTGATCTAAACGGTGTTAGAAAGAAGAAAGAAAAACAACACTTTAAATTCGAATCTAAAATGCTAACAACAAAATAATTCAAATATACACCTTTAGGAAACCAAAGTTTTCGATCGCAATTTGAAAAAAAAAAAGAAAATTTGAGAATTTTTTATTAAATATTTTTACATGAAACGACAAAAAGTGAGTTGACGATACAAATCTTAATTTCGTCCCGAAAAAACTTTTTTTGAGATATTATGCGATATTATTTTGCAAGACTATTTTTTTTTAAATAATTAAGTTAACTCACAAAAAATCTAAAGTTACCTCTAAAATCACAAAATGATGGCCTGTATCTTATACACAAATAAATAAGGTAGCTTATATTTGGTACCTATTCCTTTTGAATAAAAAAATCCCCGCTTTTAGATGGTTTGGATATAGATATGTACTGTGGACGAACGAAGAAAGAAGTATATCGATAAAATATTACTCGAAAGCGAATGGTAGAAGAAATATGGAGGGACGCCCGAGGAATACATTAATACATGGAACGACCAAGTAAATCAAATAGAAGAATCGAACACCATAATAATATTACGAGCCGACTTTAGATGTTATTTGGAGTCAGAATAACAGACGAATATATGTTTAATATATTGATATAGTTATTTAGTTGATTAAAAATAGTGGTTAATTTAAAAAAAATCTAAAAAATTAAAAATAGCATGTTCTTTATGCTCGACAGCAAATCACAATTCGTTCTAATAAATCGGCGTTCAAAAGTAAAAAAATGAAAATGGCTCAGTTCGTTTATTTGATGATCACCATTTCACTTGACGTCCGAGATAGACTATCTATGTAGTATAAATAGATAGATAGTATTAAATACATTGTGTTGTTTACAGTCTCTTAAATATCAATATCATAGTAAAATCTTAAACATAAAAAAACAAAGACATTACACTCACTAATTATTTTATGGAACCGTTCAAGGTCTGTTGGTCAAAGCAGTACTTTTTTTTATTTATGATCGTCTTTTTGCAGGGTACCACAGTGAAAACACACCTGAAAAAGTGCCATTACGGAATTCCAAGAATTTTTACCGTAAACATGGAGAAAAATTATAAATAATCGGTCAATGGAAAGGTCCCTTCTCAAAAATCGAATTATTCGTCAGATTTTCAGCAGAAATATATAAATAAGCAGACCGTGACTCCGGTTGATCGATTTCTGGCGTTTCGGACTACTTCACGGGTCACCGCATCAGGAATCAGGTCAGAACTGCATATGGACGTACCGCTGATAGCTCCGTTGAAAGCTCTGTATATTTTCCATCAGTCGGAGTAGCGGAGAGGTTAGAAGTTACAACTAAGTTCTCGGCGATTGATCCATTAGAAGGTATTATGCTTTTCACCGTCAATTAATTGTCTGCTCACTGCTCAGCAGTCTCAGTACCCAATTCTACCCTGAAGTAAACAGGGCAGTAGGTACCTACCCGCTTACTATGAAATAATATTTTTTCTGTTATTTTTTTAACAGCAATAAATTGAAATTTTGGTTTCTTAGAAATTCTGATTTATACATTTTTATAGCGTCGTTTTTGTGAAAAGTTACAAAAAAGTATCTATTAAGTCTACCCGTTTACTATGAAATAATATTTTTTCTGTATTTTTTTTAACACCAATAAATCAAAGTTTTAGTTTCTTAGAAATTCTGATTTATAAATTTTTATAGCGTCGTTTTTGTGAAAAATTACAACAGCGTACCTTCCAAGTACCTACCCGCGTACTATGAAATTATATTTTTTTCTGTTAGTAAGTATAATTAGTTTAAACCCGTTAGTTGCTTTGCAACGGGCAAACTGCTAGTACCTAACCTATACACTATTGTCTAAGATACAGTACTACATAATGTCCTTCATTGTCTCTACCCACCATTACCATATAACCCCACATAATTGATTTAGTTACCATTTCGCTATACCTAACATATCATACACGTTTTGATATCAGTCGGCACGCTTCTGTGTCTTATCCATTGATATATTCTTTATATCTAACAATCACAAATCATAATAATATATTTTATTGGCAATTAGTTGCAATGAAAAACTTTCTCTCGTGCATAAATGCATACGCCATGTTGGGGCAGTGTTATTTGTTTGCCGTCTGCATTTTGCGGCATTTCATTGCAGTCATTATTCCGTTATCCTTCTAAAGCTCGGCCTAATAGCCTTTCGCGTTCCTGCCGCGTGTCGGAGATTTATCAAACTACCAACATTTCTTGAAATACCAGCTTTGATTGTATACCACCGTTACAAAGTGCAATAATTATTGTTGAATAGTCTTTAATATTATATTTACCACGTCAGCCTGCTGATAAAATTCTGGAGCAACAAAATTTCTTGTCGTCAAATATCTTCAGCTTTTTTTCCTTCAATTTCTAAAATGGGTAGGTTACCTGGTTTGTAAGTTGCGAAAAGATTTTTTATGTTCACAGTCCCGGCTGCTCCAAAGCCAGTTGTACAACGGCATCCCAAAATGGGATGTGTTGTAATGCTGATAGACTGAGGAAGAATGGAGATGGATAAGAGGATGTTTTGGGTTCTAAATGTAGTACACAGTCACCGAACTCACAGGGGACTCAAGATGTATGCTGAAATGCCTGAAAATCTGAAGAATAAATGTATGGAAATTAAAATGTTACCTTGTGGATTTTAGTTACTACACGAAACTATATACCTAATACTAAATATATAAAAATCTCTCTATTTTTGAAACTGATAATTCGTTGTGGAAGTCCATTATAATAGATTATAATAAAACAAATAAAAAACTTTATTCCACTTAATTTTATTTGACCGTAACCGGTTTCAGCTCGTCAGAGCCATCTTCAGACTGGTACAAATAATTCTTAGCCTACGGTTTATATACATAAAATATGGGGGAGGGGGAGAGGGGTAGTCTACAAGGATTTTAATGAATTATTTTTGTTACTAAGTCGTTTTAGACTGTCGAATTTCTAAGTATTTTGGTAATTCCAGCGGGCTAATTACTTTGGGTTTGTAGCTCACTTCAATATCTATTGATTAGGGAAAAACCTTACAAGTAATTTGAATTATTAATGGACTAATTTTATTGTCAAATCGTTATTATACATATCTATGATCAATGGGATTTTTTAATTGCTTTTTGAAGGGATGCATGTTTACATTGGAGTGGGAATGGTCAAACCTAAATACATATTTTAATTTCAAAATTATTATGAAAATTATACCGGATAAAAACCAGGTGTTTCAGTAAATGATTCTAATAGCTTATTAATTACAAAGTTACCTTTTGAAGGGATGCATGTTTACATTAGATTAGGAATGGTTTAAACTAAATACATATTTTAAATTTCGAAATTATTATGAAAATTACAATGGATACAAAAGCGGAGACTTAGCAAATGATTCTAATTGTTTATTCATTACAAAGTTGTAATGAATAAACATTACATTACAAACTTGTTACAAAGTTGTAATGAATAAACATTACATTACAAACTGAAAAAAAACAGTATTTAAGTTTGAATGCGGACATTGATAAAAAAAAATAAAAAATGGACTCAACTTCCTTATTTAAAAAAATAACAAATAATAAATAAAAAGTTACTGAGCGTAAACAATTATTTTACTAAATGAAGACAATATTAGCGAAACTCAATCGAAAATATGGAAACAGAAAAAGATTTACCTCTCTAAACACGAGAATTTCTCAATTAGGGTGGTATTGTTACCACTAATATTATATATTATAATATATATTGGTTAATTGTATAAAAAAAAGAAGATAATGGCATCTCTGGGACTCGAACACAGGACCTTCGGCTTTCCGGGCCTTAGCTCTACCAACTGGGCTAAGGTATCTCTATCCGATTCGGTCATTTTTAACTGTATCGTACTTCCACTAGGAACTACCAACATTATCTTCATTTTTCTTAACGCATATTTTATTGGCTGCTATCTTTATGTATTATGTATGATTACATGATTCAAACCCGAACTAAATGCTATATAGATATTGTCTGGATAAGTTTTAATCCATTACAATTTTAATATGCGACATCTATTGACTTTTCTGCAAGACTATGATAAATATTTATTTTTATTTTTAACTTTATGAATAAAACTTCAAATTGTAAAATTTTTGGTTTGAGGTTTTACTCATAAAGTTAAAAATAAAATTTAATTATTTAACTGCACAAACACTCAAAGTTAAATATTCCAAAACAGTTTGATATTTTACTTTTATTTTATTTTTATTTTAGAGAAAGTTGACAGCAAATCAGAGATTACAAAATAATACAATAATTAGATGTTAATTATGCCAATTGTGAACTTTCCACTGATGGTAGATGGTAGTGAATGATAAAGTGTGACATTATAAAGGTATTTTCTTAAATGATTTATTTTTAGTTACAATATTTGAAAAGAAGGGGGGGGGGGAACATAGGAATAGGATTAAGAGGCAAAGGACGGGAATATATCGGGATTGAACTTCCTAGTTTGAGTCATGTTGCTTAGTGAGATTTCGTTTTATTTCACATAACGTCGAGTTAAAAATGTCAATGTGGTAATAATTTAAGTTAAATGAATATGTGGATCTGTAGATAAATAAGTTATGTTTTGAGTTAGTCTTGCAAAGAGGGAGATTAAAAGTAAGCAACTGTCTACTGTTGCGATTTGGAACGTGGAATGATAGGCGTTGAAGAAGATCAGGACTATCGATTAATTTATGTGTAATTTTAAATAACATTACCGAATCTGCTTTATTTCTTCGACAAGTTAGCGTCTGTATTTTGAAGAATTCTTGTCTTGCCTTCATTACTAACATGAGGTCGAAAAGAGCGGAAATTGAGATACCTTAAAAATCTATTTTGAACACTTTCAATTCTATTTTTGTGTACTGCATAGCCTGGGTTCCACACTTGAGATGCGTATTCAAGGATACTACGAACTTATGCGAAATATAGTGTTTTGAAAGTTGTTAGGTCTTTGAATTGTTTACATGAGCGGATTATGAAACCAAGCATAGAAGATGCATTAGTGACTATGTGGTCGATGTGTTTATTAAAATTATTGTATTTAAACACACAGCCTATCCCAGAATGATTAGGTACAAAAATTTGAGATCGAGGATTATATTCCCAGGATATCCCCTTTTGGTACGACTTCAGAGTTTATACAGAATGAATATGAATAACGAGCCACCTAAAACCACCCCTATAATATAATACACTTAACCCCGTCAGCTAAAGGGGTCCTCCCCCACGCAACAACTCATCACGCTATGAAAACAAGTGCTATTTTTAGTACCAATAGAGATATATTAACCAGTGTCTACGTAACCTACCTTTATTTAGGCACCAGCAGGCCCGGATTAGCTCACAAGTCAAATAGGCAAATGTTTAGGATGAGGGCATCGAGATATATATTTTTTATTTATTTACTCTTCTATGTTTTACATTTTTTTAGAGAAAATGTATCCTTACTGGACACATTGTACAAGTTTTTTTGTTTAAATATAAGTAAATAAGGTTAAAATTTTATTAAAGTAAATTTTAATAAAATTTTAACCTCTAACATCTTATCAAAAGATCAAAAAACCTCTCTAACTGAGGCTATGTGTGAAATGCTGAATCATATCGAGGCCATGGTTCACGAATACAAGGCACCAACAACCAAAGAAGATGATGGACTCGACAGATTGTATCAGTCGCTATCTAAAATAGATAGGAACATTGAAGATCTTAAATTGAACATTGAAGCTAAATCGTATGCTGAAATAACGAAATATGGTAAAACTAATGAAGAACAAAGCAAATGTAAAAAACATGAACCTATTGTCATCATTAAACCAAAAGATAAGGATCAAAAAAATACGGTAACAAAGGATGAAATAAAACAAAATATAGATCCTGTTAATTTTGGTGTAACTGGAATTAGAAACTTCAAACAAGGGGCAGTCATAGTAGAGTGTAAGAATGTAGCTGCTACAAAAATGATGGAAGAACAAATAATTTCAAAGATGGGACAAAAATATGATGTGAATACACCAAAACCAAAGAATCCTAAACTAAAAATTATTGGTTTATCGGATAAATACACACCAGAAGAAATTGTTTTAAAAATTAAGATGCAAAATGATTATTTGCAAACAGTTGAAGCGAAAATTGACATAAAATATATAAAAGAAATGAAAACCAAACGAGGTGATATTAACTACACCATTTTCATGGAAGTCGATGGAAAAACTTACGACATAATGTTAAAAGAAGGTAAAGTTAATATTGGATGGGATAGATGTCGGGTTTTCGACAACATCTCACTTCTGAAATGTTACAAGTGCAATGGCTATATGCACAAAGCACAAGACTGCAGAAGCGAAAAAGCTTGTACTCGATGCTCCGAAGCACATGAAAATGTAAACTGTCAAAACGATATTCAGTGCATAAACTGCAAAAAAATGAATGAGAAACTAAAATTACAATTGCCAACTGACCATTATGCTTGGAGTAATGAATGCTCAGTACATTTGAGAAAAATTGAAGCTGAAAAAAAGAAAATCGATTTTTTATGCCATTAAAAAATTCCTCTAAAAGACGTCAACCTAATAATTGCAACCTGTACTACCAAAATGTCAGAGGTCTAAAAACCAAATTAAGTTTACTTCAGTCTACACTACCAATGTTTGAACACGACTTTGTACTACTTACTGAAACGTGGTTAGAGCCAAATATTCACTCTAGTGAATTAGGTTTCATAAATCATAATGTGCATAGATTAGACAGAAATTCATCGACAAGTGCTAAAAGCAGAGGTGGTGGGGTTTTAATCGCTATAAGCAAGAAATACAAATCTAACTTAATTACAACTAAACATAAACATCTTGAACAAATTTTCTTGCAAGTAAATGTTGCCAGGAACAAAAAGATTATTGTGGGCTGTATTTACATCCCACCAAATTCAAGCAATGAAGTATACAGGTGCCATAGTGAGGAAGTGGAAGTTATATTAAAAAGGAATCCTAGTGCGACATTTTTACTCGCTGGTGATTATAACCTTCCAAACGTGAATTGGGTGAACAGTGACGATAATATCAGTGTTAGTGAGTCTGGTCGCATTATTCTAGACATGGCGTTATTCCTAGGTCTTAATCAGGCAAATACTTTACCAAATGTAATTAATCGTACTCTTGACTTATGTTTTTCTAACTTAGATTCACTAGAAATTGAAGAATGTAGTGAGCCGCTGGTGCCCACTGATGTTTATCATCCTCCACTAGAAGTTATTATCTCTAATGTACATATTAATACTTCTAAACTATCGTTCAGTTACCAAAATTTTTTCAAAACTGATTACGCGAAAATTTGTAATTATCTTCTCTCTTTTGATTGGTCATCTATGCAATATGATGATATCAACACATCTACCAATGAATTTTATTCTGTTTTGGAAAAGACTATTAGAATGTATATTCCAACCATGAAATGTAAGCCAAAAACCTATCCAAAATGGTACTCCAAAGAACTTATAAATCTGCTTATCACCAAAAAACTTAAACATAAAGAATATAAATTACATCAAAAATATTCTGATTACATTGAATTTAAAAATATAAGAACCTCATGTAAAAGAATGTCTATGACCTGCTACCGTAACTATATAAATGAAATTCAAAACTCTATAATAAATAATGTTAGTTCTTTTTGGAAATACTCAAAATCACTTAAAGAAGACGATTCTGATTTCCCGAGCATTATGCACCTAAATGGCAGCCATAGCAATAATACTGATGGTATTGTGAACTTGTTTGCAAAATTTTTTAAAAGTGTTTATTCAACAGACTCAAATAATGCTCCTGTTCCAACAACAACTCTAGATGAAACTCTTGATATTTCACAGTGTACCATAAGTCTCTCTGATGTAATTGCTAAAGTTAAATTCTTAGATATCCACAAATCTGCGGGACCGGATAATATCCCTACAATATTTATTAAAGAATGTATCAAATTAATTGCTCTTCCATTAACCAAACTTTTTAATTTGTCTTTATCTAGTGGAATTTTTCCCGATAAGTGGAAAATTAGTTATTTGACTCCAATTTTCAAAAAGGGTGATAAAAGTGATATTTGTAATTACAGACCAATATGCATTCAATCCACCATACCGAAACTCTTTGAAAGCCTAATACTTGACAAACTTTTTACACATATAAAACCTGTAATATCACCTTACCAGTTTGGATTTATGCCGGGTAGAAGTACTCTTTCTAACTTGATTATATATGAAAATTTTATAACTAATGCTTTTAAAGAAAAACTACAGGTAGACTCTGTTTATACTGATTTTAGTAAAGCATTTGATTCAGTTTCCCATGAAATTCTAATTTGGAAATTAGAAAAACTTGGTATACGTGGCAATTTATTAACCTGGATTGAAAGCTATCTTACTAAAAGACAACAAATTGTTAGAATAAAATCCTCTTTGTCCGAAAAAATTTATGCAACAAGTGGAGTTCCACAGGGTTCACACCTTGGCCCAGTCTTATTTATCTTGTTTATAAATGATCTAACAAAAGTATTTCATGATGTATTTTTCTTACTTTTTGCTGATGATCTCAAAATGTTTAGAATTATTAAAAATACTTACCATTGCAACATTCTTCAAGATAATATCAACAAATTGTTGATTTGGTGTAATGAAAATAGACTCTACTTAAATATCTAGTAGTTAGATTTTCTCGAATAAAAAATCCAGTGATCTTTAATTACAACATTGATAACAATACTCTTGAGACATTAACACAAATTAAAGACTTAGGCATCACTTTTCAATCAAATCTTTCATTTGTTAACCACATAACAGAAATTTCTAATAAGGGCTTAAAAATGTTGGGATTTATAACTAGGCTAACTAGAAATTTTAAAAATATAAAATGTATTAAACTGTTATATTTTGCATTTGTTAGAAGTCAACTTGAGTACAATTCTCCCGTCTGGAACCCATATTATAATACACATGTACAAGCTGTTGAAAGAATACAAAATAAATTCTTACGTTTTCTAAATTTTAAAATGGGTATTCCAGCAATTATGTTGAACTACAACACTATTTTAAATGATATGAATATGCTCAAATTATCAGACAGAAGAATTTTCACAGACTTGGTATTTCTTTATAAAATTCTAAATGATTTAGTTGATAGTCCATTATTACTTGAATTAATAAGCTTCCGGATTCCTCTACGTAATACTAGAAGTCAGGATTTATTTCAGTGCAGAAATTCTGGAACTAACTACCATATGTATTCCTCTTTGCCCAGAATACTAATGGAGGGAAATAATTTTACCAAGTCTGTGGACATCTTCAATTTATCTTTAGACAAATACAAAATGCTGTTACTGAGGCAGTTCAGTTATGTAAAATAAATACTGTATATTTTTTAATAAAAGAAATATATACCTTTTATATTGATTGGTAAAAGGAATATACAGTATTTATATTTTATCAAGTGTAATTTTTAAATTGTATATGTAAAAGCCCCGAAAAAGGGCGTAAATAAATAAATAAATAAATAAATAAATACCTACATTAAAATATTACAGACGAAAATTATTAAGTTGAATCTAAAATAAAGTACAATACAAGCATTAATCTTTGTTAGGTTGCAAGATTGTATCTATATTTTTCCTTCCCATGTCCATAATCCACATTTTTATGTTTCTTTTGAAGTCGGTTATATTTTTAATTGTTTTTATTGCAAGAGGGAGTAAATTAAATAATTTTATAGATAAGTATTGCATATTTCTTTGTCCAAATGTCGTTTTAGTTCTAGGTTGGTGGAATGTATGTTGTAATGTAGATCTTGTGAATCGGCTCGAGTTTTTCTGTGTAAAGTTATCCTGGTTTTTTAATTCGTTCATTAGAATATCTTTTCTATATAATTGTTTCAGTGACATTAAATTCAGCGCTATATTGATATTGGGGGGAACTATTATTATTTTCGCATTCATGAGAAAATGATAAACAAGATTCAGTCGTTTTTTTGTATTTCTTGGGCGTTAACTATGTAAACAATTTCGAGACACTTTGTTTTGATGTGAGACTAGTAGTCATCCCTAAATATTGTGCGTCACAATCATTACATTCCAAAAGTGTGTATCCTGTTTTTTTTTCAAATTTATAAGAAACATCCTTGTTTTTAATTAAATTTACACTGAAAATTAAAACTCTTCAAAACAAAAAGATTCAGTCGCGCAGAATGAAGATTAATGATAACACAATATACCAAATTCTTGTAGAATTATAAGTGGAAAATTAAATTCATTTGAAAATTATCGTAAAACGTTTAAATATTTGTGCTTGACCTTCTAAAAATAAAATAAAACAAGCTTTTAGATGAAGAGACGTTTTTTTCTTGAATTAATATAAACTGGAGGCTGGTGTTACACGGAAATTTAAACATTATCGCCATCTACATGGGGAGTATTATTGTAAGTAATAACGATTAAGTTTTAACCTTTAAAAAAAAATTACAGTGTCGATGTTTGCTTTTATGCTAGGGTATAGGGTATTGCTTCGGGCCTGGTTACCGTGGTAGGTACTAGGTTACTGCTTACTTCCTCTTCCGGTCTGGGGAGGTGGGTGATATCATTATTGCATTGCGCAGGTCAAAAATAACATCGATTGGAGTGGAGGGAGACTAACTGTAGGTCGGGGTGACTTGCCGCGAACTTTATAGCTGGCTGCTTGGCAGGTTGATAGGCCATTCTGCTTTATACTGTACGCAGTTAATTATCCCTGGTAAACTGACGAAGAAAAGGAATTCCATAGATTATTAAAGCAAGGAAGACGGGCTGAAACCATTATTAATAATATAAAACTGCGCAAAAAAGAGGAATTCCATAGATAATTGAAGCAGGGAGATGAGCTTAAACCATTACTAATAAAAAAACTATCAAACACCATTCACCTATACCACTGCAAGTCGCATCTACGAACGACGGCGCACAATCCTTGTTTCTACTAACATACCAAATGCATAATTTTCATTGGCTGCGCCGCCTTGATAGTCCGTGCAATTTGATCGTAGCTCAGCAACAGTCCTTACTAGCATTACAGCTTGAACTAGTACATTCAAGTTCTGGTAAGCTATACCCTATACCTAATAGTTATATATAGTTGAATGGACTTCTTGAGCTGAAAAGCCAATTGCGAGTTCGATCTCGTGCTGTCTTTGTTTAGTTTGCCGGTTGCAACAGCGTACAGTTTGTTTTGTCGTCGTTCCGGGGTCTCTCGTTGTCTTTGTAAAACTTTCCTGGTTCGGATCAGCGGATATTCTGGATGCTCTCTGCTCCGTTCGTATCATTTTAAATTTTTTTTGGATGAAGACCTGTATTCTAAATTACAGCTAGGTAGCATGTGTACGGGTATCCATATGATATTAGTAGACATCGGATAATATGCACTAACAAAGTGCCAAAATATGCATGCAAATATGCACTAAAAAAGGCCGAAATATGCACTAAAAACTCTTGATATGCCTAAAATATGCACAATGCAAAATCAAAAAACCATTTCTATTTTTATATATTTTAATTAAAGACGATACAAAAACAGCGAAATATTCTTAAAATTATGCATAGTTTTTGTGACAACATATATTTAAGTATTTTTCCAAATTTTCGAGCAAAAATTTTTGATGTTTGTCATCCAAAACGCCGAAAACGACTTCTCTACGTCAACTGACGTCATCCGACAAAATTAAAAAAAATTGGCGCCATTTCTGGAAATACCTGTTCATGCAGGGTATGTATGACCTGTGCCGTTGATGTAGGCATTAATGTTCTTCATGTCTTCAAGACTCGGATTTTTAAACAAAATAGCGTCTAACTTTTTACGAATCTTTTCTGATATTTAATTGGGAAGAGCGTTGGCGAGTTCAATCATTGTTTTTCAGTATTTCTATTGATTTAAATAGAGGAAGGTTTTTTGTTTCCAATTTCTCTATGGTATCTGGTAACTAGTGGAAATTTGTTAAGATGAGGGCGATATTCTGTATAATGGATGCGTCTTCAAACGCTAAATAGGCACGATTGGGAAAAAAAGGCTAAAATATGCTTTAACGCCGTAATTAGAGAGTTATATGCATTTGCATATGCAAATATGCAAATTCATATAATCCGATGTCTAGATATTAGTTATTAAAATAATAATATTATTTTAATGATTTGTATAGCGCATTTTTGTAAAAATCACCTCAA
Organism: Limnephilus lunatus; assembly: GCA_917563855.2. Taxonomy (NCBI): domain Eukaryota; kingdom Metazoa; phylum Arthropoda; class Insecta; order Trichoptera; family Limnephilidae; genus Limnephilus; species Limnephilus lunatus. The sequence goes on along the minus strand of OU830596.1, from coordinate 83,094,731 downwards.
GGGCGCTGTACAAATGCAACGTATTTTTACAATTTCTATCTTACCTACTGCATCAAGATTTTACTGAATCTTTATATTTTATTGTTTTAAAAGTGAAAACTCAATTTTCAATATGGGTTTGTTTTGTTTTTGAATTTTTTATTTAGATGTACGTAATTTTTTTCATACATCTAGTAGGAAAAAAATACAATTTATGAAGTACAGTAACATTCACAAATACATTAAAAAAAATAATGCAAAATAAAAAAAGATAACTAGGCAAAAATGCATTATATAAGATCACTATGTGACTAAAATAATATTGGTACGTATGTTACAAATCGGAAAATATTTTTTACGTATAATGCACATACCTATCCTACGAAAAGTGCTGAGACTTGAGGTTTCCTTTAGTACGGTATTTGGCAGACTGTTATAAAGTCTTTGCCCTTTATAGAACGCGCTATTTTGTGTGCACGAAAGTTTAGTTTTGGGAAGCCTAAAGTCTCCGCGTCTTCTCGTAGGACAACTGCGAACATTTTCTTGAAACATAATATTACTCTGTAGATAATTTGGGAGCATATTATTTTTAAGCTGGTATATCGTTAGTGTGTTATATATTAATATTATATGTTGTTTTGTTGTCACCATATTTAAATTTTGTAACATAATTTTAACTCTAGTGTTGCATTTTAAAATCATCCTCAACCCCTTATTTTGTATAACCTGTTGTTTATTATTTTGGGCTTCGTTACATAGGAATGTAACACTAGAACAGTAATTTAAATGCGGAGTTACAATAGAATTATAAACAAGGCGCGTTGTCTTGAGATCCAAGTTATTTCTGATCCTTTTTAGGAAACTAACTTTTTTAGCAATTTTCTTTGTTATGTATTCTAAGTGTTCGCCGAATTTTAATTTATCATCCAATGTTACACTCAGATATTTAATACTGCTAACCCTTTATATGTTTTCGTTCTCAATTAGTATCATTATTGGTAGTAAATTCTTGATAAGTTGATAACCATTACTTGTTATCAGAAAAAAATAAACGTGACAATCACGACATATATCTTTAAAAAATTATAAACAACGTATCGTACCTGCCTTTTGACCAAAAATTAAATCAATTAATACCATAAACCTTATCCGCGAAACTTTTCATGTTCCTTTCCATTTAACAAATTTAATATTTTCCCAACAGTCAAGGTGGATGAACAACTCTTCATTGACACATTAGCGAAAGTCCTTAAAACTCTTCTTAATTTCTCGAATCTCTTGTCATATAGTATTTTTACCTTTCTACTTTCTGAAAACCTCATAATGGTTTTGTTTTCATTTGACCTTACTTTATTATTTTTTTTTGTTAAGCATATTTGTATATACCGTTATAAAACGGTTGGGATTTATCCTTTATATTATCGTTTGTTTTTATTTTTTGTCAACCCCTCTGTCTGCTATTTTCAATAAACAAAATAAATTGAGAAGATTGTCTATATTGCCTTTAATTGGGTTGATTTAATTCACAAGTTTAAGCAAACTTCGTTATTCCTGACCTTTCTCCAGTACGCCGTCAATATAGTGTATTTACTAGGAGTATTAGAATTCAACATGAACAAACCTGATTTCAATCATCAAGTGAAAATGTAAAAAAAAACGTTGAAATCGAGTCATGTTATCTCTCTAGACTGTTCTTTTCTCCACTTTATTCAACATCATTGCAGTGGTCGATGGTAGGTTCTTAATTAACACGTGAAAATCTTTAAAAAAAACTAAATGAAGCCTCATTCTTTACATTTGTTCCGTTCTCCGCGCAATCTCCATTGCAATGGACGATTGAAGTTGTATCAATTTCGCGCGAAAACAGCGCGCCCAGATGTTGTGAGTTGGCGCCTTAAATTCCAATCCCCGGAGGTGATTCACTGCGAGGCCACGTGATAGATAGAATACGGACAAGAAGTGGTAAGAAGAAGTGGAAGGTATGAAGCGAGCCGACCTCATGCCGCGGTCTTCGGTAAGAGGTAAGAGTAGATATTATAAGAGATCTGAAAACCGGTCCAGAGCAGCCGTTGGATGGTTGGATGCTGTGTGCCGCAGTACTCGTAGGAGAAGAACTCTAGGTAGGTTCCTACATGTATGCAGGTTTATGTAAAAGTTTAAATGATGGCTACGTAAACTGTGGCACCCGTACTTAAATAGGTACCACGAACCTACAATAAATTCATTTAAATTTCAAAAACTACTTACTTCGAAAACTGCAGTGCTTCGCTTTTAATTTCCTGCTTTTCAAAGGAAGTGTTGAAGTTGTATGCTTATGAGCAGGGGCGTGCAGAGTTTTTGATCAGGGTAGGCAGTAGGAAAATACAACAAGTTTCGCAGGTTAAATTTTCCATATTTTATCAGATAATTTCAGAATTAAAGTACGACAAACGTTTTTGAACCGACAATTAGCATTTATGAAAGACAACTTTTTCATAGAAATACATAACAACAGATGTTTTTGTCGTGACAGATTGCCATTTGCTAATTTTGTTCTAGAAAGCTCTGCTTAATACTAACAAAAAACCTCACAGAGGCAAATTCAAAACGACAGTTCTACTCTATGCTTTGCGCATTTTGTAAACATTGAATTATATCTTGTACGAAGTTAGCTCTAGTCAGAAATAATTCCTGCTTAGGCCGCATTTTAGTGAGGCAGTCGGAGGGCGCGCGTGTAGTTTCTAGTTACAGTTTATGCCGCGTTTGTAGTATGCCGTTTGATGTGGCGCTCGCGTAGTTTCGGTTGCTCAGCTTTTTCGGGCTTATTTTTGAAAGCATGTATTTATTTTTAGCAATAATTTAATAAATTGTAATATTATTTTATTATTTACAAGCTTATGTTTTACAAATACGGCAGGGTAGGCAGTGCTTATGTGCCTATATGGTGTGCACGCCCCTGCTTATGAGTTGTCCGGTCACCAGATGGAACATAGCCGTCGATAATGCAGGAAGCGCGACTTTAATAAATACTATTGCAACCTCAGTCTTGTGACTCCGGGTTTTGACTCACAACTCTTCAAATAAAACTTCGGGGTCAACAAAACTCTTAGGACATTTTGTGATAGGTAGCAATAAGCTCTGATGGCTTATATTTAGCAGGCGGTATGAATTATTCTAGACCACGACCTTAAGGTTGCCATAGTATTTATTAAAGTCTCTATCCCTGTATTATCGACAGCTATGATCCATCTGGTGACCGGACGACTCATAATCACACAACTTCAACACCTCCTTTGAAAAGTCATTAAGGATAGGTTACGGGCTATTTTATTTATAATTTTTTTTCATTACTTTCATAGACATATAAATATTAATAGACCAGAACAGAAAGGTGAGGGGTAGAAACCAACTACAGCGGGACGAAGGGCAGGAAGACGGCTTTGGTGATACGTGATTCGTCAAAACTCAATCTGACAGTATATAGGCATCTCGCATTATAATATCACACTTTCGTTCTTAAAAGTAAACTCTGCTTTTGAATGAATATACCTTTTTACATGGGAGCGCGAATTGTTCGCCGCGTAATGAACACATTTGCGAAGTCCAAATATGCAAAGTAAGGTCGCCTATAAGGTCGAGTTCAATATTTTGTTGCTGTATTAAGTGAAGACACTTTTATAAATGTTTCATAATTTACTTACCCCAGTAAACAGGGACGGGCACACGCCATGTATCTCGAGTGACAGTGTATGTTACAAAAATGATCATATTATGTGATCTGAATTGGCTTAAAATAGTGTAAAATAATGCTTGCCTATGGAATGTAATACGACAATTTTGTTTATTCTCTTTTTCACTTCTATTTTTACACGTTTTCAAAACACAAGCCACTATGTTTACCGTTTTATTTCGTAAAATGCACCGATGAGTGCTCGACGCTGGCTTGCAGAAGAATGATGACGTCACATTTTTTAGATTAACGCGAAGCCATACACGACCCCAGCTGGTTCCAATGGAACGGTTCCAATGGGAGGGGGAAATAATACGCTTTTATCGCTTAGGGCAGGTCTACTAATATTCATATGTCTATGATTACTTTCAATGATTTTTCAAAGGGGTGTTGACATGTCACTTATTGTCAAAACTATATACACGTATAGGATAGTTATGTGCCACCAATGGGCAGGCTCTTAAAAACTAATATACAGATCTAGGATATCACCACAGAATGAATAAATAATTTTAAATAAACATTACAATTGCCTACCACTGGTTTTGAGATCGAGCCGCCCCGGGATGAAGGTTGAACTCGCGTACATTCAAGACGATTCGAGAGGAGGTATTGCAAAATCATAATTCGATACTCCAAAATCATTTTCGTGATCCTAAAATCGCAATAGCTCGTATCTTTATTCATAACATACCTGAAATTGTATTTAGATTCAAATTTTATTACACGTAATTACGGCACCGATGGAGGTTGGTATGGTTGATGTAAGAATGGGCGTTTTACACGATGCTTTTTTCCATACCGATCTCATATGGAAACTATTTCGGGACAGATGTGAAAACTCCTGTAAAACGTAACTGCACGCCCCTACATTACGCCCGCGGCACGGCGTATTGTACAAACGTACCGTCGAATTCATCCTAGCAGGCCTGGAGATTCGACCTTTCCGCCGCGTTCATTTTAATTAATAAATACAAATATTTAAAATGTGTCTCCATGTCTCACTCCTGAAGTTATTAATTCATCGTCTAGAAAAATAAATCTGGTGCTAAAGTTTTAAGTTGTACGTAAAATATTGATAAGGTATTATTTTTATTAACCTTAAATACAAAGTACTTACATCCCAAGTGTTCTGTTGGAATAAAAAAGTTATTTTAGTTACGGAAATGATTAAAATGTGAGTTTTGAGCAAACAAAAATTATAAGTTTGTGAACCGCCTTATTGAAGCGTACGACCCTCCCGAGCTACGACCAAACTGCAGACTACCATCACAACAATGTAGGTAATGAAAATGATGCGCTTGTTGTGTAGGTAGAAACAATGGCACCGCTGTGCGTGCATGCAATTTGCAGTAGTGTGGGTGAACGATGTGGACGAAACTTTGGTGCATGCGGTTTCATAATAATAATAATGGTAATGGCCCATCTCACTCGTTTCTATTATCTAATGCTAAGTGTACGGCCTGACTGGTTAGTAAAGGAGGGTCTTTTTAGGAAAGGGCGGAGAGAAAGTTCTGGGAAGGAAAACATTATATAAAAGTATGATGGGTGGGTAGGAATCTGGCGGTCGGTGTGTCCAGGAGTAAAGGACAGATGAATCCATCGCTCCCAAAGTAGTGCTAAGGGATGGTTCCGAGAGAGTCCTGCCGGAGAGGAAAAAATGTTTCCCTCAACAAGTCTCTCCATAAACTTCCGTCGCCAAGACCCGGGCAAACCTCACCCCATGAAACCGGGCAACCCTGCTAGTCATTAAAGGTAACGAAAAAATTGGGGTGACCTATGGCAAAAGCAGGTTATTAAATAAAAGGTTCCTATGGAGGTAGTACACATACTTGCCTCCCAAAATGTATTGAAGAGTACCAGCCTGTATGAACAAAACACAAGACACTGTGAGTGTAATCTATGGAGACATTGTCTTTGAACATAATTCACGTAACAATAGGATTTAATTAAAATAAAAATTTTATACAAAATTTTCGGTTTATTTTTATTTTTTTTACATTTATTTAATTATTTGGTTTAATATCTTACATTTCAAATACAATTCAGCAATGTCGGCCTCACTGGGTAGCTCACCTGTGCTGAGGCCTCCATTTTATAAAACAAAAATGTATACTTAGATAATACATTAAAAATTTAATTAATTTCAAATAAATTTTAACATCCCATCTAAACGAACTCGCCACACCAACCTTTTTTACACAACCAGTAATAATACAAACGCTGCAGCCAACTCCCCCATATCCCGCATCCTTCAAAGATTCAACTCAATTCAAACAAGTACAAATATCGATATTTTTTTTGATTCCCTTCCTTTATTTAAGAAAAACATTTTTAGCACACTGAACTTGCACACATAACACACACATCCACACACACACACACACCCTTACCCCTCTCCCTCAATAATTAATTAATTAAATATAGGTAAAATGCATCATTTGTCACATAAAAACATATATATACTATATAACAGCGACATGTCATTGGTACCAATTACTGTATTAATTCTATAACTTGTAACTACTTTCTAATATGTAATTATGTACTGTTTGTTTCTGCAAAATAAAATAAAAAATAAATAAAATAAAACAATATAAAAATACTGCTGCATAAAAAAAGTAAACTAAAATTAAATAAAAATATTTTTTTAAATTAAGGTAAAATTATAGGCAAAATGAATTATTTTATTACTTAAATAAAATTAAAATCGTATTATATGTTGTGTGTTTGTGAGTGATGTGTGTTTTATACTGGTTTTGTGAATTACGTGTATTTGTTTTATTCTTATTTTGTTATGAAATTTTGGTAATATTTTTCTTTTAGTTCTTTAATCCAATTTTGTGAATAACGTGTATTTGTTTTATTCTTATTTTGTTTTGAAATTTTTTGTAATATTTTTTGTTTTTGTTGTTTAATCCATTTTGTAATTTTGTGTACGAATTTATTTTTGTTTTCTTCCATTTTATTTTCAAGGGTAAGACTGTCGAATGCTTTTATAGCAAGATATTTATAGTGTCTTTGTCCAAAGCTTGTATTTACCGTCGGAGTTTTTATGTTATTTTTGTACGATTGTCTAACTGGTCTGTTATATTTTGAGATTGTTAAAAATAGTTTTTCTGGTCAAAAATGTAGTTTATTTAACATTAATTTATTTTTACATTATTTTATTTTTACATTAACTCCACACAGGAGGCCCTGAGGAAAATAGTTTCCCCCATCTTTGAAGATGCTGTGTGTAGGGTCTTTTTGAGGATAGGAAGGAGTGAACATGGGTCTTGCAGATACCCATGTTGTAGAAAGGAAGAAACGCGGAGGCCGGCAAATCGTTCCATAGTTGAGCTGTTGAACTCAAGAACGAGTCGTAGAAACGACCCGTTCTCAAGTGATTAATGTCAACCGTGTACAAATGTTACCAATCCTCCGGGTCGTTTACTCTATGTACCTATTTACATTTTAACAATATCCTACAACTTCATAATGCCTCTGAATGAAAGTAACTGTAGGTGAAAGTTTTTTTGCATTCTTTGATGTTGTTTTCAATTTTGAGGCAATGATATCTTCAAAATTCAATGTATATCTTGGAATATAAACTTCATCGTGAGATGAAAATAATTTCTTTGATCTAGAAATTAGGAGCAAAACGTTCGAAAAAAGATCATATCGCAATGGGACGAAAAATATTTAAAAAAAGAAAACATTTATAATTAAATGGTCTATTTTTATACAAACTAATAAAACTCGTTATTTAATGCTCATAAAATCTGTTCTAAGGTTCTATCTACAATAAAACAACTACTAGATTCGTACTTCCACAATTCGAGCAGAAAATTTATTACTTGTCCAAACAAATAACAGACACCGGATCAAAAGAAAAAAGCACAACTTGCTATTCCTTTGAAATCGCGTTCACTTCAGTCAACGCTTTCTGTTCGTGAGTTCTGCTGACGTGGGTTTTTTTACCTGTAAAGGTACCGTTAATTTCGCTTCTCTTTGTTGCTAGGACTATGGTTGTTTTTTTTTCTCGCGCTTGTTTGGGCAGTGAATCCAAAGTTTTGCGGAGGAGCAGCCCGTTGTGTTATGTGTTAATTAAAATAATAATATACGTTTTTTAAGGTGGTCCACGCTTTTGCTGGAGTGCGTTGAAGCAACATTTTTTGGAGGTGTCGGTTGTAAAATGTTATGTAAGTAGGAAAGCGTGGCACGTAGGCGTGAAGTGGAAACAAATAAATCTCGTAATGTTCTTTTATTCTGGAGGATTGTTTGTGAATTTTGTGAATTGTTTCTCGAAGTTATTATTGACATGTATGACAATGTACAAAGTTGAGATGACTTGTTAATGGGTTTGATTGATAGATAGGTAATAAATACACGGTGTAGAGCAAGGTTTCCCAAACTTTTTCTACAATGGAACACTTTGCAAACACGTAAATTTTAACGTAACACTTGGCTTATTTTTTATACATATATGTATTACATGTAAACAAAAAATGGAATGTAAACAAACAAAAAAGGAATAAATAAAGCACACAATGAGTTTGAGTCCGTGAATTGCATATCTTGTTGAAATCAGGCACAATATTGGTAAAGTTGGATTCTAATATCTGGTGTGGCGTCTAGCCGGTTGCTGCTCTTAGGCTTCGTTGCAGCATAATTAAAAAAATGTTCTTTGTTAAAATTATTTTTTTAATTTTTGTTTCTACAAATTTATGATTATGCCTTGTATTACTAATCTTTGATTTCCAAATGTAGATATGCACATATTTGTATTATATGTATATGAAGTTTGTGTTCTCCTTTTGACATTCGATATTTGATAGATAATCATTATTTTCCACAAATTAATTTCACGTTAATTTGTAGAAAACAACATTTATCACTTATCACGAAATTATACAGTAAGTAATACATTTTTTTTGTATGCAAAAACAAGATAACAACGTAAATGGCTCTTAGAATTCCATAAAGCTCAGCCTCTCAACCTAACTTACCTTCAAAACTGTTGTGAAATATTTATACAAATAATCATTTATTGTGAATTATATAAGTAGTGTTGAAAATGAAAATGTGTATATTATATTAAAAGAAATTCTTCCGAAAAATTGTCGCGGAACCCCTATTCAGGTTCATCGGAACACAGTTTGGGAAGTAGAGTATTGATTATACATGAAATTTCAGCTTGTTTCTGAGTTGAACACAAAAGTGATAAAAAAAATAGTTAAACAGGCTAAATAGTTAGGTTAGGTTATGGGTTATTTTTTTTGTTTTATATTTTAATGATTTCAAAGAGGTGTACAGTTGAGTTGATTCTGAGTTGGCATGGAACCGCTTTTCTGCATATAAAATAAAAAATATTAAATTGGCTATCTCGTTGATGTCTAAAATCACTAAGGGTTTTTTTTATGTAAATACCCACAACAGTCCCAACTGCTCCCAACGGTCTGGAGCCTGTGGGACTATTGCGTCCTCAATTTAGGTATGTTGTGTTGCTGAGGGTAGAGAGGAGGGAAATTAGATGGGAAAGAGAAAGGTTGAGAGGTATCTCGCTATTTAGACCTGGTCCGCAAACACGGCTGAAGCCATTTCAAGAAACGTTTTGATTTGGAGATATTTCACCGGTGCTATAAGGTTCCGGACGATTTTCGATGGTTTTTAAAAACAATAATAGAATAAAATCCATTATTTAACTCTAGCACTGACTCCCTGCTATACCCGTAGTACCTATAACTGATACCCGGGAGAGAATAAAAACCTCCGGACGTCCACAAACCAGCTGCAAGCGGAAGTGGGGTTGAAATAACATCGTGACGGCTGTTTTTCGTACCAGCTGCTCCGGAAAAACATGTTTTTGTTGACAGTTTTCGGGATTGAATGATCTTCCATGAAAAATATACTTCACAAGTGCTCCCATATCTGTACGGTGTAAAGGCAAGTGAATTATGTCTGTAGGGGATGAAGGAAGGAATCTATTAATGCGAATTTGAAGAAACCCGGATTATATATGGAGGATCAAAAACAAATGTCGGCATCTTGATCCACATGCGAACCGACCGAGTCGGGGAAAAGTCTCGGTTTTTGTCAATTCTTTGAGGTAAATCTTCTTTAGCACCGATGTGATTTGAAACTCGATGGCCCATAGGTACATGTATAGGATTTAGCCTGCGAGAGAATGAGATAAAAATAAAATATTGATTTATTTCAAGTGTACTCGGCTCCAATGTAATATGTACTATAAATCCACGGTCCCGCGCAAGTCTCCTTTGGTCTGGTGGTATAAAGCGCTTGAGGAACCTTAGCGGCTATACATTCAGCGGACCAAGGATAATTTTTTTGTAAAATCAATATCCAATCATCAAACCACTCCGAAATGAACAGGCAAAGAAAACACAAAAAGCGACATCTAGCGACTCCGAAGAAGAAAACACATATACCTACCTACTAATAAGATTACCAAATTTAGAGGAAAATGTGCACTGGAATTCGACGACAAAAAGTTTCCAAGTGATGCTACATTTTTTAAATAAGTTAAATTTTGTTTTATATTTAACAACTAAGTACCTTATTACAGTATTTCTAGATACATTATTCTAATAGTGAAATAGTTTGATAGTAGTTAAATACTTAGGGGTCGTCCATTAAGCACGTGATGTTTTTTAGCAACTTTTTGACCCCCCCCCCCCCCCTTGGTGATATGTGGTGAGGTTTTTTGGCTAAACCCCCCCCCCCCAAATCACGTGTATTTTTTTTAGTACAAAGTAAAGGACGTTCACCTTTAGAAATCGTGCGTTCAATGAAAAAGAAATACACGTGATATCTCATTTTACCCCCCCCCCCCCCTTGTGATGTTTCGTGATTTTTTTCCGACCCCCCCCCCCCCCCCTTCGAGCCTCACGTGATTAATGGACGACCCCTTACAATTATATAACACCTAACTAACAACTTATTGTTTTGTACTTTCGGATTGTAATTTACTTATAATACATGTATGTAACCTTAGTATTATTAATAACTAGGTATTAAATATCCATAATAAAACAATGTTTACTACACTTCAATCCACAAGCTAATGCTTCCATGCAAAATTATAACAAGTATTTTAACATGTACTTAAATTTTAAATTATTATCTTTACATAGTATAAAATGAAGTCGCTCCCGCTGTCGCAACGGATTTTCATGCGGTTTTCACCAATAGATAGAGTGCTTCATGATGAAGGTTTTTAGGTATATAATTTGTCAAGATTTTGTGTAGATTGGTTGAAATATATAATTATCTGGTCAAGCGGCAGCGGGCAGCGGGTTGGCAAACGGGCGGTTTGGATTTGATTTAACAGATGGCGTAGTGTTTCGTTAGCCACAGGAACGTGTGTCCGGGTCTGCTAGTATCGTATAAATGAATCCTTAAAAAAAAGGTTAAAAAATCATCCTTGAAATAGATTAAAAAAAAGTGTTTCGTAGTCTCCCACTCTTGCCTACTTTAGTTTTCTGAAGGTTTCACCTCAACCACGTGTGAATTGCTCTTTTTTGTATCTCATTTTTTTTTATTCTAAAAAAATTCAATTATATTTTCACTTATTTGACTAGAAATAGCTGAACCAAATCTAAATACATTTAAAATTATATTACATTGCAAAACAGTATTATTCATTTTCATTGTATTATTGTATTAAAAATATATATTTTATTTTTTAATCTACCTAGATTTTGTTCATTTTTTAATATTGTGATATTGGTAAATATTGATTTATTACTTCTTCAAGTGTTATTTAAAGTTACGGGTGGGCTCTTTGACCCACACGTATGAATTGCATTTGAATTTAGAATTAATTGAATCCAATGAATAATTACATTTTGATTCACGCCCCTCATTAAATAACTTTATTATGAAATGATATTCTACTAAAATTATGAAACTGGTATGCGTGAATTTATTTATTTAAATGCAATAGGCGGTGCTGTTCACTGTTAATAGAGGCAACCGCTTTGTGCCCAGTTTTCGTTAAATGGGAATACGGAAACATGAGTTTCGAATGGTGACCGGACAACTCAAAATGAAATCAACTCAGAACCTCCTTCGAAAAGTCATTAAAAGTGATGAAAAAAAAATCTATGAACTTAATGGTGCTTGAGACCAAGCTGTTTTAAATTACCGAAATTTTAAATTTTTTGACAATTTTAGCGGTTTTAACTTAGAAAGCTGTGAAATATCTCGTTGCGGTGGTCGGTGAGGTTGAAAGCATTTTTTTCACTAGGTTGTCATATACAACATACCGAATAAGCATAACTACCCCGTTTAATTCAAGGTAGGATGTTTAAATTTACTGTATTATTTAGAGCAAGGTTTCCCAAACTTTTTCTGCAATGGAACACTTTGCGAAACCGTAAATTTTAACGGAACACTTAACGTTATTTTTTAGGCCTTAAATACCTAGGTTGTAAAAACGGAATTATAACAATAATAGCTTGTTTTTTTATAAATTTGCTTCTGACAAACTCGTCCAGAAATCATTTAAAGGCTGATCTTTGTATTTTTGTTTCAAGTCAATAGCTAATTAAATCAATTAGATTTTCATACTCACTTGCGCGACTACTTGTTTAGCTATCACAGTAAGTGGATTCCAAACCCCAGGAATCGTCCTTACCAGTTTTCGGCAAAAGAGTTGTTTTCAAGTTATGTACGTATTCTTAAAATTCTTTAGAAACCTTTTCAAATACTTTAAAATTTAATTCATTCAAATATTCATGTAAAACTGCCGTGGTCTAGGGGTAACGCTCTTGACACACAATCCGAAGGTCGAGAGATCGAATCCCGGCGTAGACAAATAAATTTTATTTGATTAATTTGTGTTATTTAATAATGAATTCATATAAAAATAATATTTAGTATATTTGCGGCACGTTTCAGAGTGGATGATACTCTCAGTATCGCCCTGGTGCAAGACCACCATTCAGAATTGAAACGTTACTTGAAATGGCTTTAGCCGTGTTTGGTGATCAGATCTGAATAGCCAGGTATTTTCACACCTTCCTCTTCCTCATCTCCTTCCCCTCCCCACTATCCTCAGCCTCACAATATACCATAATTAGGGATGCCATAATCTGACTGGCCCCAGACGGGAGCAGCTGGGACTCTTGACACGAATTCACATAAAAAAAATAAAAAAGACAGGAAAAAATCAAAATGATTAGATTCAACTGATGAAATCCAAAAATGTCATTTTTTTAATTTTTTCACCAAAATTTAAGGCACCATGCGCGTTTATAGTTCGACTAATTGCTAACACGGATGTAGTAATACTGATTGATTTTTACATTTCTTTACTTTTAGGTAAAGTCGATTTCGAAAAAAATATGGTTGGGTTCCTTGGGAACTGAAATTTCGTGAAACACATGCAGATCCGTTATCCCGTTGTTATTATTTCCACCTCGCGCAATGCAATATTATTGACCCTTATCACAGTATTAAAATAAGTAGTAAAGTAGTAAATCTGTTGGCGTAATATCGAGTTATTCGTCCATTTGTCGCGCACATACTTATTGCAAATTTAAGACATATGTATTTTTCTCATGGATCCCATTGTCAGAACTGGAAGTCGTTTAAAAATAACAATCTATCGAAATCAATTTAAACAATTTGTAATGATGAGAAACGGGAAGGCTGATGAGGACATTGACTGATGAAAGCAAAATGCCGCAACTTTTCGCTGGTAATTTTTATTTATTTACGTCTCTATGAAACATGTGAACCTACAAAGTATTATTGTGTAGATCATTTTATATCGGGGGGAAGAATGTTGTGAAGTTTTTTTGCAAAATATGTGAAGTTTAATAGTCCGAATTTGATTTTATAACTTGGAAATTTGGAATGTTTTCTTTTACGTCATTTTGATTAGGATTAGATCTAATGTGATGGATACGCGGTCTAACAGAGGGTTCTATATTTTTGAATGCTTTCAATTTTCAATAGTATGTATTTTTGGTTGTTAAAAGAAGTGAGGCAGGTGTAGTCAATGAGCTCTAGTGTCATAAAGTATGCCATTTTTTCCTGGAAATTGCGTGTTCCGTGTGTTTGTAATGTTCAATTTGTATAGCAATTTTAGAAATGGGAGCATTGAAATCATAATGAGAGAAATAAATTATCTGATTTTTTCAGTAAAATAAAAGAGAATATTAAATTTATAGTTTCATCAAAAAATATAAATAAATGCTATAGTAAAACTATAAAGTGAGGTACCAATAGTAAATCCCATTAATCACTCTTTGCCCAATAATTATCATTCCGCTATGGATCGTTTAGAAATTGCGCGGATGTGGCACTTTCCAGGAAATCCAATAATTCTCTTGTTTACTTTCATAAACTGCATTCCATTGCTAAAGAGTCATCAGTCATTAATGTCGCAATCACCGTTGATTGAATTTAAAGTCAGGTAAGTATTTATCTAAATGACTGCAGACTCATATAATTTTAATTTTGTAATTTTTGTAATTCCGTATTATAAATGTACCTATGTTTTATTTCGATATATAAACTGGTTAAACTAATTCAAGTACATCCCTTCGCGGGCGTGCGCACAACAACTCACCCAAGTTTCATCGCAATCGGGTGAATAGTATAGAAAATAATTTCGTACCGTAAGAGCTCACTTTTATGCACGGTGTCCGTGGGTAAAGTGCATTAACTTCGGGAGGTGATTCTACGTGATAGTATAAGTAAAAAAGAAAAATAACTTTTTTCGAAATTCCAACTTTTAGAGGTAGTTTTGTGGTAAAAATTAAAATTAGACCGACGCGACGTGTGCGGGCAGCATTATTATTACCAAGCAATCACGCCCGGCAAGCTAACAACAACTTTGTTGAGTAAGTTTTACCTTACACTGGGGATTTTTAGTAGTACTGTCAATTTGTATGGGAAAAAAAGTTGGATTTTCAGAAAAAGTTGTTAATCTTTTTTACTCCTACCATAATGCAGAATAACCTCCCGAAGTTAATGCACTTTACCCCCGGACACCCTATATATAGAAACCATCACGGGCATGCGCACATCAAATCCCCAAAGCTCACCGCAATCGGATGACTGGTTTAGGAACGCATAAGGGACAAACAGAAAAGTATTCATTTTTAAATGTTAAGATTAAGAAAACCACTCACCAGTCCCACAGCTGCCATAGACAGTTGAACATGATGCAGCTCCGGTCCATCTCTCTCGTGATGAAGTGACAAAACTAACTCACTAACACCACACTTCTTCTTCTTCTTTCATTTTGTCTTTCACTTGCTCTCGTTCTAGTTCAACAACTGTATCATAGTCTTCGAATTAACGAAACACTTCGAATCCAAATAGGTGTTAAAATCCCTCCACGAAACAGCCATAGCACTGCTTTTACTGAAACATAAAACAGAAAAACAAATCAGTAATCCATATTATTGTGATTTAGGAATGTAACTAATTGTCATAAAATATGTGAAAAATTTAATTTAATTTTAATTGGTGAATATTCCACGCCGTATAGGGGATTTGGCGTGGAAGACGACCAAACTGCACGGACTATCAAGGAGGCGGAGCCAATTAAAGTTATGCGTTTGGTGTGTAGGTGGAAACAAAGGCGGGGAGCGGCTGTGCAAATATGCGATTTGCAGTAATGTGATTGAATAATGTTGGCGACACTTTTATGCGCGAGGTTTCATACCAATAATGGTTCAATGTCCATCTCTCTTATTTCTATTAGCTATGTTAACCCCGGCTAAAATACAATATAAAAATTAAAGTTTTTTAATCCACCAACAAGAAAATTACATTTTTATCTATTTAACTAGAATTATCTGAAGTAAATTACAGAACATTACAAATTAATATTATTCATTTTCATTATTTTGTTGGTTAAAAATAAAAATGTTTTTTTTAGATCTACCTAGATTTTGTTCATTTTTAACGTGCTTTGGAAGGCAATTGTATGAATTGCCCCCCTCGTAACCAATGGATTGCTTTTATGTGTGGTATTTAAATAATGTATATTATCATGTTGACGTGTAAAATGTGTATGTACTTAGGACGTTTTAATGAATTCTGTGTTTGTGCGGTTCCATACCAACTCAGAATCAAGTCAACTCAACACCTCTTTGAAAAGCCATTTAAAACAATGAAAAAAATAATTTTAAAATAGCCCCTAACCCTAACCTAACATAACCTGTTTAACCGTTTTTTAAACGACTTCGTAAAGGAGGAGGTTATCAATTCGACGGTTTTTTTTTATTTTTTGTTATTATTATTATTATTTTTTTTTTTATTAACTTTCGATTGGGTGAACCGATATTGATGATTTTTTTAAATTAGAAAGCTGGTGCTTCTCGTGTCGTCCCATTTGGTCCAGTTCTGACTATGGGATTTATGAGAAAACAATATATGTCTTAAATTTGCAATGATGCGCGACAAATGGAGGAATAACTCAATATTACGCCAACAGATTTCGATGATTCTTTTTTTAAACGACTTCAAAAAGGGGGAGGTTCTCAACTCGAAACTTAAGTAAAAATTTTTTACGCACGCTCGTCACTAAAAATAAAAAAATAAACAAAACTTATAACAAAACAAAAAACAACTTAAAAAAATGCACTAAAAAGTAAAAAAATAATTTCGTACGATTGTTATTTTTGGAGTCGGTGTCAGCCAAGATCTCCACATCTCACCTATAACTACCTATGTATGTAGTTACCTTGACTGACACCGACTCCAAAAATAACAATCGTACGAAATTATTTTTTTTCTTTTTAGTGCATTTTTTGAAGTCGTTTTTTGTTTTGTTAAAATTTTTGTTTATTTATCATCATTTTATTTATTATTTTAGTTTATTATTATTTTGTACATATATAAGGAGACACGCATTGTATTCATATAGTTTTCTTAATGTTAACATTTTTTTTTGCTTATTTAATATTTTTTGGATATTATGGATTTTTAGTGAAATAATTTTTTTAATGAAATGAAGACAATATTACAATTTGAGGTTTTACTCATAAAGTTAAAAATAAAAAAAAACTTTTTTTATTTAGCTTTTTTTGTATTATCTACCTATAATTCATATATACGTGTTTCATATGCGTTTCCCCAGATTTCAATGTGAATGTACGAGATATGGTATTTACCCCCTCACTAATAAACGTGTTTAAAATTATACACATCTTAGTATAGGGTAAACTGGTAAACGGTTGTTTATCAGTTGTGTTAAATTTAAAAAAATGTTTATTAGAAAGGCCCAAAGAGCCTTATGCCCCGGAGCATTGATAAGAGTAAAAGTTTTACAAATTTATTGATTGAATGTGACTTGTTTCGCTCGAGGGATAAATTCATTGATTTATTTAACACCTTTCTTGATTCAATTAGTTTTTTTTTCAATGGTAGGTCAATATAGTAAATAAATAACATATTACAATACACCTAGGATGGAGGAGGTATCATAAATCTTGAGAAAAAATATCAGAGAAATGGTAATAGGTAATTCATCATACGAGATGCAAGTCATGAAGTATATTTTTAATTAAACATTGTTCTAGAGTGGAATATACTCTCAGTATAGCCCTGGAGAGGAGTGACAATTCAAAATCGAAAATTGCTTGGAATGACTTTTGCTATGTTTTGTGTTTGACCTTTCGCTTTAATCACTTCGAAAATGTTGCTAAAACATTTTGCTAAGTAGTAATCTAATACCATGCAGTAGAAACACTAGGTTTTCTTTAGCACAGATTATACATACATATAGATCACAGTTCAATAGCTCATGATGGAAATTAGGATACGAGGTGGTAGAAATTGCAGTGACGCCAGAGCTCATCGTTTCAGGTGTTTTGTTGATAGAGCATATACAATATACTAGCTGGTTCCCGGCATGCGTTGCTATGCCTTTCAAAGAAATGAATTTTCTCCCTGCATGACCTTTCACGTGCGTACCCGTTCCCTTCCACCTTCCCCGCCTTCCCCCTCCCTCGTCTCTTCCCTCTTCGCGAACCCACCTCCCCCATTCCCCTTCCCCCTGCCTTTCCTCCGTGACGCTAAAATATATGAAATGTACATATTTTCATTTATACAAATTTCATGAATCATTGAATTTTAGAGCAAAATTTATAAAGTTATTGTAATGTACCATAGATTAAATGACATAGTGTGTTATGGTACGCCCTATGGCGGGTGGATTCAGATCCCATAACGACAACTAGAACGCTAGGACAAGTCCGGACACAACACGGTCTCCCCTCTCTCCCCCCTGTTTCCTGCTCCCTGCTTCCCTTCCGCTTGCCCTGCCACTTGGCCCACTCCGCCGCCGGCAGTCGAGAAATAGGCACCCTCACGTACACACGTACCGCCGGATTGATTCCCACATACGCGGGCTGTTGCCGGGCGACCGAACCGAACTCAAATGTAGCCCGCGATGTTTATTGAATAGCCTACGGGTTGGAGCCGGCTTACGCCGTGCCTGTGTTAACTTCGGTTTGTTCCAACTCGGGAGGTGCCCTGGTTGAAATCCAAAAGAAGACGAGGACCCTGCGATCTCACATGTAAGCTGCATAATTATTTCCTCTTTTAAATGTGTCCGCAACGATGAATTGTAGGGCCTCGCGAAAATCACCACTCGGAGAGTTTCGTTTCAGAGAGATAATGAGAATTAAACACTTTAGCTAGGTTTGTGTAATTTACATTTCTTGTATTGAATTGTACTGTAAAGACCTATGAACTGTGTTTTGAATTTACAATACATGACCTATTAAATTCAATCTTGTTATTATTCTGCCACGGCAGGAGGGTTTTTGCCTAGAGTGTATCCCGCCAGACGCCGGAGGGGTAAGGAGAAATTCTGTAGCCTCGTGCGACCTGCTCCCTGAATAGAGGGTATCATTGTCTCCGCTGAGAGCTGGCCTGGGACATGTTAAGGCCCCCTTGGCCCCTGAGCTGGTGTTGGTTTTTGAAGCTAACAACGAGGGCCATAACAATGGCGCCATAACGTGAGGCTCAGAATTTTTTTTTCTATCCCGGTCGCTTTGCGGGGCATCACTTGTCGAAATCCTCCCTGCATAGGAATTGTTTTGTAAACATTAATTATGCCTTGATGTTCTGCACCCAGTGAACAATGAATTCTGTGAGAAAAAACCACAGAAGTCTATGTGTAAATTGGATCCATAACACAGATCTGATTAAAACTATGAATTACATCGCAGTTGGAACGACGGCCATTTTGGATGCCCAAAAACGCCAACCTTTGACCGGGAACTTAACTGCGCAGGCGTGACCCCTCTGTTCACCAAGCAACGGTCATCCGCGCCAATTTCAACGGCAAATGTTTCACGCGGTAAAGATACCTATTCTCTGGGTTGCGCGCGCAAGTGCATTGTCTCGCGCCAAAATCCAACGGAAAAAACCCGTTGGAGTGAAGCGAATTAATAACCTGTTACTATGCAGCATTTGTAATCGAAATCGCCTTTTATGACTAAATCGGATAGCAATGGAGATTACTATTATAAATTTGGTTCTGGAACCCCAATTATTTTGTGGATTCCTTAATTAAAAAATCTCACACTTACGTTTTTTCTTGCACAATACACCAATAGGCCCACTAGTTGTGTCTGTCAAATTAGTACAACTTATATTCCACCAAATGGACAAAATAATGATTTTCTTTCCCCATTCTATGTTGTAGGTACCGTATTTTTTTCAGCATAAGTGAAAGTGAATTGTGTTTTTTTTTCCTTACATAAGTGAAAAGTGAAATAATAATAAAGCCCATGATTGGTTCCATGAATAAATAAAATAATTTTAATATGGTTGACTTAATGAATCCCATATTCAGTTATTTTCATCCGGAAGTTTGTCCTTTATTTACCAGAAAAGTGCCTTTTGTGAATTTTAGTGCTTTCTCAGTGCAAAGTGATTTGTGAAAAATAAAAATCCATTTTCTAAAGGTCAGTCCTGGCCAAATTTTTCAAAAATAAATAAATACTTGTGAATTTCACAGTTTTTCTCAAAAGTGGTCAGTGAAACACAAAAACCTTTACTACTAAGGCCTTTCCACGCAATTTTTTCTTTTTTCTTCCTTCCTTTGACAAAATTCTGGTGTCATATATACCAAATTGTAATATGGAATTTCTATAACCATATTTTGGAAGTGCCAACCAGTGATTACCAAGTGAAAAGTGCCTCACAAAATTAATTTTGCGCTTACTAAAGGAAACCCCTGGCCAAAATTTTTTTTCTTACCACCCAGGAAACTCACAATGGAGGACAATCAAGCTATTGCACCATCCAACTTGGGTACTATTCCCAACGTACACAGCTTATCCAAAGCTCACTTACAAGCTGCTTTAAGGGATAGAGGACTCTCGCCATCAAGCAAATCTAAATCTACATTAAAGGCATATGCACTTTTATTCAACAAAAAGTACATTAGGAGAATAAACCTCGCTCCTTCAAGCGAAAATAATTCACGTTCGGCTACGCAAGTTTTGGATAATCTTGTTCCTAACAAAGGACCTATGCCGCAAGTAATGATAAAACAGGACATCGCACCCACCTTGACACAAGATAAAACTTACGATTTATCCTCTTGGAAAGTCAAATATAATGGCGTCTCCGATGTGCTGGATTTCATTGACCGTATTGAAGAAACGGCTACAATCAAAAATATCCCATTCGAGATTCTACGAAAAAACTTTATAGAACTCATCTCCCCAGAATTAATACCGTGGCACCGCATTCAAAAAACTAAATGCAAAGATTGGAATAAACTCAGATCTGCCCTAATCTCTAGCTTCGGAAAAACGGAGGCCCAGCACCGGATCAAATTATCTTTACTATCTATTAAACAGCTAGTAAATGAACCTGTGGCAACATTCATAGAAAGGGCTGAGTCCATTAACATCAAGCTTTCACATCCTGTTTCGGAAGCTGAACTATTACCAGTCATAACTGATGGCCTTTTAAGCAAATACGAGAACATCATCACCTCACAGAAAATTGCATCCCTGGCCCAGTTAAACGAAGTCTGTCTCCTCCTGGAATCGTACCAGGATAGGAAGAACATAAAGAATGTGTCAAATAATGTGGTTGTGCCAAGCCGTTCGTCTGGTTTAAAACCAGAATTCGACAACAAAAAAGTGTGCTCCTTTTGCAAAAAAGTAGGCCACCTGGCCGCTACTTGTTTCAAGCAAGCGAGGCTTCTGGAATCCAAGGAACCCCGAACTTTCAAGAGGCATCACTCTAGGGACCGCTCTCCTCCACGCGACGAACTGCGCAACATTTTCAAGAAATCAAGGCACAATGCGGAAAGGTTACAAAACCCAAGCGATGTCAGACCTCAGGTGGATTTCTCCAAGCCCCCACCAAATTTCTACACGAAGAGACCAAAAAACTAAATAATAACCTCTCAGGCACCCATTCTGAACCAAGGTCTAAAGAATGGACTGATTGGTTATCACACATTAAGTATTTTAACCAGGCCTTAAATGTTTCTTCGGTTTGTTGCAAACAAGCTAAAGATGGGAGACCCTATGCCCTTTTCTCTGTTAACAATGTGCCCTTTTCCGGATTACTTGATAGTGGTGCATCTGTCAGCTGTCTTGGCAACAATGCTCACCTGCCTTTTGTTAACAGTGATTTTAGAATTTCGCCCCAATCGACACACCTGACGACTGCGGATAATGTTTCCCAGCCGGTCATCGGTACCCTTGCCCTGCCAATTAATTGAAACAATAAAATAGTTACAATCAATTTTCTAATAGTGCCCTCTATATCCCAGAATTTCATCCTTGGCGTTGACTTCTGGAAGGCATTCAATGTTGCTCCCCAAGTATTTAATACTCTTGGCGAAACCTCCACTGCTGCTCAAATTAGTGAGATCCGCACAATAATACCTCACGAAAATTTAAGCACGGACCAAGCTCTCCAACTAAAGGAAATGGTCAATAAATTCGAATCAATATCTTTCGAAAAATGTGGATTGGGTTTGACAAATTTGGTAGAACACCATATTAAAACCAATGGCCCACCCATAAAGCAACGTTATTACAACTTAGCCCCCCAAAAGCTTAAACTTTTAGAAAAGGAACTTGATGAAATGTTAAAAATGGGTGTGGTGGTTCCCAGTAGAAGTGCATGGATCAACCCAACTCTTTTGGTTTCTAAAAAAGACGGCTCTGCACGTTTCTGTCTCGACAGTAGACGTTTAAACTCTTGCACGGAAGCTGATGCGTATCCCTTACCTTACGTCCACGCAACCTTAGACAAGCTGCGTAACGCCAAGTTCATCTCCTCTGTTGACCTAAGCAAAGCTTTTTGGCAAATACCCTTGGACGCAGAATCGTGTGAAAAAACTGCTTTCGTTGTACCTGGTAGGGGAATGTTCCATTTTAAAAGATTACCCTTTGGTCTAAAAAACAGCCCCGCCGAGTTGCAAAGACTGATGGACAAACTTTTCGGTCCTGAAGTCGATAACAGCCTGTTTTGTTACCTTGACGACCTCATCATCGTCAGCGATACCTTTGAAAAACACCTATTAATGCTGGAAAAAGTTTTTCAACAACTCAAGTTCGCTGGTTTAACCATCAACTTGAAGAAGTCTGAATTCTGTAAGTCCCGTCTACGTTATTTGGGATTCACTGTCGACGAAAAAGTCTAAGAACAGACCCCGCTAAGGTGGAAGCCATGGCAAATTTCCCCCGACCCAAAAACGCGAAGGAAGTCAAAGGTTTCCTTGGACTTGCAGGTTACTACAGGAGATTCATCAAAGACTTTTCCACTATTGCAGCCCCCTTTAATAAAATTACCGGCATCCGTAAAGGTGTCAGCAATTTCCGATGGTCTGCTGAAACTGAAGAAGCGTTTACAACTTTAAAAAATGCCCTTCAAAAAGCCCCCGTTCTGAATTGCCCGGATTTTGCACTCTCTTTTACCCTCCACACGGATGCCTCCAATGTAGGAATCGGTGGAGTCCTTACTCAAGAGTTCCCAGATGGCGAACACCCTGTAGCGTATTTCTCCCGTACATTAAATAAACACGAGAAAAACTACGGAATTACCGAAAAGGAGTTATTGGCTGTATTGGATTCTGTTCACCATTTCCGCGGTTACATAGACGGTAGCAAATTTACTGTAGTCACAGACCATAGTAGTTTGAAATGGTTGATCTCTTTAAGTAATCCCTCCGGTAGACTCGCTCGTTGGGCCTCCCGTTTGTCTCAATACAATTTTGATGTTGTCCACCGTAAAGGCGCGGACAATATTGTTCCCGACGCTCTTTCAAGAATTGAACTGGCTTCATTAAATGTTGACACAATTGCCCCCCCTCCATCTACAAAAGATGAATGGTACTTGAAAATCTTCGAAGGTTGTAAAAATAATCAACAAAAGTTTCCTAATTTCATCATAAAAGAAGGACAACTATACCGTAATTGCAAAGTACCACTATCCATCCTCGAAGATTACTCTTGGAAACTTGTCGTTCCCCTCGAAGGTAGAGAACAAATAATAATTGACAATCATAGTGCTCCCGACTCTATACACCCAGGAACTTTCAAGACGTATAAAAAGATTTCCTTGAAGTATTACTGGCCTGGTCTCTTTAAGCAAATTCGCAATTACATCTCTAAATGTGAAACTTGTAAAGCTTATAAACATAGCACGGCAGCACCTGCCGGCCTAATGGGTAATCCCAAACGTGCCGACAGACCCCTACAGTCATTGTCAATGGACCTCGTCGGACCTTTTCCTCGAAGTTATGCCGGACACATGCACATACTTAGTGTAGTGGATGTTTTCACTAAATTCTGTTGGATCTTCCCTTTAAAAAGAGCCAACGCGTCCGCCATCATCAAACTTCTGGAAAAACACATTTTTATACCTTACGGAACACCCAGAACCGTAATTGTTGATAACGGAAAACAGTTTATTGCCCAGGAATTCAAAGAATTTCTTGCCAAATACGGAATCAAGGACATTTATTATAATACCTTGTATACTCCCCAAAATAACACTGTCGAACGTTATAACCAAACAATCAACACAGCTCTGGCTATTCTAGTTGATAAAGATCAACGTACTTGGTGTAAAAACCTAGATAAAATTCAGGCTGCTATGAACAACACTGTTAATCTGGCCACTGGTTACACACCTTTCTTCTTAAAACACGGTATGGAACAAGTTGTCCATGGTTCTCTACATAGGGACACAAACTTTCCTACGTCAATTGCCGCCACAAGCAACCCTACCGCGGACTATGCCCATCGTCTGGAAGAACTGTCGGCCATTTACAGTGAAGTCACTGATGCTTTGCTCCTGGCTCATCAAAAGAGTGCGGACAGATATAACTTACGTAGGAAACATGTCACCTTCAATACAGGAGACGTAGTTTGGAGAAAGAACAACACACTTTCCCAAGGAGCCATGTATTTCTCTGCCAAGCTGGCACCACGTTTCGTGAAGGCCAAAGTTCTAAGAAAGATATCAGATCTAGTGTACTCCTTATCTGACTCCTCTGGAAAACACATTGGTAATTACCACATTAAGGATATTGTAAAATCTGGAAGTGAGGAGTCAAGTAAAACTGCTCCCACTATCCCAGCAAACTTAAAATGATCCAGTGTGTATCACATTTTTTTGTAAGCTTACAAAGTCTTACTACGTCAGGCGTGTAATGTGTCAATTACATGTCCATCGTTTCATTAATGAAACAAGTTGTAAATTATTTTGGAAATTAATGCATACTCTCATTGAAGGTACTTTCAAATGTTGCTTTTGCACTGTTTTTCTTTCCCTCACGGCAATTTTTTCTTTATTTTTTTTTCACCTGTTCTAAAACTGATCACTTTGGAACGGAGACACTTTTCGAGTTTCAATGTTTGGGAAGTCGCGAGCCCATTTATTGTCTCAACCCTTACACTATGCAATGTTCATGCCATGTCATATCCTGCCTTGTCATGTAATTTTGTAACTTTTCTCCTATTTTTTTTGTTGCATTTTTGTCGTGTGGAAAGGAACTTTCTCACCTGTTTATTTTGTTCATGTAAAGTATTTGACAATTGCCATCGGCGTGTCGTTCTAGAAGTCGGGTTTTGTAAATTCCAAAGTGTTAAATTCCGACTCAGAACCAGTTAACTATTTTTTTACAATTTCTTCCTTTTATTTTGTTCATCATGAGTTGTAAAACCTTCCGAGGTATCTCTAGTATGAAAATCAAATAGTGGTTACTTACATAGTCGCCTCTCGTGTATATAAGTTTTTTCAATTTTTTCTTCTTAAATTAAAAATTGATGGCGTCCTACCCAAATTCATGCTTATGTACCCAAATTGGATATCGACACGTCCATTTTGGAACTCGTATTTATAAAACCAATGATTGGTCTTTATAATCCTGTATATAAATCAATTTGGCTCGTTTCAACTAAAGTACGTAAAACCGAATCATCCGGTCTTTGGTTGTTATAACAAAGTCACTGTTTTTTTGTTATTTTGCTTTTTTGCTTTTACGTTACGTATGTCTTGCATGGCACGTTTCAAACCTACGGGACAGGTTAATAAAACCTCATGGTTATCCTGATTCTCGAATTCACAACTTTTAGGTGTTCATTTAACCAAGTGTTTACAACTTAAAAATTGTACATCACGCGGTACGTTTGTAGCTATACAAAAGGTATGTAAAACCACAACCGGTCCTTTTGTTTTCCTCACTAAAGGTTGCTACAATAGGCAGTATGTAAAACCATTATAGGTCTGTCTTTGTTTTAAGTACTTGGTGTAAGTAGAATTATACTCTGCCATCACCCTCGCACTTTGTAACATGTGAAGTAACATCAAATTGTCTATCTTCTCTGTTATTCTATCGTACGCTCTTGGGCTACGGAGTTAGTTAATCTAACAAATCTTCATATTCTGTGTTAAAACAAGCATCGTTAACGTTTATTGTGTTGTATTTAAACGTAACCCTGTTACATTATAGGAGAGATCCTTAGAACATCCACCATTATAGGAGGGATCCTTAAAATACCTGCCACGATACGAGAAGTTTGTCATAATCACTTTTGCTCATAGCTAAATGTTATTGAGTTGGTCGTGTGACATATTTGTCATGAGTACCACCCTTTTTGTACAATCTATTTTGGTCGTGTGTCATTTATTTGTCATGAGTACCACTTTTATGTATAATTGTGTACAACCCTTGTACACGAGACGTGGAGACGTAATAACAATACTTACCGTGATTCGTGCGAACGACATAATATCGGCTTTGCCATCTTCTTTAAGAGGCATTGTATAAACTCTTTGACTTCTGTCTATAATTGAGTTATATCTTGTATGTACTTACATACTTTGTACACTATACGTGGAGACGTTAAAACACTTACCATGAGTCGTGCGAACGAAATAATATCAAACCTTTTGTGTGCGATCTACGAAATGTAGTCCACAACCCTTTGTTGTCATTCAACGCCAATGCCCGTGGACTTCCTGTTTTTTTTTTTACTTCTTTGCAAAAAGGAAAGAAGCCCAGGAATATCTACTATCCCAAAAGGACTAGTTTGTAGCTTCACTGCTAACTATGGGGCATAGTGCTGTGGGAGTTAATCGATTGAGCACAAAACCACCTAACTCGTTGTCTGGGGAACGAATAAGAAAACCCCCAGGTTTGTGAAATTGGAGCAAGGGTCTGTCTTTTCTCACAATCATGTAGAAGTTTTTAAAATGACCCCTAATCTTTTGCCCAATACACGCGAAAGATTAGCCTCTTTGATATAATGTGTATTCAAATTTCTCCTCATCCTTTTTGATAAATGTAAAGAGTCAGGAAATCTGCTGGTTGATTATGTTTCATTCTCACATAGAGTTTGAATTGGAAATTAGTCCAGTCTCTAGCGAATTTCGTAACTCGTCTCCTTTCTCCCCTCCTTCCTCCCACCCCCCTTGTTCTCAGACTTATGTTATGAAGTGAAAAATCTGTCGTTGACCATATTTCGCCCTCACTTGGAGTTCGAATAGGTAACTGTCCGGTTATCTACAGGTTTTCCCCCTCAATCTCTGCATATGTCTCACCATTTTTTTTCTCTTTTCTCAATTTTACGAAACACATTCATGAATGTTGGATATGTACGATATGCACTTGGCGTACCGTCTGTCTCCTTTTGACAACCTTTATTCATGAATTGGTTTCCCTTTGCCGTGACTAGTTCACGATTCTTTGTCTTGTTCTTTGAAATTCTACGAAAATGTTACCATCTCATGTTAACATAGGCCATAGAGGGCCAGTTGTTTTTTTAACCAAGACATATTGTCACTCGGCAAACGCCAAGTCATCCTGGTAAAGGAAAATGTTCATGTAATCACAATTTAGTTAGAAATCTCTCTCTTCGTCACTCTCTGGGTCGGTGGTTAAAATTTCGTTTATTTCATTATCTGGACACATTTTGTTTCTCTCCAAACCTTTTCTTCATTGGTCCCTAGGCAGGTAAACTTCAAGAATTTTGCTCTAATAATAATTTCTCCCGGATTAAAAAAGAAGCCCAGGCGGATGTCATCACCAACAGCCAAGCTGAGCTCCACTTCCTGACAGCACGCGCTGTGGTTACAAGGTCCCTCCTGCTGCCATTTTTCTACGCACTTGTTCCTGAAAGCACAGACCATACCGCTCATATGTATGTTGTTTTGTCGTGCCACAGCAAGCTGAGTTGTCCCACTATACATTATGACACTCTGAACCACCTTCTGGGCACGCTAGCTCCTAGGTTTGTTCTTACTCTTGCTATCAATGCCAACCATGTCGTCTCTTGCGCTGTCATGCAGTGACGCATATATCGTCATGTGTAAACCATCATTACCTTGACCCTCCAGTATTCGCTGAATGCGTACCAATACAAGTTATTTTGAGCTACATTATGCTTCAATAACCATTATATACGATCTGTGTTTACCATAATAACACTTAGGATTCGTACTGGCATGTCTGCAGATACTGGATTCTCCTCTTCAATGACCTCTGTAACCATAGTCGCGGCACAGCAACCACAGTCTCCACTTCGTGAACTTCGACGTCTTCGACAAAACCAAGTGTTTTTCTAAGGCCTAAGTGTACTCCTGAGTGTTATCTCAAATGGGTCTGATTACAGTGATAATGTAATCCTTAGAATCTGTGAAACCACGTCCTTCTCTTCGAAACTCTCCGAAACCAAACAAATCCACGCTTCGCAAACTTAGCTCCCAGACCAATGAAACCTTAGAATCACACAGGCATTTTTTGTTTTTGCTTTTTGTTCTTCTCTTGTACAAATATGAATTGTCATTTTTCAATTGCATAACCTTGTATGTTGTTTTACACCATGTACTTTTCCCAAAAATTGTCTTTTCCAAACATTGTATGTACCCCCCACCCATTCCCTACAAACATTGTGACCTAAACTATAACATAAACTGTATGTTCTAGCTAGGCATCTCTCAGGCAACGAATCTCTCAAAAACCCCGATGGAAGCATAAAAGGATTTTTTTCCCTACAGCTCCATTGCCACGTCGCTTTTTTTCCAAGCGCGGGAGGAAGTGTTATGGTACGCCCTATGGCGGGTGGATTCAGATCCCATAACGACAACTAGAACGCTAGGACAAGTCCGGACACAACACGGTCTCCCCTCTCTCCCCCCTGTTTCCTGCTCCCTGCTTCCCTTCCGCTTGCCCTGCCACTTGGCCCACTCCGCCGCCGGCAGTCGAGAAATAGGCGCCCTCACGTACACACGTACCGCCGGATTGATTCCCACATACGCGGGCTGTTGCCGGGCGACCGAACCGAACTCAAATGTAGCCCGCGATGTTTATTGAATAGCCTACGGGTTGGAGCCGGCTTACGCCGTGCCTGTGTTAACTTCGGTTTGTTCCAACTCGGGAGGTGCCCTGGTTGAAATCCAAAAGAAGACGAGGACCCTGCGATCTCACATGTAAGCTGCATAATTATTTCCTCTTTTAAATGTGTCCGCAACGATGAATTGTAGGGCCTCGCGAAAATCACCACTCGGAGAGTTTCGTTTCAGAGAGATAATGAGAATTAAACACTTTAGCTAGGTTTGTTTAATTTGCATTTCTTGTATTGAATTGTACTGTAAAGACCTATGAACTGTGTTTTGAATTTACAATACATGACCTATTAAATTCAATCTTGTTATTATTCTGCCACGGCAGGAGGGTTTTTGCCTAGAGTGTATCCCGCCAGACGCCGGAGGGGTAAGGAGAAATTCTGTAGCCTCGTGCGACCTGCTCCCTGAATAGAGGGTATCATTGTCTCCGCTGAGAGCTGGCCTGGGACATGTTAGGGCCCCCTTGGCCCCTGAGCTGGTGTTGGTTTTTGAAGCTAACAACGAGGGCCATAACAAGTGATTGAGATTACTTAAATATGTTTGCGAAAACTCCAATAAAAATCGAGATTCGTCGAGATTACATGTTGCTTTATTTACGACAAAGAATTCTTAACTGGACTATAGGAGGCTCTACTAAAGGAGGCTTTAAGTTTTTCTTGAGCTGGGCACCCAAACACTGTCGGAGCCAAGCGGTTTATCACAAGATTCATAAGCCATCGGCTATTTCTGTAACCGTTCGTGCATTCGTGTTCGACACAAACGTCGCTAGATGGCTAGATGATACTATTATAAGGTACTAATTAACTGAGATCTTATCATTCACCTAAAAACTACGTAGGTATAACAATCTAGGTACACTAACTACATCTGTTGAAGGATGTTGAAACTACATGTCTAATCCTATATACTACGGTTATATTATTATTTGGTTTTTCTACCTAACACGTTTTTAGTTTTACTGAAAATACGTACACCAAAAAACTAGCGCTGCGGACGTAATTAAATCTACCAAGAATTCATAAAAAAGAAGATGCACAAAAACTGATGAGGCAATAAGTTCGTGATAATGAAATTATGACAGCACAATAAGCCTTTGTACATGGTATCCGGAATTTAGTGGTAGGTACAATCGGGAAATCGATGAATCTACACCTCATTCGATCATTGAATCTGACCCCATTTGAAGTCTATGCAACTACCTTCCCGATAGTCCACGTAACAGGTGTCGGTTTTCCATATTTGCCCCCTGCTATACCCTACTGCTACCGTGTCTCCTTTGCAATCCCTCTTGATGCGCCTCTCTCGTCTCACCCCTCTGTTACTAAACTATTTGAAATACGCACATTTTTCAAACAACTTGTAAACCTATTTTTAAAAAATTATACATCTTTCATAACGCCAGAGCTCATCATTGTTTATGAAGAAACCTTCACGGGCGTGCACACAACAAATAACCAAAGTTTTAACAAATCCAGACGATTTTTTTTAATGGTTTCTTGATGAGATATCCACTGGTTTCCGGACACTGTGTATATAAAACGCAAATCCGCCTAAGTGATCGTTTTATAATGTCATTTGAGCTTATTTTGTTATTTTTTTTGGAAGAGGGCATCGAACTGCTGAACGCGGACATCTCTAACTCTAATGGCTAATTTGAATGCGAACAAAGAAGTGTGGAAGGTGAACAAAGACATACGGAACGGACTCGACCAGCAAAATGATACAATGTGCTCGCTTAACGATCGAGTTGTGGTTTAAAGCGTATATTAAAACCCATTTAAATGCACATATCTAAAACACAATAAATATTATTATCGAATATACGAGGGTCAGTCAAAAACTAACGCCTCCTATTTTTTTTCTACTTTTTAATTGTCAAGAAATAAAAACATAATTATTATAAATATCATTGATGTCGCTATTCCAAATTCCTGTAATATTCAGAAAACTGTTTCTAAAAAAATAAGAAAATGTACAGATTTAGTAAATGAAATTAAAAGAATTTGGCATTCTCAGAATATAAAAATATTACCATTTGTTATTTCGGCTACTGGAATTATACATAGCTCTCTAATTCAAAATTTAGGCTTATTAGATTTGTCAAGAATTCATGTATAAAAATGCAAAAATCAGTCATTTTAAATACATGTATGATTATGAAAGATTTTTTAAATATTTATATTGAGGGATCAGTAGGATTTATCGGTCCAGTTAGGAGTTCTACCGAGCCGAACCCTCTGATATGAAAATATCTGGAGTCGTTGAATTATTTTCCCATTTGTTCTGTGGTGGATTGACGTACTGTTCTTGTATTATTTTGTATTTATTATACTTATATAGTGTACTTACATACGTGGATTGACTAGATATTCATTTGTGGAAAATTATGTGGAAGGGTTTAGTCTTTCCTGTGGGGAAGATTTAACCCGGACATAAAATCTGAAGCACCAAATAAAAGGCTTAAAACAATACTATTGACGATTAATTTGTCACTTTTCAATTTAATCTCCGTCCATTTCTACAGTTTTGGTCCATCTTTTAATAAGGGCTGTATCGTAGAGTTGTAAAGGTCCCATTGACGCGTGGAAGTTTTCACTACCTGTCTTCAAAGTGAATCCCACAACGAGCTTCTTACAGCGGCCCAAACAGATGGTAAACTGATGGCTCCAGGTCAGGCTGTATGGAGGATGGGGAAAGACTATCCATCCAATTTTCAAAATCTTTTCAGTGGTGTAACGACTGTGGTCTTGCATTGGCATGCAAAAGAAGAACATCCACTATAGCTTTTTTTGGGCGAAAGACGTACTTTAAGCTTTTTAAGGGTTGTGACGTGGACGGAATTTATTGTGCATCCCTGCTCCAAAAAATCCCAGAACACTGTCGCCATAACTCTCCATGCTGACCAACACAGTTTTGAATTTTTCCATCATCGGTGAGTATGTGTGATGCCATTCCATTTGACTGCCTCTTTGATTCAGGTTCTAAAAAATTAACCCATATTTCGTCTCCGGTCACAATTTTTTTGCATTAATTTAAATATTTTTCAGTCTTTCATGAATGCGAATAAGCGTTTCACTTTCTGCATTCAAGAATTTAATCACAGAACGCTGTCTAATACGAATATCGGCCATTTTTAGGCGACTGCAGTGCTGCCACCAGATGTTGACGCAAAAATTACTACTGCAGTAGATTGTAGAAGAAGGTTAGAAGAATAGCGCCAAATTACTTTATTTAAATAGAAAAAAATAGGAGGCATTGGTTTTTGACTGACCCTCGTAAATTGAAATAATATTAACAATCATTAAATAATATGATAAAGAAAAGACAAAAATTCCAGCCTGGTTACGAAAAATAGGACAGTGTTTGAAAAATTCCTGTTACCACCAATGTAAGCGGAAAACGCAAACCAATGACGGAGGTATTGTCTAAAAGAAAAGTTAAACCCACGACTCTAGGATGGAAACCCGACGCATTTGTCATAAAAATATGTTTGACATTTTATAAATGTGGAAGTCCAGAAAGAATGCTAGGATGTAGAAAGCGATGTGACAAGGTTAAAAGAAACGAACGCTTAGTTCTTGGACATGTGGTGCGTAAGAACGAAGATGGGAATGCTGGGAGAATATATAATGACCCGAAAGCGAATGATGTACGAGAATATATGAGAACCCGATGAAAACATGGCACGACCAAGTGATGCAAATGGCTCCGACAAAATGTCCTACGGACAAAACATCCCTCTACGAAATATCTACTAAAACTTAACCTAACCAAACCTAACCCAACAAAAAGGGACAAAAATAATACAGACATCGTGAAAATTTATTTATTTATTTACGGACGAATAGTCCATTAACAATATAACAATAACACGAATAAAAAAAGAGAGATGACAATGGAAAGAGAGTACATATATATGAAGAGCATTGACAAAATACTTATAATATAAAAGTAAATATAGAAAATAGTATAAAATAAATACATATATAAAATAAAAGTACATAAGTAGCTTGAAGATGGATTTAAAAGACTTTAAAAAATCACATTGCGTATAGACTGCCGAAAGTCATTTAGGCTTACACCAAAAAATTCAGTGCTTTGATTTGCGTTGACAAGTCTCGACATTCTGGATAAAGGAGAATGATATCCATAATTAGTAGAATGTTGATTGAGGAACAGCAATTCATTATTTCGGAGACTACGGGAAGGGATGTTGAACTGGATGAGTTGTAACAAAGCAGGTGTGTCAGTAAAACTGTTGATAATTTTGAAAATGCATATTAGATCAGAGTCCTTTCTACGTTTTTCTAAAGAAGAAATGTATAAAGTTTGTTCAATTTCATCATTCGAGTACTCGCCTCTTTCAAGTCCTAACCTCCAAGCAATCCCTCGCAGGAAGCGATGTTGTACAGATTCGATGTGATAAATGTGGACAGCATAGAAAGGAGACCAAATAACACTAGCATATTCAAGGTGAGGGCGAACCAGCAAACAGTAAAGAGTTTTAAGTGTACTTATATGTTTAAAGTCAGAGGTAATTCTATGAATGAAGCTGAGTAGTTTAAGTGATTTTGTTTACAATGTAATTGATGTGATCACGGAAAGAAAGTTTTCAGTCTGGAGTGACCCCAAGGTCCTTGATAGATATGACAGTAGAGAGACAAACATTA
The DNA here is from genome assembly GCA_917563855.2 of Limnephilus lunatus. NCBI lineage: Eukaryota > Metazoa > Arthropoda > Insecta > Trichoptera > Limnephilidae > Limnephilus > Limnephilus lunatus. Next base: position 83,061,509 of record OU830596.1, on the reverse strand, counting down.
TTTAGTTTATAATCAAACTGAATAGGTTTTTTGGAATAAATTATTATTATAAGAAGATAATAATTATTAGCCTGAAACGCTCATCTACATTGAAAAAATCTCCCGAGAAAAGATATATGCCGCCGACGGGTCGTGAACCCGCGTCCTTCTGATTTCCGGTCAAATGCTCTGTCCACTGAGCTACGTCGGCTTATTTTCTGCCCGCCAAATAATTCAATATATACTAGTGTTTCATTCAACAATTACTGCTTATTACATTTTCCACTTGCAAACAACCAACTTTATTTTTATTAAAATAAAAAACTTTTTTGTTTAAAACCACGAGATTTATTAATTTATGAACCGACCGGTTTCGCTTTACTCAAGCATCTTCAGGGTATAAATTAATACTAAATAATAAGTACATTATGTGTGGTTATATATAACATATAACAAAAAATAAATGGAGACGACATGATACAAATATAACAAACACATAGACGGCCATAAAATACATTAACATAAGTACACAAGTAATGGGAAAAAACCGAAAGATTATGTGACTAATGGGTTATAATAATAAATCTGGAGAAACAAAGCATCAACAGGCATGGTGGTAACACGTTTCCCAGTGCTCCTTACCACCATGCCAGTAATCACATGAACACATTGCCTTTATATGAAAACACTGGTATCAAAGGGTTAAAGTTCTAATGTATTGTTGTGGTAAGGAATAAAAAAGCGTCACAAATGGGCATACAAGGAAACAATTTTTTTCCTCCAATAAATGTCCTAAGTCAAATTTTTCTATCTGTCGTCGTTCGTGATAGACCTAAGCTTCAAACTTTATATTAAAAATCTTTAAAACATATTTTTAAATGCTTCTGGCTTTCACCCTTGCGTATTATTATTAGCCATGGTTTCAATTATTATATGGAAAAAGGGACAAAATTCATAATTATGTTTTGGAAAATTTGAGTTTTTGGAGGCTTGAGTTGAGTGAAGGGGTGACAATTTTTGATAAGGCTTTTTTTTAAACATTAGCTCCACATAGAAGGCCCTGAGGAATAAAATTCCCCTTAAGACCTGTGTCATCATTCGTGTAACTTCAAGGGACTTTTTAAGAAAGGAAGGAGAGGAAGTTCTGGGAAGGAAAAACGTGTGAGGGGTGTGTAGGAATCTGTGGGTGGGATTGTGTCCAGGAGTGACGGACTTATGAATCCATCCCTCCCATTGTAGTTTAAGGCGATGTTCCGAGAGAGAACTGCTGGCGAGGTTTCCCTCAACCAGTCTCTCCCATTCCGTTGCTTCTGCCACCAAGACCTGGACTAACCTAACCCGGGCTCCCCTGCTAAGTCACTAAAGGTTGCGAACCACTTGGGGTGACCTACGGCAAAGGGGTTAGTCATCCAATAAATTGTTCCTGGGATGGCGGTACCCATAGGCGGGTGTGGGGGCCGCCATCCCAGTTTATAGAGGAACAACTGAAAAATATGTGATCTAAAAATCCCACTTCTACAGCACATGAAGGTCAGTCAAGCACCTGAATTTTAAAGAGGTGAGAGGGAACAGAGTAATTTCCATCTTTAAGATACAAACATCTACAAATCGTCTCTCAACAAGTTGTGATAGGAATAAGTTCGTGAAAGCCTAAATCTCAATGCATATATGAATGCGAAATGTTTGAAAGAAAGTTACGTCTATCAAAGAAAGCTCTCATATATGATGTTTGCATACTAAATATTGACCTGCATTTTTAACCTCAAAATCTACTTTTTTACATGAATACGGCGTATGTTGAATATCCTGTAATGCAATGGCGTACTTATGGGGAGAAGCTCTCTTTTGCTCCTACAGTGTGATACAGACAATAGGCGTGAGTGTTTTAGATATACGAAACGTAACTGGCTATGAGAGAAAGAGAGAAAGAAAATGTGTGCTCGCACCTCTGTCTCATTCCCCTATAGTAATATACGAAATGTAACTCTCTTTCTTTCTATCTTCACTAACTTATATCTCCCTCTCAACTTCCGTTCGCCTCGCCCGATCACACTTTTCGTAACGCTCTCGTCATGCATTCACCAGCTTATTCCTCAAGTCAAGCGTGCGTAAAGAGGTTTTACTTCAAAAAACTCACATTCACATCAAATCTGTTACTTCACTGTCTTTAGAGTTTTTTAAAGTTTTTTTACGTAGGTATGTGCGTCACGCATTTTTCAAAAAAACAGTAATTTGTTGACACAGTTTTCTACTTGTAAAAAAATTAGGTGATTTCTTACCCTTGAGGTGATTTTAAAAAAAAAAACCACGCTCTACAATTATCCAATTATTATTATTATTTCCACAGAAGAAAAGGCTTTTGTAACTATAATTCTGTTATAGTTATAGAGCTAAACTTAAAACTTATTAGACACTCGTATCCTTAAAATCAAAAACCTTTCATCTTCACCTTCACTGTCCGCGACATTATAAATAACTAATTGTGTAGGTAAAAACGTTAAAAAATAATATGTTTGTAAGCTTTTGTAAAGGTCATTTCATGAAAATTCTCCTGCCCTAAAGAGTTCTAAATTCTCCTGTCTTAAATATTAGCTCTACTTTTGTCACTAATCTTCTCATAAATGAAATGGAAATGGGAATGAAATAAAGCAAATGTAAAATCATGCAATATCCAGTGATAATGTCCTACGCGGGCAAAGCCGCATCTTCTCCAAGCATAAACTTTCTAATTGAAGTGTGTTTATCGGAAGTGACCAGGTAAGTATTTTTTCTCTATCTATTTGTAAATAATAAAATTAGATAGAGCCTAAGAACTCATAAATGTAGAGCGCCCTTGAGGTGATTTTTCACGAAAACGGCGCTCTACAAATTATCCAATAATTAATATTTTATAAGCTCTTGTGACTGAATGCCAATTGAAAACATTGCAAATTTCGTGTGCTTGAAAATGTTTATATTGCGCTGTGGTTTTGACTGCGACATTTGCTCGAACATCACCGAAAACCGTTTAAAAGTCCATATTACTGTGTTTCCAAAAACTTTTATAAAAAATATTTTAAGCTCTAAGTTTTCAATTAATTTTTAAACTTACACAGCGCTACTGTCATAGGCTAGAAAATGGACACATTGATTCATAGTTACAACACAACAAATAAACGTCAACCAAACATGAAAAATAGAAGACACAGAAAAATGAATCAGATTGTCATAATCGCAATCGAACCGAATCAGGGGTTTAAGCATCGTCGATCGGTAAAACCCTATATCACATGATATTTACCAAATCCGTCATCTGTGGTCAGTTATAAATATATGCGAGCACGGTATACGATTGCCGACCGACGATTGATAAATTTTATTGCAGCTTTCATAGTATCAGAGAGTTTCGGTTAAATTTCAAAAATTTCAATTATGTCGTTCGTTATACAAAGTTACTGATTTATTTTATGAACTAATTGAACTAACGAAAATCTTAGAAATTAAATAAATCGTATACGTGATCCACGGAGTTAAATAATGCATCTAAGAGGCAATCAATTATTCCGTTCGATCTTTGATAAACTAAAATGGTTGAAATATTTATAAAGACCTCATTAACTAATCAACTCCCGTTTAATATCAAAAAGTAAATGCGAACTGCCAATGCATATTTAGGTTAGTATTTCAATTCAAAATCGCCAATTTATTAATATTTTTACGTAATTGCTTGGAATTTGACATTTCGTGGGTCAATTCATAGAAAATAATCGATTTCGTATCAATATCGGTCTGGTTGTCAACAGTGAAACCATGCTTGGGACATCGGTATAAAATCGTCGGAAGTTACGCCTATCGATCCGATTTTGTAAAGTTATCGATTTCACTACCTATACTAGTAACTAGAGCTCCAAGAGTCTGTACTTCACCGATACTCCGAGAGTCAATAGTCTATACTGCAGTCTACTTTTATAGCCATATAAAAATAATCGCAGAATTAAAATGACTGATTGAGAAATATTATCTAGATCTGTGTTTCTTGTTACAATTATTATTATCTCTTAAAATGCATCCCTCAGGAGCCGTAATCCCGTATTATATCTGACAGAAATTGTTTAAAATCTTACTATTGTTTTCACGCAGTAATTTCAAGAAGAGGGTATAGCATTCGTAGAAGCGAAATACGATTAAAAGTTATAGCTGACTCCATCATGTAAATATTGTAAATGGTCTCTATGGTATACCTGTTTATTTACCAGCACAATGCAATGCTATCTATTATTTGCTGAACAATATCATTTCACTCCAGGAACGGATTGGCAATCTCTACATTTTTTTTCTTCAAAATCAAAGTTTTTTTTTTCTTTTTTCGCATGTCGTCACTAGTCATTCAGCCGAGTAACCGACCAACCCCCCTCCCTTAAACTGTCCAACACCTACCTTTATGCTTTTGTAGAAAAAAAAAACATCAAAAATGTCACCGGAGACCAAAATTTCGTTTACATTTTTTACTCCAAATAATGTCAGGATTCACTGGCTAAAGTAAGTAAAGTACGTCTCTTAACACCCTGTGTACACTTTAGTTAAATAAATACCAAAGATATTTTTAATCATATTTATTTGACATTTTTGAGTCGTCATCACTATCATCATCATCATCATCATAACTACCATCATCAAGGTCATCATCAGTATTATCATCACTAGCATCCTAAGTATTTGGATGAATTCCACTTATCGGCTGTAACGGCACTTCTTTGGGGAGTGTGGTAAGCTTTCTTTTGGCAGCTTTTTTTGCTCGTTATGAGAGGATTTGATGACAGCAACAACAAATTGCAAACATCAGCATTGGAATTTTCTCGGCCAAGTTTTCAGGAATGATGCTACCTGAATTTTTTAAAATCCTCTTCTGTCTGATCTATCGGCAATAACGGAATTTTTATTATTTCTGGCCTATCGGCAATAACGGAATTTTTATTATTTCTGGGATAGAAAACTTTTGTAGTCTGAGCGGCATGACGTACCATGCGTACTTTTGCACAAAATATTTTGTAAATTTTTTCCACATCAATTTCATTTCCGCGTGGTATAACAATCTCCCTTACTGTCATCTAATCTAAGAAATATGATCTAAAAGGTATTATAAAGAGAAAACACCACGCTTTTTATTAAAATCTAAAAGTTAACCACAGAGAATTAAAATGTACACTTCATGAAACCAAAGTTTCCGAATGGAATTTGAGAAAAAAATATTAAACTTCATGATTTTTTTTATTAACCTCCCACAAAAGCTAGAAGGAAATAAGTCACTTTGGAATTCTTCAACAATGACGTCATGGGGGTATTACCAGGTAGTCAGTGTGACAAATGCATTTTTAATCGGGTTAATTAGTAATTTGATTGATGTGTTACTTATTTTACGTCTAGCTTGTATGAAACGAAAAACTGTGCGGCGTCATAAGAAAACATAATATGGTTTGCTCTATTCACCGCACACGTCAAGATTCAAAATATTTTTTAAAAAGAAACTATATATAGATATTATCATGAAATTAGGGACCCTCGAAAAAGAGTTTTTAATGTTCATTTCATAAGGAATATGGTATTATTACATATTATAGCCGTTGAATATTCAGCCAATCGATAAAAAGATTGTGCCACTGACTTACTACCTTTTGGTTCTAGACCATTTAGTACGCGGTCTGTCTTTCTTACACTTTCCTGAAATTGAATATCGCCATCCCGTTTGAACTTTGTAACCATGATGGAACACAGTTTTGTAGGGACATGTTGGGCCTATAATAGGATCACGAAATACGCCCACAGGGAACTTCTCGTGTTCCATCAGTCCAGCACTGAGCTGTGTCGTACACGCAGTTGAACAATTCAATAGAATCACGCGTGTGATTTGGTTTCATAATAACGGCTGGCCGATCGCTGCTCCGAACCCAAGGCTGAGGGGAGATGGGACAACAATCAGCAGTCACCCAAAACCATCTCAACCTAGGCCAGGACACGGAATCAAATCAGCCTCTTATTTCTATAAGATACTTTATGTAATATATAATGTAATAATATAATAATTCCTTCTGTAAATACCACCATAACACGGGATGTGCCTAGTATGATGGTCGAAAAATCCACAAATTATGTAACAATCAAAGCAAAGAATAAAGTTTTTTTTTTTAAATAGTGTTATAAGCTATTATCAAATTCAGCCATTCCAATTACATCCCAGCGTACCCAAGTAAATGTTATTGTTTCAATTTGTGTTATTTCACAATTAATTCATTAAAAAAATATATAGCAAATTTGCGGCACGTTCCAGAGTGGAAGATACTCTTAGTATCGCCCTGGTGTAGGACCGCCATTCTGAATTGAAACGTTGCTTGAAATGGCTTTAGCCGTGTTTAGTGACCAGATCTGAATAGCCAGGCACTTCCCCCTTCCCCTCTCCCCATTTCCTTCCCCTCACCACTACCTTCAGTCTCACAACATACCCCAATTGGGGATGCCACAGTCTCACTAGCTCCAGAAAGGAGCAAAGCTCTTGTAAAATGTTCATATTTTAAAAAAAAGTCATTTTTGGGTTCAAATCCTAGCGTGCGAAAGTTAATTTTATTAGATTTATTTGTGTTATTTTCATATTTTATCATTTTAAGATAATGTATTTGCAACTCGTTCCAGTGTGGTAGAGTTCAGAATCGCCATGGTGAAAAACCACCAATCAGAATCGAAACGTTATTGACCTCAAGTGTGTATGTACATTGAATAAACCAACTTAAATTATTTTTATTAAAAAATCTGTTCATCAAAATAATGTCTTGTTATGTTTGAGAATTATTAGCACACACAATGATGTGAACTAAGTTAAGATTTATAAATAAATATATAAAATAAAATAAATGGATTTAGCCGTGTTTACATACAAATAGCCAGGTACTTTCCATCCCCACTACCTGCAACCTCATAAAATACTCTAATTATGGATTCAATAGACTCACTGGCTGGAAACGTTTGGGAGCAGCTGGGACTCTTGTGCCTTGTGCTGTACTCTCTGTAAAAAAATCTACCTCATATAACCACTTTATTAAAATATTTAAAAATGGTTAAGTAAATTAAATAAAAGTTGAGGATCTTATAAAAGTAAGAGGCCGTTTCGATTCAGTGTCCTGGCCTTACTTGAGTTGGTATTGAGTTAGCAGGATGACGATGGGCGGTGGACCGCGAGAGTTCATGCAAAAATGCCTACAATAAGCCTACAGGTAGAACCTCGTAGCCGGTAAGAGACGTGGATAACCGCTTTTCTATTATCCGGTAATACGGTTAGAAAAACTACGTCTTTTTTATAATTTTATCAACTTTTAGAACAAAACCTTTAAGTATCTAGTAGCACACGAGATGTGTGCTCTTTGTAAGATTTGTTGCCGTCGTACTAATTACTATTTATTAATTTTTTTGGTACATTAATTTACATTTTAAAATATAATTTAATAATGTTGGCCCTACATAATCGTGAACTTGTTTTCCTCCTTTATACCAGATATAGGACAACAACACGGTTGCTTTAACTTTTCGGCTCAAACCGTACTCGAGACATCCCTTGAAAATTTCGGTTTAATATTAGTCTAGTATTTTTTTACAACTGTATCATCCTAGAAATTTCTTCATTAATTTTATGTTTTTATTTAAGAAAGACAAACATTCCCGGGATAAGAATAACCCAACAATGTTTGAAAATCTCCTACTACCACCACACTAAGCGGAAAATGTTGCTTGTGTCGTAATGAAGGACTTAGCCAGCCGAGGAATCAAACACGCGACGCCCGGGTGGGACCTAAACGCGATGCCCACTCAGCCACTGATGGGTACATAATTTTCTCTAGGATAAGGTATTCAAATTGTTGATTTGAAAGCATTTAAGGATTTTTTATTATGTAAGTGTGTTTTATTTTTTTTTACATACATTTTTTTTCACAATAGCGCAACACTGGAGTAAGTAAAAAGATATGAGAGTGGGTAGGAATCTCGGGGTCAAAGTGTCCAGGAGTGACGGACGCATGAATCCGTCCCTCCTACTGCGATGCAAGACGTCAAGGTCGAGAGAGTCCAGCTAGAGAGTTGAAAGGCCTCCTTCAACCAGGCTGATCCGTCATGCAGAGGATGAGTACAATGCATTCGCCACCAATTCGTAGACAAGCCTCACCCCATGAACCCGGGCACCACTGCCAATGTCACCAAACGTAGCGAACCACTATGGCTGGGGTGTTGGTTATCCAAATAAATTAAATTAACTCAAAACGAGATTATTTAACTTGCCCCTTCATCCTTTTACACATACACAGATTTGACTTAATCCTACCTTTGATAATTGTACTGTTTCTTTGTATATTCGTATAAATAATAATTACAATGGAACATTACGAGGTCTTTGATACGTGGAAATTTTTGGTCTCAGTTAGCAGGGACTGCACTGTCATGATACAACCTATAATGTTATAGTATGTAGGCAAAACCAACACCTATAGTTGCAATTCGCCACATTCCTACATAGTGACTATGTGTTGATTCTACCTCGGGTTCGGATCATTTGCGGAAGACACGAAATAAAAAAGCGAAACAAAGCTATTCCAGTCGATACAAAAGAGTAAAATCGTTTTTCGCCGCGCCAATAAATGCAAGGCATTCCAATGGGGCTACGTAACCCATAAAACAATTGTCGCAGTTTTATTTTATATAGATGAGTCAGCCTCCGTGGTTGAGTGATTACTATCCTTGGCTACCAATCCAGATGTCATGGGTTTAAATCCCGGAGTGTGCAAGACAAAATTTATTTAATTAATTTACGATATTTCACAATTTATTAATTAAAAATAATATAGAGTATACTTGCGGCAGGTTTCAGCTTTTTTTCATTAACTCCACACAGAAGACCATGAGGAAAATAATTTCCCTCAGGGCCTATGTCATCTTTGAAGAAGCGTTGAGGGTCTTTTTGAGGAGAGGAAGGAGTGAACATGGGTCTTGAAGAGACCGCTAAAGGCCGGCAAATCGTTCCACAGCCGAGCAGTTGAACTCAAAAACGAGTCGTAGAAGCGACCCGTTCTCACGTGACAGTTGTCAATCGTGTATATATGTTAGGTGCGAGCTTGGCGTGCCGAGGGGATTAATGAAGCTAGTTCCTTGGAGCATCTTCCATTGAAATTAGAACCGTTAGAACAAGTACAGTATTCCCACCCGCCGTCTGTGTTCTAAAGATGGCAATCCATTCGTTGAGATGGGAGAATCAATCAAACGGACCGCCCTTTCTGAACAGGGTGGAGATTTTATTCCTCAGATATTTTGGGGCTCCAGACCAGAGGCGACTGCCAAATTCTACCGTGGGATTAGTACAGCGTACAGTACGCCCAGTTTTTACGCCCTCTGGTGGAAAACCAAGTTTTAGAATCGAAACATTGCTTGAAATGGCATTAGTCGTCTTTGGTGACTAGGTCTGAATAGTCAGGCATGTCCCCATCTTCCTCTTTTCAACTACCTTCAACCTTTACAATATACCGCAATTAGGGATGCCGTAGTCTCATTAGCTCCAGACGGTTGGAAGGAGTTGGGATTTTTGTGCGTTATTCACATACTTTTGCATTTAATTAAATGAAGACAATTTAAGCGAAACTTAATCGAAAATCTGAAAACAGAAAATTCTGAAAAAGATATTGGCACCTTTTGGACACGAACCTAGGACCTCTCGCTTTCCGGGCAAGCGCGCTACCACTGCGCCAAGGTATCGATATCCAATTCGGTCATTTTTAACTACATCATACTTCGACTAAGAACCACCCACATTACCTTCATTTTCTTAACGCATATTTTATTGACTGCTATCTTTATGTATGATTGCAGGATTCAAACCCGAACTAAATGCTATTAGTGTCTGGATAAATCTTTATCCATTTTATTTAAAATGCGACATCTATTGACTTTTCTGCAAGTCTATGATGATTTTTTGAAGCAGATCGAGCGATTTCGAAAGTGTACAAAAATATATTTATGCCTCAACTTTACCGGAAAAAACATCTGCAAAATTGATTTTAGATTTTCACGGCCAAAATTATTTTTGTTATTTAGTTTTGGGGTGTATTCTTTAGATTATTTCAGGCACATCTGCCCTGCTGACGGACACTGTAACGCTATCCGAAACGTTTGCTAAAGAAGGAGGTAGCGCAACACGACAAAAACAAATAACCCCAAAAATAAATGACAACAAAAAAAAAATATTTAAAAAACTGCAAAATTCACTGGAATTATCTCAAATCAAAATAAGTTTTATCGAAGATTTTAGCTGTCGGTGTCAGAAACCAACGCATTATTCAGCCAGAATGTCAAAGTAGATATTCACACGCTAATATCAAATTATTCTCGATTAAACACCGAAATAAAACATGTCAGATGACACACTACGTCAGTAAGCTGTCGAATAAAGTAATGGAGTCATTTTAAAAAGAGATACCTATATTTAAAAAAAAAGCCAAATTATTCACAAGCTAAACAACATTCTCGGAGGGGTGGGCTTTGAGGATAGACCGCTTCACGACTCGGGCGTTCTTTCATTCACATTCATAGATTCTCTTCTGTCATTACGTGCCTTGACATGGCCTTCTTGAATATTTGATTCACTTGATGGTATCATGTCTTCTTCTGGCTTCCCGAACTTTGAATGGTCACTTTTGTATCATACATTTTCCTTCATTTGTTCATCCACTCTAAATATTATGTCCGCAAAATCAAAGCGTCCCTTTCTTTACTCTATTCATCACATTAACTTCAGATTTTTATTCTTTCCGGGTTTTAACAACCGTAACACGTTCATGCATGGTTTTTCACTTATGGATCAGGGATATCTTATTTAGCTTTACTTTCATCCTTTCTCTTTAATTCCATAACTCACAGTTGATCTCCAGAAGTGATATTTACTGTAAAATTATAATTTTTTGTGCATGGTTTACCAATTTTAAACGTAAAAGATATTCAGTTCGACTTCAAAAATACCCTTATTAATAAGTTGGTATGAACATCAAAGGAATTTATACACAGTGATAAATTATTTGTACTTAAGCGCTGGTTCGTACAGTAAATAGAGAAGCAGATTTTTCCTTGATGCATTTGAATGAAAATATGTTTTATTCTTTTGTTATTCGGCGGGACATCCCTACGGGGTCATTTAGTTATATTTTGTGTAATTAGGTAAAGCGTATTTTTCCTATGGCAACTGCACATTTTATGTTAGTACGACGGGGGAACAATTGTCGGCGGATCAACTGTCATGCAACTGTAATCAACATACCATTGACACCTTTATATCAGCACCTACCCGAAACACTTTAACAAGCGATTCCTGAGCATATTTGCCGTGATAAATGTATGCTTATGTTATTTTACTATCCGATACTTTTTTTTTTCAATTAAAAACGACAAAAAAGTATTTTTCCATAATACGTCGCCACTATGTACCTGCAACTTAAAGACATAGGTCGTTAGGTTATATCTAGAGATGCCACGAATAATCGGCTACTATTCGGTATTCGGCCACTTTTTTTACTATTCGGTATTCGGCCGAATATTGCGAACCATTCGGCCGAATACCGAATACCAAATGATGAAAAAAATGCATATAAATTTAATATTTAACATTTATTGTCCTCACTACAAATTTCATAATATTCCCAAATAGGTGATTTTTATTAAATCATGCCATTTTGTAAAGCTTTTCGCGAACAAGCAGACGTGATACACATTATAAGTAATACAATTTGATGTAACAGTCCACAAATAATGCGTGATGTGACACTACCTACTCGTAAATGAAACAAATACGTAGTTACCACACGCACTTCAATGATGCCGGTCGGAACCTATCGCCGAATATTCGGTATTCTGCCGAGAGTATCTTTAAATATCATCGGACACAAAAGTTATTCGTTTAGGAACTTGCTGATACGCCCTGTATCTTGTCGCCCTGTTCTTTTTTTGTAGGAACTCTAAATCTAAAAAGTCGTATTAATGTTTATGGGGCAATCTGGCGTATTTTATTTCACCGTGATAACTTATCAATTCTATTGCGACGTCGCGTGTTTGTGAAAGCCTAAAAAGCCGAAGTTGTCGACCAAATCCCGGATCGATACCAGGCACCAGCACCAGAGGTGAGGCTTTGTGAGAGGAAACTTCACTAAGATTGTTATATCTTATCGGGGTTATAACTTCCTAATAAACACGAACTCCGACCTACCAACCTATCAAACAAGCAACTTATATACTCGTACTTGAAACAGAGCGGTATTTGGGATGAGATTTAAAAATATCGACTTTTAAAGTAATTCGTTTGAGTTTGTTAGTCAGGCGTTCTTTTACAAGCCTATTTCATAGAACAAAATATATACGGACTTACTAATAAACGTGGTGTAAATTTTATACAATTGACAAACAAGGGTATATGTAAAAACCTTATTAATAAACTAAAAATGACACAAACTGATACGAAACAGCCACAAACAGTTATAGGTACGTAGGGAGACCCAAAAGTAATGAGAATCGGGCTGTAGAGTGAAGAAGTGGAGAAGGAACGGGTTTTACGGGGTCGGCTGTTGTACGAAAATCCTTTTTCAGTCAGCGTGCGAAGCCGCGTCGCTATGCGTTCGTCCAAAGTTTAATTTTAAGTAAATCAAGTCTTTTTCTTTCGGCGAAAATGCGAAAATTTCCTCTCTGAGGATCAAAGAGAGCTTTCGCTTTCAAGCCTGCCACGAATTGAAAAATCAGCGGGAAGAGGACCCAGATTTTTTTCCAAGGTTATTATTGGTGATGAGTGACTGGGTACGACCCCGAAACCAAGTAACAGTCAAGCCAATGGAAGAGTGCTCTCTCTCCTCTTCAGAAAAAAGTCAGGTGAAATCAAACATCAAGTTAATGCTCATTGGTTTTTTTTTTCAAAGATGTTGTGCACACAGTTAACTGACAGTTATAGCCAAACAGTTAACTGACAGTTATACATGGAGGTACTAAAGAGGTTGCGAGAGAGCATAAGGAAAAATCGTCGAAAAAGGTCGAATCCTTGGCGCAAGCGGAATGGTCCTTCAACCAGGATAAAGCACCTGCTCACACAGCGTTGTCTGTGAAGCAGTATTTAAGCAAGCATGGAATGACCCCGATTATTCACCCGTCCTATTCACCCAACTTGTCTCCCTGTGACGTCTTTCTTGAAATAGAAATGTTTTCATACTGTTGAAGAAGTGAAACAAAAATCGCTGGAGGCCATAAAGGACATTCCAATCAGTGGGTGTCAAAATTGTTTTGAACAGTGGAAAAAAAGGTTGTATAAGTGCATACATTCTAAAGGTGAACACTTTAAAGGCGACCAAATTTTGGTGTAAAAATATTGAAAAATAAAAAGTTATAAATAAATTCTCATTACTTTTGTTTCCCCTCACGTACATATTATTTATACAACGGAAGAGGGTGGTTATTCGTTGCATAAATATTTCCAAGGTATGTAAATTGGAATATTTTAATTTCAAACATGAAAAAAAAACATTTGTATTTTTACTCCAAATGTTGAAAAATTGTAGAAAACACGATTCTTATATTTGGGAAATTTGGAAGAAAACTGTCAAGCCTTTTTTTCTCGTCTATACAGTAAAAAAAATATAATAATTCCCAGAGAATAACAAATGAAAAACATTTAGGTTTCATTGATAGCGCAGTATAAACGTTGATTTCTGGGATTTATATTTACCTTCACAACTACACATGAATAAGACATTTATGCTATTAAAAATATCACTTTCAAGTCAGCGGTAAAAGTCAATTAAAAAATAATATGTCCGAAAAAACCTCACTTTTTCAAGACGGGAATTTCAGGTGTCAGTCTGCCAAAATGCGACATTGCCGGCTCCTTTGCAGCCAGTTAAAGATATGCTTTCTTAGTAAGTTGTACGGTCATTATTCATTGTGTAACTAAAACACCGTTTTAGGGTTGGCAAGATTTTTTTTTATTAGTAAGGCTGATATAATGTCTTGTGAACGGTGAGGTTCTGGAAGACATTCATAGACTAATTTAACTATATGAAATATTGAGAATTAAACACTATTGTGACTTGATTTTGCAATAAGGTCTGCTGAGAATTTCTATGTAATCACTGAGAGATAAACAGATAAAATTAGAAGTGAGTTGTGGACATATCGGTGTAGGTACCGGATGAAATGTTTTTTTTCCAAACACCGAAATTCTTTCTTGGAACAGATAACCAACATTATTGGTCTCTCAGGGGCTAAGAAATTGAAATATTTTACTTAATTTGGCGATATGAGCTTTCTTTCGCCTCGGTATTTTATAAAGATCATATTTCTAGGTATTTTCCATGCAGTTATAATAATTTACTATTATCAGCTTACATTATAATTTCCACAACATTCCATTTCTAGATATTTTCCATGCGGTTATGACAATTTACTATTATCAGCCTTCATTTTCTAAGTTTGGTTATATGATTTGGTACTAGAAATTGTGGGTAAGGTTTTCTTCTTATTTTGAATCCGATATTTGGGGAATATAAAACATATTCTAAGCCGATAAGGATTGCCGACGATTCATATTAAAATGGAAAGGAATATTTCGACTCCTTAGAAATATCAATAGTGACCTAACAAAAACATGATTAACTCCAAAGTAACTCTCCGTGGACCCCATTATGTATGACAATGTTGTGTCAGAAACTTCCACCAAGTCACAAAGAACCTCATTACGAGTGCTCGATATTGAATTTTGATCATAAGATGTTTCAAAACTTGCAAGCCCTTATGTACAGCTTAAAAAGGTGGTCTGATAATCCGGCCCTGTGTCTAAAAGCTTTGGGAAAGTAAATAGGTAGGTACTTCAGGTTCAGGAGGTGGAAGGTATCGACGTTTTCATCTCCCAACTCTAATTAAAAGTGGCCGCTCGATGGGGTGGAAATTAAGAATATAAGTGGAATTTGTTGCCCAATACCCAACAATCAATCACTTTCAATGTGATTGATTGACCCGCTCCAACGAATGGTGTGGTAAATATCAGGTGTGGAATCATTCTATAGAATGACCTAATTTCAGAATCGATTTGTGAAACTTACTTTATTTTCTAATTCTTGACCATTTTTTATTCCATATATCTTGACCATTTTTTTTTCTGTATGTTGTGTTTTCTGTCTGTGAATGAATTTAAAGTTACATCTTTTGGTAACCTGTGGAAATAATTGTGGATATTGACGAAAAGGTCAAAAAGTGAGATTGCTGATTTATTTTATTTTTATGTGTTCCACTGTTCAGAGTCCGTGTGATAATGACAACCCCAAATCGGTATATTCTGTTACTAAGAGCGTGCTACTGAGGGTATCAAGAGGAATGCCTTTTCAAACACAATCTATGTTTTCAGTCAACATTTTCAATCACAATCTATATTTTCCTTCATATTAATTATTTTCAACCAACGCTTTCAATTATAATCTATTTTTTAATCATAATCCGCATATTCATAATAATCTACATTTTTAATCATAATCTATATTTTCAATCTTACTCTTCATTTTCAACCACAATCAACAGTTTCAACCATAATCTACATTTTCAATCATAATCGACATATTCAGTTTTTAACATTTTCCATCATATTATTCATTATCAACCAACGCTTTCAATTATAATCTACATTTTAATCATATTCGACATATTCATAATAATCTAGATTTTTAATGTTACTCTTCATCTACATTTTTAGTAATAATCCGCCCATTCAAGCAAAATCTACAGTTTTAATCATTATCTTAAATTTTTATCACCCTTAACATTTTCAATCGTGCTCTGCATTTTCAACCATAATTTACATATTCAATCATAATCTACATTTACAGCACGATCTGCATTTTCATCATGAGGTTTTCAAAAACAATCAAAATCAACAATAATTTGTATTTTCATCAGAATTTACATTTTCAATTATAATCTATATTTTTATTTATAATATACATTGTAATCGTAATCATAATATAAGTTTTCAATCAGTTTCAATTATTTTCAGTCACAATCCACTCTTCCGAACAAAATCATTATCTGAATTTTAAAAATTATTTACTTTTCAATTATAATATACTATATTATAAATCACAATTTTTGTTTTTAATCGTATTTAAAACTTTCAATCAGAATCTCCGTTTTATGCATATTCACCATAACCTACATTTTCAATTACAATAGAGTTAATAGTTTACCAGCAAGTTCAATTTATTTAAGTTTAATTATTCGAGATGAACTATCTGTTATTTTCAAAATCCTCGTAATGGTAAATAAAGTGCAGTAAAGGCAAGGCAAAGCTAATATATATTATTATAAACAGGTTTAAATGTTTTCCGTCGAAAGTGAAAGGAAGTATATCTCAGTTGCTTAATTATGAAGTCTGTTAAATGTTGTATGCATCGTGGTATGTCGATAAATGTATGTCATATGTAGGACGTTGAAAATTATCTGGTATTTCTCAGATATGTACGTAGGTATGGGATATGTCGAAAGTCGGCAGGTATGTCATCTATAAAGCGCCTATTAACTCTATAAATTATTGCGTAGGAATCCATATTTTGAAATGATAATATTACAGAAGTGAAAAAAAAATCGTCACTAATTTTAATATATGAATAATTTATATATTGGAATAATTTTTTATAAAAATAAGGCTAAGTTAAGTTTCCAAGGTGATCTGTACAACCTAACATAACCTTACCTTTCCTGAGCTTAACGATTACAGAAATACATGGTGTCCGGAAACTAACGGATGTACACCACTTTTGGAGTCGATTGTGAGGTTTGATTTTGATTTGAGCTTTTTCTTTCGAGTAAATCGAGTCCGAAGTTCGAATTTTTGAGGTAATTTTTTAAAATCGGTCGATAAGGGACCAATTGGGACGCGTTGAAACGTATACCCAATTCCAAAACTTTTTTTAATCCGATAAAAAGGAAAAAATAATAAATGGAAATGCTAAGATTAAAATGATTCCATGACAGTTGATCTTCAGATAAATGACCCTCCGGCATACTTATATATAATATGCAATATGTTTGGAAAATGTGGTGTAAAAACTTACACAAACTATAACTAACTGTCTCAGAAGGGGTGTGCATTGTGCAGAGAGGACATATCGCCGAATAACAAAAGAATAAAACATGATTTCATTCAAACGTATCAAGGATAAAGCAACTTGTCTAATACCTACTGTTTATATATACATTTTTTACATCAGCTCCGCAAAGGAAGCCCTGAGAAAAATAATTACCCTCAGGGCCTCTGTCATCTTGGGAAACGCTGTGTGGAAGGTCTTTTTAGGGAAAGGAAGAAGTGGAAGTTTTGGAAAGGAAAAAGGTATGAGGGGTAGGTAGGAATCTGGGGTTCAGTGTGTCCAAGTCATCCACCGCCAAAACCTAGGCAAACCTCACCCCAACAACCCGGGCACCCCTGCTAAGTCACTAAACGTAGCGAACCACTTGGGATGACCTATGGCAGAGGTGTTGGTTATCCAATAAATGGTTCCTGGAGCCGCGGTACCCATTTCCTCCTCCCAAATTGTGTATATTATACCAGTGTGTAAGTACAAAAAAATCCACAAAGTGAATACATTTGTTTGATATCCATACCAACTTATTATAAGGTACGAGTATCTTTGAAGTCGATTTTAGATTTTAAAATAGTAAATAATGCACAAAAAATTATAGTTTTATAATAATTATAATTTCGGGGTCTTAATGTCAACTGCGGGCAACTGTCGGGTCATCATTAAAAGAAGAGTTGTTTCAGTTATCCATGTAATGTATATTCACCGGTTTCCCGCTTGTAATACTAGTTTCTGGATACTGTGTATAAGGAAAGACAGATACTTTCAGTATCATCTTGATGAAAGACCACCATTCTGAATCGAAACATTGTTTGAAATGGCTTTAGCCGTGTGTGACACAAACAGCCAGGTAGGAACTTTCCTACCTTCTTTCTCCCTGTCTTTGGGGATGCCATATATAGTTCCGTACTGTTGGGACTCTTGTGTGGCATTCAGAAGAAAAAATTCCATTTTTACGAGGTATAAATAATCTTTTTAATATATCTCTTAAAATTGTAAGGTTTTAAGGTCTCGAAAGGTTTTTTTTATTATTCGAAATCTGTATAATAATTTGCAAAAATGTTTTTATTTATCTGTGACGCATCAAGGGATCATCATTTAGATATTTTATTTTGGCGATGAAATCCATAGGGACCGGTTTAACTTGGTATCTGGCTTTATCCAACACTTCAGGACGAAAAGGTCACCCTTATTGGAATTTGTCGATGAGATCATAAGACCTCTTTGCCATTGAGATATACCTACTATAGACATATCGACCTTGCCCAAAATTTTACAGTTTATATACTTGCAAATAACGTCTACATATTAGGTTCATACAAGAAAATACGTCGATAAAATACCAGAAGAAAGCAATCCAACGATCGAAGAAAAGATAAAAATTGCGTAAAACATTGTAATATTTATTGCAAGAACAGAAATACAGATATCTAAAATGTCTATTATCAATTAAATACGGAAAAAGCAACCAAAATGCTTAAACCATAAAAAACGTATATTATTTAAGTATTTATTGTAATAGTGCTCTTTCAGACTGATATACGCACTTAATAATAAGATGTAGCTTTCTGAAAGTGCTGCGTACAGTGAAAATTATTCTATTCCTGTTTTACGAAGAAAAATAAATCATTAAAAACTTTGATATGGGAATGATTACGGGAAATTTGGCAATGCTGTCATCGCAACCAAAATCAAAACAAGTTGAATATCATGGTCTACCCAGAGTTCTTGAAAATGTATTAAGTGTACGCATGTATACGGAAGGCCGATCAATATTTACAAGAGGGAGCGTAAAAACACGCAACAGCGCGAAGCGCCGGCAGCGGACACCGATGATAAACAAACGCAAAATATTATTTGAAACTTACAAATGTCAGAAGCAACGTGACATCGTCTTAATGTTTTGTTAAAATATGACTTTAAAGTTTTATTCACCAGCGTAGGGTGCTGGTGGCTAGCACGTTGGGCCGGGAAATCCATCCAGCGGCGTTACTAGAGCACGAGCCAAATCCGGGTTACTTACCCTGTGTCGATAACCCCTCACTTAACATAATTTGTTTTATCCGCTAGAACTGCAAATTGAGCGAAAAACGTACGTAAAAACTATAAAAATTATGTGTACAATGTATTTTAGTTGTAATTACTGAAAAAAAACACCAAAAACACGCGTTTTTGAGCATTTTTAAGGGTTGAAAAATCACTGTTAAAATTCTTAATCAAGTTTTCACCGATTGACGTTTCGGCGGCAAAATTTTCACCTTAGATGCTTGCACGATGGCCTCTACATCAAAATGGCGTTCATTCCAGCGGTTGTAGCGATCGGGATAGAGTCCGAAGGATCCTGGCAGTGATCCTGGCTAAGGGATGTAGCACGGAGCGCGTACTTATCGTCCGATATCGTTATCGATCGCTCCAGAAACGAGCTGTGCGATGGCGATAGGCGAACCGCCTCGCGAGTGCGTGCGATTACAACTGAATACTGAATACTGAAGCGAGCGGCTGGGCGATGGTGAAAGAGCTACGGACGACGTGTAACGACATTTCTCTTACTAGATGATTGCCCCTTTTGATATCAGCGGAGAATTTCTAGAAAAAATGAAACTCGCGTTAGACAGAAATCTGAGATGTTTCCATGTTAAATTACCAATCTCGGTAGGTATTAATGTGGAAAATCGTAGGAAACTAATACATTTTACGGTTAAACTAAGGAATGAAAAGAAATCACGCTTTCCATAGAAATATATTTCAATAATGCTTAGTTAAATATGTAGGAATAAGAAAAAAAATCGAGTGCAGTTCACATGCGGTAGAAGTGAAATCTTTACCCACACAACCTCAACCGATAGGAGCCTTAACAAGTGAGCTCATAATCAAAGTGGCCAATACTCGCAGCTTGACAGAGCGCGACGCTTCGTTTGTACATAGATAAGGTTTCATTCTATCTCATTCTCTCGGAGACTAAATCCTATAGATGTATGTGTTTCTCTCTTTTTAGTGTCGCTCGTTTCCGCTTTATCGAGTTTCAACTCACAACGGTGTTAAAGAAGTGTTAGAGCTGTTAGAGCCTGATAAACGAGAGAATGTGACAGATGAAGATGTGACACAGAGAAGACGTTCATTTGTTTAGCTCTTTTAAATCATAAGTCTTAGGTTTCATTTAAAATAAGCATTATGCCATCTATTATCTTACTTTCCTCTACACTACATCTCTAGAGTCCAGACATGGGCGGGCGAGGTCCGGGAGGGCGGTGTGAAAGGGGCTGGGGGGCGGTGATAAGGCGGGGAAGTGGTGGGAGGAGGTGGGGGGGGGGGGACAGAGGGGCAATGCACACCCTTAGAAATAGGATTTATTTAGGGGAAGTGAGCGCTGTTTGCACTGCAGTTTTCCAGCCGATCGATCCTTCCTGACTTGCGAAATTATCGCAGAATGACTTAGGTGCTTTTCAACTTGTGTTTCAATATTAATGTTCTTAGACTATTCTACATATAGGTAGATACATATTTTAACTTCTATAACATGGTCAATAATGCTACATGGCCGTTTAAAAAAAAAAGAAAACATCATAAAAATGGTTCGATACGAGAAATATCTTACGTTTATAATAAGATGATTTTCGTCTGGTGACAAAATGTGGCTTAAGCCATTTCAAACCTTTCGAATTTGAATGGTTTCACCAGGGCGATACTGAGAGTATCTACCAACCTTTTTTATATGAATACCGCACAAGAGTCCCAACTGCTCCCGTCTGAAGCCAGTGAGACTATGACATCCCCAATTGTGGTATGTTGTGAGGCTGAGGAGTGAGGGTAGTGGGGAGGGGAAGGAGATAGGGAAGAGGAAGGTGGGAAAGTACCTGGCTATTCAGATCTGGTCACCAAACACGGCTAATGCCATTTCAAGAGGTGTAAGACCACCATTCAATTCTGAATGGTGGTCTTACACCAGGGCGATAAAGGGAGTACCTATCTTCCACTCTGGAACGTGTCGCAAATATACTATATTTTATTTAAATGAATAAATTGTGAAATAACACAAATTAATCAAATAATTTTTTTTTGCATTTAATGAATAGTTATTAACGGAAAAGATATTTTTAAAGCCATGTTCGACCTGTTTCATCTAACAATTATCTATGAAACGCTTAATACTAGAAGTTCTGGGAACAGTAGAAAACGTTTCTAATTTTCTCTTTTTTTAATAAAACAAAACGAAACAAAAACTTCCTCGAAAATGATTAGGTTTGTTAGTAGATACTTAAATTATATATTTTTTCAAATTTATTAAAAGTCGTTATAAGATTTGTCCAAAGAAATTTATGTAGAAATCAAATATTATAATCAATAATTATCAGCCTGAAACACTGATCTACATTGAATGAATCTACATTGAATGAACATTGAAAAAATCTTCCGAGAAAAGATACTGGCCGCCAACGGGAATTGAACCCGTGTCCCTCTGATTGCCGGTCAGCTGCTCTGACCACTGAGCTATGGCGGCTTATCTAATACCCGCCAAATAATTCAATATATACTAGTGTTTCATTCGACAATTACTTATTATTACATTTTTCCAACTGAAAACAACCTCAACAACAATCATATGTAGAAATGTAAGAAACTACATCAATGAAATTCTTTTTTTTTAACTTTCTTTAGGCTGGTAGTTACCGTCATATTAAAAAGTTCAGTCAAAGAGCACAGTTTATCCGAGCACAATCGAGTCAAAGAAAGGATTGTTTGAATAATAAAATGGATGCAGCAGAGTTTCGAAACGAGAAACGGAATTTACAAAAAAATGTACAGGATAAAATGCCAATCTGTGGAGTTAAAACAGAACTTCGGTAAGTTCAG
Source organism: Limnephilus lunatus (assembly GCA_917563855.2). Taxonomy (NCBI): domain Eukaryota; kingdom Metazoa; phylum Arthropoda; class Insecta; order Trichoptera; family Limnephilidae; genus Limnephilus; species Limnephilus lunatus. The sequence goes on along the minus strand of OU830596.1, from coordinate 83,039,526 downwards.
TTAATTATCATTAATAGGTACCTACTACCTAGTGATTCTGCCGCTGAGAGTTTCGTCGCAGCCTCTCATTTCGTTATACACTTCGTTTATGAGAAAAAAGGGAGAGGTTAAAACGGTATGCCGTTGTTATGTATCAACAACGACAATGTCTACAATGTCGTGACAAAAAATCCGCGAACAATGTCACTTGGAATGCCCTTTCATCAGTCAAGGCTTTCCACGGGACTGTCGACAATAGTGAAGGTGCGGCGGTTGACAAATGCGAGCGAATTAATCCAAATTAAATTTAATTCAGTGGTCTCTGTTACTGAAAGGTTATTGGCACTGATCAAACAATCCCTGGAAGTGTAATCCATACAGATTTAAAGGAAAACGGAGAGTCAAATAAACAAATTTATAAAAAAAACTCAACGCGTCCATGAAGTCAAAAACCTTTCACCTTCACCCTCATGCTAGTGACAGACTCAGCTATAAAAGGGGTATAATAAGGCGAGCGATATGTTGAAATAGGTCAAGAGAAATAATGCTGCGCTTTTATAGCTGAGTCTGTCAGCCCCATCACAGCCTGCGACATTGTAAATTGTGTAAAAATGTGAGCAAATTCTTATGTGTAAACTTTTTTAAATGTCATTTTATAAAAATTCTCTAGTGTAAATGTAATATGAAAAGTGATAGGGATAGCAAATGTAAATTCATGCAATGTCCATTGTTTTACATATTTATAGAGTCTTCCGTGTGCAAAGTCGTATCTTCTCCAAACATAAATTTTATAATTAAAGTGTGTTTATCGAATGTAAGATGTAATGACCGAGCATCAAGTATCAAAGTCCCTTCTGAACTCAAAACCGATAGGGCGAAGGAGCCTGGGCAGTGGCGGACTAAAGGGGGGGGGGGGAGGCCCTCCCCAGGCCCCCGGTCCTAGGGGGCCCCAAACGCCTCCATGTTCCCGTGATCAAATTCTAAACAAGGCTTTAAGGCACCACTGTAAAAATAAAATTGTATTTTTTATTTGATTTTGTGATTGATGCACTTGTTAAGATGAAGTTATACGCGAAATCCTATTTAGATACTATTTTGATTCATCTTTACGACGAATCGGCTAACAGTATGAACATCAAAAAATATGCTACGGATAAATTGATGCTTTAACTAGCTTTTCTATGTATTGAAATTACAATAAAATTATTATTTACATAACAAAAAATATAAGCGTAAACCACAAAAAAAAAGTTTTTTCATGACTTAACTATGAAGTAAAACAAAAACAATTTTTTTTAAATACCCCTTTATGGCTAAGACTATTATTGAGGTTTTCTATGTTCTAACTTTTTTTCATTCTAATAAAATTATGAACAAAATAAATAAAAACCACTTTTTCGCTTACTTGCCGCGCGCAAATAAGACGCTCGATTTCAAATTTTGCAGGCGTGAGAATCGAAATATTTCTAGCGTTTATATTCCTCTTAAGAATGCTCTCACCATTTTTTTTAAATTAAATTTGAAAAATTTACGGAGATACAACACTTTATGTAAAACCGTTTTAATCAGTTTATATGTTGAATTATCCTTCAGCAAAACTTTGTATGCGTTTTATTTTTGTGTGAATTTTATTTTCGATTGTTTATGGTAAATTTTCATCGTTCATAAAAATAAAAAAAAATAGAAGGGGGTCATTTATAAAACAATCCCTACGTAGGGTCGTAGTCAGGGTCGGATTAAATACGTCGGGCCCCTAGGCAATGCTCGCCTCGTGGCCCCTTTACCTTAGGGGCCCCTACCCGATGCGGGGCCCCTAAGCAGAGGCCTACACTGCCTTAGGGACAATAGGGCCCTGCCAGGGCCGGCTTAAACATGTAGGGGCCCCTAGGCAGTGCACATCTTGGGGTCCCTTTAGCCTAGAGGCCCCCACCCAATGCGGGGCCCCCTAGGCAGTTGCCTATACGTCTTATGGATAATACGGCCTCGGCTATAGTGACTGGATTTTCGAACAGTTTAAGACTTGTTGCATGGTGCATGCAAATCAGATGTATAGTTTTTCTAATGTGTTGTCAACCAGTATGAAAACGTAGTTTTGAGAAAAAAAATTTTTTTTTTTTTATTATTTATTGACCAAGATATTGGAATACATATATACAAAATACAATGTACTTTTTTTTTTTTTTTTTATAAACCACCTCACTAGGCTGAGCCTGTTCCGAGGTGGCAGGAATTTAAACTAATTTTGATATCTTAATCTTGGAAGAAAAATAAGATTAAAAAAATAAATATTTAAGTTTAGAAAGATAAATACAATAAAAGAAAAATAAAAGAGTAAAATAGAAAAAAATATGATAGAAACAAATTAGAGTCATAAAAATAATTGAGAGGAAAAGAGGAAAATACAGGCGTTGAGTGTGTTCTTGTATTGTTCAGGTTATCTGACCGCAGTATATAATGCCTTTGTCGATTATCCACATATGGATTTTGTGTTTTGCATTTTTTGTCATGTGGATATCTTTAACATCTTTTTTAATTAAATTAAAAATTTTTGGAGCCAGATTATGAATGATGCCAGATGAAAAATGCGTTCAAAGTTTTACTGAAGGATAATTCAACAGACAAACTGTTCAAACGGTTTCATAGAATATGCTGTATCTCCGTCAATTTTTAGAATTTACTTACAATATTTGGTGAAAGCATTATTAACAAATGCATCTGTTAGAAAATAATTTTTTTTTATTTTATTTTTTTTAGTGAGCGGGTGCCTTTAAAATGTGCTAAGAACCTATCTAAGAGGTGATTTGGAGTTGTGAGGTCCCATACAAACATCATCCCATACAGATAAAATAGGAATAAATAAATACAGCCTCAACCGGTCATTTACAATAAAAAAAAATACTATTACTAATCTTTATAATGTCTATACAGTTTTAGTTCTAGTTTCACTTACGTATTGCACTTCGTATTATTTTTATTAACTTAGGCCCTTTGCTAAAGGTTATCTTATCATTACAGATAATATAAAGTAATAAAATAGGTAAGTAATAAAATAGGTAACAGTAGCGGACTAACGGGGGGGCGGCCTCTGGTCCCCGGGGGCCTCCAAACGCCACCATGTTTCCTCGATCAAATCCTAAACAAGGCTTGAAGCCGCGCGCCGCTACCCGAATTTCTACCGATTTCTTACATATCCCCCTTAAAAATTTGAAGTTTTTAAGCTCTTAAAAAAATATATGTTATTTTGGACAATAATATCTATACATTCCCCACACCGAAACGCAAATTATATGAAATTCCCTCGATACACAAAAATCGCAAAGTATGCTCCGAAAAATATTATAAACACGTCTGATTCAGTTATTTTACAAGTTATATGTATGAAAAATTCACAGTGTTTCTATAAATGCTGTTTTAGATAGCCCCCAAGAGCTTTTTACTCTATTTTAAACGAGTCTATTTTATTAACACAATTTTCGCTTCAATTTTAAATACAAGCAAACTCTCTCCAACATTCGTAATTACATATCTCTCCATCTTCTTCTTTATGAGCGGGAATACTGCGCCTTTAGGCACCAGGAAACTGTAAAAAAAATTATATATATATTTTTTTCATTTTCCGAAGTTAACAATGCTCTCACCAAATGTTTTTTACGGCATACAGTTTAAGCCGCCGCTGCGATCACTACAAATCTATCCGATTATCGAATCACTACCGATTTCTTACATATCTCCCTTAAACATTTGAAGTTTTTAAGCTCTTAAAAAATATATTTAATTTTTGAAGATAATAAATACCTAGACGCGTTCCATGCCGAAATGCAAATTATATGAAATTCCCTTGATAGAAAAAAATCGCAAAGTTTGCTCCGAAAATTATTATAAACACGTTTGTTTCAGTTATTGTACAAGTTATAGTTGTGAAAAAATGCACAATGCATCTTTAAATGATACTTAAGACGCCTTCCACGAGATTTTTGCTGCTTTTTTTTAAACGAGTCGTGTTTTATGAAACATTTTTACAATTTTCGCATCGATTTTATCGCTTAAATATTAGCGCGCTCCTCTAACGTCCGTAATTACATATCTCTCCATCTTCTTCTTTTTGAGCGCGGATGCAGCAGACTTGGTGCATGCAAATCGGATGTATAGTTTTTCTAATATGTTGTCAACCAGGTTGAAAAACGTAGTTTCGGGAAAAATGCGTTAAAAGTTTTTCTGAAGGTTAATTCAACATACAAACTGTTTAAAGTTTCTTGATTTTTTTTAGAATTTCCTTAAAACATGTGAAAGCCTTATTAACAAATGCGTTTTTTACAAAATGAAAAACAAAAAAATTACAATTTTTTTCTATAGTGAGGCCTCCCAGGACCGGAGGCCTGAACCGGAGTGTAAACTGAATAAAAATCTTAAAATTACATCAACTTTTTATACTAGGGGGGGGGGGGGCTTATTCAGCTTTGCCGCCCCGGGCCTCTGACGGCATAGTCCACCACTGAGCCTGAAATAGCTTTAGCCGTGTTTGGTGACCAGATCTGAATAGCCAGGTACTTCCTTAACTTCCTCTCCCCCATCTCCTTCCCTTCCAAGGCCAAGATTAAGATGGAGCTACAACGTCCTCAAAGATATATCTACCTTGGAGCTTCTAAACTGGAGAGAGCTGTCACAAAATCGAGATGAGTGGAGAAAGACTCTTGAGGAGGCCAAGACCCTCCAGGGGTTGTAGACCCAAGAGTGATAGTGAGAGTGTTTATCGGAAGTGACCTGCCAGGTAAGTAAGTTTCCTGTATTTATTACTAAATAATACATTTAGAATGAGCCTAAGAATTTATAATAAATTTTACAGCGCCCCTGACGTGATTTTCACAAGATGCTCCACAAATTATTATTATTATTATTATTTTTTTTTTTTTTTAGCATATAAATTATAGTATACATTTAGATAATGTTATAATTAGCCTACATGTTCATGTTCGATTGTTAATACCACTCTTCCATAGAAGCATTAGCTTGTGTCTGGAAGAGTAGTGTACATTTTTTAATGCTATATTATGTTATGAGTTCTTAAATTACTATGTGAATGTAAAAAACAATAAGTTGTAAGTTCGGTGATATGTAATTAAAAGTATTTTTCTACTAATAAACAATTTTACTATTAGAATAAAGTATCTTGAGTTATTGTAATTAGTTGTTAAAAACAAAACAAAATTTACCTTATTTGAAAAACGGGGTATCACTTGGAAACTGAGTTATAAGTTGTTCTTGAGATTAGATTAGTCGGGAACTTTTTTTTTGAGATTATCTTTAAAAAAAATTTTAACAGAGTTTATTAATTGGATTTTATCATTAATTTTTCTAATTTCATCCGGTAATCGGTTGAAAATAAGTCTTCCTTGATAAGTATAATAATTTTGTGCGAAGGAAGTGTTTAATTTTGGGCATGAAAAAATATATTTATGTCTAGTACGATTTTCAGTTATAAATTGATACTTCTCTTTTTCTTTTATAATTTGAATCAATGTATTTCTATTGTACAGATCTTTGAAAGAAGGTACTTGGAATTCCTTAAATAATTTATCCGTTGGGTAGTCAGATGGTTTTTTTAATATGATTTTAATAATTAGCCTCTGCACAACTTCAATTGGGGAAAGATTAGTTTTGTATGCGGATCCCCAGCTAATGATAGCATATTGTAAAGTTGATTGAACCAAAGCGTAATATATTAGATATAAATTTTTTACAGATAAAAAATTTCTGATTCTTAAAAATATGTAAATCAATTTTCTAATTTTTTTTACAACTTGACAAATTTGTTCCTTCCATTTTAAATTTTTATCGATAATAACTCCTAAATATTTTATTGTGTTTGTTGTTTTTAATATTGTGCAGTTTTGGATACAATAATTTTTACTATGTGTTGTAGAATTATCATGGATGATGATATCAATGTTTTTAGGGGTATCATTTTTGTGTATTGCAAATGGAATTACAAATGTTTTATCACCATTTAGTGATAGTAAATTTACGTCGAAGAAATTCTTTAAAATATTTATGTCTTCGGTGGCTTTAAATGTTACTTTTTCCCAAGTTTTATCGCTAATTATTAGTACCGTATCATCGGCATATGAAGTTATTTGGCCATGTAGTGGTTGAAAAAAAATGTCATTAACATATATGGTAAAGAGGATTGGTCCGATTACTGTACCTTGCGGGATTCCAAAGTCTGATATTTCTTTATCGCTATTAATCTGATTTATTTTTACGACTTGCGGTCGATTTTTTAGGTAGTTCGAAATCCATTTAATCGCATTGTCTTTTATACCTATATTGTTCAGTTTTTTTAGGAGAATCTCATGGGATATACTATCAAAAGCTTTTCTGAGATCGATAAATATACCGGCACATTTTTCACCATTATCCAATGATTCGTTGATGTATGAGGTTACATTAGCAATAGCATCTTTTGTGCTAAGTGACTTTATGAAACCAAACTGGTTTTTATGAAGAATTTTATTACTTTCTAGGAAACTGATCAATTGGTTTTTAACAATTTTTTCAAAAATCTTTCCAATGTTTGAAATTAGACAAATTGGGCGGTAGTTAGTTACTTGTTGTGGATCTCCAGATTTATAAATAGGTGAAATAATTGTATTTTTATAGTTTGTCGGAAATATTCCCTCTGTTAAACTTAAGTTTATCAAATGAGTAATTGGTTTTATCAAATAAATTTTCATGGATTTTAGAAAATGTACTGTAATATGGTCAAATCCGGGAGACGAACCTCCTTTCATGCCTTCTATTATTTTTAAAATTTCACCTTCTGAGGTTGTTTCAAATGTTGATAAATTATTTTGATTTTGTACATTTTCAATCGTTTGTGTTTTCGGGTTAAAAGATTTATTGATATTTTTCGCAAGATTTTTTCCTACATTAGCAAAAAAAGAATTAAAAATGTTTGCACATTGTTTAGGTTGAATATTAGCATCTATGATTTTATTTTCATGTTCAATGTATTTTATTTTTTGTGTTTTTTTAGTGTTATCCATGGCTAAGTTGACTGTTTTCCATATTTGTTTACTGTTATTGTCTGTAGAAAGTATTTTATTTTTGAAATAGTCTTCTTTATTTTTTTTTATACAGTTTGTTAATTTATTTTTAAATGCTTTTTAAAAAGTGTATGCTTTTTCATTTAGAGGATTTTTCAATGCTGTTTTATAAAGTTTTTCTTTGTTTCTAATTGATATTATAAGTCCTTGTGAAATCCAAGGCTTTAAAATTCTTAGATTAGGTTTAATGCGGACTGTACTTTCAGTAGTTGAATTTTTTATGTGTTGAGATAATATATTTTCTAAGTTTTTTGAGCAAGTCTCGGTATCGTCACTATTTAACACGTTGTTCCATTGTTCATTTTTTAGTTTTTCGGATAAAATTGTCATATTTGTGTAGGATTTTGTCTTTGTTAGATTAAATTTTTTATGTTTAATTTTGTTATCATACAGAAGAATGCATGCATGGTGGTCAGTTATATTAGTTTTCCAAATAATTGATTTCATTTTGTCGATATCTTTAATATTTATATTAGTCCATATATGGTCTAAACAAGATGGTGTGTGATTTTTTATTTCTCTCGTATTTTTATTAATGCACGATATGAAGTTAAATTCAGTCATACAATTAATATATTCATTTTTGAAATTATTTTCTACGTTTTCATTAATGTTTATATTGAAGTCTCCTGCAATAAAGCAGAGTTTATTACTGAATTTTAACAGTATGTGTTTAAATTCATTTATAAATGTCGAGATATTCGAGCCGTGTGTTCTGTAAACAGCTATTAAGTGGTAGTTTGTTTTGTCGAGTTTTAATTGTATTTCAATACAATTTACTAGATGTATTGGATGTTCAGTTATTTTGACAATACTAAATTTATGGTGAATGAATATGACGAGACCACTATTTTTATTGATGTTAATTTTGGTTGTAAGATAATTATATTCTGGTAAATGATAAGTAGGTGATTCTTCATTAGTAAATGTTTCTGATAATATTATGATGTCCGGTTTTTTATTTAGATTGTTTAATTTTAGAATTAATTCATCCCAATTTCGTTCCATACTTCGTATGTTTATATGAAAAATGAAAATATTATTGAGATTCTTTGAGATTATGTCATTACATGATTCGGTGTATACACACTCATATTCTTGTATTTTAAAATTATTTTCTAATTCATTAGCTATGAAGTCATCCATTTAGTAAAAATATTAATGTGATATTGATTTCTTTTAAATATATAGAGTATTTTCAAAGTAGAGTGTGACATAGAGTTATTAATCCGAATACAAATTTTATAATGTGTAGATTGTTGAAGAAACATAGATCATAAAATTATTCTTATTTATATCTTTTGGATATTCAGATGTAAATATATAAGACATTGAGAATAAACATAGGATACTTTAATAAACAACTCTTAAATTAATATTAATATTCATTCTTCTGTTGTGTAGATGCAAGTAATTTTTTGTAATATTTACAATTAGTTGGAACAATAAAAATATATTTTCATTTTTTAGCACACAAAATTTATAGAAGTGATAGGGCAAGATATGCGCCAGTAACGTAAATAATAATAATTTTACTATAATAAATGTATAAATAAAGCATAGAATCTTAATATTTTTCAGTCTTTCATACTGGCATGTTGTCATTATTTTATCTATTTTCTGGTTATAATATTTTATCTTCAATAAATATGATGTCTTTAAGTTGTTATTATCCAATTATTATTATTGTAATATGAGAATAATAAGAAATAATATGTGTAACATAATTGTAAGATGAGAACAATAAGTATAACGATATTATATTATAAGATAAGTAATATAATTGTAAGATGAGAATAATAAGAAAAACGATATTTTAATATAAGTAACATAATTGTAAGATGAGAAAAATGAGTAAAACGATATTATATTATAATATAAGTAACATAATTGTAAGATGTGAAAAATTAATTAAATGATATCATATTACAATATAAATAACATAATTGTAAGATGAGAAAAATGAGTAAAACGATATTATATTATGATATAAGTAACATAATAATTGTAAGATGAGAAAAATACGTAAAACTACATTATATTATTATAATATAAGTAACATAATTGTAAGATGAGAAAAATAAGTAAAACTACATTAAATTATTATAATATAAGTAACATAATTGTAAGATAAGAAAATTAAGTAAAACTACATTATATTATTATAATATAAGTAACATCATTGTAAGATGAGAAAAATAAGTAAAACTACATTATATTATTATAATATAAGTATCATAATTGTAAGATAAGAAAAATAAGTAAAAAGAAAATATATTATAATATAAGTAATATAATCGTAAGCAGAGTATAACTTAATAAGTAATACGTTATTTTAAAGTAAGTAACATACCTAATTGTAAGATGAAAATGATATGTACTTACTATAGACAAGAATAATAAATATATATGATATTATAGAAAAAAAACGAGTGTGCTTTAGAACAAAAAACAAAAGAAGTAAAACTACACTGAAGAAAGAAAGAAAATGCTCTCTCTTGCTCCTACAGTGATACAGACAATAGGCCTGCACTGTGTCGATATACGAAACGTAACTGGCTATGAAAGAAAGAGAGAAAGAAAAATGTTGCTCGCACCTCTCTCTCTTGCCCCAACAGTAATACGAAACGTAACTCTCTTTCCGTCTTCACTAACTTATATCTCCCTCTCAACTTCCATTCGCCTTGCCCGATCACACTTTTCGTAACGCTCTCATCACGCATTCACCAGCTTACTCCCCAAGTCAAGCATGCGTAAAGAAGTTTAACTTCAAAAACAAATAAGGACGGAAATAACAGGTGAGAAAGGGTATTATGTTTGCACATTTCTTTAACTATACGCAGGCAATGGGTCAAAATATTTCCGCTTTGCAAAAAATCCAAATAAATTATATATTTCTGATCGTATCCGAAAACCAAAAACTAAAATACTCTTCCAAATTTTATAATTCGAAATAAACATATAATTTTTTTAATATAAAAATTTTACACGCAAACATAAAAAAATAAAAAAATGGCAATTCTTACGTTTTTTTCTAACCAAAATTAATGATAATGTAAAAAAATAAAAACACGTACGTTTTTATTAGACGACTAGCAGACCCGGACACACGTTGCTGTGGCTAACGAAACAAACGTCATTTACTGACAACGCCATTACCCAACCTTTCTAACCAACGCTACCTGTTAATTTGTATACATATCAAATCTACACTGCCCACTTGCCAGCCCGCTCCCTTTATATATGATATATTTCAACTAATTTACACAAAATCTTGACAAATTATATACCTAAACCTTCCTCATGAATCCGCTCTATCTATTGCTGATAACCGCATGAAAATCCGTTGCGTAGTTTAAAAGATCTAAGCGTACAGACAGCGGGAGCGACTTTACTTTATACTATGTAATAGACTGTATTATAAAAAATATTTTAACCTGACTTTTTTGTCGTTCCATGTAAAAATAATTACTTAATAAAAAAATTCCCAAATTTTCATTTTTTTTTAAATGGCAATCTTATATGGTTTCATAAAGGTGTACATTTGACTTATTTTGTGGTTAACTTTTAGATTTTAATATTTAACACCGTTTAGGTTTAGATTTAGATCATATTTCTTACTGTGATAGTAAGGGAGACACAACGTTTTCTATGAGACCTATACCGACTTCAGAACAGTGAACAAATTTGTCTGAGGGGTTAAGAAATACAAACATTTCCGTGTTACGCATAACCCGACAAGATTTCTACATTCCTAATACCTACTACCATCATCATAACCGTAAAATGGTGCTTGTGCAATGATAGGGACTTACTTATAAGTTAGCAGATTAATTGAAACCACAGTGCGCCTGGGAGAGAACCCGAAACATGTTCACCCGACTACTAGCATACTAATTAAGAGAAACGATTCGATCGCGGATTCATGGGTCCCTTGAGGCGTGTTGTCACTGGCGACAGATTACTTCTAAACTACAAACCAACTATTTGTGTATTTATAACTTCAGCCCTTAAAGAATCACACCCTTGGGGTGTTACCCGCCGCTAAATAACGTCAAACTCTGCTTTTAAATTGTATTATTTCTCTATCAATTAAAAAAAGGTTAAAATTAACTTTGACAATCTTATATAACGCGATTAGTTTCTGGTCATAACACGATTAGCCAGGCCTGGTTAGAAAATGATTGGCTCGACCATAATGTATTCGGTTCCATGCTAACTCATAATCAAGTCAACTCAACGGTAATGACAACTCAACATAACCTTACTTTACATTTTACTATTTTTGAACAATACCAGGATAGTCTTTACAGGATGTCTGTATTATTTTTGTCCCATTTTTTGTTGGGTTAGGGTAGTTAGGTTAGGTTAGGTTAAGTTAGGTTACAGTAGATATTTTTTGGGGGATGTTTTGTCCGTAGGATATTTAATCGGAGGATATTTTGTCGGGGATATTTTGTCGCGGGATGAAAAGTCGAACCCAACTCAACATCTCTTTGAAAAGTCATTAAAAGCTTTGAAAAAAAATTGAAAAATAGCCCATAACCTAACGTAACCTATTTAAGCATTTTTTCATCACTTTAATGAATTTTCAAAGGAGTGGTTGAGTTGGTTCATTCTGAGTTATCTGGTCACCAGTGTAGTTACATATGTATTGCAGCTTATCACCGACGCACGTTCACTTTCATCAAGTAGTTTATTTATTTATTTGATATAATATCTTACACTTCAAATACAATTAAGCAATGTCGGCCTCACTGGGTAGCTCACCTGTGCTGAGGTCTCCATTTTATAAAACAAAATAAACAAATAATAAAAATTTATAATTAAGGTAAAATTATAGGTAAAATGAATTATTTTATTACCTAAATAAAATTGAAAAGGTGAATATTATGTGTAGCGTGTTTGTAAGTGATGTGTGTTTTATATTGGTTTTATGTGTTTTATTCTTATTTGGTTATATAATTTTGGTAATATTGTCTTTTTTGTTCTTTAATCCATTTTGTAATTTTGAGTACGAATTTATTTTTGTTTTCTTCCATTTTATTTTCAAGGGTAAGACTGTTGAATACTTTTATAGCATGATATTTATAGTGCCTTTGTCCAAAGCTTGTATTTACCGTCGAAGTTTTTATGTTATTTTTGTACGATTGTCTAACTGGTCTGTTAGTGATATTTTGAGATTGTTGAAATTGGTTTTTCTGGTCAAAAATGTAGTTTAGCAGTGTTTTAACATATAATTGGCGTATATCTAGTACGTCACAACTGTTGAATATTTGGTCTGTATTAGTCAGTCTATGTTTTTTAAGTATTACCGCCCGCGTATTGGCGCCCCTCTCAAATCGCTCGGGTTTATTTGGCTCAGCTCGTGTAGCCCCTAGTTCTAAATGCGACGGGGATTCCCCAGGCAGAGACATCACGTACGCTATGCACGCGTTCAGAATCGACTTAGGATACGTTTATAAATCTACTTAGGATGTGCTCAAAAACCAACTGGGCGTTTTAAAATTAAGTGAATAATCGATAGACCAACGTGCGTTGGATGTCAGGCACTTTGTGAATCAAGTTTTTCTTTCAATCAAACATATAAATCACGATTTTGGTGTCCCCTAAAACTGCCACCGAGGGCAGGTGCCCCGGTTTGTCCCCCTAGATCCGGAGCTGGTTGAATCATTGATGTGTTTCATGTTTTGTGATTTTAAATAAGTTGTCTAAATATACATATATCATATACTTATATTACTTATCGTATACCTGCTACAATTTTTCCGTGGTTCAGGTCTTCAGAACCGCGGAACTGTAAATTATGTGGACAACATGACATCGAAAATACATCGTCATTTCCCTCGTGAATACATTACTAAACATTTCAATTATTATGTTATGACATTCCGCAATCGCATTGTGGTTTAGTTTTACTACAACGCAATAACAGTCACTGGTCGCAAGATAAACCATGATGTGTGACACTATTGTTGGTTACTTTCCAGTGCTTGAAACATACATTTTTGCCAACCGGAACTATAAGATCTTAGGTACTATTTGAAAAAATCAACGAGTATCCTATTATGTAAACTATTTAATTAGAACAAATTAAATAATAATTTATTATCAGCGAATTCTTATAAAATAAATATTTTTAATCCAAGTAACACCAACGAATGATCTTACCTACTACCAAATGCTTATTTTGTCAACATAAATTACAACTTTTCTCACTCGACAGCGGAAAAGCACCGAACACTTAATGGGTAATGTTTTAATGCCCAGAGCGAGTAATATTGAGGGGAAGTTTCTCGATTAGTGATCCGGAGATCGCAGGTTAAAATCCCGACGTGCGCAAGTAAATTTTGCTTGCTTGATTTGTGTTAGGTCACAATTTATCCTTTTAAACTGATATAAGGTATATTTGTATCACTTTTCCAGAGAGGTATATATATTTACTCTCAGTATCGTAATCGCCCTGGTGTAAGCAGACCACCATTCAGAATTGAAACGTTCCTTGAAATGGCTTTAGGCGTGCTTGGTGACAAGATTTGATTAGTCAGGTACTTCTACACTTTAATATCTCCCATCTCTTTCCCCTCCTACTACCTTCGGCCCCACAACATATCCCAATCGGGAATGGCATAGTTTTACTAACTTCAGGCAGTTGGGTGTAGTTGGGACTTTCGTGCGGTATTCACATTTAAAAAAGCTGGCGACTGGAGGCCGTGAGGCTAGCCGCTAGTGTTGACAACAATGAAAGAACAATGTGGCTAGGAATGACGCATTTTTTTAAAGTTTGTCGCTAGACACCTGTCCAAAGTTCGGGAACTGTGTTCCGGTTTGCTCTGGCTGCATTTGATCACTGCCAGTTAACCTTTCTGCTAGCATCAGTGAACCATAGTGTTGTTTTGCATACTAGAACATAACACAGAACAATTGGACACTCGCACTCCGCTGTTATCCGATCTCCTGATACGTTCAGGAGTAAATGGACACCAAAGGCTAAAAAACAAAGAGTTTGTGACAATGCGCGTAGGTTACATAGTTATCAGGTATGCCACGACGTTTACAGTTCCTCAAATTGTTATTGTGACAACAACTGTTATGATGCTTTATCACTGATGTATGACGGTCATTGGTAAGTAGCGATCGGTCCTACCTTATACTCGTACGTGGGGTTCCACAAATTTTAAATGAAATTATCATTGTTTCAGTTGTTTCACACAAATTTAACAATTTACAAGTCCAGTAAAAGTTCTATTCAAGTATTGTTATTATTTCAGTGATGCTAAACAAATGGCAAATAATGATACCTATATTAACAGAATTTGAATAGAACTTTTACAGAACTTGAAAAGAGGTTTAAATTTTGAGGAACAGATTAGTTTGAGGTGTATCTTCTTCTTTTATCAGAAAAACTTGACTAACAGCTAGATTTAGGCATTCTAAGTATCTAGTATTCTATGTATCTTGAATTAAATTAAATTAATTTAAAGAAAAATTCCCAATGCATCCAAACGGACTAGTTGAGGCTTCTCGAATAAATGGGTAAAAAGTTGTAATACATATTATGAACATATATTTTATACATTCGTACCATAAATGTGGTCGGTTCGGTAAATAATTTCCCTCGGGGTCTATGTCACCTTTGGGGATGCTGTTTGGAGGGTATTTTTAAGTAAATGAAGGCGTGGAAATTTGGGGAAGGATAAACATGTGAGGGATGGGTAGGAATCTGAGGTTCAGTGTGTCACTAGTGGTGACATTATATGTCAGAGGTGTTTGTTATCAAATAAATGGTTTCCGATGCGGCAGTACGCATTACCGCCTCCCAAATTGAAATGAGTATTTAGAATCCAGTGATTCCTGGAAAAATGGATATTAAATTTTGCTCTCCGGTGACATTTTTCATGTTTTAATTTTTTTTTCGTCGGACATTAGGGTTGGGGTGCGAGGTCGGGCGACACAACACCAGGATGAGTCTGAATGAAAAATTGGGGCAGTTGGGACTCTTGTGCGGTATTCATATAACAATAATTTACAATAAAATTAAAAACAAAAAAAAATTGGTGCGGTTGGGACTCTTGTGCGGTATTCACATAAAAATAGTATACAATAAAAAAAATAAAATAATAATTTGGGTAGTTGAGACTCTTGTGCGGTATTTACATAACAATAATTTACAATAAAAAAATTTTTTTGAACAGTTGGGACTCTTAACTCGGAAAAAATATTTAAAAGCAAACAAAAAAAATTCTTCCACACGTCATCATCACAGGTCACTAGTGTTGAGTACCTTATACAAGAGGCAACTCAAATGTCCCATACAAAAACGTAAAATGTCCCCCCACCTCACAAAATGTATTTGTACCAACTCTTTTTCTTTGTATTACTGATACAAAGAAATGATGAAAAAAAAAACCAAAAAAATGTCACCGGAGACCAAAACATCAATTACATTTTTGGAGTGAAAACTTCTTTAGCACCGTTGTGATTTAAAACTCGATGAAATGAAAAAGTGACAAACACGTACATCTATAGGATTTAGCAAACGGTCTTCTCTTTGTGCGGTGCTTCATAGCCTCCCTACTCTTGACTACTTTAGTTTTCTGATGGTCTAACTTCTACCGCTTGTGAACTGCACACTGAATTTTTAACTCCAAATAATGTCAGGAATGGCACAACTCCCTTTTTCTATTATATAATATGGGTACAGACCATCGACCAAGTTTATAGATGTTAAGTGTATAGTTATAGTTATTATATCGACGGTACAGTCATGAAAATCCTAGTATTTATTTTCAGTTGTCCTGAGTTTTCAGTTATGTTATTCTTCCAATCATCGAGCTTATAGTAGAGTCGGTAGTAGTTACGAATACCTTGCGATATTATTATGATCAAGTTTACTGTAAAATGATTGGTGTTTGCGATCTGCATCCGCTAAAGCACATAATTGCACAACCAGCAACTATCAATCTGACCGGACCCATTGCAGTGGAGATTGCAGTGCAATTTGCGGTGGGAAATGAACCACTACTTCTGGTAACTGGTAAATACGCGTGTAATCTGTGGGTGCGGGTTCGAAATAATACCTTTAATGGTACAAAATAACAGATATATTGTACCGCTAACAGACATCATTTATAATAATACCGATAGCGGAAATTCGAAATGCTGTAAAGGACAATAAATCCAAAAGTTAATTAAATGTATCATTTTTCTCCGTTTTTTTCGAAAAACTTTTTTAGCACCGTTGTGATTTGAAACTCGATGAAACGAAAAATAGCGACACTAAAAAGAGACAAACACACACATCTAAAGGATTTAGCCTGCGAAAGAATGAGATATTATAATCGGTCT
The DNA here is from genome assembly GCA_917563855.2 of Limnephilus lunatus. Classification (NCBI taxonomy): domain Eukaryota; kingdom Metazoa; phylum Arthropoda; class Insecta; order Trichoptera; family Limnephilidae; genus Limnephilus; species Limnephilus lunatus. The sequence continues at coordinate 83,023,096 of OU830596.1, read as the reverse complement.
CCTTATTGTCCGGTGCTTCGTCCCCATTCTTGTCTATGTGATACGGTAAGATTTTTTGAAAAAATAAAAAAAACTTTCTTTTCGCTCTCCTGAAAAATCAAAATTTTGCACTTTACAGCATTTCAAATTTATGTACGTGATCGAATTATGACAATTTCACTGAAGCTAATTATTATTGGTAAATCTTGTTTTTCCGATTTATCGAAATAAAAATGTTTCTAGTTTGTTTAACCTACCTCATCTAACCTAACCTCACCAAAATGTAACAATTATTGTCCGAAATAGTTAGTTTAGATAGTTGTTCCTTTCTTTAAGTAAAAATAATAAACTAATTTCTACGTACGAGTGTAGGCTGAAAAGTAATGCACACATAAACAGCGCGAACGAAATGACAAAATGTACAGCGCGAAGCGCGCCAGGTGGAATGTGGAAGTGACATTCCCTCTCTATACGCATGCGCAGTTTTGAGATCGTTGAATTCATCCAGTGCATTTTGAGAAGCGGAAGCATGGATACGTGTTCTAGCTAGTCCTATGTCAACGCAAGTTAAATAGCGTACTGTTATCAAAATAATCTTGACATAGGAATAGTGTGCATTACTTTTCAGCCTACCCTCGTACCTACATTCTCGTACATGTTTAAAAAAATTGAACAATAAATGCAGCATTTCAAAACTTTACAATGTTTAAATTAGATAAGTATGTGGGTTATTTAAAAAAAATGTTTGAAATGATAATCTATGTGTACAGACATATTATTTATTATATATAATTTTAAAATTTTCTCTTATGATGACCAGTCCTGAAACAGAGAGAAGTATTCCTGTAATTTAATTCAACAAGATTACCACTGTTTTTGCGATAACCCTACTCCATGGGAATTCTATCAAGAATAATACATTTATTTTCGTTATTCGTGAAACCAATTTTTCCCTTGAGAATTGATAAACCCACTGGTCGATGGTATATAAACCTCAATGTGTCAATAATGTCAGGCTGTGGACTGTTACGTTTAACCAAAGATATTTCTTATCTGTGCGTTTAACCAATGACATTAGTTCAATTGATGCTTGAAAGTGGTCGAAATATTTACATAATTTTTTTTTTAAATTTTAATTTTGATTTCACTTATATTATGGATTTCATGCATAATATAAAAGATGTGCTACATAATATATTATGTAAAAGCCCCCTGGGCGTTGAGACAAAATAAATGTTTGATCTTTTTTGAAATAGTTTACAAGTTTTTTTTTCAATCTTTTGCCACTCTTTCACTACGGTAACAATTTTAATGAGACCTACATGAAAAATGAAAAATTGACACGGCCATTCTTTGTCAGAAAAAATAATGAATTATCGGTCAGTGGCTGAGTTAGCGTCGCATCTGGGTCCCACCCAGGCGTCGTAAATTCAATTCCATGGCTTGCTAAATCCTCCATCACGACACAAGAAACATTTTCCGCTTACTTTGATGGTGGTAGGAGATATTCAAATTATTGTCAGGTTATTCGTAACCCACGTATGTTTGTCTTTATTTAAAAAAAATAATACCTACCTTATATTCAATTTAAAATTAAGTGGAACGTTTGCGCGGCCCATTTCGGCCCTTTTCATACAAATCATAATTTTGGATTTGAGATCAAAATACCCAACCAAACTGAAAAATTATTTTTGAAATCAAAAGTTATATCCATTAATAGTAGTAAAGCAAAAATAAATAGAGTAACTCACATCCGTAGTAGATATTTGATATACCTTTTGATTACAAAAATAATTTTTCAGTATGGTTGGGTATTTTCTCAAATCCAAAATTAAGATTCGTGTGAAACGGACCGAAATGGGTCGCGCAAACATTTCTCTTAAGAAAGATCATTGAATGTATTTTTCAAGTTCTTCAAGCTATATTAAAATCAGAACGCGCAAAAAGCTGTCACAATAAATCAATGAAGCTAGCAGAACTTACAAATAATATTATGTATTTACTTATTATCTGGAATTCCGTAATGTACAAATAAAACTAATTCATTCAAGAGATATTTCAACTTCCTCTTGTTAGCTTTTCCATACTATAAAGAATATTAATAAAAATATAATACTCACAATAGTTAGAAAACTCGGCCAACTTATATTTATATATAGCGACTATTTACGGGTTCAAGTATCGAATAGTAAATCCCGACTTTATAAATAAATAAACCGTAAATCGTAAATATACGTTCTTTTATGAATATGCTATGAAGAGGATGGTGAAATAACCCATCAGTCTACTTTCATCCTTTCTCTGCCATTTCCATGCCTTACTGCCTTACAACAGGGAATCAGTTGTACCTTCTTCACATAAACATTTTTGAAGTAAAACTTCTTTACGCACGCTCAACTTGGGGGGTAAGCTGGTGAATGCGTTACGAAAAGTATGATGCGAACGGTGATCGATGCGAACGGTGATCGATGCGAGGCGTACATACTGCACAACTAAGGTAAGACGTACATACTAACCCAAGGTCGTAGGTCACCCCAAGGTTGTAGGTCACCCTAAGGTCGTAGGTCACCCTAAGGTCGTAAGTCACCCCAAGGTCGTAGGTCACCCCAAGGTCGTAGGTCACCCAAAGGTCGTAGGTCACCCCAGGGTAATAGGTCACCCCAGGGTAATAGGTCACCCCAGGGTCATAGGTCACCCCATGGTCGTATGTCACCCCAATGTCATATGTTATTTTATACGTTAGTGAAGTTTTACTTCCAGTCGTGTGGTCTAAAGCACACTCGTTTTTTTTTCTAATTTGCATTATAGTTTTCGCGGTCTTTACGAGACTGTGCTGAAGAAATAGAAATTATTATAAGTACGAGCTGGATGCATTATTTGCCGTACATGGATGAAGGCAGGTTAGGAACAGACAGGCAAGCAGGAACTCGCGGTGAATGTTTAAGTGATGTAACAATAGTACTGGCTGCATACGGAATGCACCGACACGCCATCGCCATGGTAAATTTTAATGTTCTCAAAGTGTGCAAAGATATTAAGCTTTATAAATTACTTAGATATAATAAAAACAATAATAATGCGTATTTATTTCAGCTGAACAGGGTGGTGATGAATGCAATAAATACTCTGGTCCGCCATATTAAAGCTTACACCTAAATAAAATTAATAATATGAAATTCAATGCAAAGTAAATAAAATATAATGGTAAGCGTATTAGGAAAAACAGTGGCTTTAGTGAAATTATTGCGCCCCGCCTGGCCCCGCCCCGTCAATATTGAACATCCCCAAAGCGTTTTCGTGACTAATTTTTTGGGTTATTATGCCGTGATGCACTTTCTCCTTCATTATACAGTATTACATAACAGTGTTCATCATCATGACAGATGTGTAAATTGTCGTGAAGTTCGTGTATGTAAAAGTGATGCTGTGTTGTAGGCGTGAATCCTCTTATATTAGTTATTATTATTATTATTAAATTAATGTGGTTTTCGGCGTTTAGTTTTGTTTTGTCGTCAAGTATTGGATACTAAGCTTAGCCCTGTAGGTCGTATTATCAATATTAATGGGATTTTTGTGGACTTCAGGACCCTGTTACGCCATCCGAAACGTTAGCCAAAGAAGAATGAAGTACAACAACACATAATAACCCAAAAATGAACCACGCCAATATATTTGACCGCAAAAATTTCAAATCACATCCCGAAGACGATTTAATTTGTAAAAAATGAACAAAATCACACAATGCTTTTGCCGATAAGGTGGAAATTGCCACTTAATGTCGTCGTCGGCCGCCTGTTTCAATTTATGTAAAAAAAAGTCATCGCCAAAAGTAGGCTTTACTTTAATTTGTGAAGCTTGGGCACAAATATTTTATTTATTTAGTTATTTATTCATTAATTAATTAATTTATTTGTTTATTTATTTATTTATTGACTTGTTTATTTATTTTTCCTTTTTTTATTGATTTTTGTTATTTATTTTTGTTATTTATTTTTGTTATTTATTTATGTATTTCTTTATTTATTTATTTATATATTTATTTATTTATATCCCTAGCCCTAGTGGGCTTTTACAAGCATTGAACGAAAAGTATACTAACAATAATAGTTATGTACTCGTATGTTACTAAACCAATAAAACAGAATAAATAAGAAAGCAATCATCATCACAAGGTATAGAACATCATAACATAAATTAAAAACATAAATGAAATTAAACATCATAAAATAAATAATATAGTATGAGTAATAAGAAAAAATCAGTAATAAGACCTGAAATACAATAAAGGGCAATGTGTAAGAGTTAGTTAGTAGGTATAAACAAACAATTATTGTATGTGTATAAACTGTATAATAATTTAGATGAGAGAAGGTTTTATGAAAAGAACAAAAATAATAAAAGTTAATTATTAGCAGATAAAATAGACATAAGTTGTCTCTTGAAATTTACAAAACTGTCAACACCAAATATATCTATAAATTCACAATGTTTATTCGCAAGGCTATGCATTCTAGGGATTGATGAATTAATAGAGTAGTTAGTATTGAGGGTATTGTTAAATTAAAATGCTTAACTGCTTTAGCCTTATTTGGTGACCAGACTAAATAGCCAGATACTTCCCAACCTTCTTCTTTCCCACCTTCTTAACCTCTCCACTACATTGTATGTACCCCAATTGGGGATGCTATTTTCCCACTTGCTACGGACAGTCAGGAGCAGTTGGGACTCTTGTGCGGTAGGTAGGTACTCACATAAAAAAGGATTCTTATTGCCTGAAAAATGAAATATCAAGTTTAGTTTTCACCATTTGAAGCCGCTGAGAAAATTTCTATGCGTTGCGTCTTTGTCTCAAGCAGGGGTGCCCAACACAAATCGTTTGGTGGACCATAAACATTCATCTGCTTAGGTGGGCCACTCTAATAATAATAACAATAAAAACATCGTGTATTTGTCAATAGATTATTGCAAATGTTGATTATTGCAATATTGTTATGGTTTTAAGCAGTGCCTGATATACTACAAATAATATAACACATATATAATAAAGAATTTAAATGAAATTAAAAGGAAATAAAAATTAAGGCAAATGGCGGATATTACAGTTAACTTTTACCGGTAATTCGGTGTCCCCCGATCTTCAATGGTAGAAGGCACAAACTGACTATACACACGCCAATGTGTGTCCTTTGCACTCACCCTCCACTTATTAAAATCAGATCAGTTACATTCAATCTTCCGACAAATGTGCGAAAACAATATACTGGTTGGAATTGATTGCGAAGATAAATTCCTAGTACGGCCATGCGTCTTGAACTTGTCAAGCAATAAATCAAAACCCCCATCGAGAGTCCAAGGTCTAACAACAAGAAAGTTCTAGTTTCACAAAATATAAAATAATTGAGATAAATTTGCGAGAACGATTTTTCCTTTTATTGCATGAATACCAAAATCCAAACAAAGAGAAACCTACAAAGCAAAAAGCTTCACTTTGGACCGCAAAAAATCTTCATTCGGGCCGAAGGTTGGGAATGTCTGGTCTAAGTTTTCTTGGAGTATAAAGATTAGCCTAGAAACTATACGGGGTTAGCGCTGTATCTCTTTATAATGCTATGAAGGAGAATGAAAATAAATACTATATTCTATTTATGTATTTACTCGCTTGAGGGAAATGAATAGATAATGAAAATAAATACTATATTCTGTTTGTGTATTTACTCGCTTGACGGAAATGAAGAGATAATGAAAATAAATACTAAGTATATTCTATTTGTGTATTTACTCGCTTGACGGAAATGAAGAGATAATGAAAATAAATACTATATTCTATTTGTGTAATTACTCGCTTGACGGAAATGAAGAGATAATGAAAATAAATACTATATTCTATTTGTGTATTTACTCGCTTGACGGAAATGAAGAGATAATGAAAATACATACTATATTCTATTTGTGTATTTACTCGCTTGACGAAAATGAAGAGATAATGAAATTAAATACTATATTCTATTTGTGTATTTACTCGCTTGAAGGAAATGGAGAGATAATGAAAATAAACACTATATTCTATTTATGTATTTGGAAAAGAAGAGATAATGAAAATAAATACTATAATCTATTTATGTATTTACTCGCTTGAGGGAAATGAAGAGGTAAACGGATCGCTTAGGGCCTAGGTTATTCAGCCGGAAGGGAAATATGTGCTAAAACTAGAAGAAGTGGTGATTGGGGGAAAACGTAGAGAAATTAATTAAAAGTTTATTAAAATATGTTCTACCATTGATTAGTCAGAATTTTCCAAATAATAAGTTTTGACATAATGAGGAAAAAATATTTGAATGCTCACCATAAATCAAATATTATTTACACATGCGCCACACTGCCACCGCGCTCCCGCTGTCTGTGCGCTTAGATATTTAAACTACGCAACGGATTTTCATGAGGTTTTCACCAATAGATAGAGTGATTCATGAGAAAGGAAGGGAATTGGTTGAAATATACAATATTTATTTATTTTTTATTTAAAAAACACATGATACATAATTAAGACATTTACATAGAGTAGATATATAAGATCACCATACTAGGTGGCTGCCTGTTTCATGGTGACCAATGGAGTACTGTTACTTTGTGTTAAATATGAAGTCTAGTGTAAATATATAAATTTAGTATAAATTATGCTAAAAATGGAAAACATTATAATAAAAAAGTAGAAAATAGAAAGGGGAAAAGAAGTAAATTAGCATTAGTTTATAAAAATGTACATTATATAGGTAAAGGGAGCGGGCTGGCGAGCGGACGGTGTGGATTTGATTTTTTTTTTTAAAGAAAGACAAACATTCCCGGGTTTCGAATAACCCAACAATGTTTAAATATCTCCTATTACCACCACAGAAAGCCGAAAATGTTGCTTGTGTTGTGATGGAGGACTTAGCCAGCCGAGGAATCGAACATGCGACGCCCGGATTCCCCAAGCGCTATGCCCACTCAACCACTGACCGGACTATGTATGCAAATTAACAGATGGCGTTGGTTATAAAGGTTGGGTAATGACGTTTTCTTTAGATGGCGTTGTATTTCGTTAGCCACAACAACGTGTGTCCGAGTCTGCCAGTATCTATATAAATCTGAATCACAATTCTAGGTATCTCTGTTAAGTGCAATATAATAAAAAGGAAAAAGCGTTGACCTCCGGGCCGCGTCTGAGAGTGACAGTATAATATATGATATTGTACAACTTAATCTATACGGTATACCTACCAATCTACCATCTACCTACAATAAAAGGGAAATTGTGACGGCGGCAAAAAATAAATGTGAAAGTTGCATGACTGGAAGAAAGCAGAAGGAACCGGCGAGAGATCTGGTGAAGAGAGACTCATCATTTATTTACTATTACGTTATTATTCATCACAGCAAGTCCGCGGGTTTATAACACACATCGTTACACGCCGCGGGCGCTGTTGTTTGTGAGTTCCCAGTGATTTACGTTTTTTTGTCAGCTATTTTAGTAATATAAACAATTAAAACTTTTTTTTACTCATCATTCTGTAGATCTAGCATTGTCTAGAATGGTCAATCGATAAAACCCTATATCAATTAGATATTGACCAATCCGTCATCTATGGTCAGTTATCAATATTTGCGATCACTGGTAGACGCGACGATTGATAAATTTTATGCCCAGATAAGTTTCGGTTAGCTGTCAATATGCTCATTTATTTGAACAATGTCGTTCGGTATGCAAAATTACTGGCTTAATAATGAAAGGAGTTCAACAAATGAAGCTTTTAGAATTGAAATAAGTCGTGTAGAGTTAGCACTTATAACGCATTTCTCACCAAAAATAAAGTTGGTTATTTTCAGGTGAAAAATGTAATAAGCAGTAGTTGTTGAATGAAACACTAGTATATATTGAATTATTTGGCGGGTGGGAGATAAGCCGACGTAGCTCAGTTGGTAGAGCAGTTGACCGGATATCAGAAGGACGCGGGTTCAAGTCCCGTTGGCGGCATTTATCTTTTCTCGGGAGATTTTTTCAATTTTGATAAGTGTTTTAGGCTAATAATTATTGCTTATAATAATTGTTACCCTTTGTGCTATGCATAAAAATCTTGTCTTAAACATTAGTTTACTAATTAAAAATAATAATCAACATTGTCACTTTATTAATATTTTTACGTAATTGTTTGGCGTTTGATGGTTCAGAATGTGAATTCATAGAAAACACCTCCAGTGTTGCCAGCGTATTTTTTCTTATTTATTCCCTGTCAATATCGGTTCGGCTGTCTAAGGTGAAACCGTGCTAGGGACATCGATATAAAATCCTCGGAAATTACGCTTATCGATCCGATATTGTAAAGTTATCGATTTCACCTGGCCTCTTCTATTATTAACATTGGTTGGCTATCATCAGGGTAATCTTCACCATGTTGCACATAAGAAGTGAACTAAACTGTATCTACTCGAATTTTCCCAAAAATTCATGGTCCATGGTTAATTATCTAAACCACTGATTAACGTCTAACAGCTAACCTGACATATGATATGATCTCTTTCATAGAATCTACGAAATGGATTAGTGAGAACCGACTTTCTATGCGATGGAAACCCAAAGTTAAATTGACTCCAACTTTCGTTCTCTGAAAAAGACAACAGAAAAGATTCAGTGTTTTCACTTTTCGTAAATAACCGACGCGTTATACATTCGGAATATTTCGGTAGAGCTCGGGCTCTCGGTGAATCCTGGAATAAGCTTTGTAAATACCGGACGTGTCGGACGCTAACAAGTTAGATTAGATTGGCTTAGATGAGGTTAAGTCAACTTAGCTTAGATTGGGTTAGGTGAGATTAGGTTAGGTTAGATTAGATTTACTCAGGTGAGGTTAGGTCGGCTTAGCTTAGATTGGGTTAGGTGAGATTAGGTTAGGTTAGATTAGATTGGGTTAGTTTAGGTTAGGAATAAAATGTTATTATATTCCTTCGCTAGCACAATAAAAACCCATTAAACTATTTGAAAACTAATAATTTTAGATTTTCATGGCCAAAAGTATTTTCGTTATTTATTTTTGGATGGTCACGCCTTGTTGCGCTACCTCCTTCTTTAGCCAAAAATAAATAACGAATATTTGAAAACATTTTCACTTACCTATCTACCTCCTATTGTCCTAAATTTTGTTAAAATACTTTGAAAATTGTCAACTATTGGTTTAGACATAATCTAGTAGCTTTCTGGTAGGTAGGTCACTTAAATCACAATCACACACGTTTTAAATTAACTTTTTACGTTAAAAATAATACACAACCTTTGAACTTTAAAACAGTGTAGACATTGTGGACAATTTCTCCGACAAGAACTCCAATTCCGACAGAAGAAATATTTAAAAACTTTCAAGTCTACAATATACAGAAACTTTATTCAATAAATATTTAATTAAAACTAAAAACAAAAAAAAAATGAATACTCCACTGCCGAAAATAAATACTCAACCAGGCCAATAAGCCAAAATATATTGGTTACATCCCAGTTACATCCCAGTTTGAGCACATCTTTTGGACAGAGAAATATTAAATTCTACGCTACAAACTATACCTACAATGCTCTACCAAATGAAAAAATATATATAACTGAAATGAATATATTTAAAAAAAAAAATCTGATTCTAATGCGTTGGGTTAGGAGTCTACAAGGAATGCAATACAATAATCCATCTAAATACATTAATCCATGATAATCGGGTATTTCCGAGCATGCATTGAACCGAATTGAACCCATGTTAGGAGTATCCTAGGAATTGCAATACAATAATCCATTTGAATACATTACCCATTAGAATAATCCTGACAACAGTGATAACGTAAAACACTTACCAAAACATATTTGACAGGTACACTTACTATTTTGGCCATATTATTTGTGTAAATGACAATACCTAGAATAATTCAAAAAAATTGTTAGTAGGTACCTACCTACATTTATCAAACGTTTTTTGCTGTATCCCTCTAATTAAAAAAGGTAAACTGAGGTTATAATTTATTGTATGTATGTATTGTATGTATACCTAGGTACGCAACTTTTGAGACCCCAGAAAGAACTATATATATTATATATTGACATTGATTAGTGGCCGAGTGGACAGATGCGCCAGATTTCCCAACCAAATTCATTATTGCCCAAGGAACGTTGCCCGCTTGGGAGTTTTTCAAATAGTGTCCGGTTATTCGTAACGAGGAAATTTTTGTCTTTATTTTTAAAAAATGTTCCACTGATGAATAACACCGCTAACAATGTCGAACTTTCTTTATTATACGGTATCATTAATATGTTTACTGTTTTACAAAAAGAAAGCACAGATTCCTTTTCTATAATCATAAGAAACAAACATGACAACATAATGACACCATTATTAGAGCCTTCTTTCGGACAAAACACGCCGCTTTTGTTATAAGTGCTTAATTATTTATAATAATCATTTATTTATCCTTCCTTGATGCTATTAGAAATATTATTACTATGTGTACAGCCACTAGTGGCATTAACTTTAAAGGCTTTGAAATAATAATTATATTAATTACAACAAAGTTAAATGTGAAAGTTTTTTTTACTATAAAATCCAATCGCAATACCATGGTTTGTAGAAAATGCGTTTAACAAGGTTAGCTCGTCGAGGGGGTGGAGCGGTGATTGGCTAAAAATTCGTGACGTAACTTTAGCGTTCTTTTATAAGTTAATGAAGTTTTACTTCAGTCGTGTGGTCTAAAGCACACTCGTTTTTTTAAAAATACTTCTATTTCATAATTATAATAAAACTAGCTGGTAGGTACCCGGCGTGCGTTGCTAAGCCATTTAATAAAGGAATTGTTTCTCCCTGCGTGTCCTTTCCCAATTTCCCTTCCATCTCCCCTTCCTTTCCCGCGTACCCTTCCCCCGTCCCGCGAACCCCCCTCCCGAGTTCCCCTACTGGGTTCCCTTCCCCCCCTCCTGCGAATCCCCTACCCGAGTTCCCCACCCCCTCCCAGGTTTCCTTCCCCCCTCCTAGGTTCCCCTCCCGGGTTCCATACATTCATTCCCGGTAAATTCAGTTTTCAAACAACTCGCGTGCCACCTATTGCAATTTTTTTATACAAATTTTATAATGCCCGAGCTCAACAGTAGTTATACAAACCTTGTCCTGACAATAACGAACACAAAAAACAAAGAATTATCCAATTTGGTGCGGTCGTTCGGAAGTTATGCGCGTACGTGCATTTCGGCGATTAATTTTTATTTATATAGATAGATAGATACTCAAATTTGATTGAAAACCATCTTTAAACCAACCGCTTTCGATTCAACCTGAACCTTCATCAGGAGTGTTTGAAAACATAATAAATAAATTACAGAGTATTTAAATCTAAAATAGAAGAGGGGGAGAGAACATCGACTTTGGAGGGGGACGAGATGCAGGTAAAAGAGAAGGGGCAAAAGTAGACGTGGGGACGGGAATTACGTTTAAAATGGGGCTATTTTAAAAATCTAATTGTTTATTTAATAAATTAGTTTTATTTATTTTTAAAGCTTTTTTTTTAAATTTCAAGAGCAAAGATTATTAAGACGTAGACCTATCTCATTTCTATATAGTACATCTATCCCAGTAGATTTATTAAAAGAGTTATCTTTATCTATTGTATATACCTATCTAGTGTTCAACCACCGTCGTTTCTTGCAGTTTTAACTACGTAAAATGTTGGGCAATCATTACATTTGAGCTTACAGATACCAAAATGGCTTGAATGATTGTCTTTATCCTAAGATTAAATTTGAACTTCGGGTTTATTTTCTTGAATGAAAGCAAATCTTGGAAATGGACATTAACCCGCTTCCTGAAATCTGATCGAGCTGAAACTCAGCAGATAGACTCGTTGTCGATGGCAATTAATTCTATCAACCTTTGGTGGCACTCACGTCCACAAACGCGCTCACACACGCTTTTCTTTGAAATTGGCTGCCAGCCGGCCCAAGAGATGGCGCAACCGTTCGATACGTGGGACGTAAAATAAAAATAGATGTATTATAGTGAAAAACTTGGTCTTGATTTGAAGCAGGTTTGGCTTTTTCATAGAACGATTTTAGCGGATGCAGAAAACGGAGTTTCATCTGCTCTTCACTTCACATTAGACGTGGGCAATATTGAATGATTGAATTAAATGAATAAATTCAATCCTGTGACACTCTTAATCTTATTCTCATTTTCAAAAGGAATTAAATCTTTATTTCTTACCCTTGGCCTTGCATCCTACGATTTTTTAACAGCACCATATTTCTTTTCATTTCTATTAATTTATTTTACAGTTAAATAATTCATGTTATTTTGAGGTAAGAAAATAATAATGTACTCTGTAAATATTGGATATTCGTTGCGCGGATAGGTACACCTACTACAGGCGGCGCGCGCCGCGAAATTGCCCATCACGTGTAGTACCCCGCGAAGTAAATCTATACAAAAAACCCCGTAAGCCAGAGAGTTCCCGTCCCCAGCCCAAGCGACAAAACCGCCAACCAACTGAACCGACAAGCGATCGAGTCATCCAAAAGTCAAGTAATTCTGAATTCCGAGTGTCGCGTCTATTTCACAGTCGTCCCGCTAGTCCCACTGTTCGTCATAGTCATAAATGAACTAATACCGTCATAGTCCTACAAGTCTGTTCAATTCTCAACCCCAATCTCTGTTTCACTTATTCAATGAATCAAAACATTTGTGACGTCGTCGTACCAAATCACAAGTCCCACGGATCGAGTCGATCATCGGATCGAGTTCAATTCTAATCTGTTGAAGATATCGAGTCATTATTAGGTCCGCGGAATGCAAGTTATTCAAGTCACAGCAAGACAAAAGACACTTATTAGTCAGAAGTTCCTAATTCATTCCTTGATGCCCGCAGAGAATCGGTTCGTCGTTAGTTCCCGCGCGGCTAAGCCGTCATCTTTGGGCGAAGCTTGCACGGGACCCTGAACTTTTGCTAAAAGCGAAAGTTAATCCTATATTTTTTCTACCTCACACATGCGTAAATTATGCAATGCGTTTAGAAACAACGATGTTTATTTATATTATTCTTTATATGGTATCTGTCTACCTAGCCGTAAACAAAACACCAGTCGCTGTCGGACCGTGATACGTCATGATGATCGAGTGGTTTATTCCTTTATTTTTGTAATAAATTGTATGACGCATGTCGCTCAGACTTTTAATTAGTTTTTATTCGGCGCATCGGTTTAACTTCACCATTGAGGTAAGTGCATTTAAAAATATATATTTGAGTGAAACTTATTCCAGTTGACCGGATCGGATATATGAAAGCGCGATAATACTATGGTATGTGAATACCGCAAGTCCCAAGTCCCAACTGCTCCCGTCTGGAGCTAATGAGACTATGGCATCCCCAATTGGGATATTTTGTGAGGCTGAAGGTTGTGGGAAGTTTAGATCACGTGAAGTAGACCAATTTTAAGTTTAATAAATAAAATAAAATTAGTGAAACTTTAGGGTGAACCACAAAAACTGTTCCATTTTAAGATTTAATTGATAGCCTAATATAAATACATTTTTCTTGTCAAAATTTGTTTTTTTTTGCAAAATAAGTACCTACACATTAAAATATTTCATTGACTTCGTTTTTAGTACCTTCAATTTTTCAGAACGACATAATTCACCCTAAGAAGAGTGCTTTGCGCAGTGAAAACTTCTTTAGCACCGTTGTGATTTGAAACTCGATGAAACGAAAAATAACGACAATAAAAAGAGGCAAACACATGCATCTAAAGGATGTAGTCCGCGGGAGAATGAGATAGTATTACCGGTCTCCTCTTTGTGCGTTTTTTCGTAGCCTTTCGGCCTCTCATGTATACTTTAGTTTTCTTAAGTGAAAACCGCTTTTTTTTTTTTTTTGGAATTAATTGAATTAAAGGAACGAATAAAAGGAATCAATTCAAAAGGCCGGGGGAATCAGACTGAATCGATTCACTCCTGGGAATGAATCTGCCCATGTCTACTTCACATTAGTGTTTTATTACAAAACAGCGTTCAATGCCCAATTCTGCCCTGATTTAAGAACGATTGTTTATGTCTTGTTAGAAATAATTTTGAATTCTGAACGCGTTTGTTATTTTGACAGGTCGTAAATTCACAATATTTATTTTTAAAGAACTTAGAGATTTTGCCGACAGAGCGCTCTGTAATAGTTCTTAATTAAGTTTAGAAAAGCTGCAATAGAAAGTAGGGATGTTTGTTTACAAAATGTGTGTTTTAGAATAGCCTGCATCTGGAGCACACTGCATTTAGCGGCATTTAATGGCGCTATAACTCGAAATACTGAATAATAAATAGCATTAAACGTTTGCAGACGTTTAGAGCTAGGGTAAATTTATTTCGTCGGAAAATAGACGAAGTTTGTGTAGGTACTTACAATGTTCTTGTAAATAGTTACCTAACTATTTACGTTTAATTTAATTTGTTTCTGAGTTAGTTTCTCATAGAGAAACTGAAACCAAACTTAAACTGGTTCGCAACTGCGAGTTGCACTCTGGTTGGCAACCAAGCTTCTCTCACGGCGCAACTCAAGTTCACGTTTTCGGCAGTTATAACAGCTTGTTTAACAAAAATATAATTTATTTATTAGCAAACTAATATCAATTATCAATTTTAAACCTTAATCTTACTAATATTATAAATGCGAAAGTTTGTATGAATGGATGTGGCGTTACTCTTTCACGCAATAAATACCGAATGGAATATAAAAATTCTTTCACTAATCGAAAGCTACATTATTTGCGAGTAACATAGGCAGTAATGTATTGGTAAGCTCTGGCGTTATGAATTAGCTGTGGCGTTATGAAATTATTTATTATACGTTTATTGGCAAAGCGTGTTGCTAAGTAAATGTTTGACGTCATTTGGTTATTTGTTTAGGTTACTATGGAGATTTCTTTGATAGCGAAAATTCAAATATGAGTATTCTAATATGAATATTTAATGTAGGTAGATACAAATATAAAATAGGTACCTACTAATCTACATTTTGACCTAAGCCAACAGCTATATGCGAAACGGAGCGTATTTGATTGTTGATTGATTGGCGGAGGGGGAGGGGTAGTGCGGGGGGAGAGAGCAGGGGGGAGGGGGTGGGGAGGGAGTGGGGGGAGGACGAATATGCGAGCGAAGCCGGGAGTAAAAGCTAGTATAAAATAATAATCTTACTAATATTATAAACGCGAAATTTTGTATGGATGTATATGTGTGTCTGTTACTCTTTCACGCAAAAACTACTGAATGGATTTTAATTAAACTTTACAATAACATAGCTCGTACATCAGAGTAACATATAGGCTATAATTTATAAAGCTAGCTAGGAAGGGGACGCGGGAGGGGAATGGGGACGCATGGGAAAGATGATTCAGGGAGAAACAATGTATTTCTTTGAATATAGCATTGCAACGCATGCCGGGATCCAGCTAGTAATGAATAATAAATCAACCTACTAAACAAAATCGATATTTTCCTGCTCGGATCGCAAATTACTCGAAAACTGACAGCTCGTGAGACGCAACCATGGCAACTCGGCAACCTGGCAACTGAAACGCGCCGGCTATTAGCACGGCGAGTTGTGAACTGGTTGCGTCACCGTTGACAACTGGTCTTTGAAAAGTTGCGTAGTGTGCGGACCGCCTTAGAATTTAAAGGCCCTTCAAACGAGATATCAAATTTCTGTAAAAATATTACGAAATCAAAGCGATAAATCGAAAAATGAAATACCTACTTAAATATTGTAAAAGAATGCAATTACACTGAAAAAATTCCACAATGTGTGGAATTAATTAATGACGGGAGACAATGTGTGTTATTGTGAAAAAATCTATTGGTGGACTCCATCGAATTGTTAAGAAATACGAGTTAATTACTCGTGAGAAAAGTCTATTAACTATTGACTAGCAATCAATAATAGGTAGTTAGGTTGATACCTTATGGCTTACATTTTACAATAAATACACGATTGCCATTGTTGGGAATTCCTTACACAAAACAGTCCAATTAAATGGTTCGCAAAGGGCTTTATGACGTAATTACCACTATTCGATTACAACAATATGTTTACCAAACTATCACAATAACTAAGAGTTCTTAATTTAGTCGACGTGAACTATTGTTCGTACGTTAGCAATCTGCAGTCGTGATCGGGTACGATGACAAGTAATCCATATTATCGATACTTAAATCCTCGATCGACCGTGCTAGATACCCTAAATTGTCTGATATATTTTTATTTATTTATTTATTAAATTATGTCAGATACATTTATATCGCAAAAAAACAACATAGTCATAATATTGCGTAATGACTGAAAATATTCAAAAATATGTAAGTAAGTGTTATTTTGTATTGTATGCCTATATTAATTCCTTGTTCGTGAAAATGCCTAAAATTTATTCTGTAAAAATGTTGTTTTTTTTTTCGTTTTAAATTAAGTTTTTACTAATGTGCTATTAATAGTTAACCATGTAAAAATATGTTTAGTGATAGATTTTCCTTGCTTCTGATAAAATACAGCTAGTAGAAAATACATAAGTTGCCCTAAAACTTGATGAACTTTAAAAAAATCATCTTTTCGTAAGGCTAGAAAAAATAAATGATCGGGCATTTAAAAAAGTGTCGGAATTCCTATTCACTAAAAGTCTTCCCAGTTTTTCATTAGGTAAAACGAATTTTCAATCGGAAAATATTTTTAAAAAATTGGGAAGCGGTATAAGTACTGCCTCCTCGGGAACCATTTATTGGAGAACCACCACCCGGCCCAAGTGGTTCACTACGAGTACCTTTGGTGGCTTAGTAGGGGTGCCCGTGTTCATAGGGTGATTGATAGACATATTGAGGTAGACCTTTGGATCTCTCCAGCAAGACTCTCGACCCATTCATTGCCTTGCACCTTAGTAGGAGGGATGGATTCATACGTCCGTCACTCCTGGACATATTGACCCCCAGATTCCTTCCTATCTCTCATATATTTTTCCTTGCCAGAATTTTCTCTCCCTCCTTTCCATAAGAAGACCCTCCACACAGCATCCTCAGAGATGAAACATGTCCTGAGGGATTTTTTCCTCAAGGCCTCCTGCTGAGCTAATGTAAAAAAAAATTTAAACTATACACACTTTTTTGTTGAAATATATTATTTTTCTGCAATATTCGAGTCGCGCATTAGGCATGACATCAGAAGGCAATTTTAAACTTACATACGGTTATAAATGCAATACCCCTAACTAACTAATCATCACGGCGTTTCTCCGCAGGGGTAGGCAGAGAGGACGGACCGCCACACAACTCGATCTTGGCACACACTCTTTGCCTCGTTCACATTCATACATCGTCTCATACATGCTCTTCTATTATTCCGACTCTTCACGTGGCCCGACTCGAGTTTCTGATTCACTTGGTCGTGCCATGTCTTCCTCCGGCGTCCGCGACTTCTTCTACCATTCACATTTGCATCATATATTCTCCTTACACTCCTTTCCTCGTTCATTCGCTCTACATGCCAAAACCATCGGAGAGTCCCTTTCTTAATCTTACACATCACGCTTACATCAGCCTTGCATTCTTTGCGGATATCCACGTTTCTCTCACGATCGTATATGGTTTTACCACACATTCGCCTCAGGGATCCCATCTCTACAGCATTCAGTCTACTTTCATCCTTCCTCTGCCAGTTCCATCCCTCGACATTATGGACGGCTAGTTTCGCTTCTTTCGACAATTGTTTATTACCGCCAACGGCATTCAGTCCTCCATTAATGGATATATAATCGCGTTGTAAATATTACGCAGTATCGTAAGGTCGGAATAGTGAAAAGCTTGACTCAATCCCCGCCTCCGTGGTCTAGGAATAGGGCTCTCGACTACGAAATCGGAGGTCGCTGGTTTAAATCCCGATCTGCTCAATTTAATTTTATCCTGTTTCGCAATAATTCATTCATATAAAATAATAAACATTTATATACACTACATTAGCGGCACATTCCAGAATGGAAGATATTCTAAGTACCTATCGCTCTGGTTAGTAATACCATAATTCGGAATCGAAACGAAGCGTGAAAGCTTTAGCCGTGTTTAGTGACCAAATCTGAATAGGCATGTATTTCGCTATCTTCCTCTACCTACCTCATCTCTCATATAGTTGTTGTGTATTTTATGGATATGAAAAGAATTTACTTTTCTCGGTCTTCTCCACCCCTAAAGACAGGAAGTAGGAGAAGGGTGTTAAGAAGGGAGGCAGGGTAAGCGGGAGAAAAGAAGGGGAGCCAGCCTCCGACCCTCTTCTTGGACAGAATCGATCGCTAAGAAAATTACACTGAACCTATACTGACTACTAATACCCTGCGAAGATGATAATTTATATCTGTTCCCAAGGGCGTAGCTACAGCATTCATGGGGGGGGATCGATCCTAAGGGCGAATTCGATCCTGAGGAGGAAACATCTACCTACCACGACTTATTATTTACATCACATTGATACAAGAGATGCTGCAAATTCTATTATTGGATTTTCCAGGAATATCATCTACGAGTGCTAGACTCTTTGTTTCCTATTCAGTACCTGCACTATCAAAACGGCGCACAGTGTTTCGTCCATACAAGCTAGACCATAGGTTCTCAACGTGGGCGATAACGTTGGCGTCAACAATATACCTACCCTAAAATATATTCAGAATCTTAACGACGCGACATAAGTAAAGAAGCCGTGTATACAAATTGCCACTCGCGACCTGTGTAATAGACGGACCTACTGTCGAATTTGCACTATCAAAGAAAAGAAGAAGAAGACAAATAATGTGGGAATCTTAACGACGTAAGTGAAGAAAGCGTGTAAATAAACAAACATTTCACCCATTCTTTCCGGTTTATAAAAAATTGTCTGATTTTTCAGATTGAAATTTTCAAAAAATCGCCAGTGTTTCAAAAATACGATTAAAAAACAAACAAAAAATACCGAGTGTCTTGGAATATTTGCCTAAAGCGGAAAAAAAATAAAAAATGTGAATCAAGTGGCTTATTTGCCGGAAATGATTGAAATGTAAGTTTTGAGCAAACATAAATTATTAGTGTTGTGTACTGCCTTAAGGGGGACAGTAGAAGATCCAGAAAAAATTAGGGGGCGTTGAAATAGCACAGTGAGGGCATGGGTAGCTAAAAAAGACAAAAAAGCTGATCACGTACGTAAGGCAAAGTAAACTGTAATTTTGGTTAATTTTTGTTATTGTAAGTACCTACTATGGTCATTTTTTATTACGTGTGCGAAAATTAGTTCGGGAACTGGATGAAAATTGAACTGAAAGATTCCATTACATTCAGATCTACATTAAATTGGATGGTATGATTTTTTAAAATTTTATATTGTTTTCATCTTACATGTATTATTATTATTAAGAATTTACACTATTTCATGAATGCGAGTTAGGAGGTAGCAACCCGGTACTTAATACAAAAGAATTGCTTTTTTAACTTGTTAAACAAAAAGGTATGCCAAATAATTTAATATATTTTAATCAAATTATTGATTCCGTGACAGTTGAGCACCCCCCCCCCCCCCTTCCCCCATAAGTAAAAAAATATATAAACTAGGGGGCTCTAAAAAAATCTAAAAGTGGATGGTGGGCAAAGAAAGGTTGAGAACCTATGAGCTAGATCGAAAAAACTCTAATACATCAATCAAATACTTGTAACCCACATTCTTGGTATATTTAAATACCCATACATCTAAATTACCTTTTCTACGAATTTCTTAGAAAATTATTTATTTACGCGCATTTTTGGTCATGTTCATTTACGAGATATAAGAAAAATATACATTTTAAGATAAAATTAAGCCCACCCCTGCTTTTCATGTTTTTCACCGCTTAAACTGGGCCTTTCATAATTTTAAAATATTATTATACATTTTCTAAAGCCTTTCTTTCTTCGGAAAACTAGGCAAACTCCTCCGGTAGTGAACTTTCCGCCTGGAAATCTTGTATATATACTCGTATATCTAAATACAAAAAAAAAACTGGGCTACATTACCTTACAAACTACCTTCCAAAGTAAGCTCCATTCTTTTCAGAACCGATATATATATATATATATTTTATTTTTTTTATTCACTAAAAGATACATAATTTACAATAATTAATTACATAATATGTATACATATTTGATTTATCCCCATAAATAAGCAGGGCTTGTGTGTATGTGTTATTATATTGGTTTAATTTTTTTTTCGGTCAAATTTTCGGTATAATTTTTAAGCTGAGTTTTAAATTTTTTATATTACTGTTCTTGTTTCTGATTTTTTCAGGTAGTGAATTAAAAAATTTAACTCCGAGATATTTATGGTTTAACTGTCCTATTGTTTTTTAAATTTTGGAGTAGGAAGTATTGATGTTTGTCTAAGATTTCTGTTATTTTTAAAGGTTCAACTTTATTTTGAATATAATCTTTATAAATTTGTAATGTTGCGTGATAAAAGTATAATACAATTAATTTTCTGACCTTTAATTGTTTGAATAAAAGTTCTGACGAATATGAGTAGGTTTTTTAAAAAATTGTTTTTATTATTAGTTTTTGTAATATGTAAATTTTTTGTGTTTGATTCGTACATGTACAGCTCGTGCATATGTATATATCATTTTTAATTCAATAAATAACCGAAAACCTGCCTGGAAATCCCTGCAAATGATAAAATAAGCTTGACGAAAGTTCATGTGGAAAGATATCGAATCTGATACAAACAGAAAATTAATTGCTCTATTAAAAAAAAAGAAAATTATCATGCGATTTTGACATATTCTCCGTAATAAATTCTCAAATAGTTTGAAATTAAATACTTTTTAAACTACATAAAAACAAGTTAAACATTATTTTTTTAAAATCTGAAATGATTTACTTTTAAGGTTTTAGAAAAAAAAAAACTACATAGATACCTACCTTCCAAAGTAGCCTCCATTTTTTTAAACCGAAACAAAACACTTTAAGCTCACAAACAACCTTAAAAGGTTGTGCGGCAATAATCGAATAAAAGCAACTGATCAATTAATTAAATAGTTTATCCGATTGTTTTGTGTTTAATTCGTGGAACTGCATTTTTTTATATAATTAAAAATTAAATGCAATTCTAAGAATTAAACAGATAACATTTAACAGTTTATCCGACTTTGGGGCTGTGGTACTATTCAACCCTTGTTTTAATGAACCCAATTAAAAATACATTTGTCACATTGACTACCTGGTAATACTCCCAAGACGTAATAGTTCAATAAATCCAAAGTGATTTATTTCCTTCTAGCTTGTATGGGACGGTACACAGTGAAAATGAAAGTTATGCGTTTGGTGTGCAGGTAGAAACAAAGGCGAAGCACCACGATTTATCTACATTTTGCGCACAGGGTAGACAGCAAAGACCGTCAAACAACATGCTTCTTTAGTTTTTGTTCGCAATTCAATAAATACTTACATAAATTTAATCATTTTTTTAGGTACCCTTACCCCTGCACTTTTTTAGCCCTGCTATGAAAAACATTTAAATTGGTTTTACACGAAAATGTAAAATGTAAAGTAGATTATTTTTTGCATTGTAATATCATAAATTAAACAATTTTTGTCCACCTCGGCACATGGACCCCTAATGGAGGACTAAGCAACACAATATCTTTACCTCACCTAACCATTATATTTTGTATACTTATAGAATTATTTTATATAGTCGCGTAAATAAAATAATAAAAAAATGATTAAAAAAGAAATAAAAGAAATCTTGCTTTGGTGGGGGCGGGGAGGCCGCCTTCTTTGCTAAGGATGATATTATTCTCAAGTTAATGGATGTGTCTCGTTCATAAGTGCACGAGTGCACCGGACCGAGCCAATGCAATGCAATTTGCCCTGCACTGGGATGTGCGAACTTCCATAATGTTGCGAGAGCGACCTATGACCTGCCCCAGATGTGAAAGGTCGCTTCATTCTTCGTGATTCATATCATGCTGCACAAAACCCTAATAATTTTTGTTTTCTCAAAACTCACGTTTTAATCATTTCCGGTGAATTCGTAACTATAATAACTTTTTATTCCAACAGAACACTGGGGATGTAAGTTCTTTCTATTTAAGATTAATAAAAACAATACCTTACCATTAATATATTTTACGTTCAAAGATTTTAAAACTTTATAACCCGTTTTCTAACTATAAAGTTAGCAGTAGGCACCAGATTTTATTTTCTAGACGATGAATTAACTTCGGGAGTGAGACATGGAGACACATTTTAAATATTTGTAACACATTCTTCAGAATTAATTCAAATGAACGCGGCGAAAAGGTCGAATCTCCGGCCTTTTTTTTTTTTTCATTTACTAGATTCTTATGTTTCTTGAAGAGATGAATCATTTAAATTTACTGAATTTAAAGTTAATGTTCTTTATAAATAGAACGGCGTCATATGCGCCTTGCAATTTTTACCTCATGTGGGTATTTTAAAATGTTACCTGGCTATTATAGACTTAAAGGCCTTGTATTTCATCGGTAGGGAAAAATTGTTATCTAAAAACCCTACTAAAATTGCATGTTTTGCTAAGCTCCATCATCATCAAGCAGCTACTGCACTAGCAGGTGCCCATGTATACATACGTGTCTGTTTGTGTTATGTTGGGAGTGGGAAGGAGTCGGTCATGTCCTTGTTATTTGGATCTCTTCCGCATTTGCCTTCGGGAATGAGGAAACCATGAAAAACCTCATCCGGGAAGAGTCGGCCGGAAGTCAACATGAAACTTGTCGGCCTTCAGTGATTTCAATATATATGAAATCCTGCATTGTGTGGTGAGGGGTGTGTGAGTCTGTTTTTATGTGAGATATATATACATACTATATGGGAAATTTATAATAAACTTACATAAACATACATATTATACAAAATTAATTAGATATATACATAGATATGTAAACATAAGTTTTGGGGGGGGGGGGGGGTCTGGTGTTTAGGAATACCTACTGCTCGCTCAGTTGTCCGCGTCTGAATCTGGTTCATGCCAGATGTGGTCCAGGTCCATCAGGATATGTTTGGGTAGTCTGTGTGTATATCTGAAAGTAAAGTCACTGGGTGCATTGTATTGACCGATTTCCTTGATAAGTCTATTTTTGCTATGTCTCAGAGATTTGTAAAATCGGTCTGTCAGTCTGTGCGTGTGTTCAAATAATGTCGGTATGTATTCTCTGGCATGTAGTCTTTTAAGATTCGTTCTGATTCTAGTGTTGTATGCGATTTTAATGCAGAGATTTTGTAGCGTCTGTAGCTTCAAATGGTCAGAATGAGAAATACTACTCTACACGGGAATAGCATATGTCAGTACCGGTCGGATGAGCGAGTAGTAGATCAGGAGCTTGGTTCTGGGAAGCAGCGGACTTCGTCTGTTGAAGATGGGCTTCATCGCGCCGACTGCCTTTCTGGCTCTCACGTGTATCTTGGCTATGTGTGATTTCCAGTTGAGATGTGTGTCCATTGTCAGGCCCAGGTATACGACTTCATCTTTCCATTCTAGGACGTGTCCTCCCATTTCGATTTTGACGTCTGGTGTTCTTCTTTTTCGTTTCCTCGTGTACATGATCACTTCGGTCTTGGCCTCATTTAGTTTGAGTCGCCATCGCTTGTAGAACTCTACTAGAGCGTCGAGCGCCCTCTGTAGGTATATAGCCGCCATGTCTGCTTTCAGCGAGGAAACGTAAAGTTTGACGTCGTCTGCGTATATAGATAAGTTGCATCTCTCGTCTCGGGGGATGTCGTGCGTGAAGATGTTGAAAAGATGAGGTCCCAGTAGACTCCCTTGTGGCACGCCTTTTGGAATCTCACGTATTGTCGATAGCGCATTCCTGAGGAAGACTCTGAAGGATCTGTCTTTGAGATATTCTTGAATCAGTCTCGTTAGGTATATGGGCGTGTTTGTTCTGTGCAACTTGTGCAGTAGCCCTCTGATCCAAACGGTGTCGAATGCCTTCTCCAAGTCTATCAGTGCGGCGGCGATGTAGCGATTTTCGTTAAATCTTCTGGCGATGAATTCCGCTACTCTGGTCAGTTGATGGGTGGTGGAATGCCTCTTTCTGAATCCGAACTGCTCGTCTGGCAAAGTGTTGTTGTCTTCGTGGTGTGGTAGCAGCCTGTTGAGTATAACCTGTTCAAATATCTTGCTCAGCGTGGAGAGTAGACTGATCGGCCGATAGTTTGTCGGCTGCCTCTTGTCCTTGTTTGGTTTGGAGAAGGGCAGCACGGTCGCCGTTTTCCAGATCTGAGGGAAATGTCCTATGATGAGGCAGGCATTGAACAGCTTTGTTATGTAAATGATGGCTTTCTGCGGTAGATGTTTGGGTAGAATGTTGTGTATTTGATCGCTTCCCGGCGCCTTATTTGTCTTCAATCGCCTGATGATGACGACTACTTCGCTCGGTGTGCTGAAATGGATATCGGCCGTGCTCGTTTGCTCTGCTTGTTCGAGATCTCGCAGAGATTCTTCTACTAGTCTGTCCGTTTCCGGATCAGATAGGCCATCCGTGGCTGCGTAGGCTTTCTCGAATCCGTCGGCGAGCGCGTTTGCCTTTTCTTCCATTGAAAGTGCCAGCCCTGAGCCGTCTAGCTTCTCAAGCGGGGGTATCGTGTGATCTTGGTGTCTCAGAGCTTTCGCCATTTTCCATAGGCTGTTATCTTTGGGCGTGAGTGACGTAACTTTCTTCGTCCAAAGTTGGCGTCTGAGATCGGTGATTTCTTGCTTGATTTCTCGCTGTAAAGTGTTGTAGGCCGTTTTGAAGTAGCCGTCGCGCGTTTGATGGTAGATGCGTCGCAGGCGATTTTTCTCCTTAATGAGCGATAGGACGTGCTCGGGAAGCTTGACCGTGTATGTCTGTTCTTCTTTGAGCGGTATGAACGTGTCTTGGGCATGTTGTATGATTTCGGTGAGAGTGCTTGCGGCCTCGTCGATTTCTTCCTTTGAGCGCAGAGTTTCCGATGTGAGATGTATTCGTTCGTTTATCTCTTTCTTGAATCCTTCCCAGTCGGCATCTTTGTAGTTTCGCCGTTTTCTGGGGCTCCTTAAAGTCGTTCCTCCAATACTGAAGCTCACGGGCAGGTGGTCCGATGACAGTTCATCCAGCGTGCGCAGTTGCGAGATCGTCTTGGCGTTCTTCTCGAGTACGATGTCCAAGGTGCTGGGGTACTTTGCGCGCGCCGAGTAGAATGTTGGTTTGTCCGGTGCCATTATCGTGTAGTTATGCGTCTGCATATGCGTGAAGAGCGTTTTACCGTTCGCGTTGCCTCTGTAGTTATTCCAATAGTTGTGTTTGGCGTTGAGATCTCCTCCTAAAACAACAATTGGGCGCAAATTAAGTAGTTTATCCAGATCTTCTCTCACAAGACGGTAGTTATTATTGCAGTAGGCGGCGATGAAGGTATGCGCTCTATCCTCTATGATCAAGGGCGGATCCAGGATTTCTTTCTGGGGGGGGCACAAGGGGCGGAGGGGGGGGGGGGCGCCCCGGGTGCCACCCGATGGGGGGGGGGTGCCACTCAAGAGCACATTCCCCCATTTTTATGAAGTTGAAATTTGTGTTTGGGGGCGTTCAAGAATTGCGTAATGCAATTTTTGACCTCCCCCTCCCCCATGTAACGCGCAGTAACGTTTTCTTATACCCCCCCCCCCCCCCCCTAAACGTTTCGTAACGCCCAAGTGACAATTTTTACCTGAAAGTCACAATTAAGTTGCGCAAGGTACTGTAAAGTCGCTTAAATACCTTTTTTCTTGTTTTAATCGCGTTTGCGGTAATAAATAAAAGAAGAGATTTTTAACTCGCGATATATGTGTATATTGTTCATTTTATTTATGCAAGTTGCTATTTATAAAAAAATTGGGAATTATTATTATTTTTATCCGCCTTGTATTCCTTCCGGATCTCCACAATTTAACAGTCTTTCCTCATGTCCCAAATGCAGTTTTACAAGTTCTCAAAAGGAAGATTTAAAAATCTACAGAATGATTCACAGAAGAGAAAAACCTTTTTCATGTCCTGACTGCAACTACTCGAGTTCTCAAAAGAGATACTTGCTGACTCGTAGTGGAGAAAATTCTCCGACTGCAACTATATATGTACTACGAATAATTACAACTATTCATGTACTTCGAAGTGAATGAAAATCTAAAATTCACATGTTTAACCACAGTGGAGAAAAACCTATTTCGTGTCCTGCAACTATTCTTTTTCTCGAAAAAAAGTCCAAGATTTAAAAATCCACAGCGCGATTCATTGTGAAAAAAAACCTGTGTAGTGAGTGTAACTATGCTTATACGAAGAGAAATTAAAAAAATCGCATGTTTTCCCATAGTGGATAAAAACCTTTTTCGCTGCAAATATACATGTTCTACAAAATAACAAATGAAACGTCACATATTTACCCACAGAGGTGAAAAATCTTTTTCATGCCCCGATTGCCACTATTCATTTTATCGCAAGGGACATCTAATCACGTGTTAACCCACAGTGGACAAAAACCTTTTTCGTGTCCCGACTGCAACTAATCGTGTTCTCAAAAGGGACGTACAAGAACGCACTAGCTGATTAACGGTGAAGAGTAAACTTTTTCGTGTTCTGACTGCAACTATTCATGTACTACAAAGGGATATCTAAAAAATCTTATATTTACCAACAGAGGAGAAAACCCTTTATCAGAAAATTTATACATAATACTTGAACGGCCCTTTTGTCAACTATTATCGGGGGGTGGAGGGGACTTTTCCGACCGTGCTTTCCCCCGACCGTACCGCTCTCGCAAACGCTGATTATCATATTTCATTTGCAAGTGCATGAAAGGGATGCAACGAACGTAATTCGCAATTCCGGCCAGAAATAGACAAGAGTTTGACTCGTGTTTTTTCTGTTATTTTATTCGTATATTTTAACAACTCTGATAATTTGTTTGCTTCCAAATATGTACTGTGATGGAATCTCCACAGTACACAAAAATACCGTCCTGGGGGGGGCACGTGCCCCTGTGCCCCCCCCCTAAATCCGCCCTTGTCTATGATGACTTCGATAACTGTGGCTTCAGTATATTTCAGCTTTGGAGTGGGGATTCTTGTAGAATGGATTGACGAACGAATATGGCAGTGCCTCCGCCTGCTCCTTCCAATCGGTCGTCTCGGTGAACTTCAAAGCCGGGCACTCTCAGCGGCGTGTCGTGTTTAAGATGTGTTTCTGAGATGAGAATTACATCAGTATCGGTGTTATTTGCTAGAGCGAGCAGTTCGTCAATTTTGAAGCGGATGCTATGGGCATTCCACAGGAGAACGTTCACCATCTCGGGATTAGACATCGATGGTGGACGTGATGAGACCCATAAGGATCCAGGCTCTTGCAGCTTTGCTGGAAGCTGCGGCCAGCTCCGGTCGCAGGCGATCTAGTCCCTCGAGCAGGGCCATCATCAGTTGGGCATCGCTTCTAGCCTCTCCTGCGGGCTGTTGCGTGCGGGGCTGCGTGCGGGGCTGCTCCTCGTGTCGCTCCTCGCTCCTTCCGCCGGCTACGTTGGCCCAGCTGCGTCCATCTGTCCTCGGCGCCTGCTGCGCCTGAGGATGTGGCCTGCTGGCTCCTGGGGCCTGACGTTGGGGCTGTCGCTGGTGCTGCTGGAGCGAGGCGACGTAGGCGACCCTCTTCGGGCAGCCTCTGAAGTTGGCGGGATGGGGGCCTCCGCAGTTGCAGCACGCGGCTGGCTCGTCCCTGGTAGTTTTGGGGCACTCGGCTGAGGCGTGCTCCACCAAGCACTTCACACACCTCGCGGTGTGGGCGCAGTTTCGGGACCCATGCCCGAAGTTTTGACAGCGGTAGCATTGTGTCCCGTGCTGTAAGTGGTTGCTGCGGTGCTTTTGTAGGCGGATTCTGCAGTGGCAAAGGTATTTTACTGCCGCCCTCAACTGGCCCATATTTACTTCTTTGTCGAAGGTGGCCAGGTACATCGGGTATTCAGCCGAGGCGGTTGTCATCTTGACTACTTTAACAGGGGGGAAGCCTTGTTCGGTCAGGTCGGCTGCGATATCTTCCGTCTCAACGTTCGGTAGGCCCTTGATAACGGCCTTCTTCAGCTTTTCGGCCTCCGCCGTGTATGTGTGCAAGCCTCGTGCCTCCGCTCGCAGCCCGTTGGTGAGAGCTCAGTGGTCCGCCATGCTTCGCACGAAGATATTTGCAGTTCCGCCTCGGTTGTAGCGGAACGTAAAATTCGGGTGCCCGATGTGGCCCTGCACCGCCGAGGTGATTTGGGCGTGGGTGAGAGTCCCCAGGGTCATCACAACCGGGGGGACACGATCTTTACGGGCAGGCTGGCCGCTGGTACCTGCGGGAGAGAAAGCAGAATTAGTGTTAATGCGCTTTGGTTGCGGTGCGCCGCCGCCTTCGCTTACCTCATGAAGATTTCCGAAGCGGTTGCCGACAACAACCGCCCGGGGTTCCTGAGGTGACAGGGGCCTCTTAACGGGGTTGGACGGCCTCGTCCAACCTTCCTCCTGCCTGGTCGTCTCCATGTCCTGGGGGGGTAGCGTGGGTCTGGGGGGTGGGACGTAGCCCGAAGCTGGGCCTACTGCGTGGCGGCTGGGTCCGGGTGCGGGTGCTGGGCCGGTCGCGGGCATCTCGGGGGGCGGCAGGGCGATAGCCGGCTGCGTCCTCGGGTCAGGGTGGGGCTGGGGCTGGGAGGCGGGGATCGTGAAGATGATCGACCCCGTCTTAGTCTGGCGCCTGTACTGGCGGGCTCCCAGGGGGATCTCAATTGGTGAATCCTCCGGGTTGGCGGGTTCCATCCGCCCGGGGAACATCCGGACGGCGGGGATTCTGTTCTTTTTCTTCTGGATTGGGATGGTCTTGGAATGATATCTCGGAGGGGCCAGGTCGTCCTTCTATGTTGCCTTGATAAAGGCAGTTGGTGGCGCGGGCGCCGGCGCAGGAAGCAGGTGTCTGGCCGTGCGAACACAAGCCAGACAGAGCGAATCGGGGGCGAAAAGCGGAGCGTCTCCATAAGCGACTGTCGCGGACGGCAGTCACTCAGCGAATCCGAATCTCCGGCCTGCTAAGGTGAATTCGACCGTCGTTCGTCCAATACGCCGTGCCGCGGGCGTATATTTGTTTACACGCTTTCTTCACTTACGTCGTTAAGATTCCCACATTATTTGTCTTCTTCTTATTTTCTTTGATAAGGCAAATTCGACAGTAATTCGCAGAGTCACGATTTCTTTACTTACGTCGCGTCATTAAGATTCTGAATATATTTTAGGGTAGGTACCTATATTGTCCTTTTTAGATGTAAATTTTGACTACATGGGTATTATAGTTTAAAATTTTATGGCAAAACCTATTATCGGATTCCATATATAAAGAAAAATTTGATCATAAACACAACATAATATTTAGTCAAAATGAAGGTATGTCCATTCCAAAAATTACAAATAACAAGAAACGGACATTCACAAATCTTGTACCCATGGGCGTAGGCACGGTGGGGCAAGGTGGGGCGTTTGCCCCACCCTGGCTGACCGATGCATGACTTCTGGGTCGACCGAGTCCAGAACACGAACATGGTTTTCCTCCTATTTTTGTACTTGGAACACATGGATGGTTTGATGATCCATCGAAACACATCTATGATGATCTATGAAACTTTCTTAGAATTGTCAAAGCATCGTCCACGGACCTCTCTCAATCATTCTCACTATAAAAAATCCAAGCGCAAAACAAAATATGGGGAATTCTTGCAATTCACCACAGACGGTGTTGCCAGTCGCTACAGTGTGTTGCCAGTCGCTAATTATAAGTTCATTTAAGAAAGAAGATTACCGGGTTTCATCACAGAATAAGCAATGAAAATTCCGTGCTCATTATTTAGATTTTATCGTATTTTTATGAATACTTATTATCTAATGATGCCTACTACTTTTTTTATTTTATTTAATTATTTTTATTTCTCTGAATTTTATTTTACTACATTCTTTCCTGTGTTTCTTTGCATTAGATTTTTACTTTCAATTTTGACTCTGTTCTATTTTTACTCTTATTTACTCGTATACCTACCTTTTCAATGTATGGGATGTGTGGGATTGCACTCACCCCCCTCACACCCTGGAATAAAGACCATTATTATTATTTTTATTTAAATCGGTCAGAATCGTAGATGCGACAAAAAAGTGAAATGAAATGGTTTAATTTTTAACAAGATTATTTTTTATTGTGAAATTTTGAAAATTGTTTTTGAAATTTTGTTATTATTTATTGTGAAATTTTGCCGCTCCTTAAAAGTGCCGCCCGGGGCGGACCTCCAACTCCTAACAAAGTTCGGAGTTGGAAGGTTGGCTTAGGTGTGGAAATAGCATATCTTTTTCATACAATAATAACGTTTGAATTAGGAAATTACTGAAAACCGTTGAAAACAAAAGAGTGTTGTTAACTTGCCACATTGTATGTGTGACAATGGTGAGTCCATAGATATATATGGTCAGGGCCGGATTAACCATGTCGGGGCCCCTAGGCAATGCACGTCTCGGGGCCCCTTTACCAATGGCGGACTAACGGGGGGGGGGGGGGGGGACGGGCGGCCCGCCCCTGGTCTCTGGTCCAAACGACCCTTTGTTCCCTGGATCAAATCCTAAACAAGGCTTTAAGGCACCAGCACACGATAAAAAAATAAATTGTAATTTCTTTAAATTTCATTTTCTGAAAGATGCATTTGTTCAAAATGCTCTCACCATGTATTAAAGAAATTCGAAATATTGACGGCGATGGAGTATTTTATGTGAAACCGTTTGAAACAGTTTGTATGTTGAATTATTCTTCGGAAAAACGAAAAACGGAACGAATCATTTTAACACGTTTTTCAACCAGATTGACGACGTATAAAAAAAAACTATGCATCCCATTTACATGCACCAAGTCTTAAACTGTTCGAAAATCTAGTGTCTATGGCACCACGAAGTGGATTTTTGATACCTAAAAAAAAAAAATGCGTACCATAGAATGTTATTTTCGATTTTTTATGATAAATTTTCATTTCATAAAAGAAAAATAGAGGGGGCCCTTTATAAAAAAAAATCCTAAGTGGTTCCTAACAGTTTTTTTCTAAAAGTTTAAGACTTAGCGTGCAAATCGAATGTATGGTTTTTCTAATATGTTGTCAACCAGGTTGAAAAACTTAATTTCTAGAAAAACGCGTTCAAAGTTTTGCTGAAGGATAATTCAACATACAAACTGTTTAAAACTGTTTCATATCAAATGCTGTATCTCCGTCAATTTTACGAATTTCTTTAAAACATTCGGTGAGAGCTTATAAACAAATGCATCTATCAGAAAATGAATTTAAAAAAATTACTTTTTTTTACAGTGTCCTGGTGCCTTAAAGTCTTGTTTAGATTTGATCAAGGGAACATGGAGGCCTTTGGAGGCCCCCCGACTCAGACGCCCGTGTGAACTGAATAAAAAGCTTGTCAAATTCAATCAACTTCTTAAACTAGGGTGGGGGGCTCAATCTGTTAACTACATCACGAAGGTATGCCATCACCCCATTCAATAAAAAATATAACGAATAAAATACAATACAATAACTCTTTATTGCACATAAAAGGACACGTAAATAAAACAAAAATAAGTAAAAAAAAAAAAAAAACAGTTCAATGAGCGGTCTTATCAGTAATGTGTAATGTGATCTCTTCCAGACAACCTTGGTACGAGGAGGAACAAAGAATTTTAGCAAGCAGATAGGTAGTGCACACTAAAGCTGGTACAACATTTATATTTTAAACATATAATTAGAAATAAAAGCAACAAAAAAAAAACTAAAACAAAAAAAAAATCCAGAACAAACCACACACCATCACATCCCCATTGATACTAAGTATTGCTGCTTAATAAATAGAAGGAAAGTAAAATACAACTGCGTTTGAATATTTATTTTAATTTTTTACTTTTTTATTATTTGTGCATGATGTGAACATTGGTTATTGGGTTATAACCTAATTATTATAATTTGTTGTTTTCTTTAATGCATGTAATGTTACTAACCTGTAAATGTTCCTAATAAAAAAAATTTAAACATATTGAAACCTAACTTTTTCCAAAATCTGTGCCAGAGTTGCTCACTAATTGACAGTAAGTACTTGCTCACCATCGACGCAAGTCATTTTTTCTCGGGGCGCGGGGCCCCCAGTCAATGCGGGGCCCCTAGGCAGTTGCCTACTCTGCCTAAAGGATAATCCGGTACTGTATATGGTGAGTCTATTTATATAATATCATTAGCTTCAATACTATTTTTTTGTTTTCTTTAGGTTTTTGTGATCACAAACACGATTTTTAAATTGGTTATGTTTATGTCGGTTTACTTTGTGAATATTAGGGTGTGTCAATTATTTCAACTTTTGAATTTAGAAATGCATGGGGTCTCAAAAGTTGCGTCTTACAAAGAAAAATGAGAAATGCATTTAAATTTATTTAAAAAAAATGGTTATTAGCCCGCTAAAATGCATTGAAAATAAAAATCCTAAACACTTTTTTTTTAAATTATATAATATTTTTTCAGTATTTGTCTTTTAACGTTTGTTTGTTATTAAAAAATGCGTAAAGCTGAAAAAAAACAACAAGTTTATGAATACAAGTAAGTCAATAAGAATACTGATTTTATCCAGAAAAAATGTTTCCCCTTTTATATTTTTAACAAACAGATCACATATATTTAAAAAAAAAATTACGTTATTTGTACATACTGCAGTTATGAAATAAAAATTAAGTTTGGTACAAAATATATGGACCCATTGTTTTTTTGATTTTTTTTTCCAATTCACGAAATCTATTTTTTTAAACTTCCGGCCATTTTAGCAGGACAATAGTGAACAACAATTTCATTTATGTTTACGTTTTTGAATAGCTACAGATCATACGCAACTTTTGAGACCCCAGGCGTTTAAAAATAAGGCCATTTTTCTTCTATTTCCGTCATTAATAATAGTTTTTTTTTAATTCAATAATAGGCCACTTGCATAGATTTCATAACGACTTGGAAAAAATCGTGTGGATAGATTTTTTTACTAAGATTACGAAAATGTTAGTAAGAATTTTTAGAAATGTAGAGTTTTTTTTATTTTTAAATAAATAAATCCATTATTTGAGCTAATGACGTCACTACATGAAAATGTCCCGTCTCCGATTAAGTTCCCTTAATTTTGTAAACTTCCACACAATTTTTTTTTTTTATATGGCAACACTTTGATTTCCGGCGAATTTTTGAAGTTTCGTTTAATTTTCACTAGATTTATTATTTGTTCTATGCGAACTTATCCTTTGGTTTGATTTTTTGATAAAGATGGCGGTGTTTTTACAGATGTCACGAAGAGAACCCCGTACAATTTATTGCTATGCGTGTGGAAAACGTTTTTTTTTTAAAAGATTTTCTGCTATGTAATTATCGTTTTTTCGCACCCATAAAATTATGTCCCGTCTTTCCGGTTTATAAAAAATGGTCTGATTTTTCGAATTGAAATTTTCAAAAAATCGCCAGGGTGTCAAAAATACAATTAAAAAAAAAAATACAGAATGTCTTAGAATATTTGCCTAAACAGGAAAAAAAATTTACAAAATGTCATGCAAGTGGCCTATTATTATAAATCACAAAGCTTCAATTTCGCCAAAACTAAAAAGTACTTAGGCAATCATAATTTAATCAAAACAAAGTAGACACTTAAAGATTTCTATACATAGCCAGAATTACTTTACTTTACTTACTTTTATTACTTAGACTCTTGACATCAGATGCCGCCGATGTAGTGATGTCAACCAACTTCTCAAGCGCCAAAAGTACCCATTGGATATGAAAAAAAATTATCTGTCAAGCGCCGGCATGGCGGTCCAGAGAGGAGGGGGAGGTTGGGAAGTACCTGGCTATTCAGATCTGCACTAAACATGGCTAAAGTAATTTCAAGCGAATATTTCCATTCTGAATGGTACTCTCTCAGGAATGTAGTAATTCCAGAGAGAGATTGTTCATACCGTCACCGGTGATCGTCCTTTTCCTTCCCTAAGGTCTTGTATGAAAACGAAAAAGACAGAAGACACTAGAATGATGACGTCACATACAAACTCTCTCTGGAACTACTATACATACCACTCTTATACAAGATGCAAATATTCTGCACAGTAATTCACACCTATATGTAATAAACAACATTTTAAATAATATGAAAATAGATTGCCTGTGTCTGGTTTCTAACTTCTGGGTTTGGATCCAAGGAGCCTGTTACTCCGCCAAGGAGATCATAACTATCCATTATGGTGCAAATGTTGAAAATGTAATGAAAATCATGTGTTTTTTTATAAAATAATTTATTGCAAAGAGTCACTTCTTAAATATACCTACTATCATTAATGTTTTAAAACAGTTGTAATAGGCCGCCAACTGAGGGATCAAAGGTAGGACTGGCCATTAGAATAGCTGTTTATAATGTGACTACCTCCCAAGAATCCCGACTGCCCGAGACCGGTGGGATTATGACAAATGGCATTAATATAAATCAATTTATGGCTTAGGATCACACATTTTATATAAACTAAATTTACATTAACCTTTCACATGACAAGGCGCAAAACAAAACTCGAGTTACATGAAGGGTCACTGAGATACCCCATTTTGTTTTAAGGTTATGTAGGATTACAGAAAAAACGACACAATAAAATCACTATTTTAGCTGTTAATGGTAGAAAATTCAGAGATTTTGGTTACCACTATTGGCAATGGAAAGTTTAATATTTTTTGGTACCCATGACTGAAATATTTTCCTTCAGTTGGCGGAATAAACAGCTATATATATCATTTATATTAAAAGTAGACACATGTTAATAATTTGCTCAATATGAGCTACAACAATTTCACAATGATGTAAAAACAAAACTATTGTAATTATTATAATTAAATTATTTCGCAACTAACTTCATGGCACTGTTAGACATTGTATTTAATAATAATATGTACGTTTACAGGATGTCCAATCTGAATGGAATTACATATTTATCTCATAAGAATGAAGCATTCGAAAGACTTTTATATGCTGGATGATGAAAACAATTCAAGAAAAACAAACATTGTTTGCGGTTATGTTTCAAAAAGATGTGAGTGGGAAAGAATCATAAATGTTTAAACTAATATTTTAAAAAGTAGGATAGTCAGATAATCAAGAACTATAATTTATTTTAAGCCTAAAAAGCGATCAAAATGGACACCCTGTTTTCCTTACACTAATCTATACTTAAGTCATTAATTTGTACAGCGTAATATTTCCTCTAGATTTAACATTCTCTCTGGCACACTAATTTAGAGTAATATCACAAGTATTCATGGAATAATAATAATAATACATATTCCTTACTTATCAGTCTTAACCTTCCACAAGCCAAATGGCAAACATACCGTTCGTTACCATGTGGGGTCACCAAGTTACCCCATGATTTTAAATTAATTTTATTTTTTTAAAAGAAAGACAAACAATCCCATGTTACAAAGGTCCTGAAAAAAATGATTCTCCACACTCCCATTATAAGCTGAATTGGTTTTGGATCGTATGATATTTATATTATAGCTGTTGGCTGTTGTAAGCAGATTCCCGATGGTGGAGTTACTCAGTTACCCCTCACTATTACGAGAGAGTTATATAACTTTCTCTTCTATTCAATTTCCATCAAATTTACACCTAAATGCTTTCACTTGTGCTGCGTTCAATACTCTTTTCTTTCAGAAACCTTGTTAGAAAATATTCAATATTTTAATAATTATTATTAGGTTCAGACTATCAGTATAAAATTATTACTGCGTAAACTTAAAATGTTAATAATACATTATAATATCTGCTTGCTCAAGGAAAAAGGGTATGAGTCCAAATAAGCTCTAATGGAATGAGTACACCAAGGACCAGTTGTTTCGCAGAAATTCAAATGTAACGTTGTCATAAAATGGACGTTCAGCGCCATTATGTTTTTTTGGATATTTGAAAGGTCGTCGTTATTCGCAGATTGTAGTTGCGTTTCAGCTTTCTATCAAATTGTAATAAGCTGACAAGCTTATAAACGTGATAGTTGTATTCTTCCACTGATTCAGTAAAAAAAAACAAAATGGCGCGGAATGGCCATTTGATAACTTTGTCACATAATAAAGCCTTGTGTCCTTGCTATATTTTGAAATACCGAATAAAATAAAATATTATAATTGCAAGATGTTCTGTGCACTCGGAGGTAATTTTATTCATCACCCGCATCCCTTGAACATTTGTGGATATTATTTGTCTCGTAATAAAATATCTTAAAATTGCTCATTCGTTACTACATCGATACCTTTCATAACATTAAAAAATATTCCAACTGGAAAATATTGCTTAACTTGTTATTGTGTTAACATTTTCGGAGCAAGTAATCAAATATTTTATCTTTCAAAGTAGTGAGTGGACGGCATCGCAACTATAAAAAGAAATTAATATTTAAATGCCCATTTCTGTACATCTTAAATATAACACGCATTCATTAAAAAAAACTGTACACCACATCACAAATATAACACGCATAAAGTCTTTTCATTAATACACAGGGACCTCGAATATGCCTCGTTAATAACAATCTTGACGATGAAATAAAAGGACAAAATTTTTTAATTATATACATTTGTGCAGGATGTTAAAGGACGTGCTTGACTTACTTTAACCAGTAATTCTTGACATTATTTGAAGCAAAAAATGTAAATGCGATTTTGGTCACATTTTTGATGTTTTAATTATTTTTTTCAACTTAAAACATAAAAAATCTGTAAGTACCGGAGAGTTAAAGCCGGGGTACATGGTTGTGTGGTTACTCGACTTAGTGAACAATGATGACATGTGGAAGAAGTTTATTTTTTTTTTGGTTTTGAAGGAAAAAAATTAAATTTAAAAAAATCAAATAAGTGACCAGAGATTAAAATTTTATTTACATTTTTTAATTCAAATAATGTCAGGAATCAGTGGTTATAGTAAATCAAGTATGCCCTTAACACCCTGTATACATTCATTCATATCAATAAACTCAAAAATAAAACTTCTTCATGAATCAATTGAAGAGTTGTATGCAATAACAACTTATATTTTTGGTGTCTCAAATCCCTTCTTTATCTGCTGTTTAAATATTACTTCTGTAGATTTTACACAGATGGAGCTATGTACCTGAAAAAATTATTTTCATCATAAACTAAAAAATATTTTCATCATAAACTCTTATTGCATCCAGCTCCTTAACTATAATATTTGTTCTGCTTATTTATTTGCAACCGGCACTAATAACTTCTTGCTAAATCCATAAAACTCCATGGATCATGGAATCAGCTCTGGAATTTTTGGAAATCTGAGATAATCGTAATATGTAAGTGTTTGTATATGAAAATAACATAATTTTATGCTCATTTACATATAACACACCAGAAATTTCCAGAGCAAGTTTTACATCTCCCAAACAGGTATTTGCGACTTTCTCATATTGGGATAGCTGCCGATGGCTCACACATACGACAGCTGCATGCAGGTAAAAAAATCAGTTAAACTTTTCTTGTTCCAAATTAATATTGTTTCTCAGAGGAGCGTTACTGTTTCGTTTCATAGTGGCTCCTTCATAATCACCGGCAATAGCTTTGGGGTAGAGTTTGGGTGTTCCGCGGTCACTGTTGAGGTTGTTGGCTTTGGCAGGGCCCAGTCCTCCGGGGCTGGTGCCCGAGAAGGAGGGCTGTCTCTTCTTGGGGACCTCCTTCAAAGGTACACTGACGTAGCTGTTCTGCTGCGTCATGTAGTGCGGCGAGGAGGGGATGCGGGTGGCCCTGCGCCGGCGACGCAACTCGAAGATGAAGCCGAACAAGCCGCCCAGGATCAGGCCGACAAAGAGGGCGCCAACTAGACCCCACCACATGCTGCCGCCTTCGCCCCCGCCAGCACTGGACGCCATTACGACTGTGGCTTCTGGCCGGCGCGCCGCTAGTGGGTGTAACTCTGCAACACAATCAAAGTTTCATTATTAATTATTTATTTATTTCTATACATATCTCAAGAACTATAATAAATATGACATCTTTTGTTCTTGTTTGTTTCTTAATTAAAACCATTAAGAAACAAACAAGAACAAAAGATGTCATAAACACAATAAAAAAGCTAAAGTGGAAGTGGTCAGGCCACACAATCAGATGAAGTGAAAAATGGCAAAAATTAGTCATGAATTGGTTCACAAGTGACAAGAAGAGAAAACGAGGTAGACCATTTAGA
The DNA here is from genome assembly GCA_917563855.2 of Limnephilus lunatus. Lineage (NCBI taxonomy): Eukaryota > Metazoa > Arthropoda > Insecta > Trichoptera > Limnephilidae > Limnephilus > Limnephilus lunatus. The sequence continues at coordinate 82,984,759 of OU830596.1, read as the reverse complement.
CGGTGGGTTAACGACATCAAAGCCATAGCAGGTGGTACATGGACAAGAGTAGCTAATGATAGAGAGAAATGGCGACAGTTGGAGGAGGCCTTTGTCAACTAGTGACATACAGACAGGGAGTTGATGCATGATAAGTGTTATAAGTATTATAAATAATGTAATGTAATTTAATGTCTGAATAAAGGCTATTATTATTGTTATTATTATACATATCTCACTTTTCCACAAAAACTACCAATTCCCCTTCATGATTGTAAATTCTGTGTTCTACAGAACACCCCACTAATTCCACAGAAGTAAAGAAAAATCTAGGATTCTAGTAAGAATGGATACTATTCGGCTTTGGCAAATCGGTGCCCGGAGCGATCTGCTCCAATTGCACCTGGACAGGGCCTACCCTTTGGTTAGTCATTATTTAAAATTTGAAAACAAAAACAATTTTAAAACTTTTTTCTTTTTAAAAGATTTGCTTACAATAAATAGTGTGTGAGTGGCTTTAGCACAGTTCTCCAATACTTATAGAAGGTCTCCAATACTTATAGCATCTGTCATGCATAAAAATAATTATTCCTAATCAATAAATTTATAGAGAACAGTAAATAAACCATCAGGAAGTTTAAATGTTTCCAAATTAACAGGTCTCTAATTACCCAGCAACCTGAAGGAAACAAATAATAACAGAGACATAAAATTTATTTTTATACAACAGAACAGTGACAAAACAGAATATGATAAAATAATATGTTAGTTTAGCTCAGTTTAGGTGAGGTGAGATTGGTTTTTTATTATTTTTGTTCACTTTGATTTAGAGTTCTGTTAAGTCACGGAAGCATATTTTTTATTTCAGTCAGTAAAGAAATAATGCTTACCATTATCAGTATCGTTATCGGTGTAGAGACAGGGGCGCACCTGGTGCGGGGGCCCGAGGCAGGCAGGGTGCACCCGCTCGCAGGTCCTCCAGCGCCGCTGCTCTTCCTCTCCATCGCACGCCGACCACTCCGACCATTCTCCCCAGCCTACCGCCTCTGCGCATCAAACAAACACAACAGCATATTAATCAAGTTTATAGTCTCTTTTCTATAAACTATGGAGTCCCTCAAGGATCTCTCATGAGACCATTACTAATACAAATATAACATGAGGAATTACTACAACTAGGTTATTTGGAAAGCTTTTTTGAGTTGCACACAAAACCATGATTTTTATCTCCTCGCTCACGTGTGCCACAACACAAATTATATGTTTGTGGATAAATGTATGCCATACTTTGACATTTGTGACTTATGATTTGTTGGAAGTTTAGAGTATGTAAAGATATTTAGAGAAATAAGCATGTTCTTACCTTGACAGGGGGGCCCCTGGCAGTGCTTGAGCTGCAGCGGGGAGCCTTGGCAGCCCCCGGACAGCAGGCAGGGCCGGCGCCGCTCCGAGCGCCCCGAGCCACATGACACGGAGCAATCTGACCATTCGCTCCAGCAACCCCAGCCATCTGCAAATTAAACCAATTAATTTAACAATTAAGTTTATACTATTACGGTCCTGGAGAAGGTTAGTTATAATTGAAACTAGTTGACTATGAATTTGAAAAATTGTGTAATAAAGTGGTTTTAAAACAAAGTTTTTTTTTCATATAAATTGTTATTATGCCTTTTCAATGCAATCTATCCCATCATATTGCACATTTAAAAAAATGCACATGTTTGTAGAACTTCATAGATGACGTACGAAACATTTTGAACGGAGATAGCCTCCGATGAATTACACATCCGACAGCCACACGGCTGTCGGATGTATAATTCATCTACGCAGATAAGTGAAATGACAGTGATATAACAGAACATTGAAGAAAAGTGAAGAAAAATAACAAACAAACAATAAAACTAACTTAAACAAAACAAACCTAACCTATTTGTATTATCCGGTTACCATAAAAAACAATTAGCTACAAACCAATAACAAATCATGCGCACCCCATCATAGGATTTGGCAATTTGGCAAAGACAAAGCACAAGACAGTCAAAGATTATTATAGAAAAATGTTAAACTGTGTTTGCATCTTACATATTACATTGGTATGTAAATGCTTCATTTTTAAAGCATGGAGTTTGCCAAAAATTACCTTATTTTGGATTGTAAACATTTGGCGTGGAATTGAATGGGAATAAATGATTGTAACATTTCAGGGACATATTGTAAGTAGTAACCAGACAAAAACAAAAACAAAAAGTTAGGTTAGTTTAGATTAGGTAAGGTTTGTTTTTGTTTTTCATTTTTCTCAACTTTTCTTCAATTTTCTGTTTTTCAATATTATGTATTTCATGAATCCCTTGTAATTACTGATTTATTGAACCTTATCTACGCAGCTGTCGAATATGTAATTCATCAGAGGCTATCCCCGTACACAATGTTTCTATAAATTTCTACTAAAATAAATAATTTTTTTACTATGTGCCTCTGTGATCCCTCCCATATGAATAAAGAAGAAGAACCAAGAGTACGACTTTAGATAAGTGTGATGTACTGACCCATGCAGGAATGCGTGTTGCAAGCGCGTTGCGCCGTAGAGGACCCCTCGCAGGGGGTTGTCAGGCAGCGGCGCCGCGCCCACTGCTGGCCGCCACCGCACTCAGCTGTGCAGGCGCCCCATCCCTCCCAGGGGCCCCAGCCCTCTGCCCCTGCCCCATCGTCCTGGGCCCACGGCCGCTCCTCCTCCTTGCTGAGGAACACCTTCAGGCTGTCCGTGCCCTGCGCACGGCATGTGAACTTGAAGCGCTTCTCAACTACGCTGTGATCACTGCCATCTACAAATTGAATGAACGCATAATTAATATATTGACATCATATATCATATACAGATGCATGATAAAAATCTCAAAGTGGTACACCAAAGAAAAGGCAATTTTGTCTTTGATACCATAGTTTTAATACTCAACTGCCACGCGTCGTAAAAGGTCGTGTCTAAATAGCAGTAAGTAAATTGAATTAAAAAAGTGCTAAAATACCCTTGTGCGTGACGAGAAAATGTTTCCATTACATGGCAAACACTAGTAAAAGCCAAAGCATAACATTTCATCAGTAAATACATTTTATTTATTATTTACTATGTCAGGTCATTATTATTTCAAATCTATATCCATCATCTATAGTATTTTGCTAATTTGTTTTAGTTTTAGTATAGACATCTTTTATTAGATTTTAAATAAAAATAAGAATGTGGAAGGTCGCAATCTTTTAGCACTAAAAAAAAGTCAATTTGTCTGATTCAGAAGTCAAACATAACCCCATATTTGAATCTATTACAGTTTTTTCTAAAACCGGTGTTACCATGGTAATAAATAGTTCCTTTTTATTAAATTTCTACACTCTCTTGATGGACTCGTAGTCAGTGTATCACAATTATTAAACATACTAATTTCATTGCCAGTGCAAGGAGGGAATATTTGAATTGTAGATCATAATATTGTACTACACTGTAGTCAATTTTTGTTTACAATACTACCGCTGTGGGTCGAACCATGGTGCCTTCTAGACAATATCATAGAAGATACTGTGTTTTTACCTTTGATGACAAAATAAAACTTAATCTAGTGAGGTAGGTGTTCACAAAACACTACTACTAATCCATTTACATACATACAGTTACTTATTATTAACATTTTTTTTTAATTACTGAAACTTATTCTCTAGGTAAACCACTGTAATCATTTGTAAAATGTATGTGCGAGAATAGACATTAAAAAAGGTTGGGTTGTATTGGAAACTTGGCATGTTGATATAATTGTTTATCTATTATGATGAGTAGAGGCAGTACTCACTGGGGTGCATCGTGATCCAAGGGCTCCAAGCGCTAGTCCGTCTCGTGTCGCAGGGCTGCAGATTGCAGGGTTCGGCCAGGGTGGCGCAGCCTGGGCAGGGTGCAGCACCGTGTGCGGGGGCCGGGCTGTCGCAAGAGCGGCTTCGCCACCGAGCGCCCCCGCCGCACGCAGCGGAGCAAGGTGACCACGCGCCCCATTCACCCCACGCTGCTTCTGCCACAGCTACTACGGGAGCTGAGAAATAGGGAAAGTATTTTGTTTAACCTTTTAAATGCCAGTAGGTAGAAGTGTAGCTGTGCACAGCAAGCCGTGAACTTTTAATCAAAATAAATCATTTTTAAATCTTATTAAAAAAAAAAAAAAAAAAATCAAAATAAAAAAAAAAAAAAAAATTAAAATCATCCCAATAGATGTCTCTGTGTGGTACATATTTTAAATTAATAAAATATGGGACATATGTATGATACAGAGGCTCAAAAAGAGCGAGAATACTCGCTATTTTTCTATGGCCGGCCTGCTGGGCACGGCCAAGAATGCGAGATATCTCGCTCTTGGCACAGAAACGGTTAACATACTGTGAATTGGAATATCCGTCCAGGGATCGAGAAAACGCTAGTGAGATGGGTATGGGTATGTGTACGTACAGTCAAACCCTCTTAACCACTCAGCAAGATAAGCAGATATACACGTTAATATGCCGACATCAGTTAAGTACAATAAGCGTGTTTACACGTCAACGCGTATGTTTATACAGAAATCGTCATAACTCCGTTATTGTTCTAGTGACATCCATAAAACAAAAAGGAGAAGCTACATAATAAATCAAGCTACCCATCACTATTCAAGATGTCCATAGAAATAGATAAAAAAATCTTTTCTGTCAGATACATGATAGACCGCCAAATTGCCTATCCACTGTTCGACATCGTTATTTTTTTATTAAATATTCTTGTATGAAATGATAAAAAAGCGAGGTGACCAAATTGTTTATTATTCATTTATAAGATAGAATAAATATTGTCTTTTATATAATCCGTGATTTTAGTACCGTTTTCACATAAAAACATCACGTGAGTCATTTTTTCATTTTTTTTATGTTCGCATTCTAAATTTTAATGTTTACAAATGTTAATATTTATTTGTAACATAACAATTTGAAAGCTTATTTCATATCCTTTCAAAAACAGTTTTTAGTATTCGGCTAAGTTCGGAAATGTTTCATTTATAGAGCTTTAATTGTGAAGCGGAAATAACATAAAGTTTTCGTAAATCTGACATGTCGTTTAAGACGTAAAAAGTGCATATTCGCGATGTATCGGAGTGGTTAAGTTCCCGCTTAAGAAGTTTCGTGGCTTAAAAAGTTTGGTTTTTTCGATCCCTCTGCCTAAAATTGACCCAATTTTTCCCACATAAGGTTTTCCTGCTTAAGAAGATTGTTTTTTCCGGTCCCTTGAAAAACTTCTTAAGAGGGTTTCACTATATTTATGTATCTTTTAGGTAAAAATAGTTGAATAATAAGCTCCCGATAAAATACACCTTATAACTTTTTCATCTGATATCATTGCGTCACTTTTAGCAGGCGTGTGTAAGGTCAATCAGGGTGGGGGGAGTCTGTGCCTTATGTGTTAGCTAAAGCGGCAGTACATTAGTCTCGTCTAATGTAACAGACTCACCCCCAGGAGTTAATATATACCTACAATGATTTAACCAAAAAACTTTCTTCCAAAATAAAGTCAATTTTTAACATTTTGGTTTTACTATGACAAAAATTTAAAGTTTGGAAATGTGGAGTGGATGAAAGAAGAAAGGTGTGAGTGGTAAAAGATCTCGGGGACGTCTGAGGAAGACATTGCACGACATAGTGCAACAGATATTTGAGTCAGGTCATGTCAAGAGTCAGAATAACAGAAGAGTACATATATCCTTTCTACGTTGTGTTGGTTAGTTATAAATATGTATGTAGTTTAATAATTTAATTTAATCAATTTTAAGATCAATGCAATTAATAAAATGATTTCGTTACTTGTAAGTATGCACATGCATATTAAATGTAACTACATATTTAAACATACCTGGGCATGGAGGGTTTTGAGTGCAATATATCTCTTGTCGGTCTGTTCCTACACACAAGCGGCCACCGTGGGCGGGTGCTGGAGCCCCGCAAGAGCGACGCCGCCACTTAACAGCCACGCCGCAAGATGCGCTGCACGCCGACCAGCCCGACCAGGCGGTCCACTGGCCATGCTGAGTGCAATTAGCCACGCGGATCGTGGCGCCCCCGCATTGCCGTCCACCGCCTCGTGGCGGGGGGGAGTCACAGCGGCGGCTCTGGCAGAGACACTTGTCCTGGCGGTCTTCTCCCCCATCTTCGCGGGGCCCGCCTTCCTCAGCCTGTAGGCACTGCTCCCAGCTAGACCATGCTGACCAGCCACCGTCAACTGAAATTAGGACACCATTATAAACATATTCTTAAACAATCCATTGACAACTTTATGAAAAAATTTGGACAGGTAATTTTAACCTTTATCCTGTTCCTTTAGAGCCGCCATCATTTTAGGACTCCCTTAAGTTATTTATTTTTACGTAAAAAGTAGTGTTAGCAGCATGTTTGAATATTGCCGCTTCACACGTTTGGTTTGCTCCTCCGCCGCCAGAGGTACTGCTATCGCCTCTGGCGGCCAACGGGGAGGCTGCTACCGGGCTACGGAGAACTGGAGGAGAACTACCAACAGCATGGACAGCGAAAGACTGGATTTACAAATGGCGGAAAATAATCTTGCCGATTCTTGAATGTTGTTATTGTCAATTAACGTGGAGACAATATATTTCATCATAAATATTAACTTAGCGTTTTATTATTGCTAACAGTAGTAGGTATGCAATAGTATAGGTACTCTTTATAGGTTTAACCCACACTGTATTTTACCTTTCTTTTTGATTTTATAGGAAGATAACTCTATCAACCACAATTAAATGCATTTAAGCTTTGAATTTATGTTTGTATGCATTTATGTATCTCCTACATCTGTCTCGACACGTGTACATCCTAATGTGAAAGGCATTGAAAAAGCACATGTAACCTAACTTAACAGATAAATTAATAAATAAAAAAAATTAACATCTTACAGTTTTTTTTAGTTAGTTAGCACCAAAATTAATTTATTTGCCGTGGTCAGTTTAATATTTCGGATGAGATGGGTTAAACTGTGGATCGAATTCATTGTCGTCGATCAGCACCGGCAACTGTGCATTGCATTTAGTGTTCGGAAAAAAGTTACTGTGTAACTTTGATTGACAAAACATATTAGTCATAATTGAGGAGTTGGATGCAATAGCAATTTAAAGACGTTGAAGCCATTGCTCCCATCCCCTTTTTGATATATCCAATCTCTTTCTTTTCTGTGTAAATATTACTTCTTTAGGTCATCCACAGAGAAAACTACAAGCAAAGGTTTGAACACTAATAACAAATTACAAGTGAATGCTACTCATTTAAAAAATATTTAACATGTTTTGATCAAAACTACAATTTTCATCATAAGTTGTTAATGCAACCAGCTCCTTATTTAGCTCTAATAACATCGCCATCGTCGGTAGTGTGTTTTGTCATCGCTTTAGGGAAATAAAGCAAAGCGGTAACACTGTGACGGGATTATTCCAGCAGCTTAAGGGTTAATGAACTAGTAGAATAGTTAACAAGTGAACGGAGGTTTTTATCTATCATAAACCACATTGGGGCATCATTATCCGAAGGAAAGGCAGGAACCAACCAATAGAAGTCCTCCTTGGACATCCGGGCGTCTCCTGCAGCCAGTGCGGATGGGGGGCGGGGGGGGCGGTGGTGCACTGTTCGCGGCGCTCATCCCAGCCACACTGCGGGTCCCGCGCACCCAGACACGCACCGCGCGAGGCCCAGCGCGAGCAATGCGCTGCGTTCACACGTAAAACTGCCGCCTCCGTACCCAGATATACTGAATCCTAAAACAATGTAAAAAAAAAACGTTAAAAACTGACAATTTAATAGATAATAGAGACAACGGAGATGGGTCATTGAACATTAATACGTAGTAGGAAAATGCATGCACAAAAGTGTCGCCAACATCATTCTCCCATACTACTCCAAATCACAACTATGTACATTGGCCTTCCATCTTTGTTTCTACCTATACACCAAATGCATAACTTTCATTGGCTCTGCTTCTTTGATAGATTGTTGTTGCTCGGTAACATTAGGTACGCTTCCTTGCCATATCTCCATTTGTTTCTATTATCTATGCTTACGCCTTATTAGGATGGCGCTGTCGATAAATACACCCAGTGTTGCTATAAAAAGTAGGTATGCTTTATTTTATACTTATAGTTATAAAGTAAGTAAATAATGTATATTCCTTAATTTATGATTGGTTGGTTGTGAGAGTTGTCACAGAAAATACATATGTGGATTTTGGATGTTTATTAAGAGTGAATAACCAGCACATGACAACTTCGATTCCGACACTAGCGCTAACACATCAGGGCTCGCGAGCGGGCGTTTTCAGAACTAAATTTCGTTCCGCGGCAATCCGAGTTTTGAGGGTTTTGTTCACTCGAGCTAGGGCTACCCGCTACTATTACTATTCTCGCTTCCAGAATTTTAATTAGTAGTAGTTATTTGTAATTTGTATATTGAAGTGCATAAACATAAATAGATACAAGTGAAATGCGTAAACACAGTAGGTATTAAGTAGATACCTACATGAATAAACAATTTGTTATATTCTTTTTAATATTTTGGTTTTTTGTTTTTCAATTGTATTTTACGGCCATTAGAGTGGAAGATACTCTCAGTATCGCCCTGGTGTAAGACCACCATTAAGAATTGAAACGTTGCTTGAAATGGCTTTAGCCGTGTTTAGTGGTCAGATCTGAATAGCCAGGTACTTCCCCACCTTCCTCTTCCCTATATCCTTCCCCTCCCCACTACCTTCAGTCTTACAACATACTCCAAATTGGGGATGCAATAGTCCCACTGGCTCCAGACTTGTGCGGTATTCATGAAAAAAAACGAGTAATATTCAGTTGGATTGTAAAAAATGTCGCATTTTGAAATATTTATTCGTGTGCATAATTAATAATAAGCACTTCAACAAACAGAATTAAAGCGCACAAACCCTTTCTTTCTTTGAGTGGCCTTGCAATGCATGCCGGGTACCCGCTGTATATAATGTTATATAGTGCAGGCGCTTGCATTATAATTCCCGGGACTTGTGATGGAACCATAACAGTTTAGTTGACCGCGAGGTTACAGTGCCCATGAAACGCATGCCGGGTACCCGCTGTATATAATTTATTTATTTATTTACGGACAAATAGTCCATTAAAAATATAACAATAACACGAAAAACAAGCGTGCGTAAAGGCCCGACCCGCCGAGCAATCGATCACCGTTCGCATTGATTACCGTTCGCATGTCATTTTTCGTAACTATCACCACTTTTCGTAACCCATTCACCAGTTTACCCCCAAGTGTCGAGCGTGCGTAAAAAAGATTTACCCCAAAAAATATTTTGGAGCAGTTGGGACTCTTGTGCGGTATTCACACAAGAATAATTTAAAATAAAAGAAATATTCGAAATTATAAAAATTTTTGCATAAAAATATTCAATGAACATGAAAAATTGCGTTCGGGCAACCCTGTAGATTTAACAAACATGAATCAAGGAATTCGTGTTTATTTCAAATTTCGTTTTCAAATTTCATTTCCAAATATTATTATTCAAAGCGTCGCGAAGACGTGCTCTCCTGGCCGCGTTTGGGCCCGTAATGAAATCTGAAATTTGTGTTTACGGGCCGCGATAAAAATGGTAAAATGCGATGTTCAAAATTATTTAAAATTAAATACTTCCTGAAATTATTTTACGATCAAATTATTTATGATTTGTCAATAACGTCTTAGCAAAATAAGTATGTAAAAAAATCCGAAATATATTTGTTTGTAAGTGCACAAATAAATGCACAAACCGACCAATTTTCGTCAAGAAACACATGTCCGTATATATTTTTTAATAATTTTATTTAAACTAAAATTAAAGTTCTGAAACATACGTTTACCAGATAATGTATTGATTTATTTTACTGCATGATTATATGATTTGAAATGGGTGTTGTATAAGAAATGTACTTTTTTGAAAATTGAACAAATCTGCGAACGACCTATGGTATAACCTTATTATTCTAAAAATATTTTTTTTTTCTCAAAATCTAAAACATAAGTTTACTAGATAAAAGAACAATCTTTTGAAATCCATTTATAGTTTTTTGTGGAAAAGAGTCAATACGTCTAACCACTGATTTAAAAATGACATATTTCTGGTTTCTCTGGTTATACACTCTTAATGTATTTATTACATGCACCATAAAGATCTTTAAATTTATTAGTTAAATTTATTATTTAAACGAGGATAAGCTCGTACTAACAGTAAGAATGAGTGATAAAGTAGCAAATTTTGACACTTGCTAATGTTTATTGAATAGATTTATGATGTTATAGCCTTATTGTTCATATTTATAATCCAAGCACTTAAATACACACTGTGAATTTATGTATGACCGACTACATGCAATTTAGATACAAGCGGGTATCTTAAGTACTACAGAAAAACAGTTTTTGAAAGGTGATGAAATAATTAAAATTTTATAATTTGAAATAAACATATAATTTTTGAAATATAAAAATTCTGAATGCACACTAAAAAAAGTTTTAAAAATGGTTCGCCTTAGGTTTTTTCTAACTAAAATTACTAATATTGAAAAAAAATAAATATATATGCATATTTTATTAGGCAAATTTATTATAAACTTTTTCGTCAAACTCGCTTTTTTGTCATTTCATGTAAAATTAATTAATAAAAAATTATCAAAATTTCAATTTTTTTTTTCAAATCGCGTGTGGAAACTTTGGTTTTATAAAGGTGTAGGTACTCAGTATAGGCTGGTAGTCGAGTGAAGAAAAACGAGGTTGCGTGATGAAAAACCTTTAATGAGTTCCCACAATAATTGAAAACACACAAACACGATATTGAATAGTATTACTACGAAGTTTCACACTCGGTCAAGGTCGATCGCGAATAGAGGAGGCGAGCTGCGGTAATTTTGAATTACTACCCAGTCAGCTGTTGCTGGGCGCTCTTATATAGCCCGACGAGTGGAGCATTGGCAGTAAATCAACACTCGCCTGGTTTCTAGAAAGAGCCGGAACTGTGCATTGTAAGCGTACAATGATTCGAACCTTTTCTGGAACGCCCGTGGTAAGTAGGTTCGCGGCTTTGTCCCGATGAACTACGTAGCTACCGTTCAGTCACGTACCGTCCGTGGCAGACGGCTGACGGGAACGCTCTAGTAGTTTCGCTTGCATACATTTGAACACAGGCGCCGGTTCTCGAAACATCGATAAGTTTCGGGGCAATCCCAATGCGTGGGATAGCAAAGGCTGGTTGCTACAAAGGTGTATGTTTTAAATATTTTATGGTTAACTTTCAGATTTTAATATAAAGTGTGGTGTTTTCTCTTTCTAACACCGTTTAGATCATATTTCTAACTATGACAGTAAGGGAGACACAACGATTTCTATGAGACCTGTACGAGTTGTTCCGAAAAGTGAACCAATTAGCCCGAGGGTTTAATGCAATAAATATGTTATATGTGTGAGCGTAAAATGTTCACGTTCACTTACCGTCTCTTTAAGATACTGCATAGTCCTGATGGGCGCATTCCCCAGTTCCGGTTTCCAATTCTCAATAACACATGTTTCCCGACCGCCCGGTAGAACCGCCAGCTTCTTAACGAGGCCGTCCAGGGTGGCCACAAAAAGCAGATGCTGGTGTGGCAAGATGGCCACGGTCAGCAGCGAGAAGCGTTGCAACGCAGCCGAATGCAGAGGGCGCGGTGAGGCAGGTTGCACTGCGCCGTCCATCAGCTGGTAACGGGAAGACTCGGCCAGTTGCTGTGTGCGAGATGTTTCGGATTGGGAGCGGCAGTGCGTATGCGAGTGGTGACGCGCCGGACGGCTCTCCCAGGCACTGCCCGGGTTCTCCTGATGCTTGAAGGAGCCTCGGAAGGTTTCCTCGATTGACGACATGTTGAACATGCAGATGGCTGAGCCCGCTATGCTATTACTGAAAACATTCATACAAATTATTTGAGGTCGGATAATAGAATTGCATATGAATGTATTATATTATATATTGTTTATTTCTTTATTAAGACCTACATATCGACTCTATTACCGCGCTGCTGAAACCAGACGCATTGCATATCACGTGACCCATGTTGGCTGCACCAACTACTACTGCAACTGCAACTACTCAGTTGCGTCATGTGATGGAGAAACGTCTCTTTTTGTTTTCAAATTAACAAAAAAATATTACTGGACAGCAAAGTTAAAATACTTCAGGTGCGTCCTGTTACACCCTGTATATATATTATAATCCAACGCTTTCACTAACAGATCCTTGCCCAGTTTTAGTGAGAGAGTACTATATTTAATATTAGTCAATATCATAGCTATCTAGAGCAGTATGGCTACCTGGGTGTGGTGAAGGCGGCATACAGGATCCGTTGTTGAGGAAGGTACTCGATGCTCTGCACCTCGTCGTAGTAGAAAGGGTACTCTCCTGGCTCGGAGCAGTTGAGGCGAGCCTTAACGAAGGTGGTCCAGTTCTCCCGCAACACCATCTGCCCGCCGCCCGCATCATTCTTGCACACCCGGGCTATGCGGGAATATACCCTCTGAAACAATTAATGTTCGATAATAAGAAATGGTCCATTTTTTTTTACATTAGCTCCATAAAGGAAGCCCTGAAGAAAATAATTCCCCTCAGGACCTATATCATAATTGGAGATGCTGTGTGGAGGGTATTCTCAGCCCATATGAGACTCCTCAGGATGAGATGGGCTGGGCATGTACAGAGAATGCCGGACACACGCGTCCCAAAAAGAATTATGACTTGACTCCCAGGTGGAAGGAGAAAAGTGGGAAGACCCAGACTGAGGTGGAAAGACGAGGTAAGAGGGGATGCAGCACACCTTCTCCAGGTACCAAACTGGAAGTCAGCCGCTAAGGACAGGAGGAGTTGGAGGCGAATGATGCGAGAGGCCAAAGCCCGATATGGACTGTAGCGCCATCGGAGAAAGAGTGTGAAAGATTATTTTAGGAAAGGAAGAAGAGGAAGTTTTGGGAAGGAAAAGGGTATGAATCTGGGGGTCAGTGTGCCCAGGAGTTACGGACGTACAAATCCATCCCTCCCTCTGCGGTGCAAGGCGATGTTCCGAGAGAGTACGGTCAGAGAAGTCAAAGAGACTCCCTCAACCACTCTCTCCTGATCCGGCCTGCCATACAGCTGGTGGGTAGATGCATCCGCCGTCAAGACCCGTACAAACATCAACATGAACCCGGGCACCCCTGCTAAGTCGCCAAATGTAGCGAACCTATGGCGGAGGTATTGGTTATCCAATTAATGGTTCCCGGGGCCATAACCATACCCAACTCTCAATTGAGCAAGCGTACAGATATTAGGAGTAGACTGAGCACATAAGAAATTGCATCTCTGCATAGCAGTGCCCCGTCTTTGTTTCTATCTACACATCAAACACATAACTTTCATGGGTTCTTGGTGCTGCCTATAGATAGTAAAATCAAAGAATTATACCATACCTTTCCACAGTTGATGAACTCAACGGCAGGTTCCCTGAAGACGAAATAAACAAACATCTCATCCTCGAAGGATCCCACGAACTGAGGCTCGTTCAGCCACTGGGAGTTGTACTGACTAGTCCTCAGCGTTAGGCCCGAACCCAGAGCCCTGCAATCGCATACACATGAACCATTATTAAATTGAAACCGATCACACAAAAACGATGCTCTCTTTGTTCACCCATACCACTGCAAATAGCATCTATTCAGTATTGAAAAGTTGCTTGAAATGGCTTCCCCACCTTCCTCATCCCCATTAACTTCCCTTCCCCACCACCTTCAGCTACACAACTTTGCCCCATTCGGGATGTCACAGTCTCACTTGCTCCAAAGATTGGGAGCAGTACTAAGCGGTACTAAAAAAATATGGCTTTTGATTTTACCTACACACCAAATGTGTAGCTTTCATTGGCTCCGCTGCTTTGAGATTTTGTGCAGTTTTGTCATAGCTTTGCGACATTCGACACTTCCAAGCCATATCTTCCTTTGTTTCTATTATCTATGTGCTTCACTCATAGTCTAAATCAGGGTTAGATAAACTTAACAATGTTAGTTGGAAAAAATATGCAATAAAAAAAACGTATTTAAAAGAAAAACTTTATAATTTCGTCATAACTCGTCCAGATTTTACAATAAAAGGGATAAGAGAGACCGTAATTTTTAATTTGTTAAATGGTTTTCGAAAACTTATAAATAACAGCACCGCCAACACTCACCTGTAAACGGCGTAATCCGATCCAGAAAAATCCGTAGGGGTCCCCACGTAGTACTGCCCATCCATGGTCATGAGCGCTGTGATGTTGGCACGCGGGTCGTAGGGGCACTTGGCCACGCCGTGGACCGTCTCCAGCACGTGGCTGACATTGTCAAGCTGGCGCCAGGAGCACGCGGGCGAGAAGGCCGACGTGCCGCACGTGAAGAGCCGCGTGCCATCGGACAGCAGCACCTTTACGTAGTTGCGGCACGAGTCTTCGGACTGACCCTTGTCCTGGCAGAGCTGCACCTTCTCTCTAGGAGCGGGCCATGGAGCGCGTTCTAGGGACTGCAGCCCACGCAAGGAGAGGCGGAACAGGTTGTCCCTGGAAACATTTCACAAGACATGAGTATCTTATCTCCTTATCTGGTCTTCATCGATGGAAGCAAAGCAAGGCTTTTTTCCTAAACAAGTTACTGGAAGCAATAACCCAGATATGACTGTCTAATTAATCTTCCACAACAAGCTGCCACTGGAAGCAATTCACCAGACATGAATGTCTAATCGTCCTGAACAAGTAACTGGAAGCAATTCACCAGACATGACTACCTTATCTTTCTGAACAAGTTGCCATTAAAAGCAATTCATCAGCAATGAATACGTAATCTTCCTGAACAAGTTATTAACTAGAAGAGATTCATCGGAAGCAATCTTCTCAATAAGCCTTCTATTCTCAACTCAACTCTAATTTGGTTTCCTTCAATGATAGTCGAAACAAGTTATCCCTGGAAGCAATTCACAAGAAATGACTATCTAATCCGGACAACATGAACGAAAGCTTTCTTTGAAATATTCAGTGACACTTGAAGTGGCCAGCAGGGACGAGGGCTCCAACGAAGTCAGAATTAAGCAAGTCGGGAAAAGCCGAGAGAACCGTAGGTACCTACCTACAAAGCTTGCAGACCTGTAGGTACAAATCGAATGCCCCACTGTTAAGTTTGGCAACCCGAATACCTCAGCTGGTTACTTAAGAAGCTCTCCATGGTCACTATACTATATGTAGACTATTACCTGGCTCCCACAAACAGTTGATCCCTCGCGACATCGAAGAGGAGCGGGCCAAAACTGCTCACACCGGGAGACGTGAACTGCTCACTGCCGGCAGCCATAAGATCTGTAACAATACAGCATTTTATTTAAATTTTAGAATGTCGGGATTCGTCAGGCAAAATGATTAATAATATTGTTTGTTGCGGATTCACCTCTATTGATATAAATACAAACTTGTCCATTCATATGGCACCGTTTTATTATTTTAAAAAAATCACCTCAATGGCGCTCATAGTGTCTACAAACTACGACAATAGACATTTAAAAAAATCATCCTCTAAAAAAACTGCATTTTAGATAAGTGGACCCTTTCGACCAAGATATACTTGGTCGATGGTGGACCCATAAAAAACTTCCAGCACAAATGTCTAAACTGTCTCGTTTTAATGAATTCGCATTTTGATTTTTATAATTAATTTTTTTTTTTACCAATGTTAGTGAATATTATGGATAAATAATAACTTGAGTATGTACCTAAGTAAATAAATAACTCGTAAGAAATTACGTTTGAACGAAATCGGCGGCCATCCTAACCAGTGGCGGCCAGCCCTAAGGTGCGGCGGTGCAACGCACTCCCTAAATTTCTGCCAAACTAAAAATTCCCAAACACCGAATAACATACTATATTTCCGACATGCCTCATCACAGATCACAATACACACTTCGGTTATAATGCATACATAATATAGGTGTCTATGTATACTCGCTCGCGTAACAGATAACAAAAGCAGAACGTTTTGTTCCTGTATTCAGGGCAGAGGTGCATTTGCCAAAGCGATCACAGAATCTAAGGGAATCCTTACACAATTCTCCATGCGCCATAATCGTAGGTAGGTATAATCCTTTGCAAATTTAAATAGATCGCGGGTGTCGATCTTAAAATTTCCACCATGTCAAAAGGATCAGTTTGTTCAGTAGCATCTTAATCGGGTACGCTTTAGTGTCATTTTATTATTGATATTGTGTGTTTAAATTAAGATCTACTCTTTTTCAGTCAATGTTCCGCTCAGCATCGACCATCTCTTATCTCTATAGCATTTAGCATTCCAACATAAACAATGAGACGCGTTGTGACAGTTCGCAGGTCAATACGCCATTGTTATTTGTTTTTTGGACGAGTCGGGAAGAGTAAAAAATGAGTTCCATTATTAATGTTGATTTTATAAAAAACAATGCGCTGAATTTTTAAAAACGGTTACTAATTAAAAATAGTGGACCACCACGGCCCATTTTAAATATAAAACAACAGTGCAAGTCAAAAACAAGAAAATTTTTTCGATTTTTTAAGAAGGAGTTATATAATAAAGCAAATTGTTTGTGCGGATGTGACAAATTGCACAGTTTGCTTTGTTTTCCGTGCTTGGTTTTTGGTGAGGATTCAGTTTGGATTGAGCAGGGAGTGACCGATTTGTCACACTTGTCGGACAAGGTAAAAAAATACTGTATTTCTCAAATTCACCTGAGGAATGTTATAAGCTTAGCGGTCTTAGGTACAGTTGATATTAGAAACCAATTAGATTCTGGCTATAGAACTCATATAAAACAACACAATGAACTTGTAGTTTAAAAAATGGTTATATTTTATCGAAATTAATTGACTGCATTAAATTCTGTGGGGCATTTGAATTGGCCTTGCGTGGGCACGATGAGACAAAGGAAGCTGCAAATCCAGGAATATTTTAATATTTTGATTAGAGTAAGTACCTATATGTAAAAGATTTTTAGCGCACCACCGATATTTTTTAGTACCAGCCGCCACTGATCCTAACGGTTTGGGCGTTTTTATGGGAAGGTGTAGATCAAACCCACCCTGTGCGAATACATTCAGCGAAGTTGAGAAAAGGAGATGGGGAGTGGAAGAGAGGAACAGAAAGGCCGGGTAAGAAGAAGTACCGGGACATGAATGTTAAATTGATCAGTGGGTACAGTTACGGTACCGCGACTGGACTGGAGACAGACTCCACGGACTGGTTCGAAACGGGCGCCCATACAAGGCGACCAACCGTAGTCCAGTCCCCTTTTCAAATTGCGCTTCATACACTACGAAATTTATATCAAGAGATATCTGGAAAAATATTAAAACAAATTATAGATCTTTCTATGATCCAGTACCTAAATAAATGGTGGCGGGACTTATTTTCGGCATACCCACAAAAACACCCCTTGAAACAGATGCGTAATAAATTAACAGTCAACTTGAGTGCACGACTCATCACCGAATCACCGGATGGTTCATATTATTTCTGAATGTCTTAAAAATGCTGGCTGAAATGTCCTGAAAGAATCATGTTTTGGATAGTATTTACGGAATTACGACCTTGCTTATTCGAGTTGTGCATTCCCGAAAACAATGATTCACAACTATCAACTCTTAAATCAGTTGTCGGAAGGTTGATGAAGCCAAAGCGCAAAAATACTTAACTTAGAGACTGCGCTTGCAGGATACCAAAAAAATTATAAAATAGATTTCAGATGGATAATCATAACGCATCTCTTCCATACAGATATATTAATTTTGTAAATCTTATTTTAAAGTTACCTAGCCCGTTTACTAAATTGCTAAAAGCTAGGAGATCAATTGAAAAAGAAAATCCACACGAAAAATAAACCAAACGCGTCAGGTCCTGCCAACCTGATATGAAAATTTAGGCATTGATAAAAAACTGACAAAGAGGAAATTGCAAGGATAACAGCAATGGGACGGGAATCTGTTGTTTTAACCTAACAAAAATACTCAATACTATAAATGTCGGAACTATGAATGAAACACGCCGTACCTAAGTTTATAGAAGTCGGTAAAAGATTCAAGTTCTTGCACAGCAGTTCGATCTAATAAGAATGGAGTTGGAAATATATATATATGCGAGGGTACTTCAACTTCAAAGGCAGCTTCAGAAAATGCAAAATTATTCCATTAATAATATTGAGGTATAAAGAGGTTATCATAAAAACAAAATAGTTTATTGAAAGGCTAAGAGAGGGAACAAGAGATGGGAATTTCCAAGTTCATTCCCATTTGAATTATATACAAGAGGAATTAATTAGGTGGATAAGGGATACCAAATACAATCAGACATTCTAGTGATACTACGAAAAAATATGGCAAGTACCTAGTACTAGCAGAGAATCCAGTGATTCGTTCGCATTGACGGATTGCGCCAAAAAACGGCGGGACACAGAATCGGTAACTAATTACGCTTACCTTCGATACTTAAAAAAATATTGCAGGTAGGTACCACCTACCTCCAACCAGATCAAAATGATCATTATGACCTAATGACAGGAAAAACTACTGTCGAATTTTACAAGATAAAATTCATCGTGCAAGAAATATTCCTGGTTTTGTTTTGAATCTGACCGTAGTATGTAGGTACCTACTCCGAAGTACCTATGTTTTGAACCTGCATATTTCTCTATGTTTGGTATTCAATAGTCATTCAATGAATTGATTTGTTCCGCTTCTCTGTCTCCTCTAGAAGAGAATATCTGAACTACCTTGGCATGATATTAGTAAATACCAATGAAAGGGTTGAACTGTTGTGATGAATGAGTGAAGGAAACAAGAAATCAGAGCCATTGACTCTTCAAGTCTCGACAGTCAAGTGTGCAATGGTCAACTACTGTCCAGGGTGCCCCGGGCAGACAAACCGCTGCAATCTCTCCCTCTTTCTCATAAAAGTTGCGAGCATCAGAAAGAGAGGTCAAAACGACCACGGTAAGTCCGGCGAGTATGGAAGCTGCTTTGAAAAAACCGGGCGGTGCAGGTCGCTTCAGCTAAATTACCCGACTGAAATACAAATGCGTCTTTATCGACAACAAGCTCGGGGAATCTGTACATTTGGACAAGCGCACATCCACTGCAACCAGCTTGCCTACTGCAAACTGCATAATGCAGGGCCGAATCAAGCCTAACACCCGTTATTCTTGCTCATTTCGAAAACATTAATGATTATTTCAACAACAAGTCATGAATTTAACTGATCTTAACCTTTTATCTTCATATTTTGTGGTTATGTTTTCTATATTCTTCCCCATTTCATGGAAACCTGAACACCAATTCAAGCATTAACCCAGAAGACATAAACCGTTGAAATGTGGATGGCGCATCTTCAAATCAGAATATCTTCATCGAATGATCAAAGTTGCGAAAAAAAATTAAAAATAAAAGAAGAAATCAGCCTCAGCCAAGACATGATAAGATTGATAAACACGTAATTAGTCGCCGAACCGTTAACGGTGGAATTGAATGGAGTTCTTTAATTTTATCCAAATGACAGCAACCCACATAGAATTCAAATAGGTACGTACGTTATAAACAGAAACATTGAGATTAGAAAAGATTGAACCGATGATTAAAAGGGGTGCTCATTTTCAGAAAGCTTTTTTCCACTTGAAAAATAAATGATTTCTCTTCAGTTTTTGGAAACAGATAATTTTCTTTCCGTTAACATTAGTTTTCGTGGGTAGGTAGCGCTAATCCTAATCAGGTTTTTTCTATAAAAACACTAGTTTTTATAGGAAAAAAACCTACGAAAACCTGTCTTTTAATTTTTTACATCCCGCATCGGTGAATTTTGGTACATGCCATTTCTTACAGTAAGCGTGTCAACTTATCACCCTGATTTCATAAACTGTGAGAAGGCTGTAAGTTCGAGCGGACGCGATCTTAATATTTCTCTAACTTGCTATAAATTACAGCAAGAGACTTACAGTGTCATTTATATTGGTAATTTGGACATAAGCCACTTACGAAAGCGACTTACGGGAAAAACTTACATATGTAAAGGTAGCTTTATAGTATTATGTGTGTGGTTCGGTTCTTGAGCCCGTTACGTGTTAGGGCCTTCTGCCATATTCCCTTTAACCCTATGACAACTGCGGGCCTGTGCACGAGTGCACACGGTACATAGCATAGGCCAGCGCAGCACGGTGGCCAGCGCTAGTACAGCTTCCGCCGATTATTGCATTCCATCTCTCCATCTTCTCTCTCGTCCCTCACAGCCACAGCATACCTTCGATTGCAATTCTCGGACTTCGTCAGGAGGATGTATATGGACGTCCCATTATTTCAGACCGGTCGAAGAGGAAGAAAAACCATCGCACAGAAGTCATTACCGTGAACTTCAACAAAGTACTCGTTCCTACGAGGTTTTCAAATAAAATCAATTTACCGGATCCGATCAATGAAAACACTTAATTTTAAATTATATAATAGTCAAATAGTCTATGGGAGATAGAATAACAATGTGTACCTACTCACATTTTTTGAAATATCATTCAAAGTGTTTTATACAGCAAGAAAATAACGTAATACCTAGGTAATAAGTTGTAAAATGTTTGCATAACTCTCACTTTCACACTTTATTATTAACTACTTATACAATGGCGCTTTCCTACCTCTTCTATTTTATGATCCATTTAATAGAATCTATGAAATAGATAAATTATAACAGGTTTTTATGCCGTAGAACGCCCAATAGAAATAGAAACCCACTTTCATATCAACTTGAACTTTCGTTCTATTCTATATGTATATAGAATTAAAGGACAAAAATCCCCTGGGCCTGAATCATCTTTGAAGATGCTTGTGTGGAGGGTCTTTTTAGGGAAAGGAAGGAGGGAACATTCTAGGAAGGAAAAAGGTATGAAGGGTGGGTAGGAATCTGGGGGTCGATGTTTCCAGAAGTGACGGACATATGAATCTATCCCTCCCACTGTATAGAATAGAACGAAAGTTCGAGTTGATTCTACATTGGGTGTTTGTTTTCATAGGGCTTATGGAAACACGAGGTGGAAATATGCAAGACAAGTTACACCCCATGAATTTTCATGGAGACGACTAGCTAATATGTCAAAATCGTACTTTGCAGGAGGGTAGCGAGCTTACAAATAAAAATAATGAGTACCGAAGTACCTACGTACATTCATTGTGTTATAAATTACCAACAGCAGCCAATCTACAGTACAATAACAATTATTGTAACGTTATACAAAATGTAAATAAAGTAATGATATTTTTTTCCATCTATAAATAAAAGATATTATTAAAACCAAAACACAAACACCTTTGTTTCCCCTGCAGGTAGTAGCTAACTGTGAGATGAACTCTAGAAATCATCGGCCATTCTTGTGGTGAATAGTTGCACATCAGATTATACAGTACTAGAGTCGTACTATATTATCTGCACTGTACCTACCTAACCAGGACCAGCCCTAGGAGTTGGGCCTTACTTTCCTTTACCTTAGAAAATAGAAACAGTGCATATTGGAGATTCTCTCTAAAGTGCATTTTAAGATGATGAGATTCTCGGCCCCTGCTTTTCTGAAGGAACTGCATGTCCCGCATAAATATACCAAACCACCCACCATCCGCTTGCGAATTAGAAAGAAGGAGGATTCAAGGAATTTAAGGAGGAAAATTTATAAGGAGGTTTAAAAAACTAAAACTACAACAAACCAACTGTCAGCATAACTACAAATAGTTCACAATAACACTTCATTACCTACTGAGAGAGAGAGATCTGCTTGACCACATAGTACCTAAATAATTATCCTATATGACAGTAGGTTTTAGTCAAGCTCCGAACCTAACCTTTGAGTTTTTACAATGCAGAGGGCACTGGTAATTAGTTTTCAAGCATATTGCTTTTTAAACAGTGCGCTTGTGCAGTGAACTCCAGCAAAAAAGATAAAAAAGTAATATATTATTTTTTCATGTGATAATATATTACGAAATAATAACTTTAATATTTATAACTCCTTATACCTACCCAAGGAAAGACAACATTGTACGATTATAAGAAAGTTATTTTTACGTAAGAAAATTAATTTAAAACGGAGTTCATTGAAGAGTGTACATAGATTTTAAAACAAACTAGACAGACCTAAAACATTCAATACTACATGTGTAATTTTTAAATTCTAATAAAGAGGATAGAAATAATTTTCATTTAAGTAAATATTATCCCATTAATTTCCGACTTGTAATGTTGACCATTGCATTAAATTATAGTGGTATGTATTATTTACGATAATAAACTGAACAAAGTAGGTAAAAGCGATTTCAAAGAAATTAATCTGGCGATGGAATATTAATGAAGAGATTAGACTTAGTCAATAAGAAAGGCGCCTTGCAGGTAAAACATTCATATCATGGACATAAATAATTCAAACGTGATGGAAATTTTCAAATACATACTAAGTAGGTAGATATGATGAACACGTTTTGAACATTTAAAATTACCTGGTTAATTAACATTCCAAATCACATTTAGTAAACAAAAATTTATGGCGCTGCGATCATTTAAAAAGGTTTATTTTGCAATATCAAGGGGGTTTACAGGAAAAAAATGTTATTTAAAAAAAGCACAATGTTCTAAGTACACGTTTTGCACTTTAACCAAACGGTGAGCTGAAATTATTATTACTTTTCGAAAGGAGATGATTTTACGTCTTCAAATGGCAATTTTAATCATCTAAGACAATTTTATATATTTTTTTATTATTTAACGATTTGTAAACATAAAATTTAAACATGGAAAGATGATTTTATTGTATTTCTGAAATGTACAGAACAGCTATTTGTTAGGTGATAAAACGACGAAAAATTGATGAAAATTTATTTAAAAAATAATGTTAATAAAACGAGTAATGTTATTTTTCTTTTTGTTGAGACCCGACTTAAAACATACTGTCGTACTCGAAAGTGCAGAAATTTGAATGTGGAGAATAAATTTCAAAGATAAGGTGAGTAGCTTGGTTTTGCCATGGTATTGAAAATAATAAGTAACAATTTAATAAATTTCTATAATATTATGTCAAGCTGTACAAAATCTTCTCTAATTAAATTATTTAGTAGGCATGTTTCCAGCAATGGTATCATCGCTAATAAACCAGAATGAGTTAATGAAATGAACACAATATTAATGAAAAATCAAAAACATTTTTGTTTGAATATTGTTTGTAGTTTTCAGCACATGTTTGTAGTTTTCAGCACTTGAACAATGCAGTAATTGAACGCTTACCCTGATGAGATATGTAAGTCCCTTCAACATCCTCGTCTTCCTGCGTCGATCCGAAGGGAGCTGCGGCGAGGAGCAGCGCGCACAGCAGCAGACGCATCCTCCACTCCAGGGGCACTGCAACAACACAACAACATCCCACATTAGTCATTGCTTACATTCATATAACTAATTATCTGATACGAATATGTACTAGCTAATAGGACCAACGAGGACCCTCATAGGACTGCACTCCAGTCGGGGCACTGCAATAACAAGGCATTCAATTATTCTACAATGACAACATTCACATAACGACTTTACTACACCAATAATAACAGAGACCAATTCCGCGAGAACCCTCAGAAACAGAAACATCAGTTAACCGTGAATAGTAGGACCTCCATCAGAAACAGTCATGATCCATCCTGCATTCCAGCCGATGCATTGTAAAAACACTGACAATAATGTTGAAAAGATTCATAACTGTTGAGAGGAATGTCTGAGGAACGAACAGGGCCAACCTAGAGCAAATTTGAGCAGTCAGCAGGTGCTGATGAAATGATACCAACACCTAACATATCGCCCTTGGGATTATTTTTCATAAAAACGGCGCTACACAGAAATATAAATCATCCATATTATTGATTATAGTGATCACCTACCTAGTCATCTACTGATTTTGACGAGGGGCACCAAAATTTTACTCGCTTTGCTGTTTGGCTCACGACCGGCTACGACGTCTTTTTAAAATTTTGCGATTGAATTAATAGTTGGGTTTTAACCACATTTAAAGCCAAAACGACATCAGTGGCAGATGGTCGCGTAGAAAATCTCTACAATCACTTAACTTGTGCACCAGGCTGCCAGCCTCCCACGGAGCGACACCCACCGTCAGCCACGGAGGCCATTAGACATTCAAACTTACTACAATATTATACTGGCCTATTTTGCAACCTGCGCCTGCGGTGCCTTATTGTAATAATTATTGTTTCCTACACCTTTCGTAGGCTGCGTTATTCTTGATCAAGACCTCGTCAAAAAATTTTGACTTAATAATATTTGAATAATTCAAAGATAGCTGGCGACATTCCTTCTTCCATCACGCTTTCACGCGTTATTGCATTAATGAAGAAGGCCAATTGACAGTATTGACAACTGCGCTGTTGTAATAAGGAAGTACTTCTAACTTCTTATCAGGATATAGCGTGAGAGCTAGTCGACTTGCAGGGTTTGGTCGTGTATGCCAGGCGGAGGAGTACAGAACCATTAAGATGATGTAAGGATATGTCGTAAGTTAGCGAATAAAGCAAAACCATCTGCTACCAGGAATTTAGGCAGCCCAACATAACAGTATTGCCGGGAACAAAACTCAATGGGTCGTCATAAGAGGAGGAAAACAAATAAAAATACTCTACTAAAGTTTTATGGTCATCGGCAGAGGTATGCAAATATTTATATTTGATTTATTTTAATTTCAGTCTGCATCTCACTTGGTCGATGTCTGCGCTACTAGGAAATCGCCTTTATCATTTCCACGAATTTTATCTCTTTGCGGTAAGAGCAAAAAGCGCAGATTCAATACCACCCACATTCGAGATTGTGTATTCGGCTATTTTCTAATAAACCTTTTTAGAGAGATTAATATTATCACATCAAAACTTCAGAAAATAATTTAAAACTATGAATAAAATAAAGACACACATTGTATCATCTACTAACGAAACAGTCGATGAATGGGGAAATGGTGATTGTATTTCAATAATTATAATACATAAACTAGCTTTATTGCGCGCCATCAAAAACTTAATTGATTCGGCCACGGTAATGCCACTATACTCGGTCAAAGAGCAATACGTGCTACTGATAAACCAACTTAATTCAACCGAAGTGGTGCGGGCTTATTATACAATAAGAATAAGCTGCCCTCACAGGAAGGGACATCGCCGAGACAAGACAAAGTGGACAGTTGAACACAAACGAGGACGAGTACATATAAGGAACGTTCCCAACGCAACAAATCCCTTAGCATAATCAGGATGCTACGTGATAAAAAGTAGACTCGCTTGTGCAATGTCAAAAGATGAGGTGGTCAATTCACTCAGACGATTGGAGGAGATGTAAGAATTGTGGTCTGAGAAAGGTATTAATTCTAGAACATTATTATCGTACCTACTTTAGCACCCCAATGATTTTAGGTAGAATATTGTAACTGCTAACAGCAGTATGATTAGCTTCGACCAATTTGGTCGATTGGGGATTAGTAATGTACTTGTTTTGAATAATTCCGTAAAATAGTTTGTAACACTTTGAAAATGTTTATGGTAATATTGCTATTTTCACCCACAATAATTTTAATAATTTTAACTTAATTATGTCATGATTACATAATACAGTGTCGTCTGCAGGGTTTTGGATTTCTTCAATATAACTAATATAGATTACCTATATAACATTTGTATAATAAAAAGGAAAGGTCTTAAAACGGAGCCTTGCTGAACGCCATTAGGGATGTTTTTAGGTAAAAATATTATCTTACAAATTTTAAAATTTGTTATTTGTGTTATGTCAGATAGTCCATACACATTTTATCTGTCTTTTAATGAAAATAAAACACTTTGTGTGCATTAAATCGTTTTTTCAAGAAATTGTTGAAGAAATTTGCCCAATTTTCTAACAATGACAATATTTTAAAGTTTATTATAAGTTTTATGTTTATATCCCGACGATTGCAAAAGCAGGTTTTAAATCTGTGTAAGTGTTGCATGAGCATATCAACGCTTATTGTTATTATGGACTGAGTGGACAAGGCACTCAGCATTCAACATGCTCATCACCTATCGGACATCGACAGAATCAATAATGTGAATTATTATTTGAAATCCTTACTTATTGTATTGGTTATTATTGACACGTACCTAATGCCCGACTGACTCGCGAATAAAGGATATTTGTACAGTAAATAAATTAAAAATATTTTCAATTACATCAGCGTTTCCCATCCTACGGAACCTCAAGGTTAAATAAGAAGTATAAAGAGGAATCGCGGCGCTGAGAAATTTAAACAATAAATGTAAGTATTTTACAAAAAAGTTTGTCACTGTATCTGTTACCTCTCCCGAATACTGAGCGATAGAGACAACTACAGCTCAGGCTGATTATACCTAAATAAAATCGTCAAAATCGGGGTTTTGTATTTCCATGTTATGTTCTCCAAAACTGGGATGATTTTTTCACCAACTGTATTAGAAGGAAATATTACTGCAAGGGCAGTAATAAGAAGGAGTTGAGAGAATTGGAAAGACTAAACTATTTTACAATATTTTATCTAATCAGTGTCTTGTTGCAAGAATCATGTTATTATAAATAAACCGTGCATTTACATACATAATATGTTATAAAATGCATTATTCATGTAACGACTGATCAATTTTCAAGATTGCAGGTATTTTTATGTTATTTTCAACAAAAGGTGTCAAAATTTTCTGTTCAGTATTATTTTGCAGCAAATGTTAATTCATCCAAAAAGCTGCAGCATTTTCCTGCAGAGGGAAAGCGCTGAATTAAAAATGTTTTTGAAAAAAGGACAGTTTGGCCAAATAGGTTTGGGAAACTCAGAAGTAATTGAACATTCAACATAAAAATTAAGTGTGGTCATAAACCACCATCCGCATGGGCACTAAAACATTACCAATGTAAAACCAATATTTTATTTTGAAAAAAATATGCGATGCGAATAATTAACGAGGTACAGGGCTGGACCTCCGACACTCCTTGCTCTCTCATTTCGTTATGGTACCTACCTACCGCTGAGAGCTCCATTGTTACCTCTCTTTCCATTGCATATTTCGCTTATGAAAAGGAAAGGTTAGAAAGATGCAAATGGACAGCACGTGGTGTTAACGTTGATTGTGGTGTATATTATAATTTGTAGGTACCTGCTAGTGTTAATGGCACTGCTATATAATAGACTCCCAACAACATTCAGAACATCAAAGCAAACAGTATCGTTTGTTATCGCCAGCCTAGCGACCTCCGTGACACCGGCAATACTCGATTTACTGCCAGGAATGTATTGTTATTAGTTTGTAGATCGCCTTTATTTATTTTTTGTTTTGAATACATATTTTTAAGTATTTCTAAGCCAATGAAGAGAACTAGCTCTTGAGTTTGGTTATTGTTTAATTATCTTATCGTTAAAGTACGTGATAAAGAGTAATGGAGCCAATACTTTACCTTGTGATATTCCAAAATCACTTGTAAGGACTTAAGGAGTAGACTTAATGTGTCGTTTATTTTTACAACTTGCGTTCTTTTGTGAAGATAACTATTTAGCAAATTTAATGCTCAGTCATTAAAACATGACATTCCTGACACTCTGACATTCTCATGAAATCTTTCTGAAATGGACTATATAACACTATAACTTCGTTTGTGGTTTGTTTAGTTTTGAATAAGATAATTGTTAAGTACCGAGTATTGTGCTTCGTTATGATATTATCAGATTTGGGCTATTTATGTTTTAAGTGGCAGTGAGTGCTTGCTACCAGCTGACTGCACTTGATTGTAGATTATTTTGAATAGGTATACATAACTTGTTATTTTTAGCAAAGTTAATTGAACAAGCAAGCTCTGATGGGATTTATTTATTAATCTTAAGTTAGCTCACATCTTTGTGTGTGCTAATATTTTATAAAGATATAAACATTTACATTGGTTGGCAAACATAATCATTCTTTAAATATTACACATAAATAAAGACATTAATAATTGAGGTGGACATACTTTCGCAATTCTTTTTTAAACTTATTTATATTTTCTATATCAGTAATTTCATTCGGGATGTTGTTATACAGTTGGACGGCCTGGTACATCAGAGATTTCTGGGTGCTTGATTTTTTCTTGTCGGCAGTCTAATTTGCTTTGAATTTCTTGTCCCGTGTCCGTGTGTTTCGTTATTATAATGTATTTTTCTTTTTAGTTCTTTAGACATCGTCCCGATGTTAATTTTATGTAAAAAAATAAGTATATTCAAATACACAGTTTGCTACACCGTCAACATATTTTGCTCTTTTAGCATGTCTCGTATCTGTGTGTATATGTTGCGCTTAAGTATTATTATTATTACTTTATTTTGCAGTATTTGCATTTTTTTTTCATTTTCTATTCATTGCAGAGAAAAAGAATACTTGAACAGTAATTAAAGTGTGGTGATATAATTGTATTATATATTATCTGGCATTAATTTCTCTTCTTTCTTCTTCATTTACTTTGTTTCTGATTCTACCAAGAAATGATATTTTTTTTGAAATTTTTTAAATCGTGTAATCTGTATTTTTTGAGAAGTTCAATTTTGAGTCTATGATGACACAAAGATATTTAATTTCTTCCACTTTTTTATGATTTCTCCATTTATAGAAACCTTTGGTTCATCATGCGTATTTGTTCTACCTATATGCATGTATTTTGTCTTATTTACATTTAGTTTCAATTTATTTAATTTGAGCCATTTTGACAAAGTTTCTAAGTCACTACTTATTTTTTTGATTGCGTTCTCATAATTATCTTCTGCAATATAAATCAGTGCGTCGTCTGCAAACAGTCTTATTTTGCAATGTTTTAGTATTTTTACCATATCATTTATGTAGAGTATAAAAAATATCGGACCCAATACCGATCCTTGCGGTACCCCCAGCATATTTTCAATCGGATTTGATACATTGTTTCTTATCTTTGTTGTTTGTTGTCTGTGGCTTAAATAATTTTTAAACCATTCCAATTCTTTCCCTTTTATTCCACATTTTTTAAATTTTTTAATAACTCTTTTTCTATCAATGGTTTCAAAAGCTCTTTGAAAATCTAAAAACACCGCAACAGTATACAAGTTTTTATCTATATCTTCCTTCCAATCATCAATCACTAAATTTAACGCTGTTTCTGGGATGAGAGATCTACGAATGTCGAAATTGCGTTGGGCCATTCTAGAGGATTTCAAACTTCAGAGAAAAGAGGAGAAAACCCAGGAATAATAAGCACTTTACAAAAATAAGGCACAGAAATATTGTTACTACTCCAAAATATGTTGAGAAATAATAGAAAAATAGAAACAAGACGTACAAAATGTTCAGTGAGTCAGATAGACAGTCTGCACCGTATATGTCCTGAATTAGAAGTGAAAAGTTACGAAGCTGGGAAGAAACGTTAAAGATTAATTAGCCGATATAAGCAATATCCTAAAGCCATCATAGAAATGTAAGACGGGCAGGAATCATTGAAATATTGGATTAAGAATGGTTTTCTTATTATTTTCATCCTCCGAGTAGGGAAGAGGAGAAGTGAGAAATAGAAGAAAAAAAAAGATAGCAATAACACAAACAGTCCAAAAAATTGCCACACCCCTAGATAGGTCCTATTAGGCACCACTGTGATGTAGAAAAAAGATAAAATATGCGTCTACTGAAGAATATTTTGACACGAGGCATTTAACGTACTAGGTACCAAAAACTAGCAAAGTTGCAGCAATACAACACATGATACTGACAGCCTAAAGATCGCTAGGGATTGATTAAAGAAAAGTACTTGGCACCACAAGAAGAAAATAGACCAAAAATTAATGAATTTATAGAAGAGCAGTACCTACTATTTTCATGGCACATTACATATGGTATAATACCATAGATAATACAAACAAGGGAGATGGATCAAGAACCATATCGAAACCACGCGAACAAAGTGTTGACAACATCGTTCACTCATACTAAAAACAGAGGCCAACTACACATCATTGATTCCGCCTGCTTTGATAGTCCGTGCACATTGGTCATAGCCCGTCATCAGTGGCTTCCACGTCACATCTCCCATTATTTCTAATATACCAACAACTAGCGATGTTGCTGGCACTCACTCGCCAGTTCACACACGAGGCTGTGAACGCTGCGTGGTCAGTGGTTAGCAATGCAAAATGGAATAGGTAAAACCACGCTTGTAATTTGTAATCACTATTATCGCGCTTGGGTGGTACTGGCACTGAGACTGGGACCAGGGTATTCATGAACCGAAACAATAGTGCCACGTTCTGTGAACCATAGCCGAAGCATGCCACCTCGAAACCAGTACGTTCGATGTCATTCACCTATATTTAACTGGCTTTTCAATCCGGTCATTACCAGTAATTTTTCCACCAGTTTCAATAATTTTAATTTTTTTCATAACAAATATGGATGTGAAAAGCGGAAGGAAGGAGAAAGGACTCGCTTATATGAAGCTCAAGAAAATCGAAGACGAAGACGTCAAAACCTTCAAGTGAAACATTCAAGTTCTACTTGTCATGTAAAAGCAAGAGTATGAGTAGCAAGGTTTAATATTTTAGCATTGGTTTATTAAAAATAACTAGCAATATTATAGCGTCTTATCTTCTTTTTAATAGTTTTAAAGATCCCGCTTTCAAAATTTTCCTACTTTCTAACACTTTTAAGTTTTAAGATCTTATTTTTTTTTTAACTTAATCAGTATACATTTGTCGAGAGTTGAAAAAGTAATTTGACTTAGGTATATGAAATTCCCTCAATTGAAAAAAATTCTAAAGTATGCTTCAAAAAATTATACAAAACGCTTTTGTTTCTGATATTTAAGATGTTACAGGTACGGAAAATTTTTTAGTGTTTCTATAAATTCTACTTAAAACATTTGTCGAGGAAATTTAGCCCTTTTTTAAAATAGGTCAGGCTTTATTCGGGTTTTCGCTTACGGCGGAGCCTTAAAAATATAACCTTAAGGTTCCTTAGCTCGTAATTGAATAAATTGCGAGCTAAACCTACACATTTCACATTGCGAGTTTTTGCTGCTTGAACACACAGATTTTCATTTGGTTAAATTAATACTTCTATCCGATTCGGGAAAGGAAATTACATAAAATATATAAGATTATTATAAATAGTCATTCGTCATCTCTGCATAAAGTAGACAGGTACCTGTTGGAATACGCTAATTACGAAACGAGATTAAAATAACTAAGTGTACTGTGGAGTACTTTCTTAACAGTTTACAATTCCTAGAACGACTTACCTTGTTATCAACGCACATTCTTATCTCTGCCGGTTTCAGGCAGTTGAAATATTTGCACTGCAGTGATAATGTTTTACAGAAGCAAAATTCCCCTCGTCAGTTTAAGCCTCCGCAACCCGATTTTCTACCGATTTCTTACATATCTCCCACACTTTAAGTTTTAAAGCTCTTAAAAAAAAAATGTTATTCTTGAAGATAATATCTAGACATTTCCCGCGCCGAAACGCAAATTATATAAAATTCCCTCGATAGGAAAAAATCGCAAAGTATGCTCCAAAAAATATTATAAACACGTTTGTTTCAGTTATTTTACAAGTTATATATACATGAATGAAAAAAAATCCCAGTGTTTCTTTAAATGCTATTTAATACAACCCTCGCGAGATTTTTGCTCTATTTTAAACGAGTCGTATTTTATTAAAGATTTTCACAATTTTCGCATCGATTTTATCGCTGTAAATGTAGCGCGCTCCTCTAACATTCGTAATTTCATATCTCTCCATCTTCTTCTTTTTGAGGCCGGCTAATTTTTCGGTTTTCGGAACAACTTTTACAAGTCTAATAGAAATCGTTGTGTCTCCGTTACTATCAAAGTTAGAATTATTATCCTAACGGTGTTTGAAAGAGAAAACACCATGATTTATTTTCAAATCTAAAAGTTAACCGCTAAATAAGTAAAATCAAAGTTTCCGACCGCAATTTGAAAAAATAATGAAACTTTGGAAATTTTATATGTATATAAGACAATTTGTCTATTTGTTGTAATTTTTTATTAATAATGTGACATACAAATATCATGAATTGCTTTGCTGACAAAGAAACTAGACGGCCGGCGTAGCGCAGCGGTAAGACGCTTGACTCGCGCACCGAAGGTCGCGGGATCGAATCCCGGCGTGGCAAATAAATTTTATTTGATTAATTTGTGTTATTCACAATTTATTCATTTAAAATAATAAATAGTATATTTGTGGCACGTTCCAGAGTGGAAGATACTCTCTGTATCGCCCTGGTGTAAGACCACCATTCAGTATTGAAACGTTGCTTGAAACGGCATTAGCAGTGTTTTGTGACCAGATCTGAATAGCCAGGTACTTCCCCACCTTCCTCTTCCCTATCTCCTTCCCCTCCCCACTACCCTCAGCCTCACAACATTCCCCAATTGGGGATGCCATAGTCTCACTGGCTTCAGACGGGAGCAGTTGGGACTCTTGTGAGGTATTCATGTAAAAAAAAAAAAAAAAACTACAATTAAAGTTATTTGTCCGTCTTCAAAATATTATATCACTTTGTAATTATAAACTTATTTTTCAATCTTCTTATTACTTCAATCTGTGCTACCCAGCTAGACAACAAAAAAACAATCATCTTACTTCAATCTGTGCTACCCAGCTAGACAACAAAAAAACAATCATCTATCATTTTCTGTCTCCATGACAACACCTTTTTAAAATTCGAACATAAAGGAACCCTATGCATTTCTAGGTAGGTATTCCTTTACATGTATTAATTATTTTTACACGAAAAGACTAAGAAGTCAGTTTACGATAACGTTTATAATACATTCGTCTAATAAAACAGGTTTGTATTTTTTTTTTGTTATCGGTAGTTTTATTTAAAAAACGTAATGTGAATTTTTTTTTAAAGTTTCTCGTGTTTGTATTTAAAACTTTTGTATTTCAAAAATTATATGTTTATTTCGAAAAATGAAATTCAAAAAATTGTATTTCACCACCTTTCAAAAACAGTTTTTAGTTTTCGGATACGTTCAGAAATATACTTTTTTTTTTAAATTTATTGCAAATCGGAAATATGTTGACCTTGGGGTTTTAACGTATAAGTATTTCGTTTTTCGTTACTACCCGTACCTATATTGTTTGATACAATTGAAGAATTTCA
The DNA here is from genome assembly GCA_917563855.2 of Limnephilus lunatus. Lineage (NCBI taxonomy): Eukaryota > Metazoa > Arthropoda > Insecta > Trichoptera > Limnephilidae > Limnephilus > Limnephilus lunatus. The sequence continues at coordinate 82,951,450 of OU830596.1, read as the reverse complement.
TGTCTTTGGGTCACCCATATACTCCAGTAATAAAATTGCTAAACTTAAAAATGTGGCAAACTAATTCAGAATATTCAGACAGACATAAAACTAAGCAAAATATTATTGTCTCTCTTCAGTTTTTAGATAAATGAATTACAATAGAAAGGATCCAATATTAATAAAAAAAAACATTTAATGTTAATAAAAATCATTATACGGTGCTCCAGATTTTATGTCCGGGTTGAATCTTTCCCAAATAAAAGACTAAACCCTTCCACACACTTTTCCACAAATGAATATCTAGTAAATTAACGCAATGTAAGTGCACTATATAAGAATAAAACAATACAAGAACAATACGTCAATCCACCAGAAACATAATGTGAAAATATTTCACCGACTCCAGATATTTTCATATCAGAGGGTTCGGCTCTGATGAAATCCTAACTGGTCCGATAAATCCTACTGATCCCTCAATATAAATATTTAAAAAATCTTTCGTAATCCTACATGTATTTAAAATGACCGACTTTTGCATTTTTATGTACAAATTTTTTGACAAATCTAATACGCCTAAATTTTGAATGAGAGAGCTAGGTATAATGCCAGTAGCCAAAATAACAAATGGTAATATTTTTATAGTCTGAGAATGCCAAATTCTTTTAATCTCATTTCCTAAATCTGTATATTTTCTTATTTTTTTCAGAAACAGTTTTCTGAATATTACAAGAATTTGGAATAAATAATATCATTACATGAAGGAAGATAATTAAATCTTAGGTAAATTAGTTTTGAAGAATTAACACATAGATGAAAAAGGATAAGAGAGTTTCAAACAATAATAATTACCCAGTGGCATCATTCAGATTTGCCGATGCAAAGTTTAAAAACAAATTACAGAGCGTAACTCACACCCGGCGGGTGCGGCGAGTGGAAGCTCCATCGCGAATGGTTGCCACGCCGAGACTAAGCGTCAAAGAGGATGCAACGTAGTGGGGATTTGACAAGGGGAAACCAGGCTAAACGCCAGTGTTGCAGGATTGCGCGTAAAATCATTCCTCGCTATCGCAGCGCCTTGGAGACCTTATTTTACGGACAGCCCTAGTATGTACATAGGTATAAAATAAAATATAAATATTGTCAAATCAGATCTAGATCTATTCAACAAACTAGAGGAAAAGAATCCAAATAAGACATTTACTGTTATTCTTTAAAATTTTCTTGCAAAAACTTTATGGCCATCAGAATACGGCCCAAAACCCAATAAATATAAAAATAACGAAAAATGTTTTTTCATTATTCGAATTTGACCACCAACAAATATGGATATTGAGGAATTTGGCGGGAATTATAAAATGGTACCTACCTAGAAAAGAAAACAAAATCCTGCGGCAATTCCAACCGGCACCAACCGGAATTACATTTTATATTTTGAACTGGTTTGAATGGAACTGGGAGGGATTTCAAAAAACCAACATCCGATCGCTTAGGCTTTTTTAACGCGCACCCTGGCCCTATCGGCAAGACGGAGTGATACTTGTTTTGATATCGTTAGTTCCAAGACTTTTGAACATAATAAAGTAGATAAAAGACGTTCAGTTACTGAGAATTGCAAGGAATAAGAGATAAGAAATGATAAGGACTCAAGGTAAAGACTTTTGATAATGCCTGAAGCTAGTTCAAATAAAATTGAATCATTTTACTCGGCCACCTATGAGAATAGAATTCAGTAAATAAAACAGTAAAGTTTAAATTATTCTTAAATTAAACTTTACTGTTTTATTTGTCCAACAAATTAAATAATGCTAAGACAGTAGCCGTGGAAAGCAGAAGTAATTTCCTTCCTCGGACGATAAAAGTGTTTTATTAGAATGTCACAAAATAAGGCGCACTCAAAAAACTTGAAACCTGCATGCAAATGTGCTCTAAAAAGGTAGAAAATTTGCACTAATAACCGTGAAATGTATGTACATATTCTAAAAACGAAGATTCTCCCAGAATTATTTTTTTAGTTCGAATTCCTTTTTTAGTTGCCTTAAAATATGATGCATGGTTAGCAACTATCAGTTTTCCGTTGATTTCAGACGATAAATTTAAAATATTTGTCTAATATAAGCGAAGACCAATTTGTACGTCGAAAAAGGTCGATCCGTGAGATTTTTTTGTGATTGGACAGCAGGTATCCTCTGGTAAATATTAAAGCTCATACAAAAAGGAGGCAGCGACCTAACCTAACCTATTCAAAGTATTAAATTGGTTGGGTACTTGATTGAAAACATCGTTTCATTTCTCCGCAAGCAGTACGATAACTGTGCTCTTTTTGCAGAAACCTTACAAATTACAATACCACTAATGAGAACATATGTCCGAAATAATCAACACTTATCCGTCGCCCGGTTATTAGTCATTATTAGTATTATTACTACCATCGTTCTTCGAGACACGGAAGCTTGTAATGGGCGGTGGCATTCCTCACACTTGATTTAATAATCTCGTCAGATGTCGTCAACGTCTCTTCTTCAAACACAACACGACAAAACCACAATAATTATGTCGTGCCTCGTTTGGCACAGATGTTGGAATCAAAGATCTTCCATAAAACCGTTTAGATTCAAGGTAGAACCTCACACAAAGATTCTTACTAGGAGTTGAACCTTTTGACTTCTTCAGCACTGTTGAAATGAAGGCGTTTTTAGAAAAGTAAAGACTTCGAGTACAACTTCTGATCTGGCTTCGTAATTAGAGTTGGATCTTTTGACTGCTTCTACCCACGCAGATGACCAACATCCGTCAGGCCAGTCTGCTCCCACCTTGATAAGGTTGTTTGTCTGTTCGGGTCGACCTTGTGTGTTCCCATTTTCCCAATAGCCCCAACTGGGCGACACCACATACAACTTGCTCTCGAGCAGAGCCAGTTTTCTCGAGAATACTCGTTGGGGACTGGGTCGAGTCGAAACAGCCGCCAGCCTCTAAAGCCCAACTGGAGATAGCGTTTGTACTTCATTACAATGCTCCATTGTTGTCTCCTCAGACACTGGGTTCTCTAATACATTAATTGATGATGTCAATTTTCCTGATGTTTTAGATTCTAAAATTAATACATAGTGTTTTAGATTCTAAAATTAATACATTTTCGACTTTTGAGATTGCAAACGAGCTAATTTTTGTGAAATCACCTTAAAAACACTATAAAATGATAGAAAATTGCTTTAACACCAACAAATCTAATTTTATGGTAAGTATGCAAAGCCGAGCTTTATGCACACCGCTGATCCTCGGACTATAACCATTTTCTAATAAACTACTCACGTAATAAAAGGAAGGGTTGTAAGTTATAATATAGTTATAATATTCGTTATAATACTGGAAACATCTCTAAAATAAATTACAAATAGACAGAAATATCAATTTACATACGTCCTTACTGATATAAAACAAATTAAAATAATAAAATCCTATATAATCTAACTCCACAAATAGATTTGACAGGATTTACTACTTTACTGTATCTCTTGCTTCATTTATAAGATAACTCTTTTTATAAGATTTACCCATACTTTCAATCATCTTTATGTTTAATTGTATTCAAATTTATATGTATATAACCTTAAATATTCTTATGATAATCTTAAATACTCTGATATATATGTTTTAATTGTATTCAAATTAATATGTTTTTTATCTTAAATAATTATGATATTCTTAAATACTCTTACATATGATATTAATTTATGTACCTCTATGCCTGTCTCAATACAGGTATACCCCAGTGAGACAGACATTTAATAATATAATGTAAACATACCTTATACAGATCAATCAATAAATAAATAAATGAAGCTCTCAGTGACAGGATCAAGGTGAAACGCTAGCAAAGAAAAATAAAAGAGTTCAAATTAAAAGTAACACAGGCATTCAAGTTATGTGCACATGATATGATGCAGTATTTTTTGAAGGATGAGACAAGGATAAACATTGAACTAATCGTTTTGCTTTTGACTCATTCATTCAGTTCTTTCAGGTGTCGTGGACTGCGAAAGGGTTCAGATTTCGAAGAAAATCAGTAAAGGAAAAAAAAGTTTTTTCTTATGTTTTTGGGTTACATATTTGAATAAAGCATTTGTTTACATAGGTATATTATTTATTATTATCTTACTAATAGATATTATAAACGCAAAAGTTTGTATGGATGTAAGTAAGTATGTTTGCTACTCTTTCACGCAAAAACTACTGAATGGATTTTAATTAAACTTTACAATTATATGTATAGCGCATACATCAGAATAACATATAGGCATATATAATGGTAAGCTCTGGCGTTATGAAATTTGTATACTTACATGAAAATGTACGTATTTCATATATTTTAGCGGCAGGGAGGAAAGGCAGGGGGTTCGCGGAGAGGAACGAGACGAGGAAGGGAGAAGGCGGGGAAGGTGGAAGAGAACGGGGACGCACGGTAAAGGACATGCATGGAGTATCAATTTATTTCTTTTAATGGTATAGCAACGCATGCCGGGAACCACCTAGTATTATTAATTTCTCCGAATTACGTATGCAAGGTAGGTACCTAACCGGGTGTAAAGGGCAGTAATTATGTGAAATACTTCTACTATTGCTTACATTTCCGGTTATTTTAATTTATGGTACATCAAAACACTCGATGTTTGTTATTGTTTGGGAACGGTTTTAATGAACCCAGACACAGGCCTGGTATATCAGTTGATTTTTAGCTCGGCTTGGTTGAAATGTCGAGCTTGGCACAGCTTGGAACAAAATCTGTGTACAGGTCGAAAGCCTAGATATCGCCAATATTACATTGATTGTCTATGACTTTAATAGAGGAATGTGTTTCTTTTTCTCTTTGAAAAACAAAACTACTGTCTACTTGAACGGTATATGTGTCCGATGATCTGTGATCTCTACTGTCATCGTCATCGGGGGATATCTATGCACTGGAGATCGCGATATTAATATTGCGATGTCAGTTTATTTTTAGGTGGATTTATTCATAATTTGATTTATGATAAAGACCCTCACTCCAATCAGCACGTTGCTGTGTACGAGTACCCTAATTATAAACAGTATCTATTTGTATTGCTGGGGTCAGTGCACTAGTCATGAAATTATAACAAAATAACTGCTGAAAACAAACTGTCCTGACGTTGAAAATTAAAATCCATAACCTGATTATTTTAGTATCAATTAATAACATCGACATTCTTCATAGTCCATACTGAACAAAAAAATTACAGTATGATGCACGAAAGTCAAGTTCGACAGGTGTCTATATCAGATTATCTGTGATCTCTACTGTCATCGTCATGGGGGGATATCTATGCACTGGAGATCGCGATATTAATATGGCGATGTCAGTTTATTTTGAGGTGGATTTATTCACGATTTGATTTATGATAAAGACCCTCACTCCAATCAGCACGTTGCTGTGTACGAGTACCCTAATTATAAACAGTATCTATTTGTATTGCTGGGGTCAGTGCACTAGTCATGAAATTATAACAAACTAACTGCTGAAAACAAACTGTCCTGACGTTGAAAATTAAAATCCATAACCAGATTATATAATAACATCGACATTCTTCATAGTCCATACTGAACAAAAAAATTACAGTATGATGCACGAAAGTCAAGTTCGACAGGTGTCTGCTAGCGCCTTGACGTCTAAAAAAGGAACTATTCTGCGGCTTAGCAAGGATTAAGTGGCCGATTTAGCCTGCTTAAATTTGAGCGAGGAATGTTGTACATGGCGAGGATACGGACTGATAAGTATACCAGGCCATACACATAGTTCTGAGATGTTGCTAGTCTTTTCGGACAAGTTAAATCTTATGTTATCATCATCTTAAAGTTATTTATCTATTTTACTTGTACTTACCATTATAAAGAATCAGCCCCCGAACTTGGATACCACAGCACGTCACCCCCAGCAAGTTATTTTGAACAACTCTATTTTGAATATCTTCACAATATTGTTGAAAATCTTATATTTTGGGCATGTTAGCTTTAGGTTATTTGTCATAGAATTATTATCATCATAACTCTTAGAAGTATGAATGTACTAATGTAATATTCGTGATCATTAACCTGCACAAAATAGTCGAACAAATGGTGAACGTTCCACGCATCGCACTTCCGCAACTACACTGCCATAAGTCAAAATACGTCAAACAGAGATAATAATTTTTTTGTAAATTATTCATCTTTAATAATTAGATTACATTAGCGGTGTGCTGTGCCTGTCTTACTAGAAACTCCTTGTTAAGAGCAGGCGCAGTTTAACATTAACAGATTACCATAAACATAAATGTAACAACAATTTTTTTTAATTAAAAATAAAAGACAATCAGCATTGTGCCATTTGGAACACAAACTTCCAAATAGGTTTTAATAAAATCGTTGATTTTTGATCTGTCTTGGCTGATGATCCAAGACTTGCAGCCGTAGTTCCCAACTTTCCGATGGATCAATCTGAGTCTCCGATCAGCTAAGAGTTTCGTTGCGAAGACCGGATTTGTGCATTTGAAGGGTGTTGAGCCAAAATTTCGGGTCAGCAGTTGATCAATAGGATTGGGAACAATGGTAGTTGGTGTCTGATGCGTCTATATTTCAAATAATTTGTGTTCTGTCTAATGGTCAGTGGAAGTGCATAGTATAGCTTTGTTGCAAAGTATCGAAAATTTATTTGGCCAAAGGTTGTAAGAGATTATGCCCTTTGGTTTTCGTATCACGAGCATTTTGGATATTGTCAAAAGGGGTTCTGTGTTTGAAGAGGTATGCTAGGGTATTTTTGGCATAATCCAGAACACAGATTCTCCTTCCTTACTAACTCGTCCTAACTGCTTGAGATCGAGAATAATATTTATGATTAGTTTCTGAGCTTAAGAAATAATCAAAGATAAAAGAAACAAAGGGAGATACGGCATGGGAGCTTGCCGACCGTCGAAGAGCTATGACCAACTGCACGGACTACCGAAACATCTAAGCCCTGCTGGAATAAAAACTTAAATAAAAAAATAAATAATAAGCAATGAAAATTGATTGTAGAAATAACAATGATGACGACACTTACTAATAACGGTTCCTGACCAAAGATGAAGCTTGGTGTTCTCTCTTTCTAAAGCAATTTATATAATATATCTGACTATAACAGAAAAAAAACAGAAAGAGTTTTATTGGAACGTGTCACTTTGTAGCAGACATGGCACAGCGCGACTCAATAGCAGGGTCACATATTGGCATATTTGCCACGAAATAAGTGGCAAATACGCCGTAAGGTGACACGAGTGTTTAAGATGGCACGAGGGATTTTTCAATATTTAATTGTTTTTGCGCGTTTTCGAAGTCTCCTACGTCCATAACTGTACCAACAAAAAAAAGATAAATAAAAAAAATGATAGTTAAATTCACGTTCTATCCAACAAAATGTAATTACATATTAACAAAAAATATTTTTCTTACCATATAACTGTTTGTAAAATAGCTGTTTTCAACAGTCGTCAATCGGCCTGCAAATATGTTTCTTGTGTGGTCATAAACAAGAAGGAAATACAATTTAAAAAAATATGTTTAGATAGAAAACATCTCAACCTATAGATACCACCTCATTTTTTTATTTTCAAGATGCAGAGCATTTTTAGCTAAATTATGATGTAATATTATTTAAAAAAAAACTGCATAAATCAATTTTTATGTACCAAAATTGGTTAATTAATAAGATAATTAAAAAAAAAACTTCAAATAAAACAGTAATTTAAGTATCTTAATTTGAAAATACATATATTAAAATTTACTGATTTGTTAGGTTTAAATTCATATTCTTAACATATACTGACCAACTGACCAATATTCTCGATTCTCGTAAAACTCTCGATTTTTGAGTTATGTTAGTCTAGACGCGGGAGTGCGACACATGGTCGCCTAAAACCACAGCTAACAAACATGGCATTCAGATATTTGGGTAAAAAATTAGCTTCTTCGTGTCGAAATGTAAAAACAATAGTAGTAATAATGTTGACTGAGTTTGTTTACTCTAGAGCTAGACAGCACACACATAAGATATTTTTTGAGTTCACTCGGTGATGTGAAGTTAGACAGGCAAATGTTAGAAGAGAGATGTTTTAATATAAGGCACACCGCCGTAAGATCCGTTGTAACCTCTCGATCTTACTAATACAAAATGAGAATACAACACACTTTATAAAGCCTCGATTACATTGAGCGAGTTTACAAGCTACTATCCGGCGTATTCACTATCTGCTAGTGAACTCGCTCAGTGAAATAATATTGCTAGCTAACTAGCAAATTTTACACTGAAGGAGTTTACTAGCATATAGTGAGTACGCCGACTCGTAGCTTGTAAACTCGCTTAATGTAATATTCAAATTCACAAAACAATTAAAATGTACATCAAAGTTTACGACCCCAATTTTATTAAAAAATTGAAACCTTTTATTAATTATTTTTACAAACGGCAAAAAAGTGAGGTGACGATAACGTTTATAATACAGTTGTCTAATAAAAAAATGTATTTGTTAAAAAACGTTCAAGTGAGCCATTTTTAAAACTTTTTTATGTTTGCATTCAAAAATTAAAAAAATTATACGTTTGTTTAGAATTATAAAATTTGAAAGCGTATTTTATTACCTTTCAAAAATAGTTTTCAGGTACATTCAGAAATATTCCATTTATTTGAATTTTATTGCCAATTTTTCAATTCGGGAGGCGGGAACGGCGCCCTGAGAACCTTTATTGGATAACCAACACTTCTGCCATAGGTCACCCCAAGTGGTTCGCCACGTTTGATGATTTAGCAGGGATTCCCGGGTTCATGGGGTGAAGTTTGTCTAGGTCTTGAGGCGGATGACCGGACACACTGAACCCCAGATTCCAACCCACCCCTTAAACCCTTTTCCTTCCCAGAACTCTCCTCTCCTTATATTAAATATTTTAATCTTCTGAAAAAATATGCCCGAGGCCTGAGGGGTAATACCAACAATTTTTCAGTGGGTACAAAGTATCTCTTCCGCAAAGCGCTGTGTTTGTGCATTCCAATATGCACCTAAGGTCATTAAAACGAAAACTAAACAAGAACCTCCCAAGGTACAGTCAATATCCGTCACGTCACGTTATTGGCTTTCAGCAAATAATGACTTGACACGCCAAATCTGGTCAACATTGCGACGCTAGACATATCGGCACCAAGCGGATACAATATTACAAGCCGCCTGAAAAGTGAAGGCGACCTGGGGTTATCTTTATTAGGTTTTTTGCAGAAATTCAAATGTTACATTGTCATCAAATAGCCAAACAGCGTAATTTTGTTTTATTGACATTTAAAAGGTCACCGTTAAAATTTGATTATGGAATTCCAACGCGGATGATCGATCCCTATATCAATAATCAATACGATATTGAATAAATCCGTCATCTGTGGTCAGTTACCGATATTTGCGAGCACCGTCAACACATTGTCATGATTCTGCAAGTCGGTTGACAATAGCCACCGTCAATATACACAACGTTTTGAATAATGTCGTTCGTTGTGCAAAGCTTATGATTGGGGTTGAACGAACCGAAGTAATTCAATTTTTTTATATAAAAAATTCTCTTTTCATATCTTTTGAAGGTTATTCCCATCAATGAAATATATCATTGAAGAAGAAGACAACTCTAATAATTATTTCAAATTTTAGAATTCACAATATTATCTTCGACTAATTTTTCCATATATTTTTACAATATGGAGAATTAGTCGAAGATTCTGTTGAAGAAGTTGTTGATTCTAAAATTTGAAATATGAGATCGACAAATATGAAGATAGGCAGTGGGCGAATTGGTAGAGGCGCCCGTCCCGGTAAGACGAGAGGTTCTGAGTTCGTGTCCCAGTTGCGACCGTTATCTTTTTATTATTCTGTGTCTTGTTCTCTTTCATATTTTCTTAGTTTTTACGTAGCTTTTGCAACCTTTTTAAGTTTAGGAATGTACATTTACAGACAGATCCGCCAGTGTTGCCATCGTACGACAATTTCATATTTATTGCCTGTCAATATCGTTTCGGTTGTCAACACCGCAACCCTGTTTGGGATATCGATATAAAATTGTTGGAAGTTGAGCCTATCGATCTAATATAGTTAAGTTATAAATTTGATCATGGTAGACTCCTCGGCCTATTTTAACTGTCTATCAAATTGTGATTAGCTGACAATCATAACAACGCGACAGTTATCCATTTCTGCTGATCAAAAATTGTTCAAAAGCTGAAATGGATCTAGAATCGGCGTTTAACTGAATCTTCGAAAATGTTAAAAAATAACAAAATGGCATTCATGGCCAACTGGCGGCTAACATCATAACACTAACCAAGGGGGTTTCTAATATCTTTGGTGCAGTCAGTAACCAACACGTTTTATTATTGGCTTTTAGCAAATAATGAGTTAACACGCCAAATCCATGGTCAATATTGCAAAACTAGACATATCGGTACCTCGTAGATACATTACAAGCTGAAGAAGACACTACTTTGTTATCTGTAAGTATCAGCTATCAATCCGTTAGTATCAGTTATCTGCAAGTGTCGGTATCAGCTAGTGCAGGCCGCACCTAAGTGGTATCAGTAATCGGTTATCGACAGGGCCGCCGCGCCACCTTGCTGATAAGATGTTCGGCCGAAGTCACGTAGTCTGAACTCTGAACCGTTGCCACATATATGTATAAATCAACCGTATCGAATATCTACTGTTCGTCTAGTTCGCCTAAATCGTTTGGTGGGCCAAATTTTTTTGAAGTTTTTTTTCAAACTTCTTTACGTACGCTCTACTTGGGGGGTAAGCTGGTGAATGCGATACAAAAAGTGTGATTCTTTATGAAAAGTGTGATGCGAACGGTAATCGACGCGAACGGTGATCGATGCGAACGGTGATCGATGCGAACGGTGATCGGGCGAGGCGTACATACTGCATGACTAAGATAAGGCGTACATACTAACCGGAGGTCGTAGGTCGCACCAAAGTCGTAGGTCACCCCAAGGTCGTAGGTCACCCCAAGGTCGTAGGTCACCCCACGGTTGTAGATCACCCCACGGTCGTAGGTCCCCCCAGGGTCGTAGGTCACCCCATGGTCATATGTCACCTTAATGTCATTTGTCACCCCAATGTCATATGTCACCCCAATGTCATATGTCACCCCAATGTCACATGTTCTTTTATAAGTTAGTGAAGTTTTACTTCAGTCGTGTGGTCTAAAGCACACTCGTTTTTTTTTACTAAACTTAGGTATGTTACTCTGGGGGTGTGGGGAGTAGTGATAAACGGCGGATTTTACCATTAATTTTTACAGGTAATTCAGCGTCCAAAATTGCTATTATTGTGACACCGCGACTTTTAGAAGGCATAAGCTGACTATAAGCTTGTCTATTTGTGTCATTTGCACTAACCCTCTACTTTTTAAAAAGCAGGTCAGTTGCATTCAATCTTCCGAGAAATGTGCGGAAACAAAGTACTGATTGGAATTAATTGCTAAAATAAGTTCCTACTGCTGCCGTGCGTCTTTGCGAAACCCCCTCCGAGAGTCCGGGATGTAATAACAAAAAAGTTCTAATTTCACAAAATCTTACTAATATTATAAATGCGAAAGTTTGTATGGATGTGACTTACTCTTTCACGCAATAAATATCGAATGGAATTTAAAAATTCTTTCACTAATCGAAAGCTACATTATTTGCGAGTAACATAGGCTAAATAATATTGGTAAGCTCTGGCGTTATGAATAAGCTGTGGCGTTATGAAATTATTTAATATACGTATATTGGCAAAGCGTGTTGCTAAGTAAATGTTTGACGTGGGCTGTCATATTGTTATTTGTTTAGGTTACTATGGAGATTTCTTTGATAGCAAAAATTCAAATATGAGTATTCTAATATGAATATTTAGTGTAAAAATATAAAATAGGTACTTATCTACATTTTGACCTAAGCCAACAGCTATACTAATATTATGAATGCGAAACGGCGCGTATTTGATTGTTGATTGATTGGGGGAATGGGAGGGGGGAGAGGTAGTGCGGGGGGAGGGGGGGGGGGGGGGGGGCGAATATGCGAGCGAAACCGGGGGCGAAAGCTAATATAATATAAATGTGATAAATTTACAAGAATGATTTTTCTTTTTTTGTATGAATACCAAAACCCAAAACATAGAAAGCTGAAAACTTCATTTTGGGAGCAAAAAACTTTAATTGGGTCGCGGACCGCAGGTTGGGCGTGCCCGGGATAGACAGTAGATGGAAAATATCACAAACTGTACTTGGGAGGCCCTGAGAGAAATAAATCTCCTCACTGCCTACGTTATATTTGGGGATGCTGTGTGGTGGGTATTTTTGATGAAAATAAAGCGTGAACTTCTTGAAGAGAGCCATGTTGTAAGTTCAGGAAGTAAACACAGAAGATGACAAATCATTCCACAGCCACAGTTGAATAAAATAATGAGTCGTAAAAGGAACCCGTTCTCATGTGCATCATACCTATTCTCGTAACTCAACACCTTACTAACTTGATTCAGCATTAAGGATCAGACAGACACAAACATACTGTTTTTTGCATTAACGCAATTTTTTTTGTCAAACTGTCAGTTTGCAGCCTTCAGTAGGCGAAACAGCTGTCACGCATAATAATATTAACATAGCAGAACTTGTTTACAAATAAAGTATTTTTTAAATTAAATAATAATATTACTGAATAGTACTGAATACATAAAAGAAATTAAAATAAAATGGAGATAATAACAATAAATTCCTGTGCATATTTGGAGGAAAAATGTAGATGTATTTTTCCATCAAACTTCGCAATTGTTTAGTTGGGTATAGCCTAGCGTCTCGTTTTAGCAGAACGGTAACGTACGAAACAGTGCGCGTAACGCGACGTGTAGGAGTGAAAAGTTTTTTTTCATTAGAAAAAAAAACAGTAAAACTACTTGTACTGTACTGTGTGCTTTTTGTACTCGAAATATGTTCAGGAATCACTTATTAAAATCCTTCGGATACGTGCTGTTACATCCTGTACATGCTCGTATATTTATTTGTTTGGTTATAAAATCGTCTTTAGATTGTGTCGAGATTGTATCCGATATACAATATTAATAAAAGTATTAACTGATAAATAATTTGTACTTTGATATTTCAAATTATGTAGGTATCTACGCATTACGTTTTCAAAAAACCCACCAACAACGAGTATTTTGATCAAAAATGATTTATAGACCATCATCAAGAATCATATATTTAAAAATAACGGCAGAAATTGTGCTATAGTCTAAATGTGTTGTAGTCTAAATGATTTGTCGGTTTTTTGTATCAAAATTTTCTGGTTGCATCCTCGCTGTTGGGTAAACAGTGAGCTTGCCCCGCCACACAACTCCATCTGACTACAAAGGCACATCGTATTCCATAATCATCCCAAAAATATTATTCTATTAGGTTTATTGAATCTCGGCATGACCACTCACTCAAGCAGTTGATCTGTATTTATTTATTCACTTGCTGGTAAAATGAAATGAAAAATGGAAATTATTTCTCTCTGCGTCTTTTTCCCTTTCCCATTCGTCCCGTTCCGCTTTCGCCTCTCCTTCCTGTCCCACGTCCCCTTCCCCTCTCGCGTTCTCACTTCGCCTCGTCCACCTTTCCTCTCCTCACTCCACTCCCCGCTTCTCCCGTCCCGCAAAACCCCCCTTCCCAGGTTCCTTTCCCCCTCTTGAGTTGACTCCCCCCCTCCCGCGGCGCCCCTACCCGAGTTCCAATTCCCCCTCCCGCGAACCCCCTACCCGAGTTCCCCTCCCCTCTCCTCCTCCCTTCCCCCCTCCCGCATTCCATACATTCATTCCCGGTACATTCAGTTTTCAAACAGCTTTCGAGCCATCTACTGCAATTTTTTAATACAAATTTCATAATGCCAGAGCTCACCAGTAGTTTTATACAAAACCTTGTCCTGACTCCTGACAATAAGAAACACAAAAAAAGAATTATCCAATTTGGTGCAGTCGTTCGGAAGTTACATACAGTACATACATTTCAGCGAATCATTTTTATATGTATATAGAAAGATAGATAGATGGATAGATTAACGGACTTACATCTAATTTACAATAAAATAACACGAATTTAAAAAAAAATTTAGGTAGGTACCTAGTACATTATATCTAAGTTAAAGGATGATAATTGAAAGCAAAGACAAAATCAGCGATAAACATAAGAAAATAGTCACAAGTCAATTCAAGTCTTAGCTAGAAATCAAAATACAAACATTTGTTTTGAAGAGTTTTACTTTCCATGTACATTTGTTACTTAAATATAAATTTTATCTGCCATCAGTTTCACTAGCAAACTTAAAACTATCTTAAAATTTATAAATATACAGAAATAGTTAGATTTTATTAGGTGAGGGTAGTGAGAGGGGTGATTTTGGGGTAGGAGGAAAATGGTGTGAGGAGACAACATAACGTGGAAAGTAATACAAAATGAAATAAGCGTATTATGTGTACAAAATCCATGATTATTTTTCATCACGTATTTCATGTCCTATGAATCGATTTCCAATGCCCTTTACAAGAAAGATTTGAAAGATCAAAACTGTTTATAATAAAAGCCAAGGGGATTCTTCTATTATAACATGAACGTGGTTCGTTCTGCAACAGAGGGTTTAGAATAATTGTGAACAATGGTTGGGGAGGATAATGTTATGTACGAAGCTGACAAAAATAACAAAGAGTTTGACAAAACCATTGAAATGTCGGATTCAGAACATCAGAATGAATAGATCAGTCAACCCGATATTTGAAGATGAACGCATTTTCAGACAGTTTCATACAGCACACGATTAGAAGATATCTGCTCTCAGTACAGCACTGGTGAAAGACAACTATTCAGAATCGAAGCATTGCTTGAAATTACTTTAGACGGTTATATTTTGTTTAAGGTAATACTTAACTTTCATTACTTGCGAATGTAATTATTGTAGCCTCTCAGTCCTTGACCATATTTTGTCAAAGGGTAAAAATATTTCAAATAAATGGAATATTTATGAACATATCCGAAAACTAAAAATTGTTTTTGTTTTGTTTTTGTCAAATTTTATAAATCAAAATAACCATCGGATTTGTTAAGTAAAAACATTTTGAAGCAAATATTAAAAAGTTTTAAAAATGGCTCATCTTACTTTCTTAAATTTAAATTACTGATAACAACAAAAATAAAACATGTACATTTATAAACTTTAAAACTAAAAATGTTAATATAATTCATAATACTTATGTATAAACTTTATTGTCACCTCACTTAAAAATTCCCGAAGTTCCATAATTTTTTTTTTTAAATTGCGATCCGAAACTGGGACTTTTGGGTCCCACTCAGGCCCCGCCTGTATGATTCCTCGGCTGTCTAAGTATTGCATCACGACTCACGACACAAACAACATTTTCCGCTTACCGTGGTGGTAGTAGGAGATTTTCAAAAATTGACAGGTAACCCGGGAAAGTTTATATTTTTTTAATAAAAAAAATAAATAAAACACTAACTAAAATAAATTAAAAGAGAAAAGCTGAAAGAATTTTGCACAGTATTTCTTTAAAGAAATTTTATGAAAACTCAACTATTTTCAGCTAAAAATGACAATGCCACCATAAGCTATGGAGCTTTGAAATATCCAACTGTGAATCAAAAAATTTCTTGAAATGGCTATATTTGTGTTCAGATATCAAATCTGGATGGCCAGGAACTTCCAGAAATTCTAGTTTGAATATTCTCTCCCACTAACTTCAGCTTAACGAATTCAACGAAGAAAACTATTAGATCGCCAAAGAATTATTCTGCAAAGTTTTTTGTTGTTGTAAGGAATCTCTAGGTCTACTCAACTACCTATTTTCAAATCCATCATGAGCTATGGAGATTGCCTCCATTCCCTAAAACGAAGATGCCATAGTTCCACTGGCTCCGGACAGTTGGGATCCTAGTGTGGAACCTCAAATTGTTTCTCCACCCTGAAATACAATACGATCCACTTTCCATCTATAACTACCAGTATTACAAAATAAATAATTAGATTTTCAGAGGCAAACTACGTACCAAATATATAGATAAGAAATGGCACAGTATTGCAATAATTAACCAGTTAGGTCTTTATAAATAATGATAATAATTTTAAGGTAGAAAATATCATCTTTGTAATACTATGCAAGGAAGAGTATGCGTACGACCGTGGGTCACATCGTAAAATATGAATTATATTATTACGACATAATGGTTGTGTTTTTGTCCGCAGCCATCCTTGAAGGAATGTGGCGCCACCGGACCAATATATGTATATGTAATAATATAATATTTTATTGGGCAATATGACCATATTTCAAGGAGTATTGCCAAACTAGATGTCTCTTTCTGTAGAATGACAATAAACCCGTAATGGGTTCTGGACAACCTATACAGACAGAGTTAGCCATTAGCCATTTCACTGTAAGAGCAGTAACACTATTTATGATGGAGGCGGGTATGGGTACCGCCGGGTACATTTATTGGATAACATAGCTTTGGTCACCCCTAGTTGTCCGCTACGTTTGGAGACTTAGCAGGGGTACGTTAAGTACGTGCCTTAAATTCATTTATATTGAATTTCTTTTTTGGAAGTATTTTTTTTTTTAATTTTATGCCGTATTTTCTGAATGTTGTTTTTGTTAAGTTCGTAGATACCTTTCTTATTTCGAATAATCTGGTTTTGACAGTAACTAAATAAAATACCTTTTAAACACAGGTTAGCTCATACGGGCCTTTTTCGAAAAAATAACTATTCGTCCGATTTAGAAATTTCGAACGCATCACGTAGCTTGAAGCAAAACAGTGCAACTTGTATTGCCGTTAATTTAAATCTCCCAGTGGAACATGGACTTCAAGCTACGTCACGTCACGAATGTCCAATCACCGTCCCACCCTCTCGATAAGCTAACCCTGTTAAAAGCATTTTCTACGAATTTTATTTTTATAAATCCATTTAATATTTTCCTTTAAGCTTCCGCAGCTGATAATCGATTAAAATAGCATTGCAGGCGAAACATTTTATGTAGTATATTACGTAATTAATTATCTGTGTACATTATTAGTTTAAAAATAAAATATTAGAGGCCGGAAAAATATTACAAGCAACAAGAGATATTTTAAATTAAAAACTGTAGATAAGGAATTTGTGAAGTGGAACTGAAGTAAATAATACATTATTATGTTAGTTTCTAATTAGATAGATAAAATTGTGAAATAATAAGAGATTAATCCAATAAATAGACCATTTTAAGAATAAAATCAAAACTTTTATTATTATTATTATATTGTATCTGTTATTATTGAATTGTGTTATCGTAGAAGGATTAACTCAATGTTTTATGAAGTACTTCTCAGTAAGTTAATCTATTTCGTGCTTTATCTTCTCTGGGAAGTAGTTGACATTAGACCAAAGGTTCCCAACTTTTTTGCACCCATTACCCACTTTTCAAGTGCCTACATTTATTTTTCTTCCCCTTCCCATGTGTACATGGTATCCGGAAACTCATAGAATAATCGGGTAGCTAGTGAATCTGCACCACATTTGGAATCGATTTAGGGCTCTTGATTATACTTGGTCGAAGATTTAGGGTCATAATTTTTTTAAATTTAATATCAGCTGTTGTCAGATGTCTCAGATGTCTCTAAAATGCGTCGAAGCGTAGACCAGACTCCAAAATTTTTTTACCCCTTATTAGCCGAAAAAAAGGAAAAAAATATTATATCCATATATGTATAGCGGAATTTGTTCAAAATTGCAATCACAGTTCGTACAAAGAAAGCGCCGCAGACGAAAATTTTACTGGACCCAAGGACAAACCAATAAATGCGATTCGTATCTCTAATAAATTGGAATTTTATTTATATACTGGCTGGTTGGTTGGTTGGAATGCTATATTCAAAGAAATAAATGTTTTCTCCCTGCTTGTCCTTTCCCTTTCCCCTTCCATCGCCCCTTCCACTCCCATGTCCCCTCCCCTCACGCGTTCCCCCTCCACCATCCCCGCCTTCCCTCTCCTCTCTCCCGCTCCCCCTTTTCGCCAACCCCTCTCCCGCGTTCCATACATTCGGTTTTTAAACAGCTCGCAATACATATTAAATATTCATTTTCGTATATTATAAGAACCATCAGTCAAATTTCAAATAAGAACCATAAAACATAAGTACCTATTTAAAATATCTATAATTCTTGATTCAATTCAAAGTATTAGGCGAGAACTTCGAATAAATTCATTAATTTAAAGAGTTTTGAAAAATTATTTTTGATTGTTTTTCAAGAGTCATTATCAAATTTTGACATATTCGATAGTTTCGCAAGAGTTTTTGTAATGATTAAAAAAACTTTAGATGTATCGTCATGTGGTTGTAATAATCCAGAAACCTTCGAGGGGGTTTAAAGAAGGTATTTTGAAAGTTTCAAACATCTCCTATGTACTATGTACCATCTCATATAGGTACTCATATCAATACATTTACCCAAGCAAGTAAGTTTTGATTTTTATATCTATAGATTTTACTCTGATCACAACAAAAAATCTACAGTGCTTACCAAAATCGTATTATAATCGAACCGAAGCACTTTTAACTCGTGATCGCCCCATAAGCGATATCGCCCACCGGTGGGCGATATTGTCCAGGTTGGAAATCGCTGCGTTAGACAATCTAATCTTTGCAGGTTGTTCATCTTGAATCAACAAACTAACCGAAGTTTTACAAACACTTGAGAAACGAGTTGATTGATTCATGACTTATTTGTAGCGATAGGATAAGAAAATATTATGTACGTGCTCGTAGCTTTACAAGATATTACTTTACCATTGCAATTGAGAAATATGTAAGAAGTAATATTTTTGGTTTGGTAGTTCTCATTCTCGTGCATAGGTACCAGGCACGGACCCATTTTAAGTAGCTCAGACAAATTTAAGACAAATACATCAAGTAGATATTTTTATAACAAGTACCTACCTTCCCCGGTTAAGTTTAATACTTCAAGTACCTACATGGGTCAAATTATTTACACTTTGTAAAGTACCTACGTGGTCGAGAGGTAATACTCTCGACTCGCAATCCGAAGGTTACGGGTTAGAACCCGACGTGCGCAAATTTATTTGATTAATTTGTGTTATTTCACAATTAATTCTTTTAAAATAATATATAGTATATTTGCGGCACGTTCCAGAGTGGAAGATATTTTCAGTACCGCTCTGGTGTAAGATCACCATTCAGAATTGAAACGTTGCTTAAAATGGCTTTGGGCGTGTTTGGTGATCGCACGGTAGATAGCACGGTACTTCCCCACCTTCCGCTCCTACATTTCCTTCCCCTTCCTCTAACTCCAGCCTCACAACGTACCCCAATTGGGGATGCCATAGTCTCACTGGCTCCAGATGGGAGCAGTTGAGACTCTTGTGCGGTATTCACTGAAAAAAAAAAACCGCACACCAGTTACGATTGATAAAATAAAATGGACAATTATTATAAAATTATACAAAAACTGGCCTTGGGCCAGCGAAATTCATTTGGGAAGGAACGGGGCGCACACGGGAAAGGACATGCAGGGGAGGAGTGACGGAGGGGTGGGGGACAAGGGAGGGCCAGAGGGAGGGATTGCAGAGGAGGCATAAGAGCGGTAGAGTTTTAGTGGCATTTCAACGCCTTCCGGGTACTCGCTAATATTACATAATATTCAGCCTAATGGGTAGTCACACGTAGCCAGTGCCTAGGACAGTAATAAGTACTAACTAAATCACTGCCCCGAGAAAAGTGCCGACCACTCGTGCAATTAAATAAACTCTCGTATTTGTAGAAAACTTGTTTTGTGCGTGTCCGAACAAAGTGACAATAGCCCATTTCTAACAACAAGAATGCGAGCACAGCGATGGAAAGGTGTACAACTGAAAAAAACAGAACTTAAATTGACACTTAACAGTAATTTACTACTTACTTCTTCACTGACTATGCGGACAGTGACTTAGAATTAACTAAATGATTTAGTTGACAGTGTTGACACTAATCACTGTCCTTTCTACTGGCTGCTTATGACAGTCAAAACGCTAAGTTGCTCATCACGCATACTTCGCACTTCCGTGAACTACTGACGGTCTTGCCGCTGAAAGCTCCGTTGGAACCTCTCCTTTTTCATCCATCCTTCTCACAAACGACAAGTGAAACATAAAGAGAGGGTTCAACGGAGCTCTCCGCTGAATGCCTTTTGACCACAACCTCGGCTGTTCACCCGCCGACCGCCATAGTAAAAACCTTAAAACTTTTATTGGGACCATAATAATATAAATAAATAAAATAAAATAAAACCTTTTATTTTTTTGCAAAAAGGTATGTTACAGAGTTATGAAAAGTAGGAAAGAGTATAATTAATGCTATTTACGAAAAATGTAATATAGGTATCTTAATTTTTTCATAAGCAAGAACCAGTGAAGGCCTCCTCTAAAGAATTTCTTGTATCTCTTGTTTTGTTCGTAGGGTTTGTGTCACTTCTTGTATTTTTGAGGAGAGAGTTTAGAATTTCTTCTTCAGAGGGTATAATAATATATTATTTATTATTTTAGACCATTTTGTAAATATCCAATTAAAATATAAATTTTTATTTATTTATTTATTTCAAGACTTGTTTTTTACATTAAAAAATGATAACATTTGCAAGGTTAAACAACATTTTTTTTTTATTCTACTACTCCATAAGTTGAGCTCTGGGAGCTCGTGTTTATGGGAGGAGTATTTATTCACACGCAAAAAATAAAATAATAATAATATTCTAATTAAATGTTTAAATAATATTCAAAGAACTTGTGTTATTTTATACGTAGGTACTACAAAGCCTATCTGTAAACATAAATAATAAGAGAAACAAAGGGAAACACGACGTAGTTTATTTTTATTAAATAAGGTTATAACCGTTGGTCGTTAACACATTTGTTCAATTTTCAAACAAAATGTTGTATCATACAACACATATTTGAGAGCAAAAAAAATGAATAAATTATCTAGGAGAGCTACTTTTCAGAATTTTAATTTCAGTTCAAATAAAATCATTTAAAAAAATCCACGCTCGTGTTTTATGACGAAAATGCTTCAATTTGTCTGTTTATTTAAGGTCTTATAAACTAATATATTTCAGATTTTTTACACACATGTTTTGCTTAGATATTATTGAAAAATTATAAATGATCAAACAATAATATCAATTTTTTTTTATTAATTTTATCATCGCTGGTTTGCTTACTTGAATTTAGATGTATATAAAAGCAAATGATATTGAGTTATTAGTTAAAAATGCTGGTACGGATAATAATTAATCTTTCTCATCAGAATTGCCCTGCACTGTTACAATGGTACGATCGCAGGACCATCTTTGAACTAAATTTCAGTTCTTGGCCGCTGGTTAATTGGTATTCATTGATCACTGATTGTAACAATGACAGTAAATCAAAAGCAGATCAAATTTTTTTTAAAGCTGAACTTGAGATTGTGACCATTGAGATCAACCTCCAGTGACCTATCAAGTTAGTATAAAGGGTTTCTGCATCGTAACAAACCAAACTGTGGGAGTATAATACACTACCAATGACATGTAGCACATGGTGCAGGTAGGATACAGGTGTAGGCAGCTTACAGCTTACACTGGCTTACAGCCTACAGGTTACACGTAATACACATACTTACAGGTACAATGCCTTATAATAATATGATCAATTATTATTTATCTAGGTCGGATCAAACATCCAAGAGAAACCAGAACTCTAATCTTTAAAAAAAACATTAAAAAAAATGAAATAATGATGCAGTCTGTGTTGTGCAATTTGTTCTGATAATAGATAATCTCAGATAGGTGAAGACAAAATAAAATACTTGTTATCTCTGATAAATAAATTGTACAATTTTTTTAATATTTTTGATTTTAAAAAAAAATCAGTAGTGTGTCTGTCTCTGTCTGTAACTCCGGTTTGATGAACTCTAGTTGGAACTTTAATGATTTTCAAAATTGATTGACTGATTTAGGGAACAGTTCAGACAAGTGATAAGATTTTATGAATAAATTATTTAATTTTTGAAATAAGTTTTTAATTTTTTTAAATTTTTGACAGATGTAGTAATTTTATAAGTTTTCTAACGGTGTTCATTCATTCTAATCGTATCTAAAATTGACAATGTTTGTTTTTGAAAGGGAATTTTTTTGTAAAAACGTGCTTTCTACCAATTTGGGAGGCGGTATGGGTGCCGCCGCCCCGGGAACCATTTATTGGATAACCAACACCCCTGCCATATGTCACCCCGAGTGGTTCGCTGCGTTTGGTGACTTAGCAGGGGTGCCCGAGCTAATGGGGTGAGGTTTGTCTAGGTCTTGGCGGCGAATGCGTTTGCCCACCTACAGCGTGGCGGACCGGATCGTGAGACTGGTTGAGAAAGACCTAACCTAGACCTCTCCGGCTGGACTCTCGACCCATCGCCATCGACCCATTGCTCGGCAATGGGAGGGATGGATTCATCCGTCCCTTCTGGACATATTATCCCCCGGATTCCCACCCGCTTCTCATACCTTTTTACTTCCCAGAACTTCCTCTCCTTCTTTTCCCTAAAAGACCCTCCACACAGCATCCCCAAAGATAACATAGGTCTTGAGAAAATTTAATTATAATTTTTCCTCTGGGCCTCCTGTGTGCTACAATCTTCGACAATATACAATCAATCAATCGACAATCTTCAATACCGCTACAATTTTACAATATCCCGTATTATTTTATGGATCTGCGCTAGTATTTATACATAGGTATATTTACAATGTTACGGTAGTTCAGTAACCCTAAAAACATTTATTTAAAACTATTCACTTAATTGGCTGCTATTTACATATTTTCATGTGTCTCGGGCAGTGAATATGTAAATACAAATAGTTATCATCTGTTTCATCTATGTAAGTGTCAAAAGCTAGGAATTTCAAAGCTAATTATGGTTTTCGGTTATTGTTTAGCTTTGCACAGCGCCCTTTTGATGATATAGTACGTATTTCACAAAAATAAGGCTTCAAAAATTTGTCAAATATTATTATTAGGTAGGAGTTACCAACTTTAAAAAAAAATACAGTTATTCCCGGTTTAAGATTAATCAACATAAAAATACAGTGACCCGACAGTTGATCATTGACAGCCTAATTTAAAACTTTTTTCTCCGATTGCTCGAAATTTCTTGGATATTAATAAAAAAAATCATATCTCCGAATTTTAATTTGGAGACTTACGAGCTGATTATAGTTCTACATAACCAATTAATTCGCCAATCTTTTTCCGATTTTCACATATTCGTAGGATTTATTAAAAAAATATATTATAAAATCGTAAACTTATCTTATTACAAAGAAGGTAAAATTTGTCAAAATTGGCAGCAAAGCAATCCGAGGTATTTTAAATAGTGGTATATTGTGGCAAAAAGCGCTCCAGTGGTTATATTTATTTTTGCATTTTTTACTGATTTCAAACCTAAAATCGACCTCAAAAATACCATTAAGTTTGTATGGACATCAAACGAATTTATTCATTGTGTCTTTTTTCGTACTGACCAAACCTTCAGGAGCCAGTGGAACTACAGCATCCCCAATTGGGGTATGTCGTGAGGCCGATATTCCCCAATTGGGTAGTGGGGAGGGGATGAAGATGGGGAATTCACCTACCACGGTTAAAGCCATTTCAAGCAATGTTTCCATTTCGGAAGACTTACTGGTGTAAGACCATCACCAGGGTGATACTGATAAAATCCAGTTTCTACGAATCTAATGAATCGATTTCCTATGTATAATAATTTTTTTCAATTAATAAATTATGAAATAATCCAACCTAACAAAAAATATTATTATTTAAAATAAAACAGAAACTTACAAACACCTCTTGTATCAGTATTATACTGCCCTGAAGAAGCTACGCTTATAGCGAAACCCGGTCGGCATGAAGTATATGAAAAATAAATGTGGTGTTTACAAAGTTATTGTTTTATTTTATATTATAATGTCACATCACAAAGTAAGTAGGTATCTGCTTCATTAGAACAAATAAAAAAATAACATGCGCACGTCGGGATTTGAACCTAATGCAAGTGGAATTTGGGAGGAGTTATGGAGTTAGCAGAGGACGACGACTGGGTGGGAACCAGACGAATTTGTTAACTCAGCCACTAACTGACCGGTCAGCGGGCAAGTTGGCATCGCGTTTGTGTCCCACCCAGGCGTCGTACGTTCAATTCCTCGACTGGCTAAGTGGTCCATCACGAAACAAGCAATGTTTTCTGTTTACTGTCGTGGTAATAGGAGGTTTTCAGAGATTGTCAGGTTAATTTTTTAGGAAAATCTCACTGTGGGCGCTTTAAAAAGGTTGTCACATAACCTAAAAACTGAATATCTTTTGGTGCTATAGGCACTGTAAGACGCATTGCAGACTTCTGTTAAGTGGTAAGTTGTTTTATCATCTGACTATTTAGACGTTTTCTTAGGTGCAAATTTATTTAAAAAGCACAAATATTTATTCGCCTTACCTTGAAAAAGGCACGTTCCGTGCATACCTGAGCACCTAGCACATGCGCAATGGTAAATAAAAATGGTGCGGTTTTATAATGGCTTTAATCTGCCCAATGCTGGAGTTTCCACGGAGCTAGAGCTACCTGCTAATAGTGCCATATACCTACCAGGTGTCTGGTCTGGTCTAGCCACTAACTGCCGCATGGCGCTCACTGGCGGGACTGTATGGTACATGGCCCCGGGGCACACATTTTAAAACCAATTTCATACATTAGAATTTAGAAAATAAGTTTAATCTAAAACGTTTGTTGAGGGACACTGGTACCAGTACATTTTATATAATTTATTTACCAATGCATAAGATTTATAATATGTTATTAATTGTGCAGCTAACTTTTCATTATTTTTGGTTAGGAATTTCTTTTACATTAGATGAATATTTCGCTACCTTTTTTATGTGAATACCGCACAATAGTCCAGAGCCTCACCCCTAGACTACGGAGGCATTCTTAAGTAAGTTTTATTTTTTTTATAATTTAATACCAGTTTAGGGCCACACTTCATCGTGTCTTTACTGTTGTTTCTAATAAATTTTAAATAGTTAAATAGAAACCTACTTACAAACTGATTTTTTAAATTATGTATGTCGTACATGCTTTATTTGGATTTAAGAAGAAAAAAAATAGTGTGTGAGATAATATTTCTATGGCAATCTGTATAATTTTTTTAAATTGTATCATAGGGGTCGTCGATTAATCACGTGAGGCTCGAAAGGGGGGGGGGGGGGGGTCGGAAAAAAATCACGAAATATCACAAGGAGGGGGGGGGGGGGGCATAATGAGATATCACAGGTATTTATTTTTCGTTAATTTTCCCAAATTAAATTAGATTATACCTGTATGTAAAGATAATATTGTGAAAATTTCAATATACTTTGTACTAAAAAAATACACGTGATTATGAGTAGAGGGGGGCGGGGTTAGTCTAAAACTCCACCACATATCACCAGGGAGGGGGGTTAAAAAGTTGCTAAATAACATCACGTGATTAATGGACGGCCCCATAAGAAGATATTGACCTTCCTTTTTCACTCGTGGTTCGTTTATAGAATTTTCTTTGCTGAACAAGATATTAGAACATGATGATTTAATGTATCTGTCCTCTCGTCCTCTGTAAATATCTTAATTAAAAACCACGCATTTTATTAAGAAATAAAAAAGTATATTATTTATTTATTTAATATGAAAGGTATTTATAAATATACGATAATCAATAATTGCATGTCACAGTTAAATACAAGCATAAGACAGAAGGAACACATGGGATATATAATGAACTATCCTTTATCCTCCCTAAATACTGGAATAAAAAAAATTATTAAAATAGAAAAAATACATAGGTACGTATATATTTCTTTCATTTTTAAAAATAACAAGTAAATGTGGCATTATACAAAAGATTATAAATTACTAGAAGGAATAGCTACCAGGATATAAAGGTAAGCCATACTAGTATACAAAAAGTACACACAAAACATATAAGTAGACATAGGTTACATTATTTTTGGTTGAACAGATATGATGGTATAGCCTAATTGCATCTAATTACTACATGGTTGAATATGAAATTACATTGGTTTCGTAATATATACTTGTGATCATTCTTAGAATTATTAACTATAATTTATTTTTAATACATAATAATAAATTATAGTTTTTGTGTGATTCTGCCAAATTTGAAGTCCCGCTACTGAGAGATCCGCTAATGGCGCTGGGCATAGAACAAAATTGGGGGAGCGGTCACACGCAAAACCCGAATCTATTCAACAGAAATAATGGCAAACAATCTAACTATTTTCTATGACAAGGTTGCCTACTTTATTGTAGGTTAGTCGTTTAGTTTTAGTTTTGTTAGGCGGAATTTAAAACTACTGCGAGTGCTTCTAGCTAAATTGTAAAATCTCTAATATCTTATTAGCGCCGGGCTATGATTTATAGTAAAAGTAGGTAACTATATCTAAGGCAATCATAAAGCAATCACTGTGATTGCATCATGAACTGCCGCCGTCTGCTAGTAAGTGTACTAGTACTGACGTTTTAATTGGGTGCAAATGTGTTGGGGATGATGTCAAGAGAAAACGCGGGCGCCGAGAATTTTGAATAATTGGTAGGATTATTGTAAAACTGCCGCTGTTACCTTTCCCGATTACTGTGCGAAAGAGACAACTGACCTCAGGCTAATAATAAAATAAATAAAAAACATAAAATTGAAGATTTGAATTTCCCTGTTTTCTCCTCCAAAACTGATCGGATCGGAGTTCGAACTATTCGAAGTCACTGGGACCATGGAATCCCCAATAAGTAGGATTGTTGTGACGTTACTGAGAGAGTCTACCACTCTGAGGAATAAACAAAGTGGTTTTCAACTATTGTTTTTTTTATTTATTTATTTTTATTTTTATCAGGCTTGTCAACAGTGATTTACATCAAAGCTTTCACAGATACAATTACACTGAACATGGTTGATGCTATCACTAATTAAAGACAAACACAACATTGATAACATAATACTTACATATATTATATACAATCATTCACACACACATATACCATACATTACAAAATAATAATAAGTTTTTGCAACAAGTTTTTAGAACAATAATATTATAATATAAGTTTAAAGGTTTAGTTTATAGGTTTATAAGTTTATATAACAATATAAAAGGAAGCTTCAAATCTTGTTAAGAGATGATTTGATGTTGGCCAATGTTGACATTGTCAAATTAATGTTTTTTATAAGCCTCATTAAAATTACGGCACATTCTTGATAAAGCTGAGTCATACCCCAGCTTAGTTCGATATTTTTTTAATATTTAACGGAACATAATTTACAAGTCGTGAACCAATTCTAGGAACATTGAACCTGATTTGAGGAGTAGAAAAGGGCAATTTATTAAACCATTAACAATTGTTGTAGCCAATCAATTAAAAATTAAATGTCCTAGCTATTTAGGGTAGATATAATAGATACATCAGCCGGACCTGAGACATCAAAAGCGTCCAGCATTTTCATATTTATAATAATGTCTCACAATTTATTGTTATTTTTGCACCTTCGTGATGGTTACTCACAAAAACGACGGCAAGTAAATTTGCCAATTTATTATCACATTTATGTAAATTGAATAAGTAACTCCAAATGAAAGTATTATAGAAATACAGCCATGTGTACTGTGAATGCAGTGTGTGCGTTTGACATGTTAAATGGTACACAATGTGAACTCATTAGTGTTTACGATGCGCTCTTATTATTTGAGATAAGTAATAATCACTTCAGAGGAAAACACTTGCTACTAAAAATAATAAGACCTTGCAAACTACATTATATGTACTGCAATAGATTTCTAGAAAATGAACGTAAAGTTAATAATCGTTTCTTTAACGCCCACTAGGGGCACTGTACATGCAGAATACCTACCTAATAAATAGAAATCGGATTGTACGCACTATCAAAATGGAGAAATAAGCAAGAAAATATATGTAGATACAAAAATGCCAATATGCACTAACAATGCCAAAATATGTTCCGACACTGCCAAAATATGCCCAAATATGCACTAACAGTGCCTAAACATAAAATTATTAATTACACGACATAAAGAGGAATTTTATCTTTTGGAACCCTTTTTTTAGGGTTTTTTTTAGATTTGAGCGGAAGGGGAGAAGGAAGGGGGAACCCATTCTAAAAATAACCCATTTCAATTTTGAACAGCTCTCTATGAAGAGTGAAATGGCTGAAACATCTAAAAATTATGAAAAAAGACTTATAAATATGCCCTAACAATCAAAAAAGGCTCAAATATGCATTTATCAACCAAAAAGGCTCCAATATGCCATAACAACCAAAAAAGGCTCTTATACGGACTAACAACAAAAAAGGCTTTAATATGCACTAACAACCAAAAAAGTTTAAATATGCATTATGCATTTACCTATATTCAAATCCATATTATTCCAATGTTTACTAATTTTATTTTATTTTGCATAAACATGTTGATATATTGATTGTTTACTTGGTTGCAAAAACCAGTAAGTTTCCGATGATAACAATAACACAAGATATTGAAAAATATTAGACTAAATTTAATAATAAATTATTTAATGTTAGCAAACATAAATACGTAATACGTAGGTATACGATGGCTGTTTGATATACCTACCAAATAAATAAGACATTATCAATTTAAAAAAAAACATTATTATGTGTGATAACAGGTTGTTATTGAGATTACCAACATTTGAATATGGAAGGACTAATAACCGCAGATAACGGAAAAATCAGCGAATCTTCGAGGTGAAAATTAATGTTCCCGCGCAATTTTAGACAGACTTGCCCAACCCGCGGCCCTTGACGGACAGCAATGTGGCTCATAAAATTTTATTGTTACTTTACGACGTATCTATATAGGAATTTGAGAACAGGTTAAGAGATTTCCGGATAAATTGTTAATATTTTTTAATTGGTTGCGACTCAATTTTCTAAAATAAAATAACTTTAAATACTGCGAATTTTCGAATGGAATGTATAGATTTATAATCAGATATTTTTAAAAACTTTAGGCAATTTTGTTAGACTTTACATAGAAGAGATCTGTCAAAGAAAATACATATTAATTCAAAAGTCAAGCCATATTCATGTCATGGCTTTTGACAGCAAAAATTTAGTTTGTACACACACTCGTAAGGAGCACCTTGAGAATTGTTGCAATAACTTACACCAAAATAAGCATTGATAGTTAGCATTGGTTAGTTTCATGAACACATAATATGGTCGATATTCCATTTTTTACAATGTCCTATCTCCGTTTATTTTATAATAAAATGGTTATTTTCAAACAAATAACATTTCTGGGAGAAGAAAGTCATAGAAAAATAATATAAATAAAGAGAAACATGGCATGGCAGCGTGCCGACTGTCGCTGAACGACGCCAAATGGCACTAGAGCGGCCGAGTCAATGAAAGTTATGCGTTTGGTGTACAGGCAGAAATAGACGCCGCTGTGCGTAAATGCGATTTGTTTCATACTAATAATGGTTCATTGACCCGTCCTTTGTTTCTATTATCTGTTGGCACCGGTGACAATGTAAGAGCGGTTCATTGATCGACATTTGCGCCAATAAGAACTTGAAGATTACCGCCAAGTAAAAAAACAGGTGGATGGCATCATACCGCCCCAGGCAATGGGCAAATCTCTAGAATTTGCTTTCTAATTACTATTGAGTTGACACACGCTATTCTGTATATCTAAACTTTTATCCTAGTGGGCAAATTTTAACACGTGTTTAGATCAGGTAACGACCCACTAATCAATGCACCTGATATGCTGACTGCTGCAAGATAGCCTGCTAGCTGTTGCTCCCAAATATCCTTTATTCCATGTTGATAATATTATGCTCAGACTGCTGATGAGGCGAGTCTCACGCATTGACTCGCTATACGCATTCATTATTCAACGTTGCGTTTTTACTACTTAGGTTTGACACAATTTTATTATTTTTAGTATTCAGTGCAGACGACTAAAGTTATACACGAGCCCGATTGGAGACAAAAGTCAACATTTTTCGATTTGCGCGATCGCTATTTTCACCTCTATTTTCATATCTAGGATTTCAATTGTCATCACTGCAAACAACACACGAACCATACTGTTTGTTGTGATGCCTACTGAAATCGTAGATATGAAAATAGAGATGAAAACAGCGGTCGCGTAAAGCGAAAAATGTTGACTTTTGTCTCCAATTGGAAACGGGCTGAAAATCGGGCTCGTGTATAACGGCCTTTTCGCTCTTACGACAAGTGCGTACGCAAACAATTTTTCGCACAGTGCAATAAATATCTAAATTATGTGGTGATTGATTAACGACACATGTAAAAGTACATTGACCTAAAAATATTGAGTACCCAATCACTGTAAACATTTTTTGTTTTTGTTTTAGGCGTCGACATAGGTTTGAAATGTTGAGAAATTATCTATATTTAATTTATAAACTAAATTAAAAATAGTTAGGATCGTCCTTGCGACAATCGAGTCAATTTGGACTCCTAAGAAGAAGAAAAAAATAAAATAAAAACAGGTGGAAGAATTTCACGCCATTTGTTTATTTGAAAAAAGGTCACGAAACTTGAAGATGAAACTGTATCCTACACAGTTCCCGATAAAAGGGCGGGAATAGTGGGGAATAGAATAGTTTCGATATATTTTTGTGCTTTACGAAAATTTGACAACGAATCAAACCAGTCAATTTGTGCAAAATAGATTCGCACGGTGTCCCATCACCCCTCTTACCTACCCAGTCAAAACAGTTTTTGAAGAGGAATATTTTATTTTTAGTCAACGAAGCGTCATCTGATAAGGGGGCATACATTAATTACGTGAGCTCAAAAGGAGGTCCAGCAAAATCTCACGTTACTTGAAAAGAATATACGAAGTGGCCCAAATTTATCTCACCAAGGGGGGAGGTCTAGATTGGAAGAAAAACTGCTCGCGTAATTAATGTATGCCCCCTAAGGCCGGCCCTGCATGGAGATATGATGGAAATCAAAATATTGAGACGGGCCAAATCAAAATATTGAGACGGGTCGGTCCAGTTGTTCAATAAAAATAATTTAAAGCAAGGAGTGTTACC
This sequence comes from Limnephilus lunatus, assembly GCA_917563855.2. NCBI lineage: Eukaryota > Metazoa > Arthropoda > Insecta > Trichoptera > Limnephilidae > Limnephilus > Limnephilus lunatus. The sequence goes on along the minus strand of OU830596.1, from coordinate 82,920,175 downwards.
GGGAGAGAGATTGTTGATCTTCAATCATAACTTCGCCCTCTTTGGTTAGTTTTAAAGGATAGATAGATTTCACTGTGAAGTGTATACCTACTGGAAATGTATATTATACACCACGGAGATGGAAGAAATACGGGTTTACTCTGGTCCTTCACAACGCCCTCCCTTCACAGATCACAGCATCTCGTGTCAATCTCATCTACTCTGGAGACTTGAAACTTGATGGACAACTCCTGATGTCGGCTTCACAGCGTTGAGATATTATATAGATACAACGGAACTAAGAACCACCTATGGATCCCGAGAGCTCCGTTGTAACTTCTCTTTCTGATACACAAGTGGTTAAAGAGAAAGAGGGAGAGGTTACTAGTTACAATGGAAGTATGAGGTTTGATACTTACATCGATTATTCCGTTACCACTGGTTGGTCTTATCTTGTAATAGTTGAACCTGTGGTTTAAAGGGGTTAGGTGTAGGCATAAGATTAGATTCCGATATAATATCAAAAAGTAAACAAAATACTTACTCTTGTCAAAGATCAGCGGGTATCATGTTGAACTTATGTGGAAAAACTAAAAACTAGCAACCAGGAAGACGACGCACAGAGATTAAATCAAAAGTTTGGATAAAATTATCGGCAACTACTTTCACAATTTGAAACTTCAACCACCACCAACACCGAAGGAGTCAGCTTACACGGGGAATTTACAGCAACGGGAGAAGTTTTTAGTTTTCAACACCAAATGGTAACTAGGTACGTGACATCTGTCCGCACGTTGTGTTTATCAGAAAAAGCTTTCAACGTCGTGACCGATCCCGCGTTTGCAAAATGTTTTAAAACTTAAATAAACAAACTTATTATTTGTATTTGTAAAACACTGCCGAAGGTACACGAACTGTAAACGCGTGCTATACAACAGGCGGCCTTGCTTAACTGAGAAATTGTATGAAGTGGTCGATCTCGAACAGCCTAGCTCTGATGTTTTGCGTGTGGGCCGGCTTCACCAAGCAATATTTTAACGACACGTACTAGCAAGATCGTTTTATCAAACCACGCTCCGTCCACAAAATACGCATAGATCTCTTCCTTTTTACTCGGTCTAAGGATGCAGGACAACATCTTCAGATGAACATGCAGTTAAGATCCCGGTTTACTGCTTCATACCTGGCTTGACATTTCATCAAAATGAATTTCCATTAATATCATACATCATTTGGTTAACATTGTTAAAGTGAAGCTTTTTACTTTGCAGGTATATTGTGATACCTGAACCCAGCTTTTGGGTCTTGTAAACTTGGGGACCGAAGGCTGTAGTTTACAGAGGCGTTTGGCGTCGTGATTTTTTTGGTCTGGATTCAACAACTCAGTATTATTGTTAAGTAAAGCTGTTGTTATACAGAAAGCTTTTGCTTGATTCCATCCTCGAGTATTTTGTGCTGCGTCGTCGTTGATTCCTTTCGACTTCACAATAATTTTGTCGAATTGGTTTTATCTTCGTGAGGTTTTGTTGGCTGCTGTATTGGGGCGTAATGAAGTTAGCCGGACTGTTGAGGCTGCCATGCGACTATCGCCTGAATTTTATCAGAGCAGAGTGTGTGGAATGGGTTGGTGTGGGTTGTATGGGCTGTTTTTTTAGGTTTCCTTCAGTCCGGCAAAGATTTGTTATTCGACCAGGGCAGGTATCAGTGATCAATAATCAGTGCCTTATTTATAGTTTATAATATTTAGTATCGCCGAGAGCCAAGAGTATGGAGGTGCAAACTGCAAACCGCAGCTTTACAAATTGGGGTGGATAATTATTGTTTTATAGCGCAGTAGAAAGGATTGCCAGCGAAATGTGTATAACTTACCTACTATGTCAACATAACATAATAAAAAAAATGCGTGGTGCAGTTTCGCGTAACTCTCACTTCAAGAATCGAAATATACTCAGAATGTGTAGGTATGTGACGGTGAATGAATGTAGTTGAAGCAAGAAGTTCACGCAAAGACTGAGTTGTGTGGAGATCCAACAGCTCTGCATACCCAATTTGGGAGGCGGCTACGGGTACCGCAGCCCCGGGAACTTTATTGGATAACCAACCTTTCTGCCATAGGTCACCCCAAGTGGATCGCTACGTTTGGTGACTTAGTAGGGTGCCCGGGTTCATGGGGTGAGGTTTGTCTAGGTATTGGAGGCGGATGACCAGGACACACTGAACCCCAGAATCCTACCCACCCCTTAAACCCTTTCCTTACCTGAACTCTTCTCTTCTTACTTTCCTTAAAAACCCTCCATACAGCATCTCCAAAGATGACATTGGCTCTGACGGAAATGATTTTCCTCAGGGCCTCCTGTGTGGAGCTCATGTAAAAAGGAAAATAAAAAAATACCCCTGCGAGATTTAAACAGTATGTACATTCGATTATTTTTATAATCACTAAACATATCTATCTATAGCTTACGATGTAAATGACGTTACAAGCAGCAAATAATTTTACATGCTGATCTAGAAATTCGAGGCAAAAAAGACTAGCCGAAATCACACCATCCGAAAAATTTTACTGCTTTGTTCATTTTTTGCAGAGGTAAATCAAAACTTTTGAATGAGTTACTTATAAATACGGTAAGGAAAGGGGCAATATTATTGCATAATATTAATTCTATGTTTCCCGCCCAGTACCTACCTGCCTCTCTCCGCCCTTCCTCTTCTCCTCTCCACGAGTAGGTACCTGCTGGCTGATGTAGGACGTAGGAAGAACTCAAAATCGTATCCTCCGAGCTCTTCTGTCCTTGAGCCTCCCTGGAGGTTGAGCTCGAGACAAAAGCTAAGAAATGAAGTGATTGAAGTATTATTATTTCACTGATAAGATTCTATCAGATTGAGGCGCCAGACGCACCAACGCATCAAGGCTTTAAATGTATTGCTGATCATAATATGTTTGTATTTTTTGTATTTCCTATGCAACAATTTGTAGACATTTTGTTTTGAAGAGTTTTTCTTTCCATGTACATTTGTTACTTAAATTTTAATTTATCTATTTTTAAGTCAGTTTTAAGTTTGCTAGTGAATGACACGGATGTGTCGGAACCGGTGGCAGATAAATTAAAATTTAAGTAACAAATGCACACGGAAAGTAAAACTCTTCACAACAAAATATGTTGGTATTATCTACATTCTGCGCAAAGGCTTTATATATTACGTAAGTAAATAGAAAAATAGTGTTGTAGGATGTATTTATTAACTCGAGTGAAGAAAAACCGTTTTTCCGAAGTCTTCTTTTAACTCTACCGTTTTGCATTAAATTTCGTCTACCTGTAAATTTGTTTGTATGTTCCGTTTTTTGTTTTTGGTTCAGTACCTAGTGTCGATGTCCAGTAAGGATTTTTTTTCAAATGGGACATCGTCGTGTTCTTTCTTATCTGCATTTTTTCAATATCGCTGTGCCTACCTGAAAAAAGGCTGAAACAAGAATTATCATTGATATTAAAGTGACGTTTTTTGGAGAAATTGTATTTTTTTAATGTGAACACCGCACAAAAGAACCAACTGTTCCCATATTGAGCTAGTGAGACTATGGCATCCCCAATTGGGGTATGTTATGAGGCTGAATTTAGTGAGGAGGGAAAGACCACGTAGGTCGTCAAAATATTTTTTTATTGAATTAAAAAATAAAATTTTACATAAATTGTATCGTTTTGAATAAAGTAGGTACGAAATTAAATACCTACTTAAAAATCTTATGATTTCAGATGAAATTTTGGTTTGATTTAACCCGATTAATAATAGGAGACCAAATTTGTCCCAGCTCACATAGGTATCATGAAAATCGTTGTGTCTCCTTTACCCATGGTGAGAAGTATGATCTACACGGTTTTAGAATGAGAAAACAACACGCTTTGTATTCACATTTGAAAGTTGACCACAAAATAATTCAGGTGTATCTACAATGTACACCTTTATTAAACCCAACTGTGTGATTTTTTAAAGACAATAACTTCCATAATTCATTTGTCTAATACTATCTAATACGTGTGTTTAAATATTTTTTTCGTATCAATAATTTTAGTTATAAAAAAACGTAAGGTGAGCCATTTTTAAAAAGTTTGCATTGTATGATTTTTTCTAACAATAAAATTTTAAAGCGTAATTCACCACCTTTCGAAAACAATTTTTAGTTTTCGAATATTTTTACAAATTTTCAATTTATTTGGATTTTATTGCAAAGCCGAAATATTTTTACTCTCCTATATTTTAATATATGTAAAAAATATTCCTGAATTTTGAAAGGTTTTAAATTCGAAACATACTTATTTTGACGCGACTCTTGTGTGGTATTCACATAGATTTTTTTTTATATAAAAAAGAACCTTGCTATTGTAGGTATATAATTATTATTGTATAGCCTAGGCATATTGTGCATTTTGAGTGACACCCGTCAAAAGTTCACTGTTACCTAATAGTAGTGGGTCGCCCGAACATTGTCCACTGTTCGCTGCCCACCTGTGTTATACCTGCGTTACCTGGTCAGTGCTCACCTGGTCTGGCAGAGGTAAGAGGTACCTAATATCTAGTACACCCAGTCTGTTAACAGTCAATACACCCCAATGGGATTAGGCGGCAATGTTGATGGCGCCTAGGATAATCCTGCCCACCACTATTATTATTCATTTGTTATCTGCCGTCAGTGAAACTATTTGCACTCTAATAATAATAATCAAACATAATAATTTCTAATCATTGATGAAAATATTAGCGATTCTCAAACAAAAATATGAAAAAAAAACACGGAAAAAACAGTGTGCAGTTCACACGCGGTCAATGGAGCGGAATGGAACCCTCAAAAAAATAAAGTAGACAAGAGTGGCAAGACTACGAAGCACCGCACAAAGAGGAGACCGATATTACTGTCTGATTCTGTCCCAGGCTAAATCCTATGTGTTTGTCTTTTTTTATGTAGTTTTTTTCGTTTTATCGAGTTTCAAATCACAACGGTGCTAAAGAAGTTTTCACTTCGAAAGATGCACTGAGGGATTGAATTCATACGTCCATCACTCCTAGACATATTGACCCCCAGATTCCTACCCACCCCTCATATCTTTTTCCTTCCCAGAACTTCCTTTCCCTAAAAATACCTCCACACAGCATTCCCAAAGATGACAGGCCCTGAGGGAAATTTATTTCATCGGAGATTCCTGTGTAGAGCTAATTTGAAAAAGCACATTTCGAAGTTAAATACATAGCTTTATTGAGTTATATTTTCATAGTTATATGAAAATATTTTGGAGCTATTGTAAAATTACTTAAAAATAAAACATTTAAAAAGCGAACGTTGCATTTACAGATGGGAGAATGGCAGATTACGAATTGTTAAAAAAATAACCATTATTAACATTGCGCATATGCTCAGGTATTTTGAGACGTGCTTTATTCAAGGTGAGACGGACGGATGTTGGTTTTTAACCAATTTGCACCTCAACAGTTGCAAAAACTTCCAAAATGGTTTGACGACAAAACCAGTCAATACCTTATTGGGAAAGTCTGCAAACCGTTTTATAGCATCTTAAAGTACCTGCTTATAATTAAGGTAGGTAATTTGACTGCTGTTAAATTTAAATTTTTAGCTTTCTTAAGTCAAAAATTACGCTATCGAAATCAAGCTGTATAAAATAAACGACAAATAGTTCAGTTAAATGTCGTAAAATGTGCTTATTGCTGAATTAGATTGGTGTGCTATTAACAAATGAAAATAAATATTCAATTTTTATTGGAATAACTGTTGAAGGTTATACTTATTGAAGAAAAGAATAATACTAATAAATCTAAACGAAATATGAAACAAAACAAGACAAGGAAAAATTAAAATTAAAGGTCGCAACTGGGACTCGAACCCAGAAACTCTTACCGCAAACTCGACCTAATTTTTTTCGGTCCTTTTATTAGATCTCATTTTTGAAATTCAGAATTACTTCTGTCCAAATAAGGTCCCGGTAAGACAAAAGATCCTGAGTTTGAATCCCAGTTGCGATCGTTAATCTTTTTGTTTTTTCTGTGTCTTGTTCTGTTTCGTATTTAATAGCTCACAACCTAACATATTTAAGCCGCTGCTACCCGAATTTCTGCCGATTTCTTACATATCTCCCTTAAAGTTTTTAAGCTATTAAAAAAATATGTGCTATTTTTTAAGATAATAGGTAGGTATATTATCTAGACGCGTTCCACGCTGAAACTCAAATTATATGAAATTCCCTCGATAGAAAAAAATCTCAAAGTATGCTCCGAAAATTATTATAAACACGTTTGTTTCCGCTATTTTACATGTTATAGTTGAGAATAAATTCACAATGTTTTTTTTTAAATTATACTTAAGACGGCTTCCACGAGATTGTTGCTCTATTAACGAGTCGTGATTTATTAAACATTTTCACAATTTTCGTATACATTTTATCGCTTTCAATATTAGCGCGCTCGTCTAACATTCGTAATTACATATCTCTCCATCTTCTTCTTTTTGAGAGCGGTTGCGGCGCCTTAGTGACATTTCAAAGGACGTGTTGAGTCGAAATCATTCCGAGTTGTCCGGTCACCATTACAATGATAGCTTCGCCTGGGCAGTTTTCAAAATAAGAAATTAAACACGCGTGTGTTGAAAACAATTATTATTTGACTTCGGGCTTGCCAACTTTTGGCTCGGTATTTACAAATTTACAGACTTAAAAATTAATATTTTGCCAGTTTTTTTCGAGATTTAGCATGTCGATATTTTAGGGGACGACCTAGTGCTTTTTCATTCTTTCGACTGGTTTGCAAAGTGCAAGTGGATCGCATGTCGTCTCTTTCTGAAGGAAGTTGTCTATCTTTTTTGTTATTTTCTCAGACAAGCAATAGAGAAACGGCATTTACCGGAAATCCGATATCCTGTGCTTATTTAAATGAAACGAGAAGAAAATAAAACAAATATGTCATTAAATTAATTGATTGATAATACTGTTCTCATTGATTTCATTTTCAGTGAGAACGCGTTTACCGTCTTAATAATATTGTTTTGATCGTTCATTTCCGCTAATAAATGCAAGAACGCTATGGTGTTTGACAACTGGCTACATCATAGATAATATAAACAAAATATATTATAAACTAATGGAAAATACGGCATGTCACTTTGTTTCTCTTATCTGTGGGCATGTCGCCCAGCTGCGAAAAGACCTCAAGGACTATCAGCGGCGCGGCGTGGATCCAATGAAAGTTATGCGTTTGATGTAGAAAGAAAGATTGTGCGTCGCTGTGCGAAGAAGTATGGTGACGTTGGCGACGCGCGTTGTTTCTATTATTGATGAAGTCAGAGATCACCATCTTAAGGCAATCCACTAGTACAGGAAGAAATCGAAAAAATCGGAATTCACGCCCTTTTATGGGAGGAGTTTAAAAATACTTGAGAAAAAGCTTTTGGAAAGGTTGGAAAAGATATTTGAGATTTTTTTTTAGGTGTTGATTTCATAAAGGCCTGTAAAAAACATTAATTCCTTTTTTATGCATTGTTTATTGTAATAAAACGGAATTTTTAAATTGATTTCACGAAAACAAGCAGCGCGGACCCTAACAAGTTGTTTCTCCGCTCCGTCCGGAGGAGTAATCAGTAATGACGGAAAAATGGGGCGGCTGCCAGTCGTTCTTCGGTGGAGGGTATAAGGTTCACTTTGATATAACAAATTCGTCGACTGCCGTATTGTCGCCGTGATGTCAAAAATACCAATGCGAAAATGCATATTATATTTTATTTTGTTAGGTTCGGGCGTAAATATCATTTTTTTGCGATAATTATATAAGAAACTGAATTTGCCACATTATGCAATAAAACCATATCCGAAAAAGTGTTTATAAAAAGGAGAGTTGAAAATGTTTTTTATAGACCTAATGCTTTATTTTTTTCTAAGCTTATTAAAAGACTTATTAAAAAACATGACCAATATTTTTAAGGGCCAAGGTATGTTGTACACGCAGTATTTAATTGAAGCATCTATAATACTTCTAAGCGGTCAAATTTTCAAAACAAAAACATACGATTTTGTATGATTTTGCATTATTTAGTATGGTTTCATCTTAAGGGGTTAAAAGAAACTAGATTGACACCACAGAGTAATGAATCAGTGGTTGAGAGTTGAGACTGAACCTTGTTTTACAATTTACAACCATCATAAGATATATACGTAGATAAATAAATTACCATAAGAGAATTGGAAATTAAAATATATCTCAATTTGGGAGGCGGGAGACGGTACCGCCATCCTGGGAACCATTTATTGGATAAACAACACCTCTGCCGTAGGTCACCCCAAGTAGTTCACTACGTTTGGTGACTTAGTAGAGGTGCCCGGGTTCATAATAATAATAATTATTATTATTGGATGATTTTTATAGCGCCATTTTCGTGAGAAAATCACCTAAAGGGCGCTCATGGGGTAAGGTTTGTCCGGGTCTTGGCGGCGTATTCGTTTGCCCACCAGCTGCATGGCAGGCCGAATCGGGAGGGAATGGTTAAGGGGCCGTCGGACTCTCTTGATTCATTGTCGTGCACCGCAGTTGGAGGAATGGATTCATCCGTCCATCACTCCTGCACACAATAATCCCCAGATTCCTAACCACCCCTCGTATCCTCTTCCTTCCCAGAATTTCATCTCCTTCTTTTCCGTAAAAAGACCCTCCAGCATCCTCTAAGATGACATAGGTCATAAATATAAATAAAAAATAGGAAGGTTGAGTTTGTATTCTACGTACACTATTAGATGAAATCTAGCAAGTATCAGATCTAACTTCCAAGCAAGCAACCTTGCCTAGGAACAGATTTAGTACGTATTAGTATTGATAAAGATAATATTATAATCCTCGGTGTATCTATTCGCTAATATTTACAATTTATGTGTATTTAATGTTTCTACTTTCACCCATTCCAGTTCACTACTTCGGTTACCGCATCGTATTATCTTAGCTATAAGCTATAAAGCATAAATCTGTTATTTGACTGACTTTAAAAAAATATTTTTTCTTTATTTTGACTTCGTATACCGGAAAAGCTACCAAAATAATAAAACTTAATAATAACCTTATTAAATTAGTTTTTTTTTTTAAAAATAAATGCAGTTCTACGAATTAAAGAAAATAAAGAGAAATGAGACAAGACGGCGAATTGTTTCAAAATATTTTTCTGTGATATTATTATTCGGGCCAAGACGAGCCATAACTATAATAAAATTTGAAACCGTAATGCCAGGTATAGTACAGACTAAATTTTAAGTCCGGCCTGTCGTTGATCAACGCTATACGTGATTTTAGGAACGAAATCAACGCTATACGTGATTTTAGGAACAGAAAAGTGGCATGCCCTCCCGTCAACGTCTTTCTTTATATGTTTTTACGGGTGACCGAACAACACAGAATGAATCGGAACCTCCTTTAAAAAGTCATTAAAAGGTATGAAAAAAGATTGATTGATTCTGAATTGGCATGGAACCTTTTTACGCATCTTTGTCTTTCACTTACGTTCATTTTAAGTCAGTAACTGCACGAGAATGAATCGTATCATGCTCAGGCCGGACTTAAAGTTTGGCGTGTAATCTACCAGTACCTATAATGGGTTCCATGCTAACTCCGAATTAAGTCAACTCAACACCTCTTTGAAATTTCATTAAAAGCAATAAAAAATAATTTTATAATAGCCGGTAACCCTAATCTAACGTAACCTATTTAACCAATTTTTTTTTTTTTTTATCATCACTCTTTACGACCTTTCTGAGGTGTTTCTGAGTTGGTTTCATTCTGAATTGGACGAACACCCCTATAATGGAGGTATTACCTAAAAGCGCAGTAGGTTTTATTATTATTTACTTACATACTAGGACTAGGAAGTAATTTCAATTTGGGAGGCGGGAATGGGTAATGGATAAAAGTGCTTTTGGATACACAATATTCAAGCCGAACCGGCTGAAAATTTGGATTCCTACTGAAAACTATGGTCTGAAGAGGAGTCATTGACAAAAAGTGGCATTTGTGGACAAATCATTATTCTTATGCTGCGAAATGCAGGGCTTCCGTTCGAATTTTTAGCCATTTTCTACGGCGAAGAATCGGCTGAAATTTTGGAGTCTTACTAAAAATTATAGTCTAAAAAGGAATCATTAACAAAAGTTGCAAAAGCTACTGTTTAAAAATCATCATTCTTGCGGGGCTAAATGAAAAGCTTGCACTCGAACTTTTAACGCCGTTTTCTCGAGTTAAAACTTATGGTCTGAAATGAATCATTGACAAAATCTGCAAAAAATTGCATTTGTGGATAAATAATCATTTTTACTGGACGATATGCAATGCTTCGTTGAACTTTGAAAGGAGCTTTCTCAATTTCTATGTTATTGCCGAACTGACTGAAATTTTGAATTCTTACTAAAAATTATGGTCTGAAGAAGAATCTTTGACCAAATCGGGAAAAAGTAGCCTTTGTGGAAAAATCATCATTCTTACGGGGAGAAATGCAAGGCTTGGAGTCGAACTTTGAAAGCCGTTTTTTACGGCTGTATTACGGATTCGGCTGAAATTTTTGAGTCTTATTAAAATTTAATGTCTGAAGAAGAATCATTCAACAAAATCTGAAAAAACTACCGCGAGTGAACTGCACACTTGTATTTTTTTTTCTAACAGCTAGTTATATTATGTTATAGTACTATGCCTGCACAGTGCACAGTGCACAGTTGACAGTACAAAAAGACAGGGAGACCTGTTTCAGTGATAACGATAACCTGTTCGCAATAAATCCTCCGGTGGCGCCCGCTTCGAGTCCTTCATCAATCTGGTCTGCCGCCTGCCGCCTTTTTGCAGTCTGCAATCTGCAGTCTATGGGCGAATGGCCAGGGCCAGCCATCAGCCTTCCTTTAGTAGCAGCCTACCTCCAGTACCTGCACTCTAGCTACTTCAGTACAGTCCGTCTACAAACTCTTGAAATTTAATCAAATCTTCATTACTTTGGCAACTTATATTTTATAGTTCCCAATTATGTCCTCTGCGTGCGAACTGTACCTAAATTTCCCTAAATAAACAATAACAAAATGTATGTGACATAACAATCTAGTGACCTTCCAGGTAAGTATGGTCCTGTATATATTTTCTGCCTACAGAGTACAGCAGCATCGCGTTCATTGGTCAAATCATTGTACATAATAGTTTCGTATCGGTGATCGATGAACCGGTGGATACAATTTTTAGCCATAAGTTGTCATAGTTGTTTGTCTAGTTTATATAGTTACATAAGTTTTTAATAAAGAAACAAAAGTTGCTTTTCCTCCCCATAAAGTGACAATGCTCTTGTTAAATAATAAGTAAGGTTAGAAAATCATGAATAAATTATAAAATAAAATCACGATATGTTTAAAAAAACATAATATAAATTAAAAAATCATTATAAATTAATGAATCATGTAAGTTAGTAACAAAAATTATTGTAATTATTAAGTAAATTATATGTAAGAAAGGGCGCAAGGGCGGATCCAAGATTTTTTTCTGGGGGGTGCACAAGGGGCGGTGGGGGGGCGGCCACCCCGATGGGGGGGGGGAGGGTACCCCTCAAGAGCACAATTCACCCCACCCCCAGGACGGACCAATTTTTTATGAAGTTGAAATTCGAGTTTGTCAACTTTAATGGGAGGGGGGGCATTTCCGACCGCGCTTTCCCCCGACCGTACCGCTCTCGCAAACGCTGATTATCATCTTTCATTTGCAAGTGCATGAATAGGATGCAACGAACAAAATTCGCAATAGGCCACTTGCATGGATTTCATAACGACTTGGAAAAAATCGTGTGGATAGATTTTTGAACTAAGATTTCGAAAATGTTAGTAAAAATTTTTAGAAATGTATAGTTTTTTTTTTTTTAATAAATAAATCCATTATTTGAGCTCGTGACGTCACTACATGTAAATGTCCCGTCTCCGATTATGTTCCCTTAACTTTGTAAAATTCCACATTGATTATTTTTTTTTTATATGGCTACACTTTGATTTCCGGCGAATTTTTGAATTTTCGTTTAACGTTCACTAGATTTACTGTTTGTTCTATGCGAACTTATCCTTTGGTTTGATTTTTTGATAAAGATGGCGGTGTTTTTACAGATGTTACGAAGAGAACCCCGTACAATTTATTGCTATTCGTGTGGAAAACGTTCTTTTTTTAAAATGATTTTCGGCTATGTAATTATCGTTTTTTCACATAAAAAATGGTCTGATTTTTCGGATTGAAATTTTCAAAAAATCGCCAGGGTTTCAAAAATACGATTAAAAAAAAGCGGAATGTCTTAGAATATTTGCCTAAACCGGAAAAAAAAATTTAAAAAAAAGTGATGCAACTGGCCTATTCCAGCCAGAAATAGACAAAAGTTTGACTTATGTTCTTTCTGTTATTTTAACAACTCTGATAATTTAATTTGCTTCTAAGTATGTACTGTGATGGAATCTCCACAGTACACAAAAATACCATCCTGGGGGGGGCACGTGCCCCCGTGCTCCCCCCCCCTAAATCCGCCGTTGAAAGAGCGCAAGATTTATACAATAGTAGAAAATACAATAGACTTAAATATATAGAAACTAAGAAATGATAGAGAATGAAGGAATGAACCATTTATATGATAGCAGACTTAAAGATATAAAAAGTACACATATTTGGGACTCTTAAGGTAATTTTTTTAATTTGGGCTTAAATTCGTGCACATTTTCGATGTTTTGTAATTTTAATGGGAGGTTGTTTAATAGATTATGCCTAGATAAAGATAGGAATTTTGAACGTGCTTAGTATCAAATTTTGGGATTTTAATAGTTTTCTGGTATCTTGCTGATGTTTGTAATTAGAAGTAAGATTGTAGAAATGTATAAGTTTGTACAGCGCCCTTGAGGTGATTTTTCACAAAAACGGCGCTATACAAGTCATACAAGTATTATTATTATAATTACACAGCATTATTATGGCAACATAACACAGCATTACTATGGCAACATTACACAGCTTTACAACTAAGAAGTTGTAAATATTTTGAATAGCCGTGAAAAAACTTTACATATTTTTTAAAACGGTAGTTACTAATTAATATTTAGTTATCTACTGCCCCATTGTAAATTTTAGATACGAGTAATTTGAATCGTATTACTTTGTTTTCACCGGTTCCGGTATTTGTTTTCACCGGTACTATTATTTGGTAATATTTATTATAACTCCACTCAAAGAAAGAAGGTGTTTTAACTCTGTTTATTAAAGTGCTTTTGGATACATAATTTTTTTTGTTTTCCGAAGGTTTTCCGACGCGTGAACAAGCCACGTACAACTTGTCCGTGTGAGAAGCACGGATTTTACAAATTTACCCTCTACTGTAGGTATGTCTCCTTTCTCCCTCTGCTCCTTCTTCGCCCCCCACTTTTTCTTTTTTATCCCCTCTCGCTTCCCCTTCCTCTCTCGCCTTCACCTTTCACCTTCCCCGCCTTCTCACCTCCCGTGAACCCCTCCAGAGAGTTTTTACTTTCATTTCATTTATCATGTAATAAATGTCTTCCTAATTAAGTAGGTACATTTAAAGAAAAGTAACACATTTCCATGCAATTATCTCGCTAAATGTTAAAAATAACAAGTTCGAGCATTCAATTTCCGTAGAATTCATATCATTAGGTATAGAAACAATTTCACATTTTCAATTTTTAAACAATTTGTCTTTCACGAATTACTCACTAATATCTAAAAACTTTTTTTTACATTAGCTTCACACAGGAGGCTCTGAGGAAAATAATTTTCCTCAGGGCATATTTCATCTTAGGGGATGCTGTGTGGAGGGTCTTTTTAAGAAAGGGAAGGGTAGAAAGTTCTGGGAAGGAAAAAGAACTGAGGGGTGGGTAGGAATCTGGGGGTCAGTGTATCCAGGAATGACGGACGTATTAATCCATCCCTCCAACTGCGGTGCAAGGCAATGCGAAAGGTCAAAAGGCCTCCCTCAACCAGTCTCTCTTGATCCGGCCCGCCATGTAGCAGGAGGGCAGACGCGTCCGCCACTAGGACCTGGACAAACCTCCCCTAATGAACTCGGGCACCACTGCTGAGTCACCAAACGTAACGAAACACTTGGAGCGATCTACGACAGAGGTGTTGGTTATCCAATAAATGGTTCCAGGTTAAAGTCAAACACTGTTTGACTTGGATGTGAAAATTATTTACTTGAAACTTAATGCTTCTAAAAGTTACTTATTATTATTTATTTTCTTATTAACCATCTTAGACTGTACTTGCACTGTGCCTAATTCCAGTACCTACCTCAGTACCCGCACTCGGCCTACTCCTACCTCTGCCCACCTGATAACAGATACCAGATACCTGACTCGGAGATAGAGTATTGGGAACCTACGCACGACTAACGTCCATATTTATAATGTTGCATGTTGGATAACAAATATCTGCAGCTGTTTATTATTAAATGCTAATGTTTAATGTTAAAAATGTTATAAAATCTGCACGGAATCGGAAAAGCTTCGCATTTGTCAAAAAATGTAACTGGCCACCCATAATAAACACCATGTACAGATCGACATAAATATATATCTATCTGCAGTCGGTAATGTCGCCTGTTGGTATTGTGTATGTTGACATAGTATTTTATGACATTTATGTATAATTTCTAAATAGAGCTACTACAGGTAGCTACCCAGCTACCTGAAAGAAGTTTCTTCGTGCTACAGGTGGCAAAGATTAACATTTTCAAAAAATAGAAAATCTTCCTATTTGATTTTTCCAAATGAAAAAGTTTTCAGTTGGTTGATTTATAGCATGTTTTATAGCCTAAATATTTATAAAGGAAAAAGGTTTTTGTTTGCTGAAGATCATGACCCCTACTCCGATTTTCCATAGTGGACAAGGCTCCTCGCTTCCTCGTGGTTCCATGCGCTGTGGAGAGCTGCGGACGCCTTTGAAACTTGGGCACACCAAAGTCAAGCATCGGTGACATCGGTGTCCGTAGCTCTCCACGCGGACCACGAGTTTCTCCAAGTTGTAGTCCAACGTGGAAAAGTATCTTAAATATGTTGTAGGCAGATATTTGAAAGTCTATTAATTGTATACCTTTCATAGCCACCCACAAAGTGGAATCCAAGAAAAAATTATTCCAGAAAATCAAATTTAAAGTATGTTCAAGTCGTGGTCAACGACTAACTAAATATTTCCTTCCAATGGCCGTCCATCTCTTGTAGAGCTCGGGCGCCTTGATTATGCAATTTCACATCGGATGGACCATTGCTTTTTGTTTCCATTAATCATTCTCTACCAGCCTTATTATTTAGTTAATCTTTTGTTTATTCGGTTCTACTTCAAAACCTTATCTCGGGCCTAGGATTCTTCTAAAGACTGTTATCAAAAGATCGCCAAAGTTGTCTGAAAATCAGCAAAGGCTTCAATACTTTTTTCTAACCTAGAAGTTGGATCTCATCAACTCTTGTGCTGATTTTCAATTTTGGAAGCATTCTGGTTTTTGACATTATATTACCCTGTAACTCCTTGTAACACGAATACAGGTCCGATTCTGTTTATCGATAGAATGTGGTCATTTTAGATGGGAGTGCCATGTGCCATCATCCCTGTGTTGTTTCTGTTTTGTGAGAAAATGTGTTTACTGGTTCTCATCGTCGTTTGTTTTGTGCAAGCAAAAGATATCAATCTGACCCCATTGTCAGTAGACTCGTCGTGCAGGTTCAAAGTCTCAATAATATGTTAATTATTTATCTACCTTGGAATTGCAATCACCCAACATAAAGTTGATATCTTACAGTCGTTGATGAGTCAATAATTACATCTTCTGCCGGAGGGTTAGAGAATAATAATATGTGATTGGTGCAAAGTAGATAATTGTGTATAACCTACCTACTTCATTTGCATCGACGACAGTGTAGAGGTACTTACACTTACTACATAATTTCTTGGCCTTTGTTAGTCATCACTAGACATCGGATTATATGCACTAACAAAGTGCCAAAATATGCATGCAAATATGCACTAAAAAAGGCCGAAATATGCACTAAAAACTCTTGATATGCCTAAAATATGCACAATTCAAAATCAAAAAACCATTATTAATTTTATATATTTTAATTACAGATGATACAAAAACAGCGAAATATTCTTAAAATTATGCATAGTTTTTGTGACAATATACAATTAGGTATTTTTCCAAATTTTCGAGCAAAATTTTTTGATGTTTGTCACCCAAAACGCCGAAAACGACTTCTCTACGTCAACTGACGTCATCCGACAAAATTTAAAAAAATTGGCGCCATTTCTAGATATACCTGTTTATACAGGGTATGTATGACCTGTGCCGTTGATGTAGGCATTAATGTTCTTCATGTCTTCAAGACTCGGATTTTTAAACAAAATAGCGTCTAACTTTTCATGAATCTTTTCTGATATTGAATTGGGAAGAGCGTTGGCGAGTTCAATCATTGTTTCCAGTATTTCTATTGATTTAAATAGAGGAAGTTTTTTTGTTTCCAATTTCTCTATGGTATCTGGTAACTTGTGGAAATGTGTTGAGATGAGGGCGATATTCTGTATAATGGATGCGTCTTCAAACGCTAAATATGCGCGATTAGGAAAAAAAGGCTAAAATATGCATTAACGCCATAATTAGAGAGTTATATGCATTTGCATATGCAAATGCATATAATCCGATGTCTAGTCAACACTATAGTGGATTTATTTATCTTTCCATCTATTTATAATTCACCACTGTCCAATGTCTCAAATCAACCTTCCTCTTACATCATACTTTGTACTATTTACACACTACACTTTGTACTGTTTCTGACTAACTTGTCACACATTACGCCATTTCCTAACAGTCCAGTAATTTTCTGTAATTAATTTTAGGAATCACTTTCTCGCGCCTATGTCTTCCTTTAACGCCCCTAACTTTTTCAATCATTTTGTTTAGGTATATGTTTTATATTTGGATAGCTCCTCTTCTGAACAGTACTAATGTTATTAATTTATTTATTCATTTTATTTTAGTTATTTCAACGATTCAGTTAGGAAATGACTGATTTATAACAACTAGCATATTATTTCATTTTCTCTTGCTTAACCACTGGAGCGTTTTTGGCTAGATTTTAGCCAATTGCCAAAGGCAATTTTGGCCAATTGGCAAAGAGCTTAGACAATTGTCTTAGTGTTGCCAATTTGAAGAGATATTAAAAAACATTTCTGGATTTTTTTAAAGAGTTCCCACTTTTGCCATTTTCAGATAACCACAATGATAACTGAGTAGTTTCACAGTTTAACAAGAGATGTCTCGCATCTCTTCTATTGACATTCCGCGAACCGAAATTATTGCATTGATCATGCGTTTACATATTATTTTTTTTTAAATTTATATCTATTATTATCAACTAGGCCATAGACAACACAGAAGTCATAATATTTAAAATTCTCCAAACAGGTAAGTAACACGTTTGTCATTTTCAAAATAAATACTACAATTAATTTGTAAATTTTAATGCGTTTATAATTTTTTTGTAATTTTTTATTAAACAAAAAATAATATATGGGATAGTGGGTCAAATATTGGTACTTTAATGGCTTTCTATGTCTCCACAAGAAAAATCGGAAGAACGTTTTTTTTAAGGGCGAGAAATTTCCAAAGCTAATGTATAAAAATTTTCTAGCGCTGAAGGCTGAAATTGATCATATTGCAGAACACTCCAGACTCCAGTGCTATAAGTGACTCTTACAATCCATCTTGAATCTATCAATTGTTGCAGACTTTACAGTTTGCATTATGATATTTCATTACTTTGCAGATAAACTCTTTTTCGTCGGTATTGGCTTGTCCTTTTTTGTCCTTGTGTTATTGTATCGATCGTAATTTCTTGTTCCAACGCAAGTTTCCGTGTTTGTTGATGTGGTCGAGGATTTGTACATCTATTTGATTATCCTTTTCATCCTTTCGGATCACCGGAAGAATGCCATAGTAGGACAGCTGGCATGCATTACAAAACTGAATGAATAGCTCGGTAGGGAGGCTTTTCCACATCAGCCGTATTCTCGATATTTTTTTCAATTGTTTGTGGCTTTCACCCTTTTACCGTTTAGGCCATCATTTCATATTATGGAGAGAAGAAATTTGAATTTATTGGTATGACATATTATTCGCGCTCTATGGTACCTTTTGCAATATCGGCCATGATCTCTAAAATTGGTCTGACGACATCTTAACCTCCAAACCACCAAATTTCACTGGCTTCAGCCGGTTGGGAACAGTTGGGAAATTGGGACTCTTTTGCTGGTAGGTATTCACATAAAAAAGGTGTGAAACCGAAAACTGCCAGTCTCTAAGTCGTAAGCAATGCAGGAGAACGTTATGCTATTAAAATGGTACCTACTTATGCGTTGACCCAATATATTAATTTTTCAGTGACCTAAAAGATAAAATATAATAAATTCTCAGTATACTCTTAGGTAACCCGCTGACATATCTACACTCCTGACTCCTGACGCCGGCCACATTATCACGAATTATCTTAATTCACTGACCTACAAACTAAACAGATCTTTACGAGATCATTTGTGGCCACAGAGAGGAAGTGGACGCAATTTACTATAATCTTTAAGTTTAGTTAGACGATGTAATAGCCGAATTATACGAAGCAATTGAATCGGAGCACCTACCACTTCTGCCTACATATTGTAAGGTGTTAAGTAACTTAACCATACAAATATGAAAGGATAAGGATCAACCAAATCGAGCACGTAGGGCCGTAGAGAGATTATGCTGATCCTGTAATTATACATTATTATTTATGATTTTCAAGTGGTGCGGTGGATCAAGAAAGGTATTATATATATGATTATTTATTCATTTAATGTACGTTTAAAGTTGTTTACCTACCATGGATTTGACATTTGCGAACATTGAGGTATATAAATCAATGTTTGCGAAGTTTAATTTCACTCTTGATACGCATGAATTACTTAGTTTTTTGGTAAATAGACGTTTCCTGTAGTAATTGTTAAAATGAAGTGCAATTTCCATAATCTGTGTTTTAAACTAGTGTAGGTATTACGTGTTTTAAACTTGTTATAATTGGCGGTAGCTGCCATCGGCCCACGACACCCATTGAAAAAGTAAATCACACATATTTGACAGCCGATTCGGTATGGAATTTTTCCCGGGTCCATAAAACATACAGAATCGCTCCTCTCATTGGTTGTTAGGTTCGCCTGGAACGAGTTGTAAATGTTGATACCAAGGTATATAATTACATTATTAAAATTGCTTGTGTAATAAAATATTGTTTTCCCACGCCGGTTTTCGAACAGGCGACTTCTGGATCCGCACCGACCGCACCCCAAGAGCTTATCGCTTTGTCACGGAGGTCGTCAAGCTTTACAATCGAGTCATGCAGGAATTTGCCATTGCTCTATTCAGAAGTTAGCAAGTCACACGAAATATATGTATTATTATGTATAAGCAGGAAATGCACAATTTCAGGGAGTCTTTTCCGTATTTGCGATTCCAGTAAATTCTGCCTTTATAAATATTTGCAGGGTATGTACCTACTTTGCACCTAATTTTCTGTGTGCGAATGGAAGAAGCCTTTCGGTAGAATTAAATCTAATATGATGAGTAGGTACCAACACTCAACCTTTTTCAAATACTGAATTATTGTATCATTGTCATTTGCGACATAATAATGTTGGGTTACTTCGCATACTTAAATTAAATCTCTATTTTTTAAGTAATCTCCATCTTCCCATCCCACACAGATTTATCGGTTTATTTTTCAATGATTTCCTCTGCGTGAACAGAATATTGTTCGCCACTTACACATATAATAAGATGATTTCACCCATTGATGATATAATTCTCTGAATTTTCTCTCTAGACTAAACCTAAACCGATTTTATTACTGTTATCTGTATAATATGTATAATACACCATATTACTTCATTTATTTGGAGGAAAACATCATTATATTTTATTATCATTTTACTTTATTTTCATTGTGAAAACATAATAAAGATCACAACTTTTCTTATAAAATGGCGGAAAAGAAAATCATTTCTTAATCCTTTCCACTGCAAGCCTTTTTTTTGTTCTTTGTTTTTTGGTTTTATTTCACCAACCCATGATGAAATTGTGTATTTAAGTTTTAGTTGCTTTTTGTAAATAAAATTGATATTAGATTGTATACCACCAACAAAAGTTTTTGTCAGTAAAGAACTATATGTAATTACTAAAATATAATAAGCCAAAAGTTTAAATCCTTTTAAAGTAATTACTTAAAACTGTTTGGCACCTCTGTGTATTGAATCTGATAAGTCCCAAATGTACTTCCCAGCAAAAAAATGATAACAATAATAATCATTTACTATTCGTCGGACTGAAACATGAAATCTTGGTACTTACATACTAACATAAAGCCTAACATTTATTTGTACAAACATTGGCTTAAAATAATGTACTTACCAATATAACCACGCACATTTAGATTTGCAACATAATAAAAATCCTTTCTTATTTGCTTACCATATAGTACTCACTTTGATTTTATATATTTTATAATTACACACTTTTGTATTCTTTCGTTATATAGATTTCTATGTTTTATACTTTTCATATTCTTTTATATTCACATTCTTTCTAACTCTTTTAAATTTAAATTCTTTTATATTATTTTGTATTCTATAATATTCTTTAATATTATTTTATTTTAGGTATATATTTTCTATTTTTGCACATTCTTTATATTGCATATGTAAAAGTACCTAATGTATAGAAAATCGACCACCACAACACGAGCATGTGCCTAGCATGGTGGTCGAAAAATCCCCAATCTATGTAATGAAAAAAAAATTCAATGAATAAAGAAAACTTTAAAAAAAAAGACTTCGTGCGCAAATGGTGGATTCCTGGATTACGCCATATCGTGCCCTTCTAAAGGGACTAATGCGAATACAAGTTTAGTGATAATCATGCATACAAATCCTTGGAATTTTTACATAGTCTTGTTATTACAATACACAGGTACATAGTTGTTGTAAGTTGGGTGGTACAATAATTACTTCGACCCAGTATGAATTCCTTCACGTCATGAACGCATTCCACAGTTAATGGTTGCAATAAAGACGATTTTTTCCTAATAACATTCGCCTGAATTCATTAATTCATTCAATTCATTCATTCATTCAGGCGGGTATGGGTACCACCGCCCGGGAACCTTTTATTGGATAAACAACGCCCCTGCCATAGGTCACCAAGTTTATGGGGTGAAGATTGTCTAGGTCTTGGCGACGGATGCGCCTGCCCATCAACTGCGTGGCGGGACCCATTGTCTTGCACCAAAAACGGGAGGGATGGTTTCATACATCCGTCATTCCTGGACACGTTGACCCTCAGATTCCCACCCACCCCTCACACTCTTTTCCTTCACAGAAGTTCCACTCCTTTCTTTATCTAAAAAGACCCTTTACCGAGCATCCCAAAAGATGACATCATAGGCCCTGATGGATTTTTTCCCTCATTGTGGTTCTGATCGCCGCACTTTATATACATATATATTTAAACTATCTAAACTAGATATTTCCAAAACTGTTCGACTTTGGCTATGACGAAACGCCATGAGGTAACCCTACTGGGGGGCGATTCCGGTTGCATCCGCGCTCAAAAAGAAGAAGATGGAGAGATATGTAATTATGAATGTTAGAGGAGGGCGCTAATATTTAAAGCGATAAAATCGATGCGAAAATTTCGAAAATGTTCAATAAACCACGACTCGTTTAAAATAGAGCAAAAATCTCGTGGAAGGTATCTTAAGTAGGTACCATTTAAAGAAACATTGCGATTTTTTTTAAAACTATAACTTGTAAAATAACTGAAAGAAAAGTGTTTATAATAATTTTCGGAGCATACTTAGCGATTTTTTTCTATCGAGGGAATTTTATATAATTTACGTTTCGGCGTGGAACGCATCTAGACATTATCTTAAAAAATAACATATATTTTATTTAGAGCTAAAAAACTTCAAATGTTTAAGGGAGATACGTAAGAAATCAGTAAAAATTCGGGTAGCGGCGGCGTCTTTTTTGGCTATCATCAAAAATGGGTCCAAATTCCGCCCAACCTTGCACCGTGCCTGTGAGCTTTATCTGGGCATTATTTGCAGAAGACATTCGCGCTCTAATTAATTTCATCATCAAGTCAACATTTTCCCGACCAATAACAATAAACAATAACAACAATTAAATCTCAGTCATCAAGGACTTTGAAATATCGCATCAACTCAGTGCAAAATGCAAATAGTTTCTTTATAAACTTCCAGAAACGCGTACCTACAAGTTGACGTAAACTCAATAATTTGGTGCCATACAAATTGAACACTAGTTATTCGATTTTTGTGTTATAAAATTTAAATAAATATATATGTTCTTATAAGCATGAACTATTGTGCCATTATATATTGTTTAATTTATCCATTTGATAAGTGATATTAATAATTACAGTAATAAGCAGTAGGTACTTATAACACATTCATTATGATTTTTTGTAAATCGTGTGTCGTTGTTTTTATTTTGATGTTTCGAGTGGGATTTCCAAAAACAATACAAGAATTTGAACGCCAAGGTGAGAAATATCCTACAATTTTTTTTAGGTATTCGTTTGACAAAATATATTATAATTTTACTTTGATTTTATTTTATCCTCAGGCCTCGACCATATTTTGTCTGAGGGTCAAAATATTTCCGCGTTGCAATAAAATCCAAATAAATGGTATATTTCTGAACGAATCGAACGCTTTTATTATTTCCGTGACGTCCCACGTTTACGGCACCGTGACGAAAAAAAGGTAATAAACATGCGTTCCTTAACGCTATAATGCTGCAGCTCTTTCTTACACATTGAAGCCCGCCTTCCACGGCGCGCGGAGCGGACTAGCAAACGTTAACTGCATACAAGTGCTTCCATCAATAACGAGGTGAGCGGAGCGAATTACGAAACAACGAGTTAAATAGGTTCGAACAGTTTGTTTCGGCCCGTTTCATACAAATCTTAATTTTGGATTTGAGATCAAAATACCCAACCAAATTGAAAAATTGTTAATGTAATCAAAATTTATATCAAATATGTGAGCCACTTTATTTATTTTTGATTTAAAATATAAGATACAGGATATTAAAGATATGTATGTTTCATGATTTTAAAGACAACTTGGGCAATTATTTGTGAGTAAACGAAAAACATAATTTTTTTTAAACTGTATTTATTATAAAAATATGATGAAATATAAAATAAAAATGAATAAAAGAAATCATTTTTATGGGTATAAATTTAAATTTCAAATTGCCTATTTACGTTGGAACAAAAATTTGTCGTTTATATATTAAGAGCGTTTAACCAAAGAAAACTAGAAATATGTCATTTTTAAATCAGTGGTTAGACGTATTGACTCTTTTCCACAAAAAATTATAAATTGATTTCGAAAGATTGTTCTTTTATCTAGTAAACGTATATTTTAAATTTCCCTCCGTTTTAAAAGCCCTAATGTTTTAAAAGCCCTCCAAAAGAAGAAGACGGTGAGACATGTAAATACGAATTTTAAAGCGCGCGATTAAAACGATAATAATTAAGCGAAAATTGTGAAAATGTATACCACGACTCGTTTAAAATAGAGCAAAAATCTCGTAGGAAATAGCATTTAAAAAACACTGTGAACTTTTTCATAGATATAACTTAAAATTAACATAAATAATAAAAATGCGTTTTTTTGTAATCATTTTAGGGGCATACTTTGCGATTTTTTTTTCTATGAAGGGAATTTTGTATAATGACTGTTTTGGCGTGGAAAATGTATAGATTTTATCTTAAAAAAAAATTTTTTTTTTCAAAAACTTAAAAACTTGTGTTCGTGAAAAATATGTTTTAAAACTTATACAAAATTGGAATGCGGGGGCTTAAAGTTTGGCGTGTATCTACTATACTCGCGTTACTTTCTACTCCAAAGCGGTAATTTTTACTTTATTTAATTTAAACGCCCATAGTACTTTTATTATTTTATTTAAACGCCCACGTACTTTTTCATACAATGCGGTATTGTTTTTTTTTTTTTTTAATTAATACGAAAATAAAAGTTCACAAAATACAGGTACTTATGGTTAAACGTCACGTACGTTATAATCTACGCATTCACAGATGGCGCCAATTAAATTATTTTAGGTTTTTAATGCTTTTTGCACGTTACGCTTTAAAATATTAATGTAAATAAATTGTTCGCGCCCGTACTTATATTTAATTAAAATATAAATAAATAGTTTTGTCCATAAACAAACCCAAATCTTTCAAGAAAGACTGAAAAATACAATATTGGATTCTGAAATGAATTCCAAATTCTCACAAAATGATTTTCAAAAATTGGTTTGAAAATCAGTTTGTGACATTCCTTATTTTACATTCTCTGTAATTGTAATGTAATATATATATATTTTTAATAACAAATACGAATTTACCGATGTATCATGTATTGTAAACAGTATGTTGTTTTATATTGATGTGCACATTTAGGTATTTTTGTCTTTAAAAAAATAAATTTGTAAAATCCCAAGGGGGGGTAAAAATCAAATATTATTTAAATTTAAATGTCTCATAAATTGGTTACCGCTTTATTAATTAGCCGGGGGTAAGTATCAGAAAGGTATCAGATAAAAAGTACCAGTAAGGGGGTAAGTAAAGTATCAGTAAGATATCAGATAAAAACTGTCTAAGAATTTTCTTGATTCTGAAATATGTATGTACCTAATATGAGTTACCGGGCACCTTGTAGGTATTTTTAAACACCTACGCATTTTCGTTCAATCCTTATTCGGGCTTAAATTCAGTCCCGAAGAAAATAAAAACATTTTGTTTAATAAAATTAATTTTAAGTCGTGAACCTTCTCGTGTTGCTTTACCTGTTCATTTTATTGCTGACTTAGGACTTTGACCGTTTATTTAGTTTCTATTTGACTATAGTAAAGTTTTCATTTTTATGAGGTCGAAATTTGCTTTTTGAAATTCACAAGGTTACTTTAGTGACCCTCTTCTTAGACCGTTTGTCACCTTCGGCGAACGACTGGTCGCTTACGACGACTACAGTCCGCAGTCGACTTCGACTGCGGACTGTAGTCATGGTATTAGCATTTATTAGCATGGTATTAGTTTATTTATGATATCAGCATGGTAGGTCATGTTAGGTTATATTTATGGTAGGTCATAGTATCATCATCGTATTAGTTTATTTATGATAGTCATCTAACGACTATATAACAGCTTACACTGGGGTAGTTTCCCGCCTTCGCCGGGTAAGCGACGGTAATTCGTCGACTAATGTAACAGCGCCCTCAGACTTCGCCCGTTTTGCGCCCGGGCCAATCATAATACCTACATTATTTTCTTCAACATTAGGTAGGATATTATCCAAAATCTAGTTGGATTACTAAATCTTGGGGTGATACCACATTCATTTTGTATTTATTTATTTACGGACAAATAGTCCGTAAATAAATAAATACTTGAAATGAAATGACACAAAACTGCGCTATACAAATATTACGTTATTATTATTATTATTACGGACAAATAGGCCATTAACAATATAATAATAACACGAATAAAAAAGAGATGACAATGAAAGGAGAGTACTTATAGATGAAGAGCATTGACATAATACATATAATATTCAAGAAAAGTACATAAGATATCTACAAGTAGCTTGAAGATGGATTTAAAAGGCTTTAAAAACTACATTGCGTATCGACTGCCGAAAGCCATTTAGGCTTACACCAAAAAACTCGATGCTTTGATTCGCGTTGACAAGTCTCGACATTCTGGATAAAGGAGAATGATATCCATAATAGTAGAGTGTTAATTGAGGAACAGCAATTCATTATTTCGGAGTCTAAGAGAAGGGATGTTGAACTGGATTCTTGGAGTGACACCACACACCACATTCATTATTGAGGTGAAACCACGTTATCCGTGCCGGGTGCCACTCATGCTTGTAGCCACCAAATTTTTGTTTGTTTAAGGATACTAAGAAAAAACATTTAATAGACAGTTTATTTTTGTGATCATACAACAATACAAAACAACTTGTCCATAATCCATTACATTAATCAAACTGGAAAAATTAAGTAATTAAAAAAATTCTTTCAGGAATACGCCATAACAACAAAAGCTAAAGTGTTTTTTTGTTAATTAATTAAATCAATATTATCGCTGTCGATGATTAATCATTCAATTCTTAATACTGGGTACCAGAAAGGGGTACGTTAACAAACTAATCGGTTGAATAAAACGCTTCCATCAGGTTTTACAGTAAAATTCCAAACAAAGTCGAAAATAATGAGCCGTACTAGCGACAACACGTTTAATATAATCTTCGCTACAAAACCTCTAACTTATTTTTACCTTGTGTTTGGCATCAAGAATGTTAATACCAATGGCGTAAGAGTTAAGCCAAGTGGGATATTAACAAAAATATACTCATTAGCATTCGGTTTCGCGGTGTTTGCTGTACAAATTATTTTGTCTTCTAAAAGATTTATAATGTATTCTTCCACAATTAGTTTGGAAAAGGCTTTTCTTGATGCTTTTTTTAATATTCCACCAATTTGTTTCGGGGTTTTAACCATATTAATTTCGACATTCATTTGTGGGCCGGAAACTGTCAACTTGTATAAAAATATTGAATTCATCGATAACAATCTTTCTGTTGACAAAGAGAAATATTACAAGGCGTTCAGAAAATACATCATTTTTGGCGAATGTTTTTACATAACGTCTACTATCTTTGTTATGCTGTCCGACCATTTAACATATTCATTCAATCTTGAGTTGTTCTTTTGGTATTTGTTAAAATGTACTGTGGATTTATATAATTTCCAACTCTCGATAAACTTGATAGTTTTGTACCATCGCTTGAAAACATTGAACACGCTACTAGAATCAAAATGTTATTTAAAATTAATCGAGGATGGTATTAGTTACATAACCAAGTGTGATGATCATGAAGAGAAATACTTTGAAACACACCATTTTAAGGATCAACTGAAAAAAGCTTTTAACAGACCATTAAATAATCGCCAAGATAAATGCGCGGAAAATAATGTAACAGCTTTACGTCTTATGAAAACCTATGACAAAATTTCTGACAACGTACACATATTGAATACGTGCTATGGACTTTCGGTAATAAAAAAATGATGAATTAAGAATAGTTTAAAAAATCTATTAATCCCTATTAGAATTTGTTTTGATATTGTTTTTTTTACAAAAGTGATGTAAGTCATTTTTAGTACCTCGCCGGTGAGGGATCACCATTCTAAATTGAAACCTTGGATGACACGGCTTTGGCTACCTGTACCTGTACATAGTAACAAGATATGAATTTTGGGGTTCTTACCAAACTTCTTATTCCACATCTCTTTTTTCCTAGATAATAATAAAATATATGATCACAAGAAGACAATATCAACACAAACTCATTGTCACATAAAACAAAGATACATAAAATAAAAAAGGTAACGGTTGCAACTACGAATTGAACCTATATAACTCTCAGAATTGTAATATATTGAGACCTACTTATATTCAATTATTTTTAAGTCTATTCACGTCACATTTCAATTATTTTTTAAAGAATTACTACATATATATTTAATTAATCAATAATAATCTAGTCTACTCTTTTCTGTTTCATATTTCGTCGAGATTTGTTAATACCTGTAGTATCATCTTCAGTGATTAAATAATACGTTGATTTGTATAAGCTTTAAAAGTTATTCCAATAAATATAAAAATTTCACAAATTTTGTCCACTCGGGACATAAGTGACTGCTAATTATTATATTCTAGTTTCCTCCCTTGTGAATATTCTCAATAAAATTCTCTCAGGCTCCCATTTTCTAATGATTTTAATTTAAAAAAAAACATAAGTGCAGTTGACACGCGTGAAACCTTAAGAAAACTAAAGTAGACAAGTGCGGGAAGGCTACGAAGCACCGCACAAAGAGGAGAACGATTATTCCATCTCATTTTTTCGCAGTCTAAATCTAATAGATGCGATTTTTGTCTCTTTTTAGTGTCGCTTTTTCGTTTCAACGAGTTTCAAATCCCAACGGTGCTAAACAAGTTTTCACTTCAAAATATTGTGTTTTAGGTTTTGTTGCTGGCCATAGCGGTTTTTCTCAACGTGATTGGAACATTGCAAACTATTTGTTTATTCAATCATTCTGTCCTTAAAAATGTTGTAAGTGCACAACTATAATGTTTCTTTTCTTACCCACATATATGTTTGTATTGTTTAACAATGCCCTTAATTTTTTGTTTTTCTTGCAGCCCATGCCTGTTTATTTTATAAATGCGTTTACGTGGATGATTCGATTGTCAGGGCCAATGGTTGTAAGTACATACATATCAGACAAATTGAAACGCGAATCATCTAAAACTGCCATGATTCTGGTACAACTCAATACTAAACGTGATTTAAGTAAGTATACAGGGTGTTACAGGACGTACCTTAGAGATTTTAACCAGCGATTCCTGAGCATATTTGGAGTAATTAATGTACATATCGTTTTGATGTCCGATGACATTTTTTTTTTTTTTTTTTTTTTTTTTTTTTTTTTTTTTTTTTTTTTTTTTTTTTTTCTATTAAAAACCATATTTTTCCATCACACGTCGCCACTAACTACTGACTGAAAGGGGTCTCCACACGGTGCTGCCGCAGTACCAACTGCCGCAGAACTGTAGTTGACTGTAGTCAAAAGCGCCAGCCGTATTGTTATTATAATAACAATATGGCTGGCGCTTTTGACTACAGTTCTGCGGCAGTTGGTACTGCGGCAGCACCGTGTGGAGACCCCTTCATGAGAGTGGCGCGCGGTGACGCGTTTATAGCATAGCGGTCATTTGATAAGCGTTGCGTCATTTAGCGCCCTGACTCCATCCTCAAGCACAAATACAGACACAAACGATGACGACGGAGATGACGATTCAAACAACAATAATAATACACAAACCCCCGCCCCACGTCCACCAAAAATCCCGCCCATCATCACAAAATCCTCAGCAAACTGGAACTCCCTGAGGAAAAAACTGGAGGATGCCGGAGTCCTTATCACTAATGCAAAGGCCATCCCGACAGGGGTAGTTATCAACACGGCTGATTCAAACAGCTTCCGACTTGCCACCCGAATCCTATAGGAGCAGCAAACCAACTTTCATACATTTGAGCTCCAGGAGGACAAGACCACAAAGGCAGTCCTCAGAGGCATCCCCACCACCATCTCGGAGGAGGAAATCCTCATGGAGCTCCAAGTCATGGACCTCCCCGCGATCTCCGTCACAAGAATGCGCGCAGGACCAGACCGCACCAACGTCCCGATGGTCCTAGTCCAGCTAGCGCACGGAGGAGAAGGCAAAAAAATCTTCAACCTACAGAGCATATTCCACCTTCGTATCAAAGTGGAATACCTAGACCACAAAGAAGCCCCTACACAATGCCACAGATTCCAATTCTTCGGACACTCTGCCAAGGGTTGCCACCTTCCGCCCCGCTGCGTCAAATGCGCGGGGGACCACTTCACAGCATCCTGCAGCAAGAGGAGAGAGGACGGACCGGCCACCTGTGTAAACTGTGGCGGTCCCCACCCGGCAAACTACAAAGAGTGCCCAAAGCGACCTGCAGGGAGCTCAATCCCCTCTTCACGGCGAACTGAGGTACCTCACCAAACAACTTTCACCTCCCATCCCACAAACCCCTCCGTATCTTATGCCCAAGCACTCCACACAAACAACCAAACCTCCATTCCCTCCCCCGACCCCTCCACCCCTCCACCCCCCCACCACCCCGTTCAGACCCCACCCCCCAGCCTTCAGCTACTCCGTTCAACATTTTTGATTTTTTCAAAAATGATTTCTTTTCAAAGATCGGCACCCTCATTGCCGATCTCGTCCCAAAATTCCAATCCGCCACCTCCCCAGCGGATTACTTGGCCATCATTTTCTCAGCAGCCCCCCAAATCATCTCCCTTTTTACTAACTAAATATGGCTAACTCTACCACCCTGCCCTCCGCGCTACGTCTGGCATTTTGGAATGCAAACGGTCTTGACAAAAACATTCAAGAATTACGCATTTTTACAAACACACACGACCTAGACATCATACTCATCAACGAAACACATCTAAATCCATCACACACACCAAAAAAGCAAACTTCACACTTTACAGAAACGACAGACTTCACTCACGTGGTGGCGGCACCGCCATCTACGTGAAAACTAAAATCGCCCACCAACTAAACACCACCCCTACACTTTCCTCAATAGAAAGTACCTCCATTACCATCTTCACCAAACACCATCAGGGCCGCTGAGAATTAATTCGATATATCATCCACCAAACAAGACTTTACAAAAGTCCGATATCGAATTACTTCTCGATGGCCACAAGCCTACCATTCTGGCGGGTGATTTCAATGCGAAACACCCGGACTGGAATTCTAGGCTGACAAACAACAACGGACGCATACTACACAAATTTTCATCCTCTCACCCAGACATACACGTCGCCGGTCCTGTGGAACCTACTTTCTTTTCTTCATTAGGCTACAGACCGGACGTTTTAGACATTGCACTACTGTACAAAACTCCCTGGACGTACTGTATCAAAACTATCAACGATCTGTCATCTGATCACAATCCTGTGTTGCTAACTCTCAACGAATTTTCAAATCTCCCCCCCCCCCCCTTACTAAAATCAACAAGAAAACTGATTGGACATATTTTTCGCACAGAGTCGGGGAAAAATTAATCATAAATCCTTCCATCCAAAACCCCATAGAACTTGACATTGCTGTTGATAATTTTGCAGAGACCATCATGTCCGCAATAGAGGACTCCTCTAAACCCCCCCCTGAACGCCCCCAAATTATTCTCAGTGAAAATCTCCCAAACTCAATTAAAGACTTAATCAAAACCAAAAATATTCTTCGCCACCACTGGCAAAAATACCAAGATCCCAGATTGAAAACCACACTCAATCGCACCCAAGCCCTCATTAGAAAAAAAATACAAGATAATTCAAATACCACGTGGAACATGAAACTTCAAGAGATAAATCCTCGGGACGGGTCCCTCTGGAAATTATCCAAAACTCTCCAAGCCACCCCTTCACCAAATCATCCAATCCACGCCGAAAGCGGCCTAGTTTTTGATGATCTATACAAAGCGGAGGCGTTCGCTGACAGTCTAGAAATTCAATTCAGTCCCAGCTTCAAACACGCAAATTTAAATCACATAGCTAATGTAAACCGCAAAGTTAATAGCATACTAAATCACCTCCCTCCCACAAACATCCACTTCACCACCCCGACCGAAGTTATCCGTGCCATAAACGGCCGGAAAAATAAAAAAGCTCCCGGGCCAGATGGCGTCACAAACTTCGCTCTTAAAGCACTCCCACAAAAAGGAATACTAGCAATAGTAAACCTAATTAACACAGCCCTCAGACTGCGTTATTTCCCCAAAAGTTGGAAACATGCGCACGTCATTGTTCTCCCGAAACCGGGTAAAGATCCGCTCTTTTGCGAAAATCACCGTCCAATCAGTCTACTTTCAAATATCGGAAAAATTTATGAACAAATTTTACTCACTCGGGTCCTCAAGCACATTAACGAGGTATCAACCCTACCTGAAGAGCAACACGGTTTTAGAGAAAAACACTCCACCCTCCACCAACTCTTACGAGTTTCAGAAATCATCATCGAAGGTTTTAACTCCAAACGTTCAACTGGAGCCATTTTCCTAGACATCGCTAAAGCTTTCGATAAAGTCTGGACCAATGGTCTTCTTCTCAAACTTCACGACATAGGCATCGACCCGCAGCTCCTCGGTGTTTTCAAATCATTTCTCCGCCTACGTACTTTCCAAGTGAAATACAGGGGCGCTCTCTCCAAAAAACGCTTCATGACAGCAGGGGCGCCACAAGGCTCACTGCTGTCTCCAATCCTCTTCAATATCTATACACATGATATCCCCCTCTCAGCCGACAAAAACTCACTTACAGCTCTCTATGCTGACGATACCACCGTTATGGTGAGATACAGTTCGTCCAGGATGATAACTCACCGACTTCAAATCAACATAAACAAACTCCAAGATTGGTATGACCTATCGCGCATAGACGTGAACCCCTCAAAAAGCGTAGCCGTCTTTTTCTCACACAGAAAGAGTGACAGGGCTCCCAGGGAGGAAATAAAAATGTACGACCAGGTCATACCTTGGCAAAACACCGCCAAATATCTTGGAGTTACACTTGACAAACGACTAAATTGGAAACCACACATAAAAAACACACTGACCAAAGAAAAAAAAGTAGCGGGTTCTTTACACCCCCTACTCAACTCAAACTCAAAGACATCAATTCAAAACAAACTTCTAGTATACAAAACACAAATCCGCCCTACCATCACCTATGCCTCACCCATTTGGGCCATAGGTAACACAAAACGTCTCGAATCTTTCCAAAATGCCACTCTTAGAAATTACACAAAAAGCCCCTGGTTTGTCCGAAACTCCGACACAAATATCCCACCCCTGAAAAAACACATGGTAGAATTAGCCAAAACATTCTATGCAAAACTTCCTATACACCCAAACCCCAGTATAGCTTGTCTCGGGCGCCTAAGACCCGACGAAAATCCGACCTTCCCCTATCCCATCTCCATTACCTTCCCCCCTTGAAGTGTGGACTCAAATAAAAAATACAAAATGCAACCAAAAAATACAAAAAAAATAGTATTACAAAAAAAAAAAAATTTCATTCAATCAAAAAAAAAAAAAAAAAACAAATAAATAATACCTACAGTAATAAAAAAAAAATAAAAAAAATACAAAAAAATATAGTATTAAAGCCCTACATGTTGCGATAGGCAGCCCACACTTCGGGTAGAAAAAAACCATCCCCCAGGTACATATACACCCTCAGTTCGCGAGAAATAGAGATTTAGTTCTCTGCACCTCGTTTTTCACAATATGATATCGTTTCGCGTCTCGTTCTAACAGCGTGTTAATTCACGAATCAGCGTACGTATCGCTCACACCCATCGCGACGGATAATACGGATGGGAACAGTAGCGACATTTAATTGAAACATTTTTGTTTTTGTTTTTAATGGAAAAAAATACGGACAGCAAAATGACAAGTACATTTTTTACTCCAAATATGCCCAGGAATCGATTGTTAAAATTCCTCGGGTACCTCCTGTTACACCATGTTAGTAAGTCATAAATATAACATATAAAGTATTCGTTATTACTAAGGGATTGGTTCTCTAAACCCAACGAAATTCAATGTAGCTACTTTACAAATATGTTATATTTTTCCCACAACCAATGAATGTTCAAAACACTGTTTTTTTTTTATTATTAATATTAGCTGCGTTTTTTCAGGTTACTTTACCAAGAAACATTTTGAAAAATTTTCTCTGTTGGTTGGTTGTCGTCAAATGCAAATAACGGCTTCTAACTTTTTTGACTACGACCTTTCGATCTTGGCATCCATGCTAGGTGCTCTCGTTTCATATGGGATCATTTTAATTCAAACTGAATCAGCAAAACACGTCGTGCCTTTAGGTTGGTTTTAATTTTTTTTCATAATATTTGAAACTTGGAAGCATATTATAAAAAAATACATTTTCTTGAAAGATTTACCGGTATACATTTTTTCAGACCAATTAAACGAAATGATTTGAAATTTGAACACCTGCGTTTTCAACAACTAAAACATCGGAATTATAATTATGTTTGGTGGAGGTAATGACAGGCCGATTAAAAAAATATATGTATAACAGCCAGACTGATTTGAAAAAAGTGGCCAGCTTGGGGGGGGGGGGGGGGGGGGGGCTTTTATCTAACCATTTTCATGAAATAAAATTAACACGATAAACAAAAATTATACACAAATAAATAAAAAGATTAAAAAAATATATTCAAAAAAAACAACAAAAAAAGCGTCACTCATCAAATATTGTTGTCGCTTTGCACACATTTTTCAATAATTTAAATTAACTCGTGTTTATATATTGTTGATTCACCTACATTTTAAAATAAATTTGCAAAATACCTACTACTTTTTTATTTCTTTAAAACTTTATTTCCTAGCTCCTAACAACCACCGTCCATTAAAAGCTTTATTCCAAAATACTATAGTGCCTGCTGCTTCCCTCTTTCCTTGATCATGAGCATAGTTCTAAAATTACGCAATAACAAAATTTTCCTTTGGAAGAAAAATAAAGCAAAGTCACCGACACCGTCAGAAATATTTCGAATATCAACGATACCAACTAGCGATGGGCACAATCGTTGAAAAATCTATATTTCATCGATCTTTTTTACCATGGCTGTACTTCGATCCATTTTCATAGATTCTAAACAATCGATTCTCGCTTATCGATTTCAATGTTCATATCGAATACCCAGTCCGATACAATCGCTTTGAAATGTCATCGAAAGTTGGATCGATTCTCGCTTATCGAAATATAATCCGATCAGTGGCGGGATAAGGGGGGGGGGCGGCCCGCCCCGGGCCCCTGGTCCTGGGGGCCCCCAAACCCTTTATGTTCCCTTGATCAAATCCTAAACAAGGCCTTAGGGCACCAGGACACTGTAAATAAATGTTGTCATTTTTTAAATTTAATTTTCTGAAGGATGCACTTGTTAAGAATGCTTCCACCAAATGTTTTAAATAAATTCGAAAAAATGACGGAGTTACAACATTTTATGTGAAACTGTTTGAAACAGTTTGTATGTTGAATTATCCTTCAGCAAAACTTTGAATGCGTTTTTCTCGAAACTTTTTAACACGGTTTTCAACCTGGTTGACAACATAAATATTATACAAAATATACATCCGATTTGCATGCACTAATTCTTAAGTTCGCTACACACTTGCGTGTCGTGGCGTGTCGTGGCGCGCCAGAAGCACATCGGTTTCGTACATTGTGTCGACACGCCATGACCTACAAGTATGTCTCTAACCATAATAAATGTATGAAACCGATGTGCATCCTGGCGCCTCACGGCACGCCACGACACGCAAGCATGTTTCTGCCTTTAAACTGTTCGAAAATCCAGTGTCCATGACACTGTGTAGGCAAATTTCAATATCTAAAAAAAAATA
Organism: Limnephilus lunatus; assembly: GCA_917563855.2. Lineage (NCBI taxonomy): Eukaryota > Metazoa > Arthropoda > Insecta > Trichoptera > Limnephilidae > Limnephilus > Limnephilus lunatus. The sequence continues at coordinate 82,884,923 of OU830596.1, read as the reverse complement.
TTTTGGATTTTTTACGGAAAATTTTCAACAATCATAACAAAATAAAGGGGGGCCTTTTATAAGAAAATCCCTACGTAGTGCCATAGTGACTGGATTTTCGAACAGTTTAAGACTTGGTACATGCAAATAGGATGTATAGTTTTTCTAATATTTTATCAATCAAGTTGAAAAACTTAGTTTTGAGAAAAACGCGTTCAAAGTTTTGCTGAAGGATAATTCAACACACAAACTGCTTAAAATGGTTTCATATAAAATGCTGTATCTTCGTCAATTTTACGAATTTCCTTAAAACATTTTATGAGAGCATTGATAACAAATGCATCTTTGAGAAAATGCAATACCTAGAAAAATTACAAAAAAAATCTTTGTTCAGTGTCCTGGTGCCTTAAAGCCTTGTTTAGGATTTTATCAATGGAATTTGGAAACGTTCGGAGGCCTCCCAGGACCAGAGCCTCTGTGAACTGAATTAAAAGCTTGTAGTATCAAATCAAATTTTTAAACTAGTGGGGGGGGGGCTCATTCAGCTTTGCCGCCCCGGACCTCTGACGGGCTTAGTCCGCCACTGAGTCCGATACAATCGTTTTGAAATGTCATCGAAAGTGGAATCGTTACAATCGTTTTAAAACTGTCAGATTTCATTCGAAAACGTAAACCCATTCCAGATCCGAGAGGTTATATTTCAAGATACGTCAAAATATCTCATTGGCTTGACAACAGAAATATTTTACATGTACCTACCTACATTGTTAGCTACCCCAATAAAGCATGTTGATATTATAATCATCCCGCTTTTTGGTAAGTGATGAATTTATAGGTACTTTTAGGTAACGATCTATGTTTCCAGTATTAATGATGTGTAAAACTATAATATATTGCCATGGTGATTGTTTTTCACAATTTAGGGTTTATTACTTATGTTATTTTGAGGTTATGTATCATCTAGGGTAGTGTATAATTAAAATAAAGTAATAACTTGGTAAACACCATTCTTAAATTTAATGCCACCTGGGTTTCGCTACAACCGTAGCTTTTTTGGGGCAGTATTTCAGTATTTGTATACTTATATAGTATTTGTATACTTATATAGTATTTGTATACTTATATAGTATTTGTATACTTACAGTTTGTCAAATAAGAGTTGAAAACATAGGAGGGCGCCACTGTTATTCAAATGGCAATACAAAGAATTCATGGTGAAAATGTAAACCTACATTTTTGTGAAAAATTAATAAGGCATAAAATTAAAAAAAAATATTTTTTCATTGCAATATAGATATAGGCTGTAGGAGTTGAGGAGGGGAAGGGGAAGGTTCAGATCGGGTCTCTAATCACGGTCGATTCTGAATAATAATTACGGGTTTGGAATCCACGACCTCTAGAACCATACGACAGTTATATAGGTAATACAAATTTACAGATATTATTAAATTTCAGGACACAGCCCGGAGACAGGGGAAGTATTGGACCAGCCACTGAGCAGGGCCAAGAGGCTGGTGGGACTCCTACAGGTTAGTAATCTTTTCAAGGACGTATTAGACCCTAATGGGAGGGGGATTCGATCCTAAATAGACAATAGTGTTAATTTCAAACGACCTCCCAAGTATGGTCCTGTATTCATTCATTTTTAGGCAGCATCGCGTTCATTGCCTTCATTGGTCAAAACATTGTACATATATTTTCGTATCGGTGATCAATGAACCGTTATATGCAATTTTTAGCCATAAGTTGTTTTTAATTGTTTGTCTAGCTTGTCGTTTTTCTAGATTTTAGGCATGTATGGTAAGTTTGTACAGCGCCCTTGATGTGATTTTTCACAATTATTATTATTATTATGGGAGTGGAAGGGAGAAAGGTGGTGTTGGAAAACTTATCAGTAGGTTTTTTGGGACCTCTACTAAGCACAACTCATTGCTTACATCACAATCGATAAAATAGATGGTGCAATTGGTACACATAATATTGTTGTATTTTCCAGGAATGTAATCTACAAGTAGTATTCTCTTTTTTTCTAATGTAACGGAAGAATTCAAATAAACTAATGTCGTCAGATTTAACCTAATATGAATAATCGTAAACTGGGAATATTTATATTTTTTAAAAGAAAACATTAAAAAGATAAATTTCCTAGGTTGTCCAAATTTTATCGATTTTAATTTTTATAAACCAGCTGGTGTAACCAGCGTTGCCCGGGCTTAATTTTGATTTGGGGTGTGAAAAAGGGATGGCGTAGTTTTTTGATATCTCATATAAACAGTGACCTCCCTCTTGTTTTCAGAGTTAATTTTGCAAAGTTTCATTAATCTCGGAATACAATTGTAGATTTGTACAAAAAAAACCCACCGACACTCCTCTATATAAATATTATATTATGTAGGTTTACGATACATAATACAGATATGTACTTAGTTTTTTTTTACAATTTGCATTGACATTAGGTACTGTTAATAATAAAGTACTAGAAAATCGTCTAAAAAATTTTATAATCGATTTATAATAATTATTGATTTGACGCTTTGCATTTCGTCTGTCTGTAAATTCGTGTGTACCTACGTTCCGTTTCCGTTTCAAGATGGTGATCGTTTTAATAGTTGAATAAAAAATATTTTTTCAAATGTTAATTAATTCATGTTCATTTGGATTTCCTTAATGGCATTTCTTCAAGTACCTAACTGAAGAAAGTTAGAAAAAATAATTGTCATTGAGATAGTGATATTTTAATTGGACAAATTGTATAAATAATGCCTTATTTGAAATGAATAAAATATAATAGGGTTTATAATTAAGTATGCCGGTATTAAAGTACCCAGTAATTGATTTGTGTGTCATTTTATCGCAAGCATACTATAAAATAAACAGAGTGATTAGACTATTTTAAACGGTGAAGTTTATTAAGGGGTCTCCACACGGTGCTGCCGCAGCACCAACTGCCGCAGAACTTTAGTTGACTGTAGTCAAAAGCGCCAGCCGTATTGTTATTATAATAATAAGTTCTGCAGCAGTTGGTACTGCGGCAGCACCGTGTGGAGACCCCTTTACTCAGCAACAACACTGACTTCGTAATTTGGCAGTCGCGCGCCTAGGCCTCTACTCTAGTCGACGTTGCGTTTGTCGGCGTGATAAACGCAAAAATATATGGTTATGGCGGCAAATCAAATTGACTCAGGTATTTTACTTTTATGAAAAATTTATTCATAGACATAAAAAATTTATAAAACTGCTATTATTATCGAATTTTTCAGTGAAAATACTAAAATACCCTATCGAGGGACAGTGATCCTTCAGGATTATTAGACTTTTGCAGTATGTGTATACTCATAGAATGATTATTTCAGGAGGACCTACCTCACCAGGAGTGCGGGGCTCCGGGGGCTCGAGGGCACTGCCGCCATGCGCACCACTGCCTGGGCCGCGGAGCTAATCGGGGGGCCTTCGGTTTCTTCAAGAACATCTGCGTCATACAGGGCTTGTAAGAACACTTTCACTTCGACTATCTTCATAACAAGTCCTGATAGATAGGTACTTTAATAGTACAAAACATAGACATATGAATATTAATAGACCAGAACAAAAAGGTGAGGGGTAGAAACCAACTGCAGCGGGACGAAGAGCGGGAAGGTAGCTTTGGTGATATGTGATTCGTCAAAACTCAATCTGACAGTATACAGGCATCTCGCACTATAATATCACCATTTAGTTCTTAAAAGTAAACTCTGCTTTTGAATGAATAGACCTTTTTACATGGGAGCGCGAATTGCACGCCGCGCAATGAACAATTTTGCGAAGTCCAAATAAGCAAAGAAAGGTCGCCTATAAGGTCGAGTTCAATATTTTGCTGAGGTATTCAGTTAAGCCACTTTTACAAATGTTTCATAATTTACTTACCCCAGTAAAAAACGACGGGCACACGCCATGTATCTCGAGTGATAGTAGATTTTGGAAAACGATCATATTATGTGATCTGAATTAGCTTAAAATAGTCTAAAATAATGCTTGCCTATGGAATGTAATACGACAATTCGGTTTATTCTCTTTTTCACTTTTATTTTACACGTTTTCAAAACACAAGGCACTGTTTTTACCGTGTTATTTCGTAATATGTACCGATGAGTGCTCGACGCTGGCTCGCAGAAGAATGATGACGTCAAATTTTTTAGATTAACGCGAACCCATACTCGATCCCAGCCGGTTCCAATGGGAGGGGGAAATAATACGCTTTTATCACTTAGAGCAGGTCTACTAATATTCATATGTCTATGGTACAAAACAACTGCTAACCCTGTACAAATCGCAAGGGCGCCCCACGAGCGAATTTGTCAGCCCCCTGTGTTCTGGAGCCCCAAAATACCTGAAAAAACCCTCGACTCTGTGTAGAAACCAGCAGTCTGTTTGATAGATTCTCCATCTTAACAAACGGATTGCAATCTTTAGAGCACAGGCGTCAGGGAGAATGCTGTTCTTGTTCTACCGGTATAATAATGGAAGATCCTCCGAGGAACTAGCGTCATCGGCACCGGTGCATAGTCGCATAGAATCACGCCAAACACGCACCCTTCATATGTACACGGTTGGCATTTGTCACATGAAAACTGGTCGTTTCTGCCACTCGTTCATGAGTTCATCAGCTCGGCTGTGAAACGATTTGCCGGCCTCTGTGTTTCCTCCCTCCTACAACATAGGTCTCTTCAAGACCCATGTTCACTCCTTCCTCTCCTCAAAAAGACGCTCCACGTAGCATCTTCAAAGATGACATAGGCCTTGAGCGAAATGATTTTTCTTAAGGCCTCCTGTGTGGAGTTAATAATATAAATTATTATTATTGAAAAAAAAAAATTAAGATTTATTACCCGTTCTACTGGTTTACTTCAGTTCGAGTTTCCTATTGATTATCCTTCCACATGGGGAAACTTCCATAATTTACACGTTTTATAGTTGGGACCAAAGATATTGAAGGTTAAGAGTCTTACCGAAGAGATTGGTACAAATTATTCATATAAAACGGAAAGCGACATTTTTCCCCCCATTCAAGTAGGACCGGGCGGCATGATGTTTGTATAGCTCTATGCGTAAAAAGTAGAACTACCTACCCTTCCCGCCGAAAGTGTGCACATAATAATATAATATCATATAGGTATTATATGCACATAATATATGATATCATATTAAATTAATAACATTATTTTTTTTTTTTACTTTTCGAGGCATGCATTACATAGGCAGGTAAGATCGTGAACTCAAAAATTTGTAACTGTTTGTATTACGCGATGAGAATTTTCTTTTTTCAACTCCAGACAAGCGAAAGATATTTTGGCGGAAAATTGTTGTAATTCTATATTTAAAATTTGCGTACGTATAATATTTTTTCCGGTAGTAGCACTATAAATAATAAATAATTATGTACAAATAAAAATGATGTCATCTACCGGCGTATCGGGATAATAATAGGATAAGATGGTTCGGGTCCCCGCTGGGTAGAAGCGGCCATTCCCGGGTGTCGCAACAAACACGAGGTAGCGTGGCCGAGCGGTCTAAGGCGCTGGTTTAAGGCACCAGTCTTTTCGGAGGCGTGGGTTCGAATCCCACCGCTGCCAAACTATATTTTTTTAAATAAAAATGATAATAATGTATTTTTTTATAATCACCAGACACAGAACAATCTTTGGAATTGAAAAACCGTTCGACATCAGAATCAGGAGTAATTATTTTCTTGATTACATTTTGACAATAGGGATCTGGAAAATATTTTTTACACTATGGATGTGAAAAAAATTGTATTTCAATAGATAGCTCTACTAAAGCGTGTAAAATTATATGATTATTATGGGATATTTAGTAAATCATACAAGAAAATAGGCTTAACATTGTGTCAATAATATGATTGATAACATCGATCAATTGATAAGAAAGAAAATAATAAAGCAATATTTTCTTTTAGTCTTCACTATAGTGATGGTTTTTGTTGTTGGTTTTATAATTCTCTATACTTTCCACAGCTTATACAAAAAGGTACAATTTTTTTGCTCAATGACTAGCAATCAATTAAAAAAAATCACTTTACAAATTAATAATATATTAATGAAACACATCAAATATTGTGAAAGCCTGTCTAAAAAATGTACAAGCACTTTTACCATTGGTGGATATTAGACAAATATTCATCAGCAAAAACAATAAACTGATCACAATGAGAAGAGACAGGCTTTACCAAAATCAAACGTTCCCCTGCCTCATTTCTCTTCTTCCATACCTAACATCCCCAATTAATACAAACCACGCGACAGAACTATTTGGCTTATAGAAATTTAATTTCGTAGTTTCTTATTTATTGCTTGACATCTTTTCAACATCTACGAGAGAGACGAAGCACAAAATCTGTTAGGTATAAACAGTGGCGTGAAAGGAGTTTTTAATAAGGGTTGGCAGTAGCAAAAACAGCTAATTAATTGACAAAAAATTACCACAGACTTGGAAAGTTTTTGTTAAGTATGGTTCGGTTGGGATTACTTCCACATCAAACATCCAAATAACCATATTATTTATGCTTTTTTCAAGCCATTGCATTTAAAATTTTCATATTTCCATAGAAAGCCAACATAATATTATGATTAAAGTTGTACTAATTAATAGCGGTACCATCAGATGGCACCGAGTGCGAAATTTTGAGATTTGAACCGAAAGGCACGACCTTTTTAGACTCGGACACAAACGAGATGGGTGGTTTGGTATATTTATGCAAACGAGTCTTCCTTTGAATATGTCCTGTCCGTACTTATACATTTTTGTATAGAATACAGTCAACATTTGAATATAACACGTGCGTAATTTTGCCTACTTAGTTCCTGTTTTTGAAATGTTATAGTAGGGCGGTCGGTGGGGTGCGAGCCAGTGGCGTAGCGTGCCTTGGAGGGGCCCTGTATCAAAATTAGTTGGGGCCCTTGTTATTGCTCGGTACAATACGCGATCAGGTATTTTCATGCCATTGCTCTTTCAAAAAACAAAATTCACCCTTCGCTACCGGTAGATAAATATGTCGTGCCATTGGAATCTAAATCACTCACAGAAGCTGATTGCTGAAAAAATGAAGAAATTTTGGGCATTTTTTTATAACCTCCTCCCTTTTCTGTTTACTTTTTCTTTTCATAGCTCCACTGGGATAATCTCTTTTCCTTTCACAAATAAAACAAATTAGCCAATAAATAATCAGAAGAAAAAGATTGTATTGTATTACAATGTAATAAATAACGGGGTAAAAGTATAAAAACGGTATAAAAGGGGTAAATATTGCTCTCCGTGGTTTGTCATGATGTTGCCAACTTTTGGGCGCACGCTTAACCCGGGAAAAAAGAGATTGCTTTTTTTTACTTTTGTCATTTCTGAAGTGAAAACTGAAGTGAAGGCACGTATGACAGTTTTTTTATATGTTTTTTTCCCAGGAAGCACGAGATTAAATGACATTGTGGATAACATTTTAATAAAAAGATAACATTTTACTATTTTTTTCTTACACACGTTAGGGCCCCTGTAGCCTGGGGGCCCCGTATCATTAATACGGCTGATACGGCGGTAGCTACGCCCCTGGTGTGAGCTGTAATTTCTTGCAAAAAATTATTATGTGAATAAGGTAGGGTAGGCAGTGCTTATGTGCCCTTAATTAAATACCCCCTATTTTGAGGTAATACAACGGTAAAATGTTGTTTCCTGTAAAGTCCTACTATTAATTGTAGCTAAAGTTGTTTGACTTTAAGTCAGGGGTGTCAAACTGGATTTTATAAGATTTATATATAAGATTTAGCGTGTGTAAGCGGGCCAGACTCAAAATTAAAAATTAAAACCCACACTGAATTGTTCAAAATCTTTATTTAGTTAGATACCTAGTTATTATAAATTTTAATTAAAGTTAAAAACGAGGGTAAAACGGTAAGTTATCTTGAGCCGGATAACTGACTTTTCTTGTTTTTGATATGCTTATTGATGTCGGGTGTCATATTCGTGGTAGTTATTTTAAGAATTGATTGGAGATGTTCATCCGCCTTGAGCGATGTTTATTTTCAAAACGGAAAACATTTGCTCGCATAAATAGGTACTACCGAACATACACAGGATACGTGCTGCATGCTTTCTTATATTTGGATAGTTATTCAAACTCTAACTTCCTTAAATTTATCCTTTGCCATACTGTCGGATCTGTCAATTCCATTGAGTGTCCTCTAAGAATCTCTAAAATATATAATGAATGAACGCGGTTCTGTCCTCCATGACATAATATTGTCATGTAGACATGATATCCGTATCTTTGACACCCCTGCTTTAAGGCCTCGAAGTCAGTCAGTCAGTCAAATACAGCAATTTGCTGACAAACCATTGGTGCTATACCTGGTCTGGACAAAGGTCTAAGAAATATTGAATGCTCAGCTTAGATCTTTCCAAAACGGTAACCAATAAATGTTGAATGCCCCAACATAGATCTTTCCAAAACGGTAATGAGATAAAATCGAACAGTATTTCAAAGGAAGCTGCTCAGAGGAACTTGCTTTTTTGATCCTTTCGTTATCTGTATATAGCTGGGAAAAACGCCAAATGCGCACCTAACATTTGTACACGGTTGACATTTGTCACATGAGAACGGTTCATTTCTACGACTCGTTTTTGAGCTCGGCTATGGAATTACCTGCCGGCATCTGTGTTTCCATCCTCTTACAACATGGGTCTCCTCAAATTCAAAGACCCATGTTCACTCTTTCCTCTCCTCAACACAGCATCCCCAAAGATGACATAAGCTTTGAGGGAAATTATTTTCCTCAGGGACTTAGGGGGCATACATTAATTACGTGAGCAGTTTTTTTTCCAATCTGGACCCCCCCCCCCCTTGGTGAGATAAATTTGGGCCACTTTGTTTATTCTTTTCAAGTAACGTGAGATTTTGCTGGACCCCCCCCCCCCTCTTTTGAGCTCACGTAAATTGTACGCCCCCTTATGAGTGTGGAGTTAATGTAAAAAAAAAAAACAGTGACAAATCAGAAAATGATAAAAGACTGTGTAAGTTTAGGTTAAGTTTTTTTGTTTTTTTTTTTTCAATGTCCTGTTTTTTCATGGATCCCACCAAAACACTCCAGGTAAGTACCTCCCATAAGCTTGTGTCAACATAAATCACTGTGCTGTATTTGGTTTGTTGCACAGGTACATGGGTATTTGTTGCCTCGACGAAGAGATCTCATCCCCTTCCACGCCTCCTTCGACACCTCCCAGCAGTGATGTGGAGCTCTTAAAACAGAACCCCAGTTCAGATATAATCATCTTCCCAGAGGATGAAGTGGAAGGCCTCGGGCAATCGGGTGCCCCCACCTTCAGGGAGAATGAGAAGTTGGAAGATCCACTGACAAAAGGTGTGTAGATTTATGAATCCATCATGAGTTAGTGTTTAATGTTTATATTATTTTAATCAATAATTATCAGCCTGAAACACTCATCTACATTGAAAAAATCTTCCGAGAAAAGATACTGGCCGCCAACGGGAATTGAACCCGTGTCCCTCTGATTGCCGGTCAGCTGCTCTGACCACTGAGCTATGGCGGCTTATCTAATACCCGCCAAATAATTCAATATATACTAGTGTTTCATTCGACAATTACTCATTATTACATTTTTCCAACTGAAAACAACCAACTTTATTTTTGTGAGAGAGGTATTGTTAATACTAAATCTCCCGCTAGGTGGCGTCGAGACTAATTATGTCTGCATTTTTTGCTGAAATACTTTAACTTGTCAAATATTAATTATTATTTTTAATTGATAAACTAACGTTTAAACAAGATTTTTATGCATAGCACAAAGGGTAGATAACAAATATTATAATCAATAATTATCAGCCTGAAACACTCATCTACATTGAAAAAATCTTCCGAGAAAAGATAAGGACACGGGTTCAATTCTCGTTGGCGGCCAGTATCTTTTCTCGGAAGATTTTTTCAATGTAGATGAGTGTTTCAGGCTGATAATTATTGATTATAATATTTGTTATCTACCCTTTGTGCTATGCATAAAAATCTTGTTTAAACGTTAGTTTATCAATTAAAAATAATAGTTTATATTATTGTCTTCTTTACCATCTTGAAGTTCCTCACGCAGCAGATCAGTCATCAAGCTGAAAATTGGCTGTTAACCCGGTCTAAATTAGAAGTAGCAATTATTGAAGTATCAATTCCAACACACCCATTAATGCTGAACTACCATTTTGAGCCATCAATGTTAACCTCATCTACGCGTATTTGATCCATCGCCTGATATACATGTAGGATGATGTCGAACATTTCATGTCAGATCGCATAATTGCAAGTTTCAAGGTTTAAAATAGTGGTAAATGTTTCCAGGATGTGGCATCCGTGGCCATTACAGCACTAAGATAGTGGGTGGCCGACCTGCCCCGCCTCGCAGCTGGCCATGGATGGCCGCACTGCTCAAGGGAGGGGGTGCACGGGGGCCTTGGGAGCACTTCTGCGGGGGGGCCCTCATCACCACCCAACATGTCCTGACTGCAGCACACTGCTTAGTCAAGTAATAATAATAAGTAACACAATACTTTTTTGAAAAACTTCGAACTTCATACTCATTGTCTTGTGTTGAATCAAAGTCTTCACACTTCAGGCGGGCGAAAACAAGGAACCCGTCCAAAAAATTGAATTTGTGTTAAACCAATATATCTTTGAAAATAATATGTACATTTGAATGATTTTTTTATACAGTACTCACTACACCCATAACTATAAAAGTATTGTCAAAAATTATAGCCTATTTTGTAATATGACTCCATAAACTGTTAGGCCATTTAGTGATGTTTTATGTGTATGTATTTTATGGACATCGCAAAAAAAACTTGGTTTTCACTTTGGTACATATCATTACAAAAAAAAAAAATTGCAATCTCCAGTACCAAATTATTAGTTTCCTTTTTATAAAATATTCTTATTATAAATAAACAAATCCCGGCTTAAGGTAGAACTACCCTTCCCACCCAAAGTGCATTATTACCTCATATTATGTTCAGCATACCTCATATGCGAGTTTATTCGGGTAGTAACAACATAAAACAGAATATTAGAAAGGAAAACTTTAGGTTAGTGGTGTGTGTTTCTTTTTCCTTCACTTCTCTTCAATTTTCCATTTTGTCATGGAAACGATCACTTAATGGAATGAAAACATCTAACAGTAAATTATTAATTTGTGCTTGATCTAGGCACAGCGCAAAGATGTTCACTGAGGGACGGAGATCCAAACAAATTATCTATCAACCATCACAATAGTGGCGTGAAACATAGGGTTAATTGGTGAAATTTGATAGTATGTAATTATTGAATCCATTTGTTATGATTATTGGTTCAACACCGTCCCGATAACCTAATTAAACCAATCGATTTCAGAACTCTTCATGCAACTAGCTGGAAGAGATAAAAAACTAAAAATACAATCAAAATCAATCCCAAACTTACATATATAGCCAGGAAATACATGAACTGCTACAAGCAGTCGATACCGTCAGCTGCAAGCACTGATTGCACAGCGATACGCAGTTCTCATTGAAAAAAAAAAAACATTTCAAAACAAAACAGAATATCAACTGTTTTTAGCAGGTTGTATATACCCGGCTATAGATCACGCTTTGCTCAAAATCCATCATGGCAGGGTAAAAGGAAGAAGCCTAACAACTAGTAACAATCTAATACCAACGAGGTCAATGTATTTTGATATCTTTTAGTATGAAGCCAAGAGAAATTCTCGTTCGACTGGCAGAGTATGATCTTTCCCGCCCCGATGAGTCTGCCTCACGTGATGTGGGTGTGATGGCCATAACGATGCACCATAATTACTCTGATAATACTCCATACGCCAACGACATTGCTGTTCTGCGCCTGCGTAATGCGGCACTGTCGTTCGAGGATGTGCGGCCAATCTGCCTGCCGCCACCCGGGGAAATGTTCATTAATAAGACAGCCATGGTCACAGGTACAAGTTTGTAAAACTCCGGACCATAAATAATAGAACAGAAGGAGATATGGCATGGAATCTTCCATTTGCCACCGAGCTACGCTGCACGGACTATCAATACAATGAAAGTTATGTTTTTGATATGCAGGCTGCTGTTGCGTAGATTCGATTGGCGGAAATATGGGTGAACCATGTTATGCACATGGTTTTATATAGGTAATAATGGTTCTTGGCCGATATCTCTTTTTTCTATTATCTATGATCTCGACAATGTGCTCTGCGCTTTAAACTTGTTGGCCATCACAATGAATCCATAACTGCCCGATTGTTGCTGTGACTTTACTGGATGATGGCTAACCCAGACAGCCCTGAAAAAAAAAATCATAATTTTTTTTTTTGGTATCATCATTAAAAAAAATCACAAAGTACCATAAAAATATTCATTTGATATTGTCATTTTTGGTACGGTGGGGTTATGGGCGTCCAAAAAGTTTTCTTTAAATTCTTTTTCAAAATTTTTTTGTGTGCACCAAAAACTGTCTTTTCTGGAAGAAGGTGATGGTGAATGTGATGAAATAAGAAAAATTTGTAAAAATCCACCAATAGAGCCCAATTCTGACCTCTGATCTGGATTCTGGTGATGAAAATGATGTACGAATTGAAAATTTGCCAGGCCACAGTTTCAAAATAAATCATTTGTGGAATATTTCGATGAATACGAATGATTAACTGATGACGATATTTCATGTAAAAATCTTTATCTTTACTAAGTATAAAATGAAGTCGCTCACGATGTATGTGCGCTTAGATCTTTTGAACTACGCAACAGATTTTCATGCGGTTTTCACCAATAGATATAGTGATTCATGAGGAAGGTTTTTAGGTGTATAATTTGTCAAGGTTTTGTGTAAATTGGTTGAAATACATAATATATCTGGCCAAGCGGCAGCGGGCAGCGTGGTGTGGATTTGATTTAACAGATGGCGTTGGTTATAAAGGTTTCGTTAGCCACAGCAACGTGTGGCTAACGAAACCTTTATAACTAACGTCTGCTAGTAATTAATTAAAAAATCACAAAGTTTCATAATTTTTTTAAAATTGAGGTTGGAAACTTTGGTTTCATAAAGGTGAAAATTGATATTCTTTTCTGGTTAACTTTTAGTTTTCTCGGTCCAATACCGTTTAGATCATATTTCTGACTATGATAGTGAGGGAGAAACAACAATTTCTATGACAAGTTGTTCTGAAAAGCGAACAAATTAGCCCGAGGGGTTAAAGTGTATTAATTCTGAAAATGTATAATTACAGAAAAATAATTATGTACCAAATACAGGTACAAATATTGTCGCTGAGTGTGTAATACCTTCAATGTGAAAAAATTTTAATATTACAATTGAGTATTGACACTTTTTAAACACGAACATGAAGGGAAACTTCTATTTATTGTGTACATTTAAAGTCATTCTTAAACATATAAATATTATATAAAGGTCCACTATCATTTTCCTGCTTCAAATTTGTTTTTTTCGCTCTCTCCCAAAATATTACTTTTTAAATTATTTGTAACCAAATCTCGAAAATTTTGGCACACCCTCTCCTCAACCGCTCCGAAAAAAGCAAGCCCGCCCTTTTTATCTGAAATTTGATTACTGAGACACTTTTGGCATCGACTTCATATCAGAATTTGTCCCAATTAAACAAAATGGTGTCCCAGATAACTAAAGTAATCAGTTTCTTTATTTGGTTTCTGTTCCTCGGGATTTGTCCTAAATAACTAGCTGTCCCAATAAACAGACTGTATTAAACTTTAACAACTCTAATGAAACTTTAGCCCTTTATTACTACATAAAGAATTTTTTAAAAAATGGATCATTCAGGCACCCTCCATGAATGCTATTGCCCTTACAAAAATTATTGTAAACTAGCCTGTCTCTATACAGGATATCCCTAGCAGTAAAAAATATGTGGAAACCCTTCCTTCATATGTGCCTAATAAATAAATAAACTGAGCAAAATGAACCAGCGAATTTCCCTTCTTTAGGTTGGGGCACCACATCCTTCGGTGGCCCCACAAGTGACGTGCTTCAGGAGGTGCAACTGGGGGTGCTGCCCCCTGAGGACTGCAGGCTGCGCTCCGGGGGTCCCCTGGCTCCCAACTCCACCATGTGTGCCGGTCAGACAGGCAAAGACTCTTGTCAGGTGATTAGTTTTCAGTAACGAATGCCAAATTATTCACCTTCACCAAGGCAGATAACCAAATTCTCAGAAAATAGTACCTTCCATGTATCAGTTTAGAAAATTTATCGTGCATGTTGGTATTCGTACAAAACCTAGTTTTGAGGTACATCAGTGAACCCAGCATAGAAATATAATTTTTATTTTGCACTTGTCGAAGGTTAAAAATACCTCATTTGTAGTATTTTATAGAAAATGAGGCAAAAGGCGAGATTAAAAATACATATTTTTACTCCTATACTGCCTCATCTAATTATGAAATCTTGCTAAACTTTTCAAATACTGAATTGTATCATAATGTTTATTTTGCTGCAGTGAAAGGCCTTTCAATTTTGAACATCTGTAAGTAATATTTTAATGGCCTTTTTTTCTATTATCTATGCCCCACTGCATGAAAGAAGCAATAAATATAATGGTGTGTTTGTGTTTAGGGTGACAGCGGGGGGCCTTTGATGCACGAACTCCCCCAGGGGAAGCGCTGGGCCCTGCTGGGGGTGGTCTCAGGCGGGCAGGGTTGCGGACTGAGCCCCGGCCTCTACACGCGCATCACACACTTCTTACCTTGGATCAAGGAGAACTCCGTCATCTAACACTGACGAGTACAACAACAAAAAATACAAATGTAGCACTGCAGCATTGTTTTTATTTTAAATCCACGCAGGAAGCCCTCCACATATGAACTTTCCTACTATCCTATACTTTCCCAAATTTCTAATATTTTAGAAGAAATAGAAAGAGAAAATTAGAAACAGTTTCTTCTAGAGATGAAATGGATGGTTGTTTGGCCGGATATTCGGCCCATTGTCTCGTTGCATGTCGTGACGAGTTTAGTTTAGATATTTACTATTTATGTATGTATTTATCATTAGAGTGAATATCTTAGGAGAAATTTTTAGTTTTTTGGAAGGCCTTATGGCATTTTGTAACTTTTTCAACATTAAATAAAAGCCGTCATAATTATACGCCACTTTATTGATATTTACCTCACAAAGATTAATTGTATTGCATTTTATTATAGGAAATTGTCGTAGTTTTTCAATATCCGGTATCCGGCCGGATAGTAAATTTAGGTCGGATACCGGATTGTTATCGGATATCCGTTTCATCTCTAGTTTCTTCATTAAGAATATGAAAGAGTGAATATGTATATGTAGGTCTTGGAAGAGTCCTTGTTGTAGGAGGGAAGGAAACAGACGCCAGTTACTTAATCCGCAGTCGAGCTGTTGAGTACAATGACAAAAATTACTAATTCTGTGGGTACAAACACCAAAATAAAACCACAAATGTAATATATACTGCCGTACTGTTATTTTATTATATTGTAACATTTTAAAGTAATGTCAGACATGCAACAAACACATTATAATGGCACAACAGATTTCCACAAGCACCATCCCATTGAAATGAGTCATTCTCAATTAGCTAACTACAATGGTACATTGGAGCCATTATCGTATGTACATATAAACTGTATATAAAATATCTGAATTTCAAACAAAGTAGAGATTATTTATACGTTACGAACATCGGTAGACCCAATCAATTAAAAAGAAAAACCATACTCTCTGATATCACAGAATTCCCTATTACTATGTTCTTACAATGGCAGATATTCACAGGAATATTTGACGATACCAAACATATTGCATCATTACTGTAGTTAGACCAAAAACAAAAGACCGTTCCCTAGTGTCCGGAATGAAGCGCGGCGTGGCAAGTCACCAATGAATGCTAAAGAACTACTAATAAATCACGCCCTTTCTGCGCATGGCAAGAGATGTGCGTCTGCGCACCTTCGTTTGCTTGCGGTCTAGCTATAATATCTATTGTCATCTTGTGCGAGGGAACTGTATTTGAGCGTACTTTGGAGACAAGACTGGCATATTGGATTCAAAGACATTGTTTACAGCCAATAAGTTAAACTTTAGTTGTGAAATAGATCTATCATAAAATGGAGGTGACTCAGTTATTAAAGCAAATTAATTGAGTAAAATAATATGAATTGAGGAATCATTAAAACAAAACATGTATTCTAAAGAAAACTTTGATGGCTGAGCTTTCAACACCCTTCCTGTATAATTGCCTAAACACTGACAACCAAATGGCCGCCTAACTTATTTGTTTTGTGGTGGATGTTTATTTATTTAATCAATAATTAAGTTTTTATCATCAAATAGCAGCCAAATATTAAAGGGCAAAAAAGAATTATACAATGGTAATCGTTGATAAATTTCTGACACAACTTCTATAAACCTTTCTGAAAATATGAGACACTATTCAAATGATCTGAACGTTATGTACATGCATAAAACAAAAAGAAAACTCAAATTTGTATTAAATGTTTGCCAATTTTAATGGTTATTATTTTGACTTGCTACTATGTAGGCATTTGTACAGAAGGTACTGATTCAATGGGGTTTAAAACACCTTTCAGTCTTATGAATGTTACATACCTGGCATTGTACCTGGGGATTAACAATGGCACAACTCAAACAAACTTATTTTTTTCAGGAGAGCAGTTTGAATATTTCATTCGAGTGTATTAAATTAGTTTATTAAACAAATAAATACATAACATTGTTTTACAGGCGTTAGGAAGCCGTTATGTAATTTAATTACATATCTAGTGGATAGTTCAGCTCAAATGATCATTGTGCCACTTTCACTCAAATGATCATTGTGCCACTATCACATTGTTTTTATCGAAGGTAGAACAGATATCCAGGCACATTTCTGCATACTTACTCGAAAATGCAATTTTTTGACTTGTGCCACTAAGGTGCAACATATTATTTTTTTTTGTGATGTATTTAAGAAACAGAACACAGTATGTATCTGTACCTCAAGGGTCAAACTTGGGTCCCCTACTATTCTTGATATTTTTATTTTATTTATTTATCTATATAAAATATATTTACCTTGGGTTTTTCGATGCCTATCTCACTAGGATATACCTGTGTCGAGACAGGCGATTAAAGACATTCAAGAAGGCATTCTACATAATGCACATATTTGATTGTTGAGTATGACAATGTACGCAATGAATTAGGGGAAGATACAGCTGAAACGGATCCACCACAGACAAAATTTATGAGAGGTTTTCGTAGAAACGGGAATAATCAATCCACAGGTAGTTCAAAGGCAACAATATGCAATATGAAGAGTGATAAAATTGAATCAATTATGACAGAACAAGTCAGGAGATGTTTTACATAATAAATACAACAAATATTGCACACACAAACACTCATCTAAATTTAGGTATAAAAATATGGTAACAAAACACTATGCACCGTAGCGTAGCAGCGGACATATTGTGTCAGTAAAAATATTACTATCATAGCGAAGAAACTATGTATGATTTTTTTTTATAATCTCAAAACCAAACATTTGGTTTTCATCTCGACAAAAATTACGCTATGTATTTATAATAAAATAAACTCTAGTTTAATAATGTAATGATAAATGATAGTATAGATTTAAACATTATTTACTCTGTTAACAATATAAGTTAAAATTTTACTACAATTGTGCTGCGGAAAAAGAAATTAGTTTTAATTATTCCCTCACATAGGAAACATTTGCCCTTCAAGATTTTAAGACCTCATTACAGATTTACAAACATATCCGTGAAGGTGGCCGAAAAATGGACTAAGAAATGAAAAAGGCAGCCAAAAGAGGAACTAATTACTACCGGTAGCCTCAATATCTACAGTAGACAATTCTGACTGCATTGATAAGTTTATATCTCTAGATTAGAATTAAAAGAACAAGTTGTCCAACTATAAAATCCAACAGATTTATCTGAAGGAGGAAGACATGCATAATTTTATAAACCGAGAATCGATGCATTTTTTAAAAGTAGTAAAATGATAGGGACAACAAAAACATATAAGAGAAGTTTCCAGAAGTTTTAGGGAGAAGAGGGTAAAGAGTTTTATTTGTTTGGCAAGTATCACATGTCATTTTTCTCCAATCAACTTGTGTCTTAGGCTTAGTTCAGACAGAAATCATGTCCTGTCACAATAGTGGAAGATACTCAGTATGGCCCTGTTGAAGACCTCCATTCAGAATCAAAACTTTGCTTAAAATGGCTTTAGTCATGTTTGGTGACCAGATCTGAATAGTCAGGTCTCCAACTCCTTCCCTCCTCGACTACTTTTACACCCGTATTCAGAGTCGATCCTTAAAAGTTGTCTAAGTCAAGTGTCGGCCTTACCTTAGCGAAGGTAAGTAACGTCCCCGGCCGGCTTTTATACATCTAAAGTCATCCCGTCATAAGGTTTATTTTAGGTTAACATCATGTTTTCAAAATATGTATGCATTCTTTCATTCTTTGTCGATTTCAAATCAGTATAGACATAATGTAAATAACAAGTTTCATCATAGCTGCATCACAAAATGCAATATTTTCGTTTCACAAAAGTAGAACAGAATTTTACAATAGATATCTACTAAAAAGACGCATTTACCTGATAATTACCAGTAGCGTAGAATCTCAGCGCCATAGCTACCTGAATAACAGGAGGTATGGGCAAGCCTCTATTATTTACTAAAGTGTAATTTGGAAATAATAGAGGAATTAATAAATGCATTACAGTTGTTTTCTCCAACCGATATCACTACTTAAATTGGCGGTCACTTGGCAAGTTAAAGGTACCTATCCCACCAACCTCGAGTTTTGACAGCTATAAGTCAAAGTAAGCAAGAATGCGCGTGCGCAGTGTCGTAGAGACTTCCAGATGTCAGTTTCTGAATACAAAAAAAGTGCCGAATGTGGCCGCATATGCTTGAAATATGGTCACCCGGATGACAATCGGCACTCGGAAGGTAGCTTCCTTACTATGTGACGTCACACCGACCTTAGGTGTGTCTCTGAATACAAAACGGTGTTTCTTAAAGGAAAGGAAGGCTCTTTGAACTAAAGGATCGACTCTGAATACGGGTGTCAGTCTCACAACATATCCCATTTGGAGATACCTACCCATAGAATTAAAAAAAAAAACATTAGAAATGTAATGTGGGCATGTTTCATGATCCAAGAGTCTGTCCGATCCAGCTTTGAATTTATTTATTTTAACATAAAGATTTTTTAAAATCATAATTATAAAATTTTTATTTCGATCAAATGTAATGGTGATATACAATGTCAGGCAGTGTAAGAGAGACAGAGCACATGCTAAAAGGGCTGGAACCAAAAGGTACTAAGTTAGTGGCGACCTTGGTTTCCATTCAAATTTATATGAAAGGCATTTCTATGTGTATTATCTATTCAGTGGGGATACCATAGTCCCATTGGCTCCAGACGGTTGGGAACAATTGGAACTCTTACACGGTGTTCACAAAATTAAAAAAAAAAAAAAAAACAATTTGTAGTGGCAAGCACGACTAGCAACAGTCGTGTTAGACTCATGGACGCCGTGTAAACGCTATCCAAAATATTTTCACCACTTAACGGTGCCACGCTACACACAGTTCTGTGTACATTACAGTTCTGTGTGAACTAAGCCTTAGAGCCGTCGACAAAAGCATTCTACTTCGGCTCGGAGTGTGTCTGCAGTCGTTACCTATTTCACATAAAAATAATCATTTGTTACTCTCTCAAAACATAACATCACAAGTTAACCGACCTTACTGTTCTAATATTGCGTGCATTAGATTAACGTACGAATACAACGCGCTGAGCCGATGATATCAGACACCCTCTACCTTCGTGGGATTCCTGAGATTATTGTTATGTCGCCAGAAGGAGATACCGCATCGGCTTTCACTGAACATCGCCTCCAAGAAGCAAACTGGAACGCGCCGCATGCTAAGTTTCTTAGTGGTTATCCGGGAACCTACAAAACAAAATAAATTAACTCAATTATATCAATTCACAGTTTTATTTCACATGTACAGTTGTTACTTAATTTTTATTTAAACTACCTAACTTAAAAATTATACAAGTACAGAAATGATACCGGTAGCAGATAAGGGGATCTCAGCACGGGTAAGTCACCCAGTGAAGCCAACATTATTGGATTGTACTATGAAATGTAAATGTGAAATAAAACTCTTCAAAGCAAAATTATAAAATTACAAAAAGTTTAGAAATTGTTACATACTTAATGAAATTATTTTAATTTGCAATTTTAGATGCAAGTGTGGGTACCGCTGCCCCGGGAACCATTTATTGAATAATCAAGACCCCTGCAATAGGTCATCCCAAGTGAAGGGGTACCTGGGTTCATGAGGTGAGGTTTTTTCTGGGTCTTGTTGGTAGCCAAAGCGTTTGCCCAGAGTTTGAGAGATTGGTTGAGGGAGACCCAACCTAGACCTCTCCAGCCGGACTCTCTCGACACATGGACCCTCAGATACCAACCTTATACGTTTTTCCTTCCCAGAACTTCCTCTCCTTCTTTTCCCTAAAAAAAGCCCCTCCATACAGCGTCCCCAAAGATGATGTGTGTGGAGCTAATGTAAAAAATCAAAAAATCTAGGAAAGTCAGGTACTGATTTCCTGGAGAGGGTGACAGTAAATATCTTTTAAAAGGGTCAAGTGAGTCAAGTCAAGTAAGTTTTGTAGGTCTGAAGCAGGCGGTTGAAATTACCTGACAAATGGTTCCTCAGGAAGAGTCGGCGAGTGAACCGTCCCAGGCGGCCTCTCGGTGCTGAGCAGCAAGCCGCTTCTTTTCTACAACACAATACGGAATTAGAAAGTCAAAGGATTGATTAAGGACAGGTATACTCGTGGGAGATCCCACGCACTTTTTTTGCTCCGAAAGCGAGAACTTCTGCTTATCAGAATGCACCATTAAGCAGGGCGACTCAACTGCTTAACAACTCTGCATTGAGCATCGACATCTTCAATGTCACCTACAGAGAATTCAGCAACTATCTCTTGACATACGTCACGACATAGTTAAACTGCCACCATGCACTTTTAAAAAAAAAAATGTAATCTCCATAATTTTTTGGTGTATAACTGTTTTATGGAGAACCTGAATGTCAGCAAATATTGATAAGTTTAGCTTGAATGTCAGCAAGTATTGATTAGATTAGATTGAATGTCAGCAAATATTGATTAGATTAGCTTGAATGTCAGCAAGTATTGATTAGATTAGATTGAATGTCAGCAAATATTGATTAGATTAGCTTGAATGTCAGCAAGTATTGATTAGATTAGATTGAATGTCAGCAAATATTGATTAGATTAGCTTGAATGTCAGCAAAGGAATGGAATAAGAAACACAGAATTAAGTCATACACGTTTGGTAAGCAGGCATCGTCAGTAGACTCTGGTTCGATTGTGACAAAACAATTGGTTACCTCTGGCCTGAGTGAGCAGACGGCGCTCTTCGAGGCGCTCCTGGGGTGCGGAAGGCAGACGGACACCCAGCGCACTGGACACGAGACGGCGAGCGAGGGCGGCACAGGTCTCGGGACGGGCTCGGTACGGCCGCAGCGACTCTGCGCATCGCCGGGCCTTCTGGCGCGACTCCGCCGTGGCCTCTTGCAGTCGCCGGGTTCTCACCAAAGGGTGCCAGCAAGCCAGCACTTCTTGGGCTGAAGAACAATAACTATTAGGAACCTGCTTGCAATTGAATGAACCTTACATTGCAATTTTATAATATCTCGTGTTTATTTACAGTACAAATACCTTTAATCAGGATAGATAATTACAGCTTTTCAGAGCGGTTTTTACATTTTTTCCTGACATATTTTATTTGATGTGGTGGTATATCTTTCAAAATATTATTTTAGAAACTGCAAAAACGCATTTTATAAGAAATTTATTGAAGTTTTTTCCACACCAGAAGTTCAAATGATTCAAATAAATTAATATTATTCAATGCGCATTATTCAAAAATTTTGCCAAAAGAATTATAGTCCAGTAACTTTATACATCACAGTATGCGTTAAATCCGGTAGTTCTGATTTTTTGCAGGCTTGTTTATAATGTTGGCCGAATGAATAATCCAAGTTTTTGACCTCGACCGCCGAACGCAACTTTGTCAAAAATCGAAAAACTGTGAAAAAATCGTTATTTTTTCAAATTTTGGCGATTATAACCCTAAAGGACTAGTTTAAAAAAAAAATTATATGACGTTTATATGAGTAACCTGGCTAGTTCAATCTAGCCAGGTTACCTCCTACACGAGACTCTGCACGTTTTCACTCCTTGCGGACATACCATCAGGTAAAAATTTGTCCTTGCATCAGTTACATATCATTCATCATTTTCTATTCTCATGTACAATCTTCTTACAGGTTCAGGCGTGGTTGGGAGTCACACTGAACCCTCTCTCCTGGGGGTGGATATCCACGCCACAAGGCCTCAACCCCAAAATGATGACCAGAGATGCAGCCCCACTACACTTCTTGCGGCTGCACGAAGGGTTGTGGGAACGCGTGCAGCTGCAGGAAGGCAGGATTAAAATGCTCATCAGTCTGCGGGCACTGTAGCGGGGCCTCTTGTGACAATATACCCGATGTTGAAGTAATACATATCCCAGAAGGCGACGATCTGTCCGATGTCGAAATGGAGGATGACTTGTGGGCACAAGACGTCGACGATTCATCACCATCTCCTGATGGGGATATGCCATCCCAATACGTCGATCCAGATACGGACGAACCTCAACCGGGACCTTCCAAGAGGGCTAAATTAATTTAATTTTTTGATTTTGAATATTACTCAGTTTCCTAACAAATAAACTTATTAACTTTTGTTGTACTTATCTTTTTTTAAATAAATAAAAAAATAAAAATAAAATACTTTGTTTTTTATCTTTTGACTTCATTATTCTTAGCTTAGCTTATACATCATCATCCCATCATAAAAGTACAGGGCTTCGATAGAATAATCAGGGTCAAAATTCATTCAGAAAGACATAATTGCAAAAAAATTGCGAAATTCGAAAAAAATTATAAATTTTGAAAGGCTTAATCTCGGAAACTATTGGGTCTACAGAGACATTTCTAGTATCATATTGTAGCAAATTTAGTCTACTTTAAAAACATTCTAAGAAAGTTTTTTCTAAAACTAGTCCTTTATGGTTATAATCGCCAAAATTTGAAAAAAAAAAAGTTTTTTTCGCGGTTTGCGCTCGAGGTCACAAACTTTGAAAGGCTTAATCTCAAAAACTATTGGGTTTACAGAGACAGTTATAGTATCATTTTGTAGCAAATTTAGTTTACTTTAAAAACATCATAAAAAAGTTTTTGAAAAAACTAGTCCTTTAGGGTTATAATCGCCAAAATTTGAAAAAATAACGATTTTTTCGATTTTTGACAAAGTTGCGTTCGGCGGTCGAGGTCAAAACCTTGGATTATTCATTCGGCCAACATTATAAACAAGCCTGCAAAAAATCAGAACTACCGGATTTAACGCATACTACCCCATACATTCAGGCGACAAAGTTACTGGACTATTTATATTTGTAATCTAAATTTATTTTTGTCCAAGCACGAAACTCTGTCCTTTAATTTGAAAAACTTCAATTTGCGGGAAAGACAGTGATCGGCCGCAAAATTTCGATTTACTCGGAAATATGTCATAATTTTTACGAAATTACTTCAAATATCTGTAATTGAAGACCCCGTCGCAATGGCAATCGGCCGTGAAATTTGATTTACACAAGAGTAAGTTTGTTTTATTAGAAATTTTCTTCAAATACCTATCTGAATTTGAAAGGGGGTCCGCGGAACTCCAATTTTCAGCGAATTTATTTTTCTTCATTTTAAATTTGAAAAATAAAAAAAATGTGATTTTCACTTTCCAATATTTTTAAAATTTCTTTTCATTTCCCTGAAAATTCCGGGTTTGAAAATTCCCTGATAATTCCCAGTTTTTTTCGGTTCTTCACCCTGTTAAATACAGAATTTAAAAAAAATTATACAAAAGATGATTACAAAACAATTATACAGAGTAAAGATACTATGTACATAATATTGTGAGTTAAATTAACTAAAATTTAGGCTATAGGAAACTAAACGTAAACCAATAACTGTTTTAAAAATATATGTGAAATGATTTTTTGTATGTACAGTTCTTTCGGTGCTATTAAAAGTATCTACTACTTCTGCATATTGGTTACCTAAGCTGTATATCGACGGTCCCGAAGAACAATGTCGGATGTGCGATTTTTAATTTTTGCAGTGGAGCTTTTTAAAGTATCGTTTCTGCATGCTTACTGTTTTTGGTATCAAGAAATGTAGTGTTGTTTTGATCTTTGATACTTCATCTCCTTTCATTAAAAAATCCAAAAATACAGACTTTTAAATCAACAAAATAGGCCAATAAATAAGTCAACAGAACGAATTTCAATTTTTGTCAGATCCGACATTGTTCTTCGGGACCGTTGATATGTATGGTATGGTATTGCCAATATTGTTGCAGTGAAAGATATTTTTAGTTTGTGTGAAATCTATTAGGAACGTCAAATGAAACCAATTGCAATAATAAAGGAGTTGATGATTTTAAAAAGAAAAATTAAATCAGATACCCACCTTCTGTCAGATGGCTTTAATAATTTTAGATTTTTTCATTAGACAGTTGTAGTTCATATAAGAATTTTCAATAGGAGTAAAACGTTTATAATAATTCATGTCTTTAAATTTTGTGCTGTATTTTTTTTACTAGAATCTGAGTGAACTTTACAATGTCCGAGTGACTAAATAGGTGAGTTATACTGAATTTGGTTCCGGACTATAATACGTTTATATTGTTAATAAAAGCGGCAGCCAAGACTTTAGATTGTGCTAGAGCAGTGATGTACAACCGGCCCGTTTTCATGCAGTCCGCTTGTCTAAATCTAGCGCCCTTGAGATGATTTTTCACAAAAACGCCGCTATTCAAATCATCCAAATATTAATATTATTATTATAAATCAACAGAACTAATTTATTGGTTTGACGTTGGGTCTAAAAAGATTTTCATCTGCGGCACTTTTGTGTGTTCTATGGTTAATTAATGCATTAAATGATTACCTTTTTACAAAAAAAAGCTACCTGACCAAATTTTCATTTGGAAACGATGAAATTATGGCATCTAAAGATTTGGTGTTAGGTTATTATAAAATGCGATATTTTAACTAGTTAAATTTTGACTTCCATTAAAATAAATTTAAACTGTACACTAGCGTCGCCAAGCGACACAATGTCAAGCTTTGGGTACTCTACCCCCTGTGGCCCGCGAACAT
The DNA here is from genome assembly GCA_917563855.2 of Limnephilus lunatus. Classification (NCBI taxonomy): domain Eukaryota; kingdom Metazoa; phylum Arthropoda; class Insecta; order Trichoptera; family Limnephilidae; genus Limnephilus; species Limnephilus lunatus. The sequence continues at coordinate 82,859,526 of OU830596.1, read as the reverse complement.
ATAGACATTTGGCCCTCCAGCACAAAAGATTGTGCATCACTTAGCTGAGATTGAAAAAAACAACATCATTGAAAATGGAAATTTTTAAAGAAAAAACTATTTTCAACAACATCAATTGTGCGGCTGGGGCGAATGCCTGGCGCTACCTTACGGGTCAGAAAAGAGCGTGGTGTCCTATCTGCGTGTTTGACGGCCTATGGTCCTGAACGAATAACCTGACCCAATACCAATAGGAGAGTAGATCACAATGGTACTTACAACTGGTTATCTTGCGGTGTTTAAGTTGAGGCTCGCACTCGCTATACACTCGAATAGACCACAGGCACTTGTATAGTTTATTGTTTGATTTTGTGGTTGATTCATACAAAAACGATGGTTCACTATAATTCATAAACCATTGGTTGTTCCCGTGGAATATTCCCCTACAGTAAAAGTATTTTGTAACGGTGGTAATCCTCGACAGCGATTACCCTCGTTAGCATGTTACGTATAACAAAGAGATGTTTAATTATACTTTGGATTATTAGATCAGTCATAATCTGTAGATTGACAGTTCTATAAATCCGGTAATTTTAACGTTTCAAAGCAATACACGTAGAATCACATGAGATTGTCGAGACCGAGTAATGAAGGCACTTGTTAACGGTGATAATAAACATTGATGAATTAGCATGCGCTATGCATGGTACGGCATACCTAAGCATGGAATAGTTTGACGCAAATTGGCACTAGCTGGAGAGCGGCCGGTTGTACACATTGCGCAGATCCAACCTCACTGGTTGAATCCTGGCTTTGCCAATTGGCGGGAAGCATACCAACCAAGCCAAGGACAAATTGGGGTCATGAAACATCAATAATGTGGTATTTTTTCAATCTTAGCACTCTACTAGCACACAAGACAGGAGCCACCAATGTCAGGTTTATTGTTATTATCTATTATTAGAGAGTAGAGCTTTTTCATCAGATTTCACCTCAAGGATGTTGTAAAAAGCTAGAAATAACTTTAAATTATGACTAATTAATCTTAACCCGTCTGCTTGTTTAGGAATAAATACATCCCAAAACACGTAATCGCTTTATACTTTCATAAGACCAAAAACGTCCCGAGCGACCTTAAATTTTAAAAGCTATATATCTCTCTTTCTCTCTTTTAACACAATTAAATAGAATACAGTCCGTCTTCAATGCTGCGGCGAGAATGATTTTTGGTGAATCTAAGTACTGTCATATAACCCCGCTTATAAGGGATCGTCTTCATTGGCTTAGATGTCCTGAAAGAATAGAGTTCAAGATCTGCTTAATGACCTTCAAAGCATTGCAAGGAATGGCGCCTGCATATATATCGGAACTATGTGTCCGACAAAACTTAAGCGAGAGACAGCTTACTCTAAGGTCAGCAGATCTGGATGTTACAAATCGTTTAATCGAACTTTCTCGGTCAAATCGAGCTGTTTACTATGATCGCTCTTTTCGTGTAACTGGCCCTCTCATTTGGAATAAACTTCCCTCAGCTCTTACTAATATCCAGAATTTGGCAGAATTTAAACGGGCTTTAAAAACAAAATTATTTAAAAAATCGTACCATTCATGAATCCTAACATCTTTTCAATACAAGTAATAAGTCATGTTCTCAAGTATCCGGTAATCGTTTGGTTTCGGTTTCCTCCTAATTGTACTTTTATGTTTAATATCTGAATTTTTTGTAAGAAGTTAGTGTATTATATTTTAGTTTAAAAGTTCTTGTTTTGTCCTGTGCTACAATAACACTGTTTTTGTATATTATTATTTTCCTCTGTGCTATAACAGCACTGTTTTGTTAATCTTTGTTCTCTTGTCATTGTTTTGTAAATACTGTATATTCTTTATTTCATAGGTATTATTTTATAAATATTTTGTAATGATCTCGTAAGGAACACTGTAGGATTATTTTTAAATTTATTATAGCTAAGCGCACTTGAAGTGAAATGACACAAAACTGCGCTATACAAATATTATGTTATTATTATATTATTAAGCAAACCTATGTATTTTTCTTTTAACCAGAAAGAGAACGAAACAATGCTTCTTATTGTCTTTGAAATATGTGAGCTAGATATTTTACAATCTCGATCCAAAGTGACAGTTTGACCGGTTTGGCGCGAAACCGAGGCTTCCGGATTGTGAGGTACGATTGATGATTGAACCAAGCAGACGGGTTTAAAGTATTTCGGCAGAAAGGGTTCACATTTGAGGAATAAATTGTAAAGAACAAAAAAATTTAAAAGAGACAGAAAAATCAAGTACGCACAATGTGTTATTTAAGGTGTGGACAACTCTGAAATAAGATTTTCAACTATACTATTAATAATGGATGTGTGTAATTTCCTATTAGCTTGAGTTTTAATTTTTCATTTATTTTAAACTCCAACATTATTGATATTAGGAATAGGCATACACTAAACTAATTGGCACTAAATAAAAAGGCAAACTATTTTAAAAGTATGTCAGAAAAAAACTGTGACGCAACCTTGGGATTAAAGATTTCAGAACACAAATAAATAGCGAAATCTTCAGAAAGCGTGCTAAATCTATTCTATACAGTATTGCGTCATGCATTCTATGATATTCTGACGAAATTTGCAAATGGTTTTAATCAATAAATCGGTGTGAATTATATCAACTCCGTTACACAAAGTCATTGGAAGTAAAAAATGTAAATGAAACGTTCCCAACATACATTGAGTTCTGTCGAACAGAAAATAAAAGTGACTTGTTTTTCATCAACTTTCACTGTCTGCTTGATTGTCTTCCAAACAAACCTCAATAGTTATTTGTTCTCTTCTATTTGCACACGTACCAAGTGTTTTATACCTATAGATAATATTTTACGTCATTCTGAATTAAATAATTCCAAAAAACTTCATTCCACTTGTGGTAAAAGTAAACAAGCCAAATGGGCACTTAAATGATTAGTCTCTGTATGAATCGATTTTAAATGATTTTTAATATGTTGACAAGGTTGAGAATGCCTCACAATATTTCCATTCAAAGTAAACAAAAAAAAAACATCTTTAAAAATTCCAAACTTCAACTTCTAGTTATAAATAATCTAAATGTTGGAAGTGAAATATTATCTCAAGGGTGCCAGAAATTAATTTAATTAATGATAATTTAAGTTTTTAAGTCTCACCAATCTTTGTGCTGCTGAATACCACAAGTGCATGGTTATCATCCACCCACTTGATTTCAAAGCCCGTGTCCTTGTAATCTGTAAAGACAGAGAGCAAGTCCGTCTCTTTAAAATCAGGCGGGAAGTTGTAGACCTCCAAGACGTGGGAGAACGGGTCGGGAGGCTGGCCAGCATCATCGGAGGGGCTGGCGGAGGCGGGGGCCGTCCGGGGCTGGGCCACTGCCACGCGCCCCACGGCCGCACTCAGCTCTGCCAGCAGACCTGGCTCCAAGCATTCTCCGTTCTCATCCAACATGGCTTCCCAGTCCTCCTCTTCAGGGTTGAAACGAGCTTCCGGCGCCGCGGGTGCCGCTCTAGCTTTGTGCTGCGAATCTACAGACAAAGAATGAGTTTCTTCAACTGCGTCTCGGGTAATGCAACGCTCTCTCTCCAAGTGCGGTTCGGAGATGACGAGGACATCAGAGTCAAAGCTTTGCTTAATGAGCCGTCGGTTGCTTCTGTTTATTTCTTGCGACGCTCTTCTTAGTTCGTTTTGTTCTTTATCTTCGTCCTTCTCGTGGTTCCACTGTCGCGGCGTTGTGTCCACATTGGTGATGAGTTGATCTTGAGGGTCGTCTTGTTCCTCCTCCTGCGAATCGGAGAAGGAACCATTGTACGGCTGCGGCATGGTGTGCTCCATGCTCACATGTTCCGGAGTATCATGGGCAAGGTAACGAGTATGGCGAGAACTTGGAGCAGAAGGAGCACTACCGTCAGCACCATCCTCAGGAGGCCCGCCGCGCAAGTGCGGGGGCTGGTACACGTTACAGAAGGAGCGAGCGGGGACCCTCTTGGGGGGACTGGGAGCACTGGGCAGAGGACTGGGAGTACTAAGAGGAGGGCTGGCAGGAAGGTACGGAGGACTGGGACACTCGGCACGAGGACCGGGAGCGCAGAAGGGAGGATAAGATCCACTCGAAGCGATAGAAGCACTGAATGGGAGTTGAACACAAGACGGAGGGCTGCAGGCACTGAGGGACGACTGTGCGCCACCGGGAGGACTGGGAGCACTAGGGGGACTAGGAGCGCTGCCGGGTCCTGAACGCCGTGCTCGAGGGACGTAAACTTCTCTGTCGGGACGTCTCGCTTTCACAGGAGTCTCGTTGCTAAAATATCAAAATTTAAAAAAATATTACTTGCAATGCATTTCATTAACATATATTACTAATAAATTATGAAGATACTTCAACTCGAGATATCAAAGCAACATAACACAAACCAGGAAGCTCTATTTAAGTCAATATGGTTATTTCCTGGTTGACCAGTTTATACAGCATACCAGGGGTGGCCAACAAACAAGTCGACCGATAAAGAGAAGTGAAAAAGAAGGCTATTCCTTTAGAAAATATATATTTTATATTGAAAGCAAAATTTTGTGAGTATTTTTTAATTTAACCTTTAGGAGAGTATGGCCACACCGTTGGCGTCCGAAAAAAAATCTGCTTAAAGGAGTATGGACGCACATGGTGCGGCGGTGTTTTTGGAAATTATCCTATTAATAAATTAATTGTTAATAGTAATATGAAATATGCATAATGCATACTAAAAATTGAAGTTAAAAAAATTTTTTTTGAAAAATATCTCACTCTATTGAACAATTTTTTGTCTCAGAAACTCACTCTCTTAAAGGTTAAGATCTGATTAAAGTTTCAACAAGGGATCAATTGAAAAAAAAATGATATCAATTAAAGTAATATTAAAAAATGCTGTAGATTAAACTGTGACGTGAAGTATATACACTATTTGCAAAACACAGGTATTTAAAAAAAAAAATGTATTTAAATAATGGAATTTACAAATTGAGAAATGCAGTGAAGTTGTGTATTCCTGTCTTGGATCTGAATATAAACCAAAATCGTGTTTTTATTTAAAAAACAAACATGATATTGAATCATGGTCTATATGTGAATAATATATATACACTTTACATGAATGCATTTTAAATAGCCTATCTGGGCTTTGAACCCGCGACCTCCAGGTATAGGGCCAATGAGTTTACCGCTCTACAACGGAGGTCATCAACTATTTAACCTTGGTTGAAGAGGTAAAGGCTTAAACTTCACATTAAAAGCAACTTATTTACAACTAGACATTGGAATATATTGACGCTGGAAAGGAAAACTGGCTAAAGCATCATAAAGATGCGACATTAATGATGAACCTACACAATAAGCTCTATTGTTTGTTGGTGCTTGTGTTCATCAAATCGATTTTTCTAGAGTTTCCCAGAATATGTGGGAAATTCTAGAAAACTTGATTTGATGAACACAAGCACAAACAATATTATGAGTAGTTTATTGTATAGGTTCATGTTTAATTTCACAGCTGTATGGTGCTTTAGCCATTTTTCCTTTCCAGCGACAATATGCATTTGCATATTTGAGCCATTTTCAACATAAATGCATATTTCAATCATTTTATTCTTCAAACATGAACCTTTTCTCAAATATCCAAATAATCCTCTTTCTCTTTTACCTACCCTACCACCATCATTCTCAAAACATACCCAATTGAGGGATGTTACAGTTCCAATTGTTATAGATAGTTTTAATATGTGCGGAATTTACATTAACCTGTCGAATGGCAGGAGACCATATTTGTCCCAACGCACATAGGTCTCGTATAAAACGCTGTAACTCCCTTACTTACTATCATAGTGAGGAATATGTTCTAAACGGTGTTAGAAAGGGAAAACTCCACGCTTTATATTCCAATCTAAAAATAGCCACCAAAAAAGTTAAATGTACACTTTTATGTATACAAAGTTTTGAATCGCAAATTGAAAAAAAAAATTGGAACTCCGGGAATTTTTTATAAATTATTTTTACAAAGAGCGACAAAAAGTGAGATTAAAATATGTGTTTGTTATACGTTTGTCTAATAAAATATGTATGTGTTTTTAATTTTTTTTATTATCAGTAACTTAAGTTAGAATAAACGTAAAGTGAGCCATTTTTAAAACTTTTTTATGTTTCTGTGCAAAAATTTTATAACAAAAAACATATACGTTTATTTCAAATTACATAATTTGAAAGCGTATTTCATCACCTTTCTAAAACAGTTTTTAGTTTTTGAATGTGCTCAGAAATAGTCCAAATATTTGCATTTTATTGTAAAGCGAAAATATTTTGACCATCTGAAAAAAATGCCAAATTTTTGAAGGGTTAAGCCAGAGGTTCCCAAAATGGGTGCCGCGGATCAAAATTCACATAAACGAATACAAACATTTTATGGAATGGAAAATCACCCGCGTGGCCGGTACGCGCTCTGGGAATGGATTGGGTGAGAGGCACAGGAGTGGGGGTATGGTTGTGGTGCTGCGCTTGCAGCGGCCGCGTGCCTCATTCACTTGTACTTTTTTTATTCAAGATTTCATCATTTAGGAAAAAACTACAAGTGTGGAAGAGAAAAATGGGTGATGATGGAGGCAAAGATTGTTTTCCAATATTGCAACAGTAACATGGCCCATAGCGGAGTTAAGGTTTCAAATAACTTGCTGACCCTTTTCACAGAGCACCTATCACAGTTAACTGACTGGTTTGCCAAGTACTTCGCAGAAGACCAAGTGGAGAAGTTTGTATGGATCCAAGATCCATTCCGTGCTCAAGCTACCCAAGATTTTACTACGCAGGAAGAAGATTTAATTGACCTCTCGACCGACAGCAGCCTAAAAATGAAATACGCTTGTTCCGATTTGACGGAGTTTTGGATATCAGTCAGAAATCAGTATCCGATTCTAAGTGGAAAAGCTGTAAGGGTCCTCATTCCCTTTGCTACTTCATATCATTTACTACTTCTGATTTTCAGCTGTTGCGGTTATAAAGAGCAAATATTGTTCATAAATTAATGCGGAAAAAGAAATGAGGAGTAGCTGTATCAAGCCTTATTCCCCGGTTTGAAAAATTGTGCAGCGAGCTGCAGGCTCACCCGTCGCACTCGCTCAACGGTTTTTGTACTTGTATTATATTTGCATTTTCTTTGTAAGTTTTCCTATCAATAAATGCACTTATTCATTTTACGAGTTGTATTATTTAGGGGAGTAGGTAAAAAATTGATCCTCCGTCCTGGGGGGGGGGGGGGGGGGGGATGGCTAGAGAATTGTGCTCTTGGGGGTGACACTCGGTCCCGAGGCTACCACAGATAGACATTGTATGACAGGGGTGCCGTGAGAAAATTCAAATTTTCTAAGAGTGCCGCAACTTGGAAAAGTTTGGGAACCACTGGGTTAAGCCGTTGTCATGGGGGATAGGTCAAAACGATCCGCCATTAAATTGCTTATGGTTTTGTTCTGCTTATCGCTCTTCTCAGTAGCTGAAGGCGTTGACTTTCTTTAAACGTTTTTAATGAGAAAACAGTCGAACGGCGATCGCTCTGCGATACGTGATACACGTGCCTAAAGCTGAAAAAGGTAAATATGACCCTTCCCCGTAATACCGTTTTACGTCGACTGCATTCATAATGACGATTCGAATAAATTTTTGTTATTTTTTTTCAAAGATTAGTTTGTTAAGTTCATAAAGTGCCATTTAAATTAAAAGAATGATAAAAAATAAGTGTTCAGTATGATTAAGCTAAGAGGAGCTATTTTCTTAAACTTTTATTAAGTGTTGTGTTTAGATATTGGTTAACACGTTCACGGGCAGTGAGTCACCCTACTTTGGCACTATTGACGCATGCTATAGCATACGCCACCACGCGGGGTACGCCGGGCGAGCTGTAGGGGAAGGGGTAAACACTGTTTTATCTTTGTGTGCAGAAAAGGTCTCATGTGACAGTAAGCGATCTTTGGTTGTGTCAGCAGTGACACTAAGAAATAGACTACCTATATTTTATAGGGATAAAGCAACTGCTCAAGCATATCTGACAAAAAAACTCAATAAACTTCGAATGCTATAGCATCCGCGACATAATTAAACTATCCAATGCGAATGCTACAGCATGCTCGTCCGGGAAAGTGTTAAAAAAAGTAAATAATTAATATATTTTTGACCATGTAATTAATGTCATGTTTTATTTTCTTCATAAAGTGCTATAAGCAAAATTTTCTATTTTTTCCATAAATGTAATGAAATACCTGGTGTTCCATAAGTGGGTCATGATGACCCAACCCCCACTTCCGTGAAAAAAATTTCCACCACCACGACATTGGGTTAAAAATATATTAAAAGATGGCCAGTTTAAAAAAAAATAATCCCAATCGAGTTGACCGCCCCTTCATGTTAGGAGCACCATTTCAAATGAATAGATGTTGGGATAATGCTACCACTTAATTATGGCATGAAAAATACTGTTTACAGAAAAACCTTGATCATTAAAGCGGTCCATTCACTTTTCGGATAATCGATCAAACCAAAGAATATGCTAAACAGGATTTTTATTGAATAAAAATTAAGAAAAAAATCATGAAACCAGTGTAGCTGCTTCTAAAAAAGCCTAAGAGATTATAGATTATAACATATTATAATAAATTATGTATGGAGAGATTATATTATCATAAATATACTACATCTATGTTAATTGCTCGATCTTGATCTGATAGTCTGACAGAGAGGAAAATGTGTTTGAAAGACATTCTAAACAATTCTTAGGCTATGTTTAAAATGACTAGGAAATGTATAGAACCCCTTGGCATTCTATATCACGTCTATGTCTACCCAGCATCTTGGGCACTATGAATAATACTTGCCCTAAATCATTCAGGCCATAATTTTTTCATTGAATTTATTATTTATTACAGAATGCCTAGACAATATTTAGAATATCTAGGAAATGTATAGAATGTCTAGGAAATGTATAGAATGTCTAGGCAACGTAAAGAATGCCTAGTTTTTTCAATGAATTTATTTGGGAAATATTTACATCCACTCTACAGCAAAGTCTAAAATATATTTTAAAATAAAACAATAACTTTGTAAACACCACTTTTATTTTTATACTTTATGCCGACCGGGTTTCGCTACAACCGTATATAAGAAGTCTAAAATATATATTTACTAGGCAATGTATAGAATGCCCAAGCAATGCAGAGTATGCTTAGGATATGTATAGTATTCTCAGGCAATGTACAGAATGTGTGGACAATATTTAGAATGTCTGGGAGATGCAAAGAATGCCTAGGCAATGTATAGAATGCCTGGGCAATGTATAAAATGCCTAGGCAATGTAAAGAATACCTATGCAATGTATAAAATGCCTAGGCAATGTGAAGAATGCCTATGCAATGTATAAAATGCCTGGGCAACGCATGGCGTGCCTGGGCGATGTATAAAATTCCTAGGAATTGTGTAGAATGCTTAGGCAATGTATAGAAGCCTGAGACCCAGGTTCTTTAGACATTACAATTAATTAATGAACAATAATTAACCTTCAGACTGTAATGGAATTTTATTGGGAAATGCAGTTATAAGCGTGGACACTGCAACTTTTACATTTCTACTAATGAGGTTGTCTGCTAAAACGAAATTTGCCATTGTTTATAATGAGGACAGACTGATATATTATAATGCTGAGCACATTATTCAGAATTTAAAATACTAAATATTAGCAATACTGAAAATATAAGCTGCCAAAGTGCTATTTTTGTGTCTGGTGAGACAGTTGCAGGTGTAATTTTTTTTTGTGAAAATAGAAAATTAAATTATTTTTGAGTTCATTTGGCAAATTACCAAAAATATCTACATTGATTCCTAACGACTTTGACAATTAACAACTTAATTTATCATTATTTAAATTTCAGTAGCTTTACTACCCGACTTCTCCTGACTAATACAAATTTGTTCTAGTTGAACTAACGATATAGACATCGAGTCTTATTTTTAGTCACTTGGACATTTCTATTCTCTGTTAACTGTTACCGATATGTAATGACAATGAAGAGATAAACTGAGTGTTTTGTGGGTGTAGCATTTTTTCCTTTACTTCACTTTCAAGTCTTTCATAAACAGATAATCATGTCATGGGTATAGATTACACTTATAGAGATTTTTTATTCAATGGGTAACACAAATCACGAATTATGATTTATTGTGCAACATTTAGTTATATTTAGGTGTGATTGTGGCATTCACCAAACTACATTCGTTATGTCAGGGCTTCCCAAAATTATTATTATTTAAATCATAATCAAATATTATAAATAATTATAAAAATTATTCTAAAACTACCGATCACAAGCAGTTCGGATGAAATCTTTAGGAGAATCGGTGTTTTGGACATTAGGCAACTTTATGCCAAAAATATACTAACTTACCTATTCAAACATAGAACTGTTTTTGACAATATCCAAACTGTTCGTGATACGAGAACCAAAGGCCAAAATCTCTTACTTATCCCTTTGGCCAAAACAACGTTTGGTCAAAGAAACTTCAGATACTTTGCAACTAAACTTTATAATACACTTCCACTGATCATTAGACAGCACACTAATTATGTAAAATACAAATCAGATACCAAGTCTTGGATCACTAGCAAAGACAGATCATATATTAAAAATATTTTTATAACCTCCCAGTGCATGCTTTCCCTTTGGTACAATGCTGATTGTCCTTGTACCTTTAAATGTATATAACATTGTTGTTGTTATCCTTATGGTACGTCCAGACCCTTGCGACAAGCTGCTTGTCGCAAGCTCACGCAAGCTCTGGCAAGCGAATGGCTGGCGTCCCCACACTTGCAAGCGCGCCAGTACATTCACGGCGCACGCAGCTCCCAAAGATGGCGGGCGTCGAAGCAGCTGCATCAGCTGTCATTTTTGCGCTAACCTATTTCTATTTTAAAGCGAAACAAAGCGAAACAAAACGAAAGAAAGCGAAGAATTCGAAAGAGAAGATAGTGGATGATTAAAATCCATAGAAATCGTACCAGTTAATTAATTTAATATTTTAATATTTTGTTTTTTGTCCGTAAGTTGTACCAACGTGTGGCGCTTGCCGCTTGTGGCCAAAATATCCGACCTCGATCTGATCGGCAGCAAGCTCTCGCAAGCTTACGCAAGCCAAGCCACACGCGCGCTCCAGACGCTGGGACTTGTGGACGCTTGCGGAGGCTTGCCATGTGTTTGGAGCCGGTATTATTCTTCTTTTTATATTAAACTACTTATGTTAAAATGCGCCTGCTCTCAACACAGGAATTCCTAGTGAGACAGGCACAGTACAATCACCTATGTAACTTGATAAATATAGATTATAATAATAAAATAATTCAGTATTGTTAACCACTCAGGTATTTTGCGATTGTTCAAGTTTTTTTGTCTTAAACGAACTGATAGATTTATAAAAACTGTGTGTTATTTCCGCTTCGCAATTAAAGCTCTACAAATGAAATAATTCTGAACGTAGCCGAATACTAAAAACTGTTTTTGAAAGGTTATGAAAAAAGCATTCAATTTGTTATATTACAAATAAATATTAACATTTGTAAATATTAAAATTTAGAAAGCAAACAAAAAAAAAATTATAAAAATTACTCACGTTATGTTTTTATGTGAAAATGGAAAACGCAGATTATGTAAAAAAAAAAAAAAAACAGTTATTCTATTGTATAATAAACAATTTTGTCACCTCACTTATTACCATTTCATACAATAATATTTAATAAAAAATTAACAATGTCCATCAGAAAACTGTTTCTACAAAATAAGTCTTTTTTATATATTTTTATGGATATCTTTGAATAGAAATTTGAAGCTTGATTGAATATGAATCTTCTGCTTTTTGTTTTAGGGTTGTCACTAGAATAATAACAGAGTTATAACGACTTCTGTGGGAACACATGCATTAGCGTGAAAACACGCTTATTGTACTTGATTGCTATTGTCATATTGCCGTGTAAACACGCTTACGGGTCGGAGTGGTTAAGGAAAATGAATACACCTTCATTAAAAAAATTAAAGGCGTTAGTAACATTGAATTTAATAATTAATTTATATTTTTAAAGATTTTGCATAATTAATTATTAAGAAATATTTCTTGTTCATTGCAATTCTGCATTCAAGATGTACACATATTATTATTGTATATACATTGGCCATCTATAACCAGTATTTTAACCTTAAAAGCAGTTCATGATTGCCAGTAAACCAATTTGCTAATGCATTCTTAACCTTCACATGTCAGCCTTTCAAGGGAAAACCACTTTATTAGCATTTCAAAATATGCTAAAATTGAGACAGTATTTTTAATTTGAATTATAAATCGTTTAAGAATAAGTTAACACTAATAAACTAAACGAAAATATGAAAGAGAACAAGACACAAAATAAAAAGACAAAAATATAATATTCATTTAGGCTTTTACAAAAAGATCAATTTATTTTGATTTTTTGATACAATAGGTATTACGGTAGTACTTGGTATAAATAAAATCAGATATATTTATCCGAGACACTATCCGGGTTATAAACCAGTTTTTCGAACAAATCTTTCCAACAAAAAAGATGGTTGTCAAAAATATGGAAAAAAAATTGTCGAAGATAATATTGTCAATTCTGAAATTTAAAATATTAGATTGACAAATAAATATTATGTTTATAAGATAAGACGAGAGGTTCTGGGTTCTAGTCGCAGTTGCGACCGTTATCCTTTTATTTTATTCTTCTGTGCCTTGTTTTTTTTCATATTTTCGTTTAGATTATCAGTGTTATCTTCTTCTTCAATGATATACATATTACATTGTTGGTAATAACTAATAACCTTCAAAAGTTATAAAAGGAGAGTTGTTCTAATAAAAATTGAATTATAAATAAATGTTTTTAAATAAAATAAATAAATCATTAAAGCCTGGAACTCTATGAAGTTTTTTGAGAGAAATATTGCAATGTAAGAAAACTCCGATGAATTTTTTCCCTAGACAAAATGTAGCCATGTGAAAAATGCAGCAGTTGCTGTCGGCTATAAAAAGATTGGGAGCTTTGTATCTCCAAATATGATCAGAGAATTGTGTTGAACAGTGGTGAATAATATATTTGCAAAAGTTAACCTTCAAGCACTTGAAGGAAAAAAAATTACTTACGATCATTAGGGTGAACTGATCTTGACTCTGAATACATATTCCTTTTGCCCTTTCCAGTAACCCTCTGATATTAGTTACTACAACTTTAACCGGGCATCGCCCGTCTTCGCCAAGTAGTCAATCATTAATAAAAGATATGATAGTATGAAAGCGAGCGTGATTCAAATGTATTATTGTAGCCCTTTCCAGTAAAATGCAACATTTACAACTGCACTCGCGGCTTGCGGAGAGGATGCGGTGGCGATATTAACGGTGAAGTCGCACAACATTGAGGGAGAGGGGAGTAATTTCGAATTTACAGAATGGTTTAGAATCTTAAAAAATAGTAATGGAAGATAACCTAAATTTAGAATAGTTTATTTATAAAAACAACTTTTCTGCACATATTTCTCATCTGGAGTAAGTGTGTTACCCCCCCCCCCCCCCCTCTCATTAGAACTGCATTAATGCTGATGGCTTATAAGCTTCTGAACAGTATAATAGGATCCTATGTCCCGGATAATTTCACCGAGGCCGCTAACACAGGCTTTTGATTCTTCCCAGGTGCAGAACTAACTTACCAATGGTGATGCCCCCAGATTAACTGTCTTGCAAGAAATGTGCTTATTTTCCACACATTCTACAATGAATTTAAACGTGAAGTATTATTTAATTGTGTATAGGTACACATATGTGTAACGCTTTTAGTCTCACATGTGACCTTGAATATCTATTATGCCAAAATCATTTTTATAATTTCCTTTATTGCTTTTGCAACATATTGGTTTTAATACTGTTTTTAAAATAAACCGTAAGTAATGGCCTAAATTCTAAATTAAAAATGAATCAACTGTAGCGTTAATGAAAATATTATATTTGTGATCTTGGCCAACATATGAGTAAAGCTACTCTCAATATCTCCTGGTGAAAGACCACCATTCAGAATGGAAAAATTGCCTAAAATGGCTTTAGCCATGTTTGGTGACCAGATCTGAATAGCCAGGTACCTCCCCACCTTCCTCTTTCCAGTTTCCTTCCCTTCCCCACTACCTTCAATCTCGTAACATACCTCAATTGGGGATGTCATAGGCCCACTGGCTCTTGATGGTTTGGAGCAATTAGGACTTTTGTGAAGTATTTCCATAAAAAATAAATCAATTTTAAAAAGGTCGCCATAACAAAAAATAATATTGACACTACAATTGATGGTTTGCACTGCAATAATATTGATGGATTGAGTTTTGGTAATAATATTTATTAGCTCTAATTTTGTTGAATTTTTAAACATTTTGAAATCCATCAATAGTAAGTATATATTCTCAAAACCATATTGAATTAATTAATCCATGTGTAATAAAGACAGGTACTTAAACTCAAAGAATAATTTACTAGGTCAATAGAAAAGGTCAACAATATTATATAATAAAAATACCATTCACACAAAAACATAAACATTAAACTTAAATATTCCAATATATAACGACTTCTTCAACATTCAACAACTAACTGGTTTAGGACTCGTCAACGTTACAGCACAAAAATATAATAACAAGGCTGAAGATTTTCTATTCTAAGATAGATGGCCGGCGTAGTCCAGCGGTAAGGCTCTTGACTCGCACTCCGAAGGTCACGGGATCGAATCCCGGCATGGCAAATAAATTTTATTTAATTAATTTGTGTTATTACACAATTCATTTATTTAAAAAAATATATAGTATATTTGCGGCACGTTCCAGAGTGGAAGATACTCTCAGTATCGCCCTGATGTAAGACCATTCAGAATTGAAACATTGATTGAAATGACTTTAGCCGTGTTTGGTGACCAGATCTGAATAGCCAGGTACTTCCCCACCTTCCTCTTCCCTATCTCCTTCCCCTCCTCACTACCTTCAGCATCACAACATACCCCAATTGGGGATGCCATAGTCCCACTGGCTCCAGACGGGAGCAGTTGGGATACAGGCCTTTCTTCTCTTCTAATACATACATACCCACTGTAAATTCTTACGAAATTCAAATGTTAACTTCAATATCACTCAATGTTAACATAAAAAAATATTAACACCATTACAAGACAGGAGTTATACAAAAAGATACCATTTTAACATAACAAGGCAGGTTATCTAACACACTATATAAAGAGGTAATATTTGTTTGTTTGTTTGTGTGTTTGTTTGCATCGAATAGGCTCCGAAACTACTGAACCGATTTGAAAAATTCTTTCGCTGTTGGGAAGCTACACTATCCCTGGGTGACATAGGCTATATTATATTTAAAAAAAAAAATAGGCATCCTTACTAAAACTTCAATAATGTAACCCAGGGTGTAAAAAAATTACCTAAAATATTCTTTAAATCGCGTGCGCTGCGAAAACTATTGATGATAGAATAAAATAATGTACTACGACTTTATAGAACACATCATTATTTACAAAAAAGGTCGCGGCAGCATATGTCTAACTATTATGGTTATGCCACAATAAGTATTCTTTTATTTTAAAATTTTAATTAATATGTCGCCGCTTGGAAAGGCTCTTTATTTGTATCTTGGTTTTAATCCTTATCAAAATAAATTACTTCATATTCAAGATAGCTTCAATCCCTTTATTTAACTTTTTGAATTTTTCAATTCGGATATTTAATTAGAAAGATATCATGAGTTTAAAAATGTTAGTATTAGAAAAAAGTTTCGGCTACGGGCCGCGCGTGAGAGGAGTCAAGAAATGCAGTGCCAGGGGGGTTGGCGGGACGGGGGAGCGGGAGAGCGGTGGCGGGGAAGGTGGAAGTGGAACGCTGGAGGGGAACGCACGGGAAAGGACATGTAAGGAGTAACATTTTATTTATTTGAATATGGCATGTATTATAAAAGAAAGTCCAAAAAACGTGCAGCTCGCAAAAATTCAGAAACGAGTCCCGGTTCGATCAAGGGAGTTATATGGTGAGGTAGATCTCTATCCCCCCTAGGGAATAAGGGTATCCGTTTTTACCTAAAGGCCGTGCTTTTAAAGATATAAGGGCTGAAAATTTCGCCCTCTTGAAATTTCTAGAACAGTCTTCCGGAAAGTTCTAGAAGGTTCCATAGAGCTGTAGAAAGTTGTGGAAGGAGTGGAATGATCAGGAAAAGGAAATCGGGAACATCATTGTGCAACATTCCAGAACACTATCTTATTGTCCTGAGCGAAGCCGGGTAACCCAGCTAGTAATAATATATTTCACATTAAAATGTAAGATTTTGAATCTACTAAAACATATCGACCACCATAACACGGGCATGAGCCTAGCATGGTGGTCGAAAAATCCACAAAGGATGTAACCATTCAAAGCAATGAATAAAGAAAAATAAATAAAAAATTATCAAACTTAAATCCGTTTAAATCAAACACTAACTTGTTCAGCTTACAAATAATACAGTTCCTGTCTAGGGATATAATAAGAATACCTTTCACATTAAACAAAACATCTTTACGTACATACCACAGATTAATCCTGTGTAATTCAAATGCTAACTTGTTAGTACACAATATGTTGGAAGCACAAAAACACAATAACAGGAGGCACTAAACACAACAGTTCTTGTTGAAGGGAATACACACAATGAGACTCACCTGGTGCATGAGGTGGGGGGGTGGAGCCTGCGGGCGTGTGGAGGCTGGTAGGGGGCGGTGGGGGGTGCCGGAGGGGGGTCACTCTGCGGGCAGGGGGGGGCCCAGTCTGCAATGGACAAGCACTTTCACCACTTGTTACACAAGTATTGCCCAAAGCCTGCAGCCTTACATCATACCTTGTTATACAACCACCACTCTCAGGAAGTGGCACATGTAACACATACTTGTATCTGGGACACATTACCTATTCAGAGGACCATGCACCATTGTCTGTGGCAACTAAATCAGGACACCGTTGCAATCAACTTTAATGTCTCATCAATAAATCTTCATAAGGAGCAAAAAATTACACATTTACCCACAAGTCTGCTTGAAAAGAAAAAAAATGTTTCTAAAAAATTTATTCATAATTTTAAAAACGCCTCTCAATTGCATCATAATACATCTATCAAATCATTTTGTATTTTTACCTCTCATAAGTTGTTTTTGTATTTTTACCTCTCATAAGCAATTTGTCCTATCTCATTTTTATCTTCCTATAAGATAAAAAACAGCAAAATAAATGTTCCTCATTCGTCTGATATTCTATGAGAATGATAAGTTTAAATATTTATTTAATGTTTTTTCTGATATTCTATGAGAATGATAAGTTTAAATATTTATTTAATGTTTTTTCTTCCCCTCGACTTGATTCTCCACATATCTCTGAGCCCCTTCCCATCAAGATGAATTTTCTTCCTTATTAATTGTTTTTGTGTTTAATTTGTAGAACTCCATTTTAATTTTTAGAAATTTAATTAAAATTAAATATGATAATGTTATTATCGAGTTCTGCAAGTATTTTAGAAAGTATTTTAGTTACAGCTGTTTCGACTTTGAAAACAGTCATTTTCAAACTATTTGAAAATGTTTGAAAAGTTTGAAAATGACCTTACAAGTCGAAACAACTGTAACTAAAATACATTCTAAAATACTTACAAAACTCGATATAACATTATCAAATTTAATTTTAATTAAATTTCTTAAAATCTTCTTCCTCTTCACATTTATTACTATTCGTGAATTCCAACTACATCCTAAGTTCTAAATGTGACAATGACATCACAATAATTCTCAGACAGTGCCAATGGAAACCCAGAAAGAGAATAAGAACCAATCCAAGTGGTGGAAGATAAAACAGTGGGTAAGATGATCGGCTGCTGCTCAAACAAATTGAGTTGGATGCTCACAGAAGGTAACTGACTTGCTCTCTTTTCAAGAAAAGGTGAACCTTGACAAACATGGCTCCTCCACTACTCTCGGTTCTATACTGCATGGAGATCAATATGATATTTGATTACCCAGGCTTGTCTGTGATCTTCCTTTACTTCTCCTGTCTTCCACTTTGCCAATGACCATGAGATTCTCCAGGTTTGAGTTTTCAGTTTGACAAGCAACGATTCCATGCCAACTCAGAATGAAACCAACTCAGAACCACCTCAGAAAGGTCATTAAAAGCTATGAAAAAATAATTTTAAAATAGCCGGTAACCCTAACCTAACTTAACTCATTCAACCAATTTTTTTTATCATCACTCTTAATGACCTTTCTGAGGTGGTTCTGAGTTAATTTTGAGTTGGCCAGTCACCACAAGCAACATCTCTAGCTTAGCTCTTCCAGAATGGATACACATATTAGTTTGCCTGGCTGTCCATGGAATCCTGATCATTTTTCTTTTCTTTAAGACTATATCTACATTTAAAAATGGGCAGGCCATGTGTAGGGACGAACTGTACCTTGGTTCTTAGAGATTCCCATGGCCTGCGCTAGGGTGCTGGTGCCAGTGAGGGTGGGAGGAGAGAGGAGAAGCTGGTGGGGATGGCAGACGACAGTGCGGCGTTGCTCGGCCCGGCCGATGGAGAAGGTGGCGAGCCCTCCCAGCCCCTCGGCGGCCCGGTGCACGAGGTATCGCCGGTAGTTACTGTACGGCGGAAACACCAGCACGCTGCAACAAACAAAGAAAACACCCAACTCATTCCTAATTTACCTGCCAGGTATATCTTTCTGTATCTGTTTGTACAAAATGTTTGTAAGGAAAATCCTAGGAAGTAATATTTTAATGGCGATCTGGCAATTTGTCCTATCTTATTTTTCCCCTCTTAAGAGCCATTTGAAGCAATATGAAGAAAAAAAAACTTGTGTTACTCCGCTAAGGTTAATGCGGAAGATTTCTTATTTAACTACTTGGACTTATTAGCTTGTTTTCAAGCTACCTAAAACAAGGCCAGAAATATGTAATGATGTGTGAGGCGTACCTAAATTATTAAATATGTAGTTAGATTTAGCTTTATTATTACGAAAAGTGAATATTTATGTCAGGGGAGATGAAAAAATATGCATTTTAATTTTGACAAATGATTTGACTGTCCAAATGAAGCAGACTTATTTACAACTTTACCCTCTCGGGAAACGGACACAGGACCACAGCCATGTGCACCAAATGTTTGTTTTGTACTATTAGTTTTGATGAATATTACCCTAACCACCGCACTTTAATTAGACACGGATATTGGGAAATTACACGTTTCAACTCAATTACTACAAGAAACTACAAAGAAATTACAAAGATGCATTAAAATTCAATTTTTATTCAAAGTTTAAAATTTCCCTTAACCTCCTAGAACCCACTGCCTCCTGTGGGTGACATAAAAAAAGTGGTGTTGTGATTTCTGGATTATTATTAGATTCAAAATAGTTGCTAGAGACCCAGCGTCTCCAACAAGAGACATACGATTGTGGAAAAACTGAGCATCATTATGTAGTTTTTTTAGATATACCAATTTACAAATAGAAATTTAATTTGAAACACTTTTTTCCCTGGGTCCAAGGTGGGTATAAAACAATCCCTTTTCCGCCATTTCAGATTTTTTTGTATATATTGACATTTGCGTAAGGGGGCATACATTAATTACGTGAGCAGTTTTTCTTCTAATCTAGACCCCCCCCCCTTGGTGAGATAAATTTGGGCCACTTCGTATATTCTTTTAAGTAAAGTGAGATTTTGCTGGACCCCCCCCCCCTCCCTTTTGAGCTCACGTAATTAATATATGCCCCCTAAGGTTCATTTCAATCTAAGCAAGCATGAATTACTTAATTAACCCAAACTAAAAACTTAATAACCTATTTTGTGCACATAAACAGTTGTTTCTTGAATTAGTTGTTGAAACGAAGTGTAATTTCATTAATCTGTGCCTAAAAATACAGCGGTCAGGGATATAATTACCTTAATAATAATAATAATAATATTTGGACGATTTATATAGCGCCGTTTTTGTGAAAAATCACCTCAAGGGCGCTGTACAAACTTACCATACATGCCTAAAATCTAGAAAGACTACAAGCTAGACAAACAATTAATAACAACTTATGCCTAAAAATTGCATACACCGGTTCATTGATCACCGATACGAAAATGTATGTACAATATTTTGACCAATGAACGCGATGCTGCCTAAAAATGCATTAATACAGGACCATACTTACCTGGGAGGTCGCTTGAAATTAACACTGTTTATTGTCTATTTAAAGAAATTTAGATAGAGTTCGCACGCAGAGGACATAATTGTGAACACATGTTGTTTAATCCTGAAAATATGTTAATATTAATTTGTAATATATTCTTTAATGAGTGTATTTTGGAAAGTAAAAAATATTTAATGGTGGGCGGTGCAGTAGTACAATGATTTGATCTTCCGAGAGACAGATTGATGTGTAAGGATTCGAGTAATTTTAATTCAGTATGAAAAGTGTGATTTAGATATATCATAGGCAATACAAGTATGATACTCTCAGATAGGTATATTTAAATTAAGTTAAGGGTATGAGAGCCCGAAAAGGTAGGTTTTTAGTTTGGACCTAAACTCTGTTGGGCTTTTTATGCATCTTAATTCCGGAGGGAGTCTATTCCAAGCCTTAGGCCCAGATACTCCGAAAGCACGATCTCCGAACTTAGTATTTGGCTTTCGTTTGGGTTCTATTAGTCTGCCTATAGCAGATGAAGTTGCCGATCTAAGGGTTAATTGCCTCGGACCGGTATTTTCCGGTAGTTCTGTGAATCACAGTGATAGTAGGCAATGTCTAAAATTAATTGATATTGTTTTTACAAAGCTTTTTTAACGCTGTGTATAGAGAACCTTCAATAAAGAGAAAAACTTTCCTTTGTATAAAAATGTTTCTTGCTAGTTATAATGGCAGTAATTGTTTACATTATTTTTCACTGTAAGTTCTCGGAGTTCCCTGTACAATAACATGCATCTGCAATATCTATTGAAGTCAAGTAATGCATACATAAATCTATTAAATCTGTAGAGCTTTGTATTGGCAGAGCTCCGCATAATAATAAAATACCAAAATAGAACTACTGACATGTGGTAAATTCCTCCTAACCCAAAACAACAGTTCCGTAATTTCCCATGATTACCTATCGAGATTGAAATACCACGGATATAACACCGCAATGCCGGTTTATGTAAGATTCGGTTACGGAGCTCTCGAACTGCTTTCACTTTCTGTTTCTGTTACCGCTGTTACACAAACTATGACATCTCTTCCTCGTCGAACCGACTTGACTTACCAAGTGGACAAACCACTAACAACTTTTACGGAGAAACATTTCCTGAATATCAGCAACTATAGATTACAATAATAAGCGGAGCTGCATTTTGAGTGCATTAATCTATTCTACGCAGGGTATAAAAATAATCATAACAACATTTTGTAATCAAAGGACGGGCTTACCAATTTGGTCGTTTCTGCTTCGCGAAGCATTTTATTACGGCCGTTACGTCATCTAAGAAATATGTGTCCGCTAAATTTAATAGCTGATCCACGCTTTTGGAACCCAGCTTGACAGATTGGAGAGAATCTCACTGCACAACACAAAACGCAGACAATAATAAAGGCTAATGACAGCAAATGGCGACCATTTTTGTTTCTCAGCGGACAAGCGTCATTTCCCATTGTACATTTGACACGGATAACTTTGCAGTCGGTGGCGCTGCTACTTGGTTCTTGGTTCGTTCGCTCGTCAGTTCCTACCTTGCCCGCCTGCAAAGTTATCTTTGTCATGAAGCCCAAGGTCGTTGCTAGCTCTACGTTACGTCACTGAATATTGTTATGATACGATGGCGCCTAGTTTAAAATTCATTGCAGGTAATTACTACTACATGTTGCGACAACTCGGACGCGAATTAACTTCCACAAATAGTTTAACTACCGGCAATTAAATAAATTAATAAACATGCGTAATGACATAACATTTATCAGCTATGCTAGGATTTTATTAATAATACCGACCCAAAAACGTAATAAATTCATAATGAAGACAAAAGCAGGTAAGTATAACATTAATGGAGAATATACCTAGCCAATAATTTATTTTTGCTTTTTTAATATTATGTATGTAGGAACCTTTTTTATTTTGACAAGATCATCAAAGCAGTGCCTAGGTACTTGGGGGTAGGGTTGCCATTCGTCCGGAATTTTCCTGACAAGTCTGGAAATATAGGTCTTTGTCCGGAATGCGGGGGGAATCCTTAACAGTCCGGAATTTCTACAATTAAGTGGAGATTGATATAAAAAATGAAATAAACCAAATTATTTTTATTACAAATCAAAATAAAAACATCACTTCTGATTATTATTTTTAATTGATAAACTAATGTTTAAGACAAGATTTTTATGCATAAGCACAAAGGGTAACAATTATTATAAGTAATAATAATTCTTAGCCTGAAACACTCATCTACATACATACATCGAAAATAAAGTTGGCTGTTTGCAGGTGGAAAAATGTAATAAGCAGTAATTTTTTAATGAAACACTAATATATTTTGAATTATTTGGCAGGCAGGAGATAAGTCGACATAGCTCAGTGGACAGAGCATTTTAACGGAAGTCAGAAGGATGCGGGTTCAAGTCCCGTCGGCGGCATGTATCTTTTCTCGGTAGATTTTTTCAATGTAGGTGAGTGTTTCAGGCTAATAATTATTACTTATAATAATTATCACATCTGATATTTAATGCTCCCAGAAATATTGTTTAACACTTCCGAATCTTTGATAATAGTTTTGTAGAACATTTTGCAAGTCATATTTTTAAAATTATATTGTGTTAAGAGAATCGACTTGACAGACTCTACAGAAAGCCTGTTCCTTTCTTTTGACCATTGGGTTCCCATTAAGGAAAAGACCCTTTCAAAATGTTGCCCGTGTTCCAACACAGTCACTCGCACACAAAAGACCCGCGCGCGCGCGTGAGCGTGACAATTTTTAAGGAAAATTGGCTTTGTTTATTTACATGGACGATGCATAACGACATTAATATTTACAAGAAAGTCCGGAATTTTTATCAAATGTCCGGAATTTCCTCCGGGATTTTGATTTTTTGATCTGGGAACCTTACTTGGGGGCCATCCATAAATTATGTCACACGAATTTCATGATTTTTTTACCCCACCCCCCCCCCAAACTTTGTTCAGGCAGTTTTAAAACTATATTCAGGCAGTTGAGCCCCATTCTGTTTGGGCAAGTAATTTAGTCGAGTAGCGAGTAACTCGCCACTTGACTGACAAAAATGGTCCTACTTACTACTAAACGTATAGTGTTCGGACGGACACATTTAGTTACTAAAATACTTACTACTCAACTAAAATACTTGCCCAATCAGACGGGGCATTAGGTTTAGTATGTATTGAAAATCTCAGTCAAAGTTAGCCACACGTCAAAGTACGGCTTGCTTGAATAATAAAGTGGAGGCATAAAATTTTCAAAAACCCAAATCAGTCAACTATTTAGTCAAAGTTAGCCACCTAGTCAAAGAGGATTGTTTAAACATTAAAGTGGATGCAGCAGATTTTTGAAACTAAAAACGGAATGTAGAAACAAATTACAGACAGAAGAAATTCCAAACCGTCGAGATAAAATAGGACTTTGCTACACTCACTCGAAGAACACAAGAAATGGCTCGGAACAAATGGGACTCATGCATTATATTTCTAAATATAATTATTTTCTAATGAAATATCACATAACACTGCTCTGATACACACTCCTTGCTTGGCTTGACTATCAAAGCAGTGGGAGCTCTCCCGTGATGCAAAATATTGTTGGGAAATCAATCTCTAAAATTCTCTAGCCACCCCTTAACTCTCATCTACCTGTAGATATATTCATAAAAAAATAACCGATCAGCATTTCAAGTCACCGATAATAATTTACACTGGTAAACTTGATTCACAACTGTAAACAATTGTCAGTGGAAAGTTATAGCTACATAAATTTCATTCTTCAGTCACTAATTGTAGGTTTATAGGATAAAACTCATATCATTAATTACAGTAAAAATGTTCAATTTCATTATGAATGTCAGTTGTTGTGTTTCTTAATTGTTCTTTAAATAAAAACATCTAATTATTATTTTGTATGATTTACTTGCATTGTAAATTTTACAATGTAATCAAAATAAACTACGGTGGGCCGGATTGGTGGTGCTCGCGGGCCGGTGTTGACCGCAAAATACTAAATCAGAAGAACATTCTTTGTTTCCTTTCAAATATGTACAGAAGGCTCTGCTAATGTTAAATTATTATTTATTACACGCATTTCACCATCACCATACATGTATTATGCAATAACTTTATTATATGATCTATATCAGTGGTCCCCAATGTCTGACACAATAAAATACTGTGGAACCCCTCATGACGAGCACCTCCCACAATGAATAATTCGCATAACGAGTAAACAGATTTTGAAAAAACGCTCCCTTAACAAGCGACTTTTCGCATAGTGAGTGACATTTCGCATAAAGCAAGGAGAAGTCCCATTTTCACGTCACCCACTTGTGAGCCGGGACTTCCGTGCCAGTTCGTCAGTCTCTGGTTAGCACTCATTCATGTGCTCATACATTTTTCCGAATTTATTGTTTTTTGAAATTTGTAATTTTTTTTTCATTATATGTAAAATTTCAGAACGTGAAAAAGGTTTTTCTCCACAGTGAGTCAGCATGTGGATTTTAAAATGTCACTTTTGAGAACACGAATAGTCGCAGTTGGAACATGATAAAGTTTTTTTCTCCACTGTGAGGCGGCTTGTGGACTTTTAAATGTTCCTTTTGAGAACATGAATAGTTGCAGCCGGAACATGAAAATGGTATTACTCCACTTGAGTAAACATGTGAGGTTTCCAAGTCTCCTTTCTAGCACATAAATAATTGCAATCGGAACATACAAAAGATTTTACTCAACTGTGAGACGGCTTGTGGACTTTAAATATTCCTTTCAAGAACATGAATAGTTGCAGTTTCTTATATTCTGGGTTTAGATTAAAACAACTTCCCGCATACAAATTCACTCTTAAATTAAAACCAGTTTTGAGAAAAGCTTTTAATTCGAGGTGCACTCGAAATTTTATGAAGTACTAAAAGAATTGCTTATCAAATTATTGATTCCATGACAGTTGTGGTAAATATAATCGTGGCATTAGCTGTTTCAGATTTGCAACAGATGTAAGTAAAAAAAAATGGGGGGTTCTAGAAAAAAAAAAAAATTCTCAAAGTGGGCGGTGGTCGAAATAAGTTTGAGAACCTGTGATCTAGATGATGTCTGCACATATCATAGAATAAAATCAATGACACATACCTACTAGAACTACTAATATAAAAATAACAGCACAACGGCAAATAAAAACAAACATTATTATCAAACATTTATTATCATCTTGGTATAAAATTGTGTGACGTAAACCGTTTAGCGATTGTACAGAAAAATGTTAACTAAAGCCATCCTTACACAGCTACCTAACTACTAACAACAGGGTTGTCAATTATGAATAGTATTCTAGTACGGAATTCTAGAAGATAGAGGGTGTTATAAATACGACAAAACCGAATGATACGCAGCTAAATATTAACATTTTTCTGCAATGAGCAACGTCGGTAGCTTATC
This sequence comes from Limnephilus lunatus, assembly GCA_917563855.2. NCBI lineage: Eukaryota > Metazoa > Arthropoda > Insecta > Trichoptera > Limnephilidae > Limnephilus > Limnephilus lunatus. The sequence goes on along the minus strand of OU830596.1, from coordinate 82,833,745 downwards.
AATAAAAAACAAATACAATATTATATAGTACTAGGTGAAGTGATATTCATTTAAAATCAACTTTCAACATTGCTTTTCTTTAAAAAAACTTGAAAACATTTTTTTTTTTACTATTGATTTACAAAACTAAGAAACTTAGTTTGGTAGAGAACTCATACTAATCTGCTGTACATGCATTGATCGTCCAGTTGTTTAGTCAGACATCTCTGAAAAATCGAAGTTTGAGCATGCAGTTACGTGTAAAAGCGTACCCTCTATTTGGTACAATACTCAGATTACTCTTAATAAGTCAGGTATGCCTCATATGTCTGGTAATGTTATATTATCATGAAAACAAGCTTATGGGTCCGTATGGTTAACCACTGGAGCGATCACGTAGGGAGAAATACATTTGCCTCGATTGCTTGAGATTTCCCAGGTCATTTTTAAAATTTTTCGCCAAAATTAAAAAAATCATATCTTCGAATTTTAACATGGAAACATAAAAACTTATTATAGTGCTATATGGCCAATGAATTACCCTGTATTTTATTGTTTATCTCATATTTGTAGGATTTATAAAAAAAATTATTAAAAAATCGTAAAGTTTATAATCGCGCGAATTTTGAGTGTTTTTACTTGAAACTGCCGTGAGGGATACTTATTCGGGTCAACATAGAATATTTTCGGTTTCTGTATGTTTTCTGTGGTATACTTTATAATGAAAGGTGCATATCCATGGAAAAGGGACTTAATTTTATCCGTAAACAGCTGTTAAAAATTCGACAGGAAAAAAATATTTTTTAAATTTATTTTTAACATTGTTCTAAAATAGTCTACGAAGTACAGATTTGCGACATCTATGGTCATAATAGATAAAGCATTTCAATAGCTTTGTGTTAAAATAAACGGCTGGCCAAGGAAATGTTTCAAATAATTACAATAAATGTTTTACGAATGGTAGGAAAATGTGGTCCATTTTTGGACCGAAATTAATAAGGAAGTTGAGTGAAAAATATTTTGACTTATAAAAAATATGTTCATGTAGATCAAAAAATATCGATTCTAAATATATAAATATATTTCTATATTGTTATTCTTAGAATTAATTAAACCTTCTTAAAAATCCATCAAAAAGCTACGAACTACAAACGCTTCATGAATGGTCGAAAGAATTCTGACGTCATTGGAACCTCAGTTTGTATAAAGAGCGGATCACCGAAATGTCTACGGTGCATCTCTTTCTATTACATGAGAGATGGTTTATGTATGATGAGAGAGGTGTATAGGCCAAACGTCGTTTACTTATGGGCCAAACGGTTTTGCATTCTATCCCCTAAAAGTCTTTTTAAGTTTAGTAATGGGTGGTTTGGTATATTTAATGGTTTAGTAAACAAAGTTTATGTAATGCAAAATCTGTTTAAAAAACCACATACCATGTCAGAAATCAGATATATTCAAGGCCAGTCCGACTACCTACAAATCGTTGATTCTGACATGTTGATTTTATATTTAAAATAGATAATACTGACCACATTAGTGCTGAAATTTGTGGAGTTAAAGCTTCCAAGTAAATACATCAAATTATTAATTGTGTTCATTTGTATGTTACAATAAGTATAATACATTTTTTCAGTATTAAATAATAATCATTACGTATTCTCTACCCATCTGACATCTGATGTTTCGCCGTAAACCTCACTAGTTTTGTGCAAGTATATTAAATTTATTGATTGCGCAGAAAAGTCTCACAGTGAACTGCGCTGTAAACCGTTATCTTACTTTCGGTCTTTACTTTTTTGCGCGGCGGCCTGAATTGGCGGGTGGCACTTCAACCAACGGCGATCGGCCAGCGAAGGCAATACCGTGTTTGTGAAGAGTTTTGGCGCCACAAACAAAAATTCTACCTTTAAATATTAATTTAACTATGAAAACTTGATCAATTTTCTTTTTTTTAAATAACATCAATTCTGATAGACGGTTAACATTGATAAAAAAAATTACTGGAATTCCTTATTGAAGAATTAAAAAAATCTCCATACAAAATGCCCAAGCGACGCAGTTTTCTCAGTTTAAATGACGTCACACCCACACCCCGCTTCTTACCGCTCGGATCCGCTCGTTTTGGCGGGCTTAATAAAATTTAAACTTTGAGAATTAATTTTACTATGAAAACGAACTTTAAAAAAAAAAAAAAAAATACCAGTATTTAAGTTTGAATGCGAACATTGATAAAAAATAATAAAAAAAATGGACTCAACTTCCTTATTGCAGAAAAATAAAAGTGGTCCATTTTTCGACCGAAATCGCTCCAGTGGTTTAACACCACCAAATCTATTATACTGCACAAAAACTTACAGTGAATTAAAGAGAATGTTGATGCCTTCTGGGTCACTAGTAAAAAAATGTTGTACTAATGTACCAGACCGTTATGCTCCGGGTGTTATTTTATCGGATATTTAATTTATGAAACACAGACACATGAAAATAATATTTGATTTATGGCGAGCATTCGAATATTGCTTTCCTCATTATCTCAAAACTTAGTATTTGGAGATGTTTGACTAATCAACTGGATTATCGAAATCTTATTTACAGACGTTCAAAATTATCTCTGCTAATGCATAAATTTGTTAAGTGTTGTACACATTGCTATGTAGCTGTTTGTTAGTCCCAGCGCTGTCAACCAGAGGGTTTTGAGAGCTGTCAACATTTTTTTTTCAAAATTAAAATTATACAGAAAGATCAAATATAAGTTAGATGCAAAGTAACATATGAATTATTCTCGAGTTTCAACAACATTTTTTGTACAGTGTAGTATCGGAAGAATTTTGGGAAATCAGATGACATCATGGTTAGTCCGAGTGCCAAATCAACCCCTTGGAATAACAAGGTTCCACCGGTCACGACAATGTTATCAGATAATTAATAATATGTTATCAGATAATTATCACTTTGAAGTAACTTCTTCAGTATAACATTTATAAGTCATATGGAACCTTTTTATTCTGAGGCGTGGATAATGAAAAAGTAGGCCACAAATGCGCAATGACCTACATTACATAATAATATATTCAATACAGCTTTACAACCATAGATAATGGATTTGGCATAGAGGGTGCCAACTATGAAAATAGTGAAGCCCATGAAAGAAAGGCGCCACTCTGCTAGATACTACGCACTATATTGGTTCATGGCCCATCTTCTTTGTTTCCACTATCTATGTTTACAATGTTACCTTTGCACACCACCTTTGATTGATTGCAAAGTTAAGTTTGTCAAGCTGCATGAACCATCTCAAATTATATTTTGCCGATCAGCCATGCGATTCTGTACCTTTTGTGGATACGTAATCGATTCCATACGTAATCGCCTATCAGATTTTTGTGATTGTCTATGGCTTGCAATTGCTTTTCTATGGGCTGATGTGGAAGCTGTCAGTGCTGTCGCCTACTTCAACTAGTTTAAAACACGAAATGCATAAGTATACATAATTATTTATTCATTTAATGAACGTTTAACCTCCAGGCGGCGGGAACAATCTTTAGTTATTTCAGCGAACTTGTCTCTCACGCGGGAGCCAACTATAGTTATTTCGAGGTTTGAATCCTTGCTGTATCGTGTACATGCAAGGTAGAGGGCCAAATTCTACATGTAAAAAATCTCCAATCATATCTCTAGCGACATCTGTCTAAATTTATCCCGAAATATTATTTGTTTATTCTTGGGAACCATTTAAAGCCAAGGAGACAGAATTTCCCCGTCAGTCGATTTGAATCTCGCGCGTCGGTACCAACCATTACTAATCTCGCGCAGTCGCAGTAGAACAAACAAAGGCGCTTCAATAGAACACTGCGCCGATTGTTTTATTTGTACACTTTTTCATTCTGTTACGTACATCGATTTGATTGTTATAATTTGTGAAATTAAAAACACTTTTTTTCGCATTTAGGTATTTTATGGTGTACCTTTTAGTTTTCGTGGCTCTTTATATTTGTCTTGTTTAACTCAACAAAACTTTTATTCGTTATTATTTATATTATAATATTCAAAATGTCACGGGGTCTTAGTGATAAAGAAATTTTTGAGAGCGTGTTAGATTTAGAATCCGACTTAGAGTTGGATAGTGACGCTGAATCAATTTTATTTGATATCGGTGACGGTGATGATGAAGTTCAAAGTGAACACAGTGTAACTCTTCCCGGTAACAGCGTGCCCGGTACCAGTGCATCCGGCACCAGTGTGCCCGTTACCAGTGCATCCGGTACGAGTGTGCCCGGTAACAGTGCATCCGATACCAGTGAACCCGGCACTTCAAGCATCCGTGAAAACACATCTTCGATAAACAGTGACATTTTTTCCTCATGGGTGTCGGGTCCATTTATTCCAGTCTTACATCAATTTGATGACTTTTCGTCAGGAATCACAAACATGACATTGACAAAAGATTCATTAGAGGTAGATTTTTTTGAACACTTTTTGAATCTAGAAATAATGGAGAAAATAGTTCTAGAATCCAACAGATACTATAGAGCTACAGTTAACCAAATTACAATAGCTCCCAAATCTCGACTCCATCAATGGAAAGATACGTCAGTGCCTGAAATGTACATATTTTTTGCTATAACTATGCTGATGACTAGGGTTTCGCACATATCGATTGAGGAATATTGGACAACGGATCCTATTTTAGCGTCTCCTCAATTTGGAAAGATTATGCCGAGAGATCGATATCAGATTCTTCTTCGAATGCTTCATTTTTCTGACCCTGCCACACAAACCCCCGGAAACAGACTTCATAAAATAAAACTTTTGGTTGACCATTGCAGAGAACTATTTAAAAAAACCTTTATCCCTTACCAAAACTTGTGCATTGATGAAAGCATAATCGTGTTTAAAGGACGTCTGAAATTTAAGCAGTATATCCCTAGTAAACGTCATAGGTTCGGAATAAAATTATTTGTACTGTGCGATGTTACCACGGGATTTGTTTTAGATTTCATTATATACTGTGGAGAAGGAACTGACATTCAAGACGGCCAATGTTTAGGTGTTTCTGGAGCAGTGGTAACCACATTACTCACTGATTATTTTGGAAAAAATCATACACTATGGACTGATAATTGGTATACAAGTCCAAAATTACTCAAATTCTTGCATGATCAAAAAACAAACGGTTGTGGAACTGTAAAAGCAAGTCGAAAGGGAATGCCTAAATTTAATAAGTTAAAAAAAGGTGACCATGAATCCAAACATACAGGCCCTTTGTTAGCCCTCAAGTGGCATGATAAACGAGAGATTCATTTGTTAACAACTGTGCACGATGCTTCTTTTGCAGAGACTGGAAAGTGTGATAGAAACACAGGCCTACCAATTAAAAAACCGAAGTGTGTACTAGATTACAATAAATGTATGGGTTCGGTTGATAAGGCTGATATGATGTTGAGTAATCTAAGTTGTATGAGAAAATCAATAAAATGGTACAAGAAGGTTGCTTTCCATATTATTGATTTATTCCTACTAAATGCACACATTCTTCACAAAACAGTTTCCGAAAAGCAGATGACCTTGACTCAATTTCAATACGCAATCATAAAACAACTTTTGGAGAAATATCACATACCATCAACAAGAAATCAACAATCATCCGATAGCCCATTACGTTTGGCTGCCAAAGAATTGGCGAATCATATGCCCGGTTTTGTCCCCCCTACAAGTAAACGGTCAAATCCTTGTCGTCAATGCCATGTTTGTGCAAATACAACACTTAGAGTTAAGACGAAAAAATTTACACGTTACATGTGCTTAGAATGTAATGTTGCACTGTGTGTAGTTCCGTGTTTTAAAGATTACCATCATAAAAATAATTATTAATGAAAAAATTATGTGCATGTGAATAAAAAATAGTTTAAAATATGTTTATATAATTAATGTTAAAAACGAGAAATTAGATAGTTATGTGTAGTACCTTAGTGTGATGTGGTTAATACATTTTAAAGTGCGCATAAAATATGCCCATTCGTGTAAAAATACTTCGTATTATTATGACAGCAAAACAGTTTCTATGGTCCGACATTTCGGCGCATTGAACGGTCCTTTGTAACATGAGACCCGCGGCAGAATCAGGCAGACGTAAGTACCACGCACCATAAAGATAATTCTGTAATGTTTACGTCTGACTCTTGTTAAATAATTTTTGTTTATATTAACATCATTCTAAAACGACATTCGGGATTATTTATGGATAGTTAAAGCATGGACGAGTTTATTGACCTGAATTCAAACAAAGAACAATCATTTAAAATATATCTAATGACATTTTTAAAATGTGATGTTGTTCGGCTCGATCAAAATATTAAACGTGCCGCGTAGTAGTGTCGGCACACGCACATTTTGACGCAGCCTAGAGGTTAAAGTTGTATACCACGGATTTGACGTTTGCGAAGTCGGCAACAGCTTACCAGGGTTGCCAATTTGCGGGGAATTCCCCAAATTGCAGGGACTTGTGGAGAAATTGCAGGGAATTTGTTACTTTGTTCTCAACAATCTGGAGAATTTGAACATTTATTGCGGGTATTTTAGAACATAAGCATTGGCAACCCTGCTGCTTACACATCAGCCCGCAGAAAAAGAAATTGCAAGCCATAGACAATCACACAAATTTGACAGGCGATTATGTATGGAATTGATTCCATATCCACAAGAGGTACAGAATCGCTCTTCAGGAGAGTTCAGACACCGGACAGAAAAGCTTTAATTTACTTTACAAGAGGAAAGTCAAATCCTTTCACTCACACACATACAGACACACACATACATATTATATTATGTACACTCACCACATATCTTCACATTTCTCTTTCTAATTTAATGGCTGTTAATACAATTAATAAAAATTATGAACAAATTAACAAAACATAAAAACAATACAATTTTAAAGCAACCAATAGTGTGACACAAATAATATTCATGGAGCCAATTTGTTTAGAGAAGAAAAATGTGGACATTTTGGTCTTGGACCAAAGTGAATAAAAATTATTACATCATAATATTATATCCTAAATTGAATGCTAATAAATAACAATATTGTAACTTTAACATAATAATAAATATTTAAAGATAATCCTCAATAATAACAAAAATCAATAGAAGTGAGAAGAAGGTATGGGGTATTTATAGAAAAATCCTCACAATATAAGGTTCAGCACATATTGCAGTATCTTGAAAAATCTTATTGCTGAGAGCAATCTGAGAAACTTTTGGAGAGAGACAAATTTAGTATGAGGGCCTGAGAGAGTTAGAAACGTGAACTTATGCAAAACATATAATTAGTGCAGTGAATAAGAAGGAAAAATAAATTAGTAGCTACAGAATACGTCAAAGTCTTGTGAAATCTCTTATAATAGCAAAAGCGACAAACGGCTTTAGAGGCTGTTTTCTCTGAATTTCTCTAGAAATAAATGAAAACTAAATTAAAATTACACTTCTAAGCCACCCATTGGGTGCTTTTATTAGTACCGTGATCCACGATTACGGTACGGTGACGGCAGAAAAAGGCAATAAACATATTTATGTTTCTTATCACTACACATAACTCTTTCTTACACATTAAATAATGGTGGGACAAAAGATGATCTTACTTTAGAGGAAACAGATATGTATAACTATAATGGAAATTATGTTTCATTTTCTTTTTACGTGTGAGGGAGATGTATGATAATGATTGTATGTTTCCTTCGGGGGGGGGGGCACAGATATACATTCACCGTTCTCTCGTTTTCGACCATTGTTATTTAGTAAGAAAGAGCTGCAGCATTATATGTTTAAGAACAAAAGCAAAATCATCAGCACATTGATGTTTGATGTTTTTGAATTCACTCAGACTTCAATATTATCCTTGTAACTATATTCCATACTTTCAAAATTATCTTCATGGTATATGCTAGTAGTATTATAGGGGTCTACAAAGACATCACGGTACGGTGTGTGAGAGAGATGCAAGAAAATGATTATGTTTATTGCCTTTTTATGCTGTCACTGTACTGTAATCGTGGGTCGTCACGGTAATTATAAAAGTGCTCATTAATTAAGCTCCGATTAACTAATTTATATTCAAAACTGTAATTTTTTTTCTCAGATTGACACATGCAAAAGATGTTTTCATTTTATTTTTAACAAAACATGGATTATTGACTTTCGAGACAATGTATATTATGAATTTAAAAAAAGAAGAAAAAAAACAGATTTGTGTACCTTGGACTATTTACAGACAATTTTCTGATAATCTTGGTTAAATCGACAGACATGGATTTTTGCAAAAATATTTACAAAAAAAACAATCAATTTTTTAAAAACCCGGGACAGTAGACAATTTATTATTGTTGTCTTTAGTACTATACAAAGCAAGCGTCACCGTCATTTTTAAATATTTGACGTTAATTCAAATTTAATAACACTAAAAAGATGTTTAGAGAAATGCTCCTGGGCTTAAAATAATAATACAGTGCCTCGTTTTAAAGTAATCAAACCATAAATGACTCATATTTAATTAAAAATTATGTAAATTACCTTTTGTCTTTTTAATTTCATGTAAATATAGCGATTTACACTATAGTAAGACCCAGAGATTCAATACAGTCTGAATAAACACAATGGTCAAAAATGTTAAGTGGTGACAGAATTATATCTAGCTTATGTCCGAAGGGTGCACCACATTTATGACATTTGCCTTTGTGCAGACCTCAAAAGTTCATGTGGCTTACCGAACTAAAATGTGAATAAATGACCAAAGCGGAAATTTTTCATATCTCCAACACAATTTAACATTTCCCCCAACAAATAATTTAAATTGGGGATAAAATTAACTTTAACAAGATAATTTCACCCAAGCGTGTTTCATTCTGAAAGTTTCAGGGAATTGAAGAAAATTATAAAAGAAGTAATATTTATCTACAGTCGGAGTTAATAATTAGATTATGTACAAACTTGCCCGGCTCCAATCCATGGGAAAATCACATCCTGGTCCTCATAATATAATACATAGCATCACCTTGGTGCTGGCACGAGAGCTCATGAAGGGAGAAGAGGTTGTTTTGCCAACATTAACCATCAACTAAGTAATCTCACTAGCTTAAAATAATATTAAATAAATAATTTCAGACGTTGATGTTTCTATGAAATGGTGAGAAACTTCAAGTCACTTCTTCATCAATTTCATATAGGCAGCAGTCGGAAGCTATTATTATCAGAAGAACCTATTATCCATTGTTTGGTAGCCAAGTCTCCCTTGCAGCACCGAGGTGACACGGGAGTACACACCGCAGTGGGGAAGGGGGCCTAGATGTCTATGCGGGGGCGGTATTGCAGGCGCAGTGGGGGCTCCCGGAACCTCCACCTCGTCACGTACACAAACTTTAATGTGTGGTCCTTTCCCAACAACTCATTATTGCACAGTATGTCAATCTGGAATCAAACAACACACACATATTAGTCTCAACTTAACCACTCAGCAACATAAGCAGATATACACGTTAATATGACAATAGCAGTCAAGTACAATAAGCGTGTTTTCACGTCAACGCGTATGTTTCCACAGAAATCTTTATAACTCCGTTATTGTTCGACATCCCTAAAACAAAAAGTGGAAGCTCCATCGAAATACGTTAGAAATCGTTATTGTTCTAGTGACATCCCTAAAACAAAAAGTAGAAGGTCGATAATAAATCAAGCTACACATCCCTATTCAAGATGTACATAGAAATACATAAAAAAAACCTATTCTGTCAGATACATGGTAGACCGCCAAATTGCCTACCCACTGTTAGAGATTGTTATTTTTTTTATTAAATATTCTCGTATGAAATGATTAAAAAGTAAGGTGACTAAATTGTTTATTATACATTTATACGATAGAATAAGTATTGTTTTTTTTTTTATATAATCCGTGATTTTAGTACCGTTTTCACATAAAAACATCATGTGAGTCATTTTTACATTTTTTTTATGTTTGCAATCTAAATTTTAACATTTACAAATGTTAATATTTATTTGTAATACAACAATTTGAAAGCTTATTTTGTAACCTTTCAAAAACAGTTTTTAATATTCGGCTACGTTCAGAAATGTTTCATTTATAGAACTTTAATTGTGAAGCAGAAATAACACAAAGTTTTTGTAAATCTGACATTTCGTTTAAGACGAAAAACGTGCGTATTCGCGATAGATCGGAGTGGTTAATCAAATAAAATTAATTTGTCCAAGCCGGGATTCGATCCTGCGACTTTCGGATTACTTCGCCTTACCCCAGTGGTCTACCACGCCGGTCGTCAACCCGGACCAGTTGTTTGGGAATGTTTCAGAAATCCAAAAAGGTGATTTTTTCTGGTTGACCCCGCTTCTTACCAAAATCTGTATCTGCTCAGACACCACCAAGAACATTCCCTTGTTTGCCAGTTTCTTCACTCAATAATATATTTGCAAACCCGTTTCAGAGTGGAAGATACGAAAGACCGCCATTCAGAATCAAAATGTTTATTGAACTTTAGCTATATTTGGTGACCGGATCTAAACGACCAGGTAATTTCCAATCCTCATTTCCTTTCTTTAAGCCCACGTGATGTATTTTATCGGCATAATGCCCAGCACTAGTTGGAACCTTTGAATAGCAAAACAGTACTGACTTCTCTATACTTGTCCACCCCGTTGAGGACCTTCTTGGCGATGAACTTCTTGAGGTGGGAGATGGTTGCCTGTGCCGAGCAGCGGATGAACCTCCTCTTCAGGGTCTTCAGGTTGGCGGACGTGCACTCCAGGCACACATTCACCTGCAACACAGCAAGGACCAAATATACTCAACAGTTAAGTCTAGTTTAGCTTTAATTAGTCAGACTATTAATTAATATAAATTATATGCAAGTTAGTGGTTAAGATAGCTGTTAGAAATAATTGTATAATAAGATACATATGTGACAAGCTTTTTAATCATTTATAATATTTTAGATAATCCTTTTGTACCATATACATATTTAAAAAAATATAGATCTCTACATTTTTCGCTCACAATCCAACAGGTGGTGCAAAAGTCATCACTTTGGTAGATACTGTCATTTTTGCAAATGGCATCTTATTTCGTCACAGAGTGTTTCAAAAGGAAAATCAATTGCAATCGATCCCAGGTGACTCTGTGATGACATAAGAAGCCATTTGCAAAAATTAGAGAATCTTCCGGTAGGGTGATGACTTTTGCATCACCTAGTAGAGTGAATAAAAATTGGCAATTTTCATTATACTATTTGGCATTAGTAGCTTTGCATGCAATTTTTTTAAATTAAATTTAAGCTACTCGTTCAGGCGGTAGCCATTTTCATATTTAGAAATATGATTTTTACAATTGATCTAGACTTCCAAACCCTTCAAATTGGTATTTTTTATTTTTAAATCTAAGTTTTGAAGCTATGTTTTTATTGTTTATACACCTTGTATAATTTGTCATTTTAGGTAAAAAATGCAATTTGAGCATAGACATATGAATATTAGTAGACCTGCCCTAAGCGATAAAAGTGTATTATTTCCCCCTCCCATTCCATTGGAACCGGCTGGGATCGTGTATGGCTTCGCGTTAATCTAAAAAATGTGGCGTCATCATTCTTCTGCAAGCCAGCGTCGAGCACTCATCGGTGCATTTTACGAAATAAAACGGTAAACATAGTGGCTTGTGTTTTGAAAACGTGTAAAAATAGAAGTGAAAAAGAGAATAAACAAAATTGTCGTATTACATTCCATAGGCAAGCATTATTTTACACTATTTTAAGCCAATTCAGATCACATAATATGATCATTTTTGTAACATACACTGTCACTCGAGATACATGGCGTGTGCCCGTTCCTGTTTACTGGGGTAAGTAAATTATGAAACATTTATAAAAGTGTCTTCACTTAATACAGCAACAAAATATTGAACTCGACCTTATAGGCGACCTTACTTTGCATATTTGGACTTCGCAAATGTGTTCATTACGCGGCGAACAATTCGCGCTCCCATGTAAAAAGGTATATTCATTCAAAAGCAGAGTTTACTTTTAAGAACGAAAGTCTGATATTACAATGCGAGATGCCTATATACTGTCAGATTGAGTTTTGACGAATCACATATCACCAAAGCCGTCTTCCTGCCCTTCGTCTCGCTGTAGTTGGTTTCTACCCCTCACCTTTCTGTTCTGGTCTAGTAATATTCATATGTCTATGAATTTGAGATCTAATGACCTTTCAAATGAAAGTAGGAATAACTTCTAAAGCATTGAAAAAAAAAAACACAAAATCTTTTGATATAATTCTACAAGGTTCTTTTTTTATCAAGCATCAAATATGTTTTATCACAGCCCATTTTGATTCGGGTCCGAAAGGGTCAAATAGGTTTTAGTAATTATAAGATCTAAATAGACATGAACTAGGTGTTAATTTATTTCATAATTGGGTCATTTAACTAAGAGGCCAGTTGTTGTACATTTAAACAATTCATCCAATTTTAAAATCAACATTCAAGTTCTGTGAAAGTTATATTAATATTAAAGCACTGAGAAACAACTTGCCTATAATGCAATAATATCAGTACTTGAATAATAACTTTGTATATTCGTTTTGTATAGGCGACTTGAGGCATTCGAGATGTGGATCTACAGAAGAATACTTAAAATAAGCTGGATGGACAGGGTTACAAATGAAGATGTTATGGTTCGGATGAATAAAGAAAAATAAGTTATTAAAACTATAAAAATCTGAAAACTTAAATATCTTGGACATGTCATGAGACATCCAGAAAAGTATGAGATCTTGCATCTCAAAATGCAGGGAAAAATTGCCGGAAGACGGTGCCCTAGAAGGACAACCTCATGGCTGAAAAACCTTAGACAGTGGTTTGGCCAGTCTACTGTAGAGCTGTTCCGGGCCGCAGTAAACAAAGTCCGCATAGCCAACATCCGTTGAACAAGAAGAAGAATAATTCGTTTAAAGCGGTGCCACATGCGCAGATAAAAGATCATTGCATGACAAATAACGCTCTCCATACAATCCTATCAGACCAACTGACCCCCTCTCCTACCATAGGAAGAAATATTTGATAGTGTCGTGTAACTGTTCAAATCATAAGCGCTCGCGGTTCAACAGATATCTGCTCGCACTTTTATCTGCGCGTGTGGCACATACATTATCCTGATGAAGAAACCATTGGTTTCATAACATTTTGACTGTTTTAATTTAATAGTGGTGCATACAAAGTTATTTATTTTCATTAAATTAACTGTGCAATTTGATGAATGGGATATTTTCACAAAATATGAAAATAGTTTAAAATGTGGGGAAGATTTAAAGTTCACTTTTCAGATTCTGATCACAGTATTAAAAATGTTTAATTTTAATATATTCATTAATCATTTATCGATTTTAAAACAACTAAAACTACACATTATGAAATGGTTCCAACTGGCTACAGCATCACCACCATGATCTAGAACGCTGTCACCGACATTTGGCACATTTTAATTAGTAATTCGAGAATAAATAAAATAAAAAGTGAAAACTATTACTCAAATTCTGTGAAACAAGTGGCCCTAAATGAACTATGAGATGATTTTTCTGATTCCACGACAACTCAACAAAGTGGCACTTCAACACACAGTTATGAAAATTTTATTTTGCAAAATATCCCATAACCTAACCTAACGTAAGCTATTTAACCAAAAAAAAATTTCATAAATTTTAATGACTTTCCAAAGGAGGTGAAGAAGTTACATGTTGTTAGGTTGTCCAGTCTTCGATTTTTCTACAGTGTCCTGAAACTCATAGTACAAATGGGAAACTGGTGAATCTACATCAAACAGACACCTATAAAAACTTTTTTTCAAACCGCACATTTTAAGACAAACAGCTGATATTAACAGCTGTTCCCGAATCTCAAGTGACCTCCCTGGTAAGAAGTATGGTCCTGTATATTTTCTGTCTATACGGGGTATGAATAAACTTTTCACGTAGCATCGCGTTCATTGGTGAAATCATTGTACGTATGAAAGATAAACCGGTGGATGCAATTTTTAGCTATAAGTTGTTTTTCAAGTGTTTGGCTGTTTGTAGTTGGAAGTAAGATTTTAGAAATGTATTATAAGTTTGTACAGCGCCCTTGAGGTGATTTTTCACAAAAAACGGCGCTATACAAATGATTTTAATTTGAAAATGAAAGCTTAAAACAAAAAGATATTTGTATATTTATGCAACAAAATTGACTCCAAATGTGATGTTCATTCACCAGTTTCCCACTTCTACTACGAGTTTCCAAGGTAAAAATCATGTTAGTAACAAAATAGCAATGAATATGATGAGTAGAGTAGGAGACGGAAATGTAGTTCCAGGTTAGCACTCACCAAAGGAGGGGGAGGAGCAGGGCAGTTGAAGTGGGGAGGGGTGGGGGAGTTGAGGGGTTAAAATCAGGAGTCGAAGCACTTGCAATAGCAGCTTCGCCTGGGCCTTTTGTTGTGTGTACACTGCACTTGCACAAATATGCATTAGTCACTGTCTATACTAGATTATTCACATTGTCAGCAACCGCAATTGAGCAGGTGCGTGACATATTATGCAACAGAGGCGGCTCTATAGATCCAGAAGTGGAAGGTCATTACAAAAATATGAAATTATGATACAATATCAAATTAAATATGATAATATTAATTTGTAGGTACCTCATGAGTTTTAGAGTCAAATTACATTTAATATCTTTAATTATTTCATGCGATAAGCGTACAATATGCAAAATCAACCTACGTTTATCAAACCATATCTTTCAGACGCATAATATTCATCATGCTCTCCCCCTCACGGCAATGACCCAAACTGTCTTCAGATTCCGAAAACATTTTACTAGGCGACATAGTGCCATCTCGTTTACTGTATGGTGCGTAAAGAGACAGAAGACATGATATCAAGACATTTGATAAATTGACCCAGCCAATCATAGTGTGTGGGAAAGAAAGCTTACATTTAAAACGTTAGATGTCACTGTTTGCCGCTGCCTGCTATCTCACTGTGCATTTTAAATACATTAGAATAATGCCAGTTGTTTTGATTTGCGTAATAATTCATAACACATATTATGTTTTGCTATCATCTAATAATTTTGGGAGGTTTTTGACCAATTAACATGAGGGAAGGACTGCCACTGTTATGCAATACAAAGACAAAATGCACTTATGCAAGGCAGGCCGCTTGACTGCAGATATAGACTGAATCGAGGTAAACCACCAGCTAAATATTACCTCAAGATATGATTTGTGAGACCATCAACTGACTGACTGACTGACTGACTGAATGACAAACACTTTCAGAAATCATATTTCAATATATTCTCTATAATCCTAACTGGGCGGTAAATTTAACACGTTAGCCATTGAAGACAAAAGTATAATTTTAATAAGACTTAGGGCCGGTGTATCAGTTGCTCCATATCCTCGCGAGTACGAGATTACAGCGCCTCGAATTTAGCACAATATTGATTGATGTGGGGAACGTCAGTAATGAAATGTTAGTACGGTAATCGTATGCATGTCTCATGTAGCTTTTGTTGGTTCGTAACCGGGATACATAATAATTATTTTTAAATTATTATCTGGACTTCTGACTGTAGTTTTAATTTAGAATTTCATGATGTCATCAAGAAAAAAGAGTTATATTTGGAATAATTTTTCTGTTGCCACTAATATACTACACTAAATCCAAACACTCATTCATACTGTTCACAACTAAGTAATTACAAGAAGTGGTGGTTCGATAGAAAACCTTTCTAGGCATATGAAATCGAAGCACCACACCATTCAAATTTCAAATCCTCACGCAAAATGTCGTAAATCAAAGAATGTCCACTGAGATACTCGCGGCTGACTAGATAGGCGCTTATCTGTGAACGAACGATCAACCTGAATCAGTTTAATTGTGACCCGTTTCAACGGGTCAGTCGGCTCACCAGATCTGCTCGTTCAACGGGTCAGTCAGTTCACCGGATCACCCGCTCACTCGTTCGCAAAGATCCGCGAACAGTGAAAATCGGTCTTACGGATCCGTGTGAAGATCCGGGTCACTGAGCCAACTTGTTCGTGAACGACTCACTTCTAGTTCGCAGCTACTGTTATGACAAAAGGCGGAATCTGACGTTAAGTACCTGCTCATCGCGACGGTGGTAGTCCGTGTTATCGGCTGCGCCGTCTTGCTCAGTCGAGGGGTTGCGGGCTCCCTCGCCGCGCGTTGTGCCCTCCAGAAGGGCATCCTTGGGGCACGCCAGCCCCCGCACGCGGTAAAATTCGCGCTCCCGCTTCATCTCGTCTTGCTGGAGGTTAGGGACCAGCTTGTACACGATGTCCTGCATAGTCCGGTCGAAGCTGATGTATTGTAGCGGGTGGGACTGGTGTATTACTATGGAACATGTCGGGCACGTATTGTTCTCCTCCAAATGTTTCACCAAACAGCTCTTGCAAACTGAAAATAAACGAGGAATAAGGAGACAATATTATCATTCTATTAATTTAAAGATCGCGGGTACAGTTTCGAACCCGAATGACATTATTTACTCACACGTATGTAGACATTCTGTGACTGTGGTGGCGTCTATGAAATAGCCCCGGCATATTGTGCAAGTTATGTGATTATTTAGGGTTTTTAGTTTTATTCTTCTTTCCATAGTCATAGCGGAAACATAATATAATGAAGGAATATACGGGAGAAAGCGCTACTCAGCGTCAAACAAAACTTGACAAACAAACGAAACAAACATGCCAGAAATTTAGACTTGGAAGACCACAGACAAAATATATTTTTTCTGTGATTACTTGCATAGACAAAAAATAAACATTCTAAAATACAGTTCCTACCACAGTTTTCTATGATTATTCTACTCGTATATTTATGGTTCACTGCAGTGGCTAGAACCAGCTAGAACAGCCTAAAAAAAGCGCGAAAATCCTGTACACGACCGTTATTTATATTCGAACATCTGTTTTTGAAGTTTGGTTGTCAGGTGTAGTCAGGCGGGTTTAACTCCGAGCCAAAACGTGGTCAGAATCTTTGGGTGACTTCACAAGTCCACTTCGATTTGTTTATGGTCACCGGCTACTAAATCAACCAATAGGAATCTTTTATTTTTGTTGCATTTTTCTGCTTTATTTACGTTTGATTGACAATTGACATTTACGTTTCCGACGCAATAAGTAACGATTATGAATTTTGGGAATTCACGATCTAATGAAAAATGGGAGAACAGGACCCGCAATTGGAACAAAATTACAGGTGGGATTCTTCCTTTGGTTGTTATTTCAGTGTTCCTAAAGTATTTTTTGAAATGTATTGCTTAATTTTATTTTAAACTGATGTACCTACATGTTTCCGTTTTCAGAACATATTTATGTTACCTGGGATCTATCTAATAATTGACGCTATCCAACACCACAATTACATCTTAAAAAGGTAAATATGTTTTCTATATTGCATTTTTTGTTCTTATTTTCAACATTTTTTTATATTTTATCAGTATATTAATAAATTTATTAATATTTTTCAGTGGAATCTGAACCGACAAAACTTTACTTGTTTTACAATATAACATTCTTTATCCACACTTCAATACATTCGCTTCTGTTTCTGGAGATGGTTACTAATAAATACAGTCATGGTGCATGATGCAGAGGTAATTATTATTTTTATAACTCTCATTTTACAAAAACGTCAGTCAAATTTAATGTATTTGAGTAGGCTTCTTTATATAAGTAAGTAGGTATCCTAGAACTTGGTTTAATATGAGAGTTATAAACTAACTAACTAACTAACCATCACGCCGTTTCCCCGCAGGGGTAGGCAGAGAGGACGGACCGCCACACAACTCGATCTTGGCACACACTCTTTGCCTCGTTCACATTCATACATCGTCTCATACATGCTCTTCTATTATTCCGACTCTTCACATGGCCCGACTCAAGTATCTGATTCACTTGGTCGTGCCATGTCTTCCTCGGGCGTCCCCGACTTCTTCTACCATTCACATTTGCATCATATATTCTCCTTACACTCCTTTCCTCGTTCATTCGCTCTACATGCCCAAACCATCGGAGAGTCCCTTTCTTAATCTTACACATCACGCTTACGTCAGCCTTGCATTCTTTGCGGATATCCACGTTTCTCTCACGATCGTACATGGTTTTACCACACATTCGCCATGAGAGTTATCATAAATTAAAAAATAAAAGACATGGAAGGAAATGTAACTACATACATACATAGGTATGTACTATAATACACATACACAAATGCAATAAAAATTGCATTATTTTACAAATTTCCATAACTGAACCAATGTAGTTTTTAGAAAATATAACTTATTATATTTTTTATGATTTCAGGGAAAATATGGTGAGCTGAGCTACTTTAAATGCCAAATAAACAAATATAATGTTTTTTTGAGCCCCTTATGAAGAATCAAACATCTTATGCAAACTTGTGTCTCCGTGGATCTTGGAAATATGATCAATTTATTTTTACTTGCTGAAAGATATAATAGGTACGTTCAAAAGAGAAATTTATCTTTAAAACAACGCCCTCATGTGGAAATTTGCTACAGAAATATAACCTGCTTATATTGTATTCTTGTTTAAAATATGTACATGTAATTCTCAGTTTTAAATTTTTCTGTTAAAAGATGAAAATATTTTAATTCAGTAGTTTTGTAGGAACGCATAATCATATTTCAATTATATATTCTTGTATTTCCTTTTTCTATATGTTTATAATAAAATTCTTATCATGTAATTACGAGTTTTATTTTTAAAATAATATTTTAGGCTAATGATTTTGGTGGTATTGGGTAGGCCCCGAAAGAAAATTATATTGTCTATGGTCGCGCATTGTTCTGTTGTTGCTTTCTCAATCTTCGTCTATGGTGCGTGACGTCACAGGTGATAATTTGATGGTGAAATAGTGACCAAATATTTCACGTACTAAAACCCGAAGTTATCGATCTAGTGGGTGGTTTGGTATATTTATGGGTGTAGTAAAGAGTTATCTGCTTGCTGCTATTCGTTTATTATTATTTCTGCTCTAGTATTATCTCTAATTTTTTTTTCTTCAATATGGCTGATACGATGTTTAATATCTTCGGAGATCATTTATCTAACCCTGCACACCGGCAAATATTGAGAGTTAATAAGACCGACGAAAACAATGGTACATTTTTTAAATATCATAATATTATTGTTGCAGAAACCACATGTTGCACGATTGTATAAACTGATTTTGTTTAATGTTCCCAAAGGTTCTGTGGGAAAGCCTGGGTTATCATCTGTACTGACTCCGACCAAGAAATCCATGAATTCGCTGACTCCAAGAGACTTCAAGAAGAAGTCGTTCCTCCACAATATGAGCACTCCCATCCAGAGTCATTCCAAGGGAGACTATCGCCGCGCGGCGTTGCAGTCCACCCAAAAGACCTTTTTGCAGATATACGAGGACACCCCGTTGCCTGCCCAGCCCCACATTTCACCGGAGGATATGATTCAGATTGAATACACAAGAAGAACGCATTTTGATGGTAAAATTTCAATATTATTGTTGCTTACCTAGGTAGAAAGTTTTCACTCGATTTTGTCATCTCCATTTATTTATATGGCGATTTAACATTACAACCAAAAATTAAACAGTTGAGGTGGTAATCGACCACCGCAACATGGGCATGTGCCTAGCATGGTGGTAAAAAAACCCTCAAATTATGTAACAAACAAATGAATAAATAAAACTATTTGCCGCTATATAAAGTATATACATATATATAATATGATTTAATTCTTTTCTATTGATTTATAAATAAAACACTTGTGTTGCAAAGTTTAACAAAGAAACGACATTTATGTTTATTTATAATAAAATAATAGAAAATAAAACAAGTGACAATTGATAATTACATTCCAAGTATTCCAACTGACACTACAGGATTCAAATTTAAATGGAATATATTGCCATTACATCTCCCCTCCCCCTGGAAAGAAAATTACTGCAAAATTTTCACTCATCTTCGATGTCCTCTTCATGGTTCATAAATAAAGGTGCTGGAGTTAACTTCGAGATGTGGAAAAAATTTGATTCAAATTTTTTTCGACCAGTGTTTATCTTGTAAATTGAGTTTGATAATTTTTCTATGATTTTGTATGGTCCGATTCTCAATTCGTCGAGCTTCTTCCTGTTAAGTTTGTTTCCATTCTCCACAAAAACAGTATCACCAACTTTGAAGTCAAAGTGTCTCCTGGTTTTATCGTAAATTATCTTGTTGTAATTATGTGACTTCATAGTATTTTCTAGAGCTTTTTTTCTCTCTTGAATCAAATCGATGCCGGTCTTCTTAAGTTTTAACTCATTTGGCAAAATCGTAACATCTGTGCCGTCAAGTAGGTACTGTGGCGCATATCCAGTAACAGTGTGCTCCGTTTCATTATAGTTTTTTACACAATTATGCGCTATAGTTGTCCAAGCTACTTTTGAGTCATTTTCGTTGATTTTGCATCTAATTTTATTGACCAGCGTTTGGTTCAATCTTTCATTTAATCCATTTGAGAAAGGTGAGTTCACTGCAGTAAAAATTATTGGAATATTTTTTTCATCCAAAAATTTTTTGAATTCTCTAGAATTGATACCCGGGTATTGGTCTGAGAGTATCATGCCAATGTCATTAGTTTCTGTGGAGTTTAAGAGTTTGATGAAATCATTGGTATTTTGAGTTCTTGACGTCAAAATATATGCAAACCTCGTGAAATGATCTGATAACAGGTGCAAGTATCTCTTTGTTGATCGTGAACCCCCAAAACCGCCTATTGTATCAATGGAACATATTTCAAAAGGTTTTGTTGCGGGACCCAAGTGGGACATCAATCCATATTTATTTTCACCTCTTGATTTGTTCTTTAAACATACTGCACAACTTTCGCAGGTTCTCTTTATATTATTTGTCATGTTTTCTGCTGTGTACCATGAGCTTATCATTTTTTGCATTTGTGTAATTCCTATGTGACCTAGTTCTGTATGAACATTTCTGATAAAGTCTATGCTGAATTTTTCTGATAGAATTATTTTTTCTCTTTTTTTTACTTTCTTGTAATAAACATTATTTTTCGATATCAATTTATCTCTTCTGCACTGTATCTTCTCATTTTTTACCTGATCTTTTAAGATATCTTCTAATTTTATTAAGTTGACAATTTTTAATTGCTCATCTGTATTTTCATTTGATTCCAGCACTGGGTTTCTGCTTAGACAGTCAGCTTCCAAATTTTGTTTTCCTGGAGCATATTTTATGTTAAAGTCATATTGAGAAAGATAATATGTTAAATCACCTAGCTCTTCATCGGTTCTAGATTTGAGATTCATGTTTTCCAGTGGTTTGTGATCTGAATAAACTGTAAATGGTTTACCTATCAACCAGTATTGCCAGTATCTCACTGCTTCTTTTATAGCTAAGCATTCTAAGTAAATTGCTTTTTTCTTTTTCTGGGCGCCATTTAGTTTTTTCGAAAAGTAAGCTACAGGTTTTTCTTTTCCATCAGACTGTGTTTGTTTTAAAATAGCTCCAATGCCTTCTAGAGAAGCATCTGTATATATATTAATTGGTAAATCTTGATCAAAAATTTCCAGGATTGGTTGTGAGCATAGTAGGTTTTTCATCGTTTCAAAAGCATTTTGGCATTTATCAGTCCAAATAAACTTTTGGTTTTTCCTTAGTAAGTTATGCAAAGGATCTAGTATTATTGCACTCTTCGGAATGTACTCATGATAAAAGTTGATTTTTCCTAGAAATTGTCTCACATTCTTCTGTGTTTTTGGAATAGGAAAATTCTTTATTGAAATCAAATTATCCTTTACTGGCTTGACTGAATTATTCTGAATTATATGACCCAGATATTTTACCATGTCTGATGCAAATGTGCATTTTGTAAATTTTAATCTAAAACCTTCAGTTTTGATTGCATTCAGCAACTTTGTTAAATGATCGATGTGTTCAGCAAAAGTTTTTGAAAATATAAGTATGTCATCTATGTAATTGACAGCAAAATCGGTTAGTTTATATTTTCTCAATATATTGCTTAATATCCTCTGAAAAATTGCCGGAGAGGTCTTTAATCCAAAAGGTAGGCAGGTCCACTGATAATGCCCCTCCTGTGTTACAAATCCTGTTTTTTTTTTGTCTTCAATCCGCAACGGAATAGACCAAAAAGCTGAGTTTATATCCAGCGTTGAAAAAAATTTGCAATTTCTGGTCTTTGTCATTAGGTCTTCAATCAATGGAAATGGTTGAGCTTGAGGTATTACTATTTTATTTAAGTCTCTGAAGTCTATGCATAATCTGGATCTTTTGTTTTCTTCTTTTTTAAATGCTAGAGTGACAGGTGCAGCAAATGGGCTGTACGACTCTTCTATCAGTTTATTGTCTATTAATTTTGCTATTTGCTCTTCTATTTCCTTTTTATCTTCTACGCTGCATCTGTAAGGCCTCTTACTACAATATTTATCCACCAATAAGTCTATCTTCGCTTCATATCCATTAACAGTACCAACATCGTATTTACTTTTCGCAAACACTGATGTGTATTTGCCTATTAGTTCATTTATTTCTGTTTTTTGATCATTATTTAAATGATTTATTGTTATTTTAAAATCTTCTTCTTTAACATGTTCATTAAAATTAATTTGGTGTTTTTCTATAATGTTCTTATTTTCAGAATGTTTAAATTCAGTATTTGTTTTCATATTTGTAGAATTTTCTTCTTTTTTATTTGTATTATTCAGGCAGATTTTCTGTGATATTTGTAAGTCTTCACTTTGGATTAGTTTGAAGTCTTTTATCATGTCTAATCCAATCAAAAAATCATACTTAAAATTGTGTTCATCAATAATGTACACATCAACATTTTTCTCCAATTCAAAAATTTTAATCTTCAACGTTGTCAAACCACTCGTTTTTTTAACACCATTAATCGTTACTAAATTTGCTTCATTCAAATTGTTTCCTTTTCTTTTTAGTTTCAAAAACTTAGAATTAATTAGAGAAACATTTGAACCTGAATCATAAATTCCGTATATTTTTAATTCATCATTTAGTAATAGTTTGACTTTGATTAATGGTGTTACTATTAGTTTTTTTAATCATTTTCATTTATCTCAGTCTCTATCACTGAATTGTTTACATGTTTAATGGCATTTCTCTTAAATTTTTCATCCTCTTTTGTTTTGAACCAGCATGTGGCTTCAGGGTGGTAACGAGTGCCCTTATTCAATTTCTCACAAATTTTACATGGCTTTTTATCCTCATTTTTATTATATTCTGCATTCCCAAATGTTCTCCTATTTATGAATCTTTTTTTGTTGACGATATGTTCATACTTGTTTATTTCATTAAATAAATCCACAGTATCTTGTAATCCTTCTCTATCGATCTTGTTAAGTATGAATTCTGGTAGTCCGGAAGCAACAAGATCTATCAAAGTACCGGTGTCGATTGATCTTCTCATATCCAATAGAAGTTTTTCTTTTCTCATAGCATAATCCAACAGAGAACCATCTTTGTATCTAAATAATAGTGCGTAGGTGACAGGGTTCCATCCTTTGTTTGCGAATGATTCACAGAATTTGTTTTTCCATGTTGACCACTCTGAGTTCATTGTTAGTTTAATAATCATGGAACTATACCAATCTACACAACTTTTATCCATGAACAATCTTAGTATTTCTATTTTTTTTTCATCCATGGTCACATCAAATCGTAAACATTCTTTTTCAAACACTTCTATCCACTGGCTTGCATTTGTATTTTTACTACAGAATTTTTCTATAACAAAATTCTCAGCAATGTTTTTGAGGCTCTGTTGCTTATCTTCCATTAATTTTACCATCAATCTTCCCAGTGTATCTTCTTTTTGATGTACTTGTAAACTTTCTTCTTCCAATTCTTCGAGGTATTGGTCTCCGAACTGTAGGTTTCCATCTTCGTCTACATATGTTTTTTTTAGTTCTTCTGTCATTGTTACCCAGACTCTTCTAACCTGGTATCTTTTTTTTAAACTATTTTTTACTTTGCCAAAAGCACCACTTTTCATAATCTCCTTGTGATGGCTGGCGGATTGTAACATTTCTGGTATTGTAAACACTTTTTCATCACTTGTGACTATTTTTGTAATGCTAATAATATTTGACTTGCCATCGCCTCCAGGTAGTAGCGTAAATTCAAATTGAAGTTTCTCCATTTGTGGTTACGAAAAATGTCGTTTTATAATATGATTTAATTCTTTTCTATTGATTTATAAATAAAACACTTGTGTTGCAAAGTTTAACAAAGAAACGACATTTATGTTTATTTATAATAAAATAATAGAAAATAAAACAAGTGACAATTGATAATTACATTCCAAGTATTCCAACTGACACTACAGGATTCAAATTTAAATGGAATATATTGCCATTACATATATATTATTAAGTTTATATTGGTCTCTTTTGTTTGGCCTCCTGCATTTATTTGATAAACTGGCTTCTATTGGAGATAATATTATAATATGAATCAATCAATAAATCTTAAACATACCTAATAGATTTGTCGATGGAGAGAAAACTCTCTGTCTGATAGTGGAATAGTTTTTACAATATGATCCGTCCCATTGTTTTGAAAAGGCAAAAAGAGATGACTGCAACCGCAAAGAGATATTACCTTTATGACTTAGCATATTTATTGTTTTTCTTCACATGGTCAAACTGTACAAGGCAATTGAAAATAACTTTTTTGTTTTAAGATTTTGGCTCAATATACACGGCTTCGGAGTTGTCTTTTTGAAAAACAGTTATGTAGGTACTATACCTCATTTATTTTGATATGAACTTTATTGTTTTTTTACTAATGCTGTAGGTTGTGATTAGTTTAGCCGTTAAACTAGATCTGGGTCATTTTTAGGGGTGCTAATTAATCATTAATTTATTTACCAAAGGCTCTGTCCTCACAATGCCGACAAGTACCAAGCAATATTTGAACATTAATGCAAAGTCCTGTAATATTATTATGATTACAACTGATTTTGTTTGCCCTTTTGACTGCAATTTTTTGTTTAGCTGGAACGCTAGCTGCGGGCTGTGGACAAGGCTAATGAGTTACTACTGTAGTCCTCCAAGTCTATAGAAGTAACCTTGACCTTGCAATCACTGATTGTTTGTGACTTGCAGATGACGGAGACTTATCCGACAGCGACCTGGTGATGACTGATGAACACATTGACAAGCTTGTGATGAATCTACCAGGAGGAACTCCACCACACCCAAAGCCAAACCACAAGTTTGAGATGAATCGACCGATGATGCATTTGGATTTGGATGGTGATGATTTTACAATTTAAACTTATTGGAATCAGAATAATAACAACCGAGCTCTTAAATAAAGTAACTTTTGTAATGTTAGTTGTAAGCAGACAGGCTTATATATTATATATATCATGCTGAAAAATCACTTGATGTTGTCTGCCTGGTCGTTTTTCTTGAATTGCTATCTCGGAGTCACATATTTGTTCTTTTGGCAATAAATCTTAAAAGTTACATCCCTCAGAATAAATAATCATTGTAGACATAGATGATAGAAACAAGTGAGATGCGGCATGAATAGTATTGCCGTATCCGGACTGTCATCATTATTGAGATCTCTGTCCCAACAAAACCCATAACCTATCCTGATTTAAACCTTCACAATGCAGCAACGCTGTTTTCTAACGTTTCTAACATTTATTTATTTGTAACGTCTATTTACTAAGATTTTCTGTGGCCATGCTGACTATGAGAGAGTATTATTATTTTCAGATATTTTAGTAGATTCACCCATGCACCTGGGAGAGGTTGCAGGGGTAACAGGCAATGATGCGCGGCGACACTGGTACATTTTTTATGTAGCCACTTATGGCAACCCTAGCCATGCACCCTGAACCAATAACAATATAAAACCGTACACACAACATTGTTCACCTACACTACTACAAAAGACATATTAGGCATAGCTCCGTGCTGTATATCCTTTTGTTTCTATTAACTATTCTATATTTCTGTTAAAATAATATGTAATGTGAAATATCAAAAAAATCTTCACAAGGCAATAGTGCTTGGAAATCCAAAAAGTTACTAACCTGAATGCCATCTATACTGCCGTAATAAGTAAAAACACAGAACCTTCCTTGAGAGTTCCAAGAAAGACACTGTTTTTACTTAACACGGCAGTATAGTTCAGCAACCATTGATATAACGTTGTTGGTGGATGGTAGCAACATATTTATCAACGGATTTGGTTGGAAGAATAATTTTTCACAAAAATGCAAATTATCCAAATATTATTATTATTTTCAGATATTCTCTCCGATGACATCTTCAGTGGTTCCCAGGATGACCTGAATACCAGCGACATGGATATTCCACACCCTTTTGATTTCTAATAAACTGTTCCTCGCTTTTTGAGTCTGAATCAATTAAAATATTGACTAAAGCTTGGAGTTACTTTTATCTGTTGAAGTAAACTGTGATTCTACAATGCGATACCTAGATTTAAATTACAGTATGGAAATATGTATTCACTCACTCTAAAAATTTAATGATACAATTATAATAAAGTATGTGTGATAAAAACAGATTTTCTTCTATTTTGATATATTCATTTCAAAAATACCATTTTAAATTAAACATTTCCTTTCCGTGTAATTAGTTTCCTTGCAAAGCATTATAATAAAATATACTTGTACATAATATTGTGTTGGAATATACATATATATTTCTGTACCCTAAAGCAGGGGTCTCCAAACTTTTCACTCATACAGATTACTCCACTAAGTTCCAAGGTCCAAAACCGTTTTAATTTTCCTGCCATTATTTATGATTTCTAGACTGGTCGCCGAGTACGCGCCTTTAGCAAGCATATGCTTGCTAAATTCGCTAGTTCGATTACTATTGCGTTTTACTTGTGTGAGAAAACATTCTCCAAAATGAAGTACACAAAGAATGTTTACAGATCTAAAGTTAACCGATGAGCATCTTAAATCTCTTTTAATAATTGGTACAAGTTAAATTGGTCCACAACTACAAACTATTGTCAGTGGAAAATCACAATAGGCCACTTGCATGGATTTCATAACGACTTAGAAAAAATCGTGTGGATAGATTTTTTTACTAAGATTACGAAAACGTTAGTAAAATTTTTCAGAAATGTATGGTTTTTTTATATTTTTAAATAAATAAATCTATTTTTTGAGCTCCTGACGTCACTACATGAAAATGTCCTGTCTCCGATTATGTTCCCTTAAGTTTGTAAAATTCCACACTGATTATTTTTTTTTATATGGTGACACTTTGATTTCCGGCGAATTTTTGAATTTGACATTTAACGTTCACTAGATTTATTGTTTGTTCTCTGCGAACTTATCCTTTGGTTTGACTTTTTGATAAAGACAGCGGTGTTCTGACAGATGTTATAAAGAGAACCCCATACAATTTCATGCCATTTTTGAGACATTCGTGTGGAAAACATTATTTTTTTAAAAATGATTTATATAATTATATATTATGGCTATGTAATTATCGTTTTTTCGCACCAATAAAATTATGTCCTGTCTTTCCTGTTTATAAAAAATGGTCTGATTTTTCAGATTGAAATTTTCAAAAAATCACCAGGGTTTCAAAAATACGATTAAAAAAAAAAAAATATGCAACGTTTTAGAATATTTGCCTAAACCAGATATTTTTTTTTTAAATGTGATGTAATTGGCCTATCATAAATCTCATTAGTATTTTGTATGTTATAATGTTTATATGTTACACGTTTATGTGTTTACATTAGAGATGCCACGAATATTCGGCTACTATTCGGTATTTGGCCTATTCGGCTACTTTTTTTACTATTCTTACTTGGACACTGTTTTGCTTTTGCTGACCACCACTTGTAAGGCTCTGCTGTCCGATCTAGGCGAACAGTTTTCATGTAAAAAATTAATTTAATTTGCGAAATGTACCTAATTGATTTTTATGAATTTATGAAAACGATTTTTAATTCATGAGTTCAATTAATTTTAATTTATGAAAACATTTTTAATATGTTGAACTCATAAATGAGTTGTAGAAGACGTTTATGAGTTCTTCCCGTTCTCGTGTGAAAAATTTCAATTGTATACAAATGTTGGGCGCGCATTCGGCGTGTTTCCCGCCAATCAATGACACTAAGTTCCTCGGTCAGCATTTCCGCCGCCTGTGCTCTAAAGGTTGCAATCTGTTTATTAAGACAGGGGAATTTATTAGGGACCACCTGTTTCTGCAGATTCAAACGCTTTTTCTAGTATTTTTTTTATTTTGGGGCTCCAGACCAGAGGTGGCTGCTAAATTCAACAGTCGGGCTCACTTGCAATTTATACAGGGTCACTATCTGCGGGCCCTGTATAGTAAGCCCGGCTTCTGAGAAGCTAACTTGACTGCCTTCGATGGAGCCTGGAAAATGATGTATAATCATCTCCTTTCGGAAAGTACCACTAGTTTCTGAAAATATTTGGTTTAAAAAAAAAGCACTTCGACCATTGTTATGTGTGATTTAAAAGATTTTAAATATTACCATTTAAAATCTTTTTAGCATTTTTTTCTTTCCAGTGTCCACATTTTTAAAATTTTTATGGGAATAACTTTTGAAGGTTATACCGAGAGTATTTTTATTGTTGTTTTTTTTTTAATAATAAATGGAACCTGTTCCTGCCACTTGTCTCCAGAACTTTCGCAGACTCCTTTAGAGAAAACGATTCAGCAATGTTATGCGATAATGGGCTTTGAAGAAAGCTTCTTTAGAGCTCAAAATCGCATATCATCGGCTTATCAGATGGAACATTGTCATTCCAAAGGTTTGATACTGATTTTATTGTTTCTTTTAATTCCACTTCTTATATAAATAAATAAAATAAACATGAAAACACATATTTATTATGTATTAGCTTTTACCCGCGGCTTCGCTCGCATGGTTTTAGGGGGAAATCTATACATATAAAAATCAAAATATGCTAGCTTCTGGGTTTGTAGTTCCCGGCATGCGTTGCTATGCCACTTAATGAAGATATTGTTTCTCCCTGCGTGTCCTTTCCCTTCGTCCCATTCTTCTTCCGCCTCCTGTTCGTTTTCCGCATCCCCTTCCCCTCACGCGTTCCCGCTCTGCCTTCTCCGCTTTCCCTCTCCCCACTCCCCTCCCCGCTTCCCCCGTCCCAAGAACCCCCCTCCCGATATCCCCTCCCCGCTCCCGCATTCCACACATTCAGTCCCTGTACATTTATATTTCTAACAGCACGCTTGCAACCTATTTCAATTTTTTTATACTAATTTCATAAAGCCAGAGCTCACCAGTATATATATAGAAACCTTTGTTGACACTCACAACAACTCACCAAGGTTTCATCGCAATCGGATGAACGGTTTAGCAATGCATAATTTCATGATGCCATGCAATTCAATATGCTATTTTTGGACTTCTCCAGCTACCTCTCAATCATTAATACCAAAAGGGTTACGGATCAACTTTTGAATACCTTTCAATTCGGCTTTGTAGTAAATTTAAGTAAATTAATAAATTTTTCGTTGACCACGTTTTAGATCTCGCGGACCACCGGTTGGGAACCACTGCTTTAAACCAACAACCCTTTTTAGATTGTTTATTACTAGCAGACCCGGCCGTACCTTGCTGTGGCTCACTATTGTATACAGAAACTATTGCGGGCATGCACACATCAAATCCCCAAAGTTTCATCTCAATCGGATGAATGGTTTATCAACGCATAGACCCCATACAGACATACAAACCCAGAAACAAATATATTTTGATTTTTATATATGTATATAGATAAACTCATTTTCATTTATACAAATTTCATAACGCCAGAGCTTACAATTATAAATAGCCTACAACCTTCTGGTTGGGAACCACTGCTTTAAACCAACAACCCTTTTTAGATTGTTTATTACTAGCAGACCCGGCCGTACCTTGCTGTGGCTAACGAAACACAACTTCACGCCATTACCCAACCTTTATTCAATTCAATTTATTTATTCTTTTAAAAACATTACAAAATTAAACATTTTAATTTGTTTTTAAAATACAATTGTAAGAGTATTACATTAAACATAAATATAAAACAAATGGTAGGCAAAAACTATACAAGCATTAATAGAGCTTGCCTTTTAAAAGCAGCTTCACTAACGCTAAATATATCGATATCCGAATTAATTCTGTTCAACAGCAAGATTGCTCTCCCGATCGGCATGACCATTGGCAAGTTAGTCCTGCAAGCTGGAAGATAGAACAGTCTATGCTGTTGGTGGCGAAGATAACCATCGGGAACATAGAAGTGAATGCCTTTAAAGATAGCTGTATTTTCAAACCATCCACGAATCAATCTGAAGAAATGCGTAGCAATGTGTACATCCCTTCTGACCCGTAGATGGTTCATTCCGAGCATACCCAAAAGAAAGTCGGTAGGATAGAGCCACGGGTAATAGCCATATTCCCTCATGTACAAAAATCTCAGAAATTTTATAAATTTTATAACCTATGCCATCTGTTAAATCAAATCCTGCCCGTTTGCCAGCCTGCTGCCTGACACAAAACCTTGCAAATTATATGCCTAAAAACTTCCTTATGAATCACTCTATCTACTGATGAAAACTGTATAAAAATCCGTTGCGTAGTTTAAAAGATCTATGCGCACAGACAGCGTGAGCGACTTCATTTTATACCATGTAAAGATGGTTCGCTATTGTTTTTAAATATCTACATGTGGGAAAGTAAATGGAGTGTGGCGAACCCATCGCTCAGGGAGTGGAAACACAAACCTGCAATAGCCATCCCAAGCCAAGGTGTGAGCTACCGTGCTCAGGCTGAATGTCCTGGGGAACAGTGTCACGAACAGTGCCTCCGAGAAACAAGGTCGCATCTCGGAGTATTTAGACCTTACTCCAGCACTCGGGGCTCTGCTGGAGTGGACCTTCTATTTCCCTGGTAACTCGTGGGACAAAAAATTGGACCATTTGAAAACTAGGGGGCCTTTTAAGAACCTAGGAGTGCTGAGGCCACCTCCGTGGACTTCCTTCCTTGGGCCTATATGAGGAACCAAGAGGAGAAGCCGTGGAGATGAGAGCTGAGGCCACCTCCATGAACTCTTCCCTTGTGGGGCCTTCAGGGAACCAAGGGGAAGGGCATTCTTCCGGCGTGGGGCCTTCGAGGAACCAAGGAGGAGTGAGGTGGAGAGATGATGTCCTCTTCCCATGTGGGGCCTTCAGAGAACCATCTAGGAGTGAAGAGGAGAAATGAGACCATCTCTGTGAACTCTTCCCGTTTGGGGGCTTTGTGGAACCAAGGAGGAGTGAAGAGGAGAGATGAAGTCCTCTTCCCTTTTGGGGCCTTTGTGGAACCAAGGAGGAATGAAGAGGATAGATGGAGTCCTCTTCCCTCCTGGGGCCCTCGGAGAACCAAGGTGGGGTGGACTATTCCCTTGAGGGGCCTTTAGGGAACCAAGGGGAGGTGGACTCTCCGTCGTGGAGCCTTCGGGGAACTAAGGAGTGGAGAGGAGAGATAAAGCCCTCTTCCCTCGTGGGGCCTTCAGGGAACCAAGGACGAGTGAAGAGGGGAAATGTTGAAAATTGTCGAACCAGAAGATATAGCTTCATTCCCAATAAGAACTCTGGTGAACTTTATTAAAGGGACTGGGTTGTTGTTAAAGGATTGAGGTAAAATGGGAGATAGCACAATGGGCCTATGGCCTAAGTGCTCACGGGAACTAATCGTAAACCGTCTCCGCCAAGAATATTTTTTTTTTTTTTTAAATGTTGTATACAGGGTACTATAAGGACGTACTTGGTTTACTTTAACCAAAAACATAAAAAAATGATAGGTGTTGGAAGGTTGGAGGCGGGGTGAAGGGTTGGTTGGTTACTCGGTTGAGAGACAGTGACGACATGCGCAAGATTTTTTTTGGTTTGATTTATAGAAAAAAAATTTACTCAAAAAAATCACTGGAGATCAATATTTTATTTACATTTTTTACTCCAAATAATGTCAGGAATCACTGGTTAAAATAAATCAAGTACGCCCCATAACACTCTGTATACTAGTATTATGTATAGGTATCTTGATCTTGTGGTCTACCATTTTGCAAAGGATCAACAACCAACACCCAGACGGGTACCCTAAATAAATGCAGTCTATTAATTTTAGTTGGAAATGTAAGAAATTGCCATTATCATTATGATGGACTTTTACCATGAATTATAAGAAAATGCAAGAAAAAAAAGTTTATAAAATAGTTGTTGATTATAAAAGAGCTCTAATTTTAGAGGCTGATAATCTAAAGACTAAAGATCAGAATCTAAAATAACATATTGTGTTGATTTTCGTTCTATTGAATGATCTTAATATGAGGAGGCCAATTTTCGGTTTATTTATCTAAAGCAAATATTTCGATTATGCCCATCACCATTATCAACAGATTTGATAAAAGATTAATTTTGGAGGCGGTAATGGGTACCGCCGCCCCGGGAACCTTTATTGGATAACCAACACCTCTGCCATAGGTCACCCCAAGTGGTCCGCTAGGTTTGGTGACTAAGCAGGGGTGCCTGGGTTCATGGGGTGAGGTTTGTCTAGATCTTGGAGGCGGATGACCAGGACATACTGAACCCCAGATTCCTACCCACCCCTCTAACCCCTTTCCTTCCCACAACTCTCCTTCCTTTCCTAAAAAAACCCTCCACACAGCATCCCCAAAGATGACATAGGCCCGAGGGAAATTATTTTCCTCAGGGCTTCCTGCGTGGAGCTCATGTAAAAAAAAAAACTCAATAAAAAGCTGTGAACTGAGTTTCAAAAGGAAATGCACACTGTGAAACACATGAAAGAACTTTCTTGTACTGTTTTTTTCGTTTTAATGTTTTTTCCATTATAATTTTTTTTTTCTTTTCTTTTTCTTCTTTCATTTCTGCTATTTATTTCTTATAAATTTTACTAACAATTTTTTTTCCAAAATATGTATTTTGATGTAATATTAATATTTTATGTACGTGTCTCAATATAAAAAAAATGTAAATGTCAAAAGAACCCGTTGACACACTGATACAAATCAGTTTAACGGGACAATAAAAATGTAAATAAATAATAAAGGAATTTATTAATAAAAAAGGCCATTTCAAGAGTATGTATGAGACGACGTATGAATGTGAGTATAGCACGGAGTGTGCCAAGACCGAGTTGTTTGTCGGTTCAACGTTCAACCTCTCCAGTTAGTCAGAACTTTATGTTTTGGTTTTGATGCAGGTTTGTCCAAAACATAAATATTTCGTTTGTCCAATTCCAATGTCCACTGTCCACCCCTAATCAACTAGAGCAGAGAAATAACTTTCTGTTGTCGATATTTCTATGGAAAAATTGGGTCAAATGTCAGTGGGTTTGAACGTTTTGAATGTTTTTCATCTGATAGCTGTTTTCAGCAAGTGCACAATCCTGACATATTATGCACCAAAATATTATATGTGATCGTCAAAATGCTAAAATGTGTTTGTGTGCATTTTAAAAGTTAATTACGACTCCTGAATAGTATAATTGTACGGTAATTTGTGTCGTGTCAGTACTGTCTTGCTTGTCATCTGACATTTTCTGAAACCTTACATCGTACATGGAGGGGACACAGTGAAAATATATTTATATATGTTTTAATCCCTTGGCTATTTCCGCGACACAATCTGTTATTATCAGAGAAGACCAGTTGATCCCCGTCCGAAGAATGTTAAAATCTTGATTTTCTCACTTAACCAAAAATCATAAAATGCCGGAAACAAAACTGAAGGACCTTTACAAGGGAAAATGTATTGACGATCTAGATCACAAAGTTCCCAAATTAAAAGAAAAAAAAGCCATGATGTATGTATTTTTTTTACATTTCTTGCTCTGCCTTTTATTATAAGCACTCATGTTATTTAATGTTTACACAATCAAACAAAACAACATTGATACTTGGATTAACTACAACTTTACAAATTTGTGCAATATTTAATGTGTCAGTTTAGGGGGGCATCAATTACGTGAGCACAAACGGTGGGGGGGTCCAGCAAAATCTCACGTTACTTGAAAAAAATATACGAATTGGCCCAAATTTATCTCACCGAGGGGGAGGGGGGGTCTAGATTGGAAGAAAAACTGCTCACAAAATTAATGGATGCCCCCTAGTATGATGACATCCACTGCGCACATTATTATTGCCTTCTTATCTTACACATTTTCTTACACATTTACTCTTTATGTCTACCTAGAACCATTGAAAGTCCGGCAATTATACAAAATTAGGAATCATTATCTTAGAACAAAAATATGTCGTGTCTCTTCGGTTTAATATATTTATGAATTTATTTTCATTTACTTCTTAGTTTCTTCATTTTAATTTTTTTAGTTCTGTTGTGTTGCGTGTATTATTTTGCTAGCTAATATGTACGATAAAAACAGGAAAAATTTAAAGCAAAACCACCAATTATTT
Source organism: Limnephilus lunatus (assembly GCA_917563855.2). NCBI lineage: Eukaryota > Metazoa > Arthropoda > Insecta > Trichoptera > Limnephilidae > Limnephilus > Limnephilus lunatus. The sequence goes on along the minus strand of OU830596.1, from coordinate 82,799,147 downwards.
CCTTTCTTCTACATATTAAGATAATCTCACATGATTAAAAAAATATGAAGTTTATTTTTTCATTGTGTCATTCTTATCTATAAAATTGTCATAAATAAATTATAAACTGTGAGTAAACAAAATATTTTTCTGGATAACCCCTTCACTGCTGAACAATTAGATACATAAGTACCATTGAATATAAAATAACATTTTTAATTTTATTCATTCTAATGAAAAAAAATTGCCGAGCGCCATCTGAGTGTATTTTCGTCATAACTTATTTGATTTTGCAAAATTATGTTTGTGCAAATTGTGCCATCCAGATAATGTGTTTATATATTTGTAAAAATAATATCATAATCTTCCATATAGATAAATGATTTAAACGTTTCCATATGTATACGCCGGCTTTTAAGTGGTTAAATCAATATTTTGTAGTTCTGTATAAAAATATAACTAGCAGTCAATTGACTACGCATTGTTAAAGCATTAAAAAAAGTTTAGCATAAGAAAATCAAAAACACAACAGAAAACATCTGCGCTTGGTGCATATTTCACACTGCATCAATGACTGCGGACTTGCATTGCTTTCGTGCATGTTGCAATTATAAAACTGTCTCTTTTCTGTAAAGAAATATCGTGTATTTGTACAGGGCCGGCCCTAAGCCAATCTGCGCCTGCTGCAAATAAAATTTTGGCACCCCTCGTCAAAACCAGTAGCCTAAGTAGGTGATCAAGTGATCACTGTAATCAATAATACTTGGATGATTTTAATGTTAGCACCATTTTTATGAAAAATAATCGCAAGGGCAATGTGTTAGTACTGTTAGTTGTTAGGTATTGTCAGCAATTCGGCACCCGGAGCAGACTGCTTCAATTCCGTTGCGCCCATACACATCTGTAGATACACAATACCTATGCTGATAATGTGCCAAGACTAAAAATTTGACATGTAGAATGTATAACTCAACACTCTTTTTTTTAATACAATTTTCTATTGTTCAACTATTCACTGAAAGTTTTCAAAATAATAGGTGAGTGTTAACTCACCTTATAGTAAAGCTGCATTATGTGAAAGTAATTAAATTGTCTCTCAACTTCTTCCCATAGTCCTATTTGGGTCGGAGATCGCCTCGACAAGGCGCAACCAGGCATCCCTGTCCTGCACTACCTCGGCGACCTCCGTCCAAAGTAGGTGCAGCCTCTGGAGTAGCTTCTCCCAACTTTGTGGAAGTTTTCCCTTTGGAATCACATTCAGAATTTTCAGTGGAATTCGGTCTTCTTGCATTCTTAATACATGAATGAGTTACCTTAGTTATGACTTTTCTATGAAAATTGTACTTTTACAAATCCATCTTGCAGGCTCTGCACTAGTGCGGTGAAACTGCAGGCCAAGGCCATGGACGAACTCCGCAACGGGGACCAGGAACTAGCTTACATCAGTCTGATGAAGTTCTTGGCCGTCGTTGAACAGTTGAAGCAGGCTCCGGACTATCAGCACCAGAAGAAGAACGTTGTGGCCAGCCTGACCCGGGACATGGTGCACAGGGCACTGGATTCGGCGGAGAATTTAAAGAAAGACTTAGTTGAACGGTGTGTTTTTTTTTTTTTTAAGATATAGCACTCCCCACACGGTCCCTCGGAGCGACTGAGTCCCGCGCCACGAAAAGTAAAGACCGATAGGTTTACAGCGCAGTTCACTATGAGACTTTTCTGCGCGGCGGCCTGAAGTGGCGCGGGACTTGGTCGCTACGAAGTGTGCGTGTGGGAGGTCCTTATGTCTCATGTAACCACTGCTCTCGAGGCAATCTCCCTTTCTGATGTTATGTTTTTCTACGGATTTTGTTAATTTCCATTTCTAATGTATTGTTTTTCTATGGATTTTGTCAACCTCTCTATGCTCTCTGTAGTGATTTTTTTTAAGACTGTCAAATGTTAATAGTTCTTGAGGTGATTCATTAACATACGCCATGTAATTTTGACTATTCATAGAGAAATTCATGAAGAAGAATTGGACAAATGTTCCGAATTCCACCTCATGCTTAATACACATTTTAAAAAATAATAATACTTGGTTTCTACTTAATTACTACAAGAAACTTTAAATATACAAGTGACAAACACTTTGCATCAGTTAGATAACAATGAGAAACTACAATTTCAAAATGGAAAATAATTATATAACTTCTGAAATGCTGATGCAAAATTTCCCATTCTATTTTCGTAATAACTTGAAAATTATATATTTTTTTAAATTGTACCGTCGTACCAGATAATGTTTTTATATATTTATAAAAATAATATATAATCAATTTTTATAAAAAAAAACTTTCTTTTTATACTTTTTTTTAAGGTTATTCCCATCAGTGAAATATATCGTATTAGAATAAGTTAACAATAATAATCTAAACGAAAATATGAAAGAGAACAAGACAAAGAAAAACAGAAAATAATGTGGCAATAGCGAAATTGGTTAACGGGCTCGTCCCGGTTAGACGGAGAGGTCTGGGTTCGAGTCCCAGTTGCGACCATTGTCTTTTTCTGTTTTTCTGTGTCTTGTTCTCTTTCATATTTTCGTTTAGATTACTATTGTTAACTTATTCTAATATAATATATAATCTACCAGATGTAGTTTCCCCAAAATAGCTAGTTATATATAGAAAAACGATGTTTTTTATTTATTGTTATTAAGTTTATTTTGTAGAACTCCATTTTAATTTTTATTTATTTTATAAATTCAATAATATAATTATTTTATGTATAAAAACAGTTTTTTATAAACGAGTTCTGCTTCGTAATTATTATTATGTGTTACAGCTGTTTCGCCCTCTAAAGGCATTATCAAACTGTGGTTGTTACCACCTACAGACGATGTATTTATAACATTTCTAGACAGGTACTTATGACGAAAAAATGAAATGCTTTTATTTTTATTACCTGTCTCCCTTTTAACTTCCCAGTAAAATGATTGAAAATATTAGTGGTTAAGTTTCCCAATTAGTGCATTGTTTAATTTTGACTGAAGGTCTGGTCGATAGTTATGCCATTAAATAAACCCGTGATGATTCATCGGCTTACTTTATAACACAACACTATAACACAACACTATAACACACACTACACGTGTTATAAAGTAAGCCGATGAATCATCACGGGTTTATTTAATGGCATAACTATCGACCAGACCTTCAGTCAAAATTAAACAATGCACTAATTGGGAAACTTAACCACTAATATTTTAAATCATTTTACTGAGAAGTTAAAAGGGAGACAGGTAATAAAAATAAAAGCATTTCAATTTTTCGTCATAAGTACCTGTCTAGAAATGTTATAAATACATCGTCTGTAGGTGGTAACAACCACAGTTTGATAATGCCTTTAGAGGGCGAAACAGCTGTAACACATAATAATAATTACGAAGCAGAACTCGTTTATAATAAACATTTTTTATACATAAAATAATAATATTATTGAATTTATAAAATAAATAAAGATGTTTTTTATGGTATCCTTGGGGATATGCTGGTGTTAAAATGGAGCTTAATAACTGTTTCTTTAGAAAAAATTGATAGTTTGATGTCTTTATTTGACGCCATGTTTTGACATAATAATATTATTTTATTTTATTTTTTAATTAAACCCAAACTAAGGACCGATTTTAGGTTCTTATCCACTCGAGCGATCTAAACTGATTAGAGTGCTAAATAGCCAATGAATCTGGCTGAACTTTACCGTCCATACCATATTTTTAGGATTTATAAATAAAATAATCCAAAACTTTATAAACTCGCGAATTCTGAAATATTTTTGAAATTGCCGTTCGTGATATTTATTCTGGGCTCCATTAAATATTTTCCATTTATGTAAGTACTGTATGGCTTATTCGTTAGTCACACATAGAAATAAATATATATTGGAAGACTCAATTTTTAATCATTAACAGCGGCTGTTTGAAAGTTTTGTATGAAAATATATTTTATAGAATTTGGTTTCGCCAACTATCAAAATGCACTAAATTAGGATATTGAATACACCTACCAAAGAGAACTTAAAAAAAAAAATCATTTCATTGGTAATTACTTAAGTAGAGCCTTTAAGTGCTACAACATTAGAAAGATACATTCACTGTCTACAATCGTCAATAAGAATAATCTTGATTGTTGCTTTATTTGGTTCAAATTATCATTTCACACAGACAGCCAACAGGCTGAAATTATCATAATATAAAATGGTAAATTGTGCGAAAGCCGCCGCATGCCGTTACACTTTTAATAAGCATAGATTTTAAGAAGTAAACTGTTTCTAAACTTAATTACCAAAAGAAACATCGGTTTCAGTCCGGATAGACGGAAAAAATATGCATTAAAATTCAAAAAATTAAATGTAAAATACACGATGTGTAGATTTTCCACTTTCTTTTGAAAAAAATAAACAATTTTTTGTTTCACATAACACATAAATATGTAATAAAAGTCTATCGAAACAAATTTTTGATCATTTCAACAATCTCACATTCGAGCACAAACATTTGTTAACCTGAAAATATACCATATTGAATTTTAAATTTCTCCAGAAGCGCCTGAGATAGGTCGATATAAGACAGATAAGCGTCTGAGATATGTCAATATCCACAAGTGGTCGGAAACCACGTTACTAAACAAAGTCGAACTAGCCAACTTTAGCCTCGCGTCGGCACTGCTTGGCACGTAGCGTGCTTGGTGCTCATTACACTCACACTCCTTCACCATATCCCTGTGTCGCATCGACAACTACATACGAATGTGACAAATATTTATTTGAATATGTAGACGTTGAATTTATTTAAAATTTAAGAAATTTTAATTGAATAGGAATTACTTATTTAAAATTAACAATTTTGAGGCTTCTTTCTTCGCAGCACATCTGTGACTTATTGCGGCACACAGTTTGACCGACACTCTGATACAATTTTTTATTTTTTATTTGCATATTAACTTTGTCCCACTCACTTTTCTGTATATTTATTTACCCAAGACACAACTATTAATGTCGATGGAGATGGTAAAAAATGCATTTTAAAGTTCCATTTTTTCTCAATCAAATTTCAAAATTTCGCATGCAACCACCGTGGTTTTGTTATTTGCATCATCTGAAATTTGAGGTAAATTAAGTTTGAAGGTTAGGAAATACGGATAGATTATTAAAATAACCCAAATAAGAACCTATTTTGTCCCTGTTTTTCCACCTCTCCCCGACGTATATATGTAGTTGTTTCTAGTAATAACTAAGTTGAAGTCAAGTGTTATTTTTTTTTTGTGTATTAAGCGGCATTTTGCAACTTTTCCAAGAATTGCACAGCTCACCATTTCTCCTTTTGTTTCTATTATATTTAATTTTACCCCATTTAAGGTATAAGATGGAAGAGCAAGCCAAGATGAGACAAAAAATAGATTCCGACCGACTAAGAGCGAAAGAATCTCAGCAAATTTACATTCAGCCCGTCAGCGACTTGCCACGTATGTACTATTCAGGTTCTATCATCATCTTTGTATACTATTCACATTCTGTCATCATCCTTGTGCACCATTCACATTCTATCATCTTTGTGTACTATTCACATTCTATCATCATCCTTGTGTACTATTTATTCACATTCTTTCATCATCCTTGTGTACTATTCACATTCTATCATCATCTTTGTGTACTATTCACATTCTATCATCATCCTTGTGTACTATTCACATTCTATCATCGTTGTGTACTATTCACATTCTATCACCATCCTTGTTCAATATAACTTTAGTACCATGAGCAACTTAAGTACTTACAACTTTTAACTTATCTACAGTGAATTTAATTGTTATAAAATGATTTGACTAGATGTGGACGACGTCAGTATTAAATGCACACGTTTATTTGAGATGCTGCGGGATGGCAGTAAAAAGATATTAATGCTGGATGCCAGATCGCAGGCGGACTATAAGGAGTCACACATTAAGGATTCCAAGTGCATCAATATTCCCGAGGAGTGCATCAAGCCGGGGTGAGTTGAGTCCAACAATTGAATACATTATAAAACCTACAATAGAATATTAGTGAAGATTTGCCGAAATTTTTATGTACAATCAACAGTGATAGGCGTGTCGGATTACAGGGGGCGCCGGATTAGAGAGGGGACGGATTACCGCGGGTCCACTTTACTTAAATCTTCTCAAAATGTCCTATGAGTGAAACTGTCCAAAGTTGCCTGTCGCGCGGGGGAATGTTTACTATTCAGAATCGAAACATTGTCTTAAATAGCTTTAGGCATGTTTAGTTGTCAGATCTGAATAGGGGGTTATTTCTGAACCCACCCCTTAAACTTAACCTTTACCTTCCACTTCATTCAGTCTCTCAGTTTTCCCCGAATGGGGATGCCATAGTTACACTAGTTCCCGACAGTTGGGACTCTTGTGCGGTATCACATACATTTTAAGATTACTTAAAAAATTGTATCCTACTCACATTTGACTTTCCAATACAATTTTTCTTATGCTTAACCCTTTGGATAAGTTGTTTCACAGAATTTGAAGAATTCATCAAATTAAAGGATAATTTTCAAGTTCTCTAAGAGTTCTATTCAAGTTCTGTTATTATTTTGGTTCTGTAAAGCAACCTCGAACCATAATAATATAATAACAGAACTTAAATAGGACCCTCGCAGAATTTTAGAATTAACTTTGAAAATGGATTAATTGTTTAAAATCTGTGAAACAACGCATCCTTAGTGTGCCAGCTAAAATGCACCGGCTGACACTATTTTCATAATAACTTACTTATTTTTGCAAAATTAGTTTTTTTTTTGTCTTATCTTACCAGATAATGTGTTTATACTTATATATTTATTAAAATTGTATATTTTTCTATCCTATGTATTTCCCAGGACAGATACTTATAATCAGAAAATTATTATTTTTTCTTCTTTCTAATGTTATAAAAAAACATAATATAATGAAAAAATATGAAAATATTCTATAGTTATATTATATTTTCCAGCTAAATAACTATTCTTCACAATAAAAAAATAAGTCATATCGTCAGTGTAAGTCCTATACTGCGGAAGAACCATTAGTAAAAATGCTCAGGAGGAACAAAAAACTATCTAGGGATGTACGCTCTCTTGCTTGCTTATGTACTGGGGATGGTTCATCCGCGGTATTGACTTTAACCCAGTACAAGCAATCTTTTAGTCAATTTCAAAATTTGATAGCACAAATCAATGCGGCTTATGTTGTTCAACTAGAAGTGCCAAAAAAACACATTTTGAAATTATTGGCTTATTCGTGGTATTGAACTATCATAGATGATATGAGACTTTCCTATAAATAAAGTTAAGCCTCGATTACATTGAGCGAGTTTACAAGCTACTAGCCTGAAAGTTTAAAAGCGGGTGAATCGGCTAGTGATCATGACACACAAAACTTTCCACTCGCTCAGTTTCGAACTAGCTAGCGAGTTGAGCGAACTAGCTAGCCAGTTAAGCAAGCTAAAATAACGACTCACGCGTGAACTAATTCTGTCGTCATTTTGTAGAAAACTGAGATACTGGCAGATAGCTCACTAGCAACTATGATGACACAAGGTCAGTTTACTAGCTAACAAAGAGCAAAGTAGTACCCCTTCCAACTTTTTTCGTAGATTGTTCACAATCTGCTAGTTAGCTAGTAAATATGATCAAACTGAGTGAGTTTACTACCAGATAGTGAATTCGCCGGCTAGTAGCACAGTGCAATTGAGAACTTAATGTAAACCAAGTTAAATATTTGTCTTTTTAATAAAAATCTTTTTAAATAATGCTATCACTCTAGATCATAGGTTCTCAACGTGGGCGATAACGCCCCCTTGGGGGCGTTTCAGACCTTCAGGGGGGCGGTGGAAGACCAAGAGCAAATTGGGGGTCGTTTCAGACTTTCAGGGGGGCGGTAGAAGTCCCAGAGAAACCCATCTTACCCCTTCAGTGCTCCAGATAGTTCGCCGGTAGGACGTACGTCTTTTTCGCTGCGCGCCGTAATTTTAAAATTATTAAAATGATTTACAAGTTGATCCTAATTGATATTAACGAGGAAACTAGTGCGCACCGCTTGTCGTTAGCGAACCTTGCTAACGACAAGCGGTGGTGGTCGCAAGTATCTGAGAAGTGGTTCTCGAGAGAAGTCATCTCGAATATAGAGATCAAACACTCCCTTCATAAGCGTTGGAAAGCTGGAGGCCTTCAGAGTGAATACGATCTGTTTAGTTCTTACCGAGCGTTAGTTAGGCGCGAGTTTCGAGTGGCCTATCGAGCCTACCTGTCAGAAATCGAGGAAAACATCACGCATGATCCCAAGACGTTTTGGCACTATATAAAATCCATTCTGAAGGATGGTAGTCTTGAACACACCATGATAAAAGGTAATCGAGAATTTCGTGGCTTGAGTGTGGCTAACGCATTTGCTGATCATTTTCAATCGGTCTACAATAAAGACCCTCCACCTCTAGACATTAATAATACGGCCACATTTACTACCCGAGGAGCTTCAAACTTTGATTTCGATATATTTACGGAATCTGACCTTATGAGTGCCAAAAGTCTCATGAAGAACTCACCCTCTATCGTACCAGACTTCGTTCCCGTATTTTTTTATTAAAGGGTGTACCGAGTTTCTAAAAACACCATTGTATGTCTTATCATTATCTTCGCTATTAGTACTTCCATTTTTTCTGAAGTATGGAAAGCTTCCAAAAAAAAATTTTTTTTTTTTAAGAAAAGTTAGTCGAAAATTATATAACAGTTGCCATACTATCAGCTCCTGCTAACAGCTAAACTATTTGAACAATTAATTCATAAATTCCTTATGCCTCAGATAGACGCATACATTATCCCCGAACAGCATAGTTTCAGGAAAGGAAGATCCACTGAAACCAATCTGATGGTTTTCACCGACTATGTTGCTAGGTCCCTAGATAGTGGATACCAAGTAGACTATTCGTATAACGACTTCTCCAAAGACTTTGATACTATGAATCATGATATCTTACTCATAAAACTTGCCCAGTTGGATTTTTCCCTTCGGATGTTAAAGTTTTTTAAAAGTTACCTCAAGAACAGAAAGCAATTTGTCACACACGGAATCTTCCAATCTGCTGAATTTCTCGTTTTTTCTGGGGTTCCCTAAGGATCGATCCTAGGGCCTCTTCTCTTTTCTATTTTCATTAATGACATTGCTGGAGTCCTCCGTTTTTCTCGCTTTTTGCTGTTCGCTGACGATCTAAAATTATTTTTTCTAATAAGAAATATTGAGGACTGCCAGCGCCGTCAAGCTGATGTTGATAACATTTCAGAATGGAGTCAACGAAACCAGCTTCATTTCAATGTCTTGAAATGCGTAGTTCTGACTTTTACCAGAGCATACCAGTCTCACCTACCACAGGTACACCATGCTCGGTCATAATCTCAAACGAGTTTCAAATGTAAAGGATCTTGGGATTATGTATGAAAGTAAGCTGACATTTCGTCCTCATATAACCGTCAGAGTTTTTCGCGATACCCGTGCTCTGAAGATTTTATACTTCTCCCTGGTCCGCAATAGGCTGGAGAGTGGTTCGTTTATCTAGAATCCTCATAAGGTGGGATGATCCCTTATGTTTGAAAGGGTTCCAAAAAAGTTTCTGAGATTTCTCTACATGAGGGAGTACGACCACTATCTATGGCTCTACCTGACGAACTTTCTTCTGGGCATGCTGGGACTTCACTCCCTGCAGCTCAGAAGAGAGGGGTATGCCGCCACCCACTTATTCAGACTGCTGCGAGGCTATATTGAGAACTCAGCCATTTTGGAGCGCGTGTGTCTCTATGTTCCAGATGACTAACTTAGACAGCGTCATCATAGATTATTCTATCTTCCTGCCTATAGGAATAACTTGCCAATGGTTCTCCCAGTAGGGAGGAGTATTTTGCTTCTGAACCAAATCTCCTCCGAGATTGATATATTTGGCGTCAGTGAGGAGAGATTCAAAAGGCAAATTCTTTTGATTCTTGAAAGAGTCTCTCCACATTGACGAAATCTTCACCACCGCCTGATTTTTTTTTGAAATTGCCATATTTCTTGCCTTATTTCTTATATATAATAAAGTCAAATTTGTAATGGTGTAAGAAATTAATTAAAAAATATTATTATTATATCCCATTTCGCCCCATCCCATCATTAGAAGAAATAATTTTAGATCGACAGCGAATAGCAAAAAAGCGAGAAAAACTGATGAATCCAGCAATGTCTTTCAATTTTTTTGAAATTGTCATATATCTTGAAATTTATTTTATATATATATACCCCCCTCCCCCCACTCCATTCCCCCCCTCCCCCCCCTCCCCCCACTCCATTCCCCCCCTCCCCCCACCCCACCCCTCCCTCCACCACCGTTGTGGTAAATATAATCGTGACGACAATTGCTGTTTCAGATTCACGAGTTGGGGGGCGCTAGAAAAATTAATATTCTCAAAGTGGGCGGTGGGCAAAAAAAGGTTGAGAATCTATGCTCTAGATGAAAGTGAAAAGCTTTTAGAAAAAAATTAAAGTACCACGTCTTTTGAAAATTAAAAATTATGACATTTGAAAAGGAATTAGCAATTCGCTTATTCACAGACAAAAAAAATCAATGTTTGCAAATGACAAAAAGGCAAGCTAGAATAATATTAATAAGCATTACACAGTTCCTTGCCAGTGGCTAAGACTCTTGACTCACAATCCGGAGGTCGCGGGTTCGAACCCGGCGTGCCCAAATAAATTTTATTTGATTAATTTGTTTTATTTCACAATTAATTCATTTAAAAATAATATATAGTATATTTGCGGCACGTTCCAGAGTGGAAGATACTATCAGTATCGCCCTGGTCTAAGACCACCATTCAGAATTGAAACGTTGCTTGAAAATGGCTTTAGCCGTGTTTGGTGACCAGATCTGAATAGCCAGGTACTTCCCAACCTTCCTCTTCCCCACTTCCTTCCCCTCCCCACTACCTTCAGCCTCACAACAATTGGGGATGCCATAGTCTCACTGGCTCCAGACGGGAGCAGTTGAGATTCTTGTGCGGTTATTCACTGTAAAAAAAAAAAAAAAAAGCGAATAAAATTTATTTTAGTGTGCTAGGTGCATTTCGTAAGGTTCAAAATACCACAAAAACGAGGCAAGTGCGATGATTTCCTAGCAAATCCACTATGGTGTTTCAAGGGTTAAGAGTTTTTTTTTCGTTTCCTCGAAGACAGACTGAAAATTGGCCTAATTTGTACCAATATAAGGTTTTCCCACAAGTTTTTTTTTCTTATCCCTTGGAAAACCTTATAACATAGTTTCACTGTATGCACATTTAGGTTGTAATAATATTTTTATCATGTAATATATTTAATAATTGTCTGCTTTAGCCACACTGCGAATAAATTAGAAAAGAACCTTCCTCCTGAATCTATGCACCTTTGGGGGGAGAGGAAGTTCATGGACCTCATTGTGATCTTGGACTGGTCAAGCAAGGACTTTGTCCCCGGTAAAACTCTACATACCTTGAAGACCATCTTTATGAAGGTACGTTTTTGTATTAATGATTATTTGTACCTATGCTATTTTTCAATTAATTTTTATTTTTACTAGACTAAAATATTTTTTTTTCCACATCGTATGAACCAAGTTGTGTGTGTTTTTTTAGAACAAGTTATGCTTAGTGAAATCTGTTAAAAAAAGTTTTTAAAATGAATTTACTGCAGTGGGAGGGATGGATTCATACACTGAACCAGATTCCCGTCCACGCCTCATAGCTTTTCCTTTCCAGATTTCCTCTCCTTCCTTTCCTAAAAAAACCCTCCACACAGCATCCTCAAAGGTGGTATAGGGCTTAATAATTAATAATTATTTTCCTTCAGCCTAAAATATATAGAAAAAATATATATATACTTACTTATCTCTAAATATTAATATGGAAACATGAACTTACTGCAGTTAAAAGACCAAGAATCCACTGAGATTTCACAATTTTCCCCATATTTTAAAATTTTATAAAAATTAAATTTATAATTAATTAAAATCACCTACCAAATTTGGGTAGCCATCGCTCGAGGGGTGATGATATTGACTAGTTCAAAAAGCTGAAGAAAAAAAACGAAGAATCCACCGAGATTTCTCCATTTTTCCCATATTTTTAGGTTTTAAAATTTTTTTTTAATTAAATTTATAATTCATTAAAATCACCTACCAAATTAAATTTAGATAGCCATCGTTTGATGAGTGATGATATTGACTCGTTCAAAAAGCTGAATTAATTAACCTGTAAGGAGACGTGCCTTAAAATATTACGAGCAAAGACGCACGCGAGCAAAATGCTCAAGCTCTCTCAAGTGTAATTTATTTTGGAATGAATCTATTTTGTAATTGCAGTGGGACCCGGAAGTGGTGTACAAGCAGGCACCAATCTGCCTGGATGGCGGCTACGAGGAGTGGCTGCTGACTTACCCCCCCTACTGTACCAACCCCCACGTCGCACCCCCCTCCCACCACACACAGCTAGATGATCTCTTAAGTTTGTCACCTTCTTTATACATACTAATTTAAGGAACTTGAGGTATCTAAGCGATTAGTGCATTTATATTTGAAAATAAAAAAATGAAGACTTTGGTCAGATTTATGTAAAGACGCTGAAGCGATTGTAGAAATAGACAGAAAGACACTTCGTCGCCTTAGTTCGTATTTGTCCAACAGACTATCGGGAAGTTTTACAGGAGGAGGAGGTTTCCTTTCATTATTTCAATGAAACGTTATGGTAGGTGTTTAAGATAAAGCTATTTCAGTTAAGGTAAAGGTCTCATTAGTTTAAATAATTCTTAATTAAGTGATTAACCATAATTTTTTATACTTTATTTCTATTTTGTTTAAAGTAGAGATTGAACAAAAACTAAAATGGTCTGTTGGATAAATAAGAACTGAGGCGATGACTTAGTAAAAGTTACAACACTGTATAACACGTAGAAAGGTGTCAGCATTAGCTGGAGTGGGCTCTTGAACTCGGGTTCTTCACTCCTACTCCTTCTTCAAATCAACTACTCCCAGAGAACCCGGTCCAGAATTCATACCCAAACCTGGAACTTGAAACCGGAATGCCTCCACCGGCGTCCCCGTGCCCACGGTCTGCGCCACTCAACAAGTCATGAGGGTTCTTGTTCGAGTTTTTGTGCGGATTCTATCACTCAAGAACTCTGACCTGGGACCTGCTCCTAGAACTTGAGTATTTTTAATAGGAAGCACGCCTCGAAGTCGGCAAAATCTCTAGTCGGCATGTTACAGCTTCAGTTTTTGGAAAAGTATGTAAAATGCGAATCAACACCTCATTTTTCTCCACCATTAAATCACTGTTGTACACAGATATTGCTGGATCTGCAGCTACAAGGTATTGAAGGGATAGTGAACCTTTGGCAGTATAACAGTTTGGCAGAATCTTTTGAATTATTTGTTAGCAACTGTCAGGTGGCTGGTATGTAATATAGCAGGCAGCTATCTAATTATTATTGCAAATATCTGATGAAAAACGCATGGGAAAACAGCGGCCAATTAGTTTGCTATATTCGAATTTAGTTTGTATCTGTCGCTCATTATTATTTTTAATCCCTTTAAAAAACAATAACGGCCACTGTTCCCAATTCTACTAAGCCGAAACTAAGGTTCAAAACTTCTTAAGCATCACTTAATTATCACTTAGTCTAGATTAAGTGATGCTTAAGCAGTTTTGAACCTTAGTTTTGGCTTAGTAGAATTGGGAACAGCGGCCGTAAATGTAATAAAGCTTTTATAGGTGATTCAAGCATTCTCCCTCTTTCTTCAGACCATTCTTGTGTTCTGACTGCAACTTTTCATCGTCACGAAAATCGGAATACTTTTGTATTTACAGTGGAGAAAACCATTCTCGTGTGCTGACTGTATAAAAAAAGTTGTGAAAATTTAACAATGCTCCATTTATTTCCACTTGACAGATGAAATTGACTATCCAACCCTGAACGACTCAATGTCCCCTATTGAGAACAAGCAGATGTTCGACCGCAGCTTTAAGCCGGAGACAGGGGTGCCATATTTCCCGCCCGCTTCGGTTCTTAGCAACCCCGGGGTAGACCGAAGCAGTAAGGTAGGCTTCCTGATTCCTTCTTTCATCTTAACTCCGTACTATGAAACTGTTAATGTCACTTGTAGTGGAATTTGTTACAATAATAATACATTTTTGATCTTTTAAACAACATAAAGAATTGATTATTTTGATTTGAAAGCACTGTGTGCATTGAAAGTCTAAAATAAGTAGCACTATTTTCTCACAATCCTGTAATGAAGAGTGTAGAATACATACCCACCATTGTTTAAAGATTTTAACTTGTTCTATTTTTACATATTGATTCTTAGCACAACAGAATGTTTTCAAAATGGTGGATATCATCTCGGAGAATCCGGCTTCAAAAAGTAATTGCTTTAAAGTTATTCAATAATTAAGTCAAATTAGTTTTTTTTTATCTCCTCTATCGCATTACAACAGTATGTATTTCCATTTAGTGTATGTGTTCTTACTTATTTATTTTTAATTTTAATGTAAATATGGTGATCTTGTTCTGTTTATAGGCGGCCGCTTTGCAAACCTACGAAAAAAAATCGAAGGAAATGAAGGATATTTTGGATAAGCAAGAGAAACTAGCTGTCGCTTCTCTTAGCATAGAAAAAGAGAGAATTATCGCTGAAGAGGTACGCATTAAATGATGTCCGACTCCCTTGTCATTGCGTAATGCATGTATGGTAATGGTGGAATGATTAACCGCTGAATTGATTTGTTTAGAACTGGCAGGAGATCCGCACTGCAACGGAAGTGGAACCTGAGGAAGGAAAGCACTCGGAACCTGAACTAAAGGAACAAGAAATCATTTCCAAATTGATGTTGCTCGAAAACACCCAGATTGATACGGTAATACATTATGTTTAGTTATACTAGGTTAGTTACTCGCATCCGAGCAGGCAGAGTTGGAATCACTCCCTGTTAAACCCCTTAGATGCGTTGAGCCGATGTAGTATAGTCCCTTGAGTGTGGCGTACCGATACGTAAGCTGGGCCATGGAAAACGTCTGAACAGTATGAAACTTGTTCACTGCGTGGGTGTCCTTGTGTGTGTGTATGCCCTTGGGTATCATGCTCATTCGACATTGGAAATATTGGCAATAGGCCACTTGCATCACATTTAAAAAAAAAAAATTTCGGCTTAGGCAAATATTCTAAGACATTCCATTTTTTTTTTTAATCTTATTTTTGAAACCTTCAAAATTTGAAATTTCATTCTGAAAAATAAGACCATTTTTTATAAACCGGAAAGACGGGACATAATTTTATGGGTGTGAAAAAACGAAAATTACATAGCTGAAAATCATAAAAAAATAACGTTTTCCACACGAATGGCAATAAAATGTACGGGGTTCTCTTCGTAACTTCTGTCAAAACACCGCCATCTTTATAAAATCGTCAAACCAAACGATAAGTGCGCAGAGAACAAAAAATAAATCTAGTGAATGTTAAACGTCAAATTCAAAGTCGCCTGAAATCAAAGTGTTGCCATATAAAAAAAAAAATCAGTGTGGAATTTTACAAAAATAAATAGAACATAATCGGAGACAGGACATTTTCATGTAGTGACGTCACGAGCTCAAAAAATGGATTTATTTATTTAAAATAAAAAAAAAACTACACATTTTAAAATTTTTTTATTAATGTTTTCATAATCTTAGTAAAAAAATCTATCCACACGATTTTTTCTAAGTTATGAAATCCATGCAAGTGGCCTATTACTTTTTCTTTATTTAGCATGTTTTTGTTCAATATTACTACTTTATTTTTCCATCGATTCTTGACACTTTCCATGAAACTGTGAAAAAAAACAATAAACGCACATAAAGAGTTAAAACAAGCTAGGTACATCAATGTTTTGTTAATTGAGCGATATCCGTTGTTATGCTGTCAAGACATTTTCTCTCTTGCAACAAATGACAAAAAATACTGTTCAACACAGTTTGCATATCTCTCTATAGTGCCTACGTGTATTCTTTTAGAGTACTTCCTAGATTTAGATTCCTCCATGTTGCCTCTCTGGAGACAAAAGGTGTGTTTTTATTTATTTATAAAAGATGAATGGACCTACCTAATGGCGTAGCTTTTTGAGTAAATGATTATGTATTGAAGTTTTTGTGTGTTCTTGCAGACTTCGGAGATAACGCGATTGAAAGAGGAGTTGGAGAAGATGCGTAATGAATCCGACGTAAACCACATAGGAAACAGCTCCCTTAGTCCTGGCAGTTACGGATACAGCCCTAACGCCAACTCCAGGCTGGAACTATGTAAGTCAATGTAACCAATATGTGTGCTGGTTTTTAACACTTCTATCTAGCCTGCTCTAGGATATTATATATGCCTATTTTGATGTATCCCGTACATTAATCTATCCCACCCTTATATGTATAACTACTCAAGCGATAGCTACCCAAATTTGGGTAAAGTTGACATTCACATTGCAGATACATTTTTAAATAAAATAAGTGAAGTCTAGACTGGTCTCTATGTTTATTTTGGTTAAGGTTATGTCCGCGTACAGTATGGTTTGTGATCCATGCACCCTTACTGACTTTTAGGGCCATAAGAAAACTGGTGGCTTTATTGGAAATAATAACATGAATTATGCTTACTTGGCTACAGCTGATCTGTACACAAATCTGTTGCAAAAGGTGGTGTGTGACGATCTTTAAAGAAGGGTCAGGCTAATTTGTTCGCTTTTGGGAACAGCTCATAAAGGTCTCATAGAAATTGTTATGCCTCCCTTATTGTCACGGCGAGAAATAGGATCTGAACGGTGTTAGAAAGAGAAAACACCATGCTGTATATTCAAATCTAGAAGTATTTTAAAATGTGCGCCTCTACGAGACCAAAGTTTCCGACCGCAATTTGAGAAAAATTTATGAATTTTTTTATTAATTATTTTTATATAAAATTATAAAAAAGTGAGGTGATCATAACTATTTCTAATACATAATAAAATTTTAAAGCTTATTTCATCACCATTCAAAAAGTTTTTTAGTTTTCAGATATGTTCAGAAATATTCCATTCATATGGATTTTATTGCAAAGTGGAAATACTCTGACCTTCTGACAGAATATGTCAGAGGCCCGTGGGTTAATGCAAAAAAAATGACATTTTATTGCATTTCTGAAATCCTTCATGGTAGGATAGGCATCGACGCATCTTACAGTGGATTGAATGAACTGTTTTGAATAATGTTATAATGTGATACTTTTCTCATGTCTGTTCCCAGCGGATGGCACCTGTAAGGAAGACAGTCTGGACCTGGAAGAGGAAGAAAGAGAGGAGCGGCAAAGGCTGGCCGAGGAGGCGGAGAGGAAGATCGAGGAGATAGAGCGCGAGAAGGAAGCTCTCAACAGCCGGAGGAAGGCCATGGAAGAAGACCGGCTCAAAAGCCTGGCTGAAACCAGGAAGAAGAAACAATTGCACTTTAAAGTGAGTCATGGTTTATTTACTTATTGTGCATCCTGTACTTATCTGTTAACCCTACGCGGATATTGCATATGTTATCCATTAGGTTTTGTGTCTCTATGTACTCACATATATACTGCGAATCAATTTGTGGACTGTAATCACTAATTAAAAAAAAAAACGTTTCAAGCTGACATCGGAGTTGGTAAAGATTGGCATTGTAAAGAACTGTCTTTGTCTTCTGATATTCTCGTTAATAAGTTTTATCTTATGGCCTTTTTTTTAAATTAACTCCACACAGGAGGCCCTGAGGAAAATCATTTACCTCAAGGCCTATGTCATCTGAGATGCTGTGTGGTGGGAAATCATGGCAAATCAGGGCAGCTGGATGCTGTGTGGCCTTTTGGGGTAGTGATACACTACACATATAAGAGATTTACTACACAATCACATATAAGAGATTTTTTATACCACCGAGAGAGTATCAGATGATCACTGCAATATTAAATTCACTGAGATATCACTATAGGAGATCATTTCACGGGCTCTATTAATGGACTAATTGTTCCATGATTTATTGTTATAAATGTTGAAGGTAGGTAAATTGGCCATACACTATCAGATAAGGATAGGTACATGGATAGTAGATTTGGTGGAGGAAGGGAGATATATATGTTATAGTTGCGTCAGCACTCCATAAACCATTATTTTGAGAAAATTTAATGTTTGTAACCCTTGGAAAATTTGATTTTAATGCATTGCTGTTAAATTAGTACATACCATATTCAAATAAAAGTACCGGTACTCGGTAGAATCTAGTACTCATTTAACTGCCCCTGATATTCCGGTAATTTACATTAAAGGATAAGTAAGAGTACCCAGTAGTAGTACATTCCTAACAAAAAATGTTAGAAAAAAAGAGAACTGCCGCCGCTTTTGATAATTTTAGAATTAATATCTCGATTACAGTGGTCCCTAACCCCCAGGCTGCGGACCGGTACTGGTCCGTGAATCAAATGGTACCAGGCCGCCGAAGGCCCTGCTTAAAAATCAAAATTACATTAAAAAAAATTGAACATACTCAATTAAAAAATTAAATAATTATTGACAAAAAATAATTATTCAGTTGATAATGTTGTCGCCGACACAATACCGAAGTAAAAAACACGACTGGGCTTCCATCTTGCGCACTCGCATATATAACATAAAGGGCTCGAGTGAGATGCAACGACGTGAGTCACCGCTCTTATATTCTGCTTGCCCAAATGCAAGTTGAATTATTTTATTAGGAATACTGCTGTGACAGCAACCAAAACAAAAGAACTAATAAACGGAATAAACTGGACACAAGCAACACACTTCGGGTGTCATTGTCTCCTATTTCCCCCAGATGGAACCGTCTGATTGCCAAGAAACAAGCTCAAGGTTCTCATTCATTTAGCGTTCTAGTGAGTTAAATCACTTTATATTAATTTTTAGGTGTAACTGTATTTTATTTTGAAAGCATGTTTAAATATAATTAAATTAAAATTATTAAATCAAAACAATCTACAATATAAACAATCAACGTCCCCCCCTCAGCGGACTGCGGTAAAATTAACAAATGTTGACCGGTCTGTGGCGATAAAAAGGTTGGGGACCACTGCTCTATTAGGTAAAATAAGTAAAAAAATTCATAAAAACCTTATGTATGCGATTGTCTCACTACAATGGGATAGATTGTATTGTAAGAAACCTTTTAATACTTCTTGGCTTGCATTCTCCTTCTCCTATTGTAGTTTGGCATTCTCCGCAGTTGAGAGCAAAAAGTGAACAAAAAATGTAGGTGAACTAACTTTAAGCATTAATAAGACATAAGTAAGTAAATAACGGAGATGAATACTTTTAGCTTCAGCAGCAAGAGGAGGGTGACACCATCCCCCTCAAGGGAGACGGGAGCTCTTCACTCAACCGCTCCCATTCCACCCCCAACATCGCCCAGGTGAGCCCACCTGTCACCTGCTCATCCCCTCAACCCTCTTTCACTTCTTTAAAATCAGTTTACTATTTAACCTTTTGGACGCATTACAAAGAAAATTGTTAATCCACTATTTAGGTAGGTATAGAAACCAAAGAGATGGACCATGAACCATCAATATGTAGTACCTCGCTCGCAAAAGTATCACCTGCATTGTTCACCCATACCACTGCAATTTGAGCACATAATGCATAAGGCCCTCGATGGCTGGAAAGGTGCAATAAACATTGGTGGCAAAAAAATATCAAATCTCTGATATGCAGATGATACTACCCTTATTGCCTCTTCTGAAGAAGAAATCAATCTCCTCCTTGCTAAAATAGAGGAAGATAGCCATAATCTAGGTCTGCTGATCAACAAAGCCAAAACAAAACTAGTGGGGATCGACAGGGCAAACACCGTTGTAAGAACAAATAATGCTTTCACAGGCTTAGAAACGGTGAATGACTTCAAATACCTAGGCTCGTCTATATGTGATGAAGCAGACTGTGAAACAGAAGTGAAAAGAAGGTTTTACAAATATGAAAAAAGACACCTTGAGCAAAAAGCAAAAGATGTGGAGTGACAAAGGCGTAATGAAGACCACCATGATGAGATTCATCCGGGTGTTGATTTTCCCCATATTTCTCTACGGTGTGGAAACATGAACACAGAGTCAATGAAAGAAAGTGGATAAACGCCCTTGAATTGTGATACTGAAGAAAAATGCTCAGGTTTTCATGGACAGCCAGGCGCACAAATGTATCCATTCTGGAAGAGCAGGCATCTACAATAGCTTTAAAATATCTGCCTACAAAGTATTTTACGATACTTTTATACATTGCTCGCCAAACTGAGGACTTCAACTTGGAGAAACTCATAGTCACTGGCAAAGTGAAAGGCAGGAAAAGTAGAGGAAGGTCACCAATGCGCTGGAGTGATCGAGTATCACTGACGTCCGGTACATCGGTGCTTTTGGCTCTCCACACAGCGCAGAATTGTGAGGAATGGGGAATTTTGTCCACCATGGAAATCGGAGTGGGGGTCACGATCCTCAGCAATCAGGAACCGACTTAAGAAGAAGCACAACAAACACATAACTTTCATTGTCTCCGTCACTTTGATGGTCCGTGCAGTTTGGTTGTTTTTCCATATCATATCTCCCCCTGTTTCTATTGTTTATGATGGGTGACTGTGATGATGGTTGACTTTAATCAATTTATGCGTCCAAAGGGTTATGTACACTGAAGATATAAAAACCAATTGAAATGTCTGGTGTGTCATTTTTCCCTTCGGTGTAAAATTGCTCAAACTTTGCAAATATCTAAATTCTTTCTTGAATAAATATCCAATTTTATTGACCTGTCTGGTATCAAGTGCAAGTTACATCATGATATTCAGTTTGTATCCATTTTCAAATACGAGTTAACTTGTAGTCAGTTTATTTCTAATTTGAACTCATAAGTAAGTGTTGACTTGTAGTTTGTTTAATCAGCTTTTGGAAATAAATTAAATTATAATGAATGAAGTATTTTGTGTTGTTCAGCTGATGGACGAAGACGACCCCATGGCCCCCGTGAATACGCCGCAGTTTGACCGCTCCACCAAGCCCAGCCACCGCCCCCTGGACAATCCACCGCGCCAGAGGGACTTTCAGGGTGTCTACGGCCGAGTGGTAAGCCTCTATCTTGAAACTACTTTATTCTTATACACAGGGTGTATCATTATGTACCGGAAAGACTTTAACCGGTGATTCCTGAGGGTATTTGGAGTGAAAAATGTTCATGTCATTTTGCTGTCTGATGACATTTTTTATCTATTAAACTATCAGCATGTCCGCCGCCAACATTGGGCGACTGCATTTATTTTGCATCGGCATATTTAGGGCCCATTGAAGCTGTTGAAACTTCTCTCACGTACTTGGGTAGATTATAATAAAATTATAATTTTAATGAATTCTATATAAAAGTAGAAAAAGTGTGTTTCGTTGGGGGTTCATTACTTCACAGTAAGAAACCTTTTGAAGTATGCACAGATGTAACAAATAAAAATCAGTACGTCAATGGCATACAAAACAAAAAATTCCATCACTTGTCGCCACTGGGTACAAACCTAGAGCACCACGTGATATGCATTCTGTCTAGTTCCAGCACCATCATACAAATGGGACAGAGCGCGTATCACATGATCCGTTGCAATTTGTGGCAGTGTCATCGGTGGCAATATATATATTATATCTATATATTTTTTTACATTAGCTCCACACAGGAGGCCCTGGGGAAATAAATTTCCCTCAAGGCCTATGCCATCTTAGGGGATGCTGTCTGGAGGGTTTTTTTAGGAAAGGAAGAAAGAAAGTTTTGGGAAGGAAATACGTGTGAGGGGTGGGTAGGAATCTGGGAGTCAGTGTGTCCAGGAGTGACAAATGTATGAATCTATCCCTTCAACTGCGGTGCAAGGTCGAGGGATTCTGGCTGGAGAGGTCAAAAATCAGTCTCTCTCAATCCGGCCCGCCACGCAGCAGGTGAACAGACACATCGGCCACCAAAACCTTGACAAACCTCACCCTTTGAACCCGGGCACCCCTACTAAGTCACCAAACGTAGCGAACCTCTCGGGGTGACCTATGGCAGAGGTATTTTTATTGATTAAAAATATTATCAGACAGCAAAATGTCAGAAACGTTTTGTAATCTGGAATCACTGGCTAAAGTTTTACACTCTCTTCTTCCAAAACACATTAGCATAATTAGTTGCTTTCATAGTTACATTATTGGGAAGGAAGTACAAGTTCCTGTCCTTGCTTCCATTGAAAGCACCACACACCATCACACTATCATAGTGTTTAACAAGTCTAGTGAGCACTGTATACACTGTCATGTCTAGTCACGTCAGTATTTATGTACGTTGTTAATCTCTTAAGCTGGTCTGACATAGGCTCGCAGGTTGCTCGCATGTTTCTGCACGCATTTGACCACTTAATTAAGCCTCTGCTGCTTTTCCAAATCTTTTGCTCTAATCATTATTGGATTAAGTTATTTATTATTAACGTTCTTCGTACTTAACTGGTTTAGATTTTAATTTTAGAAGGGCTGTATTAATTTCCTGGAATCTGAAATCTCTGTATTGATTGGGCATTGAGCATTAGCAGCATTTCCACTATGAAATAATGTGGTAGTTGATCTTTTGTAGGTATTATAGTAATTAAGAATAACTTAAGTTGTTAATTTTTTTTTAAGTAGATTAAAAAACTGTTGGTTATGAAAACTTGGATGGTTTGGGCATGTACAGCGAATGAACAAAGAGAGGACTGTAAGGAGAATATATTACGTGAATGTGAATATTAGAAGAAGTCGGTTACACGTGAGGAAGAATATGGTACGATCAAGTGAACCAAGTTCTTGAGTCACGCCATGTCAAGAGTCAGAATAACAGAAATATGTATGAGACGATGTATGAACAAGCAAGGAGTATGCAAAGACAGAGATGTTTGGCAGACCGTCCTCTCTGCCTACCTCTGAGGAGAAACGTGATGGTTAGTTAGGCAGTTAAGAAAATTTGTTTTTTTATCTATTAATGAAAAAAAATAATAACCTGAATTAAAAATGGCAGCAGTAAAAAATATTTATATATTTGCTTTCGATAACATCTTGTAGAATTATAATAATATTTTTGCTGTATACATATATTGTTTTTCAATACTTTAGAAACTATTGTTGATATTTGCATTTGAAAGGTTCTTGCGTTATAGTGTAGTTTGATGGTGGAAAAAATATCAGATAGGGGAATATGTTTTACGAGGGTAATGGTAGGGTTGAGACGCTCCTTGTTTTGCCAAGGAATCAGCAATATCATTACCCACTATGCCAACATGTCCAGGAACCCAAATCAGAGTGACAGTTTTTCCAGGGCTTTGAATGGAGGTTATCAGTACTCGAATAAGTCATACAAAGGATGAACTGAGAGAGAACAAGAGAATGTTCAAAATTGTTTTTAATTATATATTTGAGAGATTCAATTATTGCAATGCACTCGGCAGAAAATATTGAAAATTGGTTTGAAATTGAATGTGTTTTCAAAATTATGTGTTTATTCCAAATTATAAAATTAGAAAGCATATTTCATCACCTTTTCAATACAGTTTTTAGTTTTCGGATACATTCAGAAATATTCCATTTACATATTTGGATTTTATTGAAAAACGGAAATATTTTGACCCTTTGACAAAATATGTTCGAGGCCCAAGGGGTTAAGCCAATACTGCAAGCAATTGAAAAAAAACTGCCTTTTATTCACTCTAGACAGGGAGAAAAATCTTGTTTTAATATTTTCTCTAGTATAACAGGTCTGATAAGACATTTGTTTCTCATTATAATTTTATTATTTGTTGAGTAATTTGTTTGAGTTGAGTAGTTCCCTAAGCCGTAAGTTACCGAGTTTAATGCAACTTAGACATAATGTGATTGGATTTTTCCAGAAGGGTGAAGCCTTGTTAAATTCTCCGCATTCCTACGACGATGAGTAAACCGTTTCCAGAATATAGTATTTCATAAGCATTTTTAATTATGATGATAGAAAGATTTAGATTGAAACAAGGGAGATGGATCGTGAAACATTATTAGTATAAAACCGAGCGCACAAAAGTGTTGCCAACATAATTTAATCGGAGCTCAGCGAGAACCGGCATGCTTTCATGCCATATCTCTCTTTGCTTTTATTGTCTATGGTTTTGAATAATGTCAATTATTTAATTGTGAAAAGGGTTAACTGAACTTGAATAGGGATATTGGGTATCAATTTAATTTACGGGTGAAACAGGCCAAGCCCTCATACATTATGAGAGTATAGCTCTCGTGGGAGACTAGCGTAAAGGAACAGTAAATGATAAATAGTAAATGATAAAAAATGACACACGACTGAAGTAAAACTACAAGACAAAACTAAACCCAGGTATCCCTGCTAAGTTACCAAATGTAGCGAACGGGGTGACCTATGACCTAGGGATGACATGGCATTGGGGTGACATGATTATGGGGTGACCTATGACCCTGGGGTGACTATGACCGTGGGGTGACCTACGACCGTGGGGTAACCTATGAAATTGGGGTGACCTATGACCTTGGGGTTACCTATGACCTTGGGGTTCGCCGTTCGCCTCGCCCGATCACCGTTCGCATCACACTTTTCGTAACTCATTCACCGGCTTACTCCCCAAGTCAAGCGTGTGTAAAGAAGTTTTACTTAAAAAATATTTGTAAACAAAAAATAGAAATAAGTTAATAAATCTGTTGGTGGTGAAGATTTTTTTGAATAGCAGGACAACTCTAATGTCCCTATTGATCAATCATTTGAGTATGTACATATAATAATTGCCTACAAGTATGTTCATTGCGTTCTAGAAAGATTTCTACCCTTAGCCTTAACATTCTGTTTGTTTTCACGACTGTTAATTGGCTTCCCACTGAGGAAGCCCCATTTGTATCACTGTACGTGTACACAATTCGCTATAGGCTGTTTGACTTCTGTCTCAAATTGTTTACTAAAGGTTCCAACGTAAGAAGTTTCCACTTTAAAAAAAATAATTATAATATGTTTTAAAGTAAGATATTTCTGAGTTACTAATAACTTAATATTTGGAAAACTCCTACTCCGATCGTAATATTCGAGGATTTTGCTAGAAGGAGAATTTGTCAATGCAGCTACTCCACCAGTCATTGATTCAGTCCTTAGATAGTTTTATTTATTACTTATTGTTGCTTTCAAAATTTTTAAATTAAAAAATTTACATGGTTATTTCTAATAATTAAAGCTCTATAAATGAAACATTTCTGAACGTAGCCGAATACTAAAAACTGTTTTTGAAAGGTTACAAAATAAGCTTTCAAATTGTTATATTACAAATAAATATGTACTAACATTTGTAAATATTTCAATTTAGAATACAAATATAAAAAAAATGTTAAAATGACTCACATGATGTTTTTATGTGAAAACGGTACTAAAATCACGGATCATGTAAAAAAAACAATACTTATTCTATTGTATAAATGTATAATAAACAATTTAGTCACCTCACTTTTTTATCATTTCATCCAAGAACATTTAATAAAAATTAACAATGTCTAGCAGCCCATAGACAATTTCGCGTGTAAAATATGTTTCAACCGTGTATCTGACAGAATAGGTCTTTTTATGTGTTTCTATGGACAACTTGATTAGTGATGGGTAGCTTGATTTATTATTGAGCTTCTACTTTTTGTTTTAGGGATGTCACTATAATGATTTCTGTGGAAACATACGCGTTGACGTGAAAACACGCTTATTGTACTTGACTGCTATTGTCATATTAACGTGTATATCTGCTTACGTTGCTGAGTGGTTAATATTTGAAAAACTCCTACTCCGATCGTTAAGCGGGAAATATTGCTTGTGTAATATTCAAGGATTTTGCTAGCAGGGGAATTTGTCAATGCAGCTACTAACCAGTAATTGATTCAGTCCTTCGATAGTTTTATTTATTACTAGCTGAGGTGTCCGGTGTTGCTTGAGCTTTACACAGAGTTTTTGAAATCAGATATAGAGAGTAATGTTACTCTATTTTGAATACCAAGAATATCAAAATTCTACTTTATCCCATTTAATCACAGGAGACCGTATTATTAAGTCCCATCTCACAGACCATATTAGGTCTCATAGAAATCATTGTGTCTCCCTTACTATCATAGTGAGAAGTATGGTCTAAACAGTATTGAAAAGAGAAAATAACACATTTTATATTCAAATCAAAAAGTTTGCCACAAAATTATTAAAATTAAAACCAAAGTTTCTGACTGCAATTTGAAAGGAAATCATGAAACTTTGTGAATTTTTTAAGATTTTTTTTTTTAACATGTAGTCAAAAAAATGAGGTGACAATAATGTTTATAATTCATTTGTCTAATCAAAAAAATTGTAAGTTTTTTTTTTTTTAGTTGCTTTCAACATTTTTAAATTTAAAAATTTACATGGTTATTTCTAATAATAAAATTTGAAAGCTTACTTCATCACCTTTCGAAAAGAGTTCTTAATTTTCGGATACATTCACAAATATACCATTTATTTGAATTTTATTGCAAAGTGCGGAAATATTTTAACCTACTGACAAAATATGACTGAATTTTTAAGGGTAAAGAGATGGGAAAGGGGGATGAGGGGTAGGTTTTCGAAATCTCTTGTAGACAGTCACCTTCCTCTTGTTTTGAAAATCAAGGGTGCAAAATTTCATCAATCTTGGGATAATAATAAAAGTTTGGAAGCAATTGAGTTGCATGTACTTCCTCAACCATTATTCCTCCCCTGGATTATCAGTTGGGTAAATTTTGAATATAAAATTCAAATAAAATACTCCAAATTGACTGAGTCCATTTATCAGTGAATTCCTCGTTCACTAGGAAACTAGGTTAATTGAAACTTTAACAGTTTTTGAGCCACTTCCTTTTGGAATATTGGGATAATAAATATACTTACACATTGAGCATTGGGCAAAAAAGATTGGGTCATTTTCATACTGTGTGGGTCAACAAGGTAGGCTCATTTTCATACTGTGTTGGTCAACAAGGTTGGGTCATTTTCATACTGTGTTGGTCAACAAGGTAGGCTCATTTTCATACTGTGTTGGTCAACAAGGTTGGGTCATTTTCATACTGTGTTGGTCAACAAGGTAGGCTCATTTTCATACTGTGTTGGTCAACAAGGTTGGGTCATTTTCATACTGTGTTGGTCAACAAGGTAGGCTCATTTTCATACTGTGTTGGTCAACAAGATAGGCTCATTTTCATACTGTGTTGGTCAACAAGGTTGGGTCATTTTCATACTGTGTTGGTCAACAAGGTAGGCTCATTTTCATACTGTGTTGGTCAACAAGGTAGGCTCATTTTCATACTGTGTTGGTCAACAAGGTTGGGTCATTTTCATACTGTGTGGACACAATGGCACCCCTAAATGGAAAAAAAAGTTTTAAAAACACTTTTAAAGCACTTTCCAAAAAGATTAAGATACGGGAAAAATTATAGGCAGCTCTTACTAAACTACATGGTTTTAAAAAATTTAATATAATTTTGAACACTAACTGCATAAAACAAGACAGTGACAAAATAGAACATAATAAAATAATAGATTAGGTTAGTTTAAGTTTTTTTTTTTACTTCACTTCTTCAATGTTCTTTTTTGTAATATTTAGAACACCCTTAATGATAGGCTGTCGTCACGGCCTACTAAACGATGCATAACTTTTGGCATTAGGTCTAGTGTCTCCAACACGTGAACATTACTATTGTCGTCTGGTGCTTTACACCGCCAATCCTATCCAGCACGCACTCATTCGTAAAGTAGGCTTTAACTGGTGCACATTGTTTCAGTTTTTTTTCATCTGTGATAAACCTAATAATAACTTATAAATATTCTAAATCAACTTTATAATGTTGTTAGTAACATGTTGTCAATATTTGTAATAACTTTATTTCTACACTTTGCTCTTGTGCTTTTCACTACGTTACTTTTTCCGTTATCCAAATACACCTCAGTGCCTT
The DNA here is from genome assembly GCA_917563855.2 of Limnephilus lunatus. Lineage (NCBI taxonomy): Eukaryota > Metazoa > Arthropoda > Insecta > Trichoptera > Limnephilidae > Limnephilus > Limnephilus lunatus. Next base: position 82,771,064 of record OU830596.1, on the reverse strand, counting down.
TGGACCAATTTGAGTTTTGAATTGTTTTGACATAATTGGTTACAGTCATGTTTACTGTGGATAGCTGATAATGGTGCTACATGTCAAATTAAGGATAAAAATATCCCCTCAGCATATTGTGTTTTTGTTCAAGAGAGTGAGTACTATATATGTACACATGTAGATGATTCCCCTATTTGTATGAGTATGTACCACTGTTATTTGTGGCTTATATTAAGATCTGGCTAACGAACAACGCAGCACATTCGATATACGATTACCTCCTATTTGCTATTCGTACGCCAGTAGTTGATACGGGTTTTTTTATCACTGAAGTTTACCAACGATGGGTGCCAACCTAAAAGAGAATTCGTTCTTTTTCCGATTGCCGCCGATCCAACAGCTCGCGAATTGCTTCGTTTTTGCTACCCACTTTTCAATAACTAATCTTGTATAAAATGTAAATTATGGTTCTGAATTATTGTTTAATAAATCTGTAAGTAAGGAGAAATGCCAATTTGATTTACATACACAAAACACATCAATGCCCCCCATAAAATGGTGACCCTGACGTATCAACTATCTTGCAAAATTCCTCAACTTCGCCCCACGGTCTCTTCATTCAGATTACTTTCATCCTACCTCTCCCAGTACCCAGGGCCGGATTTACACTTTTCATAAGTATAGGCCACTTCATTTGCGCCGCCCCTTTCTCCTTCTTAGAAGTTGCCACCTATCATAATTACCAACTTATATTAGGTGGCACCCAATTTTAAAAATAAAAATTCAAATATAGGTTAAATAGGTATTTAAAAGTGAAATAAACTAATGAATCAGTCATGTAACATGAAACAAGAATTACAATTTTTTACGGGATTTTTATTGACAAAATCATCTATAGCTTCATAGTTTATACGTGTATAGTATTCATTGAGTCTGCTACTATGCATAGAAGAGCCAAGGGCCATCCGCTCATGGAGAAACTGAAAATCAACCAGTTGTCGACGCAATCAACCTCCTGAAAATCCATACTTTTCTGATTTGACATATCGCAGATTACTCGAAAACTTGACAGTTCGTGAGCTGCTACCATGGCAATCTTTCAACAATGCAACTGAAACGCGACTTCTGATCTGACATGTCAAAACACGACAAAGTTGACAGTTCGTGAGCCGCTACCATGGCAACCTGTCAACAATGCAACTGCAACGTGACTGCCTCGGCGACCAGCAGTGAGTTAACTTTTTCTTGCGATAATGAAGACCTTTGGTAATCGGTCTCTATAATAATTTGGACTCACTTTAAACAGGAAAAACTCCTTTCTCCAGAACAATTTGTGGCCGGAGTGCAAATTGCGATGCGGAGAGCTATATCCAAGTTCGTGTAAACGTTGCACAGAAAATATTGTTTCCTCAAAAACTAATATTCAGTTGTGATGTACATTCAGGTTTCTTTGCCGTCTTATTAGAGAAAATGTGACCGTGAAAGTGTACACATTCCTGAACTAAATCGTCTTCTAAATCATTGTTTAATATTGCACAAGAGACTGAGCTTTTTCCGAGACTCTTTGTGTTGAAAGTTCACTCATTCTTGTTAAATTGTTTGAAGTTTACATAAGCATTATGCCTTCTATCTAATTCAGCTCTCAGTCTATGGAGGATTACCAAAAAAGTATTTACTTTGAAAGAACCTCTGAAGGTTGTTTCAATGTCCTCATTTGATGTTTCGTGTATAAAGTTTTTTCTCTTAGGTGATGTTTATCCAATAAAGGTTCCCGGGGCGGCGGTACCCATACCCGCCTCCCAAATTGCTTTACACCAAATACCTTTATAGCCTCGCGAACGTTCCACTTAATGTCGCCCTGACATTTCAATTGCACTTTCTTAGAAATAATCAAAGTTTTCTCGCTCTGTTATAATAAACTCGAGAAGAGATCCATAAAGATCAGATACCGTCTGTACATCAACAGGTGAGCTCTGAATCTGACCACTCACTTTATTTAGTCTTTCTAAAATAGCATTCCAAAACATGAGTAGTAACCAAATAAACTCGAGAAGAGATCCATAAAGATCAGATACCGTCTGTACATCAACAGGTGAGCTCTGAATCTGATTAGTCTTTCTAAAATAGCATTCCAAAACATGAGTAGTAACCAAATAAAGGGAGCCCACTGAATTACCCATAGCATTTTTAGTGAAATATTCGCACCATAATCATCGGTACAGATGGGGCAGTTGGAATAGAAAACTCTTTCTATCCACAGTGACTTGTTTTTTTGTTTATAATCGCACACAAACTTAACGGCTTACCAAAGCGAGTGAGTGCCGCCCCCTGTACCCTGCCACCCCTAGGCCGCGGCCTATAAGGCCTATTGACAAATCCAGGACTGCCACTGCCACACATCAGGGCTGAACTAAACATAAAAAGTTGTTTAACAAAATAACACTGTCTTAGTTGACTCAACTTACAATAATTGGTCATTTTTCAGGGTCGTGGGCTGACCGGACTAAAGAACTTGGGCAACACTTGCTACATGAACTCCATCATGCAGTGTCTTAGCAATACCTCTGTCCTGGCCACATATTTCTGTGAAGGCAATTACAAGTAAGTTTATACCGCTTAGGTTGCGGTGTTTCACGCAAATTTAAATGTAACATTGTCGTCAAAAGGTCAATCAGCACCATTTTTAAAAATGAATGTTTTAAAGGTTCTTTTTAAACTACTTTTAAGTCTGTTTCGGCTTTTGAACAAATTGAGATCAGCAGAAAGGCACAACTGTTATGTTATGCTTGTCAGCTGTTCACAATTTGATAGAAAGTTGAAAAGGAAAGACCAGTAAATGTAAATCTTTTGTATCCAATCCTAGGAAACACTTCCTTGCAAAAACAGTAGTGAGAAAAACATGAGGCAATCTTCCACAACATGTCAAATTAAGGATAAAAATATAATACAAGGTGCGGAAAAACAAACAGTGCAGTTTTTAAGGGTTATTAAAAAAATACAGCGCAACTTACAGAAATGGGGTTTATTTTATTTTATTCGGTTCATCATGCCGTTTTGTGCATCAAGTCCTGAAGATGACATCAGAAAGATGACAGCCCCCAGCAGCGATACATTGATGAAAGCGATTCTTGAAGTTTTCGGCTGCATTTTGGCATATCTCATTGTGCATAGCGGCAATTTCATCCTGAATTCCATCCTTGAGTTCTTCCAAGGTGTGAGGCCGATGTTTAAAAACTCTTTCCCTGCAGATAGCCCCACAGGAAGAAGTCGCAAATGCTTAAATCAGGTCACCCCTCAGAGAGACGAGGCGCGCAGGGAATATCTGTTGCAGTTTTGTCATTGAAACTCGAGTAGTATGGGCCTTAGCACCGTCCTGTTGAAACCAGATGTCTCCCAGATCGGTTTCCTCCGTTAGTTCTTACATTTGAGGTTAAAAAAAAATTCCATAATGGAAACATAATGTTGAGCGTTGACAGTCATGGTTCGTCCATTCTGCTCGAAAAAATTCGGCCCAATCACCCCAAATTTGGAAATTGCACACCGCACGGTCACTTTTGGGGAGTGAAGAGGTCTTTCGTGAAGTTGCCTTGGGTTATTTTCAGCACAGTACTGAAAATTTTGTTTATTAGCTATGCCCGTCGAGATGTGCCAAAATGCAGCCGAAAACTTCAAATCGCCTTCATCAATGTATCGCTGCAGAGGGCCTCATCTTTCTATGTCATCTTCAGGAATTGATGCATAAAACGGCATGATCTACCGAATAAAATAAAATAAGCCCCATTTTTTTAAGTTACGCTATTTTTTTATAATAGTCATTCTAAACTGCACTGTTTGTTTTGCCGCACCTTTTTTGCCTCCTTAAATGCATAAATATAAATCAATTTAAATCTCTTTTTGATTCTTATTTGGGGAGAAGAAAGGGTTAACTTACTTTTTAATTAGAATCAAATCAATTACTGTTAAACTTGTTGTGAAATTAGAAATGAGCATCAGCAGAATGCTGTCTGCTCATTAATAATTAAAAACAAAATGGCACTGATTGGCCATTTGATGACAATGTTACATTTGAATTTCTACAAAATACCTTAACATAAGGTACTTACCACATTTGATTTTTTACTTATGAGAGAAGTGGAAGTTGAATATGAAAAGTGGGCTTAGTTGTGATTCTTACCGTGTTTGTTACAGGCAAGACGTGAGGGGTGCGCAGATGTGTGTGGGGAGCGGCAAGACCAGCGCAGGCACGCGGGGGGCGGTGGCCGAGGAGGTCGCGGCCGTAGTGCGCCAGCTGTGGTCGGAGCAGTTCCGCTTCATCTCCGCAAAGGATCTCCGGGTAATTGTCCAACAGACTACTCTGTAGTATGGGGGCGGTCAAACTTAATGTGAAATTAAGTATTCAGCAGATAGGTGAAGCTTGACAACCACACTTCTCTACCCCCTCAACTATTCTAAGGATGGGTTTTAAAAAAAATCTGAACAATTCATCCAATTTTTTTAATTAATTAACCGGTCCGACCTATCGCGAATATGCGAGTTTTGCATCTTAAACGAAATGTCAGATTTACAAAACTTTGTGTTATTTCTGCTTCACAATTAAAGCTCTATAAATGAAACATTTCTGAACGTAGCCGAATACTAATAACTGTTTTTGAAAGGTTATGAAATAAGCTTTCAAATTGTTATATTACAAATAAATATTAAGATTTGTAAATATTAAAATTTAGATTGCAAACATTAAAAAAAAATGTAAAAATGACTCACGTGATGTTTTTATGTGAAAACGGTACTAAAATTACAGATTATGTAAGAAACAATACTTATTCTATCATATAAATGTATAATAAACAATTTAGTCACCTCACTTTTTTATCATTTCATAAAGAATATTTAATAAGAAAATAACAATAAGCGAGTAAGCGATTTGGCGGTCTACCATGTATATGACAGAATAGGTCTTTTTATGTATTCCTATGGACAACTTGAATAGGGATGTGTAGATCGACCTTCTACTTTTTGTTTTAGGGATGTCACTAGAACAATAACGGAGTTATAACGATTTCTGTGGAAACACACGCATTGACGTGAAAACACGCTTATTGTACTTGCCTGCTATCGTTATATTATCCGCTTACGTATCGGAGTGGTTAAGGTCGTGTAGCTAAGCAAGGAAATGAGGGTGACTTTATCACATATTAGACCTGATATTGCTGAAATCTCTGAGAAAACAATGCCTTCTGTTTGCTTGGAAATAACACTTTGTCAATTGTTAGTTTTTTTTAAACCCTGACTCGAATTGGTCTGTGATGTATGTATTTTTTAATATTTCTATTTGAATTGTCAATTTTATTTTCTGGATGAATGCAAATTTTGGAAGTGGAAATTAACCCACTTCCCGACATCCGATCGAGCTGAAACCTGGCACGCACACGCATTTTTTGAAATTGGAAAAAATAATGGCCCAACTACGTCGTGCCGGCGGTTGCAGGACCGTTAGATGCATGACCATGGCAAGATGTTGGACCGTGGTGGAAAGTTGAAACTGTTTCACTACAAATAAAAATAGATGTGTTGTAGTAAAAAAAGTTTGTTTTTACGGGTTGGTGTTTTTAAAGCATTCGGATAGCTATTATGTAAATTGTCAATGATTAAGTCTGCAGTATTATCTAAAGTATTTCTAACTGCATTAATTTTGTGATTGAAAAAAAATCTCAATAAAAATCTGATTCTGTTGAGGCTGAAAGTATATTAGCAAAATAAAGGATAAAAAACTATGCTTCTTGCAATATTTTGACCGCGATAAAGTGCCCTATCTTTTTGATAATTATTTAAAAAAAATAAAAAGTGTCAATGACGTGGCAACACTGGAGTAATTATTCAATTGGTATGCTGGGGTCTAGATATATTTGGTCGATGTATTGTCCGTGCTGTGTGACATTTGTGTTAATAGTAATGGTATTGTTTTGTAGAATGTGGTGGGAAGACACCAAGCCATGTTCCGAGGCATTGAGCAACAGGACTCCCACGAGTTCCTGACTATTCTTATGGACTGGCTTCACAACGACCTGCAGACTCCCACTAGGCAACACATTCACATGGTAAATTATATTATACAACCTTTTTTTTTTCAGTATTGGGTGTTTGTTGAAAACAATTATAAAAAACGCCAACACTATTGAACACTTTGTAAACGATATTATGCATATTTTCTAAAGGTATTTGGTTACGAGGTACCTTCCTACCAGACATCTTTATGGATTTTCCTATCTGATACGGCCGATGATAGGTCCTTGCACCAACGTTTCTGCTGGTGGCAAATAAGATACGAACAGCTGTATCAACATCCCAATGATATTAGTAGACTTTGGATCATACGCACTATCAACTAGAATAAAGAAGAAAACTACAAGTGCCTTGTGGGTTGTGGCATGTTTCAAGATCCAATTATTTGCCTAATTGAGACTTAAATTTCCTATACAAGATTGTGTTTTCGAAATTCAAATGGGATGGAGATCTACAATGTTAGGCGAGTGTAAGTGAGACAGAATGCCGGGCTATTGGGCTAAATGGAACGTTTGTTAACACTCAAATTTGTATGAAAGGCACTTCTAGTGTTCTTCTTTATTCTATGCCTAAATTATATTATGATAAAAACAGGGAATAATATGACATGTCTTTTGGAGCCGGTTTTTTGGGACCAGGGCTGATAAAAATCCGTAATTCAAAAGATTTCAAAGTAAGAAAATTAACAATGAAATTAAACCATTTGTGTATATTGGTTTTGTGATTTGTCCGTAGTTATAGCATTGCACGCCATAGTTTATGCCAGGGGAAGTCCCTTGGCTCTTTTGGTGGGTGAATTGGTTGCAGTAAAAATTTTTTGATTGATTTTAATCGCGATTTAAATCACTGATTTAAATAATCAATTAAAATCAAGTGATTTAAATCATCTCAACTTTATTTGGGAGATTTTTGATTTCATGGTGGGGAGGAAGGGGGGGGGGGAACTACTCTTTTGGAGAACAACAGAACAAGCTGCTTTAAAAATACTTGATTTTTTTTTTTGGTAAAAAAAATCCCATTCATGAACCTGTTCCTAAGAAAGACAATAATGCCGACCATTTCTAATTTTGAAGAATTTTATGGTTAAAATAATCACCAATAACAGAAAGAGGCTCAAATATCTAGGTAATAAATTTGGGAGGTGGGAATGGGTACCGCCGCCCTGGGAATCATTTATTGAATAACCAACACTCCAAGTGCTTCGCTACGTTTAGCAGAGGTGCCCGGGTTCACGGGGTGAGGTTTGCTGGATCTGGCGGCGGATGACCTGGACATACTGAACCTAGATTCCTACCCACCCCTCTTATATTTTTCCTTCCCAGAACTTCCTCTCCTTCCTTTCCTTAAAAAAGACCCTCCCCACATCATCCCCAAAGATGATGCAGGTCCTGAGGGAAATAATTTTTCTCAGGGCCTCCTGTGTGGAGCTAATGTAAAAAAAGGTACTAACGACCAAAAAGAATCAAACAAGTATGTAATATGCATATAATCCGATGTCTAGTTATTGCAATCGTTATTTATAATTTTTGTTAACCACTCCGATCTATCGCGAATATGCTAGTTTTTCGTCTTAAATGAAATGTCAGATTTACAAAAACTTTGTGTTATTTCCTCTTCACAATTAAAGCTCTATAAATGAAACATTTCTGAATGTAGCCGAATACTAAAAACTGTTTTTGAAAGTTTACGAAATAAGCTTTCAAATTGTTATATTACAAATTAATATTAACATTTGTAAATATTAAAATTTAGAATGCAAACATAAAAAAATTACTCACGTGATGTTTTTATGTGAAAACGGTACTAAATTTGCGATTATGTAAAAAACAATGCTTATTCTATCGTATAAATGTATAATAAACAATTTAGTCACCTCACTTTTTTTTATCATTTCATACAAGAATATTTAATAAAAAAATAACAATGTCTAATGGGTAGGCGATTTTGGCGGTCTACTATGTATCTGACAGAATAGGTCTTTTGAATAGGGATGTGTAGCTTGATTTATTATCGACCTTCTACTTTTTGTTTTAGGGATGTCACTAGAACAATAACGATTTATGTGGAAACACATGTGTTGACGTGAAAACACGCTTATTGTACTTGACTGCTATGGTTATATTATCGTGTATATCCGCTTACGTATCGGAGTGGTTAATGTTCAAGTTTGTATTACAAAAGAGTTGTCAGTGGTAATGTCAGGATGGTAGTTTGTAAATATTGGCGTTTGTTTGCAGGAAACCTTGACGCCGTCGGAGAAGGCGTGGCTGGAGTACACCAAGTCGCGGGAGAGCCCCATCCTGCGCCTGTTCTACGGCCAGATGAAGTCCACGGTCAAGTGTCTGGCGTGCGGCAAGGAGAGCGTCACGCACGATTCCTTCTCCAACCTCTCCCTCGAGCTGCCCGCCCACGCCAACAAGTGTAATCTTAGTGTGAGTTACATCTTTAACATACTACATCTAAACATCAGTCCAGAGAGTCTATCTGCCTCGCTTCCATGACAAACAGAACTTGAAGAAAAATAGAAATATCCACTAAAACGATGGGAATTTCTGGATGTTCATTTTTCAATTTGGTCATTCGATTTAATAAATAATATGTATATATATCTATATACAGGATGTTAAGGGACGTACTTGACTTGAGTAAAAAATGTAAATGAAATTTTGGTCTCGGGTGATATTTTGGATATTTTTGATATATATATATTTTTTTTCTATAAAAACATTAAAAAAATATTAGGTGTAGGACAGTTAGTGCTGAGTGACCAGTGACAACAGTTTGATTTTGAAGAAACAATTTTGAAAAAAACAAAAAAGTCACCGAAAAAGTCACCAGACACCAAAATTTTAATTTTTTAAAGAAATACTAATATTCCCAGGTTAAGAATAACCTGACTATATTTGAAAATCTCCTACTAGCACCACAGTAAGTCTAGCACTAGCACCACAGTTGTGATGGAGGACTTATCCAACCGAGGAATTGAATGTCGCCTGGGTGGGACCCAAACGCGATGCTAACTCGGTCATTGACCGGTCGAACTGGTTGGTATGAACTGCTTACTGTGGTTTAAACTAGGGTCGAACACTGTCGGTATGAACTGCTTACTGTGGTTTAAACTAGGGTTGAACACTGTCGGTATGAACTGCTTACTGTGGTTTAAACTAGGGTCGAACACTGTCGGTATGAACTGCTTACTGTGGTTTAAACTAGGGTCGAACACTGTCGGTATGAACTGCTTACTGTGGTTTAATCTGCGGTCAAATACCGTTGGTATGAACTGCTTACTGTGGTTTAATCTGCGGTCAAATACTGTCGGTATGAACTGCTTACTGTGGTTTAAATTGCGAACACTGACGGTACAAACTGCTTGCCATTGCGGCTTAAAGCCAAGAATCCGCCTAGATTTTACTGTTTATCTAATTTTTTAGGTTTTATAAAAAAAATTTAAAAGAATCTTTAAATTTATAATTTTTTTAAATCACCAACCTAATTTTGGGTAATCATCGCTCGATTGGTTATAATGCCATTTATTTACCATTCAGCTTCTGTCAAGAAAGTGTAGAAATTTAATAAAATGAACTTAAAATTTTATCACTACTATGGCAACACTAGTAGATTATAATAGATTCAAATGTGAGGTTATGATTGACTCCCAAAAATGACATAAAATTGGCACCCAACTCAATTTTTCCAATGTTTATTATTTTCAATGTGCTAAAAGAACACTCTTTTTTAACATCTAACAAATGGCTTCTTTTATGTGTACGTTTCAAAATCACAAAAGAGTGTTAATAAATAACAAATTCGCAAATTTAATTTTCTTATGCTGCGTACAGATATTCGCAACACAACATGCGATGCAACAAAGGTTGTAACAAGCTTGTGCGCACAGCGACGTAAGCACTTTGGTAATTTATTATAATCTTTGTTGCATTAATAAATAATAATAATAATATTTGGCTGATTTATAAAGTGCCGTTTTCGTGAAAAATCACCTCAAGGGAGCTGGCATTGTATGTCGTGTTGCAAATATCTGTATGCGGCTTTAGAATGTAGCGCAGAATCTTTCAGGAAATTTCAGAAATTTACAATGTTCAACTTTTGATATTAATGAGAAAAATATTCACACGAAACGTAGTATTTTTTTAAAGTTTCAATCTTTTACCTTCAAATCAGCTTGGTGTTGCCAGCGGTCAAAAGCAATCAAACAGTTGCGGCGTCCTTCATTTTTCCCACACTTTCTTGAAATAGTGTAAACTGGGGTTCTGTTTTGGCCGTACACACGCAGGCCATTGACTGTTCAATTGTAAATCGCAGAGAACAGTGTGTATGGCGGACCAACTGCAGATAATATGTATTGTCTACATTCAGTTCAATTACTAAATAATAAAATGGTTTAATGTTTTTCTTATTTCAGGACTGTTTAGAGCTTTACCTGAAAGACGAGAGAATATTGGGCTGGAACTGTCCGACCTGCAAGCAGAAGAGAGACGCCATAAAGAAATTAGACATTTCCCGCCTCCCCCCCATCCTAGTCATACACTTCAAAAGGTTCTACGTCGATACAAAAGACTACGTCTCAAATACATATAGGAAAAAATTAACCAATATTGATTTTCCACTACAGAATTTAGATATGGGTCAGTTTTCTCTTCAGTCATACAGAGATAGGAAGAATACCATATATAATCTGTACGGAGTTTCAAATCACTATGGCTCCATGGAGGGAGGACACTACACAGCTTACTGCAAAAGCAGCGTTTATTCCAAGTAAGTTTTCTAATGATTATACAAATTATGTCGACTTTCTACTAAACTATCAGGCTCTGATAAATTATTATGACAATATTGCCAGGCCAAATCTACTTCCTTCGCCACACACCCGTTACCAAATACAGTAGAATCTGGATATAATGACCCCCAAGGGGCCGGCGATACTTACAAAATCATGAAACACTAAAATCTTTAATGGCCTACATCTTATAATTTAAAGCTAAAATAAATAAAGTAGCTCGCATCTGTACTAGATATCTGATATACCTTTTGATTACAAAAATAATTTTTCAGTTTGGTTGGGTATCTTGATCTCAAATCCAAATCTAAGATTTGTATGAAACACGCCGAAATGGGCAGCGCATACGATCCCCTTACGGCAACTTACTTATTTAGTAGCACACAACCTTACCTTAACAGTTTAGTACTAAAACCCCTTAACTATCGATATAATATTAATAATGTTTCCCTCGCCTCTGTCAGTGAGATTAATGATCTTGGCATTATTTTCGATTCCAAATTTAACTTTATTTCACATATAAATACAGTAACCAATAAAGGATTAAAAAAGCTAGGCTTCATTCTCCGAAATGGCAGAGACTTTCAAAATATTTCAACATTAAGAATCCTATATTCCTCTCTAGTTCGAAGTCAAGTTGAATATAATTCTTCTATATGATCACCTCACTTCAAAATCCACTCCGATTCCATTGAAAAAATTCAGCATAAATTCTTAAGATTCATTAACTATAAACTTGGTCTACCAATAGAATCAATAAATTACAATCACTTGATGAAAGAATTAAACTTACTCAAACTTTCAGATAGAAGACTTGTTTCTGACTTGACTTTTATTTTTAGAATTGTTTAAAGTATAATAGACAGTCCTGATTTATTAAACCTAATTACCTTCCACATACCTACTAGAACTACTCGATCCAAAATTCTTTTCAATTGCAACAAAAATATCAGGACTGAGTCATTTAGATACGCGCTTATACCTAGATTGCATGCAGTTGGCAATGCTTTCTCAGAGGTAGTAGATGTGTTCAACTGCACCGAATATAGTTATAAGAAGGCTATAATATCATACCTCAATCACAATAATCAATGTTAGGTATAATAGTGTTCATCTGCATGGCATCTATATCATACTCTACTATAGATTCCAAACTACGCACTTACTTAATTTATATTAACTATCAAGCAGACTAGTTAAGTGATAGCTAATAAATGTATAATTTTTTTCAAAATTATTATTTTTAAACAAAGTTATTATTGAATCTCTAACTGACAGCCCTGAAAAGCAGAACTAATTAGCAGTACCTGTAGTCATTTCAAACTGCAGTCATTTCAAACTGAAGGTAACAATATTCTCCATTTTAACCAATTCCTGGAATCTAACGATATGTTCAAATAGAATTAAAGTATATTATACTGGATGTTGACAATTTTTCTAAGAAGTCACCTTTATTTACTTATTTTTATTCTGCATAAAATGTGTATTCTCTATACGAGCTCATATTCTTTTTTTTTTTGTTGTAATACATAATTGTATCCTATAACTAAATACTATGTAGTTGTTATCACACATATATTTATGTACTTGGTTTAATGTACATTCTTATTTTGTTATCATTATAATTACCCTCCTGTGTACCACTGTGTATTATGTATCACTCACTGGATTGTAAAAGCCATTTTATGGCGTTGAAATAAATAAATAAAACTGCTAAATCAAAAGAACTACAATTGACATTTTTGCTTGCCATTTTGAGATTTCTACATTGTAAAAATGAATAATTGTTTTTGTGTTTAATTAGAACTCTATTTAATTGAAAATTAATTTAATATTGTTATTATCAAGTTCTGCAAGTATTTTAGTTTTTACTTTTGTTACGGCCTCCGTGGTCCCGAGATAACACTGGACTCACAATCCGAAGGTCGCGGGTTCGAACCCAGCATGCGCAAATAAATTTTATGTGATTAATTTTTGGCATTTCACAATTAACTCATTTAAAATAATATATAATATATTTGCGGCACATTCCAGACTGGAAGATACTCCCAGTATCGCACTGGTGTAAGACCACCATACAGAATTGAAACATTGCTTGAAATGGCTTTAGCCGTGTTTGGTGACCAGATCTGAATAGCCAGGTACTTCCCCACCTTCCTCTTCCCCATCTCCTTCCCTCCCCACCACCTTCAGCATTGGCCACCCCAATTGGGGATGCCATAGTCTCGATGGCTCCAGACGGGAGCAGTTGGTGACTCTTGCGCGGTATTCTTATAAAAAAAAAGGTGTTTCGGTTTACAAGGCCATTTTCAATCTCTCAGTTTAATAAAAGAATTTTACCTACCAATAAAATTTATTTTTTGTTTCCATCGATGTCTGGAATCCTTTATGAGAGAGAGCTAGCTGTTTCGCCCATTTTGTAACCGTTTCGCGCGTTTATTCCCTAAATTTACCCTTTTTTTCTACTTGCCACGCTTTCTTTCTCTACAGGCAACACTAGTGATGTGGATTTTTTTTTTCAAAATCTACATTTTAAAGTCGTTTGCCTTTATGTATGTTCCAATATGGGAAAATGATGTGTCACCTCTATTGCCACGGTAGAGTTTTAGTGGTTATTATTTGCTAGAAAAATACGCCATATGAAGGAAAATATAATAAGAAATTTAGTTTCAAATATTCAGGCTTATAATTCTTTTTCCTTTTTTTAATTTCAGATGGTACAAATTTGATGACCACGTAGTAACAGAAATTTCCCCCAGTGACGTGAAATCAAGTGCCGCTTATATCCTGTTCTACACTTCAGTCTCGGAAGAAATGCAACATAACAACTAGCTTACCCCATTTCACACTTAACACTTTGTGCCAAGGAGTTCTTCAAAATTCACATTCATATATTTGGTACCATGAAGTTAGGTTGGGGTGTTTCACACAAATTTAAATGTAGCATTGTCATCAAATGGCTAATCAGCGCCATTTTGTTTTTTTTTTTGTACATTTGAAAGATCCCTCTTCGATTCATTCAAATTGTGATCAGCAGAACAAAAGGACAACTGTTTTGTTGTTACTCGTGTATGAGTTACTTACGTGTTATATGTGTTACTCGTTTGCTGATTATAATTTGATAGAATGCTGAAACGGACCTCGAATTGGTGTTTAATGGGAACCTTTTCAATGTAAAAAACAAAATGGCGCTGATTGACCATTTGAATTTCTGTTAAACATCCCTTTTCTGTGATTTTAACTACATATTGTCTCCTAAAACCAATTATTTTTTTTTTTTTACGATAATCTAGTCCAGAAAAGTGTCGGTGTGCATAAATATTTTCTAACAAAATTAATCATTACAAAACATAATGGCTTTCCACCCTAGTGACCAAATTTTTATAGGGAGTATTGAATTCTAAGGTTCAATTGGTGATCTGAAATTGAAAAAAAAATATCTAAAATTAAACTTTGAACCTATGATTTATCATACGTTTACTACTGCAATATTAACAAATTATTTGATGCTCGATAACAGTAAATTGGTGGTAGAGTTATTAGAAATTTTTGGGTATGCCTTTTCTTTTCATCTGGCATTATTAAAGAACATTAGGTCTCAGATGGCGTTTTTCTAAAAAAATTACATTAAAATTAAACAATGAAAACATGCCTTCAATATTAACATTTTTTTTTTAATTGGGAAAATTTTGAACACAAAATGGCTACTGCCTGAACTAGTATCTAAAATCCAATGAAAAAAAATATCATGCAAAGTCAGTAATTTCAGCAATAATTGTAAAACAAAAACTTTTTATTTGCTGACATGGAAAAAATTCTGAAATCTATGTATGTATTTTCAAATATACATTCGGTACGAAAGTATTAACACTTTATACACAATTAACATTTCCCGACAACCTCAGGAAGCCAACTAAGTTCATCATAAGGTATTTAGTGATAAAAATTAGGAATACAAAAAATGAAAGTCGATGGAGAAATATATTTCTATTAAGGCCGAAATACACCTGCCTAGTGCTCGGCCGAGTCACTCGCCGAGTATACACTCGCTTTGTAACTTGGCCGAGTAACTTATTGGAGAGTAGAGGTGATCACATGTAGAAGAGAAAATGGACGAGTCAGTTCATTGAGTTAGTTTAAAGTGCTGTTAACGTGGTTTTGAAAAAATCAAATCGCGCAGATGACAAATGTCACACACTCAAACATTCAAAAAAATTTATTGATTGTATTTTTATTTACTGATTGACTCGACTGATGGCAATGACCGAGTTGTGTATGCAGGTGGAGAAGGTACCTACTCGACCGAGACATTGGGCCTTGTTTCTATGAGGTGATTTTTCACAAAAACGGCACTCTACAAATTTCCAATTATTATTATTATCACTGTCTCACCTGAATCACTTGCTCGCTACTAGGCTGAGTACTGACTGTCTGATCACATCAGCTGAGCATTCGGGAAGTGTAATTCAGGCTTTAGGGTAGAACTGCATTTTAGAATTTTCAACAATTTAAAGCTTATTTACAATTGTATTTTAGAATTCATAATACTGCATACAATTAAAATCTGATTGCTAATGTGGAAAGTCATTTACAAAATGTTCATACATGTATTATTTTGGTATGCATATTGAAAGTGTCTGTGTATATTGTAGTTTTATTTTTATTTATTTCAAATTTGTTTAAGTATGTTAAAATGTTTCCATTTGAAGAGATTTAATTATTGTTCAAAGTTAGCATCCAAATGAAATGTATATTATAAATGTTATTTTAAACCTTCAGATAAATACTATTATACATTTTAAAAATGAAAGATTTTTTACTGACTGGCGGAAGTTTTCTGTGTATCTGATGAGAATGTTTATGTTACCAAACTTGCATAATAAAACAGTGAAACCCTCTATAAAGTTCCACATAAGAAATTTTCAAGTTTAAGACATTATTTGTTATTTTAGTCCCTTGAAGACTGAAATTAAAAAATGGCCCAATTTACCCCACATATAAGGTTTTTCTTCCCGGTCCTTTGGAAAATCTTATAAGAGAGTTTTCACTGTATTGCGTAGTATATATATTTTCGTCTTACCATAACCCCAAGGTGTAGGCAGTGAGAATACAATGCCACAAATGACTGGTATTTTCAAACGGAAAACATTATTTTTTACCAGGGATGTCAATACTTCCAGTATATTTTTCTAATATGTACTAAAGTTATTGTAATTTTGTTTATTAACTATGTATGTATACATATTTCTTATTATAAATCTAAATTCATTGATGAAGTTTCTTATTCCAAACATTCCACATCACAAAACGCAATATCATCATCTATTATACTAAATATTGTATGGACAAAGATATTAGAGTGATAAGTAGGAATATACAGTGGTTTTCCAATTTTCATAACAACGAATTTCCAGTACATCGGTTACAAATATATATTTTCATCTATACATTTAGTGCTATTATTATTCATCATAAATATACATACATTAATTATATTGGTGCTTATTTATGAAGATGTTTCCGGTTTCTAGAAATTTCAAATTAGAAAATTTTCAAATCTGGAATCCGGGAATCAGCGGTTGGCGCTTGTGAGCTAGTGGTCATGATAGCTGTGAATCTTTGTTTATTCCTATACAGTGACAAAAGATGCCTCAATGTTGTATTGTGCCTTTGTCCTCCTCCAGAACTTCTGGACAGTGAGCCGGCAGTCATGATAGCTGTGAACCTTTGTTTATTCCTATGCAGTGACGATAGCTGTGCAAACCAATCAATGAGAGTTTGGACATCTTTGTCATCCCTCTTCATTCGTGTAGGCCCTTATCTCTCTACATGTTGCTCTGACGTTCCTGATTCAACCCCATAGAATGACTATACTCACAAATGTTATGGAGATAAACAAATCCATAATCCTATAAGAGCTATAATCCTGTGTAGCCTAAGTTATGACCGGCAAAAGTTTCATGGGGGCTGGAGGCTATAGAGAATTTATAAGAAAAAAAAAACAAAGATTTCAATACAAAAATAACCGATTCCCAATGAAATAACTCTTAAAATGTCATTTTTGTTTATGACTTTTGTATAAAAGAGATAAATTATCTGAAAAAACCATCTAAGAAGCTAAACCACATTGTTGGAGCTGACTACCTAAATTTAGAACTAAATGTAGCTCTAATCGAGCAGAGTTGGCAACACTGGTGCAGACGCGACACTGGTGACACCCGTTGGCCCGTCCTGGAGTGGCTAATGGATTCCAACTGCAGGGAACCTGGTGGGAGGGAGGGGGGAAAGGGGGGGGGGTGACCTCCCACTCTCGTTAATTTATAGTTATAATGTAAAAATGTAATGTGAACAAAAGTCGAATAACATGGTAATATCGTGATAAATTTTCTGTTTTCACCTACCGATATTTGTTTATACTTTATATCAGTAAAAAAAACTACAAAAAACAAAAATTTTATTCTCTATAAAATTGGTATCAGTAATTTTTTCACAAAATTGTACTGGAAAAGAGGTACGTACAAAAAAATAAACCAAGTTGTGCAATTTACCTCTTTTTATAAACTTATACACATTTTTATGACAGTATATCTCAATACTTATTACAGATAGAAGAAAATTATTTAAATAAAAATTTTAGGTCATTTTATGTTCTACTTAACTTGTAAAGCTACTTTAACCGAAATTTTTATTGGAAATAAGATATTTGAGAAAAACTAGATTTTGGCACGATTTCGGCTGGTTTTTTCAAAATGGCGGCGAAAGTGACCCAAGGTCGAAAACTCAGATTTAACATCAAGAGACGTGTGTATAAAACATTAAAAAATTGGAGCTACCGGAATAATTCCGATCGCGACCACCTTTTTTGCGCTAATTGCACTGGCCTATTTTATGTTTGGATTTTAATAGCTTAGCTTTTTATGTTTGGATTTTACAGTCCTTAGGATTAGACGAGCGCAGACCAGAAAAATCACAGGATAGTCAGAATTCTTCACACAATCAGTTTTTGAAATTGATACTTAAATTCAAAGCAAATTCGAGTTCATTGAACCAGAATTACACAGACGAAATTAGTATTTTTGATAATGATATAACTTCAAATTGACATATTATGCAGATAAAATTTTTAAACATACAAATCTGATGTTTCCCTCATCACTTTAGAAATCATCAACATTTTTAAGGTTGGTGATTTTTGCCTGAACGCAAACAGCATTTACACCAAATGATAAAGGACTGGTCTCCCAAGCAGACTAAATTACTGAATATGGCCACCAGATATAACATTTGGCTTGGCTTTGTGGTTGCCTGGGTAAAATTAACTAATTACTAAAAATAAATAATACATTTTACTTAGTAAAATTATTTCTTTTTATTATCAAGTATGTAAATATGTAAAAATTAAGGTTAAATTAATTTTTAAATAAATATTTCGATATCTCAACACATCTTATTCTTCCTCACTCTCCTCTGATTCCTGATCCGCGCAAAACTCTCCACTCAAAATTTCTGAAAAAAAAAAGATTTTATAATATCAAGAAAGTACAATAAACTAAAGACATTCCAAAATGATACTCCCGATGAGAAGAATCAAATCCTATCTCTACTATTTAAAAAATAAATCTTTTTTTATGCTATTCTTTTTAATTATTGGGTTATTTAATAAAAGGTGGCACACGAGTCATCACTCGATTTCCAAGGGCAGTAACTTTGTAAATACAAATAATTGGTTTGAGGGGTATTATACTACCGTCAAAAGCTAAAAGGCAGCTGGAAGTTTTCAATGATTCTGATGTGCATACTTGTTATTATAGGTAGGTTTTTTTTTTTTTTTTTTTTTTTAACTTACGGAGACGGTTTACAGTTAGTTCCCGTGAGTACTTAGGCCATAGGCCCATTGTACTATCTCCCATTTTACCTCAATCCTTTAACAATAACCCAGCCCCTATAGGTAGGTTGATAAACATGAAAGGTCTTGTACATCAGGATGTGACTTTTATAAATTTATAGCTGCCTTTTTTTACTTATGACTGCAGTATTGAAAAACTTCTACCATCATTATAAGAGGAACATACAGGTCATCGAAATATAATGACAACATTTAAAATAACTGTTAAAAAAAAAACTATTAGAGGTAATTAAATGGTTTTGATCTTAAATGTGCGGAAAAAGATTAATTTTTTTTTCGTATCTTAGTATGTTTCGATGTGTGCACCGTTCGTCGCTCTGCAGATATCTAGTCTGTAGTCGATTTCTTGCCACGTACGTGCAATCATTTTGGGAGTGACTGTCAAGATAGCGGCAGAAATTCGCTCCCGCAGGTGATCCAAATCCTGAATATTTTCTTACACACAACTTATCAATCGATGAGACACTCATCAGACGTATGGCTAAGTGATGGGACTTGATGAAGATCAGTGAAAATGTTTTGGAAACCTCTGAGAGGAGGATCCCAAGACGTATCTTTGGAGCCATTCAAGAAAATGATGTCTGGTGGATGAAGTATAACCATGAGCAATAGTGATTGTTTGAAGAGCACGATTTATAAAACTGGAATGGGTTCATTGAGCAGGAGGCTTAGTTAGAACGGAAGAAAACCGATCATCAAAAAGGCTTTCTATTTATAAACCTGAGGATGAAGGATTGTTAGTAGGTAATATCAGGAGGCTGGGAGAAGTTTCCTAGAGTCGGCTAATACATTCCAAAGATTGTAACGTAATTATTATTTATTTTATTTGGTATAATATCTTACATTTCAAAACAATTATGCAATGTCGGCCTCACTGGCTAGCTCACCTTTTTGCTGAGGCCTCCATTTTATAAAACAAAATAAACTAAAAATTAAAATTTATAAATAAGTTAAAATTATAAGTAAAATGAATTATTTTATTGCTTAATAAAATTAAAATCAGTATGTATTATGTGTTGTGTGTTTGTGAGTGATGTGTGTTTTATATTGGTTTTGAGTGTTACGTGTATTTATGTGTTTTATTCTTATTTTATTATGAAATTTTGGTAATATTGTCTTTTTTGTTTTTTAATCCATTTTGTAATTTTGAGTACAAATTTATTTTTGTTTTCTTCCATTTTATTTTCAAGGGTAAGACTGTTGAAGGCTTTTATAGCATGATATTTATAGTGCCTTTGTCCAAAGCTTGTATTTACCGTCAGAGTTTTTATGTTATTTTTGTACAATTGTCTAACTGGTCTGTTAGCGATATTTTGAGATTGTTGAAATTTGTTTTTCTGGTCAAAAGTGTAGTTTAGCAGTGTTTTAACATATAATTGGTGTATATCTAGTACGTCACAACTGTTGAATATTTGGTCTGTATCAGTCAGTCTATGTTTTTTAAGTATTAAGTTGTTTTTAATTGTTTGTCTAGCTTGTAGTCTTTCTAGATTTTAGGCATGTATGGTAAGTTTGTGCAGCGCCCTTGAGGTGATTTTTCGCAAAAACGGCGCTATATAAATCGTCCAAGTATTATTATTACCTTTAAGATCGTTTTCTGCGCGATTTCTAAGTGATCGATAGCTGAGTTTGTTGCTCCTCCCCAGATAATTATTCCATATTCTATTATTGACTGACAAAGTGCAAAATATATTGTTTTCATTTGTTTTATTTTATATATGTTCTTATGTTTAGGAAAATGTGTATCGTTTTGAGGAGTTTATTTGTGATTTGTTTGATATTATGTGTCCATCTAAGGTTATGGTCAATTATGATTCCTAGATATTTTATTTGTTCTGTTTTTTCTAGAGAAGGGCAACTGCAGATGTTCGTATTTAAACATTTGTGTATTTTTATGGTGTTTGTGTTGTTTTTGTGTTGTAAATTTTGTTTTCGATATGTTTAGTGTAAGTATGTTTGAGTCTAGCCATGTATTCACTCGCGTGATTTTTAAATTTGCTATGTTAAAAACATTATTCCAATCCTTAGATTTAAAGAGTAAAACTGTGTCATCTGCATAACTAACTATTTCACCGTTTATTTCCATGCTACAAAGTTCATTTATGTAAATAGTGAAAAGAACGGACCCTAGTATGCTTCCTTGTGGAACTCCATATTTAATCGGCAGTGGTTTGCTAGTATGGTTATTAATTTTGACATGTTGTGTTCTATTACTCATATAACTTTTTAATAGTTGGAGTTCCTTGTATTTGATACCCATGTTTTCTAATTTTTTAAAAAGTGTATTGTGGCAGATTGAATCAAAGGCTTTATTGTTTGGCAAGAAAGTATAAAAATTAATTAATTTGGAACTAAATTTTTTCATTACTATGGTAACACCGAAATACTCGTTTTGTCAATGACATTTTGTATGGCTCTTGGCTTTACTGACTTTAATCATGTAGAACACACTGAAAATCACTCGTTTTTTTTTTCATTGTTTGCCTGTGCATTGTTTGAATTGAATTAAAATGAACAAACCAATACGTAGTGGTGCAAGAGAAGTTGTAAACTGCGTGTTTCAACGCTGCCTAGCTGAATATCGTGCGAAGAAGCTCCTATCCAATTTGAAAGAAGTTTACGAACGAACTGCAGAAATGAATGGTACGTGGTATAGTTTTTTTTAATAAATTTCATTAGTATTACAAGATTTATGCCAATTTTTGTGCGATTATAACCATTACAATCTGATTTGAGGTTATGTTTAAAAATCCGAATTTGACATTTCCATTTGACAGTTAATATTAGGCCACAAGAAAAATGGAATAACTCAATTTAAAAAAAAATAATAATATGCAAATTCTTTAAACTCATAGAAATGTAACTTGTTCTTAATTTTCTCTTTCTTTCTTTCTAAATGAATATTTACAGGTGTGCTTTTTTAAAACTACCTTCTATAGAATAATCATTTTAATGATGTTTTCCACATACAGGTAAATCTGAAAAGTAAGATAAATCGTCAAGGAAGGGAAAAGGCAGATGGAAAATTTGAAACACCGGGAAAACGGAAAATAGCATAAGTGTTGATGATTAAAAAAAATTGTTGCAAAAACGTGATGAAAATCGAGGCAGATTATTATGCACGAGGAAGTACTCTATATGATGATATAGATGAACTGATAAAACGTTTAGATGAAGATGAAGATATGGAAGAAGAAGAATCATATGAGGACTAAGACAATAATTATTACATGTCGGGTGTTGAATAAATATACTCAGATTTTTAAATACCTATGTACCTACGTTTTTATAACAAAATAAACGCCTACTTAAAACCTGTTTTGTTTTATTTTACTTCTATTAAATTATGTGTTTTTGTGCAAAATTTATGAAAATACAAACACGTTATGAAATATGCATTTTGGCTGAAGGGTTTTTTAAAACATACATTCATTGTCTTATGAGCCATCACGGTGTTGCCATTTAAAACCAAGAAATCGATCGCAGCGCCATCATTTATTTTCTACACTTAATTGTCAAACTGTAGCTAAATCTAGATATATCGCTATACAATTGTATCCTTGATCTAAGTTGCTATGTATATAATCTATCGTACATGCCAAAGCTTCTTTTGTGCCTCTTTTTTCTCTAAATCCATATTGTTTATCAGAGGAAGATTTTTTCAATGTAGATGAGTGTTTCAGGCTGATAATTATTGATTATAATATTTGTTATCTACCCTTTGTGCTATGCATAAAAATCTTGTTTAAACGTTAGTTTATCAATTAAAAATAATGACTTTCATATTGTTTGAAAAATTCTTTCCACCTAAGATTAGGGAAAAAATTTGTAGCATGGAGCCAAATCTGGTGGAAGAGACAGTAACTCGAAGCCCTGGATTTTGACAATTATTGCAACGGATACCGTTTGAATTGATGCATTGCCTCGATGAACTTACATTCATACAAATCACAATTCGAGATCCATTGAATACTGTTATCAAATTTTATAAAACCTAATGGTAACTTACTTGACAGATCATTGCAAATACTCAAGTCTAATTGTTTGGTATTTTGAGAAGATTCGGCCTCGTCTAGTTGTTTTGCATCGGATACTTCTGCTCGTTTCTTTGTTTCCTTACTAGAGTGGTCTTCTGTAGGGGCTTTACTCGTTGGCTTCATCAAACTGTTCAGTTGCATTTGTTCAACCTGAAATATTAAAAACATAAACTTTGACAATGGAACTACCTTCAAAGCTAAAGATAAGTCAAGTAGAACACTGTTAACATGTGCGGATGCAATCGACTCAGTGTGTCATTATTTAGGTGTGTTAGTGACTGTTACACGCTAATTGGGCAGTGGCTCAAATGGGAGGGCGATTAGTCAATATAAATACAGACTGTGCCTACTCAAACTAACCCGCGGCATCCCTATGCGGAAACAGTTCTAAGCAATGACGTTATACATATACATCTAGACTGTCCTTGTTGTCATTGACTCACAAACTCAAAATGTTATGTGGCAAGTACGGATCACTCCTCTCTTTCCAGTAAATTCTTAATTCGAACATTGTTCATGTATGACAAAGATGGACGTTTAAATAATATGTGCGTATGGATGAAATAAACTATAGAATGCGGGTGGCGTTTTTGTATTCAAAATTCAAAAGTTCCGTCGAATACTGCCTCAAGGCTTAGGAGGCCTTGGCACCAGTCGAATTTTGAGGTGTCAAGTTTCCAACCTAATATGAAAAATGATTGGCTATATTCTGTACTATTCTCTGTAAAGACCGCCGATTGATGCCCAATTGCGTGGCACGTCGTCTGGTCGATACTCCGGGTCCTCTGCGACAGCTTCAGCCACAGCCGCAATATTCGCAGCAGAACGGCTGCTCCGTGGCCGGCCAAACCTAGTAGCATCTCTTGTTGTCCCATACTCTTCTAAGCGAGCGGCCAAACGTCGTAATGTTTGCCCAGTAGGTGTCGGACGACCGGGATATCTGCACCTAAATTCACACACTGCGCCAGCACCACCGACGTTTTTCCGCATTCTTAAGGAGTACCGATTCATTTCTTGTTGATGTGTAATAGCACTCCCCATACGTAGAGTTGGGAGCGTCACTTCACCGCACCGTAAACCGTTAACTTTCGCTCTTTATGGCGCGGCGGCCTGAAGCGGTGCGGGGCACGGTCGCTCCGAACTCTACGGGTGGGGGGTGCCATTTTGCATAGGGGGACTTTACTTCACAAATGTCAAAGCAGAACTGACATTTGGCACCATTTGCAAAAAATATGGCATCTTCCGATAGGGGTCGTCCATTAATCACGTGAGGCTCGAAAGGGGTGGGGGGGGGGGGTAAAATGAGATATCACGTGTATTTATTTTTCATTGAACTCACGATTTCTAATGGTGAACGTCCATCTGTCCAATTTTTAAAAATTTATTCAGATTATTTATACCTGTATTTAGACATTGGTTTATTCATTGGTAAAACCTCACCACATATCACCAGGGGGGGGAGGAGGTTAAAAAGTTGCTAAAAAATATCACGTGATTAATGGACGACCCCTGGGGCGATGACTTTTGCGCCACCTTGTATAACGTCATTGGCTCTAAGTGTATCTCTACATATTATAAATTAAAGTCCTCCGCCGCGTCTGTGTGTTCATGATAAACTCAAAAACTACTGAAAGGATTTTCATGCGGTTTTCAGTAATAGATAGAGTGATTCATGAGGAAAGTTAAGGTATATAATTTGTCAAGGTTTTGTGTAAATTGGTTGAAATATATAATATATAAAGAGAATGTCTGTACGTGGTGGACAAGCGGGCTGGCAAGCGGGCGGTGTGGATTTGATTTGTATGCAAAATCTACAGTTTTATGCCGAGGTTGATGAAATTTTGCACACGTGACCTTCAAAATAAGAGGAACGTCACTGTCTGCATTTGATTTCGAAAGCCCGGGCATCGCCGCGCGCCGGTGATTTCAGCTAGTATTGGTCAGTTGTGGACTTCTTTGCGGAAATATATTGTAAGTTATTAAAAATTACCGTACATGTAGTGCTACTCTGGCTTGATTGATCTTTTTTAGTGATTCTTTTATCCAATTCTCTTCTTTGTTAAGTTGTCTTTCACATATCAACAGTCTTTGATAATCTCCGAGGCGCATTGGACCCGGGTTCGGAAATAAATTAAGTTCGTCAGCCATTTAAAAAAAAGTAATACACTTATTTGTCTAACGAAAAATTATTACAGATTATTATTATATGCCAAATCGGCTAACGTCTCCTTCACGGTTTCACGTCTCTTTTCCCACCATAAATAAACCAATCATTTTCCCACACTTAATAATATTTTGACTTTGACATTTCAACACCATAACAAATTAAATAAATACCCGGTGATGCCATACTTAAAAAAATTGAGTTACTCAATAAATAATTTTTTTAAATAAGAAAGAGTGCCTTGTGGTTGCTCGTTAGAGATGCATGAAAAGTAATCATTCGGTACTGAAGTAATCGGTACTCACCGAGTAATCAAAGTACCGACTACTGAAAACGAAGACTATCCGTTACTTTTGATATGATTACTTTCATTGATACTTTTGAAATGATTACTTCTGATGCGGATACTTCAGTACCGATTACTTGGTTGTTATTTGTGCCGCTGGAGGCGCTCCACGTTAGTTAATAAACCACACTTTGTACCGATTACTTGGTCGTTTCTATTTGTGCCGCTGGAGGCGCTCCCCGCTAGAGCCAGCTGTATTGCCAGAGACGAAAAATACTGCGGTGTGTACGTTTATCGGTAAAAAAACGCTTTCAGTTTATAATTATGTTTGTATACCTTGCTATCTGATATAATATATTGCTACCAATTTATACTAAGTATTCAAGTTTTTTGACGGTAGGTATCTACTACAATTTTCGAACGGTATAAACATAATAAAACATGATTATTATTATTACGACTATAAAAAGTTTTCACAGTAATAATTTTATTATTTCTTTTTTTCCTTCACACATTATAAGATATAAATTTCTGTGGAGTTTAGAAAAAAAATACAATATGCGCTTGATTGATTCATTTTATGATTATAAAGATGAATTTGGTTGGTAGAAATTTCCGCCAAGTAATAAACCCGCCTAACATCTATTACCATAGGTATAATAAGATATTATTTGAGATGTAAATAAATAATAAATAAAAGGTATAAAAAATTACCACCAGCCTAAAATTGTGTTTTATTAACTTATCGCAAAGCTAGAAAAACAAAAATCAAAACTCGCATGTAAAATTACGTTTCGCATTTCAAAGGAAAATAACACGTCAATCCAGTGTGTTAATATGTAATTTTCGATCAAAATTGCCTACGTAAACAAAAAAGAACTGGGATCTTGTTGTAACTCCGGGGAATGGATTCCATTTCAAATTGTTTATATTATTGTATTAAAGCTGTTATTGTTAGTGGTGCTATACTAATGCTTTCACACTTGTTTTCGTGACGGGACCCAAATTAATAACTGAAAATAAAATTGTTTTGTTCGTTGATTAAATGGAAAATAGTGAAGTTCGTCAGTTCTTCGGTCGTATAGCTTTGCCGACGGCTATATTAGCATGTTAACTTTTAGTTCGTTGTTTACGAATTTGCGTCAGTTTTTATTACAACCTTTGACTTTGTTTATACGTAATAATATATTTAATCTGTGTGTTCATAATTTTTTTTTATAAATTATTGTGTTTGGGCCGTTTGTGATCGTTGAAACTTCTAACACTTTGCGTTTTTTTTGGTTTTTGTGATTTATAAGAGAGTGATTATGTGATCGAAATTATTTGGTGTTATTTTTTTTCGATAAAATAACAATAACAATAATATATCCGATGACTGCGACTGTGAAGATAAGTTTAATATTATCCAACCACGACTGGTGAGAGATGCTGCAATATTTTTGTTTGTACCTACACATAAACATAATATATTATGTAGCTGTATTCCATATAAAATATTTTCTCCGGTATTTTAATTGTTTGTATAAAATCAAAGATAATGTTAAAAAAATCTAAACACAAAACTCTTCAAAACATTCAAAGTACCTATAAATATCTAACGTAGAATGTAGAATCCTAATAATTCATAACCAAAGTACACGCTATTCACGCTAACGAAATACACAAACGTCAAAATGTAACTAGTAACGATTTGTATCTATTATAAAAGTATCCGTCGGTATCCGGAACCGAAAGAAGTCAAATGTAATCAAAGCATTCAGTAACGAATTGATACTAGTAGTCGTTACTACCCGAAAGTAATCAAAGCATTCAGTAACGATTTGATACTTGTAGTAGTTACTACCCGAAAGTAATCAAAGTAATCAAGTAACGATTACATAGTAACGGATACTTTTTGTGAAAGTAACGGATACCGACGGGTAGTAAAAGTACCGATATTGAACACTACTATTGCTCGTTATTACTGTCCCGGATACTTTGTCCCGGTGACTACTGACTACTGTCACTGGATCATCCAACCCAATCCAACCTCTGCCAGTGCTGTAGATATTCGTCGACATCACCTGTTCCATGGATATTAGTCAGCAGTTTGGGCTGTAGATATTCGTCCTCACTTTGGTTCTCATAGATATTAGTCAGCAGTTTGAGCTGTAGATATTCGTCCGACATACAGGCTGTAGATATTAGTATCTGGAGTCAATATTAATGGTATCCACTTAAACAAACTTGAAATCTTTGAAATTACAAATAGTGTAATAGGGCCAACCCGGCCAACAGACTTAGCTATAAAAGCGCCGGCTTTATTTGATATCTTACGACCTTCGTGAGTGGTTTTCAACCTGTGGTATGCGTACCCCTGGGGGTATGCGAAGCCAAATTGGGGGTACGCAATAACGTGGTACGCATGTAAAATCACTGGTTAAAATGCCAGTCGCAAAGTCGTGTTACACTCTGTATAAAATTGCATTACTTCATTGTATTTGTGTGACTGGATTGTTAAATTCATGTAATAATTAGAGTATTTAAAATTACAAATGAAACACGTACTTCGTTACACGTGTAAATAAGATAGATAGAGGGCACGGGGAACAATAAATTTGTAGTGGGAGACAAGGGATACGCCGGCTCAAAAGGGTTAAAGATCACTGACCTACGTCAATGGCTTGGCCTATTTCAGCATATCGCTCACCATAAATTCCCGTTGGGATGTTGGGAAGTTGTCTGGCAGAAACACACTTAGCCCACGCGACGCGACCTAGGTTGACGTCACCATTTCCATATCTGGACTACATACATTTTCTATGGAAATACCGATACCGATCATCGTAGGCCGATATCGTAATACCCATGGAACTAAAATCCAATGGAAGCGGCATACCTAACTCAGAATATATAAAACCGCCAAAACCAGTGTAGCTCTAAAAATTTGTGGCCGCCGGGAAGTGGGGATACAGACGGGGTAAAGGGGCCAGCGTGCGGGGGGAGGGCAGCCGCTAGGAGATAAGGGCCGAATTGGGAATGGGCTTCACTTTTTTTTTTATTATTAAAAAAAACGTTCGTAAATTTTTTATAAATTTTGAACAAATGTATAATAGTTGTTTTCTGAACAGGGAATGGTGGTGAAAAATAAGTAATGAAGAAAAGGGAAGTACTTAACAAAAGACTTTTGAGTAAGTTAAGTAATTTGAGACTACATTATTTAATTTTTAAAATGTCCTGATGTATGTTACTCATCCAGACCACAAATAATCACATAAAAAACAGACATATCGTGACAATAATTCGAAAAAAAAACCTAACGGAAGATACGATTATCTGACCAATGTCATGTTGAATTATTCCGACTGATGACGAAACTTATTACTGTTGGATACTAAAAAATATTTTGCTGACACCAGATGTTCATCAAAAAAATTATTCAAAGCATCAAGAGTTTATACTGCTTTCATCAATTCAGGATGGTAGACAAGTTCACCCTACAGGCTAGTCGGATACATAGATAATATATCATACTCCCAGGTGTCCAGCAGTCAAATGATCCCCGTCTTCATGATATTGTCGAAAACAAAGAAATTTTGCTGCCACCAGCTATCCACACCTAAATAATTTACACAACATTGTCGGATATCAAGATATATCTATAATTAAAAATGACAATTCCAAAACCAACATTGACCTTATTATGAGTAGAACTAAAATTCACGTGCAATATGTCAACAAAAAAGTGCAATCAACAATAACTAAATATATATATTTTTTAATGTGATCACCTCACAAGAATCCCAACTGCTCCATTCTGGAGACTATGGCATCCCCAATTGGGGTATGTTGTGAGGCTGAAGGCAAGTGAGGAGGGGAAGGATATGGGGAAGAGGGAGGTGGGGAAATACCCGACTATCAGATCTAGTCTCCAAATACGGCTAAAGCTACGTTTTAATTCTAATTGTTGGTCACTCAGCCGAATAACCGAACAAATTCTCACCCCGCCTTTAGCTGTTCAACACATACCATTTTTTTTATGTTTTTGTAGAAAAAAAATGTCACAGAAGACCAAACTTTCAGTTACATTTTTTACTCCAAATAATGTCAGGAATCACTGATTAGAGTAAGTCAAGTACGTCCCTTAACACCCTATATATATACACACACACACACACACACACACACGTATATATATATATGTAAAACATAAAATTCGAATATTTATTTATATATATGTAAATAACAAATAATCGAATATGTACATATGAATAACACATAATCGAATATATATATGAGGGGAAGGAGATAGGGAAGAAGAAGGTGGGGAAGTACCCGTCTATTCAGATCTTGTCAACAAACATAGCTAAAGCCATTTCAAGCAACATTTCAATTATAATGGGTGGTATTACACCAGGGCGATACTGATAGTATGTTCCACCTGGAACTTGACGGAAATATACCTTATATTATTTTAATTATTAAATTTTGAGAACACAAATCAATCGAATAAAATTTATCTGTGCGCACCGGGATTTGAACCCGCGACCTCCGGATTGCTAGTCAAGAGCTTTTCCCCTTGACCACGGGGGCATATCAATGTGAATTTTACATAACAATACAGTGATTATTTTATTTTATT
Organism: Limnephilus lunatus; assembly: GCA_917563855.2. Classification (NCBI taxonomy): domain Eukaryota; kingdom Metazoa; phylum Arthropoda; class Insecta; order Trichoptera; family Limnephilidae; genus Limnephilus; species Limnephilus lunatus. Next base: position 82,741,213 of record OU830596.1, on the reverse strand, counting down.
TTAAATACTATGAATTACAATTGTAAACATATGTAAAAGGGGTGATAAATTAGTAGGAAAAGAAATAAAAATAACAGTGCAAAAAAGAAGAAGTAAAAACGTTTAAAAATGAATAAGCTAAACGATAAAAAACACGTACATACTACATGTGTAAATCAGAACTTTATATTTGTGCGTTATGATTTATAAAAAATAAATTTTAATTATTATAATTTAAGTTGACTGATTCGGCCCATTGCCATTCCGAGATCACGTGGTAGCGACGGGCCGATGGCGGTAGCGGTTGAAATGAACACGTCGACAATTATAAAATGTATATTTAAGCGATGTTTAAACACTTATATGTGAAAGGTAAGACCGTCTTTCTTTTTAAAGGTCTTCATAGAACTACTTTTACACAATTTTACGGCGCATTGGACCATTTTTCTATGTTTTATGAACGTTTTACTGGGAGCTCTATACGCGACCGAGGTGTAAAAGCCAATGTCAACCATCTAAAAACCGTTCGGTAAATTTTTTGAATAATCACACTTTGGGTCAGTGTGCACACTTTACATGCCGTCTCTCTAATATCCATACTCTTTGGCGTAGGCCGTGTGGAAGGTGGAGGGGGTATGGTCACGCCTACTATTAGATGATTTCACATCTTTTTTATGTTATCTAAGCATGTAACGTGTTTCGCTACATTATCTGTGGTTGTCTGTTGTCTTTTTGACAGATATTAAAAATTTCAAAATGGGTGACAAGCAATTTATAGACAGTGTCAGAAAACACGATATTATTTACAATATTAAATCCAAAAACTACAAAGATTCGTCAATGCGTAGTGCAGCTTGGGAGGAAATTTCTGCCATTCATGGCAAGACCGGTAAAACACCTTATAAACATATGCATATTTTTTAATTAAACGTCATGATCTTGTAGCTCGAGATTACTATACTTACAGGTTTTAGTGCAATTCTGACTGATTGCAGAATTTGTAAAGTATGTAGTGGGTACTTTTCAGAGCAAAGCTGGTGTTATTTTGTAAATATTTTTTTATTTAAAAGTAGGTACAAAGAGTTTCAATTGCAATTCACATATTTATGATGAAATGATAAATTTTATGGAATATGTGATAAATTTACAACAATATTTGTGAGTGAAATACAAGACACAATATATTATGTAGTTTTAGATATTTTCATTTTGGGAATGTTGCCTCCCTCTTCTTACCATACTTATCTGCCACGGTACTGCCCCGTTCTGGGATACAAAGTACTCTTTAAATTTTTCCCTCACATGGTAAGCATGTTGAGTATGGTTTCTCCTTATTCCATCCAATGGAATTAGAGTATTTTGCGGCTCTATGGGTACATTTTGTTCGTTGCTTAGCTCGAACGTAGTGCCCAAGTAATTATGAAGGCAGCATGCTGCCAGAACTATTTTGTCCACCATTACTGGTTGAACTTGTAATGGACCCTGAAATACGCGCCACCTAGCTCTTAATATGCCAAATGCATTTTCCACTATCCTTCTGGCTCGAGACAGCCGATAGATGAAAATTTTATTTGGTTCATCATTTAGCAAGGCGTTTTTGTTGTACGGTCTCAGTAAATAAGACTTCAGTGGAAACGCTTCATCACCTTCTATAACGTATGGTAACGGTTCGGATCCTGTTATCAGTGGTTGATCTGGTGGTATGTTCAACTTATTCTGGTCTAATAATTTGCCTAGTGAAGATTTTTCAAAAATTCCTCCATCACTGTTTCTTCCATATGAGCCCACGTCTACCGTTATAAATTTATAATTAGCATCAACTAAGGCCATTAATACTGTGGAATTCTGACCTTTATAATTCCAGTAATCTGAACCGCCATTTATTGGACACTTTATATTGATGTTTTTACCATCTAGAGCTCCAATGCAATTAGGAAAATTCCAGAAGTTTTTGAAGTCATTCGCTATTTTTTCCCACATTTCTGTGGTTGGCTGGGGCATTACCTTCGGTCCAAGATATTTCCAAATAGCTTCACAAACTTCTTTGACTATATTGTTTACAGTGGAAAATCCTATGCGATAGCTGAATCCTATAGACCGAAATGAATTTCCCGTAGCCAAAAATCTGTAGGTAATAAAAAAAAATTATTGTTTCAGTTGACCAGTGTAAAGAGGAATGGAGCAAGCTAAGAAATAGCTATAATAATGCAATAAAAAGACGCATAAAGAAAAGTGGCCAAGCGGGGAAAATAATGGCGCCTTGGAAATTTGAGGAACAGATGGCATTTTTAAAGCCTTATTTGGAAGGACGTCTCAACACAGGCAATCTTGATGCCACGTCTGTCACCTCAGACGTTTCAAATCCTGAAAGCCATGATTGTATCATGACGCCCATGACCAGTGGGGCTTACAAAAGGAAGGCGAGTCCTGATAGAACTGTGGCAGAAATTATGGGAATGATGAGAAATTCCCAGGAAAAGAGAAATAAAAAAGATGAGCTGGACGAAATAGATTACTTTTTTCTGGGTATATGTAAGACGGTAAAAAAACTACCAAAAATAGATCAATTAAACATAAAATTAATTATCAATTCGGCCGTGCACGAAGCCGAGCTCAAGCAGCTGGAGAAGGAAGAACAACAGCGTAGCTATCAATATGACCACACTTATGATGCTGATCTGGAATAAAAATATTATATATTATTCATAACTGTCAACATTGTAAGTGTGGTCTCTGTTGTTCCTCCTCCAGCTACTTGAGCTCAGCTCACGGCAGAATAAAGATTTGGTAGTTTTTTTGCCATCTAACGGAAAAAAGTGATCTATGTCGTCCAGATCTTGTTATTTTCTTTTTTTGTTTTTCTCATCATTCCCATAATTTCTGCCTGCCACAGTTCCGTCAGAACTTTGTAAGCCCCACTGGTCGTGGGCTATATGATACAATCATGGCTTTCAGGAGATGAAATGTCTGATAGATCGGTGACAGACATGGCATCAAGATTGCCTGTGGTGGGACGTCCTTACGTACTGTAACTAATATCATTTTTTTTTCATAAGCAATGTGTTGTAGTTAGACATTATATTATAAAAATAAAACAAAGGCTTTGTATTTAACCACGAATATTTATTATTTTACACATCGACCGGTTTCGCTACGACCATGCTTCATCAGGATATAACAATAACTGATTAGTCATTATTATATCCTGATAAGAGTTGTGTTCCTAGGTTTACTAGTTGATTTACCTTTTGCAAGCCAGTATAAATATTAGTATGCATTGTGTATATGTATATATAAATTGGATCGCAACACTAACTTTGGCCCGTGTTTGTTGGTAATCATGAATCAGCAAAAAGGATGCTGAGCTAAATAATATGGTGGATGTGGTTGTACTGCGATGAGTTGTGACTATGATGAATATTGTGGAGGACAAAAAACAAAATACTTATGCAGGAAGGAACTAAACATTTCAAAAATTAATAATAATAATAATAACTATCCGTCTGTAGACTGTTTTCGAGGAGTCATTTCAACCGAAGAACAGAATTACCTAGCGACCAATCCCTCCCCGATTCTGATAAATTTCACAACTTTAATGAAATCCGATTAGAACGACATGCCAACTATAAAAGCAGACAGCTTGCGATTGGTTCCTGGAATGCGCGATCCCTCAATAACAAACTAGAGCCAGTGGACGATGTTTTCAGAGATGAAAAACTTCATATTCTTACCATTACAGAAACGTGGCATGAGAACAGTGACTCGAACTCGATTAAGAAACTTCAAGCTCTGGGGTATGTTGTGCTCGAGGAAGCCCGACCAAGTACGGAAGAACCATCAAACAACATCTCGCACGTGAACCACGGTGGTGTCGCGATAATAGCCCAACAAGGATTGCGGCTAACTAAAGTAGCTCTAGGTAGTTTTAGCACATTTGAGTACATTGGATGTAGGGTTTCTTCTTCAAGAGCGTCGTTTATACTCTGTACTCTGTACAGGCCCGGATCAAAACCAATCTCCGTAGAATTTTATAATGAGTTTTCGCGATTTTTGGAACTCTCAGTCGGACTCTCTGAAACACTCATTATTACAGGTGACATTAATATTCATCTTGAGCGCGTGACATCACCAAACACTATTAAATTCTTAGACTTATTAGCCAGCTTTGGATGCTGCCAATGGGTTGACGTCCCAACTCACGATGCTGGTGGTACACTGGATATACTTATTTCAAAGAAGAGTGGTTCGCCGCTCTTAGCAGATGTTCGTGATATAGGACTATCGGACCATCGGCTAGTGTGCACTGATCACTGATATTGATTTTAACCCGCCTAAAATACCATATAGAACAATAATATCAAGGGAATGGCGTAAATTTAGCTTTTGTGATTTTCTGGAAGAACTTCAGACCTCTCTATTATGTACACCCAATTTTTGGGAAACAAAGACGCCAACAGAACTTGTCGAGACGTACAATATAACACTTTTATCTCTATTAAGAGGACATTACCAGAGAAACCAGAAATATGTCATTTTTAAATCAGTGTTTAGACTTATTGACTCGTTTCCACAAAAAATTATAAATTGATTTTGAAATATTGTTCTTTTATCTAGTAAAGGTATGGATAAAATTTTGAGAAAAAATGTTTATTTTAATTATAATAAGGTTATACCATAGGTCGTTGGCAGATTTGTTATATTTTCAAAAAAGTACATGTATTATACAACACCAATTTCAAATCATATAATCATGCAGTAAAATAAATCAATACATTATCTGGTAAAATTATTTGTCAGAATTTTAATTTAAGTTTAAATAAAATTATTAAAAAATATATACGTACATGTGTTTCTTGACGAAAATTGGTCCGTTTGTTTATTTATTTGCGCACTTACTAACTAATATATTTCAGATTTTTTTACATACTTATTTTGCTAAGACATTATTGACAAATCATAAATAATTTTAATGGAAAAATAATTTTAGGGTGTATTTAATATTAATTAATTTACAGCTTCGCGTTTCACAATTTTTCTTATCAACGAAAACACGAATCGAGAGCGCTCATTCAGACCGCAACTGCGGCCACTGGCGGTTGTCTTCGCGGCGCTCTACATCGCAACATTTTCAAACGAATAACGAAGCAAAATAAATAGGATTTCATGTTTGTAAAATTTATAGGGTTGCCCCAACGCAAAATTTCATGTTCATTGAATATTTTTATGATAAAATTTTTATAATTTTGAATTTTTTTTTATTGTAAATTATTTTTATGTGAATACCGCACAAGAGTCCCAACTGCTCCAAAATATTTATTTTCAAGTAAAACTTCTTTACGCACGCTCGACACTTGGGGGGTAAGCTGGTAAATGTGTTACGAAAAGTGGTGATTGTTACGAAAAATTTCCTTCGAACGGTAATCGATGCGAACGGTGATCGATTGCTAGGTGGGTCGTGCCTTTATGCACGCTTGTTATTCGTGTTATTGTTTTATTGTTAATAGACTATTTTTGCGTAAATAAATAGATAAATTAAATTATTTAAAAATATATACGTACATGTGTTTCTTGACGAAAATTGGTCCGTTTGTTTATTTATTTGCACACTTACAAACTAATATATTTCAGATTTTATTACATACTTATTTTACTAAGACATTATTGACAAATCATAAATAATTTTGATGGAAAAATAATAAACACGAGAATCGGGTATGGGTACCACCGCCCCGGGAACCAATTATTAGATAACCAACACGTCTGCCATAGGTCATCCCAAGTGGTTCATAACATTTGGTGACTAGCAGGGGTGCCTAGGTTCAAGGGGGTGAGGTTTGTTTAGGTCTTGGCGGCGGATGCGTCTGCCCACCAGCTGCATGGCAGGTCGGATCTGGAAAAGTTAAGGGAGTCCCTTTGACTTCTCCAGCCTTACTCTCTCGGAACATCGCCTTGCACCGCAGTGGGAGGGATGGATTCATACATCCGCACTCCTGGACACGCTGACCCCCAGATTTCTACTCACCCCTAATATCCCTTTCCTTCTCCGAATTTCCTCTTCTTCCTTTCCCTAAAACGACCCTCCACACAGCATTCCCAAAGAAGAGATAAGCAGTGTGTCGAGCGAGTGTAAAAAAAACGGTCTCTCCCGATCCGGCCTTCCATGTAGTTGGTGTATGTACCTTCCAAATTACTGATACTACCTATTGACGGCCGGCGTGGTCAAGGGGTAAGGCTCTTGACTAGCAATCTGAAGGTAGTGGGATCGAATCCCGGCATAGGCAAATAAATTTTATTTGACTAATTTGGGTTATTTCACAATTATTTAATTTAAAAATAATATATTTGCGTCACGTTTTAGAGTAAAAGATACTTTCAGTATCGCCCTGGTGTAAGACCACCATTCAGAATTGAAATGTTGTTTAGTGACCAGATCTGAATAGCCAGGTAATTCCTCGCCTTCCTCTTCCCCCACCACCTTCAGCCTCGCAATATACCCCATAGTCACGTCATAGTCTCACTGGCTCCAGTAGGAGCATTTAAGTCTCTTGTGCGGTATTCAGATAAATATAAAATAAAAAATTGTGCATACGAATAAATATTTCAAAATGAGACATTTTTTACAATCCAACTGAATATTACACTTTTTTCATAAGTATACCGCACAAGAGTCCCAACTGCTTCTGTCTGGAGCCAGTGGGACTATGGCATCCCCAATTGGGGTATGTTGTAAGACTGAAGGTAGTGGGGAGGGTAAAAATATAGGGAAGAGGAAGGTGGGGAAGTACCTGGCTATTCAGATCTGGTCACCAAACACGGCTAAAGATATTTCAAGCAACGTTTCAAATCTTAATGGTGGTCTTACACCAGGGCGATACTGAGATATCTTTCGCTCTAATGGCCGTAAAATAAAATTAAAAAACAAAAAACCAAAATATTAAAAAGAATTTAACACATTGTTTATTCATGTAGGTATCTATTTAATACCTACTGTGTTTACGCATTTTACTTGTATCTATTTATGTTTATGCACTTCGATATACAAATTACAAATAACTACTACTAATTAAAATTCTGGACGCTAGAATATAAGCATACCGTAGCAATGTAGCCGCCCTAGCTCCGCGCGATACACAAAAGCCAGTTTACAGCGGAACGTTATCTAATTCCAAAAACTTCCGCTAACAAGCTCTGATATGAGAGCGCTGGCGCAGGAATCAGAATAATGATTAGCTGGTAAGACACTCTTAAATAAATATGCTCCGACAACGTCAAAAACACGTAAAGTTCGAAAGTCTGACGGCTGGTTTGATGATGAATGCCGAAATCAGAAAAGACTTATGCGGAAATTAGAGAGGTCATATAGGAAAAACTCTGCAGTGACTTCAAGAGATGAGTGGATCCTTGCTCAAAAACAGTATACGAGCAAAATAAATTCCAAAAGGTCAGAATACTGGAATGAAAAGGTTGACTCTGAGCAAGCCAATCCACGACGTCTCTGGAACTCAATAAAGACTGTTATTTCTGAAGTTACTGTTCCAGCTAAAATAGATATCACCCCGGATGCCTTCTCAAAGTTTTTTCGGGAAAAAATTGAAACCATTCGTGCTTCCACATCTCATGCCCCTCCGCCAATATTCACTATTAATTCTAAAGGAAATTTGTCTTCCTTCAAACCTACAACGCTGGAAGAAGTAAAGAGGATAATTTCAAGTTTGCCAAATAAGCAGTGTGGTCTTGACCCCATACCAACTTGGTTATTAAAAAAATGTTCCATTGTCTTAGCTCCATTCTTAGTTCATGTTTTTAATAAATCACTCAGTACAGGTGATTTCCCTGAACCACTAAAATCAGCTGTAGTAACACCAATACTAAAAAAGTCACAACTAGACTCCGATAACTTAGGTAATTATCGACCAGTTTCAAATCTACCTTTCGTGTCAAAAATCCTGGAGAAAATTGCTGCTGCCCAAATTACCAGTCACTTGAATACAAATAAATTATGAACAAATCGACAATCCGCGTATAGAAGGTTTCATTCAACAGAAACCGGACTTCTTCGTATGCTATCAGATATAACTCTAGCCATAGAGTCGGGTAAGTTAGCACTTATCTCACTCTTAGACATGAGCGCAGCGTTTGATACGATTGATCACGACTTCCTCATTAAGAGATTGGAGGAAACATTTGGTTTGATTTCAGACACTAAAAATTGGCTGGCGTCATATCTATCCAATCGCTTACAAGCCGTGAAGGTTGGAAATAAACTCTCTAACTTCGCAACACTTTTTTCAGGAGTACCCCAAGGATCCGTTTTAGGTCCACTTCTTTTCATCCTTTTTACAAATGATGTCACCAAAATAATCGAGTCATTTGGTCTCTTATCCCACTGCTACGCTGACGATCAGCAAGTTTATTTTTTCTGCACTCCAAATGAAGTCGACAGTCTCAAAGTCCGTGTAGCTGAGTGCCTAGAAGCAATAACTCGTTGGATGTCTTCAAACAAGCTAAAACTGAACCCATCTAAGACTGAGTTTCTCTGGGCGGCCACAAACAAACGCCAAAATTTCATAGACAATTCACCTATTTCCATTTCCGGAAGCGATATTATTCCAAAGACAACAGTCAAACTTCTTGGCGTTAATCTGGATTCAAACTTTTCGCTTAAAAAGCAAATAAATACGACTGTAAGCAATGGTTTCTTTCACCTAAGACAACTCAAGTCAGTCCGAAGAAATCTTCCTACAGAAGCAACAAAACTACTTGTAAACTCCTACGTAGTCTCACGGCTCGACTACTGTAACGGTATCTACGCTAGCCTTCCAAAATATCAAACTGACAAACTTCAATCCGTGTTTAATGCAGCCGCTCGACTCATAACCGGAGTCTCTAAATATTCACATATTTCAGAACACCTTCGTAATCTTCACTGGCTTAAGTGCCCTCAAAGAATCCAGTACAAATTGTTCTGGATGGTGTTTAAATCAATTAATGAAATGGCCCCATCTTACATCTCTGAACTATGTGTCCCAGAAAATACTGGTCTGAGGCAGTCAACCCTTAGATCAGCAACATCATCAGCTATGGGCAGACTAATGGAACCTAAACGCAAGCCAAATACGAAATTTGGAGATCGCGCTTTCGGAGTGTCTGGACCTAAGGCTTGGAATAAACTCCCACCGGAACTTAGATGCATAACAAGCCCAACAGAATTTAGGTCCAAATTAAAAACGTACCTTTTTGGGCTCTCATACCCTTAAATAAAAATACCTATCGGAGTATCATAAAATTTTGCTTTTGTTTTCAAAATACGCTCATTACAGAACATTTTATATATTATAATTATAGTTCCCAATTATGTCCTCTGCGTGCGAACTGTGTCTTAATTGCTCTAAATAAACAATAACAGTGTTAATCTCTAGTGACCCTCCAGGTAAGTATGGTCTTGTATATATTTTCTGCCTCTACAGTGCATTTTTACAGCAGCATCGCGTTCATTGGTCAAATCATTGCACATATAGTTTCGTATCGGTGATCGATGAACCGATTGATGCAATTTTTAGCCATAAGATGTTGTTGTATATAGTTTAAAATAAGATTGTATAAACGTTTTATAAATTTGTACAGCGCCCTTGAGGTGATTTTTCACAAAAACGGCGCTATACAAGTCATCCAAATATTATTATTATTATTAATATTATCATATTTTGAGGAACCATATTATTTATGACTTGTCATGGGACCACAAAAGAAATCAGTACAAGTGGAAATCAAGCTTTTAAAAAATATTGGGGATTTAAAAAAAAAAAAGTTTGTCAGAAGTGGGATTCGAACCCACGCCCACAGAAGTGGACTGCGACCTGAACGCAGCGCCTTAGACCGCTCGGCCATCCTGACTGCAGAGGAAGAACTGAAAATAACGTATTTAAAATAAGGAGAGTACATAATGAAAATATCATTGAACATAATTTTATTGAGACATTGAATAATTTTGTTCAATGACAACTGAGAACAAAGTCAACTCAACACCTCTTTCAAAAGTCATTAAAAGCTATGAAAAAATAATTTTAAAATAGCCCATAACCCTTTTAACTAACATCACTAACATAACCTATTTTACCAATTTTTAATATTTTTTTGTAATCATATACTTTTCTGAGGTAGTTCTGAGTTGGTTTCATTCTGAGTTGGCCGGTCGCCGAATAATATATTATTATTATATCTTACCGTAGAAAAATATTGTAAGTAAGTAAACAAGGGCCAGTTGTTTTACAGAATTTGAACAATTTTGCTCATCAAATTTCAAAGAGTTCTCTGAAAGTTATATTCATGTTCTCTTTTTATGCAATCACAGTGAAACGACTGACCCTGGATGAAATAATTATAATAATAATTGGATAATTTGTAGAGCGCCGTTTTTGTGAAAAATCACCTCATTAGACACACTATTAGAAAGTTTATGCTTGGGGAAGATACGACTTTGCACGTGGATGACATTATATTTAAAACCAGTGGCGTAGCGTGCCTTGGAGGGGCCCTGTATCAAAATTAGTTGGGGCCCTTATTATTGCTCGGTACAATAGGTGATCAGGTATTTTCATGTATTGTTCTTTCAAAAAACAAAATTCATCCTTCGCTACTGGTAGATAAATAGGTAGTACTTACCATTGCAATCTAAATCACTCACTCGAAGCTGATTGCTTTTTTTGACTTTTGTCATTTCTGAAGTGAAAACTCTGTAGGCACATAATATGACAGTTTTTTTAAAGTTTTATTTTATATTTTTTAATTGACACGGGATTACGTGACATTGTGGATAACATTTTACTAATTTTTGCTTACACACGTTAGAGGCCTCTGTAGCCCGGGGCCCCCGTTTCATTGACACGGCTGATACGGCGCGGCGGTAGCTACGCCCCTGTTTAAAACACTGGACATTGCATGATTTTACCTTTTGCTACCCTCATCATTGTTGGTTTTACATTTAATATCTATGCCAAAGTTGAGTTAATATTTATTTTGAAAGACTAAAGAATTTATGAAATGACTTTTACAAAAGCTTAAAATAAGAATCTGATAAGAACGATTTTGATGAGAACGATCGGAATTTTATCTTTGAAATGTGTTAAATTGTTCACGTGCAGGTGCAACGATTTGACAAGTTCTGTTAAATAAACTACACTTTCAAGCGCAAAAATTTACTTGATGTCAATGTAATAATAATGTTTTTTTATTTATACTTCTCATCATTTTTTATTATATTTTGATTTTCTACCACAATGTGAGTATTTTAAACTTCGTACCAGCGCGGGGGGGGGGGGGGGGTGGCTGGATAGTTTTACAATTTTACTGTCGTAAAGGGGGCGATTCTGTCAATACGGTTAAGAAATACTGGACTAAAGTATCCATACGCCGCGCGCTGGCCGTTTACGCAGGAGCACATAGGCAAAGACGACAGACCGCCAAACAACTATGTCTAGCACACACTCCTTAATATTATTCTCCTTTCTTCGTTTACTCGCTCTACATGCCCAAACCATATAGGCGTCCCTTTTATGTAGGTACTTAAACTTATTCATTACGCTGACATTTTAACATACATACGTCTCAGGGATCGTTTGTCGACAGGATTCAGTCAACCTATTTCTTATTTCCTCTCGGTACCAGTTCTATCGTTCCATGCCTCTTTGCCATACACCAGGGTGGGTAGTTACAATACTCTTTGATGTCGTAGACGTAGAAGAATGATAATAATTAATTCTAGTCCGACATGCCCTTATAAATCATGCAATTAGAATGAATGTTTTTCTTATACGGTATATTTGCAGCGATGAACACCCGGTTCCGTAGTGTAGCGGTTATCACGTCTGCTTTACACGCAGAAGGTCGCCGGTTCGATCCCGGCCGGAACCATTTTTTATTGCCGCGCTTTATTTGATTTTCAATTTCATTTTTATTTTTTAATATTCGAATGTTTTGTTATTATTGACCAGAAAATTATAATTTTTTTATTAGATTTTGTAAAATTAGTTATTATGTAATGTAGATAGATTTTTGTTACTAATACCAAATTTGTAAATACCCAAAATTACACACACATTATTTATTCACAAAATCATTCACTTGACAGTGACTTGACACTGGCTAGAACACTCCTTTGGGGGTGAAAAAAAAGTTAATACGTGGGTAGGTACGTTATTTATTCAGCTTTCACGATAATCTTCTCGCTATAAAATAACATTTTTTCCAGACAGGACGCCGAATTTTGACGTTTTTTATAAGGTGAAAGATACTACTTATATTCATATTCAACAGATGGCAGTGTACTCTAGTTTTTTACGAATTATCTAATTTTTAAACGACTTCGAAAAGGAGGAGGTTCTCAATTCAACTAATTCAACTATTTTTTTAAAAATCGTATTATGTAGATTTGCTTAATCACAGGAGACCATATTTGTCCTAACGCACAGGTCACATATAAAACGCCGTAACTCCCTTATACTATCATAGTGAGAAATATGTTCAAATCGGTGTTAGAAAGGAAAAAAACACCACGCTTTCTAAATCGCAATCTAAAAAATAGCCACCAAAAAAGTAAAATGTACCTACACTTTTATGTTTTATGTATACAAATTTTTGAAACGCGAATTGAAAAAAAAATCATACTTCGGGAATTTTTTTATAAATATTTTTACATACCTAGAGCGACAAAAAAGTGAGGTTACAATAGGTATTTTTATTATTTTTATTATCAGTAACTTAATTTAGAAAAAAAAGGTGAGCCATTTTAAAAACTTTTTTATATTCGTATGCAAATTTTTTATAATTAAAAAAAATATACGTTTATTTAGAATTATATAGTTTGAAAGCGTATTTCATCACCTTTCTAAACAATGACATTAATACTGGACGCGGGGTAGAAATCTCAAAGTGGGAAGCCAAACACAAGACGATTGTAGCTGTCTCTATTTCTAGTACTTTAGTAATAAACTGCTACGCGTCAAGTGAGGTCGTGTCTTACCGGTAAGTAAATTGCATTGCAAAGCGCCAAAATGCCCTACTGTGTGATGAGAAAATACTTCAATTACACGGCAAATAGTCGAAAAGGCGAAAGAATAACACTTCATTTGTAAGTACACGCAAATTACTTATTATTATCAATTATTATAAATATTACAATTAATTTTCATGTTTCCCGCCCGCGGTTTTACGCGTCATCAGAGAAAATTCTAGGCCTACTAAAGTAAAGGGTCTGGACGCGCAACAGCCAAATTACTGTTGCTAAGTAAACTTTACTGTTTTAAAATAGACTAATCAGCCTAAACACTCTGTTTATTTGTTTGCTTGCGGCAAAACAACACATAAATCAGCAGTTTCAACAAAAGTATTGACGACAACCGCCACCATTTGAAAACTGTCTTTGCCCTATTGTATTTATTGTGTAGCTCGACACATCAAAGTCCGACAGGCATCCGGATCTTTTATTCTAGTGGGCCTTAAGAAAAGGAGACAGTGAACGTCGCATCACAAAGTGACTTAAGCATACGCTGCCCGACCATATATCTATGACATTCACTCACGTACATTCTTTGATTGTCTGTCTTTATCACACAGGAATAAACTTTTGAATTTAGAAATTATTCTGAAAACCGCTGAAAACAAAAGAGCGTTGCTTGCTTTCCACATTATATTGTGAGTATGTGAGACTATGGCAAGTCTATTTATAATATATAACGTCATTGTTTCTAAAACAGTTTTTAGTTTTTGAATGTGCTCAGAAATATTCCAAATATTTGCATTTCATAGTACCCCAAGGCAGCGTGCTTGGTCCAATCCTATTCCTTATATAGGTATATTAATGACCTGTGTCACCTCCAAACAGACGGGGAAGTTATAAGTTTCGCTGATGACACTGTGTTACTCTTTAAGGCAAATGACTGGAAAACACTTACCACAAAAGCAGAACTTGGTTTAAATATTACTAAAAAATGGCTCGACTCTAACATATTAACTTTAAATATAGATAAAACGAAATTCATAACTTTTAGCATAAACTCAAGAGGCCAACCATCCAATAACATCCATCTTAAAATACATTCTTGTCAATCAACACACACCCTATGCGATTGTCCCCCAATTACACAAACGGAAAATATTAAATATCTGGGCATATACTTCGACCGTTATATAAAATGGGATAGACATATAGATTCAGTAATAGGAAAAATAAACAAGTTGATTTACTTCTTTAAAAACGTGAGAAATATTCTTAACATATATGATATAAAAAATATATACCTCGCACTAGCACAATCCTTAATGGAATACGGCATTATTGCCTGGGGCTGTGCCAGTAAAAAATACATTAATACACTGTTTAAAGCTCAGAAAACCCTAATAAAAGTAATACTTAAATTACCAATACTAACACCCACTTCAATCATATTCGAAAAATTCCCAGTGCTGAAAATTCAAAAATTATATTCCAAACAAATACTAACTTTCCTCTACAAGAACTTAAACACATTTAATACTTCATAAAATTCTCGCAATACTAGAACAAGACATGCACACCAACTACAAATACCAAAAACAAACACATCCTTTGGAAAAAACACTACAGATACCAGGCTATTAAACTATACAATTCACTTCCAACACAATATAAAACAACTAATATTATTGAATACAAAAAAAACATATGGAACTGGCTACAATCCTTTTAACTTTTAATTTATAATTTTGTCGTATAGAAGTCGATTTTATATTTTAATTTTATTGTTTCTGTATAATTTGATTTTTTATTGGTTCTTCTTTATATTAACTAAGACTACTGTTTACTGTAAAATGTCCTTTACTACTTACATTTTATAATTTACTGTTATTTACTATGTACTTACATTTTATAATTTTCAACTGAAAAATGTCCTCTACAATACAGGTGAACTCCTAGTGTGGAGGACAATATACTATACCTTTATAATGTAAATATACTAAGAATAAAAATAAATAAATAAATAAATTGTGAAGCGAAAATATTTTGACTATCTGAAAAAAATGGCAAATTTTTGAAGGGTTAAAACGATCAACTGTCAACATGCCTCAGTGTAAAATGCGGCTTTTTATCGTGTTTTGGGGATAATAATTAGCCTAGGGCCTATGTCATCTTTGGGGATGCTGTGTGGAGAATATTTTTAGAATAGGAAGTTTTGGGAAGGAAAAAGGAATAATGGAAGGGTAGGAATCTGGGGATCAGTGTATCAAAGAGTAACGGACATATGAATCCATCCCTCCCACAGTGGTGCAAGCGATATTCGGAGATTACTGCTGGAGATGTCTAAAGGCTAAAGGTCTTCCTCAATCTTTCGATCCGCCCTGTTAAGTCTGCTGCCAAGACCCTGACAAACCTCACCCCATGAACCCGGGCACCCCTACTTGGTCACCAAACGTACGTAGCGAATCACTCGGGGTGATGTATGGTGTATGGTAGACGTATCCAATAAATGGTACCCGCGCCTGCGGTACCCATGACCGCATCCCAACTTGCAAATTAAAATGATAGTCTGTTAAAATCTTATATCATAGGAAGATATTTTATCGATTGCTGAATCTCCACACATCAGTTCCTATATTAAAATGACATTAAAATTCAAACAAACAGATTTCGGTTTGATTTGATGTTACTAAAATTACGAATACAGACTGTGTTGTTTCGGACTGCAGCCAGTAAAAAGTAAAATAATCGTAGAGTATCATCTTCGATCAAAATTTTGTCAAATTCTTTATTTCGGGCATATAACGCTTTAATGTCTTATAAATTTATTTTTATAATGGGGTATCTAATCGCAGTTTACCTTAATTTAATTCAATAACTTAATAAATAAATAAAATGTAATAATAATTTTAAGTAATAATTTGATTATTTTTTAAATTTTAAATTTTCACAATAATTATTCGTAAATAAATATTTAATTTAAGTATTTTTGTATAACCGCGACTGCATAATGTAAGGCTTGGGTTCTATATTTAGGGGTCTCGTCCGGTGACCAGACAACTCAGAATGAAACCAACTCAGAAGCACCTCAGAAAGGTCATTAAGAGTGATGATAAAAAAAATATTAAAAAATTGGTTAAATAGGTTAAGTTAGGTTAGGGTTACCGGGTATTTTAATATTATTTTTTCATAGCTTTTAATGACCTTTCTGAGGTGTTTCTGAGTTGGTTTCATTCTGAATTGGCATGGAACCGTCTCGTCCAACTTTATAACAAAAAAACCGACTATACATCCGATTTGCATGCACCAAGTTTTAGACAATCCAGTCACTATGGCACCATTTAGGGTTTTTTTTCTATAAAGGGCCCCCTTCTATTTTTTTTTTATAAATAATGAAAATTATACTGTGCGCCTCTTGGCAGGAGCCGCGCTGCCATGGAAATAGCGATTTTTTTCGAAAAAATTACGTCATCGAGTACACGAACGGGAATGGTTTCATATGATAAAGGTCGATTAGAAAATGAGAAAAAAGCAGGGCTGCCAACCGGCAGCCTGGCAAGTTCGCAGGCAGCCGGCGTCAAAGTGGGGTAAGAAATAGTAAATTTTACGTCATCGAGTACACGAATGCAACTAATAAATAACTATAGTCCAGATCATTCTGTTTAAGAATTTCTTGGTCTGCCGACCAGCAGCCTGGCAAATTTTTGTGTACGATTTTTTAAAGTTTTTTTTTTAAATTTTTGAGTCATATTATTGTACAAATTTATAATAATAATAGTCTTTTTAACATTACCTAATAGTCCATAGTGATTGGAAGTTCAAAGAACCACTGCACCGTCGCCGTAAGTGCTGCGTTCGTCCGGAAAACGACGGAAATTTCCGAGCCCCGTCCGTTTCATATCGGTTTCACTTGCCTTGCTACATCGATTACTCGAGTACAAGATCAAAACTAACGAAAAACTGTAGTCTTGATCATCCCATTCATGACTTCTTTGGTCTGCCGACCAGCAGCCTGGCAGTTTTTTGTGTACATTTTTTTCAAGTTTTATTTATAATTATTTTTTTAAATTATTTTCCATATCTTTATTACTATTTTTATTTCAATATGGTTTTAAAAACTTAGAATGCCAGATTTCAAATAAAATTATCGGTAATGATAAAAAAATAAATTTTGTGTGTTCCGAGTGTACTCATCGGACGGGAGACATAGAGTTATGTATGTATCATATCAATATATCAATGACGGGAGAGCATTTCGACGCAAATGTTCAAATAGGTAATACCTACTATGTCTTTTTTTAATATTATTTACGAAGCGATTAACGATTACGATTTCAGAATGCATAAATAATTTTTTTTAAATAAAGAGTGATAATTATGTTGTGTTTATTTTTAGTTCAAATATCAGAGTTTAAATGATTAATATACTCGTCTGATTTGAAAATAAAGGCTGACAGATTTAAGATTGACTTTTTTTTTTACACGAAAACATGAAATTATATGGAAATTTCGGTTTCGGTTTCGGCCGTAAACATTAGTTTCGGTCGAATGCGAATGCGAATTCATGCGAATATAAAAAAGTTTTCAAAATGGCTCACCTTACGTTTTTTTCTAAATTAAGTTACTGACAATAAAAATAATAAAAACACATATTGTAACCTCACCCTTTTGTCGCTCTAGGTAAAAATTAATCATAAAAAAATTCCCGAAGTTTGAAATTTTTTTTTCAATTCGCGTTTCAAAACTTTGCATAAGTACATAAAACATAAAAGTGTACATTTTACTTTTTTGGTGGCTATTTTTTAGATTGGAATATAAAGCGTGGTGTTTTTTCTTTCTAACACCGATTTGAACATATTTCTCACTATGATAGTATAAGGGAGTCACAGCGTTTTATATGAGACCTGTGTTGATTTTTTTTATAAAGGGTCCCCCCTCTATTTTTCTTTTATGAAATGAAAATTTCCATAAAAAATCGAAAATAAAATTCGGTGATCCGCAATTTTTATTGTTTTTGGACATCAAAAATCCCCTACGAGGTACCATAGACACTAGATTTTGGACTAGTTCAAGACTTGAGGTATGTAAATGCGATGTATAGTTTTTTAATATGTCGTCAATCAGGTTGAAAAATTGTTAAAAACGTTTCGAGAAAAACGCATTCTTATTTTTTCCGAATGATAATTCAACATACACACTGTTTCAAACGGTTTCCCATAAAATACTCTATCGCCGTCAATATTTCGAATTTATTTAAAAAATTTGGTGGAAACATTTTTAACAAATGCATCTTTCAGAAAATGAAATATATTTTTTATTTTTTTTTATCGTGTCCTGGTGCCTTAAAGACTTGTTTAGGATTTGATCAAGGGAACAAGGGGGCGTTTGGAGGCCCCCCCCCCTGCCACCGTTTGTCCGCCATTGGTAAAGGAGCCCCGAGACGTGCATTGCCTAGGGGCCCCGACATGGTTAATCCGGCCCTGCTTGCACCGCAGTGGTAAGGATAGATTCGTACGTCCGTCACTCTTGGATACACCAACTCCATATTCCTACCCACTTCTCATACCTCTTTTCCTTCCCAGAACTTCCTCTCCTTCCTCTTTTCCTAAAAAGACCCGCCAAACAGCATCGTCAAAGATGACATAGGCCCTGAGGGGAATTATTTTCCTCGGGGCCTTCTGTGTGGAACTAATATTAAAAAAATACGTATTCATTACAACACTAAGTCTGTGGCGACCAGAACGGTCGCCCCCTTTAGCCACAATACGAGCCTCATCATCATCGCTCCTGTCTGCACCCTGTTACTTAACTCCAATTTACCATCGCTACGTAGCAGCAATAAAGACTGACTCAATAATCGACTGACGCCTTTCATTTAATCGTCCTCCGTCTCTGCCGATCCGCGCGTCCGCCCCCTCAACTGGTAAATTTAGTGTAAAGAAACAGGGTGCAGACAGGAGCGATGATGATGAGGCTCGTAGGTGTTGCAGTGATGAAGGTCGGTGATGCAGTGGTGTAGCAGACCACGGGTCTGCATGTCGCCAGCATGTTGTTCCGCACCGTGGTGGTGGAGAAGACCTTGACGTCCAGGATGGATGCTCGACGCAGTGAGTCGCGGAGATGGCTGCGGTAAACCTCGTGAGGAGAATGAAGTCTCAGTGGCTGAGAAGTTGCTGCCTGCGTGACAGGAAGGTGCGGCGGGCCTTATGTCGCGGGCAATTGTGTCTCTTGAGCTAATGGTGCGATGGACCATATTAGCTGCGAGATGTTGCGTCCTCGAAGGTTGATGATGCACCGGCACAGTCCAGTGGCTAAGACTCTTGACTCACAATCCGGAGGTCGCGGGTTCGAACCCGGCGTGCGCAAATAAATTTTATTTGAATAATTTGTGTTATTTCACAATTAATTCATTTAAAATAATATATAGTATATTTGCGGCACGTTCCAGAGTGGAAGATACTATCAGTATCGCCCTGGTGTATGACCACCATTCAGAATTGAAACGTTGCTTGAAAATGGCTTTAGCCGTGTTTGGTGACCAGATCTGAATAGCCAGGTACTTCCCAACCTTCCTCCTCCCACCTCCTTCCCCTCCCCACTACCTTCAGCCTCACAACATACCCCAATTGGGGATGCCATAGTCTCACTGGCTCCAGATGGGAGCAGTTGAGATTCTTGTGCGGTATTCTCTGTAAAAAAAAAAAAAAAAACAGTCGGCAGTGAGTCGCCGAGAGTCTGGCCGGTACCGCACTGGAACGTTATCACTTGATGCACTGTCTATGTGTGTTGGTGAGCTGTTACTTGCACTAGAGACTGGAGCTGACTGACTGACTAGAGTGACTAGCGCTGTGTCGCTGCGCTTTATATAGCCGACCATGTGAGTACTATCCGGAACGCCAAGTAATGTTGAGCGCCCGCGCAAAGCGGAGAAGACTCTGGAACCTTCCGCGGCCGTAAGAATGTGACGGCTGTTGAGTCGAGGCCTTTCGATGCGCTTCCCGAAATGTGTAGCCGTGTGCGGCATGAAACACTGCTACTGCAGGTAGGTTGCCTGAGGGATGTATCTCGGTAGATTACGCTGATGACAAATTTGTTCTGGTCTCGGGGAACAGCAGAAAGGAAGTTGAGAGTAAAGCTGAAGAGGTTTTAAGTGTGATTTTAGAATGGGGAAAGAGAAATCGGCTGACCTTCGTTCCCCACAAGACCATGGGACTCCTGATGAAGGGTAACCTCAATAGAAGTAGAAATCCCACCATCAAAATGGGAGATACCAACATCCGATTCGTTGAGAGCACTTCATACCTAGGCGTCACTTTGGATCGAACGTCCTCGTTCTTGACCCATGTTAAAAGCGTGTCAAGTAAGGCCCAGGCCCTCTTCTTAAAATTGAGAAGAATCTCTACTGCCGAGTGGGGACTGCGTTCTCCAGCGCTCCATCTCCTACACAGGGGGGGCCTACGTAGCGCAAGTCTCGTATGCGGCCTCTGTGTGGGAGCACCGCCTGGAGAATTCACTCATACTCTCGGCGCTCAAGAGAGGCCAGCGAGTCCCCTTGCTGGCGCTTTCGGGTGCATACAGAACAGTCGCTTCGGACGCTTTGCCAGTTTTAGCCGGCGTTTTGCCTATCGATCTTGAAATTAGGGAGGTGTTAACAAAGAAGCTTCTAACAAGAGGAAGAACTGCAACCCACCATGGTATTGAGCTAATACCAGGTGGAGCGGTTTTATTTTATTTATTTATTTCTATTCTTTAACATACATACATATTACAGATAATTACATTTGTATACATAGATATCAAGTTAAGTAATAAGGAAAAAAAATGTTAATGATCCGTAACTGTATATAGGTAAGTACCTAGTATTATTTTGTGAACACCTCACTAGGCGAACCTGTGCTGAGGTGTTCCCATGTTTTGGAATAATTGAAATTCTGACGACAAAAGTAGAAACACCGTATCCTCCTTGATATTGTCAAGGAGGAGACTGTGGGTCGACCCATGGCGGCAGTATCGTATACATAAAATAAAAGTTAGTTGCAGTTAGGATCTATACATTCAATTATACATAGCATCTAGTTTATGTACAAGATAGATGGTAGTTTTGATAAATAGGTAGGTATATTATTCTAGGGACCACACGCCAATGGAATGAATAATATTGTGATTTTAATATTTTGTCTTAAAACAAAGTTATAATTGCCTACTATTTCTTTTTAATATTTGTTTTTGGTTATGTTTGGTTAAGTGTTATGATTTTTGGAGTAAATTGAATACCTTGTTGTTTGATCCAGTCATTGATGTGTTTTTTGTGAAGAGTTGGATATGGATTTGTAGTTAGTAGTTGTTTCAGTGTGGTGGGCATGAGGTTATATAGTTTGATTGCGTAATAATTGAAGTGTCTTTGCCCGTGTGAGGTATGAGTTATCGGTATGTTAAGTGTTTTTTTTGTAGAGGCCCTGGTTTTAATTGCAAATTGAGGTTGCATTTGAATGTGAAGTTTATGTTGGAAGAAGTATAGTAGTACAGCTTTGGCGTAGAGTTGTCTTATTGTCATGACGTCTAGTATTTCGTAAATTACATTCGAGCATGTGTAGCGAGGAACTTGGAGGCTTAATTTAATTGTTGCCTTTTGAATTTTTTCTAATGGATCTATTGCTATATTCGTTGCACTTCCCCAAGCAAGTATGCCATATGTAATAATGGATTGGCAAAGTGCAAAGAATATGGTTCTGAGGATTGTTATTGGAAATATGTTTTTTATTGTCTTTATCAGATGCATGACTCGTTTCAGTTTGTTAGTGATATAAGTTATGTGGTCAGTCCAGCGTAAGTTGGCATCTATTATATAGTTTCCCTCCCAGGTCTTCTTAGAGAGATGCGAGAAAGAACGCTGAGAGAATGGCAAGAACGATGGGACAGGTCGAATACGGGAAGATGGACTTACTCTTTCTTCCCGCCAGTTAAACTCAGAATGGAAGGGGCACACATTGTAAGGGACCACCATGTGACCCAATTACTGTCCGGGCATGGGGAGTTTAGGGGAAGATTGCACAGTCTCTCTCTATCCCCCCATCCAAACTGCGCGTGTGGCAATACAGACCAAACAGCCGAGCACATTCTGTGGCATTGTGAGATTATGACGGATGCCCGAGAGGAAATGCTCGATGGCTTGCAAGTTACTACGAGACCAGCTTGGAACGCGGATCTCGTTTCGAATAAGGTGAACTTTGAGTGCTTGAGGAAATTTACGAAAGTCTGGGTTGAGAGATGGCCTGATCTTAGAGTCGCTGATTAGCTGTAAAATCATGTAGGTGCCAGGTGTATCTGCTCCTGAATCCACGGACATCCTTATTACTTCATTAGATCTACTGCTGGAATTTTATGTTTTATATCATCTCTATCGTATATACCTTTATCTTATTTTATTGTATACATTTTGTATCTATTACTTTTATTTTTGTGTGACTTATCTTTTTTTTTGCTTATTTTATTTATTTTTTTATTTTAGATTTCGCTAGGCTATGCTAGACGATGTTTTATCGAGATACCTATTTATTATTTTTCATCATTTTTGTGTTATATTATTTGTTTTCCAGTTTCCTATTCCAAGGAACACTGTTGTGACCCAACTTACATACTCGACTTTGTTTTTTTTCCTTGCGTTTGTTTTGGTTTCTATGTTTTTTTTCTTCTTTTTAGTATCACAACCTCTACTTTGCTTCGCTCAGGAGGCTGAACTGAACTGCATCTATCTATTTTGTTATGTCTCTTTTTCCCCTTCTGGGGGGTGCACTAGACCTCGTCCCTGCGTCAACAGGAGTCAGTCGACGACGGCACGGTGCCCTCTAAAACCATTTGCGCCACCCCCAGCAACATGTGCAGGCCTGAGGTTTGGGGGGGGGGGGGGGGGGGGGCGACCTCGGCTCTCCTTCGCCTTGCCCCCGGCTACTCGACGCTGAATCCCTAAGGGTCGTCGGGTATTTCCCCCCCAATCTTCCATTTACTTTTCTTTGAGGCATCACCGAGGAACCGGCTAAGGGGCGCGGAAGCTGAGTGTGGTTCACGGCTAGACCGAACGTCATGCGCATTCTTGCTGGGACTGCCAATTGATTGGAGAGGACTCCCAACCGTTTGCCATGCTCGTATTACTTTTGTACTGTGTTTTTTTTCCCCAAACAGGTGCTTGTAGGATACGCTGGATACAATCACCCAGCGCTTGCCACCTCGAGGACTTTCACCAACCTGTCCCATTGTCTTGTCTATATTTTGTAATACTAACACATATTGTATCTTGTATTTCCCGCTAAGCACTTGCATACTGCTTGCTAACAACGAATGCAGGTCTAAATTCATTCTGCACTAAATGCAGCTTCGTTCTTAAAAAAAAATAGAGTCCTTGCGAGAGCCTTGAAGGAGTAACCATCTGTTACTTATACCAGGGCGGGTAAGTGGTGGATAAATACCTCCAATGCAGGTAGGTTGTATAATTCGAGAATATGCTGGCTGTATCAGTGGCGTGACTGTATTGTGGCTAAAGGGGGCGACCGTTCTGGTCGCCAAAAGTCGATTTACCTATTCCTACAAACTGAAAATTATTGCGCAACATTGAAATGGTAAAATGCAACAACAAAAAATGGAAATACAGTAATAATTAAATTGTTATGAAATAATCATTTTTACATTAGCCCAGGGCTATGTCATCTTAGGAGATGCAGTGTGGAGGGTTTTTGTGAAGGGAAGGAGAGGAGGTTCCGGGAAGGAAATAGGAATGAGGGGTGGGTAGGAATCTGGGGGTCTATGTGTCCAGGAGTGACAGAGGGTATGAGAATCCATCCCTCCAACTGCAGTGCAAAGCAACGGTCGAGGGTTTCTGGCTGGAAAAGTCAAAAGACCTCCCTCAACCAGTCTCTCTCGATCCGGCCCGCCACGCAGCTGTTGGGCAGACGCATCGGACACTAAGACCTTGACAAACCTCTCCCTATGAACCAGGCCATCTCTACTAAGTCACTAAACGTAGCGAATCATTTGAGGTAACCTATGGTGTTAGTTGTCCAACAAATGGTTCCAGGGGCGGCGGTACCCATACCCGTATCCCAAATCATATAGCAAACTATTATGTTGCATAACATTTTTGATAGGTACGTAAAATATTGTGAAACCATACAAACTCACCTGAAATGGCTTTAGCCGTGATTTGTAACCAGATCTGAATAGTTAGAATTCCCAACCTTTCTCTTCACCGTCTCCTTCCATTCACAAAGTATTGCGCAACATTTTGAAATGCTAAAAATAAAACAAAAAATTGAAATACAATAAGAAATAAAAATAAATTGTTTTGAAATAATCATTTAACCAATTGCAACAATATTTAGATGATTGTTTACAACATAATATGCGCGCAAAACAGCAAAATTTTATATTGCATAACATTTTAGATAGGTACCTAAAATATTGTGAAATTAAACAAACTCACCTGAAGTGGCTTTAGCCGTGTTTTGTGACCAAATCTGAATAGTTAGAACTCCCAGCCTTCCTCTTCCTCTTCACTGTCTCATTCCATATCCCATGCCCTTCAACTTCAATGTACCACCATTAGGGAAGCCATAGATCCTCTGGCTCCGGACTGTGGCGAAGTAGAAAACTTGTCTGAAATGAAATAATTTTATCAATCCGCTTTCAAAACACCAACTATTTTCACTAACACAAAAGTTAGTTTGAGGACTGAAGCTTCAAAACAGATCTAATATAAAATTATGGCAGTACTTATTCACATTACTTATTTTCACGCGTATGGTATCCCAGATGACCGACACTAAATGTCACCGATTGCCCCGAGATAGGATCATATTATTATTCCGCTTCTAGTACTCGATCCGTCCGGTTGCACGGCAATTTTACCTCACAACCAGTTTGTACGCGAATGTATATTCGTTGTAAATAATATTTTAAATAAAACTTAATATCGTGGATAACTAAGTGTTTTCAATTAAACATCATCATTATTATAAGTCTGAACACAAGATCACGGCTTGGAAGTGCCGTGATCTCAAGGAGCATTTTAACCTCAATATCGGTAAAGTATGAAGGCAATCCTGCCTGACGCGGAGAGGATCTCCTCATCCAACACTCTCCATCCACTCATACATCAACTAATAAACACTTCCAACATTGGTGACCCCGAGAATTTCTAATGATAATGATGAACACTGCCAATACGGAGGATTGAGTACTGGAATGCGGAATCCTGGACACCCAATCTTGTGAGTAACATTTCAATTTTTTAACTTAAATTCAGTAGGTCCAGTATGTACATTAGAATCATATGAAGATAAATCAGTAAAGAACATTATTGTCCAACATAGTTTATTGGTTATTGTCCACCAAATTCAGTAGCGTACGAAAATACCTACATCCCGCTACTACTTTATTAATAATGCTTCCCCCGCAACTTTTGCAGACAGACCCAGGTACCCGGATGCCATATACCCGGATGCCATATACCTGGAGAAACTAATCCCGACCCCACAGCATCCACCGCAGATCGGAGTAAAGCAAGTAACGCAAATTCAACTTCTCACAGTGATCCTTGTTAATAATTGATAATCCGAACATTTCAACGAAATTTAGCGACCCAGCGAGAATATGCAAATATTGTTACACGGTATAAATTTTTAAACTGCACTTCATCAAAGCATTAATACAATTACAATATATTTGTACTAACATTTCAACGCAAAGATAAGAGATTTGTAAAAGATTTTGGATATCATCAATTTAACTTTTCAGACCTGGATTAGATTTATTGTTATTTTGTTTTATGCACAATTTTGATATTTTTATCTGCATACCTACACGGTCTATCAGTGCTACTACTGCTTTCGCCATTGCCTATCACTTGCCATATTACAACGACAATATGCCGCTAGAAGAAACAGCATCAGGAACCAGCGCCAATTACACAATAATGGATCCAGTCATAAACTCCGTATCAGTTAAGCTACCCCCCGTCTGGTGTGACAACATACAGCTCTGGATTGCCCAGGCAGAAAGCCAGTTCTCCAACTCAAGAATCAAAGATGACACCACGAAGTACAACATTATTGTCGCCTCCCTGGACATCGAAACCCTCAGGACCGTCAGCGATGTCGTCATCAAGCCACCAGCAACGGACAAGTACTCTACCCTAAAAACTGCACTCATCACGAGGTTGCAAGATTCCGAAGGAAAACGTCTCACCCGACTACTAACCGGATTACAGTTGGACGACAGGAAACCATCCGGACTACTTCGATTGATGCACGAACTCGCCGGCCCCGAGCTTGCTGAAAGCGCAATCATACGCACGTTATGGCTACAAAGACTTCCCCAACATGTACAAGCTATATTGACCGACGGCCAGACGACAATCTACTACAACTTGCGTCAGCAGCCGATAAAATCCTGGAAATCTACCAGACGACCGAGTGCGGAGCGATAAACAAAAATCAACGTAGAGATAACAATTACAGAGAAGATCCCGACATCACTTCCGTTCTTCAGAGCCTACGTGAACAAATTTCTGGACTATCTCTAGAAGTCAAACAACTAAAGTCAAGTCGCAGAGACAGTCATTGCCCCGTACATCATTTTTATAATCGGCGTAATCCTAGCCCCCGCCGAGAATGGCGTCATCCACCGACATCGTACTCCAATACCGACCGCCAACATCGATCCCGGTCGAACGATCGAACGGACAATAACAATGAACTTCACAAAACAAACGACTACTGCAGATACCATAAAAAATTCGGGCAGAGATCATTCAACTGCATTCCACCATGCACATTTCACAGAGATAATTCAAAAAACAACGGCAACGCCACACAATAAGTGTGATTTTGCTAATAATAGCAGTCCATCGTAACTTTCCTTACTTACGCACAAGTAACATAAACACTTGTAGCTATTTAACAAGCACAGACAACAGATATCACCAGATAACAAGAAACATGCGACTGGACGAGATCCAGTAAACGGGCAACGAGCAACTGGGAACTGTCAACATATATCACCAGATAACAAGAAACATGCGACTGGACGACATCCAGTAAACGGGCAACGAGCAACTGGGAACAACAAATCACCAGATAACAAGAAACATGCGACTGGACGAGATCCAGTAAACGGGCAACGAGCAACTGGGAACAACAGGAATACTAATGGACTCATGAATATCTACTGAATAGCTACGATCTCGAATTTTTTTAAAGAAACAAATCGTTTTTTCACCATCTTCTCAACTTCAACATCTCCAATAATGCATATATACAGTAGCTGACACAATATCTCAATCTGAAGAGACTAACTGTCCTACTACAAGCAACCAAGGATTGAAGGGAAAGCGCAGAGTCAACCTGACGATTATATTAAGGCAAAAGATGACTCCGCCCTCGTCCTATGTTAAATTAATGTTTCCAACTGTGACCGACTCAAACCTGCATTTTTCCAAAATTCGGAGGAAATACCGCAAAAAACGGCAAGCACACTGCCCACAATAACAACAAGAAAAACACGCTGTGGAAGACACGTACATTTTCCTGAAAGGTACCAGTCGTAAAAGTAATACTTGGCAATACTTCAATTAAAAAAGCTATCGTTTAAACAAATTAATTAGAAAACTTATATTGATGTATCCAAAATTTATTATATGATTTGTATCACTGTACCTCATAATTAATTAAAATTCTAACTAACTACTGTGAAATAAAACTAAGTTTATTTAGGTATTTAGCTAGCGAAACACCGCCATATAAATTATTGTATTATTACGTAGTCAGTATTTCTAACAAATAATAATATTATATCAATTCATTTTCGTATCCCGAATTCTGAACAGTATACAGACTACATTTTATTTGTAAATAACTAATTAATAAGATTAGCAAGGTATATCAAATTTAGCAAATAAGTTATCCAACCTGTAAATAATTTTTGTTAATTTCCGATATCTATTAATTTTACGTAGTGTTATCTTATTAAAAAGAAGCCACATATTAGATCGGACCGTCATAAATACTATCCAAACTGTACCTGTTTAACAATAACAATATAATAAATAATAATTCGACATTCCAATACCACTGCGGAGGTACTTACGTACCTAAAGTCAGGTAGTAAACAAAGACAGCACTTGGAATTCGAATTATTATTTTCCCTCGATTAAAAATGAATTCACTCCTTAGTCTAAGATTTATAAAGTTAATTTCGAATAATAAGGTTCATGTATTTTATTTATTTTTTAATACACGTTAAAATAACACTTGTATTCAATTACGCATAGTTATGTTTACTTTCGTTGAAATTGTATAAACGCATAATAAGTATGTACCGAGTCAGCCAGCAGCTACTCGCCTTTGTAAATAATCACCGTTACGCATTCTAGCAGTACCTACCTACCTCAACACTATATGTCTAGCCGTAAGAAGGAACAAGTAATAATAATTTTAATCGGTCAATACCGACTGAGAAATAGGTACTTACTCCTATTACTAATGATAATTAGGACTTGTAAATAAATAACATTATAATTTTAAAACATTTTGTAACTTTTGTTATTTTTTTCTTTTTATAGGCATGTTATGTTCTAAGTTAATGTTGTAAATTTAGAATTGTTCACAAAACTACTTATGTAAAAATTATATTTTCAAGTATGAAAAACATTGTATATAGATATGTATATCTCAGACACATACTAAACCCTATTTAGGTGTATATAATTATTTTATTTTCGTATGCCATATTTTGTTATTCGCGTGCAACGCTGGTGGGGAGGTATATGGCAGTACTTATTCACATTACTTATTTTCACGCGTATGGTATCCCAGATGACCGACACTAAAGGTGGAAACACATTATTAAAACGCGACGCGACGCCACGTGTCGACACCCGATATGCACCGTGCACATTACCAACACGCGACGCCACGACACACTAGCAATTTATGGATACAGTTATCTAACAGCAGTGGAAGTGTATGGTTATGTACTATGGATTTAATAAATAACGAGTCAAATGAAGACTTTGAAGAAGATTTGACGCAAATTTTGGGTACATACATACATGATACTTAAACGACTCAAGAAAAAGAGAATAACTAGGGTTACTGGGTACATGAAATAAATTAAAAGAGAAGTATGTGTGGTTAATATCATACTCTGTATCCAGACTTACTTCAAGATACTGAAAGAATTCAAATGTATTTTCGGATTACTAAAACACAATTTAAAGAAATACACGAATTTATTCGAAGTGACATAGGCAAGAAAGACACGAAATTTGCTCGGCAATTTCTTCCCATGCATTATTTCTCACATTATTTTTTTTTATTTAGAAAAAAGTACATATTCACAATAAATGAATATTACATTTCATATCTGACTCATTACTATTTCATCACTTTTTTGGTTACCCAATTAGTAGAGAAATATTCTCGGGTCTAACTGGGGAGCTAGTCGATGTAATTATTTATATTTAGATAATAATATTTAAAGTTACAAAAATTGAAAAATAATATTTTCAAAAATACTGCAAAATATTACAAAATATTGTACAGTAAGAAAATTACATATAATTATGATCTCTGTATATAGCTAAACTCATGTCATATAGAACAGGGTATCGTTTTACCAACTCAATTAATTATTCGTCGGTCATTTTGCTAAATAAATGCAAAAAATTATATTTAATTGGCATAAAGTCCGTATACGCTCTGTGACAGTTCTCGAACGACTGACGCGTGGCGTCGGGTGTTGTCTAGAAACATACCGCGCAGGCCGCGTCGGATGGCGTGTTTACCCCCACCATGGGCAACACACCGACCTGGCACGTCTGGATCGGGTGGCGTGTGCGCGCATGGCGTCGCGTCGGGTGTTCATAGTGTGATTCTGGTCCATAGAAAACAATACATTTGATTCAACCCAACACGCATCGCGTTTCGTCGGGTCGCGTCGGGTTTTAATAATGTGTTTCCACCTTTAAGGTGTTATCATTATTATAAGTCTGAACACAAGATCACGGCTTGGAAGTGCCGTGATCTCAAGGAGCATTTTAACCTCAATATCGGTAAAGTATGAAGGCAATCCTGCCTGACGCGGAGAGGATCTCCTCATCCAACACTCTCCATCCACTCATACATCAACTAATAAACACTTCCAACAAAATGAACAATTGAATTGACTTATTTATACACGTTTATAAAACTTAAAAAAAAAACTGAAGAGATATTAAACAAATAAAG
Organism: Limnephilus lunatus; assembly: GCA_917563855.2. Lineage (NCBI taxonomy): Eukaryota > Metazoa > Arthropoda > Insecta > Trichoptera > Limnephilidae > Limnephilus > Limnephilus lunatus. Next base: position 82,710,967 of record OU830596.1, on the reverse strand, counting down.
TGTTACCATGGACATATTTGTATGTCTATGAGTGTTACTGAAATCTGCTGAAATCGTAAACGCATTATAATAAAATATAAAACAACTATTTAAACAATTTATTAATGAAAGCACTTGCCGAACCGACCGCCGACGAATCAAAAATATAAATGAAAAAAATCTCCGTTTCCACGCTTGCCAAGCCTACGCAAGCCTCCACAAACGCCAACGTTGAAACAGGTCGTTTGTCTTGGCTTGCGTAGGGTTGCGTAGGCTTGCAAGAGCTTGCCGCCGATCCAGTCGGGGTCGGATCCAGCGGTTTCCACTGGTTTATTTACAGTGTGACCAGATTTAGTAGATTTCTACTTTTTTTGTAGATTTCGAGGTGTCGGTAACAGTATCTATTAGGTAAAAATTATTTGGTATATTTTGGTTGAATTCACACTTTTCAACTATTCTGGTACTTTTTTGCCTTCATATGGCAAACCTGTCGAAAAAATGCGGTTATTTCGTCGAATGGATTGTAACTATCGAATGCAAACATTAAAAGTTTCACCTTATATTGTTCTGGTGGAAGTTTGATGTCATAAATCCGAATATTTTTTTTTGCGGATATCCATGGAACTCAAATCGTAGCGTAGTATTTACCATAAATATACTAACCCGTGTTTACTCTTTCTAACACTGTATATACAAATTTCTCGTGATTAGAGTAGGGGAGATAAAACAATTTTTATAAGACCATATGAGCTGACCCCTAAATGTGTCAAATTTACTTTGTTTCAAATAGCTATTGGTCTTATAAAGAAGAAGAACCATAACTCGATCACAATTTTAAAATACCTATATTTTTGTAGATTTTAATTAAGTAATAAACTTTATTTTTATTTTTAACTTTGAGTAAAAACTCAAATTATAATATTTAATTAAATTAAGACAATATTAGCGAAACTCAATCAAAGGTATCTGGGTTCGAGTCCCAGTGGAACCAATATCTTTTTCTGATTTTTCTGTCTTCAGATTTTGATTGAGTTTCGCTAATATTGTCTTCATTTAATTAAATAAGTAATAAACATTGATTTCTCTTATTTATGGTGTTTTCTTTGTTCATGTTATTGTTTTATCGTTATAATCAAGAGAACAATTTTGCTTCTTTGTTGTTACACAACAGCAAAAAATGTAAGGTAAATATCGGTTGGGACTGGACACGCTTATTACGAATAATTTTTTAGAAAAAAACTTTAGATTCGCCTTAATTACTAAAAAAGGAAACTTTTTGGCTTGGGGGCGGCCGAAAATAATGCATTTTAATTTTCAATTGCGTAAATTAAAATTCACTTCGCGAATCTACACGATGTCAAATCGCGGCTATCAGGTACGTCACTGTTATGTTGGTATCCCTGATACATTGCAAATAACTGAATACTACTGTGGCCAACTTCGTGGGATAAGTAAAAACACGGTTAAACTACGAAAGCTGCATGTCATCAAACTATAAAAAAACATCCCAGGTTTTGAATGGTTTGTTTGGCAAAGCAGGGTTTGTCTAGCGGGTTTGTGTAATTATGATTGATTGTCTGTGAAATAAAAACAAATGTTAGTTCTTTGCAATGTATCAGTGATACCAACATAAAAGCGACGTGCCTAATGGCCGCTGACAGTCACCGATCGGTTCGCGAAGTGAGTTTTAATTTTACGCAATTGAAAATTAAAATGCATTATTTTCCGCCGCCCCCAAGCCAAAAAGTTTCCTTTTATAGTAATTAAGGCGAATCTGAAGTTTTTTTCTAAAAATTATTCGTAATAAGCGTGTCCAGTCCGAACCGATAATTACCAAATGTAATAGATTTTTAGTATTTTTTCGTTCTCTTTTGGTAGAATTTAGATGTTTTTTACGTCCACAAGCAGTAGATTCGTTAATAATAATAAAAATATTTGGACGATTTATATAGCGCCGTTTTTTGTGAAAAATCACCTCAAGGGCGCTGTACAAACTTACCATACATGCCTAAAATCTAGAAAGACTACAAGCTAGACAAACAATTAAAAACAACTTATGGCTAAAAATTGCATACACCGGTTCATTGATCACCGATACGAAAATATATGTACAATATTTTGACCAATGAACGCGATGCTGCCTAAAAATGAATTAATACAGGACCATACTTACCTGGGAGGTCTCTTGAAATTAACACTGTTTATTGTCTATTTAAAGAAATTTAGATAGAGTTCGCACGCAGAGGACATAATTGTCGTTAAATAAAATCTGGTCACACTGTTTATTTATGCGCTCAGTCAGTGTAATTTCCGAACTGACGGCGAATGCACGCCGTTTTTGCTCCATGCGGTATATCGATAATTAACATTACGAGACATATGTATGACGTAAGAGGCATGCCTGACTTATTAAAATGTATAAGTACTTAATTTGAATGCACTAATTTAATTTATTGGATTTACCTAAGAAGTCAAAATAAATAAATAATCTTTTATTGATGATTTATTACAATAAAAAACATATGATTTTTGTTGGAATAACTTTTTTTTTATAATAATAATAATAGAATATTATATTGTTTTTTATGCTTTGCTTGTATTTCAAATATAAGTATGTTAAACCAAACGAAATAGCCGACACAAGTTCGGCGTCCGCCACGCTTGGGTGTTGGCATAAATGAACTAATACCTAGATCGATATCTTCGGGCTTTTAGTACTGAACGGGTGTCAACACTATTTAACCATAAATAATGAAAAATAATATCAATTTCAAATTCTTGTCGTCACACACCATCGACAAAGATAGAGGAAAGTTAAAAAAAAGGTACTACCATAGACAATATAAAAAACCTTCCCAATTTATTAGCTTAAAAAATATATTTTAAAAATAAAACGTCTGAAATGTCAATAGTACTTTTTTATTTTTGTATCAATTTATTCTTCATTTATATTTTACATTCACACAAGAAATATAAATCACACAAACACATTTTAAAGGTGTTAAAATATATTCATCACAAACCATTATTTTTAGGATTATTATTCTTGCTGATTTCCAAAAACAAGATGTTCATTGTGATGTCTTGTGATGTCAATCTGTCTTGTGAAAATAAGACTTTGAAGAAAGGAGTTGCAATTATTGGATTACTAGCCGGTACCTGGCATGCGTTACTATGCCATTTAATTAGCGTGTCCTTCACCATTCGTCCCATTCCTGTCCCACGTCCCTTCCGCTTCAGGGAACACATTTGATTCTGAAATAAATATATTCATCACATTAACCAAAGTTCGCAAACAAAATATAGAATATTATTTCCTACGAAATATAAATACAGATGAAGATACCTTCAAGGATCACTTTGACAGCAAAAGGCACTCTGCTAGCTTTTGGTAACACATTTGGTTCTGGTACTTTTATGCTGGACACTGCTGGTAGAACACGATCTAAAAACGAAAATAGATTCAATTCTGAGGCGAACAATGATAATTTACACAGTACCTACATTAGGAACACTGAACAAAAAGAGATTCTAACCTGTATTTTGGTGGCAACCATGTCCTAGGTAAGTTTAGGTTTTCACTGGGTAAAGTCCGATGTTTTCCGATTCCAGGAAGATTAAGGGACGGCAGAGCATATTTTTTCACCGAACCGTTGGAATGTTTGCATTTGTATTCGAAATGGGACCCATAATGACCATGCATAAACATATCCACAACTTCCCAAAATCGGATGAACAACGAACTCACTTCTGCCAATTCTCCATGCACATTCCCTATAATAACTTTCGTTGTGCGTTAATTTATGTCGAATTGATGTCAGATCCTTGCAGCCTTCGACACTAGAACAGTATTTAGGTGGCATTTCAAAATATTTACGTTGGCGTTTGATTGTTCGGCCATGTGCTATTTGACATAATATAACCATAGATATCCCACTGCACACCACTCAGTTTTTCTTTGGACTTGGAAGTCCATATGAAGATTTCTACTGGTGGATCAAATCTAAAGATGGCAGAAATGATATTCTTTACGTCACGAGCCATAGACATTGATTTGGTCACAAAATAAGTCGGAGTTATACAGGCGGGTGTTGGTAGCCTACTGACCATCTACTGACCATAAATATACCAAACCACCCACCTACTGACTACTGACGCAGCAGCAGGGATGTGATGCCCAAAAAAAAAAATTCCCTAGATTTCGAGGTGAAATTTTCCTAGAATTTCCCTAGATTTCGGGGGTACTACCTTGGGGGGGGGGGGGGGGGGGGGGGGGTCACAAAAGTCACTTTTCAAAATAAAAATCAAACGCAATCACTGAAACTGAAGAAAATTTCTTGTAATAAACATAGATAAAAATGCAACTTGAAATCTAAATAAATTTTTTTTTTTTAGAAGTCCCAATTTATCTTTTTTGGTACATAATATCATTTTGAGTTGTCGGTGTTTTTAAAACAACATTGCTTGAATGTAAGTACATCAACAATATTTAAGATTCATGCGAATTCTAAAAAAAATACGACTAGTACCATTACAATATGTATGTACAATAATACCATTACAATATTGTCATATGTAAAAAAAATAACTCCAAGGTTCGAAATTTCCCTAGAATTTGTGCTGATTTCCCTTTTCCCTAAAAAATATTTTTCTCCCCTAGATCTAGGGAAATTTCCCTAGACATCACATCAGTGTGACGCAGTCACAAGCGTGTAAAAGGCTTCCAAATGCCAAGCGAGATTTGTGTACGCTTGGAGCTTATGGAGGCTTGCCGAGCCTTGGCAAAAATGGAAACGCATCATATGGATGGAATCCAAAATCGAGCCAAACGTTTGTGTAGGTTTGTGGGGGTTTGGAGTTTGCGGCAAGTGGCAAACATGGGGACCCAGCATCACAAATGCAAGCGTGCGGATAGAGTGTTTGGCTAGGTTTGCGTGGGTTTGTGTAAGCTTGCAAGAGCTTGTAGCCGATCCGATCGGGTGTCGGTTTTTTGTCACAAATCAAAGGGAATTTGCCGCAAGGTTTGTGGGGGTTCGGAGTTTGCGGCAAGTAGCAAACGTGCGGTATCCACAAACCTCCACAAACGTTTGGCTTGATTTTGGATTCCATCCGAACGCTTGCGAGTGCATTAGTTTGTTCTGAAGAGTCAAGCATGACGGATGTCGAGGTTGTTGCATCGGCCATAACATTTGACTTAAGGGAATTTAACCAGCCAGCGGCCAAGAATCCAAATTTGGTCGAAAGATGTTCTTACGATCGTACAGGGCGGTTCCAATGAGAAAGATTTATTATTCTCCGTACCAGATTTTTAGCATTATAACTCAATATCGATTTTATTTGATTAGAATTGAATAAAACTGTATTAAAGTGCCCCGTCAAAAATAATAGTTTTTTTAATTGTTTTTTTCTTTTTTTCAGAAAATGGTGCGCACGTACAAACCCAAAACTGATAGAAAAAATATCAATGAAGAAAACATTGAAGATGCAATACGTGAAGTATTGTCAAAGACTTTGTCTATACGCAAAGCAGCCGACAAATATGGCATCAAAATTGCAACCCTACAACATCGCATAGAAAAAGCCAGAAAATCATTTGAAGCTCCCAGAACATTATCTACAAATGAAGCATCCTCTTCATTACAAGCAGAATCTTCTTTATCACAAGCAGGTCCATCTTCACCACAAATAGCACCATCTATGGAGATGGCACAAATAGCATCATCTTCAGCACACACTACTACTGCAGCTTTATCATCACACACTGCTACAGCTACTTCATCAAACATCTGTGGTTCCAAGTATACAGTTGCACAAGTTTTTTCAACCGAACAAGAAAAGGCATTGACTCAATATTTATTGAATTGCAGTAAAATGCACTACGGCCTTACATTGAAACAGCTTTTGACTTTGGCATACTCCTCCTGCTTTGGATGCCGACCCAGTTTCAGTGTCTGATGCTGACGATCCTCTACATGTTTCTTCATCAAAGGCTATTCTTACTCCTGAAAGGCAATTACTGACAGTGTCTTAAAAAGAAAAGGAAGAGAAAAGGGACGATCAAGAATATACACTGAAACACCAGAAAAAAATAGATTAGAAAGCTTACGTAATGAAAAGAACAGGAAAAAAGAATTACAAAAAACAAAACAGCATGCAAAAGAATTGAAAACAGCGAAAAATCTGTTGGGATTAACTGAGCCAAAAAATAAAAAGAGAGTGACTTCTTTGCCTGCAGAAATAGATTCCGATTCTAGTCAAGATGAAGTCGTGATGACGAGTGATAGTGAAGACATTGAAATGCCGTCGGAATCGGAAGAAGAGGTAATTAATGAAGAACCAGTTAATCCTGAACACATAAATATTGGAGATTTCCTGCTAATTAAGTTTGAGAAGAAGAAAACTGTGATTCACTACGTTGCCAAAGTTGTATTTAAGTATAATGTAAGAGAATATGAAGTATTATATCTCAGAAAAAAAGCAGGGTCTTCTAAGTTTATATTTACAATTGTGGAAGACAAAGCAAGTGTGGATGTTAGAGATGTAGTTTTGCAATTACCAAAACCAACTTTCTCCAAAGGCACATCTCGAACATCGTCGCTTTATTCATTTTCGGTAGGTTTAACTCGATATAAAATACCCAGTAGATTGTTTTGTAATTTATATGAGAGTTTTTATGATTATTTTTGTTAAATTTTTGATGTTTGTTTAATTTTTTAAGAAAAACATTGTTCATTTTGATAGGAGATTCTAATATTATATTTTCATTAACAATATTCAATGTTAAAGTCTGATTACTTAGTAAGTATATAACTGATTATATAATTAAGAAAATAACAGAGAATTAGTCTTGTTCTATGATGACAATATTGTTTTTTGTGATTATATTCCTTAAGTAACTTAAGAGACTGATTATGGCTAATGTGCACTCTTAATAAAAAGTATTTTGCGATCTCAATGGATAAAATTGTTTTATTTCTTAATTTTAAGTAATAAAACAGTTTATATTGGGTTTTTAGTCAGTTTAAATTAGCATTTCATATGGATCTAAAATACCTATCAAACTGCCCCACCTCATGTATCAAAGTGCCCCACTGGTGGGTCAGAATGATACAGATATGATTTTTTTATTAAAATCAGTTTATCTCTATACGTCGCCAGTTTTTGCGGTTTTTGCGTAGCCAAAATATAAGCTGACATATCAGCCAATGCACACATCAAAACAAATATTTAAATATAATGCTTTATGGTCCTCAGAAAAGAGATTGAATTTTTGTGTATCGAAGTGCCCCCCCTCCCCTATGGATTGATTTATCCGAACAAAAATGCTCGAGATTGCCTACGTGGTGACATGCTCGCCGGTGAATAATCCGATAATGTTTGTTGATGCATTGGGCTTGTCGTTTGTGTACCTCTCCCTCATTTTTGAAAACAAAGCATGTAAAAGAAAGAGAGGTTAAACAAGAGTTCTCAATGGTAGGTCCAAATAGGAAAGCACATGTACATATTTTTGTCGGTCACCCTAAAATCGAATATGGATGATGATGATACAAAATCACTGAAATAAAACATTACGATAATACGACTGATGCCTTTTAGAGATATCTTTGAAAATCCACAAATATTAACAAATTGAACAAAATCTTCTACTCTACACACTCTACATATTATAAACTAGCTTTTACCCTCGGCTTCGCTCGCATATTCGTACCTCCCCCCACTCCCCCCCCCCTCTCCCGCACTACCACTCCCCTCCCCCAATCAATCAACAATCAAATACGCTCCGTTTCGCATTCATAATATTAGTATAGCTGTTGGCTTAGGTCAAAATGTAGATAAGTATCTATTTTATATTTGTATCTACCTACACTAAATATTCATATTAGAATACTAATATTTAAATTTTCGCTATCAAAGAAATAATATTGAAGCCCATGTCAAACATTTACTTAGTAACACGCTTTGCCAATAAACGTATAAAAGATAATTTCATAACGCCACAGCTTATTCATAACGCCAGAGCTTACCAATATATATATATATAGCCCATGTTACTCGCAAATAAAGTAGCTTTCGATTAGTGAAAGAGTTTATAAATTCCATTCGATATTTATTGCGTGAAAGAGTAAGGACCATCCAACCATCCATACAAACTTTCGCATTTATAATATTAGTAAGATTAAAGTCCTCAACCGGGTCTGTCTGTCTGTTCGCGATAAACTCAAAAACTACTGAACGGATTGATTCACGGGGAAGGTTTAAGTATATAATTTGTCAAGGTTTTGGGTAAATTAGTTGAAATATAAAGGAGAATGTCTGTAAGTAGTGGAGAGCAGGCTGGAAAGCGGGTGGTATGGATTTGATTTGTATGCAAATTAAAAGATGGCGGTGGTTATAATGATTGGGTAACTATCCAATAGATGGCGTTATGTTTTGTTTAGCCACAGCAACGTGTGGCCGGGTCAGCTAGTAATATGAAAAAAATAATGTTTCTTTGATGAAACTTTGATATTTATTTTAAATTAATTATTCTAAATTTATATTTTTTTTGAGTTTACCGCGAACAGACAGACAGACCCGGCTGAGGACTTTAATTTGTAATATGTAGAGTAGAAGATTTTGTTCAATTCGTTAATATTTGTGGATTTTCAAAGATATCTCTATGCTGGCGCCAGACACGAGTTCAAAGAAGTGTTCACTTCTTTGAACTCACATAACATGGACGACGATTTGGTCGACACAGTTTGCTTATATTATTTATGTGCGTGTAATTATTTATTACACATGCAAATAAATAAACAAAAACAGCCAAAACGAAGACGTGAATGGATGTGTGAAATGTATCGTAATAGAATAAGGTATAAGTGAAAGGATAAAATATGGGATGTGCAAGGTGCCTTTATGAGTGGAAGGGGATGCATGGACCAGATTTTCTCCTTGCGTATGCTCACTGAGAAGTTTCTGGCAAAAAACCGAAAACTTTTTTGTGCCTTTGTAGATCTACAAAAAGCATACGACCGAGTCGACAGGAAAAAGCTATGGAAGGTGTTGTCCAAGTATGGAGTGAATACAAATCTCATACAGGCAATTGCGTCTCTGTACGAGGGAAGCGTTGCATGTGTTAGGGTGAACGGTGGTTTTACGGGGTGGTTTGACATCACAAAAGGTGTTAAGCAAGGCTGCGTAATGTCACCATGGTTATTCAATTTATACATGGATAATTGTATGCAAGAATTGAAAGAGATGGGATTGGGCGCGAATTTGAGTGATCTGAAAATATGTTGCCTGTTGTATGCTGATGATGCGGTGCTGATTTCTAACACTATGGAAGATCTACAGTCTCTCGTGTCTAGGATGAACGAAGTGTGTATGCAAAATGAGTTAATGATGAATGTAAGTAAGTCTAAAGTCATGGTATTTGAAAGGGAGAGTACAAAAACAGTGTGCAATATAGTTGTGAATGATGAATACTTGGAGCAGGTGGATGAGTTTGTGTACCTGGGTAGTATGTTTACGAGAGATGGGAAGGCTGATAGAGATATTGAAAGAAGAGTAAATGCAGGTAACTCCATTAATGGAGGACTGAATGCCGTTGGCGCTAATAAAACACCGTCAAAAGACGCGAAGCTAGCAGTCCACAATGGAGTCCTGGTACCTACCTTGATGTATGGCAGTGAGGCATGGAGTTGGCAGAGGAAGGATGAAAGTAAACTGAATGCTGTCGAAATGAGATCCCTGAGGCGAATGTGTGGCAAAACCATGTATGATCGTGTGAGAAATGTGGATATCCGCAAAGAATGCAAGGCTGATGTAAGCATAATGAGTAAGATTAAGAAAGGGACCCTCAGATGGTTTGGACATGTAGAGCGAATGAAAGAAGAAAATAATGTGAGAAGAATATATGACGCAAATGTGAATGGAAGAAGAAGTAGGGGACGCCCGAGGAAGACATGGCACGATCAAGTGAATCAGATACTTGAGTCGGGCCATGTCAAAAGTCGGAATAATAGAAGAGTATGTATGAGACGATGTATGAATGTGAGTGAAGCAAAGACTGTGTGCCAAGACCGAGTTGTTTGGCGGTCCGTCCTCTCTGCCTACCCCTGCGGGGAAACGGCGTGATGGTTAGTTAGTTAGTTAGTTAGTTATAAGTGAATTTTATTTTAACAGCTAGCACAACACTTACAAAAATAAATCAGGGAAATTATAAGTCACCATACTTATATATAATATATTTTTTTTTTTACATGAGCTCCACACAGGACCACGAGGGAAATAATTTCCCTCAGGGCCTATATCATCTTTGGGGATGCTGTGTGGTGGGTTTTTAAAGGAGAGGAAGGAGAGGAGAGTTCTGGGAAAGAAAGGGGTTTAAGGGGTGGGTAGGAATCTGGGGTTCAGTGTATCCTGGTCATCCGCTTCCAAGACCTAGACAAACCTCACCCCCATGAAGCCGGGCACCCCTGCTAAATCAGCAAACGTAGCGAACCACTTGGGGTGACCTATGGCAGAGGTGTTGGTTATCCAATAAAGGTTCCCGGGGCGGCGGTACCCATTCCCGCCTCCCAAATTGAATATAGAATAATTTTAAGATAATGTTTTCCCTGTAGTCGTTTTTATTTAAAAACCGTTGTTGATGAATGATGCCTAGACCAGTGGGTTACTTCAGTAATTTTTGGAGAATGTCTTCTCTCCACGGCGACGCTCGCGCTACTGGGCTTGGCGCAGTGTGGCAGGCATACAAACATTTGGACTTTGATCCCTTTGATGTGCGCTAAAGAAACCGACACGGAACGGCAAAGCGCACTTAAGTGCTCAAATAAGTGAACACATTGTCAAATGCCCGTGCCACACATGTGAACACTTATTTGAACACTTCTTTGAACACATGTCTGGCACGGGCATAATAAAAGGTATCAGTCGTATTATCATAATATTTTATTTCAATGGTTTTGTATCATTCATATTCGATTTTAGGGCGACCGACAAAAATATGTACATGTACTTTCCTATTTGGACCTACCATTGAGAACTCATGTTTAACCTCTCTTTCTTTTACATGCTTTGTTTTCAAAAATGAGGGAGAGGTACACAAACGACCAGCCCAATGCATCAACAAACATTAGCGGATTATTCACCGGCGAGCATGTCACCTGATGTCACCACGTAGGCGATCGACGAGCATTTTTGTACGGATAAATCAATCCAAAAGTGCAGACATGCTCGTGTGACGTCATGCTCAATGCTCACCCGTGAATAGGCCGCTATTGCATGTTGGAAAATACTGGAGGGGGTCACTGAGTCGCGCGCCCTAGGGGTGTCCACTTAGAAAATACATCGATGTTTTGTTTCGATGCAATATTGAGGCTATACATCGATATTTTCCGATGCATCGGTTAGAAACATCGATGTTTTCTCAAAATCGAGTACTTTTTCTAACATTGGATCACAATGCTATAGTCAGCGTGTGATAAAGAGTTACTAAGAAATCTACGTTCAGGAACTAAGAGAAAAGACCAAGGGTCACCCCCCAAGAGCACGATTCTCTAGTCAACCCCCCCCCCCTCAGGATGGGAAATTGAATCGAAATTTGCGGTTGTCAACTTAATGGGGGGGAAGGGGAGGGGGGGTGAACACCACGTTATTCGCCCCGGGTGCTACCCATGCTAGCTACGCCACTGATCCTAACCTTACTTTAGTACCTTACTTACCTGTCCAATCGAACGTGGGTGGTTTGGTATATTATGAATCGAACTCACAATGAAACGATGAGATTTCACTTTAATAGTAGCAATATATTGTATCCAAATCCAATCCAATTTCGTTTTGTAGTAATTACCTACATTTCTACATATTCACCACATAACTAAAAACAAATGTGATTTAACGTTTTTATTCAAAATTGATCACCGAGACGAAACCAGAACAGATCAGAGACAAAAAAAACGATTTTTTTTAATTGTCTCTCGCGCAGTGCTGCCAATGTTAATTTCTAATTATTTTTATCGGCCAACAACACTCAAATAGCTTTACACATCAAAAAAAGAGAGAACAACTAAAACAGTAAAAATAGGTATAATTATTAGCTGGTCACCATTGATTCGATGTTTTATGGAAAAAAACATTCGATGCGTCGAGTAAATCAATAGACTTTCAAAACATCGGGTTGATTCGATGCATCGTATAGTAAACATCGAGTGAATTCGATGCATCGATGTATATCGAATATCCCTAGCGCGCCTACCTGGGCCAAATCTTTCATTTATATTTTTGATTCGTCGGCGGTCGGTTCGGTAAGTGCTTTCATTAATAAATTGTTTGAATAGTTGTTTGATATTTTATTATAATGCGTTTACGATATCAGTAACACTTCATTTGTTTCATATCTCTTCAGTTTTTTTTTTTTCAAAGAGTTTTATATTGTACCTATAAATAAGTCAAGTCAATTGTTCATTTTAAATTTGATCTCTTTTGAAACTTCAGTCCTCAAACTAGCTTTTGTGTTAAGGCGGCCCCTAGACGACACAATTATATTGAGCAATATTACGAATTGTCCAATAATGTTGACCGTTTGGGGTTAATATTGAAGATTGCGCGATGATTGAACAAAATTTATGCGAGTTTAATTTTTATTTAATCATTGCGCAATCTTCAATATTCACCCCAAACGGTCAATAATATTACACAATTCGTTATATTACTCAATGTAATTGTGTCGTCTAGGGGCCGCCTGAAAATAGTTGGATTTTTGAAAGCGGGTTGATAAAATTATTTCATTTCAGACAAGTTTTCTACTTCGCCACTGTTTGGAGCCAGAGGATCTATAGCTTCCCTAATGGTGGTACATTGAAGTTGAAGGGCATGGGATATGGAAGGAGACAGTGAAGAGGAAGAGGAAGGCTGGGAGTTCTAACTATTCAGATTTGGTCACAAAACACGGCTAAAGCCACTTCAGGTGAGTTTGTTTAATTTCACAATATTTTAGGTACCTATCTAAAATGTTATACAATATAAAATTTTGCTGTTTTGGCCCCATAGTTGTAAACAATCATCCCAATATTGTTGCAATTGGTTAAATGATTATTTCAAAACAATTTAATTTTATTTCTTATTGTATTTCAATTTTTTGTTATATTTTCAGCGTTGCAAAATGTTGCGCAATGCTTTGTGAATGGAAGGAGACGGTGAAGAGAAAGGTTGGGAATTCTAATTATTCAGATCTGGTTACAAATCACGGCTAAAGCCATTTCAGGTAAGTTTTTATGATTTCACAATATTTTACGTACCTATCTAAAATGTTATGCAAGCATAATAGTTTGCTATATGATTTGGGAGGCGGGTATGGGTACCGCCGCCCCGGGAACCATTTATTGGACAACCAACACCTCCGCCACAGGTTACTCCAAGTGGTTCGCTACGTTTAGTGACTTAGTAGAGATGCCCGGGTTCATAGGGAGAGGTTTGTCCAGGTCTTAGTGACCGATGCGTCTGCCCAACAGCTGCGTGGCGGGCCGGATCGAGAGACTGGTTGAGGGAGGTCTTTTGACTTCTCCAGCCAGAATCCCTCGACCGTTGCTTTGCACCGCAGTTGGAGGGATGGATTCTCATACCTCTGTCACTCCTGGACACATAGACCCCTACCCTCCCATAGATTCCTACCCACCCCTCATTCCTATTTCCTTCCCGGAACTTCCTCTCCTTCCCTCCATAAAAACCCTCCACACTGCATCCCCTAAGATGACATAGGCCCTGGGCTAATGTAAAAATGATTATTTCATAACAATTTAATTATTACTGTATTTCCATTTTTGATGTTGCATTTTACCATTTCAAAATGTTGCGCAATAATTTGTTGTAATATTTTAAAATGATGCGCAATAATTCGTTGTGATATTTCAAAATGTTGCGCAATAATTTGTTGTGATATTTCAAAATATTACGCAATAATTTGTTGTGATATTTCAAAATATTACGCAATAATTTGTTGTGATATTTCAAAATATTACGCAATAATTTGTTGTGATATTTCAAAATATTACGCAATAATTTGTTGTGATATTTCAAAATATTACGCAATAATTTGTTGTGATATTTCAAAATATTACGCAATAATTTGTTGTGATATTTTAAAATGTTTTAAAGTTTGTAAAACTTTTTTTGAGGGTTTCGGGATTCTCCTCGAACTTCGAAGAATTATTTTTCATTCATTCAAATTTATTAACCCTTAAAAAATTGTCATTTTTTTCGGTTGATCAAAATATTTTCGCTTTACAATAAAATGCAAATAATTGCAATATTTCTGGGCACATTCAAAAACTAAAAACTGTTTTAGAAAGGTGATGAAATACGCTTTCAATTCGAAATAAACATATATTTTTTTAATTATAAAATTTTTGCACACAAAACATAAAAAAGTTTTAAAAATGGCTCATCTTACGTTTTTTCTAACTAAAGTTACAGATAATAAAAAATAATAAAAACACATACATATTTTATTAGACAAACGTATAACAAAAACATATTGTTATCTTACTTTTTGTCGCTCTATGTAAAAATAATTTATAAAAAATTCCCGAAGTTTAAAATTTTTTTTTCAATTTGCGATTCAAAACTTTGTATACATAAAAGTTACTTTTTTGGTGGCTATTTTATAGATTGGAGTATAAAGCGTGGTATTTTTCCTTTCTAAAACCGTTTAGAACACATTTCTCACTATGATAATAAGGGAGTTACAGCGTTTTATACGAGACCCTATGTGCGTTGGGACAAATATGGTCTCCTGCCATTCTAAGGCTAAAAACTGCGGGCCCGCTGCCTTTGTAGAATGCAGATATTTATGTAAAAAATTAAAGCACATTTCACGACGCGTTTTACGCCCGCGTCGTGTGCGATTGTTTGCGGGTCCCGCTGCACCGGCGGTCATCTCGTACCGGCGGGCGCGGGTCGCGGTCCCGTAGCCGCGGCGGGTCGCAGCCGCGCGCTCTGCGATCGGTTGGCGGGCGACCGCAGTGGGCAGCGGGGAGGGGTGTAGAGAAATCCCGTCTTGCAACCGCCCCGTCTTGCGATAATCAACCGTCAAGATTGCGAGCGATAACCGCGACCGCGACGGCTGCGTAACCGCACTAAACTCCGATCTCGTGAGTTTTGAAAATAAAACTCCATTCTACCACCGCAGCGGGCTCGGGTAAAAATCGCTCCGTGAGTCCTTAGCCTAAGGGTTAACGTTATGTTGCGTCTTGACACGCGGATATTTCCGCCAACTGGGAAACTTCACTCCTTTCCCAATTACGCATTATGGGAAAGGAGTGAAGCAATCGCAGACGGCGTTTCGCGTCGTTTGCCGTTGCTTGTTCCTTTCCATTGATATATATACTTCCTTTCACACAATTTTTTATTTGTTTTATATTCGCTCCACACAGGATACCCTAGGGAAAATAATTTCCCCGAGAGCCTATGTCATCTTAGGGGATGCTGTATGGAGGGTATTTTTAAGAAAGGGAAGGATTTAAGATATGAAGATCTAGAAGGAAAAACGTATGAGGGGTAGGTAGTAATCTGAGTATCCAGGAGTGACGGACGTACATAGATATATACTATAGAGGCGCTATTCCGTACATAATTCTCAGAGATTCGTGTTCAAATAATGCACGAACAGGCCTTCGGGGAAGTGAATTCTAGCTGAAGCCACCGCGTCGAAAGGCTCGGCCGTCAGACCGTCCTTTCATTTTACTCAAGCCCATGGTTTCATCCTTTTCCATCCTACTTTGATCGTCACACGCCACGGTCGACGGTTGTTGTTGTACTAATAGAGAAATGGAGGTACTAACCTGCGATTCCGTCGAACCAATTTATTCGCTAATTGTCTCATCTATGTATATATATCAATGCGGACGTATGAATCCATCCGTCCAACTGCGGTGCAAGGCGATGAGGCGTTAAAAGGCCTCCCTCAACCAGTCTCTCTTGATCCGGCCCGCCACGCAGCAGGTCGGCGGACGCATCTGCCGCCAAGACCTGAAGAAACCTCACCCCAATGAAGCCGGGCACCACTGCTAAGTCACCAAACGTAGCGAACCACTGGGGTGGGATTAGTTTATTGTCGATATTTTCAATTTTGTAAATAGTGTGAAAAATTTAGGTTACCCAACAGTTGATCCTCGACAGTTGATTCCCGACAGCTGATCCCCGACAGCGGGTCCCTGACAGCTGGTCCCCAAAGGTTGATCCCCGACAGTTGATCCCAGACAGTTGATCCCCAACAGTTGATCCCGACAGTTGGTCCCCCTACGGTTGATCCCCCGACAGTTTCCGGTTTCCGTTGTCCGGGCCGCTCGGTAGTACAGGGGCCCGACCCTCAGGCTCACGACTGAGGGTGGGCTGCCCCATCAACAAGTGCAAAAACCCCGCCGCTGCTGTTGTGCCGGTTCGTGACCGGAGGGGACCCAGCAGTAGCGTTTGGGGCGCATTGGGCGACCTCTCCAGCCGGACTCTCCCAGCCTATCACCTTGCACCGCAGTGGGTGGGTTGGACTCATACCTCCGTCACTCCTGGACACTCTGATCCCCAGCTTCCTACCCACCCCTCAACCTTCCTTTCCCCTCATAACAAAAAAAAAATAAATTAAATAACATAAAATCATGAATAGCACAGTAACATCAAATAACGTTATTACAACGGCGAGAAGCAGGAGTCCCCGGTGCAGGCCAAAACTGTTGGTGAACTACACCAACATTCGCGGCCTGCACAAAAATTTAAACTCAATCCACCACCACCTTCTCACCCAACGTCCCAACCTTCTCTTCCTTTCCGAAACGCAGATAGCTGAGCCTACAGACGCCTCCTATCTGGATTGCCCGGGTTTCACCCTCATGGGCAAATTCAGACTCAAAGGAGGTGTCTGTCTCTTCAGCCGAGCTGACGTCAACTGTGTGCGACTGTTGAATCTGGAGAACTCCAAATTCGACGTAATGTGGGTGCGCGTCAATCTTGCCAGTACGGTAAGATTTTACACGTGTTTATACCGCTCACCGAACCTTAGCGTTTCAGATACGTCCGAACTCTTCAAACATCTAAGCAATACTGTTGATGACCTCTTGCCCCCGCTTTCCTACGGCAGAGTTTGTGGTCCTGGGGGACTTCAATGTTCATAACGAACCTTGGTTAAAGTTCTCAGGACCAACGGACTCGGCTGGACGAGAGGCGGAATCTTTTGCCCTCTGCTACGGACTGGAGCAAATGGTTCAGGAGCCTACAAGGGTTCCTGATGTCCAGACTCACCGCTCCAATCTGTTAGATCTGTTTTTAACCACCGTGCCACACTGTTACAAGATTGAGGTCACAGCGCCTCTAGGATCGTCCGACCACTGCCTGGTGACGACTTCAATCCCCGTAACGAATCCCGAAGAGAAAAGTGTGGCACTATAGATCAGCAGATTGGTTTGGTCTGCGGGCTAATTTCAATGCTTTCCCGTGGTCAGCTGTCTGTTTTCGGACTTCGGATCCCTCAAGATGTGCCCAGGAAATTGGTGAAGTCATCACATCCGCGATGGATGGCTTCATGCAATCCACTGTTGAAGAAACTGGTGTGGGCTCAAAGCCGTGGTTCAGTCGACAATGCTCCGAAGCAGTGCGACGAAAAAATGCGGCTTACCGAGCCTACAACACATCTCGAACGTCCGAAAACAGAATAGTATATAACAAAATGGCAAAGGAATGCAAGAGGATCATTAACAGGTCAAAATTCGAGCACGACCTGCAGATCAGCAGAGAGCTGGCTGCCTGCCCGCACGGCAGCAGAGCGTTCTGGTCGCTTGCGGGCTCAATAGGTCGCAATTTCTGCAAACCCAGTCTGCCACCTCTTACCAGACCTGACGGCTCTCTAGCAATTACCGCCGCCGAAAAGGCTAACTTATTAGGCAAAATGTTCGCGGAAAACTCGACCCTCGATGATCAAGGTGCTACCCCGCCGTCGGTTCCTCATTGCGGTTTTCGTATGAAAAAGCTGAGGATCCGGCATCGGGATGTACTTCAAGTCTTACGAGGGCTTGATGTTAAAAAAGCTAGCGGGCCTGACGGAATTCCTGTCCTGGTATTGCAGAGGTGCGCTGTAGAAATAGCTCCAATTTTGACGAAGCTTTTCGAGATGTCCCTGAAGACTGGCTCTGTGCCCTCTGGTTGGAAAAAGCGATCATTCACCCCATTCCAAAGAAGGGTGACCGCTCCAACCCAGCCAACTACCGCCCCATAGCGATCACATATGTTCTGTTAAAAGTGATGGAACGTGTGATCAACGACAAACTGCTCACATACCTCGAGAAGAACAAAATTATTAACGACCGTCAATACGGATTCCGGCGGAACCGCTCGTGCGGTGATCTTCTCGCGTATGTGACGCATGTTTGGGGATGGTGCCTGGAACGTTTTGGTGAGACCCAAACGGTTGGACTGGACATTTCCAAGGCCTTGGACCGGGTTTGGCATCGAGCGCTTGTCAACAAACTGCGTTCGTACGGACTTCCCGCATCCTTTTGTGCGTGGATTGCCGACTTTTTGAGGGGGAGGTCGATTCAGGCGGTTGCTGACGGTTTCACCTCTTCCTCGCATTCGATAAATGCTGGCGTCCCACAGGGATCGGTTCTGTCTCCGACTTTGTTTCTGTTGCACATCAACGACCTGTGCACCGATACATTTGTTACGCGGATGACAGTACAGTCCATGATAGCATTTTGTTTGACAAGCCTCCAAAGAGCACACAAACCCCAATAGCTCAGAGGGCTTTGAAGCAGAGAATAGACGGTTACCTCGAGAGTGTTTTCTCTTGGGGTAAGAATTTCTTCGATGGCGCTACAGCCCATATCGAGCCTTGGCCTCCTGCAACAGTCGCCTCCAACTCCTCCTGTCCTCAGCGACTAACTTCCAGTTTGGTACCTGGAGAAGCTGTGCTGCATCCCCTCTTACCTCGTCTTCCCACCTCAGTCTGGGTCTTCCCACTTTTCTATTTTGGGGTAAGAATAACCTCGTCGAATTTAATGTTTCAAAGACCCAATCATGTTTGATAACACTATTTATTAATTTATAAAAATTCACAATCATCATGAACACCAATGACAACGCTCAGCAGTACATGGCCAATGCCAATAACTTGGTGAGTTTTTTAAATACAGCAATTATGGACCCAACTAACAGATTCAATAAAGAACAAATGGCAAAATTATTGCCCAAACTATCAGAACTGCTGGGAACCATTGGCCAAATGGGCATAAAGTTGGGCATCATGGAAGGCGAATTAGGCGCCTACAAACAAATTATCCAAAACCAACCACTCCAGTCTAACAACACTCAACTTGCAAACGCCCCTAACTTATGCGAGGCCCTCGATGAAATTGAAGACAGAAAAACAAGATCCAAAAATGTAATTCTTTTTAATGTTCCTGAGAGCCAGTCAACAACTCAAGCACAATGTATTACCGATGACACAAATCGTGTCGCAGGTATTTTAAACAAAGTCACCTCTTTAAATACCAATAATATAAAACTGTACAGACTGGGAGCCAAACGTAGTGACAAAACACGTCCCATAAAAATGGAATTTCCAGAACAGTCTCAAGCGAAGTTAATTCTCCAAAACAGACACGTTGTCTCAAATGAGATAAAAATCAAATGTGATCAGACTGTATTACAGCGTAAACAATTGTCCGACCTGAGAAAAGAATTGGAAGATCGTCTATAAGGTGGTGAAGCGAATTTAACTATTAAATACATCAACTCTTGTCCTAAAATAATAAGTACATTGCCAAAAAACTTAGGACATTAACATCATTAAAAATTTATTATCAAAATGTACGAGGGATGCGAACAAAACTTCAACTATTTTCCAAAACTGCGTCAATTCTTTCTTACGAAGTCATCATTCTTACAGAAACTTGGCTTGTTTCTGATATCAACACAGCGGAACTGGGACTACCAACGCACAATATCTACAGATTGGATAGAAATAAGATTACTAGTTCTAAATCAAGAGGTGGTGGTGTTTTGATAGCAATTTCTAAGAAATTAGTCTCTAGACAGCTTAAACACTACATATAAAAATGTGGAACATGTTTTTTGCATGATTAATACTAACAAAAAAAATAAAATCATAGGTTGTGTTTATATTCCTCCTTCATCTGATCTAATTATCTATAAAAACCATATTGATGAGATTCAATTATTAACATCTAAATACCCCAAAACAAAAATAATCATTGCAGGTGACTATAATCTACCTAATATTAATTGGGATTCACTATCCTCAGAATTATCTGGAACTTATAACTCCAGCGCATCTATCATTGAAAGAGAAATACTCGAAATGTCCAATTTTTTAAACCTCAATCAATTAAACGATAACAAAAATAGTAATAACAGAACTCTGGATCTAGTTTTTTGTAACGACAAATCTATAACTGTTACTAAATCCTTAGATACTCTTCTTCCTGTGGACAATTACCACCCATCATTAGATATAACCATAAACAACACCATAAGTGAAAATCCAAAAAATAAACAAATGTCTTTAAACTTTCATAAAGCCAATTACACAGCAATATGTGACTCACTCCTCAAGGTTGATTGGTCATTTCTAAACGATGGTGAATTAAATGACAATATTGAACAAGTCTACTGTATCTTAAAAGAAATTATTAGAAGTCATGTACCTGTTACGTCATATAATATATCAACTTTTCCTAAATGGTTTAATAATGATCTCATTAACTTAGTTTTTAAAAAGAAGAATGCACACCACAAATTCAAAACAACGAGATCACTTCATGATTATACTGAATTTCATAAATTGCGTAAGCAATGCGCCAAAATTTCAGATAAATGTTACAAAAATTATATAAAAGAAGTTGAAAACTCTATCAAATGTAATGTTAAATCTTTCTTTAATTATTCTAAATCATTACAAAACAGTTATTCTTCTATTCCTAATATTATGAACTATGATGGCAAGACCTGTGCCAAAACTGAAGATATTGCCAATCTATTTGCAGACTTTTTCAAAAGTGGATATGAGGATGATGTTCCTGTGGATAGTGTTCCTGAATTTGTCACTGATATTAACTTGCAATTATCTGAATTAGTAATTGAACGTAACGAAATCATTGCCTCCATTAAACTCTTGGAACCAAAAACAAGTTCTGGTCCTGATAATGTCCCACCCATATTTTTGAAAAATTGTGTTAATAGTCTTTCCTATCCATTGTACAAAATTTTTAACAAATCTCTTAAAAAAGGTCATTTCCCCAATAGCTGGAAATCCTGTTATCTCACCCCCGTATTCAAGAAGGGTTAAAAAAATGATGTATGCAATTACAGACCTATTTGTATTCTGTCTAGTATTCCTAAGCTTTTTGAAAAAATCATTCTTAGTAAAATATCCTCTAATATTAAACATGTTATTACCAATTGCCAACATGGGTTTGTCTCATCTAGATCTACTCTCACAAACCTTACAGTATATGAAAACTACATAAACACAGCATTGACTAACAGGCAACAGGTTGACTCCATCTATACTGATTTTTCCAAGGCTTTTGATAAGGTCTGCATCAAAATACTAATAAATAAACTAAAAAAATTAGGGATAAGTGGCAATTTTTTGGCATGGTTGATCAGCTACTTATCTGATAGATTACTCTTTGTAAAGATCAACGACTGTCTATCCTACGAATTTATTGCTACCAGCGGTGTCCCGCAAGGTTCGCACCTGGGACCTTTATTATTTATCCTATTCATCAATGACGTTACTAGCGTTTTCCACAGTGTCGAAGTTTTACTCTTTGCCGACGATATGAAGCTGTTTAAAGTCATTAATGATGTGCATGATTACACAATCTTGCAAGAGAATCTTAACAACTTTTTCAAATGGTGTTCAAATAATAAACTTCAGCTAAATATTAACAAATGCCAAGTTATGAGGTTCTACAAAATTAAACATCCAATGATATATAATTATGCACTCTCTAATGTTGACTTAATCTCTGTAGACGAAATACTTGACCTAGGCATCATTTTTGACCAGAAACTCTGTTTTGTATCTCATGTAACTTCTATAGCAAATAGGGCTATGAAAATGTTAGGTTTTATATTAAGGATTTCCAAAGATTTTAAAAATATTCACACATTAAAAATTCTGTTCACATCTCTCGTTAGAAGCATTCTAGAATATAATTCTACAATTTGGTCACCTGTCTTTAATAATCACATTAATATAATTGAAAGAGTCCAACGCAAATTTTTGAGGTGTATTAATTTTAGACTTGGAATTCCTTCAGAATCAATAAATTATGATTTTTTATTAAATTCATTGAAATTGTTGAATTTAAGCGACAGAAGAAAATTTTTTGATCTAATATTTTTATTTAAAATTGTAAACTATCAGTTGGATAGCCCTGATATAATAAAGTTGATTCACTTTCATGTACCTACCATTAGATCAAGGTTCCCTAGTATGTATTATTGTGACAATTATAAGTCGGTCTCAGGCTACAATTCTGTAATAAATAGATTACATACAATTGGTAATTTTTATGCCAATGTGGCTGATATTTTTAATATTTCCCAACTGAAATACAAGGCTGTACTGATCAAACATTTCAGCCAAACATATTTTAATGAGGTCACTACATGACATTTTTTGTTTATTTTATTGTGTTTCTTTTTGCTTTCATCAAGTTGTTCTATTAATATCCTTCTTTTTCTATTGTTATGTGTAATTTAAAAAATAAAAAAAAATATGTACTACGACTGTTAAAAAATATTTAATAAAAACATATTTGTAAATGGCACTTTGTGCCGTAAATTTTAAATAAATAAATAAATAAAAGGGATCGAAATGATAATCTAGTCTCCTTCAACGGAAGCATTCTTCCGAACAGGACCTCCATTGATATGCTTGGTGTAACTCTAAGTGACCAGCTCAGGTATGGGGGCTCCATCGAAACCAGAGTTAAATTAGCCTCTCAGAAACTGGGCGTACTGTACAGGGCCCGCAGATACTTTAATAGTACACAACTGCTAACCCTGTACAAATCGCAAGTGCGCCCCACGGTTGAATTTGGCAGCCACCTCTGGTCTGGAGCTCCAAAATACCTTAAAAAACCCCGTGCAGAAACGGGCGGTCCGTTTGATAGATTCTCCCATCTTAACAGACGGATTGCAATTTTTAGAGCACAGGCGTCAGGTGGGAATGCCGTCCTTGTTCTACCGGTATTACAATGGAAAATGCTCCGAGGAACTAGCGTCGTTGATCCCTTCGGCACCGGTGCACAGTCGGGAAACACGCCAAACATGCGCCCAACATTTGTACACGGTTGACATTAGTCACATGAGAACGGGTCGTTTTTACGACTCGTTCTTGAGTTCAACAGCTCGGATGTGGAACGATTTACCGGCCTCTGTGTTTCCTCCCTCCTACAACATGGGTCTCTTCAAGACCCTTGTTCACTCCTTCCTTTCCTCAAAAAGACCCTCCACACAGCATCCTCAAAGATGACATAGGCCATGAGGGAAATTATTTTCCTCAGGGCCTCCTGTGTGGAGTTAATGTAAAAAAAAAGTTGATCCCCGACAGTTGATCCCCGACAGTTGATCTCGACAGTTGATCCTCCGACAGTTGATCCCGACAGTTGGTCCCCGACAGTTGATCCCCTGACAGTGGATCCCCTGACAGTTGATCCCCCGAAAGTTGATCCCCCGAAAGTTGATCCCCCGAAAGTTGATCAACGACCGTTGGTCCCCGACAGTTGGTCCTGGCAGTTAGTCCCCTGACAATTGATCCCCCGAAAGTTGATCAACCGAAAGGTGATCCCTTGAAAGTTGATACCCCGAAAGTTGAATCCCTTAAAATTGATCGCCAGAAAGTTGATCCTCGACATTTTTCGAAAGATGATCACCCGAAATGATATTAATTAAAATTACAGTTTTTTGTTTATTATTCAAACATTATATCTACTTTTAAAATATTTTTAAAGTCGGTACAAATATCAAACGAATTACTTTACAATGTCGGTTATTTGCACAGACACGCTGGTTTTACATTATAGATGAGTAGTTGTATCCTTGACGCATTTCAATTAAAATTACGGCGGTATGTACTATGCACACCCATTCGGCACATTCAGTTATACATTCATTTTGTAGGAATAGGTACCTAAATCAACTTAATGTTGTAATGTATAAGTATTTTTTTTTATATTAGTTCCACACAGAAGGCCCCGAGGAAAATAATTCCCCTCAGGGCCTATGTCATCTTTGACGATGCTGTGTGGCGGGTCTTTTTAGGAAAAGGAAGGAGAGGAAGTTCTGGGAAGGAAAAAAGGTAGGAGGGGTTGGTAGGAATATGGAGTCGGTGTATCCAAGAGTGACGGACGTATGAATCTATCCTTACCACTGCGGTGCAAGGCAAGGTTCCGAGAGAGTCCTGCTGGAGAGTTCAAAAGATCTCCCTCAACCAGTCTCTCCCGATCCGGCTTGCAATGCAGCTGGTGGGCAGGCGCATCCGCCGCCAAGATCTGGACAAACCTCACCCCATGTATGCCGGGAGATCAACTGTCGGGGATCAACTTTCATGGAGACGTAAAATTTTACCTAACATTCAGTATGTTAGGTATGTTTATTATTTAAACGAGCAGAGAGCTATTTTCGTTCACACAAAAATTTATATTTTATGTTTTTAATATCATGGTGGCCATCGTCATGTTAACCTATGCATATTAACAAAATTGATTCGTATGCCTCATCTTTCTAATTAAACCCATACTAAGAACCTATTTTGTCAAATAAATTTTTAGGTCGTAAGAAACGTTTTTGGTGACATACGTATTAAGTGTGGTATTAAAATTTTTCTGATAGTGGTTTTTTATGTGAATACCGCGAGTCACGAATGCTCCCGAGTGTTCGGAACCAGTGGAACTATGGTATCCCAATTACGATATGTTGTGATTCTGAAAGGAGTGTTTGTAGGACACCGAATACCAATAAAGCCATTTAAACCAAGTTTAAAATTTTTTTATTACATGTTATTTGGAGTGGATACTTATCTAAATGTCTCCCAATAAAAAAAATTAAAAAATTTAAGCAAGTATTCATATTTTATTAAATTTCCTTTAAACACCAGCCGCGTGTTGTAATTTAATATTGCCAAAAGTGTATTTTATTTTGCGAAGTTCAGACAAACATTTTAATGTTTTACGATAATTTTCTGAAAAATATAATTTTCCACATTATGCAATAAAACCATAAGATGGGTGCCACACACAGCTATAAAATATGTGGATTGTCCTACTTCAGCATATCGTCCGCTGTATATTTCCATTGGTAATGTACGGTGAGCGATATGGCACAGGTCTAAATGAAAAAGGATTGGTAGGTAGAAGATTTTGAGCAGGTTTATAAACCCAGCACTATATTTTTCTCGGCTTATAAAAATTTATTTATTTATTTACGCCCTAGTGGGCTTTTACAACAAAAATTAAAAACATAAAAAAATTAAACATCATAAAAGAAATGAAATACTATGAGTAATAAGAAAAAATCAGTAATAAGACCAGAAATACAATAAAGTGCAATGTGTAAAAGCTAGTTAGTAGGTATAAACAAACAATTATGTGTGTATAATAATGTACGATGATAAAACAGAACTAAATAGAACAGCAAAATAAAATAAAATAAGGTTATAAATTACTGGTAAGATTTTAAATGAGAGGAGGTTTTATGAAAAGAACAAAAATAAGAAAAGTTAATTATTAACAGATAAAATAGAGATGAGTTGTCTCTTGAAAACTGCAAAACTGTCAACACCAAATAAATCTATAGATTCACAATGTTTATTTGCAAGGCTATGCATTCTAGGGATTGGTGAATTAATAGAATAGTTAGTATTGAGGGTATTGTTAAAATTGAAAATATCTTTATTGCGAGTTAGTCTAGCAGGTACATTAATACAGATTAATTCTAATAAATTAGGGCAGTCAACTAAAGATTTGATAATTTTGAATAAAAATAACAAATCAATTAACACTCTTCTATCTGATAATTTAAGGAGTCTGGTTTCTGCGCGTAAGTTATTATAATTTATAAGTTCAATTGGAATTTTCATTTTAAAATTAATATACCGAAGGAATTTGTTTTGTACCTTTTCCAATAATTGAGAATGGATTTTGTAATATGGTGACCAAATGGTGGAATTGTACTCTAATTTGCTTCGTACTAACGAGCAATACTGATTTTTTAATGTTGATACATTTTTAAAATTTGCACCCATTCTCAAAATAAAACCAAGAATTCTCATTGCATCAGTAAAAATACTAACATTCAAAACGCAAATAGGCGTGACCAATATTCAGAATAGAAATGTTGCTTGAAATGGTCTTAGCCGTGTTTTATGACAAGATCTGAATAGCCAGTTACTTCATTACCTTCCTCGTCCACATCTCCTTCCTCGCCCTACTTACCTTCGGGATCACAACATATCCCAATCGGGGATGCCATAGTCTCTCTGGCTCCAGGCGGTTGGGATCAGTTATGACTCTTTTGCGGTATTCACATAAAAAAAGTTGTGATAGAATTTGTAATAGAAATAAGGTTTTTTTGTATTTAATCACTGAAGACAATATTAGCTACTCGATCGAAAATTTGAAACAAAAAACCGGTCACATCTAGGAGTTGAACCCTGGGGACCTTCGCCTTGCCTGGGCTTCCTAGAAGTGACTGCATCTTTTTATGATTTTTCTGTTTCAAGTTTTCGATCGAGAGTCGTTAATATTATCATTAAGTTATTCCGAAAAATCTTTTTTTTTAATATTGATCGGAATTTATAGATTGAAAAGGGCGTTATCAGATGTTATGCGTCTAAATTGTTTACAAACGGTACACCATTTTTTTTCAGATGTCGGAAAAAAAGAAAAAAATCGACTTAATAGATACAAAACAGTTTTTTTTTTATTCTTTGTGTTACGTAGTTTACCGCATGTACCCGTGATTTTTTGTCGGGAATAGTTTCCATTTTTTTTAAATTTTAATAGGTGACCTATGCTATGAGCTTCTTGATTTTTGTCGGCAAAAAGGCTTAACCGAAACCTATGGACTACGAATTTAATATAATAGGCAACTGTAGAAAAATGTACATCTACGAGTGTGTATTTTTTTTCGTAATATTGGCAATTCATATAATATTTTCTTTAATCTTTATTTAACATTGCGATGGGATATTTTCCGATACAACCGCTGTTTGAATATATCTTTTTTTATCTTTCAGCTGACCTTCCGCCTGACAGCATCGCTAATCTTTCAGCATCTCAGCTTTCTTCCTTGAGAAGTTGTGCGGGCACTGTTTGAGGAAGAATAATAAGAAGAAAATCTGTTTCATTGACTGGACTTTTGAAATAATTAGGATGGGTTGTTTCATAGAGTTTGAACAGCGGGTTTTTGAGGACTTGAAATTTCACTTTGAAATTTAATGAATAGTTTAAATTTTGTGAAACAACCCTTCTTTTCCAAACTTTGCTTACGTGTCTTATTTTGTTATGTGGTTGTCTGCAATAAAAATTTGTGATTTCGGTTTTTTATTTATTCTACCTTTCATAACATTCTTCGCCTTTTTGTTATCACATTATTTTGTTGGGTTTCGAATCGACGAATTAGTGCGAAAACTAATGCGAAGGATTATAAAGAAAGCGTTAAGGCCGGTCTCCAATGTTCAGTGAAAACTGGTCTTAAACACTGTTCCATCCCCTGGGTCTTCCCTCCCTACCGTCCCTGCGCCCCTTCCCCTCCGCCCCTCACTCTTCTGACCCTACGCCCCCTTCCCTTCCTGTCCCGTCCCTACTTAAGTTCCCGTCCCTACCGCCCCCCCCCGTTCCCACCGCCCCCGTTCCTACCACGCCTCCCGTCCCTGTCCCTCCCAGTCACCCCTCCCCCTGCCACCCCTCCCCATGTCCCTGCCGCCCACTGCCCTGTCCCTGCCGACCCCTCCCGCTATCCCTGCCGACCTTTCCCCCGGTCCCAGCCACCCCCCTCTCCCGACGTTCATGCCGTCCTCTCCCCCGTTCCTGCCGCCCCCTCCCCTGTCCCTGCCGACCCCTCCCCCGTCCCTGTCGCCCCCTCCCCCGTCCCTGTCGCCCCCTCCCCTGTCCCTGTCGCCCCCTCCCCCGTCCCTGTCGCCCCCTCCCCCGTCCCTGCCGCCCCTCCCCCGTCCCTGCCGCCCCTCCCCCGTCCCTGCCGCCCCTTCCCCGTCCCTGCCTCCCCTCCCCCCTGCCTCCCCATGCCTCTCCCTGCCTCCCCCTGACTCCCCCCTGCCTCCCCCTGACTCCCCCCTGCCTCCCCCCTGCCTCTTCCTGCCTCTCCCTGCTTCTCCCCTGCATCCCCCTACTTCCCCCTGCCTCCCCTCCTGCCTCCCTCCTGCCTCCCTCTTGCCTCCCCCCTGCTTCCCCCTGCCTCCCCCCCTGCCTCTTATTCCTGCCTCCCCCTGCCTCCCCCTGTTTCCCCCACCTGCCTCCCCCCTGCCTCCCCAGTGTGTCTCCCCACCTGCCTCCCCCACCTGCCTCTCCTCTGCATCCTCCCCCTGCCTCCCCCACCTGCCTACCCCCTTGCCTCCTCAATGCCTCCCCCTCCTGCCTACCCCCTGCCACCCCATGCCTCCCCCCCCTCTGCCTCCCCTCCCCTAGCACCTGCCTCCCCCTCCCCTGCCTCCCTTGCCTCCTTCGCCTTCCCTGCCTCCCCCTGCCTCTCCCTGCTTCCCCCCCTGCCTCCACCCCCTACCCCCACCCCTGCCACCCCCCTCCCTCTAACCCCTGCCTCCCCCCCCCCCCCTGCCACCCCCTGCTTCCCCACCTGCCTCCCCCCCCTGCCTCCCCCCTGCCTCCCCCCTGCCTCCCCCCTGCCTCGCCCCCTGGCAGGCAGGGGGCGAAGCAGGATATTTGAGTAGTACCGTGAATGGCAGGATATTTTGAGTAGTTCACAAATCGACACCGGTTGGGTGTAAATTAGACCTAAATACGAAAAGAGACCTGTCAAAAGTTTGTTTCGTAAATTTATGTCTGTTTTCTGTAGATTCGAAGCGATTATTTTTGTGAATTCTGAATAACAATGCACCAAACAATTTTTTTCATTAATAGAAACAACTAAAGCTACCAAAAATATTCCTTCATCATTTTGTATCCTTTCCTGTGAATTGCTGCATACATTGTTATTCCTTCCTGCCCTTTGTAAACTTGAAGAAAGTATTGGTTTATATGAACTATATCTATTTGTGGCAATACAGGCGAATCCTGTATGCTGTAAAATGATTCATCTAGGGATACTCAAAATCATTTATTTCCATAAATTTATTATTCCAGTCATAGGCAGCCAATCTGGAATTATTAATTATGATTATTGGGTACATTATAAATAAGCAACGTTAGCTAAAGTACCCATAATTATTACAAATAATACACAATTAATGTGTTTTAGAAGTACAAGAATGAGGTTATGTTCCAACCATTATCTTACATATCGATTAGAACTTCTTTCTTGCCAACACATTTTGTCTTTCTGTTCTTTAATTCTTTTTTTAACTCCTTCACAGTTCAGCTACCGTATTTATCCACCATTTTTTAATATTACTTCCAAAATGCACACGCAAGCCAGATACAAAGCTATATTAATTATTAATGACAGGTCTACAACTACACCAGCGCCGCCAAGCGGCAGAAGTTTAGCACAGCATTCTGCCATTGATAACCTCATCCTTTTCGAAGTAATTTAAAAAAAAACACGAACATATTTTATTAGGCAAACGTATTATTATCAACTCACTTTTTGTCGTTTCATGTAATGGTAAAAAATTTCGAAACCCTCAAAATTTTTTTTAAATAGTCTTGAAAAATTTGGTTTGATAATGAGTGTACATTTTTATAATTTTGTGGTTGATTTTTTTGAATATGAAGGGTTGTGTTTTCTCTTTCTAACCTTTCTGTACCTATATCGGTAGAGTTTTGTTGACCACTTGGTAACATTAGACACCTCGCAAAACTAAAAATATTTATTGTTATATGTAAATACCTATTTTAATTGTAAATCTCTAATTTTAAGTAACATTTGTAAATATATATATGTATGTCACTAGTTTTCAGTCAGTATAAGTCTTAGTCGTAAGCCACTAGCTATGATTATGTAAGTCTTAAGGTGGAATGTAATGATAAATTATTTCGAAATAACGAAAATTTTATTTCGCAATACGATAAAAATAATGTTTTTAGTGGGAAAAAAAAATATTTCGTATTTTTAAAATTTAAAGGGGGTTAGCATTTATCAAAAATAAATCCGAAATCAGACCCTTTTCTGACCGCCCTTCCATATGTTTTACAAAATATTTTCAAATGATGAAGACCCTTAAAAATACTCTGGAGGTTTTTCTTTAAGACGGCATACGTAAATTTAAAAAAAAATCAAGAATAGGGTTTTGGTTTAATTTTTTCATAAACCCTAAATTCAAATTACAAAACGTAGGTTAAGTTTATTAGCAAAAACGAAACGACAACAACATGTTAAAATCTGTCTTCATTTTTTAAAGATAATTTTATAATTTTAAACTTCTATTTAACAATAACATAGGGGATTTTTAATTACTAGCAAATGCACTCTGTCGTGTGGCGCCGTTTTTTCTTTCTGCTTACGGTACGATTTTAAACTAAAAGCTTTTTTCAAATTATTTCAAAAGATGGCAGTAATCAAACGCGGTGAGAATCTAAGATATTATTATGGGAGTTCAAAAAATCATAAAATTCGTGTGAAGTAATTTATGGATGGCCCCTTATGAAGTATTCACAATAAAAATAAAAAGCTACATTATTTATTTTTGTTATGTAGACCTATCACTAGGTATTTATGGGGTCTACATGCATAACAATCTGAATTCTGAAATGTGGTCTTTCAACAGGGTCATTTAGGTACCTTACCGTGCACAAATCTTGCAATTGCCACGTGGTGTGTTTGTCTTGTAAAAAAATGTTTTTTTTTTATGTATTTATAGTACCTACGTCAAATGTGTTGAGTACCAATACCAATACCATATTTACGGCATGTTCCAGAGTGGAAGATACCAGTATCGCCCTGGTGTAAGACCACCGAACAGAATTGAAACGTTACTTGAAATGGCTTTAGCCGTGTTTGGTGACCAGATCTGAATAGTCAGGTACTTCAGCCTCACAACATACCCCAATTTGGGGATAATAATTGACAACATATCACAATCTCACTGGCTCCAGACGGGATCTGTTGGCACTCTTGTGCAGTATTCACATAAATGTTTTTTTTTAAATCTTCAAAACGGTCAAGGTATAATTTGGGAGGCGGGTAGGAAAGGAAGGGAGGAGGTTCTGGGAAGATAAAGGTATGTGGGTTGGGTAGGAATCTGGGGGTAGTATGTCCAGGAGTTAGGACGTTTGAATCCATCCCTCCCACTGCGGTCCAAGGCGATGTTCCAAGAGATTCTGGCTGGAGAGGATAAAAGGCCTCCTTCAACCATTCTCTCCTGATCTGGCCTGCCATGCAGCTGGTAGGCAGACGCATCCGTCGCCAAGACCCGGACAAACTACACCCAGACAAACCATGAACCCGGGAACCTCTGCTAAATCACCAAACGTAGCGAACCACTTGGGGTGACTTATGGCATAAGTGTTGGTTATCCAATAAATGGTTCCCGGGGCAGCGGCACCCATACCCACCTCCCAAATTTATTGGATAACCAACAAGAGGTTTGCTACGTTTGGTGACTTTGCAGGGGTGCCCGGGTTCTTGGGGTAAAGTTTGTTTAAGTGACGGATGCTTTTGCCCACCTACTACGTGGCGGGCCGGATCGGGACAGAAAGGTTGAGGGAGACCTTTTGACCCATCGCCTTGCAGCGCAGTGGAAGGGACGGATTCACACGTTCGTCACACCTGACTCCCAGATTTTACCCGCCCCACATACCTTTTTCCTTCCCAGTCTGACAGTCTTGACAAATCGTGCAGTCCTAGTCGTGACAAATTTTAAACAACAATTGTATTTAAAAAAAAAACGCAAATGCTTTATTTTATTGGCTCCATGACAGTTGATATCTTTGACAGTTGGTCCCCGACAGTTGATCCCCCGACAGTCAATCCCAACAGTTGATCCCCTAAAAGATTATTTCTTCAAATAAGTATGCCATATGTCTCGCCAAGTGATTCGCTACGTTTGGTGAATTATTAGGTGTACCCGAGTTTTTAGAATCAGGTTTTTCTAGGTGTTGGTGGTGATTGCGTTTCCTCACCTATATTTGCATGTGTGTGTGAGCAGGGGCGTGCACAGAGTTTTTGATCAGGGTAGGCAGTAAGAAAATACAACAAGTTTCACAGATTAAAATTTTCATATTCTATCAAATAATTTCAGAATTAAAGTACGACAAACGTTTTTGAACCGACAATTAGCATTTATGAAAGACAACTATTTGATAGAAGTACATACATAACAACAAATGTTTTTGTTGTCACTGATTGCCATTTGCTAATTTTGTTCTAGAAAGCACTGCTTAATACTAACAAAAAAACCTCATAGAAGCAAATCCAAAACGACAGTTCTACTCTATGCTTTGTGCATTTCGTAAACATTGAATTATGTCTTGTATGAAGTTAGCTTTAGTCAGAAATAATTCCTGCTTAGACCCATTTTAAAGAGGCAATTGGAGGGCGCGCGTGTAGTTTCTAGTTACAGTTTATGCCACGTTTGTAGTATGCCGTTTGATGTGTCGCTCGCGTAGTTTCGGTTGCTCAGCTTTTTCGCTCTTATTTTTGAAAGTATGTAATTATTTTTAGCAATAATTTTATAAATTATAATATTATTTACATGCTTATATTTTACAAAAACGGGAGGGTAGGCAGTGCTTATGTACCTATATGGAGTGCACGCCCCTGTGTGTGAGTGTGTGTGTGAATCAACGATGACAACGTCTGCGGTTGAATATAAACATAACAAATGATACCACCAACGATAATTAAAACACATTTTTAATGGTTCCCGGGGCAGCGGCACCCACACTCGTTTCCCAAATTTATTGGATAACCAACAATAAGAGGTAATCTAAACGAAATTATTTAAAAATAATATATTGTGGAATAACACAAATTAATCAGATAAAATGTAGATAGGTACTTGCGCACGCCGAAATTTGAACTCGTGACTTCCGGATTCGTAGCCAAGGATCGTAACAAGATTAGAAATAACTTCAACCACCAAGGTTTGGAATATCGATACGCTTTCAAATGTTCTAGGTAGTAGGAATGTATTATTATTATTTCGACCCTTAGTCGAAAGACTGCCATGTGGTTTTAGATATATACAATGCGGGTCTCAATGGATACATCAAATGTTTTTATGGTCCGTTTTTATTTTTAGTAATCGGCTAGTAGAAGTGTTGACTGGCGAGAGGATTTTGCACATGTATATCAATTAATATTATTACGCGAACCTTACATGTGAATATTTTCGTGATTTAAATTAAACACTTCTTGTTTATGTTTTCTTCTACTTTTATTTCAATAAATAAATAATATACATATGTGGGTAGGAATCTGGGGGCAGTGTGCCACATACCCCAATTACCAAACACACAACATACCAAAATATATAACGATTATAATGACTTCAGACGGAAATATAAAATGTTATCGTTATCCGTTGTTAGTTTTTTACGAGTTTTTTTTGTCTTGAAAGCTGTTGATTTTGTCCACCTACTACGTGGCGGGCCGGATCGGGACAGAAAGGTTGAGGGAGACCTTTTGACCCATCGCCCTGCAGCGCAGTGGAAGGGATGGATTCCCACGTTCATCACACCTGACCCCCAGATTCCTTCCCGCCCCACATACCTTTGACCTTCCCATAACTTCCCCTTTCCCTAAAAAGACCCTCTGCACGGCATCCGCAAGGATTACATAGGCCCTAAGGGTTTTTTTTTCTCAGGGCCTCCTGTGCGGAGATAATTTAAAGAAAGGTCCCACGTCCTTCAGCCTTACAACATACCCCATCTGGAATATCGATAGGTACCTACGCTTTCATATGTTCTAGAATTATTACCCTCGGTCGGAATTTTGCCATGTGTAGGTAGACATGCGGGTACATGCAATTCGGGTCTCGATGGAGCCATAAAATGTTTTTATGCTCCTTTTTTTCCGTGTTTTTTAGCGACATCTTTCGAAAACAACCCAAACTTTTTGAAACCAAAAATATTCCAAATTTATCGAAAGGACCATAACGTCCGCTAGAGGCTCTCGATGTAGTTTTGTGTGAAATATAGTACCGATTCTCTTTTGAGCTTTCAGAGCTTTTGAGGTTGGGAAATTTCCCTCCTTTAAAAAAATCATACCTCCAAATTTTTAAATGGTTTCATGCGTAGACATATGAATATTTATAGACCAGAACAGAAAGGTGAGGGGTAGAAACCAACTACAGCGGGACTAAGAGCGGGAATACAGAAATGCGGGAATTTGGTGATATGTGATTCGTCAAAACTCAATCTGACAGTATACATATAGGCATCTCGCATTATAATATCACCATTTAGTTCTTAAAAGTAAACTCTGCCTTTGAATGAATAGACCTTTTTACATGGGAGCGCGAATCGCTCGTCACGTAATTTACAAGCGAAGTCCAACTATGGCAAAGTAAGATCGCCTATTTTCGATTGAGTCCAATATTTTGTTTCCGTATTTAGTAAAGACACTTTTAAAAATGTTTCATAATTTACCCAGTAAACAGCGACGGGCACACGCCATGTATCTCGAGTGATAGTACCTATTGTTAGCAGCATATTTAAATATTGCCGCTCATCTGCCGCCAGAGGTACTGCTATCGCCTCTGGCGGCCAACAAGAAAACTACACCAGCTATGGCGGCCGGTAAAGAAGGGAACAACTAACGCTTCCTGGCTGGCGGCAATGGAGAAGAACTACCTACAACATGGACAGCGAACTGCCGGATCTACAAATGAAGGATTGCGGAACATAATCTTGCTGATTCTTGAATGTTGTTATTGTCAATTAATGTGGAGACAATATATTTCATCGTAAATATTAACTTAGCGTTTTATTATTGCTAACACTATATTACAAAAATGATCATATTATTATAGCTTAATAAAGTAAAATAATGCTTGCCTATGGAATGTAATACGACAATTGGATTTATTCTCTTTTTCGCTTCTATTTTTACACGTTTTTAAAACACATGCCACTATTTTTACCGTGTTATTTCGTAAAATGCACCGATGAGTGCTCAACGCTGGCTCGCAGAAGAATGATGACGTCACATTTTTTTAGATTAACGCCAAGCCATACTCGATCCCAGCCGGTTTCAATGGAATGGTTCCAATGGGAAGGGGAAATAATACGCTTTCATCACTTAGGACAGGTCTAATAATATTCATGTCTTTTTTTGACCAGGGAACACCATGATATTTATTTGTTCTCATAGGGACCACAAGGTACAAGAATGTGCTCTTCTTGGACTTCTTCAGCTACCTCTCCAACACTAATACCAAAAGGGTTACGAATCAGCTTTTGGATACCTTTCGATTCGGTTTTGTAGTAAAATGGAAGTCTTCTGATACTTTATCGATTTTTATGACTGTTTTTCTAAATTTATTTATTTATTTATACTGGGTTTTACAGATGTTTACATTTACATGAGAACAATCCAGTTATAAAACTCAGTTATTACACAATTATAAAAATCTATAATTACATACAATTAAATACAAATAAATACAATTAGAAAAACAAAAACATCACAAATAAAAATACAGAAATATACACAAGGTCACTCAAGTAACACATTACAATGAATGGTAAAGACATATGAAATACGCGAGCATGCATAGAGAGACAATTCATACAATATCATTAGTTAGTACTTTTTAACAGCGCTAGAACTTTTTTTTAAAATCTGTACAAATTATCAACAAAAATATCCACATCAGCACACTCTATCTTGTTATATAGTCGACAAATCTGGGTCAGAGGGCTGAAGTAGGCGATATTGTTTTTAAATGTATTCATATGAAAAATGTTATGGCGTCTTAAACAATGGGAATTGGGGACATTAATTTCAATACTGTTAAGACATAATGTAGTATCAAGATGGCCGTGAATAATTTTATGTAAACATATTAGATCAGTCAATTGCCTTCTAGTTTTAAGTGTATCAATCTTGAAGTAATCACGACGTACATCGTATGATCTGAGATGGTCGTGTAGTCCACATTTGAAGGATAACATTCTTAGTAATTTTTTTTGAACTGATTCTACAATGTTTTCATATTTGCAGTAATGTGGATTCCAAATAGTGCTTCCATATTCAAGTTTACTTCTAATTAGGGCATTGTAAAGTGTTAGAATTGATTGAGGATCTTTGAAAGGTTTACATATTCTGTGAATAAATCCCATCATTTTTAATGATTTGCACTTAATGTTGTTAATATGTACATCAAATATGAATTTAGAATCAAGAGTGATTCCTAGATCCCTTATTGAAGAAACTTTTTTGAGAATTGATAATATAAGAAAAATCCTTTATAATTCTATTTCTAGTAAAGTTTAAAATGTAACATTTTTCAACATTTAAGTGCATATCATTGACAGTACACCAGTTATTGAGTGTGTCGAGGTCATTTTGAAGCAGCTGATGATCGGAAACAGACTTAATTTTACGAAAATTTTTAAGATCATCGGCGAAAAAAGCATAATCACAGTTTAATTTCGAGCCAAGGTCATTTATGAATATAAGAAAAAGCAGGGGGCCAAGATTTGATCCCTGTGGTACACCAGAAGTTACAACTATAGGGGATGATTTGTATCCATTAATAAGAACTAATTGAGTTCTGTTATACAAATATGATTTCACCCAGCGTAACAGGTCTCCATGTATTCCAATTTGTTCAAGTTTTCTTAGTAAGATGGAGTGGTTAACTCTATCAAAAGCTTTTTGGAAATCAGTATAAATTGTATCTACTTGTAATTTTTCATTAAAAGAATTACAAACATAATTACAAAATTCCAAAAGATTTGAGTTGATTCATCTTTGAGGAACAAACCCATGTTGCCTAGTGCAGAGAAGGGGTTTAAAATGTGAAAAAATATTTTTATATATCAGAGATTCAAAAACTTTAGCAAAACAGGATAGTACACTGATTGGCCTATAATTTTTTATTAAAGATTGGTCTCCCGATTTTAATACTGGGACCACGTGTGCTTTTTTCCACAAATCGGGAAAAGTTCCCGTGGTAAGGGATGCATTAAAAATTATAAAAAGCGGTAAACATAAAGAGTCTGCACAGCAACTAACAAAGAAAGGAGGAATTTTATCAGGTCCTGGGCCCTTATTGGAATCTATTTTACTCAAAAAACATTTTATTTCATCTGCACTAATATGTATTTTACCCAAATTGCTTTGATTGTGTTCAGTTATGTTTGGCATTGAATCATTAGTAGATGATTCCGACTTAGTATAAACAGATGAAAAATATTTAGAGAATATATTTGCTTGTTTTCACCGTCATTTGCGGAAATATCGTCAAGATGCATTACTTTAGGAATACAATTATTTTTTCGTAATGATTTTGAGTATGACGAGAATAACTTTATGTTACCTTGCAGACCACTTTCGACAGAGTTGATATATGATTTATAACATTCGCTTTGTATTTTTTTTGTAAATTTCCTTAAATAAGAGAATTCCCTAAAATCTGACTCATAACCATGTTTTTTTTACCTTAAGTTTAACTTTGTTTTTTTCTTTTCTTAAGAAGAGCAATCAATTGCTGATTAAACCAGACAGGATATTGATTTTTTGTTTTAGTACCATATTTTTTTAAGTATTTGTCAATTATTTCCCACAATTTTTCATATAATAAGATTACCATGCTATTCACATTTTTATTTTTAAAGAGAGTTATCCAATTAACAGACAATAGATCGTGTCGACATTCATCAAAGTTTCCCTTCCTGAAGTTATATTTTGAATCGCTTCTATTCATTTCTAAGAATTGATCTTTATTTTGTTTCACTATAATTTCAAATGAAGGGTGATATTGATCCAATTTGGTTAAGCCTGGTGCTATATGTATATCAATGTTAACTTTATCTGAAAAAACAAGATCCAATAAATTTTCATTTCTATTTAGTACATAATTGAATTGATACAAATTGCAAATTGATGAGAGATTGACAAGACTGTGTGCTTTCTTGCTCTTATAATTAGAAGGGGAAAGTACATTATTTTTGAATGAATTGTCAGGTATCCATTTAATTTCGGGCAAATTAAAATCACCAACAAAAATAAACTGCGAATTGGAAGTTGAATACTTTAAATACAGATCCTGTAATTTTTCAATATGTTTACAATAATTATCAACGGTTACACTAGGAGGAATATAGAGGATGCATATAAAGATGAGCGAGTTGGAACGAGACTTAATTACAAGCCACAAATCTTCATTGTCACTCTCCCACTCAGTTTTTCTTGACACAAGAAGTTTTTTAGAAACGGCGGCTAGAACTCCGCCACCTTCTTTAGACACAGATTTTGTTGACTCACGATCTCTTCTTAATATTATATATCTATCATCAAACAATTCTTCACTAAATACCGTTGAGTTCAGCCATGTTTCGGAAAAACAAATAGTGTCATAATTATTGATTAAAATATTATTGCGTACACTTACAGTCTTTGTTCGAATACCCCTCACATTTTGATATAATATATGTAATGCATCAACAGCAAGTACCTCGCCATCTATTTCGGTATGCTTAGATGCCATAGTCAATGGTGGAGAGGTCCTTCAATAGTGCTGCTTTGTAGGCCGGGCAATCCTTATCTCCGGTGGGGTGGGCACGCGAAGCTGCAGGCTTTCCAAAACGTGCGCATGTGGCGCAACTGGGTGCTGCAGCAGCAGCGGGGCAGGCCTCACGAGCGTGTCCTTCTACACCACAGTGGGAGCATCTCTTTGTATCTTTACAATACTTGTGCGAGTGTCCGACCATTTGGCAATTCAAACACACTGTAAGTCCAACAAAGTCACGCACACCGCAAACGGTCCAGTCCACAAATACGCGTCCTTGTTGCACCAACGCATGACGAATGTTAGCAGGCACCGAGTACACTCTGTGGCAAGACGGTCCGGTTCGAGCTCCAGCCATATGACTTAATTTGCACTTGGATACACACTCTTTGAAGTCACCAGCTTCAGAGATTCCGGAGAGGGCCTTCTCTAAGAAGTTCTCGTCTGAAAGTTCACGGGGCACATTAAAAAATATTATTCTAGGCTGCCTCTTAATTGGAATACGGGCACTCAGCAAGTCGGAGCTAGATATAATAGGATCATTTAAAAGCCTTTCTTGTTCTTGGCTGCTGGCAGTGTGGATAATGACTCCTTTGTTTTTGATATTTTTTACTCCTGTTATCCTTACTCCTAACTGTGATGGCTTAACGATGTCTTTAATTATTTTTTTTGTGCCATCGCTATCATCAACCCCCGGTAGTTTTGGAAAAAAACATACAGATGGTCTTGGTTTCCCTATTTTGATGCTGGTACGAGTGAGTGGTGGGGGCACTGGGAGTTTTTTCTTTGTGACTTCAGCGAAAGAAAGGCTAGCCTCTGTAGCATCAGCCACTCGGCGCATTACTGGACCCAGATCTGATTCAAGCTGTTGGATTTTATCCAGCAGCTGCTTTGCATAATTTTCCGCCATTTTCTTCTCAGCCTGCAAGACCTTGATGTTAGCTAGGGCCGAATTTAGGTCTCCTCTAAGTTCTTCCTTCTCTAGCAAAAGTTGTGCAACGGAGCCGAGAACATTTGTCACGTTTCTTGATACTTTGAGCTGCTGCTCTTTGGAGACTTTGGATGGTTTTTCAGCCAAAGCGTCCTGCAGGGCTTTTAGGGCGATTTGGGTACCGGATAATGTCTGGTGTCCTGATACATGACTAATGTCAGGGTTGGTTTCGGCTTCAATCTCCTCAGCGTCTGAGTCCGATTCTTCAGATTGGGAGGTGTAAGGGGAAGCAATAATAGGGCTTTTAACAGAGTTCTTTTTTTCCCCCATAATTATTACACATATGTAACTTCAGTTCAATGTAAAAAAAGTATTTTTCTTCATGTGATGAAAGTATTCAAAGTTCACAACACTTAACAACCAATTAGAGCCCGGAACAGTGAGCTCATAATCAAACGCAGCCAATGAACGCACTTGCTGCCGTAAACATCACTGTGGTACTTTTGTATGAGAAACAACTATTATGGAAGATAAGTTTATTACTATAAAATATGCTTAAAATCGAAGAATTCACAAGAATAACACTTTCACACAAATAATTCTGCATTCTTATAAAAAGCTTTCTTATAAATTACCTTCAAGGTTAGATTAGGTTAGATCAAGTTTTTGTTAGGTCAGATTTTTAAAACTTTTTTTAAGGGTATTTCAATGAAAGATGCTCAGAGGAACTATCTCCATTGATCCGTTCGGCACCTACACATGGTCAAGAAACATGCCTAAAATTTATGCATGGTTGACATTTCTCACCTGAGAACTGGTTGTTTCTTCAACTCGCAGATTGGCTGCGGAACGAATTACCGGCCTCTGTTTCCTTCCTCTCTCTTCAAGGGTCTCTTCAAAGCTCATATTCATTCCTTTCTCTCCTCAAAAAACCCTCCACACAGCACCCCAACGATGAAATTGGCTGTGTGGATTATTATTTTCCACTGCGCCTCCTGTGTTGAGTTATGTAATGTCAACAAAAGATAGATAAAATAATGTTATGTTTTATGGTTTATCCACTCGAGCTGATCGACTTATTTAAAACTTTTTCCTCGGATTGCTCGTGATTTTTTCGGTGATAATTTTGATTATTTTCCGCCCCCATTAAAAAAAAATCATATGTCAACTTAATAATTCAAA
Organism: Limnephilus lunatus; assembly: GCA_917563855.2. Taxonomy (NCBI): domain Eukaryota; kingdom Metazoa; phylum Arthropoda; class Insecta; order Trichoptera; family Limnephilidae; genus Limnephilus; species Limnephilus lunatus. Next base: position 82,670,003 of record OU830596.1, on the reverse strand, counting down.
TTAAGTACAAAGACATCTGGGAAAATTTGCCTAAAACTGGCAGCAAAGCAATCCGAGGTATTTTAAATGGTGCCATATTGTGGCAAAACGCGCTCCAGTGGATAAGGTTAGGTAAGGTTAGGTTATGTATTGAATAAAGACAACTTATTTTTTTATCATATGTTTCATTATCAATGTATCTAACGGTATCGGTTCGGACAATAATGACGCAAATACAAAATTTACAGTTTAGTATCAGGTGTGTGGAGAAACAATACAGTCATCTAATAAGACTTTTGGTTGAAAAGGATTTATAAGAAGAAATTAGCAGATAGACATGTCGACTAATTAGCATTTGTATTGAGACCTCAGCTTGGAGATGTCGCCATTACTCATACGGATGCGCTGTCCAAGAGTTTCGTTAGTACGCTAGAAAAAAAAGAAAACACATTAACAATGTTACTGATAAACATTTTTTTTTAAAGTTTTACAACTTACGAAAAATCATTAATAATAAACTTTACATAATGTTTAACAGCCGCATAGAGTTGATGGAAAGTTAGTTTGCTTTATCTGTGTTTTAGCGTTGACAGCTCGTCTCTCAGTCTCACTCGAAATATTTTTGGAATCGATGTATATCCGTGCTTGTTATTTTTTTAAATCAAATGGTCAGCTTTTGTCGACAAATTGATCAGACTACACATTGCTAACAATGTGTTTATTGTTGCTAACCGAGGTTAGTTGATAACTGCATAGTTTATCAGTACGATTTAAAAACAGAAATTACACAGTCTTTATTCAATGTGTAACTAAAACACCGTTTAATGGTTGAGTAGCATTTTTTTATGATTAGGCTGTAAATGATTATGTAATTTGTAAATACTTTGATTGTATTTTGTGGTAAATACTAAGTGAAAGGGACAACTACAGATCAGGCTGATTAACAACTGGAGCGACGGCGCGTTTTTTATTTTTTTCCTCGGATTGCTCGTGATATTTTAATGACCGTTTTGAATATTTTCCGCCAACCTTAAAAAAATCATACCTCCGAATTTTAATATGGAGGCACACAAACTGATCATAGTTCTATATAGTCAATGAATCAAAATAATCATTAAAACGCAATATTTTTAAATTCCGGTTATTGAATTACTTATTACTAACTATTATCTACTTAGTACAACTTATTTTAATTTTTTAAAGTGTGTTTTGAGCGTGGACTCAATAGCGGAACATTTAACTTGGTTGTTTATCACATATTACTAGGATTTATAAAAATAATATTATAAAATCGAAACATTCAAAACGGAACTATCTTCAGTACCTACTGCCTCCCTTTAAACTCGCCTAGTAAGTTCAAATTTTCCTCCACATTGAATATTTTCTATTAGGTTTCTTTTAAATGGTCTAATTTATAATCACAATCTGCATACGTAAATAAGAAAACTGAATTTTGATATGTTGTGAACTGTTTAATGTTCCCTTTCAGCAAAATTTTGACACAAATTTATTCGAAAAATGGCGACACTTTTAATAAAAATAAAATGAAATTCATAAGACTCACCAAAAATAGCTGTTGTACATCAAACAGATACATCAATTATCTTAAATCCACAATATCAAATAACTCGGTTATTGGTTTATTGGATTGGATCGGAAAAAAATGTCAAAAACATAACCATAAAACTTTGTTTTATCAATAATCAGTGAAATTTTAAGTTTGAAACACGTTGAAATAGTTGAATGCATTACTTATTCAATTATTACAACACTGGTACACAAATTTGTTATAAATATTCACTAAAATACGATTAAAAAAAGCCGAATTTTAAACTGACAGCTTCAGAACGTTTAACATTGTGATTTGCCGCGAAAATAATCGATCTAGAAATTTCCGTAATTAAATCATAGAAACAAAGAATTGAGACATCTCTGGAGAAAGCGCTAAAGAATTTTGTCAACTAAATGATTATGCAAAATTACAGATCGCGGAAGTTTTCGAAAATATTTAAATAAAATTTTTAGTGCGTCAAGGGAGAATCTTTCGAAATTCGGAAGCTTTTCAAACATAGGTTTTGTAAGTGTTTCCGAAATTCGGAAAAAATCGTTCCAGTGGTTATACATAAATAAAATGACAGTGGTTGGTATCTATATTATACTAAAAATATACTATTGTCAAAATGCAGAGAAGAAATAGGGGAATACTTTTACAAGGATAAAACGCCACCCGTGTTTCCTCTTTTTGGCATTTGTTAAGAAAAATTGGAAATTTTTGAATTTGTAAAAAGAATTTAAATATCAGAAATAAAATAGTCAGAAAACCTTTTTAATGATCCTCTGCTAAATTTGTTCTAATTGTAAAATAACATTTTTAATGATTCTCTGCTAAATTTGTTCTCATTGTAAAATAACATTTTTAATGATCCTATGCTAAAATTTGTTCTCATTATAAAATAATTTTTTTTAATGATCCTCTGCTAAATTTGTTCTCATCGTAAAATAACATTTTTAATGATCCTCTGCTAAAATTTGTTCTCATTGTAAAATAATTTTTTTTAATCATCCTCTGCTAAATTTGTTTCCATTGTAACATAACCTCTTTTAATATGTAGTTGCCGAAGGAATGGGGACAAATTTAGCAGAGTATCATTAAAAGAGGTTATTTTACAATGGAAACAAATTTAGCAGAGGATCATTAAAAAATGTTATTTTACAATGAGAACTAATTTGGCAGAGGATCATTAAAAGATGTTATTTTACAATGAGAACAAATTTAGCAGAGGATCATTAAAAGGGGTTATGTTACAATGGAAACAAATTTAGCAGAGGATGATTAAAAAATGTTATTTTACAATGAGAACAAATTTTAGCAGAGGATCATTAAAAATGTTATTTTACGATGAGAACAAATTTAGCAGAGGATCATTAAAAAATGTTATTTTACAATGAGAACAAATTTTAGCAGAGGATCATTAAAAATGTTATTTTACAATGAGAACAAATTTAGCAGAGGATCATTAAAAAGGTTTTCTGACTATTTTATTTCTGATATTTAAATTCTTTTTACAAATTCAAAAATTTCCTATAAAGTCTATATTTGTAATTTAGTTTTAAATAAACCCCGACGACGTAAGAATTGCACACAAAAAATGTCTGTTGTATCTTAACAATGAAACTTAGTGATTATGTATCATTTTTAATAATTATTTACTTGCTGAAGTTGAGCTCGACCACAATTGTCACGCTTCCATGCCGTAATGTAGCTACCTTTGTTTCTATTATCTATAGTCCAGTCAGCGGGGGATAAAAAAGGGCTACACCTTGCAAAAGGTCAGGTAGTAGCGATTTTGATATATGTTGTGTAAGACTCTAAAGAAAAAAAAAGTTTTCGACCTTGGGGGGGTCGAGCTCGATCTTGGATTGAAGATACCAAATTTTCTTCTTTTTTTTTAAATAATTGTGAAGTGGTTGATTTTACAACCAAATTGTTGAACGCAAACTTGAAGATAACTAAATTACCAAAATTTTTGTAGAAAGTTTTTTTTGTAAGTCTAATAGGTAACGAGTTACAGTGGTTGAAAGAAGAAAATTTTGACAAAAAATCGTAAAACTCAAGTTTTCTTGATAAATTTTGTAAGAACATATTACACAATATCATTTTGACGTACTTCCACAACACAATATAATTATATGGCAAAATCTATTTCAAATAACAGTAATTTTTGGTGTTACATAGAGGAGAGAAAGAGACGGCAACATACCGCGTGCCTGCATTCCTGACTGCAGCGTTGCCAGCTCAGCACCTATAATGCTACAGGCTAGGATCACACTATGACAAACCCTAAGAGATCGAATGCACAGATGAAACTACTTTGTAGTGATAATTAACGTTTAGTAAGCCTTATAAAAGCTGGTCTGCCAGTGCGTCTTCATCAAGTACACGAATGAAAACAACATGATGCAAAACCAAAAGACATAGCAGATGCAGGAACACGCTTTCTTGTTGCTTTGTACGGGGGTGACATGGATGAGGACACCTTGGAAGAAGTTCACTTCCAACGTTTCGTAAAGTCGACAACAAAAAGCAAATTCAATCTTGCCCCTTTGCCACCAACGAATGGCGCAGCACGGTACCATGCATTTAGGACATACCATCAAGTCCAAAGATGGTATGGAATCCAAAAAAATCCAGAAAACTGGGGTTGGAAACGTGGCACCAATGGGCTTGTTCCATTAAGAAAGACAAAGAAACCAGCACCCGAGATTTATTAAAACTTATTTCATGCAATTAAATATGAAGAGATTTTATTAATGGAAACCCAGAATCTCAGTACCACGGGCAATGAGTTTTCTAACCCAATGTTAGAAAATACGTCTTACCCAATACCAAGAATTGAAGATTTACTATCTACATTGAGCAAAGGGAAAATTTTTTCAAAATTAGATTTGAAAGACACTTTCGCCCAAGTAAGATTAAACGAAAAATCACAGAAAAATTGTGTCTTATCAACGCATATAGGTTTGTTTAAATATAAAGTTCTTCCATATGGGTTAGCTTCTAGTCCAAGTTCATTCGCAAATGTAGTAAACTCAGTAATGTCTGGGGTAAAAGGGGTCATTACATATTTTGACGATATTTTGATTTTCGGAGAAGACCTAGCCGAGCATAACAGAAACTTAAGAGTGGCCTTGGAAAGATTGAATGACGCAGGTTTGACAATTAATTGTGACAAAAGTTTGTTCCATCAAGAAGCTATTGAATATTTAGGTTTCAGGGTAGACGCGCAAGGAGTCAAACCGCTCGCCAGTAAAATTGATGCTATAGTCAATATGCCAGAGCCGACAAACGTAAGCGAGGTGCGTACTTTCATAGGTTCCTTAAACTTTTACAGAATGTTCGTTAAAAATATGTCAACAATTCTAGCGCCGCTATACGAGTTGTTGGAGAAAAACACGGCGTTTAATTGGTCGGAGGAATGTAAACAAGCATTTCGGTCGGTAAAACAGATTTTTATTTCGGATAAAGTACTCTGTCATTACGATAACAGTAGTCTGGTAAAGTTAATTTGTGACACGAATGATAAAGGCATTTCCACGATTTTGGTACATTTGTTTGATAAAAATATAGAGAGACCAATTGCTTATGCTAGCAGAACGCTTACAAGTGCAGAGAGAAAATATTGCATTCTAGATAAGGAAAGTTTAGCAATTGTGTTCGGGGTGAAGAAATTTTTTCAATACCTATACGGTAGGAAGTTTAAACTTGAATGTGATAAGACATTTGTGCATATTTTCGCACCGGATAAAGATATTACAACGTTAGCTAACAGCAGACTACAGCGGTTTGCACTAATATTATCAACATTTGATTACGAGATTGCTTACGTGAAATCAAAGGAAAATCGTGCGGACATATTTTCTAGGCTACCAATTGAAGAAAGTATTGAGTTTGGGGAAGAGGAATGTCAGGGTTTTGAAAATATTTTTAACATCAACGTGGAACTCGAAAATATTAATTTTATAGTGGATCATTGCGAGTTAAGTGTTGATCTGTTAAAAAAATCAGTTAGTGAAGACGCTTGTTTAAAAGTAGTAGGTAATGGATTACGTACAGGGAAATAAGTGGCCGGATAAAAAACATTTACAAGGTAATTGTTTAAAATGGTTCCATTTAAAAGATAAATTAAGTGTTTATGACAACTGCATGTTTTATCAAAACAGATTGGTCATTCCTGAAAGTTTGAGAGAGAAAAATTTGTTGTTTTTACACGAGTCTCATTTAGGAATAACAAAATCAAAAAGTTTAGGGAAGAATTATTTTTTCTGGTTGGGTTTTAATAGCAACATTGAAGAGGAGATAAAAAATTGTGAGATTTGCTCAGAAAATGCGTCAACGCCTAAGAGACTAGAAATTAGCAGCTGGCCGATTGATACAGAGATATGGAAAAGGTTGCACAGATTTTTGATTTTTGATTGATACAGAGATATGGAAATGGTTTTGGCCCTATTGGAAATAAATAAATTTTAATTATTATAGACCCCACTTAGAAATGGCTAGAATGTTTATGTGTTATGGGATTAGATTCAAATCAAACGATTAGGGAATTGAAAATATTATTTTCACATTTTGGAATTGTAGAGGTGTTGGTGTCTAATAATGGACCAGCGTTTAGGTCAAGGGAATTTAAAACACCTAACTAGTGCAGTCAGGAAACCAAGTAGTAACGGTCAAGCTGAGATTTGTGTAAAATTTGTGAAAAGTTTTTTGAAAAAGTTGTTACATGAATGGCATCTTCCTCAGGATTTTCTAGATAAGCTATTAAATTTTCCTGTCGACTACAGAAATGCTCCACACCAGAGTACGGGAATATCTCCGAGCGAAGCTTTGTTAGGCCATCGTATCAGGTCTAGGTTTGACAAGTTGTTTCCGTCCAAAAGGATATAAAAATGTGTCACCCGAAGTGACCGACAACATGAAGAGAGCCCAGAGCAGGCAGGTTTCATATAGCAAAGGGAGAAAACTTAAGAAATCATTAGAAATCGGTACTAAAGTTATGGCAAAGGATTTCAGATCTGATCATAATAAATGGCTTATGGGAGAAATTATTAAAAAAATAGGAACCAGAGTTTGCCTAGTTAAAATGAGAAATTCGGATCAGGTTTGGAAAAGACATGCTGATCAGTTAATTGAGAAGAGTGTCAGGTGGGAAGATGAGGTCACACTTTCTGAAAATCAGGGCGAAGGTGGCGATCTTTCCGGAATTTCTTGTCAGTCTCTAAGCGACTCTGTTTCTTTCAGGAACCTGATGAACCCTTGGAGAGGACGATTGAGGGCCCGGATCTAGCCGTGAATCTTCTCAGAGCGAGTTGAAGTCTGAAGAATGGATACATTTGAAATGTTCAGTGGAGATAAGATTTTAGTTCTAGCTACAATGAAATATTAAAATATTTATGATTTATATTTAAGATATCTAACAGAATGTTAATTTAATTTTGTAAATAATAATTAGCTAGCCGAGTTCTGAACCTAGTCGGATGATGAGGATTTAAGTGTGGGAGGGTGTAATGTATTAAATATTTTAATTACTTATTTAGTAGGTAGGTACCTATTCATAAATGGAAATAAAAGCTATGGTAAAACAGATGAATGGAGGTGTGAGTAAAATGTCAATGTGCTTGTAATGTAAAAGGTATAATTATTTACCAAAAGTGAAGATATTACATAAACCAGAACCCCACTCCGCAGAATAAAAGATAAAGTGAAATTTAAAGACACTTATAATTTCGAAGTGGTCGAAGAGCTTACATATTTGGGCTCCATCATAACGCAGGACTACGAAGACCCAGTAGAAGTAAGCAAGCGCATCACAAACCCGGAAAAAGTTCGGTTTATGGGCGAAATTCCTAAAAAATAAAACTAGTTATCTTTATACTAACTATGGGCCGGGGAATCCGAATCTGAAAGAATTAGGTTGGGGCAAGCAAATATAAACTGAATTACACGACTGCAAAATTTTGAATTCATACACAGTTTACAGGTAATTTTGACGTTTTTGACGCTCTCAACAATGCCGTAGAAAAAACCAAAGATATTTTACGTTCAACTACAGAAAATTAAGTGTTGCCATAAGCAATAATATCAATAACGTAAAATATATATTAGGTAGCATCGCGTTACTTGTACTTATTGGTGTACCCCTTTTTCTGCCAGTTCCCCTTTTTATTTTTGGTTCCTTTAGGCATTATTAACAAATAATTGTTTGTCGACGCTGCAGTATATAAATTCCACCTAAACAATCAACATACATATGAATTTCCAGTAAGCATAGGCACAATAACCACCAATCAAGTAGTTTAGCGGCTACGCTAGGTTTGTGTAACATGGTTTGTGATAGAAAAGAAAGTGCCCCCTTCGTAGCGCCTACTCGCGTCAAGGCAAGAAAACATCCCAGTTTTCAAGTAGTTTAGCGGCTAAGTTAGGTTTGTGTAACATGGTTTGTGATAAGTGGTAAGTGAATAAAATTTATAAAAAAATATTTACTGAAATATATAAACATGTTTTTTTACGTTATTGATATTATTGCTTGATGGCAACACTTAATTTTATGTGTTAATATGTAATATCTTTGGTTTTTTCTATGATATTTATTTTCAGAAAGCGTCCAAAATGGCCTTTTATATTGTTTGTGAATTCAAAATTGTACAGTCGTTTAACTCAGTTAATATTGCCGAGTGTAACCTAATTATTTCAGATTCGGATTTCCCAGCCCAAAGTTAGTATAAAGATAATTAAATGTCTTCTTTCGGAGTATCGCCCATAAAAAGATCTGTCATTAATTCATTGCAGATTGTTTGTGTATCGAAAATTTTTAAGTCGTGTAATTCAGTTTATATTTGCTTGCCCCAACCTAATTCTTTCAGATTCGGATTCCCCGGCCCAAAGTTAGTATAAAAATAACTAGTTTTATTTTTTATGAATTTCGCCCATAAACCGAACTTTACCCAAAAATATATTAGAACGGTCTTGGCCTATGGATGTGAGGCGGGAACACTGACAGCAAAGTCTGCGGAACAACTGGACACATTCGAAAGAAAGGTACCTCGAAGAATCTTAGGAGCGATGCGAGAGGGAGAGGCATGGAGAATCTGCCCTAACAAGGCAACAAGGCTCTATGATATTTACCAAGCTTCCAGACTCTCCATCTCTATTTGTAAGATGGGCCGGACATGTGCATCGAATGCCAAGCACACGAGTACCGAAAAAGGTTCTAACAGGACAACCGGGAGGTAAACGAAAGGCGGGCAGACCTAGGCTGAGATGGGAGGATGATATCAGGAAGGATGCAAGAGTACTACTCAATGTCGCAGATTGGAAGACGACGGCCGAGGACAGAGGGCGGTGGAGGCTTATGTTGAAGGAGGCCAAGGCTCAAAATGGGTTGTAGCGCCATTGAAGAAGAAAATAACCTATTGCGGATACCACAATAAAGAAATGCGCCATTTTCTCTACCTCATGGTGGTGTGAAAATGAGTTTACAAAATTATTATAATTATGCAAAAATAACAAAAATTGGGAATACCTATTAGACTTACAAAAAAAATTATTACTCAAAAAATGTGGGTACTTTAGATGTCTTCAAGTTTGCCTTCAACGATTTGGTTGTAAGATCAACCATTTCATAATTATTTAAAAAAACCAAATTTCGGCACCTTCAATCCAAGATGGCGGGTCGAGCTCGACCTCCCCAAGGTCGAAAACTTTTTTTTTCTTTAGAGTCCCAATTTTAACAACATATATCAAAATCGTTACTACTTGACCTTTTGCAAGGTAAAACCCCCCACTGACCGGACTACTAAGCTTGTATATATTATTACAACTGATTGGGAGACAAGTTAGTTACCCGGCGAGGTATGATGGTCCTGCTGCCGTCAATAGAGCTTGCGTACTCGGAGTAATGCAACACACTTCCATAGTCGTACGGAACCTTATGGTTTGTCACCTGGCTAGCCTTGTACCTGTGGAAGTTGTGCATGTATTCTGAAAATATAAAAAAAAATCATTATTATGCTTTTAAGCCTCACTGGGAAGGTTTGATGGATACTATTCATACTAGCCACAAACTTAGATCTTCTGTAAGAAGATCTGCTTCTGAAGATTCCTCGGAAGGACAGATCTGCCTGGGGCGTCCATATTATATCAAAAAGAATTGGTTTAAAAAAAACAACATGCTTAAGGTAATAACCATCGCCATCTTTAAGTAAAACTTTAAGATACTCGTATTAGGTTTGGAGTTTGGAGCTTGACTAAACTCCGCTGTCATTTCTGTTAATTACTTGCTATATATGATACAGCAGTTCTTGCTCAGACGGTAATGAAGAGTGTTAGTATGATCTCCATTGTAAGCACATTGTTATTAAGTTTATTGTGGTATTAGTTTTTTGAAACCGTTGTTTTAAAAATACAACCGGGACTCCATAAAACTTCTATGTAAATCGCAAGCACAATTATACTGTTCCTTCAGAACTAACAGGGCCAGTGGCCGGTAGATAGAATTTTAAAAAATACGGAGTTTTAGAAATAAAAATATTTTTTCTCTTCAGCTACAATAAAATAATATCGACGCTGGAAAGGAAGAATTACTAAAACGCCACATCGGGTGAAAATGAGTTATATATTTACAGTCTTACTCATAATGACCCTACCACGACTCTGTAGAGTCGCGGTAGCTACACCAGGGGGGTACACTACACCGCTCAGAGTAAAAATCTTTACTCATCTTCATAATATTGCTCGACAGCTGGATTATGGGTTATGATTTTTTTACGGTAGCAACACTCAGCTCCAAAGCTGAAAAACGCGGTCATTTTGGAATTTCGTGGCGTGTTGCCAACTTCACGTTTATTCATATGTCAAAATATTATTCGATGAGATTGTTTTGTGTTTCGTGTTTCAAAAATAACTAATAATGGATAATCATAAACAGTAATTCGGATGAGGAAACAAAATTTGGTAGGCGTAATAAGAATTGGGGTGACGTTGAAATGAGTGTTATAAAAAATAATAATAATAAAGCCTGCTTGGTTATCGATTTCGCTGATTTATTTCACAAGAATGCAACACTCGTTTCTACCCCATTATCGTATGGCACAAAGAACTTGGAGATCGGTAGATACTTTGCCACCCCGTGTATCATCGTACCAAGGCAATTAAACGTCTGATGTTAACTTTTGTAAATCTATATTTAGACCTAAAATCTCCTTCCGTAAGTGCCGCAAATGGATCGAACCTTTTTTTGTGCACGAATGCCGCAAATACGGTCAATATTTGCCAATGCTCCATTCAAAACGTCAAGATTCTCATAAAAGTTTGCCATTTCGAAAGTCACAACGCCGTGGTACCGAGTTAACCCTGGTGACCGGGTGGTTTAAATTCTGACAGCTATTACATCTCCCGTACAGCGACGGGGTAAGAAAACACGGCCGCGCGCGATTGACCCACCATGTTGAGTAACAATTTCACCTATCCCGGTCTTGCTCTCGTGGTTGTATCTTATTTTGTGATTATGAGTAAGACTGATGCAGTTCAACATAGTTTTTTTTTCTGCGTCGATTGGTTCTAGTTTCATTGCGATCCGAACACTTTTATGGCGCTTTAGTCACCATAAATTAGCTATTTTTCTGAAATTGCATCGACTTAAACGACAGCAAATATTGTCTTTTTATATGAGTGCGACTTAAGTCATCTTAGATTATGTGTGGTGGAAGGTTACAGTACTCTTCCTTTCCAATATTTTGTCCAAATTTTTTGTAAGCTTTTATTACCTTCCGTGTTTTAGGATAACATGTAGAATTAGCTTTTTTCCCTGACCATGCAATGGCTATGAAAGTTACTTAAGCACATGTCTCTACCGTAATAAAGTATATAATTCACATAAGTATTTCTTCCCTACCCGTTTTAATAATAAATTGGTTGTTAGGTCAAAAATGTCATTATAAAAATCACTAACAATGTCGCTTTAGCCGTTTTTCCTTTCCAAAAAATTAAGATTTGTCGCTTTAGTTAATTATGCTTGCCACGTTTTACAGTTGATTTGACGAATAAATCATTTTATATATATTGAACGTCATTTTGCCAATGTCGCTTAGATCAACCATTTTACGATCGATTTAATCGGAAGCACCCACCTATAAATATTGTTCCGGATTCACGAACGATTCATTCATTAAATTGTGCACAAATAACAAATATAATACCATTTTGTCTCGTTGTCACAATGAATATAAACAATTCGAAATTAATAACTTAAAATATATGCTTTTGGAATCAGACATTGAAGACCCGGAAAATGATAATTAACAGTTGATCAAAGTGTCTTCATTTATGTTTGTAAATTTATTTTTATTTGTAAGTTGGTTATCAGGGTTGCCGATTTGTGGGTAATTCCCCAATTTGAGGGGAATTTTTAAGATTTTTCAAGAATTGGGTATTTTGCGGGGAACACCGTTTTGCAGGGAAAATGCGGGGATTCTGGGCATTTTTTGATTATTCAAACTTTTTGAAAGATATGTATATTCGGTGGAATATTTTGTAGTTTATTTTATGGCAACATTGTAACATTTATTTCTAAACAATATATGATAGTCGGGGGATTCCTGAAGTTTGGGACCCTAACTCGAAGACACGTGAATTTGCTAGTCATAGAACTTATACGATAGAAGGATTCCGCTATTCTGTATTTCTCCCTACATGGTCTGAATGTAAAGTGTTTCGCCTAAAAACAATACAGGATGATACTTGTTCTCAAATTAAAAAATTGTAATAAGTTTATTGCGTAAAAAATTTAAAATGGGTAAAATTATATTGTAACACTAAAATACCAATTATTATTTTTAATTGGTAAACTAATGTTTAAGACAAGATTTTTATGCATAGCACAAAGGGTAACAATTATTATAAGCAATAATTATTAGCCTGAAACACTCATCAACATTGAAAAATTCTCCCGAGAAAAGATAAATGCATCCTTCTGATATCCGGTCAACTGCTCTTCCATTGAGCTACGTCGGCTTATCTCCCACCCGCCAAATAATTCAATATATACTAGTGTTTCATTCAACAATTACTGCTTAAGGTGAATTCAGACGTTTCACTCGGAAGAAGGTTTACTCGATGAAATGTTCCATTCTCGTTTCACCGCGTATTCAGACGGTTCCTTCGAAATAAGAGTTCACTCGACATTCTCACTACAAAGTCGTCGAGCGCTGTCGCACGCATAAACTATTGGTCGCACACGTCGGTCGGCGCTGACGGCATATTTACGATTTCAAATTGACATTTCTGATAACGTCGAACTAAATTACTAGAAATTGGCGATTCTTGTAAACAGTAAATAATTATCAACACCATAAAATGATCATATGGTTAAATAATAACCTGAAAACTGATATCTACCAGTGTTTTTGCACCATGAAAATTTTTAATTCCAAAATAGGCCTCGGCTTGCAATAAAATCCATATAAATGGAATATTTATTAACGTATCCAAAAACCAAAAACTGTTTTCAAAAGGTGATAAAATATGCTTCCAAAATTTATTATTAGAAATAACAATGTAATTTTTTAAATATAATTATTTTTAATGTAAACTTTTAAAAGTTTTAAAAATGGCTCTCCTTGCGTTTATTCTAATTAAAATTACTGGTAACAAAAAATAAATAAAAACATAAACTTATTTTATTAGACAAATGAATTATAAACATTTTTATCACCTCACTTTTTCGTCGTTTCATATAAAAATATATGAATTATAAACATTTTTATCACCTCACTTTTTCGTCGTTTCATATAAAAATAATTTATAAAAATCAACAAATTTTCATTTTTTTTCAAATTTCGATCGGAAACTTTGGTTCCATAAAAGTGTACATTCGTATTATTTTGTGGTTAATTGTTAGATTGAATATATAGAGTGTTATTTTCTCTTTCCAATACCGTTAAGATCATATTTTTCACTATGGTAGGAAGGGGGAAACTACGATTTCTATGAGACGTGTAGGAGTTATTTCGAAAAGCGAACAAAACGGAGCATTTTGACGTTTATGCCGCTCCGGCCACGCCAGAACATTCTCGACCGACTAATTCGGGAGTGAAAGACTGTTCACACACATCATTCGCGTCACGTGATGTTATGTCTCTTTTCACTTTCGTTTCATCGCGTGTTCAGACGGGTCATTTCGAGGGAAAGAGGCGGAATGAAATGAGGAAATGAACGATAAATGAATCGTCTGAATTCAGCTTTATTACATTTTTCACCTGAAAACAACCAACTTTATTTATTGTGAGAAAGGCATTATAAGTGCTAACATGGTGCTAACTCTCCCACTAGATGGCGTCGAGACAAATTATGTCTACATTTTTTTTTTGGTGAAATACTTTAACTTGTCAAATATTGATTATTATTTTGAAAAATTGGTAAACTAATGTTTAAGACAAGATAATAGAATTTTGTTTTTCTTTGAATAAACTTGTGGGGAATTTACGGGGAATTTGGTATTTTGATCTCCCCAATTTTTGGATTACGAACATTTATTTTTTCGGTATTTTAGAACATAAGCATTGGCAACCCTGTTTGTAACTAGCTGGTAACCGGCATGCGTTGCTATGCCATTTAATAAAGAAATTGTTTCTCCCTGCGCGCCCTTCCCATTCTTCTCGATCACCTTCCTCTTCCCCTTCCTCCCCCACGTCCCCTTCCCCTCTTGCGTTCCCTCTCCTCCTCCACCTTCCCTCTCCTCACTCTACTCCCCCCTTCCCCCGTCTCGCGAACCCCCCTCCCGAGTTCCCCTCCCCCTCCTGTATTCGCCTCCCCCCTCCCGCGGATCCCCATCCCGTGTTCCCCTCCCCCCTCCCGAGTTCCCCCCTGCCCTCCCGGGTTCCCCTCCCCTCTCCTGCATTACATACATTCATTCCCGATACATTCAGTTGCAATTTTTTTAATACAAATTTCATGTTGCCAGAGCTCGTATATGTTTTATTTTTTTTTTTTTTTTATTTAATATTTGTATGTTTTTACAAAACTTATACATTTTTTTACATGTTAAACAGATTTGTAATATGAATATAATAAAAGCCTTTCCTCACCATAAAGAGACAAAAGGCCCTTGTGTTTCGTGTGTGAATTCATACTTAATTATGTTATCATTTGTGTAAGTGAATAATAATATTGCAATATTAGCAATAGATACAGTAATAGAAACTTGAGATATATCAATTAACAGATTTAAATTAAGTGAAATATTAATAATAGTAATGTAACTCTTACAGTTGTTTCAGGTAATTTTTTAATTTAATTTGAAATTTACGTTTATTTTCGATAATTTTTAATTTTTATTCTGTTGTATAACATATACGCCTCTACATTTCACACATATGTATATCTACATTTCACATAAACCCACACGCACACTCGCACACATTCAGCATACTTATCTCACACTGTTTTAATTTAGTTCGGTTATACAAAATTTACATCTACATTAAATTAAAACAGGGTTATATACTTAATTAATTTAAAGCTTTGTGATAATCTATATTTTTCTATTTTTTTTCCGTCTCTCCACCTTTACTCTCCCCACTCCACTCCCCCATCCCCCCTCCCTTCATCCCCCTCCCCATCCCAGCCGTACTCGAGTTTTAGCGAGACAAACGAACACCAATTATTTTTTTATGTTTGTAGATAGATAGATATAATATATATAATTATTTATTTATTTATTTGGAATTTCACACCCGGCTGGGCTTTTACATACATTATTATATAGAAGATTAATATTAACTGCACCTTTATAGAATGCACTTGGGGAATTTCTGTGGTATCAGCTACTGAAATTTCTTTAGGCAGATCAAACCCAAAGAAGGTCATTAGGACGCCGTGGTGGACACAATTTGCTGAAGCGTGCTTATAAGAAGGCCTTTTTTATTATTTATTTATATATATTCCGGCAACCCGGGCATTTTTTATGTTAAATTATCATATATAAACAAGTGAGTAACCCGCCTCACTAGACTATGTCTGTTCTGAGACGGGTAAATGTTCATATATTTACAGATGCATACACTTATACCCATATACATGTACACATATATATACACACATACATATGTACATGCATACACATATATACACATATATTTATACTTACTCATACATGCACATACATTCACATATACATACGTATTCGCATAATGCACATAATCATACACATACATATAAAAACATAAGAATATCAATCAAAAAAGAACTAATGGAATTTAAATAGTCTCATATAACCAAAAAATCATTAGTATTAGCTTACAATGACATTTTATTCTAAAGACTTTAAAAATGTTATTTATGTTTTCAAAAATTTATTTTTATCTATATTTCTGTAAAAAATTAAAATTTATTTTATATAATTGTAAAAATGTAACTATTAAATCACTATTATAAGATCTTTAACGTAAAGAACCCGTTAGACAAACTGCTAAAAAGTAGTTTATCGGGACTTTTTGTCTTGTATTTGTAAAGTGTATAAAATAAATAAATAATAAATAAAAAAAAAGATATAAAGCAAGCATCTAAAACTATTAAAATTTCAACGAAATAATATAATCAAAGAAGAATTGTTGGAATTTGCATAGTTTCATATAACCAAAAATTCATCAGATACACAAAGTTATGCAAGAATCTAAAACTAAAACTATTTAAAATTTCAACACAATAATATGTATAAACAAAGGCAGTAATAATAATATAAGCAGTCGAAATATCTAAGAAAAAATCTCTATACATGTAAATAACACATATTATATTTTTTTTATAAAAAATTAATATAAAGAATGAGAGTAAAGACTAAGATAAGATTATTAATAACTTGGTAATGGATGCCCTTTTTTGGTATAGTAACCATGTAGTGAACTGTTTAAATAATCATTTTCGGTTTTTCGTAGTGATGCAATAAGTGGTTTCTTTTAGGAAGGTGTTGAAAATGAGAAGTGCGAGGTAGGATTCGTGCTTTTGGGCAAACGTTGATTTAATTATTTTATGGGAGCCTGTTGGTCGTTAGGCGGGGTTTACGCTCACCTGAAGAAACAGCTGCCCTTCAGACCCGTTTTAGGGCTTCCCGTGGTGCCTATCGGTCGTGTGTCCTCTCAGGAAAAAGGGGCTGCGTGGCATAGTTGGGTAAACGAAGTGGGTAACGCCAACCCGTGGGATATCCATAGCGCTGTTGAAAACTCGGGAAAAGGGCCAGAACGATACTTATCGAGCGTCATGCTCGATATTAGCGAAGGGAACGTAGAGAGTGTTGACATAGTCTCCACTCTTGAGACACTTCTGGGCAAGTTAGTTCCTCTAGACTCAGTTACTGGGGAAAGTGTTCACCATTAACAGGTTAGAAACCTGTCACGGCTTCCTCCTAGAGACCTCACTCAGGGGGACCGCGTACCACCGTTAAGTCGAGCAGAGGTTGAAATCATAATTGAGGGTTTGTGTCCGAAAAAGGCACCGGGATTTGACAAATTGAATGGCATAATAGCGAAGAATGTTTGGATCCACGCTAAAGAGGAGTTTTGTCAAGGGTTGGAAACGTGCTTGCGAAGGGGGGTATTCCCTACAAAATCGAAGAAAGGCGTGCTCCGGATTATAACGAAGGGGATCGGTAAAGCGAGAACAGATATCGGGGCGTACAGGCCCATCACTTACTTACAATTTTAGATAAAATACTGGAAAAAAATCATCAGACATAGGCTCCACCTCAACCTCAACTCCACCTCCTTGTCAACGCCCTGCAACCGCCAATTTGGCTTCGTCCCCGGTATGTCCACGGAGCACGTTATTAAGTATGCGTTTGAATGGGTGTGGGTTTGCACCAAGAAGTATGTAATAGGAATCTTTTTGGACATCTCGGGTGCCTTCGATCATGCGTGGTGGCCGATGATTTTAACTAAATTGAAAAGTCGTAATTGCCTGCCTCTACTGTTCAAAATTGTTAGTGATTATTTACGCAACAGAAAGGTAATTGTGATATACGGCGATGTTTTCATCGTACGTGATGTTGACATGGGCTGTCCACAAGGGTTGGTCCTCAGTCCGGACCTGAGCAACATCCTTTTTGGCGACTCCTCTAGGTTACCCTTGCCTGAATGATGCATATCGGTCGACTACGCTGATGATAAGCTTCTTTTGGTCTCAGGGTACAGCAGAAAAGAAGTGGAGAGCAAAGCAGAAGAATGTCTGCGTGAAATTCTTGAATGGGGTAAGAGAAACAGGCTGAACTTCGCTCCCCATGGACTCTTGATGAAGGGTATGCTCAGTCGTACCAGAAACCCTTCCATCAGAATGGGAGGCTCCACTATTAGTTTTGTTGAAAACACCAGGTATTTAGGCGTCATCTTAAATAGATCTTCTTCGTTCCTAGCGCACGTCAAGAGCTTTTCTAGCAGGGCCCAGGCTCTTTTCTTGAAATTGAGAAGGCTCTCTGAGTGGGGATTACGGACTCCGGCACTTAGCCTCCTGTATAAGCAAAAAAGTGCTTTAATAGTGTTTAAATACATATATTCAAACAATACCTCATTCTACGGAGAAATAGTAGATAAATCTACTGAAATAATTAGTTTTCCGTATCTCAAATAAACAAAGTGCATTTTATCGTTTTAAAAAAGTTTTTGACAGAAGGAAACCATAGACACGCACCAAAATAGACTGATGACCTGAGATCAAAAATATAAAAGTTAGTTTTCTGTGAATATTTAAATTTAAAAAAAAAAAAAAAAGTAACTCAAGATGGATCCAAAATTTTTTATTAATAAAGCTACAGAAGCGGTTCAAAAACTACAAAATTGCATCAATGACAGTGCAAAAAAATTAAGCAAAGAACAAATTAGTAAATTAACCCCGAAAACAATTACAATTTTGGGGGTCATAAGCGAAATGGCAGCAAAAATTGCCGAAATTTCTGGGGAAAATAGAATATTAAAAGATATCACGGGAAACAATAAGCAATGTCAAAATTTGGGAAAAAAAATATTATCTCTCCGAAAGAAGAACAGACAACAGAGAAAAACGAATAGGACATTAAAAAATATATTAATCCAGTTGAAACAGGAGTGATGGGAATAAAAAATGCAAAAGATGGGAAAATTGTTGTTACGTGCAGAAACAGTCAGCACATTGAAAAACTACAGGAAGACATAAAAACAAAGTTCTGCGAAAAATATACAACGAAGATCCCGGATAAAAGATTCCCATCAATAAAAGTCGTTGGAATAACACACAAAATGGATGAAAGAGAAATCGTTCAGAACATAAAAATTCAGAACGATTTTCCAGAAGAACCACAAAAAATGGAAGTATCCGCATTAAAAAACAAAAAATTAAAAACAGGAGACGAATACATAATTTATTTGGAAGTAGACACTCAAACACATAGAATAATGCTACAAATGCAAAAAATAAATATTGGATGGGAAAGGGTCAGAGTATTTAATGCATTTGACATCAAAAGGTGCTACAAATGCTACGGGTTTAACCATAAAGGGAGCGAATGCAAAAAAGACTCCTTTGTATGTCCTAAATGTACAGGTGGTCACAGAAGTGAAGAATGTACTATTAGAGGAACAGAAAAGTGCATAAATTGTATCAATGCTAAAAGAAAGTTAAAAATAAACTTAGACTCAAATCATCCGGCGTGGAGCTTCGAATATCCAGTATATAAAAGAAAATTAGAAGTGGAGAAGAAAAAGGTAAATTTTTTATAAAAAGCAACCAACTACAAGGAATTCTATGTTTAAATATTCAAAGTTTGATATCGAATAGTGAGGAGGTCCAGATACTGATCGAACGAAATAATCCCACAATGGTAATGTTAAGCGAGACTCACGTAACATGCGACATTGAAGACAGCGAAATTACTTTTCAGGGATATAATACAGTACGTTGTGACTCCTACAGTAGACATACAGGGGGAGCAGTGATAATTATTAGAAAAGACATACTCTATGAAGTAATTTTCAACACACAGTACGAAAAGAACTGCTGGATATTAGCAATAAGGATAACTTCGGGATATAAGAAAGGAGTTTATGGAGTAATTTACCATTCTCCAAATGCAAGTACCAAAGACTTTCTATCATTTATAGAGACCTGGTGCACCCTAAATCTTCAAGAAGAAGAAGATAATATCTTAACTGGTGACTTCAATATAAATTTCAATAACTTTAAGGATACATATACTAAAAGACTAAAACAAATTATTCAAACTTTGGGAATGAAACAACTTGTTAAAAGTGAGACACGAATAACAGATAAATCCAGTACGTTAATTGACCTTGTCATATCCAACAGATTGGATTTGAAAGTAATAGTTCTTGATGAACCAAAAATAACCTATCATAACCTTATCCACATTACAGATAAAATAAAAAGAAATAAGACGAAAACCAGCAAAATAATAAAATACAGAAACTATAAAAAATATAGCAGTGAAAGATTAATTGAACTTCTAGGTGATATGGATGAACTTCATCAAATGGAATACAACGAAAAGTCTAAATCATTAATAAATAACCTACAAGAAGTAATTGATAAGTTAACACCAATCCAAACTCTTAAAATAAATGGTATAATATAGAACTACAAACAATACAAAATGAAAGAGATAGATTGTACAAAATTGCAAAAATCTCAAGAAACTCTCAAGACTGGAAAGCATTAAAAATTATGAGAAATAAATACGCAAAACAATTGAAAATTTGTGAGAACGATTACTTCAAAAACAAAATTATCTCTGAAAAAGGAGACACTAAAAAAATGTGGAAAACCATAAAAGGATTACTACAAACCGAAGATAAAGGGATGAAGTACGACATTGAATTTCCTCATCAGATACAGGGTACCATACAAAACTGTTTCAACAAATATTTCGTAAACAGCATAATAGAATTGCATCAGAGTATACCAATACTGAAGAAAGACACCTACGTGAGAAATGTTCGGCTAAACCGAGAAAAACTTGTGTTTAAAGAAATTGATGAAACATATCTTTTACAGATTCTTAACAGCACCAAATCAAAAGAGAGTCCAGATGGAATAAGTTTTAAAGTTTTGAGAGATGCAATGCCAGCGATAGGACCTCATTTACTGGATATAATAAATGAATCATTAAGAAGTGGAAAATTTCCAAACACATGGAAAACATCTAATGTGATCCCGATTCCGAAAGTTGTTAATACCAGAAAATGTGAAGAATTTAGACCAATAAATATGTTACCAAAATAAGAACAGTTACTAGAAATTGTAATAAAAAAACAACTCGTTGAGTATTTGGAAAAACATAATATATTATGTGACGAGCAATCAGGATTCCGGAACAACAACTCTTGCGAAGCGGTGATAAATATAGTGATTGATACATGGAAGAAAGAAACAGACAAAAAAAAAATCACCATTGCAGCATTCTTAGATTTCAAAAGAGCATTTGAAACGATAGAAAGGAAAATACTTTGGGAAAAACTAGAAGTCATATGTCTTTCTGACGTAGCTCTGAATCTATTCAAAGAATATCTCCAGGAAAGAAAACAGGTAACGAAAGTTGAAAGCTCAGAATCAGAACCGATAGAAAACAACCTCGGTGTTCCGCAAGGGTCGGTATAAGGTCCAATTCTATTTATAATTTACATAAATGATATTATTAAAACTATTAAACATTGCAAAATTAGACTATTTGCAGACGATACCTTAATCTATATTTCGTGTGAAGATTACATAGATGCGATTAACAAAATTAACGATGACCTACAAAATATATCAAAATGGCTAAAATTAAAAAAATTGAAATTGAACGTAAACAAAACAAAATATATGGAAATAGGCAATAAAAAGCATAACACAGGGTTAAATTTGACAATTAATGGTGAAAAAATTGGAAAAGTAAATGAAATCAAATACCTGGGTGTAATACTCGATTCAAAACTGACTTTCACAGCAAACTTTGAATATGTGCTAAAAAAGGTGTCAAAAAAGGTAAATTTTCTTAGAAGATTAAGACATAAATTAAATAGAAACACTACGGAGCTCATTTATAAAACTATTGTTGCTCCACATTTGGATTACTGCTCTACGATGTTATATTTGGCCAATGAAGGAAATTTAAACAAACTAGAAGTTATACAGAACAGAGCTATGAGATGTATACTGGGAAAAGGCAAATATGCAAGGATTAATCGAATGAGAGAGGAGCTAAATTGGATTCCAATAAAAAAAAGACTACCATTTAATGTGTTAATTTTTGTGCATAAAATTATGAAAAACCAAATGCCAAAATACTTTAAGGATGAAATTGTTTTTAATAGAGACGTACATAATTATGAAACAAGAAATATAAACAGAGTTCGATTGCCACAAATGAAGAAATCAAAATCACAGAACTGCCTAATGTATAGAGGACTAAAGATGTATGATGAAATGCCTGAAAGTATGAAGAATGAAGAAAGAATGAATGTATTTAAAAAGAAATGTTATGCTTACTGTAAAAATATTTAAATTTATCAATTGAAATGTTACATTGTGCTTATTAGTTTATATTCATGTAGTATAAACTAACTCAATAAATAATAAAAAAAAAAAAATAAAAAAAGTGTGTGTACGTGGGGCAAGTCTCGTACGCCGCCTCTGTATGGGAGCACCGGCTAGATAATGCATTGATCCACTTGGCCCTCAAGCGGGGCCAACGGACTCCCCTGTTGGCGCTCTCGGGCGCGTATAGGACTGTGGCTAACGATGCATTGCCGGTTCTGGCCGGTACACTGCCGATTGAGTTGGAAATTAGGGAAGTTTTGACATAAAAGGCATTGACGAGAGGTAGGGTTGCTGTCCACCTGGGAGTCGAACTGGCACCAGGCGGAACGGTGTCCCTCCCTGGCTTATTGAGTGTATGGCAAGAGCGATGGGATAGGTCGACGAAGGGCAGATTGACTTTCTATTTCTTCCCCTCAGTTAAAAGCAGAATGGAAGGGGCGCACGTACAACTGGATCACTATATGACGCAATTGGTGTCCGGTCATGAGAAGTTGAGGGGACGACTACATAGTCTTGTACTGTCTCCTCATCCGAACTGCCCATGTGGTGACACTAACCAGACAGCCGAGCACATTCTGTGGCACTACGAGTTGATGAAGGATAATAGTTTGAATATTTCTGAACGTATCCAAAAACTAAAATCTGTTTTTGAAAGGTGATTAAATAAGCTTTCAAATTGTATCATTAGAAGTAAGCATTTTATTTTTGAAATATTGATATTTTGAATTCAAACATTAAAAAGTTTTAAAAGTGACTCACCTTACATTGATTCCTTTAAAAACTGAACTAAAACGTAAAAAGATTAATATAAATAACCTTTTATTTACGTATATAAGCAATAGGTTTATGTATACCATATGATAAATTTTCAGACTGGGAATTCTTATTAGTTATAAAATAAAACTAAATTGATTACATTGAAAAATTTTAAGCCAAATAAGACCAAATTATCCGGATTGCATAGAGTAAACAATATCATACACGTGTCATTCTATGTACTTATTCGAGAGCGTGTCAGTGGGTCACCGAGTCAACAACGGTTAAAAACAAATAAACAATCTAACATTACAAAGGGTAACAATTATTATAAGCAATAATTATTAGCCTGAAACACTCATCAACATTGAAAAAATCTCCCGAGAAAAGATAAATGCCGCCGACGGGACTTGAACCCGCGTCCTTCTGATATCCGATCAACTGCTCTAACAACTGAGCTACGTCGGCTTATCTCCCACCCACCAAATAATTCAATATGTAAACATTAGTTTACTAATTAAAAATAATAATCTAACATTCGTTAGTTGGAATGCTTCGCGTTATTATTATTACGTTATCAAAATACGAAGGGATTATAAAGATTATAAAAATAAAATAAGCATTTAATTTAACAATGGACATTTACATTAAACAATTGAAAAATCACGAGAAAGTAGCGAAAAATGAATTGAAGAATTATATGAAAACATTTGAAGTTATGGAATAAAACCTTAGATGTATCAATCATTTACATGAGACATTTGAAAAATCACGGGATAGTAATTTTTTTTATCAAAAAAAGGGGAAATTTAGAATAACAGTTCAACCAATAGGAGGCAGAAGGTCATTCTTTAAAATAAGAACCATTAACCAAGAAAACAATAGAGTTGGCAAAACTCTGAAACAAAATTTGTCACCCAAACAAAACAAAATCCTGGAGTTTATTAGCTCTCCATTAAGAAAACTAATAAATATTCTTATTGTATTCCTATATATTGATAATACCCACCATTTTTATGTATATATTCGGTTACCAATCATAGAATTGTGCAAAATTCAATGTGCGAGATCCGAGCCTGCAATGCAAATCAAATCGTTTCATATTATAGGTTATAAGCCTTCCCAACGTATGTATACATATATTTCTTTCTATGTACTGTTCATTGGATAATGCGAACCCGCATATAGTTTGCGTTTAAGGTCTGTCGGACCGTTGTCGCATTATTTCTTGGAGTGGGAGGGCGGATTCACGACACAATCTTTCACAAACACCGTGAGTATATGATTGTTTATAGGACGAAACTGGTTCGCCCTAAGTAAAGAGTAGACTTCGGAGGGGTTGGAGTTTGGAGGTTTCAGGACTCGGGGAAAGACCTGAATGACATGCATGATGACGTAGGAAGACTAATTGGGACGCGGTAACTAAGGTACCAATCAATTAAGTCGTGTTAAAAGATTGTGCGAATTTCTAGTTGATCTCTGACCATCTTGTTAACTTGTTGGAGGACACGGAGCCAAATTATGCAAGCAAAAGGTTGTTCCGAGTTCGTCAAATATACAATTAACTAATTACATTAAACTACTAAAACAATTTTATATGTATTTTGTAGCAGCAGAATCATAATGGAGGAGAGCCAAGCAGAAATAAAATCATGAATAATACAATTCACTACCAATTAACCATTTGAATCATATTCAAATTATATGTTCAATTGAACATGTAAAATGTCTTTTATTACAGGTTATTTATTAATTCATTAGGGGTGGGAAATCAAAATAGTGTTTAGGGAAAGTTTAGTCTACAAAGAAAATTAAATGAAATTTAGAATTGCAAGGGAGAGACCAATTAAATTCGAAACTCAACGCTCCGTTCAGAATCAAAGGGTACCACAAAATAAAAGTAATTAAATTCCCATAACATAAATAAAAAAATCACACAATGTTTGGTGGAATCTATTTACAACATAAATACGAAAAATTTACGTTCAAGGTCGTAAATAACGTATTATTAGTTAAGTACTTATGTCTATAAAGATATGTAGTACAAGAAAGCTTTAAATGGCTTTCTGTAGTTATCAAATAAAATAAGGGTCCAATTTTCATGGAGGCTTGTGTGTCATAGGGGAGAAATTTTCCACCCATTGTTCACACATGTAAAACCTTAGAAAAATTTAAATATCGATCAGAGCCAAGAGAAAAGTTAAAGAAAACTTGAAAGGACTAAAAGAAGTCAAAAAGGCGAACATCACAAACTTTACAAACAACTTTAAAAATCCCCTTGATGAAAAAGCACATGTTTTTTATAAAAAATATTAAAATAAATTAACATCTTAAAAAAAGTAAAGAAGAGTTTTTTAAAAATAAAATATTATCTTCAGAAAATAATCATAAAAAAATGTGGAAAACTGTGAATTTGGCCATAGACAATACAAAAAAAACACAAAACATTATATACATTGAACGTGATAAAAAAATTTTAGACGCCAATATACAGCCTAAACAATGTGCAAACATATTTAATTCCATCTTTGCAAACGTTCGGAAAAATCTTGCGATAAATATTCATAAGCCTTTAAACCCGGAAAACCATAAAAAAAATATACAGAAACGTAATATACTTTCAACTGTAATGTATCCCCCCCTACTCAGTCCATTTTCACTCCTTTTAAATTTTTATACCAATGAACTGCTATAATTCAACTGCTACAGCTCCACCCGTAGCCGTAACCCCGCTCCCACACAGCCTTTATAAGCTCGCAGCTTGCCCGTTCTCACATCTCTCCCCTGCATTCCTTTTGCAGCACCTTCTAAACCCCATCACGTTATACTTTTAGGCAAACGTGATGAGATGCTCTCAATTAATCAATTTGTAACTAACCCTACAACGTTGTGTGATTTTTTGTTTTGGTAGTTTGATATAGTTAATCCAATTTAATTAATAATTTGTTTGTGGTAAACCCTTGTTCTTTTAGGTATGGCGTGTTAAAATTTGCAAGGTTTCAAATGACAATGACTAAGTCTGACTAACTTGAAAATAACTAATTATCGATCTATATTCGTTCAGTTTCCTCCCCTAACATTTGTTCTACACCTACGTTTGTCGACGACAATTTTTCTTGAAGTAACCTGCACTATCCCTCCTAGCACCTGGTATGTAAATTTACATTTATACGGCAAATTGAGAAGATCCTTCCTTTTGATGCGGTGTCGCGTGCTCTCTGTGGCTCTATGAGATGCTATCATATACAATAAATTTGACAATTATACTATAGTGTTTTTTAACTGAAGATTTACAATCAAAGCAGTATGGGGTGCACGAACTCTACTTTCACAGTTCTAGGTGCAGTTTGTTAGTTAGTTAGCATGGTTTGTTTTGTTAATTTGATTCTACGAGTAGGTATTTTTGGATTAACGTGAGACAAAACATGTGCTGTTTAAATAATTGGACTCCTCCATAGCCGCAACTGATCTGGTGTTGGTCATAGACCGCCAAATCAGATTCCAATTCCAACGCCTCCAGAGAATTTTAAGGTCACAAGCGACGAATGAAAATCGACATGTTTTGCCTCCTATCGGGGAAGGATTTGATGTGTGATCCTGGTGTATAGGGTGGTAATGGGAATTGTATCGACCAATACGCCGCCAAATAATAAGGTGTTGCTGATTATGTTGATTGATGAAAAGTCATCTCATATCGTTTGATATGAGGATCTGCTCCGATTTATGCGTGACAGTCGATGTCCGGAAACATTCAGGTATGCGTGGGTGGCACGAAGTTTTAGATCGTGACATCCTACTCTGAATGGATGATGATGATTTTTGAAGTTCTTCAGCATGCCGATGACTAGAGTTCCATTAACTCCTATAGCATCGAGCATAAACATTAAACCGAGGTGGGTTAGACCAACGGCAATGTCAGGAGATCGGTGGGGCCGCTCTCTCCTCTGGTCTGCGAAGTATGAATTTAATTAAGGAAGATTTTGATGTCACCGATCCTCGCCTTAGCAGTCACTCATCTCCTCAACAGTCCCGTTCTCCGTCCAGCCCGCCGCTTCGAACCAGTAGAAATAATGATTACTTTTTTCCTAGGCACGTTACAGAAACATTCGTCAGCCTGCAGTCACGATGGTCATCGGTTTTTGATTTGAATGAAAAATACGTCCTCTCGCACGACGGAAACAAGCGTGATGGGGACGGTCCCCGATATACTGTCACGGGCGCTCTACGATAGGTGCATCCCAAGCTCAAACACAAATATCAGCTCAAAGAAGGAATGTCAAGCTCGGCTTCCAGGGTGCTGGGTCCAAGAATGAAAAGCATCAGGTCGTGAATCTGACCTCCCTTCCTTCTATTTCCCCTGCTGTACTTTCATTCAGAGTACATTCCCAACCTGATGATAGATTTTCTTTTTCTTTTTTTTAAAATTATTATTTTTTTTTTGGTTCTTTAAAACTAATTACAGATAGAGTTATTTCTTGTTAATGAATCTACCCAATTTAAAAGAGAAAACATTTCTCGTGTTTGAATTGGGGAGTTGTGCTATTATAGAAAAAGATAAAGAAAACATAATATACATATATAATCTCTTTTTTTAAATTAAGAAAATAAACTTATGAATGATAACAAATATAGATTAACAAATTTACTAACATAGCAGTTACTAAATAAGATATACATGATACATGTAGTATAGATAATTACAAATAAAGTATAGATGAAGTAAAAATAATATTATTACATTTTTCATAATAGGTAGGTGTTAGATGGTACATATAGTTGATTCTAACAGTTGGATTAGTTGATAATAGTGCAGGAGTAGGTACATAATGTTAAGTTACAACAATAATCTCTTCATTTCAGTTCAAATGCTGATGAAATATTTTAAGAGGATATGTGAAAACAAGAAAAATACAATAATTTATAATTTTTTGTTGTTGTTAATTAATGAAGGAATTAAATGATTAATTTTGAACTTAAGTACCTAATATTATAATTAAGACTTGATCAATTACTACTAATCGGTACAATGTAATTTTAAAAAATTTACGGAGAAATTCGTTCTGTGAAATTAAAAAATGTATAATTTGTGTTGGGTTGATCTAGTAGTTGTTTTATTTGTGATTTAAAGGCTTTATAATTTTCTTTAGATTTGATTTTGTATGGGAGGGAATTAAAAATGTTTATACCTTGATAAGTATAGTGGTGTTGAAAAGCACTAGTTTTAATTTTAGGGATATCTAGGTTGCCACGTGATCTTGATCGGTTACTTATATTTGTGATTGTTGTTGTAGCATTGAAATGATCTTTGTGGATTTGTAACAGTGAGTTCTTTTTGAAAAATTTGTTAAGACTAAGAACCCTAAAAGAGTCAAACAACTGTATTGTTGGAAATATAAATGGTTTTCGTATAACGGATTTTATAATCAACCTCTGTACCCTTTCTACAGGTTGAAGGTTAGTTTTGAAAGTCCCCCCCCCACCCGATTATACCATATTGTAGAATAGATTGCGCAAGAGAGAAATAAATAGTTTTAATCATACTAGATGATAGGATGTTTCTCAATCTAATGAATATGTAAATAAGTTTTCTTCCTCTGGTTATCGTATTTTTGACTTGTTCGTTCCATTTTAAGTATCTGTCTACAATGACACCCAGATAATTTATACTATTTTTACATGTTATTGGTAAGCAATTGCCATCGTTGCATTCTTTTTTATTTTCACATTGTGCTGAATGGATTTTAATAGTTATATTGTTCTCGACATTTTTTTTCTTTCAAAGAGAATGGAATAAAATAAGTTTTCTATGATGATCCCTACTTCTAGTTTTGAGGAAGTTATGAAAACTTATCTGGATTCCAACAAAGAACCGCCGAACGATTGCCAAAACTATTCTATTTGTCATGTTCCCTTCGTTCCGCCAACAAGGTAGCTCCCACACGAGCGTAACCAAAAGGTAGTGAAGCCAACGCAAATTTCGTCACTTCGTTTCCCTTATGACGAAGGTAGTCCAGCCAGATCGTTATTTCCGCCCTGTATTAAATCGGCCTCCCGCGACTACAACTTTTATCCGCTGGTACCTCCGAAAGGGGCCTGAAGGAGGAGTCATGGGAGCTCATCCGTTGTTCTCCAGATAACCCCCAATGCCTTTACGATGATACATAGTGCTAGTATGTACGTCGACTTCAAGGAAGGGCCCTTCCACGCTTCCAACTTGTTTTTGTGGTTTCAATATCCCGTCTTTTAAATGAAGTCCCTCGTCTAAGATTTATGGCCCGAAAGTGTATTTTATGCTTCAAATACAATTTAGTTCATTGTATCCCAAATTATTATTTTACAACGGTCTTGTCTCAAGATTAATTACACCCGTTAAGACACTTTGTCACCGGTCAACATCTGGCACAGTTCCGGATCGACTTACGAAGGGGATGCCTTTTATTTACGATTACCGATAATTGTCCGAAAGCTTTTTTAAATATTACCGTTATATTTATCTGATTCAATCACCCGACTTAGATGACATGGCTCTGTTCCTTATTAAAGACCTCATTAAAGTAGCTATAATAATGATACTAATATTTGAACGATCCACATGGCGCCGTTTTCATGGAAAATTACCTCAAGGGCGAATACAAACTATAATACAAACTATAATACATGTTTAAAAAATCTAGAAAAACTACAAGCTAGACGAACAATTAAAAACAATTAAAATACTAAGGGAGTAATGATGATTCTATTGTTTTAATCCTAGTTTGTACAAAATACGAACATGAATGTTGTTAATAATTAATCCAATTTGTCAAACTTACCCCTTTCATGCACACCCAAATACGACATGCACGAATCACAATCCAAAACCAGCACCCCTCGTGCACACGAACGAAAAAATTAAATGATTAAATACTAATTAAAGCACTTATTATTTCGGTCTAACTTTCGCGTCGGTTTTTTTTTAAATTTTATCCTGACCCTGATAAATTCCCCGAAAGTACGTCCCGTATTGATATTAAATTGATATTGACCGCCTAAATTTACAAATTATATTATTTAAATCTTCACAGATATGAACTCGCAAGTGACCGATCTTTTCCGTGCCTCAATCTCGACTTTTGCAATCTCAACCGTCCGCGCAACCGATCCTCTCCTGACTCCTTTATTTGCGTGGACTAATTTTTGTTAATTAAAACGAAAGCTATTATTCTCCCGTTTTATCAAACCTCAACGATTTAAACTCAATCGTGTGCGTCAACGTTCTTCCCTCGACCCCGTTTCCCACCCGAATCTCAGACTTCGAACCTTTAATCTCAACTGCCCTTTCCAACCACCAAACCCTCACTGTCTTATTCGCGTGGTCTAATTTTTGTTAATTAAAACGAAAGCTATTGTTCTCCCGTTTTATCAAACCTCGACGATTTAAATTCAACTTCGCGGGTCAACAATCTTTCCTCGACCCCGATTCCAACCCAACCCAACAGACCCTTCCAACGACCAAACCCTCACTGCCTTATTCGCGTGGACTAATTTTTGTTAATTAAAAAGAAAGCTATTGTTCTCCCGTTTTATCAAACCTCGACGATTTAAATTCAACCGCGCGCGTCAACAATCTTCCCTCGACCCCGTTTCCAACCCGACTCAACTGACCTTTCCAACGATCAAACCCTTACTCCCTTCCAACACTTCCTCACCCAACTCCCTGCCCTCTGATCTTCCAGTTCATCCCTTGTGTGGTCTCTTTAATTGTTTTCCCTTTCTAGGTCTCCAAAATACCCAATATACATATTTCAACATTAATAGCCTACCTGTCGTATTATATCCCAAATTTCAAGAATTTAGTGCAATTTCCATGTTCGTTTTTTTTGTTTGTCGACCCAAATCTAAATTAGCACTAATTTTTAACACCGGAGTTGTCATAAATTATTCCAGTACCTCCCAAAGCAGAATCCAGTGGTGTACCTTACTAGACTCTCCATTCTCATAACCCGGTGTTGACTTTATTGGTTATACAAGGTGTCCGAAAACTCGTAGAACAAGCGGGAAACTGGGGATTCCCCATCACATTTGGAGTCGATTTTGTAGTATAACTTTTTTTGATTTGAGCTTTTGTTTTCGAGTAAATCGAATCAGAAATTGTTTTTTTTTTTGGTCAAATTCTTATAAATTATTACTGACGATCATAGTACCTAAGTAATAAAAACTATTGAAAAGAAAAACAAATAAAGAATTCCGGGTTTTAAGCATTATTTTGAAAACGCCCAAAATTTAATTCACTGTAAAAATAAAATAATTGGTCATTCGACGGTTAAATAGCTCATCGTAATATTTTCGCAGCTTGTAGTATAACAAAATCCGCTCTGTCTATTAGCTCCTTTCAATAAACACGTGAAATAAGAGACGCGCGATAGTTTTCAAGAAGTAGAATCATTCACAGCTTGCACGTATCGCATTCCAAAACAAAATTAGCTATCTCTATTCGCTCGAGAGAAGACACGCGAGAGAAGAGGCTAGAAGATGGCGGCTATGTTCGAACCTGTACGATCACGTGTTTTCGGGTATTATTGTTTATGCAGTTTTAGGTTCACGGCTCACGCAAGTGACGCGTTTTGTTGACATTTTTTCTATCAACAACCCTTTCGTTAATTAAACTTTAAAACAATGTGTGTTTGTGTACCATTTTGTGTTATTTTCGTAGATTAACTTGATTAATTATTGTGGAATAATACCAACGCATGTTATTATGTTTTTGTGATGTACCAATGACATGTTAATGTGCTTTTTGTGATGTACCTAGGGTTTTTGGATTTGAAAAGGAACATTACTACATAATGTAAGTTGGAACACAAACATGCTAATAATTTCTCTCATAAGGCTTATTCGAATTGGCCGAAAATCGTTCTAATTACTTTCAACTGGAGTAAATTATTGCCCGCCGCTTATTGAAATTGCTCCACAATAAAGTAAATACGTTAATTAATTATATTTTAATGCCTAGAAGAGGTGGAAGAATAACTTAATAAGTGAAAATAAATAAACTATGGACACGAAAAAAGATTTTTCAGCTTATAAATAATTTTAGAGTAGCATCTTCGAACTGTCAAAATAACATTTCCGTGTATCGGTAACCCTACAGAACCCGAAAAAAATTATTGGATATATATTTTTTAATTTTGAATGTAAAAATGCTTAAATTGAAAATCTTTATGTTTATTTAGGTTCCCTATGTGATGTAGGTTCACCAGTTTTCCGCTTGTACTACGAGTTTTCGGACACCGTGTATAATATTATTATATATTCATTGTCTGTACATATTTTCGTTCTTTCTACGTGCGTCAGTATCTAACGAATTCAGCAATCTTATTTTGACAAACATGTTAAGTATTTTAGCCACCAATCGGCGCGTCGTGCTAGTATATTTTAATGCACCCACGATTAATCTTTATTGACTAATTTTCAATTCCCTACTGCCGTAGAAATTCACCAGATAATTGTTTCGTAAATCAATCTGCTCGCGTCAAAGTCAGTCACCACACGGGTAAATATTTACCGGCCGCCCCTGACTTTGTTCTCGATAATCCACGTTACCGATCCTGAAAACATCCCCCCCACATGTCCTTCAGGATTCCTTCTTCAACCAAAGTGTTTCGACACACGTGTTTATCCTAGTTGTCGCCCGGATCCATAAATCAACCCTGTGCTAGAGAATTGTATGCTGAAACCATCCCCTGTTACAAAATGAAATATATTTATAAATCGAACTATCAATTTTACAAGAATTATTTCGTAGACCCTAGGCGAGACCATCACACAACGTTTGAAACAACAACAGAATGTGAAATCTTAAAAATAGTAGAAAATATGAAAGGAGGTTCGTCTCTCGGTTTTGATTCTATTACGACACACATGTTAAAATCTATGAAACCTTACTTAATAAAACCTATCACTCATTTAATAAACTTAAGTTTAACAAATGGAATATTTCCAATGAACTACAAAAACACAATTTATTTATTGAAAAAAATAAGAAATACATGAAAACATAAGCTGCACATCTCACTAGGGCATTCCTGTATGGAGATATGCAGTTTTACAACAATGTAATTAAAAAACAAGAAACATACTGTTAGGGGGCTTCCACAGGTGGTTGCCAGCTTACCTTTACGTTCCGGACTAGCTCGTTAGGAACCGGCGTGAGTACTCTTTATCTACAATTTCAGGGTCATGGGCCGCGGGGGTGCTAACAGGAAATTATACAATAATGCTCCACAGGTGACCAGCGTGCAGCCTCCATCAAAATAAAAGAGATAAAAACAGAATCATGTATTACAAGTATTCATTACAATCGCCGAAGCGGGTACATCGACATATTAAACAGGGAAAATTGGCCTAGCTAAAAGTAATACCTAGCAGTTCTCTCTCAAAACTCTCCCTGGGTCCAGGGTCGCGTAGGTGGATTTTTAGAGGAATTTATGATAGACACAATGGGTGAAAACGGAGCGGAACTTACAGCAATCCGGGGAAGCTGGAGGCGGGCATTTCTCCTGGCAACTGATCCCATGGCACCTTGACTGTCTCCGTAATACGCGGAACTACCTCAAAAGTGGGGATAGCATCTCTCTGCGGTTCAGATACACTTGTTATTTCATTTCGAGCCTCGCGTGGGTGGCCGTTTTGGTGGCCCAGTTGTGTCGGTGCGCGGGCTTCGCTTATCGGTCGAGCGTGACCGTTGCGTATGGAGGTAGGTTTTGAACTCCGGACCAGGCGGCGGCCGTTGGCGAAGCGTGGGTCGATCGCCCGCTCTTTGAACCGGTTCCGGTTCCTTCTTCTACCGGTCAAAGTAGCGACTTTAGGAAATTCAAACTTATGGCGCGAATATTACTTCTAACCGTAAATGCAACGTAACACTTCCCCCCACGCTCGGAAAAAAAGCGACGTGGTAATGGAGCATTAGGGCAAGAATCCTCTTATGCTTCCATCGGGGTTTTTTTTTTTGGAAAAAAATAAAAAAGGGGGCCTAAAATTTGAGAGACCTTGGTTGACAAGAAAGATACCTGGCTAAAACATAAAGACTAGCTTATGCCATGGGCTAGGTAACAATGTTTGCAGGGGTTAGGGAGGAAACGTACATAGATATTTGGAACAAACAGTTTTTTTTTTTTTAAAAACATGGTGCGAAAACAACATACAAAGTTATGCAATTGAAAAGACAATGAACAAGGTTATGCAATTGAAAAGAACAATAAACTAGGTTATGCAATTGAAAATGTGAACTTTGAATTTGTGTAAGAAAAGAAAAAATGCTTATAAGTATGACTCTAAGGTTCCATTGGTCTGGAAGCTAAGTTTGTGATGCGTAGATTTGTTTTGATTTCGTCGAAGAATTACAAAGGAGACGTGATTTCACAGACTCTAAAGGATTACATTATCACTGTAATCTGACCCATTTGAGATAACACTCAGGAGTACACTAGGTCTTGGAAAAACACTTTGTCTCGTCGTAGACGTCGAAGTTTACGAAGTGGAGACTGTGGTTGCAGTGCCGTGGCTATGGTTACAGAGGTCATTGAAGAGAAGAATCCAGGATCTGCAGACATGCCAGTACGAATCCTAATGTGCCATTATGGTAAGCACGGATCGTATATAAAGGTTATTGAAGCATTATGTAGCTCAGAATAACTTGTGGAGATACGCATTCAGCGAATACTGGAGAGTCAAGGTAATAATGGTTTACACATGACATGGTGTGCGTCACTGCATGACAGAGCAAGAGACGACATAACTGGCTTTTTAGTAGCAAGAACAAGAACAAACTCAGGGGCTAGCGTGCCCAAAAGGTAGTTCAGAGTGTCATAATGTATATTGGGACAACTCAGCTTGCAGTGGCACAACAAGACAACATACATATGAGCGGTATGGTCTGTGCTTTCAGGACCTTCGTAACCACAGCGCGGGCTGCCAGGAAATGAAGCTCAGCTTGGCTGCCGGTGATGATATCCGCCTGGGCTTCTTTTTAAATCCGGGAGAAATTATTATTAAAAGCCAAAATTCTTGAGATTTACCTGCCTAGAGAACTCAGCTTGCAGTGGCACAACAAGACAACATACATATGAGCGGTATGGTCTGTGCTTTCAGGACATTCGTAACCACAGCGCGGGCTGCCAGAAAATGAAGCTCAGCTCGGCTGCCGGTGATGATATCCGCCTGGGCTTCTTTTTAAATCCGGGAGAAATTATTATTAAAAGCCAAAATTCTTGAGATTTACCTGTCTAGAGACCAATGAAGAAAAGGTTTGGAGAGAAACTTTTCCAGAGAATAAAACAAACGAAGTTTAACCACAGACCCAGAGATTGAACGCAGAGAGAGAGAGATTCCTAACTAATTTAAATTTCATGAACATTATCCTTTACTAGGATGACCTGACGTTTGCCGAGTGATAGAATATCGTACATATACATATCCAACATTCATGAATGTGTTTCGTTAAAAACTGAGAAGAAAATGGTGAGACATCCGTAGAGAGTGAGAAAGAAAGCCTGTTGGTAACCGGGCAGTTACCGATTCGAACTCCAAGTGAGGGCGAAATATGGTCAACAACAGATTTTCCACTTCATAACATATACCTGAGAACATGAGGGTGAGGAGAAAGGAAAGGAAGAGGAAAGGAGTTGAGTGATGAAACTTGCTAGAGACTGGACTAATTTCAAATTCAAACTCCATGTGAGAATGAAACATAATCAACCAATCTTTACATTAGCCAAAATGGGTAGTTTAAAAACAATGAGATGAGAATTAGAATACACATTGTACCAAAGGCTAATCTTTTGCGTGTATTTGGCAAAAGATTAGGGGTCATTTTAACTTCTACACGATTGTGAGAAAAGACAGACCCTTGTTCCAATTTCACAAACCTGGGGATTTTCTTATTCGTCCCCCAGACAACGAGTTATGTGTTTTTGTGTCATTTGTCCCGACTGATCTCCTACCGACACGATGTCCCTTAACCAGAAGTGAAGCTTCCGATTAGTCCTTGGCCAAAAGGATAATGGATTGGTTCTTGGGTTTGATTACAAGAAGTCCATGGACATCAACTAGACCGAACATTGCTGAATACACAGCTTCAAAACAGATTGAGTTTTTATGAAAAAAAACTACGCAACTTCGACTCCGAGGAGAAGAAGGACTTGTTATAAAACAAGTATAAAAGAAGCAAAGCTTAAAAGAATATCAGGGGTCATAATTGGGTAAAATGAGCTACGTCCGGTAGTTCATATAAGAGGATATATCTTACAGATAAGACATACCTAGCATTTTTTTTTTTAAAAGGCAAAAATTGTATCGTAAAAGATGACATACGATATTGTATCGTTCGCACGAATCATGGTAAGTATTATTATTACGTCTTCACGTCTCATGTACAAGGTTGTACACAATTATACACAAAAGCGGTACTCATGACAAATAATGACACACGACCAAAAAAAAGTGGTGCTTTTGACAAATAAATGTCGCATGACCAACTCAATAACATTTAGTTATGAGTATAAAGTAATTATGACGAACTTCTCGTATCATGGCGGGTATTCTGAGGATCTCTCCTATAATGGTGAATGTTCTAAGGATCTCTCCTATCGCGTGACGGGTTACGTTTTCATACAACACAATAAACGTTACCAGTTTTGTTTTAATACCGTTAGTAAAGATTCGTTAGATTGACTAACCCCCCAAAAGGCGTGCGATAGAACAACAAAGAAGGTGAAAGATTTAATGTTACTTCCTATGTCACAAAGAGTGAAGTGATGGCAGAGTATATTTCTGCTTACACCAAGCAATAAACAAGACAGACCTATAATGGTTTTACATACTGTCTATTGTAGCAGCCTTCAGTGAGGAAACAAAAGAGACCAAATGCGGTTTTACATACCTTTTGTATAGTTACAAGCATACCACGTGATGTGCAATTTTAGGTTACAAACACTTGGTTAAATGGCAAAACAAAATTGAATGCCTATAATTGTAAAACGATGATCAAACAAAACATTGTTGATTTACGTTAAACTACAATTATTTGAGTTCGAGATTCAGGATAACCGTGGGGTTTTATTAACCTGTCTCGTGGAGTTGAAACGTGTAATACAAGACATACGTGACGTAACAGCTAAAAAGAAAGGACAAATCAATGATTTGTTATAACCAAAGACCGGATTATTCGGTTTTAAGTACTTTAGTTGGAATGGGTTAAATAGATTTGTATACAAATATTATAAAGACCAGTTGTTGGCTTCATAAATACAATTTCCAAAATGGACGTGTCACTATCCAATTTGGATAAAACGTGAGCTCAGGTAGGACGCCATCAATTTTCAAATTTAAGAAAAAATTGAAAAACTTCTATATACAAGAGAGGCAACTATGTAAGTAACCACTTGGCTTTACCATGGTAGGTAAAATACGGTAGATTGCAAAGGTATTTAACAAGTTCTGAGTCGGGATTTAACACTTTGGAATTTACAAAATCCGACTTCTAGAACGACACTCCATGAGCAATTGCTAACCAATTTTACAAGAACAAGAAAAAAAAGGGTGAGAAAGTTCTTTCCCACACGACAAAAATGAAACGATAATGGGAGAAAATTACAAAATTACATGACAAAACAAGGTGTGCCCTGGCATGAACATTGCATAGTGTAAAGGTTGAGAGGCAATAAACGGGCTCGCGACTTCCCGAACATTGGAACTCGAAAAAAAATGTCTCTGCTCCAAAGTGATCAATTTTAGAACAGGTGAGAAAATAAACAAAAAAACAAGACAATTGCCGTGAGAGAAAGAAGCTTAGTACAAAAGCAATATTTGGTGTACCTTATAATGTGAATATGCGTTATTTTACAAAAATAAATAAAAGGCTCGTTTTATTAACGAAAGGATGGGCATGTAATTGACACTTTACATGCCAACCGTAGTAAGACTTTGTAGGCTTACAAAAAGTTTTGGTGACACACAGAGCTGTTCTGAGCTTATTCCAATCCTTGCATTTTGATTTTTGTATGCGGTGCCAAGAAATTAATTCCGGAGAAATAATTTCTATAAAATTTCTCTGCAGCACATCAAAAGGAATGTTTTTAATTGTAGCCGTTTCTTCAATTCGATCAATGAAGTCCAGTACATTAGAAACGCCGTTATATTTGATCTTCCAAGAAGAGAAATCGTAGGTTTTTTCTTGTGCCCTGATGGGTGCGGCATCTTGTTTTACTTTGACATGTGTCCCGGGGTCTTTGCTAGAAACAAGCTCATCCAAAACTTTGGTAGTGATGCGTGGATTGTCTTTATTTAAAGATTAAAGGTTAAGGCCACTTACTACCAGCACGGATACTATATTCAATTCCTTCAACGTTATGGACATAAAACAGCTCTACTCAAGATCCATACTAATTAATTTACACAAAAACAACAAACACTATACAAAGCTACACAAACAATACACAATACCCGAGCCAAAAACAACGAACTTCTCCAAACTCCTTTTTTCAAAACCACCTTCGGGCAAAGACACTTTAAATACATAGCTTGCAAACGATACAATACACTACCAACTACGATCAGACAAACTGACTCCTTTACAAAATTCAAACAAGATATTAAAAAATAGATTATAAGTATTGGACGCCTCACTATTACAAACATCTGTAAAATAAATCACACATAGACAAAAATAACTATTCACATACAACCTAACCCTTAGAAAATAAATGAAAATAATGGAATCCTGTCAAATTGACTTTAAATAGATTAGGCAGATTTTACTTCTCTACTTCATCTCCAACATTTATAAAATAACTCTCTTTAAAAGATTTACCACCCTTCCAATCACCTTTTTGTTTTAATTCTATTCAAAGTGATATGTATTTAACCTTAAATATCCTTGTAACTACAATATTCATTTATATACCTGTACGCCTGTCTCGACACAGGTATAATACCCTAGTGAGACAGGCATATACATAAAACCATTGTAAATATATTTTATTATAGATAAATAAATAAATTCTTCTTATGTACTTTTTGTTGAATTTTTTTTTTATTTATTTATTTAATATTTGTTTGTTTTTACAATAATTATACTTTTTTTTTTTTTACATATTATTCAGATTTGTAATATTAATGTAATAAAAGCCTTTCCTCACCATAAAGAGACAAGGCTCTTGTGTTTGGTGAGTGAATTCATACTCAATTATGTTATCAATGTTATCATTTGAGTAGGTGAATAATAACAATAATAGATATAGTAAGAGAAACTTGAGATGTGTCGATTAACAGATTTAAATGAAGTGAAATAGTAATGTAACTCTT
This sequence comes from Limnephilus lunatus, assembly GCA_917563855.2. Lineage (NCBI taxonomy): Eukaryota > Metazoa > Arthropoda > Insecta > Trichoptera > Limnephilidae > Limnephilus > Limnephilus lunatus. Next base: position 82,630,813 of record OU830596.1, on the reverse strand, counting down.
ACAGTTGTTTCAGGTAATTTTTTAATTTAGTTTGGAATTTACTTTTATTTTCAATAATTTTTACTTCTAATGGGAGTTTGTTGAAATAATTTATACCATGATACAGATAGGAATTTTGGATGTGCTTGGTATTAAATTTTTGGATTTTAATATTGTTTTGATATCTTGCTGAGATATTGAAATGTATTTTTTTTAGCTGTATTTTTTTGAAAGTTTGTAGAAATGAATATTTTTTATATAAATTGTCTATTGTAGTTACTTTGAAAATTGAAAAGATTTTTTCGGTAGAAAATGTAGATGGTTTTTTCAATATAATCTTAATTATTAATCTTTGAACTATTTTGAGAGGATTTAAAATAACATCATATGTTCCTCCCCATCCTATAATACCGTATTGTAATATAGATTGAACAATTGCATAGTACACTCTTTTTAGGTTTTCCAGTCTAAGAATATTTCTGAGTCTTATAAATATATATATACATTTCCTAAATCTTTTGACAAGTTCACAAATATGTGTTTTCCATTTAAAATGTTGATCTATATATACACCAAGATATTTAATTTTGGAAGTTGAATTCAGTGTAGAACATTCTGGAGTGCAATTAGTTCCACTACATTTACTCTGATGTATTAGAATTTTTATTTCTGGTTTAGATTTAAATTTATTGATAGAGAATGGGATAAAGTTTGTTTTTTCGGTGTTTAAAGAGAGGAGATTTTTATCGAACCAGTTTTTCAGTGTATTGATGTCAATATTCGCTAGGTTGTTCACAGTATTCCAATCAGCACTTTCAATTATTATGACAGTGTCATCAGCATAAGATATTATTTTTCCGTTTATTCTTTGTGTGAATATATTATTTACATAGATCATAAACAGTAACGGCCCCAGGACTGTACCTTGAGGTATACCAAAATTACTTGTATCTTGTTGGCTAAGCACATTGTTGATATTTACGACTTGAGGGCGTTTGAAAAGGTAGCTTTTTATCCATTCTAGAGCTGTACCGTTTAATCCAATGTTTCTTAATTTAGTTACGAGTTTGTCATGTGATATGCTGTCAAACGCTTTTTTGAGATCTATTTAAATTCCAATACATTTGAATGATTTATCTAATGAATTGAGAACAAGGCTAGTTAATTTTGCAATTGCATCCTGTGTGCTTCTACCTTCCATAAATCCAAACTGATTTTCATCAATTATTTTATTACATTTTATAAACTGGTTCATTCTTTTTTTTACTATCTTTTCAAAAATTTTTGCTATATTTGAGATTACTGATATTGGTCGGTAGTTGCTTACTTCTTCTGGATTACCAGATTTAAATATTGGAGTAATGATAGTTTGCTTGTAAATAGATGGGAACACACCGCTTTGGAAACTTAAATTTACTATATGCATTAATGGTTTAGAAATTTGATTTTTAATATTTTTTAAAATATTAACCGTAACTCCATCAAATCCCGGTGCAGAACCTCCTTTCATATCGTTTATGATAGATACTATTTTATCCTCTGTTGTGACTTTATATGTTGCTATTTTATTTTCTGTATCAATATAGCAATCTGAAATTGGGTTGGTATTTATGTGATTTGCAAGATTTTTTCCTATGTTTGCAAAGAATGTGTTAAATATATTTGCAGCTTTTGACGGGT